>OX451738.1:1299654850-1300912258 GCA_948472305.1 Vicia faba
TTATTTGGACCATTCATTCTTTCATGCAAAATTTAGCAGTTAAGGGGTGCGGAAATTAAAGTACGGAAAATAAAGTCCTACGCTATTACAAGGCGCGGGTCTATACATCGCAAAATTAACAAAGACCCGTTTTTTAATAAAATGCAGAAAGTAAATAAATTTCCTAATTACTATTACAAGGCTTGGGCAATTACATAATATTAAAAAATAGAAAATAAAAATAAATGCGCGACAAGAAATTAGAATCGAGAGTTCGAGGGCGTTGGACCCTTTAAAGAAATTAAATTGAAATTGAAAGTTAATTAATTATTTAATAAGAAAAGGAATGTTTTTTTATGGTTTTTGGTATTTATGAAATAAAGAAAATTAATTGAAATTAGAAATTAAATAAAACCCTAGTTCTAAATTATTTTTAATTGTTAAAGAAAAATATTTAAGTTTTAACCTAATTTACCCTAATTAATTAATTGCATGTTTATTTACAAAATAATTAATAATTAATAATAATGGTAATAAGAAAATTATTTATTAAGCAAAAGAATAAAAATGCTAAAAACCTAATTTCTACATTTTTTAGTTATTTAAGAAAAACATTGAAATTTTAACCTAAATTAAACTAAATTGATTAGTAAATTTATTTACAAAAAATATTAATGAAATAAATAAAAATATTTTTTTATTTTGATTTTTCTGATTTTTGTGTTATAAAAATTATTTTAGTGAATTAACTAAATAATTAAAACAAATAAAAGAATAAAAAGGAAAATTAAAATAAAGGAAAAAAATGCAAACCATGGGGGTGGCTGACCCAATTTAGAGGTGCATTTAGAGTAATTTGGCCCAACAATAAGAGGCCTGTTTGACTTTTCCAGCTTGCATGTGGAGTGGTTGACCAACGTGTATGGTGGTCCTCCTGTGGTGACCTTCAGATTGAAACTTATGGGCATTTGGCAGGCACCAGCGTGGACGTGTATGGTGGACTTTAGATGAGGCGCTACATAGAAACACATTGAGAAAAACATTATGGAAGAAGTGGGGGACCTGGGAATCGAACCCAGGTCCCAGTACCTGCATGCCAACACAACAACCAACTGAACTAGCGCGTTACTTTGTTAGTTTAGTGGACAATGATTATTATGAGAGAGAAAACAATATTATGCTGGAAGAACAAAAAAACGCGCCAGTATTCAAACTGACCAACCACAAGCCAACAACTCAGCGTCTTCTTCGTTTGCCTGAAAATAAAACAAGAGATAGCGGGGGTTTTAAACCCCCACTAACTGTAATACACAAAAATAGCGATTAGCACATAGTTCATCATAAATTGAGCGCGAAGTGTGAGTTTAGTTCGTTTGAATGTCACGAATCTTTTGGTACCAGTTTCATGGCCTGATTTTACCATATGTGCAAAACCCCAAATCTGGAGCTCTGAAACCCTAAAAAGCTTTCATGGTGGATTCTTA
Organism: Vicia faba; assembly: GCA_948472305.1. NCBI lineage: Eukaryota > Viridiplantae > Streptophyta > Magnoliopsida > Fabales > Fabaceae > Vicia > Vicia faba. The sequence continues at coordinate 1,299,656,314 of OX451738.1, forward strand.
TACAGGGCTTAATAACTCAATTGAGTTATGTCATTAGCTTCAGAAAGTGCACATTAGTATAAATCAACATTAAAAACATATGAAAAATGCATATTAATCACAAAACGATAATGGATAATTTCATGAACAGGGTGATGTTGTTCTACCACTTATGGAGGTCTAGAGACTTGGCTTTGATTGCAAACGCTTCCTAGGTCGTCCAGCAATATATTGGAATAGCTTTTAGGCCTTGAAACAACCTCTATGTATGAAAACAGTTTTCAATATTTTTGTGAAAAAGTGCAAGTTTGTTCTTGTGTTCTGAGCGCAGCTTTTGTCTACCCCCCTAGGTTTCAATTGTGCACATGTATATGAATAGAATTAGGTCAAAAAGCCAGCCCAAAATCCATCTATTTATGACTTTGAATATTTGGTTTTCCACATCTTTTTTCAATTCTTTTTGCCATGGAAACTTGCCAATTGTGGGAGATTTTGTCTCTTGAGAAGGCACACGAAATCTTGAGCTCATAATGGGTGGAAATGCTGCACAAAAAGATTCAAAACACATGATTTAGTATTTTTCTCATAATTAATTTTAATTAAATGAATTAATAGGATTAAAAATTCAATTAATTAATTAAAAATAAGAAAATAACTCCCTTTTAGCTTAATGGGTCGTGCATAGCCTTTGGGTGATGATTCATGGAAGAAATTGAGGCCCATTAGCAATTTTGAGGCATTTGAAGCAAAGTTGACTTTTCAAAATTCCCAAATATTTCCCAACTTCCACAAGGCATATCTTGCTCAATTTTTAAGATTTGATCATGTTCTTGGACATTTTGGAAAGGTCTTGAAGTCCTCTAACCAATTTCTTTGGTCCCATGTCATTTTGATTTACCAATCTCAAGTTATGGTCTTTGACTTAAAGTGCCTTTTTGTTGACTTTTGAAAATGACCTATATTGTTGAAATTGATAACTTTTTGTGAGAGCATTTCTTGGACTTGAAGTGTGAATATGAGTTGTAGGAAATGTCATTATCTTAAAAATGAGTTTTGGATGGAATTTTTCTGATAAACCATGTGGAAGTTATGCCTTGGTCAATTTGCAGTTGACTTTTTCAACTGTCCAAGAATAGAAACTTTTGCATCTTGAGACTTTTTGAGCCATGCCTTGAGAATCATGATCAAGAATTGATCAAATGATGTTTGTGGCTTCAAAATAAGATGTTGACCAAAAATTTTGACTTTTGACTGTCAAATGACCATTTTGCCCCTGCAGTTGACTGTGAAGCAATTAGGGTTTTTGACTGTGCAATCTGGTGCTGTGAGTCTTGAAACTTGGCATGTGGATGTTTGACAATGCATGTAGGCATGTGGGACTTGTTTGGACCCTTGGAAACTTCAATTTCTTTGCCAGAACCAAAACCCTAATTTTTGACTGTTAGGAGGCAATTGGACTGTGCAACCCTTGAGTGATTTTGAAGCTTGATCTTGGAAAATCTTGAAGAATATGGGAGGGAAAATTTTGGGGTACAACAGTTGCCCCTGTTCAATCTTCTTAGACCTGAGGATGTAGATTGGCTGGCGTGCCTTTCGCAATCCGAGGGTAGAAGATGATTGAACACTAGAGTGCCCAGAAATTTGCACTCACATAGTAGGGTGTTAGCAGTATGATGGTGGGAATGGGCTTACAGATGCCATTTGGAGATTGAAGGATAGGAAGATGGGCTTACAGATGCCATGTTGAGAGGTGATGGATAGGAAGATGGGCTTACAGATGCCATGTTGAGAGGTGATGGATAGGTGGATGGGCTTATAGATGCCATCTGGGTGTCGATCGCGTAAGGGTTTCCTTAGCGAGAACTTGCGTACCTGAAAAAGAAAGATAATTACCTGGCCTGTTACGAGAGTTGATCTTCAAACTCTTTGTGTAGATGCGCCCTGGCTGGATACAGGAATCGAATCTTTAAACTCTTCAGACGTGCCCTGGTGAGATACAGGAATCGAGTCCGGAGAATATAGTCGTCAACAGATACACCCTGGCAAGATACAGGAATCGGGTCTGGTAATGCTAGTCGTCAACAGATACACCCTGGCAGGATACAGGAATCGAATCTTCGAACTCTTCAGACGTGCCCTAGCGGGATACAGGAATCGAGTCTGGTAATGCTAGTCGTCAACAGATACACCCTGGCAGGATACAGGAATCGGATCTTCGAACTCTTCAGACGTGCCCTGGCGGGATACAGGAATCGAGTATGGTAATGCTAGTCGTCAACAGATACACCCTGGCAGGATACAGGAATCAGATCTTCGAACTCTTCAGACGTGCCCTGGCGGGATACAGGAATCGAGTCTGGTAATGTTAGTCGTCAACAGATACACCCTGGCAGGATACAGGAATCGGATCTTCGAACTCTTCAGACGTGCCCTGGCGGGATATAGGAATCGAGTCTGGTAATGCTAGTCGTCAACAGATACACCCTGGCAGGATACAGGAATCGGATCTTCGAACTCTTCAGACGTGCCCTGGTGGGATACAGGAATCGAGTCTGGTAATGCTAGTCGTCAACAGATACACCCTGGCAGGATACAGGAATCGGATCTTCGAACTCTTCAGACGTGCCCTGGCGGGATACAGGAATCGAGTCTGGTAATGGTAGTCGTCAACAGATACACCCTGGCAGGATACAGGAATCAGATCTTCGAACTCTTCAGACGTGCCCTGGTGGGATACAGGAATCGAGTCTGGCAATGCTAGTCGTCAACAGATACACCCTGGCAGGATACAGGAATCAGATCTTCGAACTCTTCAGACGTGCCCTGGCGGGATACAGGAATCGAGTCTGGTAATGCTAGTCGTCAACAGATACACCCTGGCAGAATATAGGAATCGGATCTTCGAACTCTTCAGACGTGCCCTGGCGGGATACAGGAATCGAGTCTGGTAATGCTAGTCGTCAATAGATACACCCTGGCAGGATACAGGAATCGGATCTTCGAACTCTTCAAACGTGCCCTGGAGGGATACAGGAATCGAGTCTGGTAATGTAGTCGTCAACAGATACACCCTGGCAGGATACAGAAATCGGATCTTCGAACTCTTTAGACGTGCCCTGGCGGGATACAGGAATCGAGTCTGGTAATGCTAGTCGTCAACAGATACACCCTGGCAGGATACAGGAATTGGATCTTCGAACTCTTCAGACGTGCCTTGGCGGGATACAGGAATCGAGTCTGGTAATGCTAGTCGTCAATAGATACACCCTGGCAGGATACAGGAATCGGATCTTCGAACTCTTCAGACGTGCCCTGGCGGGATACAGGAATCGAGTCTGGTAATGCTAGTCGTCAACAGATACACCCTGGCAGGATACAGGAATCAGATCTTCGAACTCTTCAGACGTGCCCTGGCGGGATACAGGAATCGAGTCTGGTAATGCTAGTCGTCAACAGATACACCCTGGCAGGATACAGGAATCGGATCTTCGAACTCTTCAGACGTGCCCTGGCGGGATACAGGAATCGAGTCTGGTAATGTAGTCGTCAACAGATACACCCTGGCAGGATACAGGAATCGGATCTTCGAACTCTTCAGACGTGCCCTGGCTGGATACAGGAATCGAGTCTGGTAATGCTAGTCGTCAACAGATACACCCTAGCAGGATACAAGAATCGGATCTTCGAACTCTTCAGACGTGCCCTGGCGGGATACAGGAATCGAGTCTGGTAATGCTAGTCGTCAACAGATACACCCTGGCAGGATACAAGAATCGAATCTTCGAACTCTTCAGACGTGCCCTGGCGGGATACAGGAATCGAGTCTGGTAATGTAGTCGTCAACAGATACACCCTGGCAGGATACAGGAATCGGATCTTCGAACTCTTCAGACGTGCCCTGGCAGGATACAGGAATCGAGTCTGGAACTTTAAAAGGTTTTTGTTGATAATGATGTGATACATGAATCCAGGACGGTTACTACCTCAACGGGACGATGAGAGAACCTTGGACGATTACTACCTCAACGGGAGGATGAGAGAACCTTGGACGATTACTACCTCAACGGGACGATGGGAGAACCTTTGGGCGATTACTACCTCAACGAGACGATGAGAGAACCTTGGGCGATTACTACCTCAACGGGACGATGAGAGAACCTTGGGTGATTACTACCTCAACGGGTAAAGACTTTTATCTATTGATCGTTCTTTCCTGAAAAAGTAACGAGTTAGTTATATGCAATGTCATGATGTATGACATGCGTGATGAGATTATATGTTCATGATGCGTATGTGCATGCTATAATGTATGAAGATGTGATGTTTATGTATGTTTTCGTCTTAGGAAAATAAATCCTTGACGGATGCCGGGAAGTTGAATCCTGGGCTGATGTTGAAGAATAGAGCTTCGTTTTCGCTGGGGATGATGGTTGCAAGAATACCGGTAGGAGAAGATAACTCCGTTGGGGACTAAACTTGGCGAATGGATTACTCTGCGGGGAGTGCTCTGTAGGGAAAGAGGCACTTTGCTGAGATGTTGATGATACTCCGTTGGGGATACCATTGACGAGCTTTGTTGGAAGATCTGATGAACTCCGCTGGGGATAGGAAGACTTCACCGAGGAAGATCTTTCCGTGGCAATTAGCTGAGGATAACCCAGTTATATCCTGGTGGGGAAATAACCTTTGAATAAAATCCAGGAGACGCGTTTGTGCTTTGTGGGTGACAAGCTTCCAGAATCTACTGGGGATAAGCTTTAAGACCTGTTTAGGAGATTGATTCCACTTTCCTGGGGAAACTTTTCGACTGGACTCTCCTGGGGGAATTAAGGTATCTTGGTTACATTCTTCAGCCGAACTTACCTTGGTACCTTGGTGGACAGAGCAACTAGATCGCTTAGACAACTCTTTATTGCCCCAATTTCAGTGGGAGAAGGCACATGTGGGGGTAATTGACAAATCTTCTGGTAGACAGGTGACGAGATGCCAAGACATAGTCGTACGCTTTGATCCCTAATTTTTGCCTGGACTGCCTTTTCGGGTTTTCAGTCCACCGGGATACCCTTTTTTGCCCAAGCCGCCTTTTCAGGTTTTCGACTTGCCGGGTGTACAGATTTTTTTCATTTCATCCCTTATTTTTTCCCGAACTCTTTTGGTTCGCCGGGAAGCCCTAATTTTTGCCTAGGTATGTCAACCTAGCGGGTCTTTTATCATGCGTAGTATCTTTTTACTATGTCCACGCTCTCAGAATGTAGGGAGTTGCCCCTGTTAGAAGTATTTTGCCGTACCACTAGAAGATGTCTGATCAGGCAAGATTCGTTGTCGGAATGCCCCAGGTGATCCAGATGGAGATTTTCCCCAAGCTGGTTGTCCTTTTGAGAGATTCTCCGAATCTTGGTTGGACTGCCCCAGATGGTAGACCATGATCATGCCATGTCCCTTGATTGGAAGTGTTTCTTCCACTGGAGGTGACTCTTTTGTTGAGAAGACTTTGTTCACTGGATATTCGTCGTGCGAATTTCTCTGCTGTTCAAACAAGAAGTCATATGCAAACAAGGTTATGTTAAAAATGCAAAGCTTATGTTTGTCTTGAAGATTTTGAAAATGCATTCTTTTTCATAAAAACAAGTGAATTTTTTGTAAACTGTGATGTCAACTCGTTATTTTACCACAAGCCTTAAGGAGTCAGGATACCTTTTGTAACAGTATGCTTTCGAACTAACCCATGCTTCAGCTAGGACTTTTAAGGGTTGTAACATGGTGTTGTACCCCAAAATTTGCCCTCCCATATTCTCCAATAAACTGCCAAGTCAAGCTACAAAATTCCCCAAGAGTTGCACAGTGCAAAGGCCTCCATACAGTCAAAACTAGGGTTTGTGTGCTGATCAAGAAAATGGAGTGTTCAAAAGCCCAATCAAGTCTCACATGCCTACAAAGATGGTCAAGTATCCTCATATCAAGTTTCAAGGCATTCAGCTCAAAATTGCACAGTCAAAACCCTAAATTGCACTACAGTCAACTGTAGGGGCAAAATGGTCACTTGACAGTCAAAAGTTCAAATTTTTGGTCAACATATCATTTTGAAGCCACAAACATCATTTGATCAATGCTTGATCATGATTCTCAAAATTTGGCTCAGAAATCATCAAAGATGCAAAAGTTACTATATTTGGACAGCTGAAAAAGTCAACTGAAATTGACCAGGGCATAACTTTCACATGGATTATCAGAAAAATTCCATCCAAAGCTCATTTTGAATAGAAAGACATTTCCTACAACTCATCTTCATACTTCAAGTCCAAGAAATGCTCTCACAAAAAGTTATCAATTTCAACATTATAGGTCATTTTCAAAAGTCAACAAAAAGGGACTTTAAGTCAAAGACCATAACTTGATATTGGTAAATCAAAATGACATGGGACCAAAGGCATTGGTTAAAGGACTCAAAGACCTTTCCAAAATGTCCAAGAACATGAGAAAAGCTTAAAAATTGAGCAAGTTATGCCTTGTAGAAGTTGGGAAAGTTTTGTGAAATGGAAAAAGTCAACTATCCTTGAAACTTCAATTTTTGACAAAAGGGCCCACTTTCTTCCACTTGATTCAGCCTTGTCATGCCACACACGTGTCCCATGATTAATTTCAAGACCAAATATTGATTTTTCTATTTTATTTAATTTTTGATAATTTAATTCATTTTAAATCTTTAAAAATTCAAATAAAATTCCAAAGTCAATGAAATAGTGTCATTTGAATTGGGATAGCTTCCATATATCATGTGCCAGCTCACAAACTCATGCTAGGGTTAGATTATACACCAAGTCTTGGTTTTGCCTAAAAAAAAGGGAAAGTTTGTTAAGGGTGAAAAAACCTAAACCTAATTCTCTTATTTCATGGATCTTTGACCTAGTTTAGGGTTATGTTGTACACCAAGTCTTGGTTTTTCTTAAAAAAAGGGAAAGTTTGTTAAAGGTGGAAAACCTAAACCTAATTCTCTTATTTCATGGATCTTTGACCTAGTTTAGGGTTATGTTGTACACCAAGTCTTGGTTTGCTTAAAAAAAGGGAAAGTTTGTTAAAGGTGGAAAACCTAAACCTAATTCTCTTATTTCATGGATCTTTGACCTAGTTTGTACCATAATTCCCTTCCAACATAAATATTGAAGCAAACCCTAAAGCCAAGAGGGCACAAGCTGCTACAGAACACCATAAGCAAATTCCAAAATTCAAGGAAAATTTGAAAACCGAATTCCACATTCAAGCACAATTCAAAGCCTTAGAGTGATTCCAACACACTGCTGATATTCCCAGGAACGGATTGGAATAAAAAAAAAAACAAGCCATAAAGCTCCAAGAACACGCAAGAACAAGTCACACGGTTTGAATTTTTTCCATAAACGCATACTTCGATTCATGCATCATTAACGTATTTTGTGGATTGTTTTGTGCTCACAGGGACTGTACGAAGCTTTTGGTACAATTTAATTTGATTATAATGCCCTGAAACAAAAACCTCCATTTTGGGGCCTGAGCACCCCCCTGGTTTGCTTTCTCTATATTTTTCTTGTTTTATTCTTGTTTCTTATTTTATTTTCTTTATTTGTTTAAACTAATTACTATTTCTTTACAAATTATAAAATACACAAAAATCAGAAAAAGAGAACAATATAATATTTATTTTATTTTAGTTATTTTCATAAATAAATTGTATGTAAATTAACTTAGTATTAATTTAGGTTGCAACTTTAATTCTTTCTTCCATAAAAAAATCCAAAAATATAGCATTAGGTTAATGACTTTTTATTCCTTTTAATTTTCCTTTTTTTTGCCATAATATTAGTGATTTATTTATTTTCATAATTAAACTTGTAAACTAATTAGGGTTGCATTTAGGTTAAATTTTAATACTTTCATAATAAACTTAAAAATAATTAGAACTAGGTTTAACATTTCATTTTGGTTTTTAATTAATTCTTTTTTTTTTAAATCTCAAAAAACACAAAAATACTAAAAAACATTTTCTTTTAATTCTTAATTTTAATTCCTTATTAATAATATTTCGCAAAAGGGTCCAACGCCCATGTTCGTAATTTATTTTCGCGCATTTATTTTATGTCGTTTATTATAATTATGTAATTCTCCCAAAGCGTTGTAACAATTATACTTTTCGCACTTTTATTTAATTTCTTTATTTTCTTGTCAAATCGGGTCCGGTTTAATTTTGGCGATGTGGACCCGCGCCATTTGTAATAGCCTTAGATTTATTTTCCCGCAAACTTTATAACTGTTAAAAGCATGCAAGAATGAATGTCTTAATTAAAATCAAGCGTAGATCACCACAAACATGACAAGACAAATACGAATGAAAAGGACACACGAATCGCACACACCACCCCTAGGGTACGCCTCACTGTTGCCTTGCCTCGAAAGGTGATCGTCGAGTAGAGGATGTCTTAGTAAGTCCTCATGATCCGGGAACCTGGCATGAGGGTAGCTTCTAAGGTGTCTTCCCATTGCTCTGGTGATCACCATGTCCCTACAAACTCGAATTGACCCGAACACCTCCAACGGTGGTGCTACCTACCTCTCAATGGTGGAATGGCACTACTTTAAAGGACATTTACACAGACGAATTCCTTAGGGTAGGTAGGTTCTCAAGGATACTTGCTCTAATCTCAAGACAAACTCAAAAAGACTTTTCACACTGACACTTTTCAAAAGCTTTCAAAGCAAATTTTTCAAACACTCTGACGTACGAGTCGATCTGAAATTTTTCAAAGAAACTTTTTAAACCCACGATTGATTGAAAAGCAAGCAAACATTTTTTGAAAACACATTGAGCAAGTATCTAAGAGCCCATGGATAACCATGGATAGAAAGGGTGCTAATACCTTCCCTTTCTATAATCTACCTCCCGAACCGAGAGCAATCTCTTTAAGGAATTTTTCTGTGCTTTTGTCCTTTCCATTTGGAGAAAATAAAAGACGGTGGCGACTCTTGCTTCCGCGACATTTCGCGAACCAGCGTTAAACAGTCAGTTCCAGATCCACCGATCACACATGGCCTGGTTCATGGTTTAAGAAACAAAGGATAAAGGCTCAAATTATTTGTACCCACCCCCTCTTCGTGATGTTCTTCAAACCTAAGCTCAGTTGATCGTGCGTTAGACCTTGTTTGAGTCTTTGTCCTGACGTTCCAATGATTTATTTTGAATAGGCAGTCATTTTTTGTTTTTGTTGAGGGTTTGTATGACCTCTTTCTTTTTGATTTCGCTATCCCTAAATTTTGCCTGAACTGTTTCTTTTGTGATTACAGTCAGCGGGATGCCCCAGTTTTGTAAGTCTCCTTCATAGGTTCTGACTTATTGGGTTTTTATTTTTGAGATATAATGACTGCCTATCCTTATGATTATTCGGAATCATCACTGTCTTTTTTTTTGTAAGGACCTCTTTGGTGCCATTTGTTATGCACTTGGATCAACTGAGAGAACTACCCTGCCCCAGGTTATGATAAAGGGTTTTAATTTTCGAAAAGAAAAACTCCTACTTCTTTGGCTCAGAGGGGTTAACGAGGGATTATCTTCCTTATAACTCCAGTGTTTAGGAATTGAAACAATGCCTGTACCTCATCAACGGGGTCTGTTCAAAAGCATACTGTAAGGATCGTGGTATCATTTTCGTCATCCTCCCTCAAGAGGCTTAGAATTTTTAACCGAGAATTGATCATCACAGAAAAATGAAAACAGTTTGCATATAGTGAATACGAAATAATTACTTCAAAACAGACATGTGCAATGCATTAGTGAAATAACAACGTTTAACATGATAAATGTTTGAACAATCAAAAGAAAATTACAACTGGGAAAACCCTAATGAACAAAAGCTTCCTCGTTTCAGGACTTGTTACTTCAACTGGTGAATCCTGTAGGGATGGTAGAAGCATTCAGCCTGGCCATCTTGGGTGAATTCCACAGCTCCTTCATCAATCAGGTCCTGGATTTTGTTTTTCAAGGTCCAACAATCATCTGTAGCATGCCCCGGGCTGTCAGAATGATAAGCGCAGCGGGCGTTAGGGTTATACCTTGAAGGTGTCCTGTTGGGATTCTTAGGAGGGTCCCTTAGAGTTACCAAATTCAACCTCAACAGTTGTTGTAGAGCTTGAGGCAGTGACACATTGAGCTTGGTGAATTGCCTTTTGGGCTTATCTGGCTGAAGCTGGTGAGGTTGATGCTGAATTTGTGACATTGAAGCCACTTGAGGAGCTCTTCCCTTATCTTCTTGTCTCCAAGGTGGTTGAGTGATGACTGGCTCTCCAACCTTAGATGTTTTCTCCAGTTGGTTACCCCGAAGCAGTTGGTTGACGAGAACCCCGAGCTCTTCTTGTCTTTGAGCTAAGTCTTGAATGATAGTCGCCTGCCCCAGCATCTGGGCTTTCATTGCATCCACCTCAGCCTGCAGATGTTTCAGTCGTTCATCCTCAGCACTGTTCCTGACCAAAGTCCCCATGAGAAGTGTTCTCAGCTCTTCCCGTCCCTTGGATAGATTCAGGAGGATTTCCCCAAACCGAGTCTCTTGAGCATGAAAGTCCTGGTTGTATTGTTGGGAAGCCATTGCTGAAATAAACAGCGCAGATGGTAAGTGACCTGTAACAAGGGTACCTGTAATGCAACAATATGTATGATATGCATGTAATGTTTTCAAGGATCTCGCGGGGTAAACAAGAGAATTGTTAGAGTTGGAAACTGGTAACTTGATTGAAGGAACTTCATGTTGTTCAGAGTCCTTCTTCAAGAGTCAAGGCTCACCATATCTAGTGGGTCATAGCCCCTGACTCAAGTCATCCTGTCTGGTTTTGACTTCCAAACAACCTTGGTTAGGGGAACCTTCTTCAAGAGTCAAAGCTCACCATATCAAGTGGGTCATAGCCCCTGACTCAAGTTATCAACCTGGCTAGGGGAAAATAAATCCCCTTTTCCCCTTGCTAGACATTCTGGTTCATCATGACCTGCATCACAAGCCCTTGAGATCCTTGAAATGGATTAGTCCTTATGTAGGATGTATGCAATGGTATGATGGTATGATGTTATGCATGTGGGTGCAAAGGTGTGAGGTGCCCTGTAATAAGTCCAGTTTAAGGACTATAAACAAAACCTGCAAGAAACTCATGTGTCAGATAACAAGTATGCAAGTAGTCAAGTTTGAAAGCACACAAGTCACACAAAGAGCCCTTAGAGTTTAGGCCAGCATGGGGTCTAGGTATTACCCTCTTTCAGTTTGTTGGTTAATACCTGTCCTATCAGAAGTAACCGGGTTCTAGAGGATCCCAATATCACTGACTACCCTCAATCGGTCATAACTCCAGCATCGCAACCTTCTCTTGCGGCCAGAACCATCACGAGAGTTTAGCCTCAATGGGCGTAGCATACTGCTACTGTTCTATTGGCTAAGTTGTGTCATTTAAGGTTCTAAGGTCGGTTGGTGCTTAATGACTCCTCAGAAGACCCATATTCTCCTTGTTGCGACACAAGGGATATCAGTACAGACCAAGGTGCCACACCAACGTAGCCACTGCTTCACCCGTGTCGGTCTATGCCGGACAGGTCCCTCACAGCTTATGCTACCTAACAGGGTATCCCCAGATCCGGGCTAGGATCTATGTAACTTCGATGCAGCCCACAATAATAAAGCAAACAAACACAACAATTGAAAACACAATTATGAACTATCCTAAGGTACACCTCACTTTATAAGTATCCCCAGCAGAGTCGCCAGTTCTGTGATCGGTGGATCTGGAACTGACTGTTTAACGCTGGTTCGCGAAATGTCGCGGTAAGCAAGAGTCGCCACCGTCTTTTATTTTCTCCAACATAGACATGACAAAAGCACAGCAAAATTCCTTATGAGATTGTTTCTCGGTTCGGGAGGTAGATTTATAGAAAGGGAAGGTGTTAGCACCCTTTCTATCCATGGTTATCCATGGGCTCTTAGATACTTGCTCATTTGTGTTTTCAAAATGTTTGTTTGCTTTTCACAGTGAGTGAGTTTGAAAAAGTTTCTTTAAAAGTTTCAGATCGACCCTTATATCAGTCCTCAAGAGTGTTTGAAAAATTGTTTTGGAAAGCTTTTTGAAAAGTGTCGGTGTGAAAAGAGTTTTTGATTTTGTTTTGAATTAGAGCAAGTATCCATGAGTCATCTACCTACCCTAAGGAATTAGGCTGTGTAAATGTCCTTAAGGTAGTGCCATCCCACCATTGAGAGATAGGTAGCACCACCGTTGGAGGTGTTCGGGTCAATTCGAGTTTAGGGACAGTGTGGTCACCAGAGCAACAGTAGGACACGTTAGAAGCTACCCTTATGCCATGTTCATGGACATAAGGACTTACTAAAACGTCCTATACTCGATGACCACGTTTCGAGGGGCAAGGCAACAATGAGGCGTACCCTAAGAGTGGTGTGTGAATTGTGTGTCATTTTCAATTATGTTTTATCTTGATCATGCATTGGGTGAGCTACGCTTTGATTTTATTTGGACCATTCATTCTTTCATGCAAAATTTAGCAGTTAAGGGGTGCGGAAATTAAAGTACGGAAAATAAAGTCCTACGCTATTACAAGGCACGGGTCTATACATCGCCAAATTAACAAAGACCCGTTTTTTAATAAAATGCAGAAAGTAAATAAATTTCCTAATTACTATTACAAGGCTTGGGCAATTACATAATATTAAAAAATAGAAAATAAAAATAAATGCGCGACAAGAAATTAGAATCGAGAGTTCGAGGGCGTTGGACCCTTTAAAGAAATTAAATTGAAATTGAAAGTTAATTAATTATTTAATAAGAAAAGGAATGTTTTTTTTTATGGTTTTTGGTATTTATGAAATAAAGAAAATTAATTGAAATTAGAAATTAAATAAAACCCTAGTTCTAAATTATTTTTAATTGTTAAAGAAAAATATTTAAGTTTTAACCTAATTTACCCTAATTAATTAATTGCATGTTTATTTACAAAATAATTAATAATTAATAATAATGGTAATAAGAAAATTATTTATTAAGCAAAAGAATAAAAATGCTAAAAACCTAATTTCTACATTTTTTAGTTATTTAAGAAAAACATTGAAATTTTAACCTAAATTAAACTAAATTGATTAGTAAATTTATTTACAAAAAATATTAATGAAATAAATAAAAATATTTTTTTATTTTGATTTTTCTGATTTTTGTGTTATAAAAATTATTTTTGTGAATTAACTAAATAATTAAAACAAATAAAAGAATAAAAAGGAAAATTAAAATAAAGGAAAAAAATACAAACCATGGGGGTGGCTGACCCAATTTAGAGGTGCATTTAGAGTAATTTGGCCCAAAAATAAGAGGCCTGTTTGACTTTTCCAGCTTGCCTGTGGAGTGGTTGACCAGCGTGTATGGTGGTCCTCCTGTGGTGACCTTTAGATTGAAACTTATGGGCATTTGGCAGGCACCAGCGTGGACGTGTATGGTGGACTTTAGATGAGGCGCTACATAGAAACACATTGAGAAAAACATTATGGAAGAAGTGGGGGACCTGGGAATCGAACCCAGGTCCCAGTACCTGCATGCCAACACAACAACCAACTGAACTAGCGCGTTACTTTGTTAGTTTAGTGGACAATGATTATTATGAGAGAGAAAACAATATTATGCTGGAAGAACAAAAAAACGCGCCAGTATTCAAACTGACCAACCACAAGCCAACAACTCAGCGTCTTCTTCGTTTGCCTGAAAATAAAATAAGAGATAGCGGGGGTTTTAAACCCCCACTAACTATAATACACAAAAATAGAGATTAGCACATAGTTCATCATAAATTGAACGCGAAGTGTGAGTTTAGTTCGTTTGAATGTCACGAATCTTTTGGTACCAGTTTCATGGCCTGATTTTACCATATGTGCAAAACCCCAAATCTGGAGCTCTGAAACCCTAAAAAGCTTTCATGGTGGATTCTTATACAGGGCTTAATAACTCAATTGAGTTATGTCATTAGCTTCAGAAAGTGCACATTAGTATAAATCAACATTAAAAACATATGAAAAATGCATATTAATCACAAAACGATAATGGATAATTTCATGAACAGGGTGATGTTGTTGTACCACTTCTGGAGGTCTGGAGACTTGGCTTTGATTGCAAACGCTTCCTAGGTCGTCCAGCAATGTATTGGAATAACTTTTAGGCCTTGAAACAACCTCTATGTATGAAAACAATTTTCAATATTTTTGTGAAAAAGTGCAAGTTTGTTCTTGTGTTCTGAGTGCAGCTTTTGTCTACCCCCCTAGGTTTCAATTGTGCACATGTATATGAATAGAATTAGGTCAAAAAGCCAGCCCAAAATCCACCCATTTATGACTTTGAATATTTGATTTTCCACATCTTTTTTCAAATATTTTTGCCATGGAAACTTGCCAATTGTGGGAGATTTTGTCTCTTGAGAAGGCACATGAAATCTTGAGCTCATAATGGGTGGAAATGCTGCACAAAAAGATTCAAAACACATGATTTAGTATTTTTCTCATAATTAATTTTAATTAAATGAATTAATAGGATTAAAAATTCAATTAATTAATTAAAAATAAGAAAATAACTCCCTTTTAGCTTAATGGGTCGTGCATAGCCTTTGGGTGATGATTCATGGAAGAAATTGAGGCCCATTAGCAATTTTGAGGCATTTGAAGCAAAGTTGACTTTTCAAAATTCCCAAAAATTTCCCAACTTCCACAAGGCATATCTTGCTCAATTTCTAAGCTTTGATCATGTTCTTGGACATTTTGGAAAGGCATTGAAGTCCTCTAACCAATGTATTTGGTCCCATGTCATTTTGATTTACCAATCTCAAGTTATGGTCTTTGACTTAAAGTGCCTTTTTGTTGACTTTTGAAAATGACCTATAATGTTGAAATTGATAACTTTTTGAGAGAGCATTTATTGGACTTGAAGTGTGAAGATGAGTTGTAGGAAATGTCATTCTCTTCAAAATGAGCTTTGGATGGAATTTTTCTGATAAACCATGTGGAAGTTATGCCTTGGTCAATTTGCAGTTGACTTTTTCAACTGTCCAAGAATAGAAACTTTTGCATCTTGAGACTTTTTGAGCCATGCCTTGAGAATCATGATCAATAATTGATCAAATGATGTTTGTGGCTTCAAAATAAGATGTTGACCAAAATTTTTGACTTTTGACTGTCAAATGACCATTTTGCCCCTGCAGTTGACTGTGAAGCAATTAGGGTTTTTGACTGTGCAATCTGGTGTTGTGAGTCTTGAAACTTGGAATGTGGATGTTTGACAATGCATGTAGGCATGTGGGAATTGTTTGGACCCTTGGAAACTTCAATTTCTTTGCCAGAACCAAAACCCTAATTTTTGACTGTTAGGAGGCAATTGGACTGTGCAACCCTTGAGTGATTTTGAAGCTTGATTTTGGCAAATCTTGAAGAATATGGGAGGGAAAATTTTGGGGTACAACAGCTGTTAAGTTGCCCCGGCATTTTTCAGTCCGAAGGGCATTACGTTGTAGTAATAGTTGCCCGAGCTGGTCATGAATGCCGTGTAGTGCTTGTCGCCCAGGGCCATTGGGATTTGGTTTTAGCCCGAGTAGGCGTCCATGAACGACAAAGTTTTGTAGCCGGCCGAGTTGTCGACCAGCATATCTATGTTAGGCAAAGGAAAAGCATCTTTCGGGCAAGCCCGGTTGAGATCGGTATAATCAACGCACATCCTCCATTTTCCATTATTCTTTTTAACGAGTATAACATTTGACAACCAGGTGGAATACCAGGCTTCAGAAATAAAATTTGCCTCTAGGAGGTCTTTTACAGCTTTCTCAGCAGCCTCCGTTTTTTCTGGAGACTGCCTACGCCTACGTTGTACTACGGCCCTAGCGGCTGGATCAATGGCGAGGTGGTGACAGGCGACCTCAGGATCGAGTCCGGGCATCTCCGCGGCGCTCCAGGCGAACAGATCAGCATTCTCGCGCAAACATGTCTTGATTTGCTTCCTGGCCAAGTCGGGGAGGTCTTTGCCAATCTTCACTCCCTTGGTCGGGTCTGTGCCGAGGGGGACGAGTTCAAAATCCCCGTCCGGTATTGGTCGGAGTGGGATTTGCTCGCCGCTGGATGGCTCGTCTTGGTCGAAGCGGGTATCCAGAGCTATGGAATCGACTTTTGGTGGAGCTTTCTGGACTTCTTCCTCGGGGGATGTTTTCCTCTCGGGCTCCTGTCTTGTCCTTTTGGCGGGTCTGGTCCCTATGTCGACAGTATTACGTCCCTTAGAAGCGGCGTTGAAGCACCTGCGGGCAGCGGCTAGGTCTCCTTGGATAGTAGCTACTCGTGCCCTCTTGGTGTAGAACTTCATCTTCAGGTGGACGGTTGAGGGCACCGCTGTCAGTTCTGCCAGTGTCGGTCTCCCCAAGATGCAGTTGTACAGAGACGGGCAGTCGATGACGAGGAAGCGTACTTTGACTTGTCTTGTAGCCGTCCCTTCGCCGAACGTAACCAGAAGCTCGACATATCCCCAAGGCTTGGAGGTCGAGCCGTTGAAACCTTGTAAGTCCGAACCCACATATGGCGAAAGATGTGAGTCGTCCAACTGAAGGGTTCGGAACAGTTGACTGTACATGACATCGACGGAACTCCCTTTGTCGACCAGGATGCGATGTACATCAAAATTGGCCATTCTTGCCCTTATCAGTAAGGGGATGACCGCGTTCGGGGCTCCGCCGGGGAGTTCTTCCAGGTAGAAGGTGATGGGCTCTGACCTGCCCTTCACCCTTTCGAACGTCACTGTTTGTGGGGGAGCTGCGTCGACCAGTTCATCCAGCTTCCTCTTGGTTGAATTGATGGTCAAGTCTTTGAACCCGCCGCCGTTGATGACCAGGGCGGAGGGGAAGTATTCCCACCTGCTGTGCGTTGTAAGTGGCTCTTGCAGGTGCTCGGGGAAGTCGAAATCCTCGGGCCTGGTCACGGAGAAGGCAGTTTGGATGGGCACCGACTCGTCAGATGGTCGGGCGTCTTCTTCTGGCTCCCTGGTTTCTTAGGCGTCACGACGGGGAGCGTCGCTTCGCCGATACTGCGCGAGCCTCCCTCCCTTGATGAGGGTTTCAATGGCGTCCTTGAGGTGGACGCAATCCTCAGTCAGGTGACCATGGCTCCGATGGTACTGACAATATTTGTTTTTGTATGCTCCGGGCTTGGCGGGAGCAGGTCGGGGACGTTTGACACCGCCGTCCTTGAAATCAGTGCTGGCACACTCCGCCAGAATGCGCTCGTGGGAAGCCGTGAGCGGAGTGTACTCGGTGAAACGCCCTGAAGGTCCTCTTTGTTCCCGGACTTCCCGGGGTCTGTCTTCCTTCCTTTTCTCCCCGGTTCGTCGAGGAGGAGCTTCTTGGCGCGAGCTGCTGTTAGGACCACGAGTCCTGGAATCTCGGGCTCTGTTGGCCGCTTCCCTTTCCTCGTAGTCCATGTATGCTCGGGCTTTTTCGAGGAGGGCATCGAATGTCCTAGGTGGCTCGATACCCACAGCCTTCCTGAATTCCGTGTCGGGGAGGAGCCCTCTCTCTAGCAAATATCTTTTCATATGGTCCGCACAGGGGACCTGTATTGCTTCCCAGTTGAAACGGTTGATGAATTCCCTAAAGGTTTCATCCTGTCTTTGGATGATGGCCTCGAGAGCCGCCTCGGTCTTCGGGTGCCGCCGAGAAGCTGTGAAGGAACTGATGAACTGGTTCTTCAGGTTCCGCCACGAGGTAATTGAGCCCGGGGCGAGTCCTTTGTACCAGTCCATTGCCGCCTTCCTAAGAGTCGTTGGGAATAGACGACACTTGATGGGGCCCCTGACGTTGTGATAATGAAGCATAGCCTCGAACCCGTCTATGTGGTCGACCGGGTCCGCGACTCCATCGTACTCCTTCAAGTGTGGGGGCTTCTCCATGCCCGGGGGGATGGGTGCTTCCATAATAGCCTGCGACAGGGGACCGCGGGGGTCGTCCTCGTCGCTTCTCTCCAGAGACAGAGATGGGGACCTGTAATACTGTCTGGCACGACGGTCTAGGTCGTGCTGAGTCTCTCTCGAGCGGGATGCTCGGTGGTTGAATTTTACACGTCCGTCTCCGGAGTGCCTTCTTTCTAGTATCGCCGGGTCACGACTGGGTTCTCCGGCCTGAATGATGGGCTGCCTCTCCAGATAAGGCCGTTTCTGCTTTGGTCGGGGAGATTGGCTTCGAGAGGTCTCCCTGTAATGTCTCCGCAGGGGAGATGGGTGTCGAGCTTCAGTCACTCGAGGAGGGGGAGTATGTGGTCTCCGATGCCTCCTCGAGGGTCTTCGCTCGTCTTCAAGCGCCTTTAGTCTCTCTCCTTGGGCGAAGATGAGATAGTTCATTTGATTAATTGCTGCGAACATCGCTTGTGTTGTGGCATCCGCCCCGGAGGGGACGAGGACTTCCTGGAACCGGGAGGCTCTGTAGTGCGCGAGTGTCGCCGGGTCGTCTTCGAGTGGTGGTGGGAGCGAGGAAGATGATGCAGTAGCTCCGTCTCGAAAGGTGGAACTTCCGGGAGCAGTTGTCGCAGGAATGGTGCTATGGCCGGGGTTGCCGGCGTTATCAAGATGTCCGTTTTTGTCCGCAGTGCCGTTGTTGGTGTCGGCGACGCGGATGTTCTGCTCATCGCGAGCTTGATCAGCCATGACAGCAGTAGTTGAATTTGAGCTTTGGTCTTTGAGTTTGCAAGACGGGGAAGCTAGTTTCCCACAGACGGCGCCACTGATCTGACCTGATCAGACTTGGACCGTCACGGCTGACTCCAAGCTGAAGTTTTTGAACGAGGTGGGCGGGGGGGGGGGGGGGGGGGTACCTGCAAGGCACTCCGATGCTGAAGTAAGTAAGAGTACGAGCAGGCAAAAGTGTGAGTATATGTGATAGATTGAATACCTGACCCTCTGGGAACAGAGGGTATTTATAGCCCCCAGCGCTGGGCCAAGGTTCCTTCATTGGGCCGGGCAGGTTTGGCCCAATGGAGGAACTGCCAGGTTCTACGTGCGTAGTGGGGACCTGCACGTGGTCCCCTCCCTGGATGTTCTGCGATAAGTACGGGCGGACAGGGACGCGGTCTTTTCGGAGTCCCGTTGAGAGTGTAGTGGGCCGTGTCCACTGGCGAAGGAACGCTCGAGCTGGGCGATACGAGGACGGGGGTGTCGCCCAGTGACGTGTGTCGGGCATAGCTATGGTCCTTAGGTCGGCGTGACCCCTAGCAAGTCGGTTTGGATTGGGCCTTTATCGTTGCTATTGGGCCACCCGGGCCCAGTCCAGAACAGTTTATAATCTTGTCCTCCAAGTTTCAATCAAGTCTCAATTTGTATAAATCTTTCCAAAAATAGAGCAATTTCATTAAGTTTCTGACCTAATTTTTACTTATAAATAGCCATTTAATTTTCACAAATAGACATCAATAATCATCCACAATTTACTAAAAGTGTCCTTCCAAAATTGTTACTATTCACATCGAAGAACAAAAAAAAAAATCCTAAGCCTTCCGCAACCAGTGCAATCTAAGAAGAATTCTCGCACCGAAGAAAAAGGAAGGAATTCTACAAGATCGAGTGGAAGGAAAGGAAACAACTTAATTGGGTCGCATTTGCATATGTTTGGATCGTTTATCTGATTGCATTATTGTATGTCAGATTTGTTTGCTTCGATATTTGCTGTAGGATTTATTTTCATATTATTTGTGTATAAAAAAAATTTCTTTAATAATTATCAATTAAACTCTATTTATGCAGGATGATTAACTAAATTTTTTATAATTAGCAATTAAATTTTTTATAACTAATTAAACTTTTTGATATAATTAATTTTGAATCCTTTTATTATAATTGAGTTTAATTTGATCGGTTAGAAAGTTTGTTTGGTCTCTGTTTCTGTTCCACGCTTTTACTCTATAATACCAATACTGCTATTAATCTAACAGACTACGTAATACCATTATTCTAAAGCATTTTATTATTATTATTTCTGTTTTATGTATTTGTATAATCTTGATACAATGTCTTGATATAGCTTTTCATTGTTTATTGTTGGAACATGTCCATGTTCCATATTGAATTAAAAAAAAAATTCACTTAGTCCCACATTGCTCATGTGAGAAATATTAACCATCTCACTTTATTATATAAGGAAGTCACTTGTTTCCTTACAAAAGACACCAAAAACATTTTATTAGTTTTTCCTTCCTCACTCTCATAACTCTGCGTCTTTCGAATTGTCGAAGCGTCAACTTCTTCCCCTTTCTTTCTACTCGTTGAATTTTCCGAGTATTTTCTTGAATTCTCTTTATAGAGAATAATGTTAATTTCTCCTCGTTTGAGTTGAGAAATTTTCAAGTATAATTTTTTATTCTCTTTAGAGAATTATTCGAATTTCTCTTTGTTTGAGAAATCTTTGAGTGATCAAAAATGATCATTATTGAATTCTCTTTGAAGAATTATTGAAATTTCTCTTGGTTTGAGAAATATTTATGACTGGTAAATATATCAGATACTACGGTGGTATTTATACCATATTTGAATGGTCTTAGTACCATTAGAGGGTGTATTTCTAGACCGATTATCTATCGTGCAAGTAGTAATCGTACAGTATAGAACTGGGCTGTTTTATCCTGGAGGCGGCGTGGTAGTTCGACTGCTTTGCATAATTTTGGGCAGTACCGCGAAACGTCTTAAAGAGAGCGAACTGATCCGCGACTCAACCCGGTAATTTCTTCAGTGGCAACATTTTTAAAATCATGAACCAACAATTTTAAGACGATTCAAACTGCCATGGCTATTGAAGAAATTATCGGTACTTCTAAGATTGTCTCGGACAAACCGTTCTAGTTTGAAGGAGTGCATTTCAAAAGTTGGCAACAAAAGTGAGGTTTTTCCAAACCATAAAGAAGTTTGTCAATATTTTGACCGATGACATTCCTACTGTTCCACTTGGATCAGTTGAACAAACGAATAGAAAGAAATCTATGAACTTAGATTGAATTATTAATTTCAATGAATCTGAATTTACAACATAGATTAAAGAGAAGGATTTACAGCTAAAGGAAGAAATCTCCTTATAGAAAGAGAATGATTATAACATTCTAAATGGACTCGCAAATGATCTATATGATTATTACAATAATTGCGATACTCCAAAACAAGTTTACGAGGCTATGAAAAACAAGTATTGAAGAAGCTGGAGAACAAAAGAATGATTTTAGCAACTACGAAAAGTATCAGATGGTAGATGAAAGATCTGTGGATACTCAAAGTTATGAACTTCAAAAAGAATTCTCATGAGGTCATCACTAAAGGTATGTATTTAGATGTATTTTTTAGAATCTGATTATTCTCCTTGAGTTAAAAAAGAGGAATCTTAGAGACAATATCAAGAAGAAAAGTCTTGGTTGTTTTAAACAACAAATAAAAATTCGGTGTAGTTCTGAAGCCATTTGGAAAATGATTAAAGAATCAGAACTGCAATGTTGTGATCCAAATTAAGAATGATATCCTTTCTATGGTCTCAATTGCTCCAACTAGGCAACAATCACCACCTCAAAGAAATGATGTTGTTTTCCATTGTTTTAACCATGGAAAATCATGTCATAAGATTAAGAAATGTAGAAGAGGCTTGAACCTGGTGCTACCCCTAATGCATAGGTCAAACTGACTAATGGGAAATTTATTTCTATGATAATTGAAATCAACACGGTTGATGAATTTGATGATTGGTGGATAGACACTGGTGTTTCTCATCATGTCTGTTATGATCGTGTTATGTTTAAAACATACACGAATACTAAAGATAAGAAAGTGTTGTTGGGATATGTCCACACCACTAATGTTGCTAGAATTGGAGAAATGGAGTTGAATTTCACCTCCAGAAAGACTTTAATCTCGAAGGACGTCATACATGTTCTTGAGATTAGGAAGAATTTTGTTTCTGGTTTTCTTTTATATAAGGCATAGTTTAGTCAGTCCATTGGGGTAGATTTGTACACCATTACAAAGAATGACATTTTTGTGAATGAAATTGATATGTTTAAAAACTTTGTAAAGAATTTAAAAATCAATTATTAAAGGATCTGATCCCCTAGACCTTGTACACTATGGTATATGTGAATTACATGGAATTGTACATGAAATGACTGCATCATACTCTTTTGAAATGAATGGTAAAGCAGAAAGAAAGAATATAACTCTTATTGAACTTGTTGTTGCAATTATATTAAATTTTGGTGTTGCTTCTCACTGGTGGGGGAAATTTTGTTGACTATTTGCTATGTCCTGAATCGAGTTCCCAAGTTAAAAAGTAATATCTCTCCTTATGAGATATTAAAGAAAAGACAATCAAAATTGTCTTATTTAAGAACTTGGGTTTGTCTGGCATATGTCAGAATTCAGGATACGAAGCGAGTTAAACTTGCTAATAGAGCCTATGAATGTGTGTTCATTAGGTGTGAAGCAAACAGTGAGGCATATAGGTTCTATGACCTAAATGCAAAAGTGATCATAGAATCAAATGATGTTGAATTCTATGAAGAAAAAAAAATTTCCTTTCAAATCGAGAAATAGTGGGGGCACTCAATCGAGTCACATTCATGTGATAAGAAGCACAAAAAGCAACGACGATGTAGAAACAGAACTTCGAAGAAGTAAAAGAGTAAGAGTTTCTAAAGACTATAGGAAGAATTATGCGACCTATAATGTAGAGGAAGATCCAATGAATCTTCAAGAAGCCTTGTCATCTCTTGATGCAGATATCTGGCAAGAAGCTATTAATGATGAGATAGATTCTCTAGAATCTAACAAGATCTGTCACTCAGTAGACTTGCCTCCTGGATGCAAACCAATCGGTTGTAAATGAGTTTTGAAAAAGAAACTAAAACCTGATGGAACTGTTGATAAATACAAGGCTCGCCTTGTAGCCAAGGGTTTTAGACAAAGAGAGAATATAGATTTCTTCGACACCTTTTCTCCGGTCACCAGAATGACATCCATTAGGGTACTTATCTCAATAACTGCTATTTATAGTTTAATAGTACACCAAATGGATGTTAAGACAACTTCTTTCAATGGTGAATTAGAAGAAGAAATCTATATGGAACAACTGGAAGGCTTTGTGATCCATGGACCAGAAAACAAGGTCTGTAAGTTAGACAAGTCTTTGTATGAGCTGAAGCAAGCTCGGAAGCAATGACATGAAAAGTTTGACAACTTAATGATATCAAATGGGTATAAGATGAATGAAAGTGACAAATGTGTTTATTACAAATATGAGAATCACATTTGCACTATCATATGTCTCTATGTAGACGACCTATTCATATTTGGGTCAAACATTCAGACCATCAATGAAGTGAAATCATTGTTGTGCAACAACTTTGATATGAAAGATCTCGGTGAAGCAAGTGTGATCCTTGGTATCAAGATCACGAGATCAGAACAAGGCATCTCCTTGGATCAATCACACTATGTGGAAAAGATCTTAAAGAAGTATAATTACTTCGACTGTAAACTTGGGTGCACACCTTATGATCCAAGTGTGAAACTGTTTAAGAACACTGGTGAAAGTGTTAGACAAACAAAATATGCGAGCATCATTGGCAATCTTAGGTATGTCACTGATTATACTAGATCCGACATTGCATATGCAGTGGGATTATTGTGCAGGTTTACGAGTAAACCGAGTTACGAGCATTGACAAGCTATTAAGCGAGTCATGAGGTACCTTAAAAGGACCATATATCTCAGTTTACATTATCAGAAATTTCTGGCTGTACTTGAAGGGTACAATGATGCAGATTGGAACATATTATTAGATGATTCCAAAGCAACTAGTGGCTATGTATTCCATAGCTAAAGGAGTTGTATCTTAGAAATCAAGGAAACGAAGTATCATGGCTCATTCCATAATGGAGTCTGATATGATAACGTTAGCGATTGCTAGTGAAGAAGAAAGTTAGTTAAAATATGCCTGCTAACTAAGATTTCCTTATGGGAAAAATCCATGCCAGTTGTGTTGATCCACTGCGATAGTACCGCGGCTATTGCAAAAACTGAGAACCATTATTATAATGGTAAAAGACGTCAAATTAGAAGAAAGAACAACACTGTTAGAGACTATATCTCTAAAGGAGTTGTAAGAGTGGATCATGTACACACCGATGAAAATTTAGCATATCCTTTGACGAAAGGATTAGCTAGAGAGAAAGTCTATAATATATCATGAGACTAATGCCTATATAGAAATGAGTTTCTCATGATGGTAACCCGACCTAAATGACTGGAGATCCCAAGAAATAGGTTCAATGGGTAATAACAAGTTATGAGTAATATGAGATTATCATGCAAGTAAAGCATGAATCCTGAAGCAATTAGAGGATGAGATAATAGAAACTCTTAATGAAATCTATACTCTGTATGAGGGAGTACCTAGGCTACATGAGTACTCTTGATAGACTCACCTATGTGATTGTGGAACTTAGGCCGGTTCCTATGGAATTTCGAGGCAGGATTCCTAGAGCATTCACTAAACCGGGATACACGTGCAGGGCCATTAAAGTACGGGCTATTAGAATACACCTTAAGAAAAGGTTGTGTGTGGGTTTGATGTCTGAGATAGAGTTCAAGACATTTGTGTCACTCTTGTTGAATCGGAATCCTACTTGCTATGCAAAGGTTCAAGTCGTAGACACCTTTGTTTATGCACAATCTTAGAAACGTTTGACGTTACTTCCAAATTCACCTTTTTAAATTCAAGTGGGGGATTGTTGGAACATGTCCATGTTCCATATTGAATTAAAAAAAAAAATTCACTTAGTCCCACATTGCTCATGTGAGAAATATTAACCATCTCACTTTATTATATAAGGAAGTCACTTGTTTCCTTACAAAAGACACCAAAAACATTTTATTAGTTTTTCCTTCCTCACTCTCATAACTCTGCGTCTTTCGAATTGTCGAAGCGTCAACTTCTTCCCCTTTCTTTCTACTCGTTGAATTTTCCGAGTATTTTCTTGAATTCTCTTTATAGAGAATAATGTTAATTTCTCCTCGTTTGAGTTGAGAAATTTTCAAGTATAATTTTTTATTCTCTTTAGAGAATTATTCGAATTTCTCTTTGTTTGAGAAATCTTTGAGTGATCAAAAATGATCATTATTGAATTCTCTTTGAAGAATTATTGAAATTTCTCTTGGTTTGAGAAATATTTATGACTGGTAAATATATCAGATACTACGGTGGTATTTATACCATATTTGAATGGTCTTAGTACCATTAGAGGGTGTATTTCTAGACCGATTATCTATCGTGCAAGTAGTAATCGTACAGTATAGAACTGGGCTGTTTTATCCTGGAGGCGGCGTGGTAGTTCGACTGCTTTGCATAATTTTGGGCAGTACCGCGAAACGTCTTAAAGAGAGCGAACTGATCCGCGACTCAACCCGGTAATTTCTTCAGTGGCAACATTTTTAAAATCATGAACCAACATTTATATTTTTTAACTATTATATTTTATTTATAGTCAGACTATGTTTGTATCTTCTTTGTATATAGGATGTTTAGGATTTAAATTTTTTTATTCTATTAAAAAAACTTTAAAAAAGCGTGAGAAATAAAAGGGGCGGATCCCCTTTGTGTTTTATGTATTAGTTTTTTTTATCATTATTGATTTTTTAATATTTTAAGATTGGCCTTGTTTTTTTTTTTTAAATTTAAGTTATTTAATTAATAAAAAAAACTAAAAATACAAGAGATAAAAAACAATAAAAACATACAAAAAACATATTTACTTTTAAATTAGGTTAGTCGTTTTTTTTATTAAATAAATTGATTAATTTGCACATATTTCTAAATCTTTGACTAATTAAATTTCAATATTTCTCAATCCACCAAATCAAAATATTAAAATAACTAACCAACAATCAAACTTTTTTATTTATTAATTTAACAAAAATTCTAAGATTATTTTCGAAAAAGAATTAAATAGTATCACTTTCAAACGTAACTCCGAATTGCGTCTACGATCACTCTTTTTCAAACCCAGACAAGATTCAACTATAATTCGAAATCAATTCTACGCAATCCTATAAAAAAACACCAACCAAACATACGAACTACGAAATTAGACTCTAATTCTACATAAGGAAATACATAGACACACAGTTAAAACCAAGTCCCTCAACTAAAAAACTAAACATTTTTCAAACACTTTAACAATAACACACCTTTAGATAGAAATTTTCATCTTACCCTTAGACCTAAAAGTGAAGCATAAGGGAGATGAAGGGTGCCTAACACCTTCCATTCGTCTAATTAACTTATTAATACGAATTAGAGCTATCTGTTATTCCCCGTCCTAATTCCCCGTCCTTAGGACAAAATTCAATTGTGACGACTCTTTATTTTTTACCGGTTAGGACATCACCACCGCACCATCTGGATTCACTGTGAACTTTAAATCTAACAACCCGGTACTTTTTTTAGTTTCACTTTTGATTATTCTATGATACTAATATGTGCAATGATTCTCTGATTCTCTCACCAATAAACAAATATCCATCTTTACAGCAAAATGAAGGAAATACTCCAAACTCCGACACCAGAGTCAAAGATGGATGATAAAGCAACATCAGAAGTCTTGGAGGAAATTGTATGTTTCGGTACTGATCCTTCAGTTCTCCTTTGTTTTCATGTATGTTTCAGTGCTGAAAATTGTTTGTTCTTTTTTTTGTTGCATCGATTAAAGTTCAATTTAACGAGTTTATAAAGTGATTTGGTTTCTGATTTTAGTTGTGTGATTTTGTTATTGTTTTAGGCTTGAGTTCAAATGTTGCGACTTTATTCTTCATATTTGATTTCGTCATTTGGTTTGCACATTTGACTCATTTTCCCTCTTTCATGTTATCTCTATTGATAATCAACAAAGAAGACCTATATTCAGTAAATGAATCTAATTTTTCTATGAATTTGTGTTCAACAAAATCTTAGATATCTTACCTATCTTATTAAAGTTCAAGTTTCCTATGAAATGATAGTAACGATAGTTTTTTTAACATAGTATTCTAGAACTTTTCATAAACATTATTTCTTTTTGCTGACATCTTTTCCCAAGTCTTCGTTCAAGAATATTTGATCAAGATGACGGTGCTAATGAGCATGGCCAATAGAATGATACCAGAAGCTTGCTCGTATCATTCGTTCTACTCATTCAGTTCGATAATGTATGTTTTGGAATTGTTGGATCTGGCTAAACTTTCATTTTATTAATTAACTTAACTACATGTGGATTTTGTAGTCTATGACTGAAGCTCTAGAAACACAATCTAGGAGAAAGGTTTTTATCAACCACTGTTGTTACAACCACTATTTAGCCACCTCATTAAATAGTGTGATTTCTATTGGTTTAACTACAGTGAATCTGTGTAATTTCTATTGTTTGCAAAGCTAATATGGAGAACCATGAAGAGGCAAACTCTCGCCCTAAGCTCAATGAATGAATACTTTCTTCCATGTCGAGGAGAACTGTTGCTGCTCACCCCTGGCATGATGTATAAATTGGCACAAAACTACCCTTGGCACGAGGGCTAGGGTATTATTCTTAACTTTTGGTTCTATTATAATGTATTTCAATTTAAATTACTTTACTTTAATCCACTTTTATGTAATTAGGTCATTCAAAATTATTTTCGTCATTGGAAAATTAGTATCACACTAAATAGTTTAGATTCTTCATAGGTTTTATATGTAGTTAACTTACCTTGCAGATGTGTTTGTTTTGTTCAGGTTGGATATAAGCATATTGATTGTGTTGTAGCATATAAGAATCAAGTTGAGGTAACATGCTTTGTTTTACGTCGAGTTTTTATTTTTGACAAATTTTTAATTGTTTTCATTTAACCTGGATGCCTTTTCTCTATCATAATATTAAGATGTGAATTGTGAAGAGAATTAGAACAATTGCTTAAATGCAAGGTAATTGACTATTTGTTGTTTTCTTGACTTTGTATAGATTTGTTCTACACTGAAAAGATCTTTGATGATGGTGTTGTTAAGCGCGGGGAGTTATCGATTACCTCGAAACTATGGTATGGTTTATTAATTTGTATTTGTGAAATTTTCTGGTTTTTTTATGGATGTTCAAAAAAAAGAAGCTAATTTTAGGTTGTGTTTATTAACATGAAGCCTCTACCTTCTTACTATTTTAAGGTCTTCAGATCATCATCCAGAAGATGTGCCAAATACATTGGAAAAAACTTTAAAAGATTTGCAACTTGATTACCTTGACCTTTATCTGGTAAGCATCTTTTCTGCATATGTTGATAATGAAGCATAGATACGATACCAACACTGATATGTAGACACAAGTATTGATTTAAAGAAATATAAGTGATTGAATGTAATTGATATGTTTGTGTCGGATACTAAAATTTGTTGGACACCAAACACTCTTCAAATTTTAAGTGTACTAGTGCATAAATGACTACATCGGGTGAAAGTGACTTTTTACATCGGTTCTGGATCCGATGTAAAGTCAGGCGATATAGTAAAAAGTCCCTTTTTTACATCGGTTCTGGGACCGATGTAAAAAGTCCCTTTTTTACATCGGTTCTGGGACCGATGTAAAAAGTCCCTTTTTTACATCGGTTATAATATAAGAACCGATGTAAGAAACAGTTATTATGCACATTTTTTAAAAAATTGATTCAGTTTTTTACATCGGTTGGAAGTAATACCCGATGTAAAAAGTCCCTTTTTTACATCGGTTATAATATAAGAATCGATGTAAGAAACATTTATTATGCACATTTTTTAAAAAAATTGATCCAGTTTTTTACATCGGTTGGAAGTAATACCCGATGTAAAAAGTCCCCAATGACGTAAATTTTTACATCGGTTATTACTCCCAACTGATGTAAAAAGTCCCTTTTTGAAAGTTTTTACATCAGTTTTGAGTAATAACCGATTTAAAATGTATGAAATTTTTTTGGAATAGATTATTTATTTTCTGGATGTTTCCCTGTACAAATATAATGTGTACTCATTTTTTTATATTTTTCCAATATCACACAGACTATATTTATGTCGCTATATAGATTTCATAGCTTTCCAACATCACATATATCACATCTAGGTCGATGTTTTCATATTTTTCACAACAAACTTACAAATTGAACAATTGTATTGCAAACTTGTATTGTATTACAACAAACAAACTCACAACAAACTTACAATTACAAATTCTTCACAAAATATAAAACAATATTCAACTATTTATAAGTCTTTTTCAAAACTTACAATTACATATTATTCACAAAATATACAAAAATATTCAACTATTTCTAAGTTTCCAAACTTGAATTACCAATATAAAATCTTCGGTAGACAACACCAAAATCACATTGCCTGACAATAAATAATAACAATTAACATCAGCAAAAAAAATCAAGAAACTCAATACATGTGCAAAAACCATATGCATTGTGCAAAAACCACAACTTATACAATTCTATAAAACTCACCAAGATAAACTTAATTTTCATGTAACTCAAAGAAACATTTTGTCCAACGAAGTCGCAAATCATACAAATCATCTGGTGTTAATTCTGTTGGATCGTCAAATACCTATAATACATAAATATAACAATATAGAGTTATTTTTAAAAAATTCATATTAAGTCGAAAAACAAAAAGTAAATAACAAAGTAAAGTTATTTTTAGTACCTGCATCCAATTCTCGGTTATATTAGCAGAGACAATATCCAACATATTTTTCATCACATAGTATCCACAATCATTAGAGTTATGTTGTTGCCTTGTCTACAATTGAATGACATAATTAGTGAATATTTATCATAAATTTAACTATAGAATTACAATTTACATCACACTTACATTGGGATGAAGCCATGTAGCCTTTTTTCTATTTCTATTTGCCATTTGATGAATCCCAAAAGAACTAATACAGAAAGATAAACATCACATAGCTAAATTTACTCGCCAATGAAAAATCACATAACTATTAGTTGTCAATGAAAGTCACATGAAAGATAAACTTACTTTGTAATAATTTTCTTCGTGTGATGGTCAATTTCCCGATGAAGTGAACAAAATACGACAACTAAATTGTCTCTTGGACACATGACTATTAATTGCCAATGTCTCCTGTACGTGTGTGTGGAAACAGAAAAGTCACATAAAGTATATATGTTATCAAAATTAAATAATATAAAACACAATTTCATAAAAATTCTTACCCATGAATTAATGGTAGTAAGTGGCACACTCTGTTTTCATCACGTAACTTTTCTAGTACGTAATTTTTAACATCTTCTTGAGATTTCGCTACATTATCATTATAAATACACCTAGCAGGGTCCATAAATCCATATAATTCTGAAATGGAATTCTCAAGACAAACACGATGAATATACCTGAATAATTTTAAAATAAACATTAGAATCAAAGTGATAAGAGATATAACATATTAATATAGATTGACTTTAATAAAACAATAAAATGTCCTTACGTGCACCAAATTTGCAGAATAGACACGTCAAGCCAATTACCTAAACCCACCAATAACTCTCTGATACATTTAGCTGAAACATAAAAATTAGAGACACTCGCACAATGACTTAATTGTATTGCCAAATGGTTATCATCCATTTTCAAAACCATGAGTAACAATCTCTGAACATCATCAACTTCCACGTCTTTTGTGCTCTCTTTTGTGCTTCCCTTTGCAGCTGAACAACTTCCTTTTCCGCTTCCATCGATAATTTCCAATTTTTCAATGCATTTATTATCACTTGTGCTTTGTGATAAACCCATAGACTTAAGTGTATCCATTAATGATTGTTGAAACATCTTACGCTCTTCAACCAACTTTTCTTCAAGTTCAGCTCTAAGTTTTGTTTCCAATATTGCAAGTTGTTCATTTACGTCGATATGTTGACGTGATCTTCCAAAGTAAGTGCTTTGTTTATGGTGTTTTCCAACACCACGAACACGACCTCCATGCTCAGATGTTCCAATGGCTAATGATAAGATATCGTTACGTCCATCCGGAACAATTGCACCTTTTTCAGCTTCTTGAACTAGAGAATCCTACAAAATGCAAAAACATCAATTAATCAATCACAAATATAATGATACTTGAATAATTTTTCGTTGTTTACTTACAATTTTTTCAGCAACCTCTTGTGTAGATTTTGATGTGTATTCTCCTCCTTTCTTTTGTCGTGCTCTCTTCCATAACTCATGGCGTGATGGTGGAGATGGACTATCATTATCATCTAATGTGGAATTATCTCTCGATGATGACTTTACTTTCATAATTTTCTCCTCAAGTAAGTGATACCCTCCACGAGACAATACGTGCGGGTATACATTCTTGGCCATATTATCCTTACCCTTCTGACTTTTTTCCTATTATAAACTCAAACAAGTAATTAATCACTAAATATAATAAAAAATGTTATGCACACAAAAACATATAACTCCTACTAACCTTAAATTCAGGGGTATCTCGAATCTTGAGAAACTCTTTCCATGCGTCTTCCGTAATAAAGTTATACTTATGGAGGAGGATCATTTTCTATGGGATGATGAATATATCTATCCGTGAGTTGTGTCTTAAAACCTCTCCATCGCTCTCCCGCATATTTAATCCATTCTTTCTTCAACATATCTTTCTTTGGATCTTTACATTCTGGAATAGTAAAATGATCCTACAAATATAGTATATGTCATATGTTGTTAATTAGTATATGATTATAAAATATAATAAAGTATTGTATTTTAAATACCTGAATATCAGTCCAAATAGCATCTTTTACGCCTTCATCTACTTCTTTCCAATCATTTTTCACAATACTACAATACTGTCGAGCAAGAGATGCTATATAACTCTTGAAATGTGTAGCATTTTTACCAACGCCAATACATTCATAGGTTCTTGCATTAAACTCGACCTTTATCTTTTCACCTGTTTGATGAACTTTGTCAATTTGTGTCATTAAAGTGGGACCTCTAACTCTTCTTTTATTGGGGTTTGAATCACCCATGTATCTGTTTACACAAAACAAAAATAATTAGAAATAATATTAAGCACAAAATAAAAACAATTAGAAATAAAATTAAGCACAAAATAAAAACAATTAGAAATAAAATTAAGCACAAAATAAAAACAATTAGAAAATAAAGTAACGTGGAATTAACTTATACAAAAAATCTTACTAGTCCTCCCATATCCCTTCTTCATGGTCTATGCGAATAGCATGCACATCATCCCCTTCATTTTCTTCAATGAATGTAGTCACATTTGTTGAGAAAGGATGAGTTTCAGAAATATCAAGATTCTCATCATGATTTTCATCACTATCATGGACCTTTCCTTGTAATACCACTGACCACTTTTTATTAGAATGATCTGTGACATAAAACACTTGTTTTGCTTGAGATGCCATGATGAATGGTTCGTTCGCATAAGCTAACTTGCTAAGATCAACCAGTGTAACTCCAAATTCATCGATTCTAACACCACTGTTGATATCAATCCATTTGTATTTAAATACAGGAACTTTAAACACAACATAATTAACTTGCCAAATCTCTTCAATCACCCCAAAGTACAGTGTAAATGCCATAACCGGGTTTTTATCTTTAGCACTAGAGAAATGCATGGACTCGGCCACAATCATTACCCCACTATTTTGCGTGGTACTACGGTCATCCTTTGACTTTGTATAAAAAGAGGTTTTATTAATATCATATCCACTCCAAGTTATTATGTTACATTTAGGCCCATAAGACAACCACTTAATTGTATTAGAAACACTATCTTCATTAGCAATTCTTTCTTTAACCACTCAGAGAAACTCTTATTATGCTCTTTTAACAACCCTTTTTCATTCATCTTGGGGTACTTTTTCTTTATGATGCTTTTGTGAGCAGATAAGTAAGGTTGAACTTCATCTATGTTATTAAATTTATACAAATGTGCTTGAACAAACACATCAATACTTAAGCTCTTGACTTTTAAACCTTGTGTACCCACACCCTCATATCTTCCATCATGACGAGACTTGGGAACCCCTACAACATCCACTCCTGACAAATAGTTAGAACAAAACTCAATTGCTTCTTCTGCAATGTACCTCTCAATAATCGATGCTTCTGGACGGTGTGGGTTTTTTGTATACCCTTTTAGAATCTTCATGTATCGCTCTATTGGATACATTCACCATAAAAAAACTGGACCACATAATCTAATATCCCTTACTAGATGAACAATCAAGTGAACCATAATGTCAAAAAATGAAGGAGGAAAATATATCTCTAATTGGCACAAGATAACTGCAGCCTCATTTTCCAAATCGTCTAACTTTAGTGGATCAATGGTTTTACAACAAATTGCATTGAAAAATAAGCACAACCTAGTTATAGTCTTCCTTATGTTGTTAGGAAATATCCCACGAATATCCAATGGTAGTAGTTGTTGCATTAAGAGATGACAGTTGTGAGATTTTAAGCCAACTAATTTAAAATATTTAACTGAGACAAGCCTCTTGACATTTGATGAGTAACCATGCGGCACTTTGATACTTTGTAAACACTCACAAAAACTTGTTTTCTCTTTTTTAGATAAAGTGTAGCAGGCAGGAGGCAAATATATCTTGTTACCTATATATTGTGGAGTTAACTCTTCTCGTATACCCATCAAACCCAAATCCAGACGAGCATTAATACCATCTTTTGTCTTGCCTTGAATGTTTAGAAGTGTTCCGATTACACTATCGCATACATTTTTCTCCACGTGCATCACATCAATACAATGTCTTACATCAAGACTAGACCAATATGGAAGATCGAAGAAAATCGATCTCTTTTTCCATACATTTTTCACAGTAGATCGTTTTTGGTACTTTCCAAAGACAACATCAAGTCCCTGTTGTCACTGATAAACTTCCTCTCCAGACAAGGGCTTTGGAGCAACACCATGCTCTTGTTCCCCATTGAAAGCTTTCCGCAATCTACGATATGGATGATAACGTTTTAGAAATTTTCGATGCCCGAGATAAACGGTCTTCTTTCCTTTTTCAAGCTGATGGTAACAAGTGTCTTTTTCACATATAGGACACGCATTATTCCCTTTAACTTTATACCCAGACAAATTACCATATGCTGGAAAATCGTTGATGGTGCAAAACAACATGGCACGCATATTGAACTGTTCGCCAGAATACGCATCAAAAACATCCACCCCTTCCTCCCACAACACTCTTAAATCATCAATCAGTGGACTTAGATAAACGTCTATGTCATTTCCTGGTAATTTTGGGCCCGATATCATCATCGATAACATAATATATTTACGCTTCATGCACAGCCTAGGAGATAGGTTGTAAATCATCAAGAGAACAGGCCAAGAACTATGGTTAGTACTCAGATTACCAAACAGATTCATTCCATCAGTAGCAAGTCCAAGTCTAAGGTTTCTCGACTCTTTGCCAAAATTTGGAAACAAAGAATCTATTTTCTTCCATTGCAAAGAATCAACTACATGATGAATTTGTCCATCATATTTTCTTTCTTCTGCATGCCATCTAAGATTCTTTGCGTCATCTGCATTGGCGAATAATCTCTTGAACCTTGAAATTATTGGTAGGTACCATACCACTTTCGCAGGAGGACCCTTTTTGACCACCTCATCATCAATTGATTCACCATCTTTCTTTTTGTAGCGTGAAGCCTTGCACTTTGGACAATGATTATACTTTTCATACTCTTTTCTGTATAATATGCAATCATTAGGGCATGCATGTATCTTTTCATACTCCAAACCCATTAGACACAATATTTTCTTCGCCTCGTAATAACGACTTGGCATTACATTACCTTCTGGAAGCATTTCGGTCAACAATTCAAGCAACTCGGTAAAACTTTTCTCAGTCCACCCATTCTTTGCCTTCAGATTAAATAATTTTAACACGGCTGACAGACGTGTAAATTTTTTGCATCCCGGGTACAATGGTTTATCTTTGTCATTGCATATAGTATCATATGTATGTGCTCTCTTAAACGAGTCTTGTCCAATATCACGCATCATGTCTTCTAGACAATCATCCATTTCTACACTAACATCATCTCTTTGAGACACGTTTGACTTTGCTACTACTTCATCGTGCCATATCCATTTTGTATAACTTTTACAAATCTCTACACAAATTAGATGATCCATGATTTCTTTCTTACTACGTTTTGGTTCTTTATTTGCACAACGAACACATGGACAGAGAAAAAGCATAGGAAGACTTTTGTCAGCATTACTTTTAGCAAACTGTAGAAATTCCACCACTCCATGTTCGTACTCGTCACTTAATCGATTAGCTCTCATCCAACTACGATCCATAACTATGTTCACACGGAGGAAGGTCTGACGAACGGTGTGCCCGCGGTTGCGCTATTTCACAAAGATTCCGAGATTGCAAGTTGCGTTGCTTCGCGGAGAAAGAAAAATAGAATCAAATTTCAACGGCAAGGTGATAACTCTATTAAGATTTCAAGATTCAGTTGCTAATTTGCTATGGTTGGTTGTTGGTTGGTGTTATTGACACTATATTAATTGCATTTTTAAGAGACATAAAAAAGAACGTGACAATAATGGTGGCTAGCTAGTAGCCACAAATTCTTCAAGCCGTTCCTTATCTATCTCTATCTATACAGTATTATATCTACATTATCAACAATATATATATATATATATATATATATATATATATATATATATATATATATATATATATATATATATATATATATATATATATATATATATATATATATATATATATATATATATATATATATATATATATATATATATATATATATATATATATATATATATATATATATATATATATATATATATATATATATATATATATATATATATATATATATATATATATAACCAATTGCGGAAACTTTTTGAGATATCTATTCTAACACCTGATGTCAATGAATCATGTATTATATATATTGTTATAGATTATAAATTGTTTTATAAATAATTTTGAAGAATTTCAAAAAATATTATAAATTGTTTTGATAAAATCAATTTAAATATCACGTGACAAAACTTATCTCGTTAAAAATATTATAAGTTAAAATGAATTCAAACAAAAAATTTGTACATAATGTACTGTACGTAGCATTATCTCCTCTAGCATGTTAATCATCCCTTAGAACAAGATTTCTCTATTCTCTAGGTATGTTTTCCAATATTTGATTAAACTTAGAAATTTGGTTTCACAATATTTCCGATTATGGTTTCACAATGCATAACTCAACTCTCATGAATCTATCATATCTTGTAATAAAACCTTCTGTTATTCTTAAAAAACTTAGAAATTTGGATAAATAAAGTTTCTCAAAGAAAATTGTTCAAGTTAAAGCGCTTGAAATGAATTTCTACCTAGTGTTAACATAAGGTATTGACTTAAATCAAGAGAACAAACATTGAATCAATAACATTATGGATCAAATAAGTGAAGAATGTGACTTACAGTTGAAACGGCGAGCGAGGAAGGGCGTGAATCGGCCGATGAAAAGTCGTGAACGGCGTGAACGGCGGCGAGGAGACGTGAAACGGCGGCAAGGAGATGTGAAACGGAGGCAAGAAGACGTAATCAAATTTCAACAAACCGCATCATCTGTGTTCATTATCTGTGTTCATCAAACAAATCTGCAAATTCACAACAAACATCATCATCAATGGCGGTCGAAGACGATGAAACACGAACAGAAACGACGATGAACAGAAACGGCGGTCGAAGACGATGACCAACGAACAGAAACGGCGGTCGAAGATGCTGACCAACGAACAGAAACGGCGGTCGAAGACGATGACCAGAAACAGTGGTCGAAGAAACGGCGTGAATGGAAACGTTGATGATGGTGGCTGGGAGACGGCGTGAATGGAAATGTTGATGATGGTGGCTGGGAAACGGCGGTCGTAAGGGTTGTGAATGGAAACGGCGACCGTAAGGGTTGTGAAACGGCGGTCGTAAGGGTTGTGAACGGAAATGGCGTATGCGTACAGTGGAAATATTGTGAAACGGCGGCAAGGAGAGTATTGTACAGTGGAAATATTGAAATATTGTGAATTTAGGAAATAAGGGTTTGGAACATATTACATCGGTGGAAACGAATACCCGATGTAAGGGTTTGTATAGTGGAGACATTATTACACCGGTGGATGCTAATAACCGATGTAAGGGTTTTGAACCTATTACATCGGTTGAAACTAATACTCGATGCAAGCGTCCATTTCTTAGTTTTTTACATCGGTTTTGAAAATCCCCCGATGTAATTGTTTTAATTTATTTTATATATTAATATCTGCCTGTGAAGCTATTACATCGGTTTTTAGTTAACCGATGTAATATCTTGCTTGTTTTTTATTAACATTTCTGCCACCTTGTTTCTTATTTACAAAAATCCCACCGTATTTTTTTTCTGAAAACCTTTTACATCGGTGGATGCGATTGCCCGATGTAATAGGTAGCGAAATATATATTTTTTCTTATTTTTTATATCATTGCAAATAAATACCTGATGTAAAAAGTTTGTTAATTGTATTTTTTACATCATATATTTTGACACTCGATGTAAAAACCTTTTCTCAAATGTCTTTTTTTAGTAGTGGTCGGTGCTACGGAGTTAAATAGTATTTCACGAATGTCTGATTGGAACTACTTACTTTATCATTATCTGAATTAACACGAGGAACTTACACGTGCATGATAAGCTAATTAAGGGTACTTTTTGTCAATGAGACTTATGGTGCCTATAAGACTGTTGAAGAACTCTGGGATGGTGAAGTATGAGCAATATGATACATTGATACGAAGAATAATACACAGCCTCTAAGATAAAAGCAAACCCTTCAATGATTCACTACTTCCATGGTAAAGATTAAAGCCATATATTGTTATGGTTTGTGTTTTTTTAGATTCCGTGAACTGTTATTTTCTATGTAGTTACAACAATTCGGGTTAAAGACGTATATGATGTCTGACATATGTTAGTGTCGACCCGACACAACATCACCATATGTGGTTATACCTGTTAATATTGTGATTGGTATTTGTTTTCGTGTTAATGCTTCAAAGGACATAATTGATAATAATACAAGGGTACAAGGGTTCATTTTTTGGATCTGGTGCAAATAGAATATGATATTTCATTTGGCTTTCTGCATAAGAACAATTAATATATAAGTCTGTTAATATATTTATTTATAATTATATTGAATAGATGCAATGGTGATCTGTATATAGAAAATGGAAACACGACAAATGTAATATGTCATGTACTAGTCAAAGAAGAACCCCAAGTTGTTCTCACCTTCTTAAAAAATATTATTTCTCTCATGCATTAATCTAAAACCAATATAAGTCATATTACATTTGGCTTTTAAAGTTTCAACTTCTTTTACATTTGTTTTGTACTATCTCAACATTGTTCTAAGTAAGTGAATAAAACCACATTTTGTACTAAGTTCACAAATGAGCCATGTGACACACTATATATGTTTGTATTTATATTTTTGTGCTAGTGTTGTGACAATTTACGGAGATAACTGGATTTGGTGCAGTAAGAAAATATATAAATAAATTAATTAATTATATTTATAAACGAGAATAAGTTATAAATATTAAGAGTAATAATTTTTTATAAATAGTAATAAGTTACAAAAAATTATAAGCAAAAAAACTCTATTGTTAATACTATTATATTTATAAACGAGAATAAGTTAAAGACTTATTAGACTATGTATAATGGGAGTGTTAAAAAATTATTCAATAGTTAAGTTGATGCAATAGAGTGTTGAATAAATGGTTGAAAGTGAGGTGAATTAATTGTCGTAGAAAATATTCAACATATTGAATGAGGAGGGAGTGGGGCTACATATAATACTTTGGAAAATCTTATTTGTGATTGTTTAGATTTTTAATTCACGTTAATTATTTGAAATCAATTATTTTATAATAAATCAATTTTTTATTTCTTTTTATTTTCACCTAAATTTATCATTTTTTGTCTATAAATAAAGATTTGGTTCATTTGATTTGGACATATAAAAAAAAATTCACTTTTTTTCTCTATTTTTTCTATTTAATCTCCAATAAACTCTTGTTTTATCCACTTTTATTTGTTTTAATAATGATTGTTGTACCCCAAAATTTACTCTCTCATTTCTCAAAGGACCACCCTGAACCCTCAGGTTTGCTTCCATCCAATTTCAAGCTTTGAATTACAAATTTTTTAAGAAAGTTATTCACAATGGCAAAATGGTCATTTGCATACTGAAAAGTCAAACTTTGACTTTTGGATCAAAATCAAGTTTCAAGAATCATATTTCAGCAAGACATGTTAAAATATGAAGTTTGTTTCATTAAGAAAGTCAAAAGTCAAATTTGCTATTGGAAAAGTCAAAATTCCAAATACTTAGAAATTTTTCTAAGTGTTTAGGAAATATGATGAGCTCAGAACTTTTGATCAGATTATCACCATGATGCAAGATGATTTTGGATTAACTTCTAACGCAAGAGTTATGGACTCAAACAAGATCTGAAACATTGCAGAACAAAACTTCTCCTAGAAATGCTGAGATTTCAAGTTATGACTCCTCAAAGACACGTCCATGAAACTGAAGCTTTCAGCAAATTCTGGACAGTTCCAAGACAGAGTTTGGTTACAACTTCTGGACAGTTTTCACAAAGATTCAGTCAGAGTTTGCAAGGGTAATTCAAAAAAGGTTTACAAAGCGTGTTGCAAGCTTACTGGAAAGTCTGAGAGCTCCTTCAGAACATGCTGGGGCAAGGAGATACAAAGATCAGAAGTTGGATGTTTATTCTAAATTATGCTGAAGCTGAACCTCTGACCCAGAATTAAGCAATGATGCAAAATCTCACATTGCAGGATTTCTGGTTTGATAAATTTAAATCTCATCATCATTTAATACTCACAACCACTTTTGAGTCTTTATCCAAAGGATTTCCCCATGTGTGAGATGGAAGTACTGTTATTGTCCTTGAAAAGTAAACTTTTGTACAAAGTTATGCTAGGCTCATGCTTTGTTTTTGCCTCTGAGGATACTTTTTCTTAATTCATGCTTATAAATTCAGTTTAGGCATGGCTAAAAGCTGCTAACCATCATACTTGCTTCAAGAACAAGGCAACACCTTAGCATTTGAAGACTATGTTCAACACTTCGGTCAGAAGATCACCAAATCCCAAAACTTCGTGCAGCACAATCCTATAACCAATAGCTAATCCAGTCCACGCCTGTATTTTCTCAAATCCCATATTTGCACCAAACTAGCATACGAAAATGGTGATCAAAAACAGTGGAACAGTGTGCCAAAAAGGTTCAAATCTCATTTGTTTTCCCTCCAAAACCACAACAAATTCACCTATAAATAAGTTGCTCCATCACAATTTCAAGGGGCTGGTTTTGGGAGAGAGAAATTGTCAAAAGAGAGAAAAGAAATTTGTGAAAACTTCATAAAAATCCAGAATTTCCAAACAGAAAACCAAACCTTTGTTCTTCCCTTTGAATCAAATAACTTGGCATTTTCTCTTCCGTTGCTCTTGCTGACTCCAGAACATCTGAAGGCAGCAGTTCAAGTTCCAAACACACACTCCAGATTTAAGGTAAGTATTTCTGACTTTGCATCTTTTCATTCAGAACATCATTAAATATGTAAATATCATAGTATTGATGTTGTCCATATCTATAAGTAGAAAAACCGTGGATCAAAATTTCTTGATTAAGGCTAGACTCAGAATTAGGATTAGAACTTTTATAAACTGTTGTGCTTCTATCCTTTTGATTTGTTGTTTGTTAAGAACTGAATAAATTGCTGATGTGTTGGTTAGTATGAGGAAAGAGTTTAAATGTGGCATAAAACCTCTAATTTTCACTCACTGTTTTAGCACAACACAACTTTTGAGTTCTCTTCATTGTTTTAACACACATAACTTCTATGATTTTTTCCACTGTTCAAACATACTGAATTTCTGATGTTCACTCACTGTTAAAACACTGAACTTTTGATGTTCACTCACGGTTTCAGCACAACACGTAACTTCAGAACTTGTTTTCACTGTTTTAATACACTGAATTTCTAAGACTTTCTCACTGTCCTAACTCTCAGAAGTTCAACACATAGCAACCCAGAACTTTTGTTTCTTTCCTCTAACGTTTCATGCAGGACCTCAGAGTATACCAATCAAGAACTTATGATTCTCACTGACGTTTCTTTGAGTCACGGCACGCTTGGCATCAGAACTTCTGATCCCTTTTGTTATGCTTGCATCAGCACGTTGATCCTATCTCTCATTATTTTCTTTTTTCCCTATCATTTTCAATATTAATACCCTTTTTATTAATATAAAAAATCCATAAAAATATTTTCTTTTTTTAATTAATTTATTTCTTTTTTAATTCATTAAGTCAAAAAACCACTTTCAAAACAAGTCCATTTTATATTTTTTGTGTACTATTTCAATATGGTTATAATAAATAATTAGGACTTTAATTTCTTACAATCCCCATTTGTAAATTTGTACACCTCATCCCCATAATGATTGTAATAGCGTAGAATCTTTATTTTCCGCACTTTTATTGCTTTCATATATTGTTAGTAATTAGGGTGTGTATGGCAAGACATGAAATTGACAAGTAGATAACCCTAATCAAGACTAAAATGCATGCAATCAAACACACTTGCACACTAGCACCCTTAGGGTAAGCCCACCTTGTTGCCTATCAGAAAAAATAGTCATGTCCCTCGAACATGAGCGTTTTAGCAAAAGACCCTCGATAAAAGATCGTAGTCCCTCGATGACCCTTTGATGTTGCCTTCGATAAACGATCTAGTCCCTCACACGATATTGCTAAAATGTTCCATGGGTTGCCTTCTATGACTATACAAAAACGTCCCGCGCCCGTCCCTTCACATTCAATGATGGGGCTTCTTACTAAATCAATGGTAAGATAGCAATGTCTAAAGGAAGAGGAAAAGAACATCTAAGACCTTTTGAGTAGGTAGATTCGCTCCTAGTTGCTCGCTTGCTCACAACAAAAACATTTTATACACCAACACACCTCTTTGAACTATTTTCGAAACCAACACTTTGTACGCATTCTTATAGAGACGAGAATCATTACAAAGTCATATTTTCAAAATACTTTCAAAACCCACACCACAAGCACATTCAAACAAAAGCAAGTGATCTAGCAAGTAACTAAGAGCCCATGGAAAACCATGAATGAAAAGGGTACTAATACCTTCCCTTTTCATAATCTACCCCCGAACTCAAGAAATAATCTCGAAGGTCCTTCCTGTGCTTTTTCACCTTTCCTTTTGGATAAAAGAAAAGTCGGTGGCGACTCTTGCTAACCGCAACATTTGCGATCAAACGCAAAAACACCCAAGTCAATTCTCCCACCGTATCACAATGACTATCCCTATAAAATTAGAAGAAAAAAATTTGTGATTATCCCCTTATAAAACACAGATTCCTTTTCTAGACACCCCTATTGCACTAACTGATCAGTAGAATCTTTTTAGTTGACATTATTACATAATACTTTTTATTTTTGATTTTTATATATATTATATTTTGTAACGTTTTTTATTAATTTTTATTGTTTGTTTTTTTATTAATTTTTATTAGATTATTTTTATTAATATTTTTTATTTTTATGAATATTTATTAATAAATTAATATGTTAAAATGTAATTTTGGGTCTCTAAGTCATTAATTTGTCACACAGTCCAACAATGAAGTTTTAATAATAGTTGAGTAAAAGATATATATAAATTTTTACATTTGATCAAAAACTTTTGATGTGGGACTCATAACCACTGGCCACCATACAATTTTCATCATCTATAATCACTGTCACCACCTTGTTTCACCTCAACTCACAGACTCAGAGCTTGATGAGAAACAACCTTTACCTTCAGTTTCCTTCTCATTTTTATTAATTTATTCTCAAAAATTAAATCTTATTGAACCAGTGGTGCTTTAATTAAAAGCTTTTACGAATGCATGAAAGAAATAACAAGACTAGCCAACACAAATACATGATAACAACATGTAATAACCATGCACCCAATATAAAATCATACCTCATCAAGCTTTAACAAGTCCATAGTTGGCTTCCCTTTGAAAAATGAGATAAGTTTTCAATTAAAAGAAATGACTCAATTCCTTAGTTGCAAAAGCACTGTCCTCTAATTTTCTGCAAAGACTTATTTAATTATTTGATAATTAATGATAATGTTGTTAGAGTATACAATTTAAATGATGTGAAATTTAAGCTTATAGACGAAAATATTGAAGCCAATAAATTGTAGAAAAGCAGCATCAATCTGCAAATGAAATCGAGTTCGAAACATTCCAATTTTATTTCATTTCAAGTAGTCATACTTTGAAATGTAAATTCTTGTAAAAAAAAGGAAGTCATTCAAAAATTCTAACAAAGGGATTGGAAGACCGTATGTAGAAAAAATAATTATATTG
This sequence comes from Vicia faba, assembly GCA_948472305.1. Classification (NCBI taxonomy): domain Eukaryota; kingdom Viridiplantae; phylum Streptophyta; class Magnoliopsida; order Fabales; family Fabaceae; genus Vicia; species Vicia faba. Next base: position 1,299,699,953 of record OX451738.1, read on the forward strand.
CTTCTAATTCTGAATATCCAACAAAAAAAACTCTCTGAATAGTCACCATATGCATCTTAACTAAAGAATTTGCTAAGATCATTTTATATGAGAGATCTGATAATGGCAAAATATTATATCTAAAATTCTGTAATTTCTCTACTAGCCATGGATCCAAGTTGTTGCAGACATCGAACACAACCAAAAGAAATTAACTTCTTTATCTTAGAGGTGTCTTCACCAAATAGTTTAAGATTTTGATATAGTCAATTTATATGGCATCAGAATCCTCCCTGGCTATTATATATCCATTAGTTGTTTGGGCCATATGAACTGATGTAGGAAGAATTTATGGCATGATCAATGCATGAAAAAACTATTCTCTTTCATAATAGTTAAGACAGTAGGGGAATGCATGGTTTTTTGTTTAAAATATTTTTCAAGAATAAGCAAGAAGCTGAGAGTGCAATTGTTGTATTGGTGTCGATGTATGACAAAAGTATAGAAGAAATGCTTTATGGAAAAACTGAATGCAAACAAATTCTGGTCGTTCATGGTGATATAATGATGTCTTACTTGTGTTTCTGCTATGGTCTTCCCCTTCCTTGATCAACCAATTTTTGTTTCCAACAAAACCCATTTATTAAACCTAAAATATAACTCCGGTTACAGCTTATATAATACCCTACATATATGACTTTTGCAGGCCGGAATGAAATGAAGAAGAAGGTTGAGTCGTGGTTGAAATGAAATGAAAAGAAGTATGTGCAAATGGAATGGAATCAATTGGAAATATAATGAAAATTTGATGATATAGAAAACATGCATGAGCAATAATATGTTTATTCATAATACCACCTGCATTTACATCATAAAGCATTCATTCATTTGAACTCCTAAAACACGAGATCAAAGAGGCCTTGGTATTAGGGTTTTGGATCATAAATAATATGGACATCTTCATTGACACGATTCCCTAGGATAAAAGTCGTCTTCATCAATATACTTCCAATATCATAAGCATTAAGGGTTTCAACTTGTCGTGCTTAAGGTTTCATCATGCTTCAATTGAGAATGTTTTGAGTTAGAGTTTTAGTCCTCTTCAAGCTCTCAAATTATCTCTTCATTATTGTGCTTTCAAAGTAAGAGTATCGGAGTTTCTCATCTATTGTGCTCAAGTTTGTTGAGGTGTTCTTCTATGCTTCAAATTCTATCATCTTCAAGATTTTCTTCAAGACATTTGTTTTAAGATCTTGGTTATCAAGTTAAGGTGTCTTTGTGGATTGAATTTCAAAACATGAATCATGTCACGAGAGATGATGTTATAGGCTCACATGTTTTATGAATTCCATATTATCAAATAATCAAGAAGCATAATTCAAGGTATTGGTTTATGAACCCCTTACAGTTGATTCAAGCACGTAGATTGGAAAGTCCATTTATATAAATATGTTTTAAGTGCAAAACATTCAATTGGATCAAAGTTTCTCAAGATTCTAACATGGTAAGTTTAGAAAGTCTGTTCATGTGGATTGCTTGGAACTTAAAGCACAAGTGCAAAAGGCATTCATCACGATTCAATGCATACAAGTTTATTCAAAGTTCACAATAAAAAAAATTCAAGTTTAAAGGGCAAGTTCAACATTATTTAACATCATCAAATTGCAAATATCATTCACCATCATTCAATTTTACAACAAATATTTAACATTATTCATCATTTCTTGAAGATTCAAATTACAAAATGTCCATATAAAAAAAACAAGTTGCAATTATGCCAAAGCTTGAACTAAACAATTCTGAAACAGTTCAAAGCGTGTCTAAAAAAACCTGACCCAAAACCATGTCCAAGAAGTTTGTTGTGTGATACAACAAAATCAGTCCATTAATATACACACACATTCGTTACAATCACAAAAGACTCCAAACGCCATTTCTACCTTGTTTGCAAACCCGTCTCCTGATCATCAGATATTCCTGATATTGTTGTTCAAGTTTTGGATCCCAAACTCGGCAGAAACAGATACATGTTTACTGCTAGTGATAGAACAAAGAAGCTGAAGACAATTCTTCAGTCAAGTCTGTCCTCAGAGTTGCTCTTGGAGAAGGTTCAGAACCGTGTTCTTATTCGCGTCCTTGAATATACTCTCGACGTTATCCCCAATAAACCTGAGAAGTTCTGAATTGTAACCAACTGTGAACCGGTTTGTCCTGCACTTGAAGCAGAGATAAAAAGTAAACAACCCATTATCACTTTGAAACCAGAGACATAATATGGGTGCTGTCCTAAAATCTGCCACTCAAATGGTTCATGAGCAACATGGAAATTCGGCTTTCGCTGCTAGAACGCCCATGACACGTAGGGTGTATCCTCTTGTTCTTTGAATCCTTATATGGTTACCTGGACAATTAAGGAGGGTGTTACAAACAAAAGAACCTTGCGTACGTATAGGAATGCTAGAAGAAAAAATGTGTATTCAATGTTGAATTAACTGATGAAGATGGCACACAGATTCAAGCAACAATGTTTAAAGACACCTGTTAACTGGCTATTTCGAATAAGGAACAATTTGTTAGCTGACTATTTCGAATAAGGGAGAAACCACTATCAAAATAATATTTCGAATAAAGTACCTAAGAAGATTAATATCAATATTGGATATTGGTAGGAGATATGGAGTCATTATGCTGAAGGATTATTCAATTTCCAACGGATTTCGATTTGGACTTGTTTTAGTGTTCGAATTATAAAAGAGCTCATTTATGTAAGGGTGCCAGAAGTTGGAAACGGTCCAGGTAATTGGGTTATTTCGAAAGCAACAAAGAAGCAAGATGCTTCGATTGGTACATATTTCGAATTTCAAATAAAGAGCGCCATTCTAGAAGACGCGTGGAAGTAAGCAAACATAGGAAGCCTGCATGCTTCGAATGTGGCGTGATTTTAGAATAGGGTTGTTAGGGTCAAGACACTATAAATAGGTGTTCTTATGTTAGATTTAAAAATGTTCACTTTTATGTACTAAAAGATCTCAAAATACTCTAACTTTCGTGAATTAAGGAAAACGAGTCAGAAGATACAATGTACGTGTTGAACATCATTACTTTTTTACAATTTCAATACAAGTCTTGTTATATTTAGTTCACCATTACAACATTTATGCCCTTAAATCCTTCGATTTCCTTGCATTTCTTTGTTTTACTTACCTTTAAACACAGTCACTTCGTTAGACAGTATTTCTGCCCTTTAAATCCTTCGATTTCCTTGCATTTCTTTGTTTTACTTACCTTTAAACACAGTCACTTCGTTAGACAATATTTCTTCCCTTAAATCCTTCGATTTCCTTGCATTTCTTTGTTTTACTTGCCTTTAAACACAGTCACTTCGTTAGAAACTTTACTTTTACTTTATCCTTTTATTCAAACACTTATCTTTATATTCAAGCCCTTTCTAATTCGAAGCCTTCCCTGCCTACATTCAGTTAGTTTATTCCTATAGACCATTTTAGAAATCTTTCCTAAGAATCTCGTATTCGAACTTAACATACAATATAAGTCTATCAATATAATAGATATGAACATGGAAATAAGTTATGACACATGTGTTCTAGGATCAATCTAGTCGATCCTGCAAGTAACCAATAATAATTAGTAAATTGGAAGACTAGCGGTTGTTTACTAGAAATCACTGTAAACAAATTGGCACACCTGATGGGACAGTGTCATAACAAAAAGTTTTATCAAACAAACATATTAGAGAAGTTTTAGGATTTTCTGAGTGTGGAGCGCGTTTCAGTACATGAACCTTCGAAGCGGCAAAATAAAGAATAACAATCCACATATACCTAGAAAACAACGTACTAAAATAATGGTTAATACAACCAACCAAGATGGGGTACAGAATCCCCCACAGGGGGCTGCAACAATCGTTTCAAGTTCGATTGATGCCTCCAATGTTATTCCTGTTGGCAGTTCGAATACAATCCCAGTAAGTACATTAGACATGCCATCAAATGTGTCTTCAGTACAAACTGTGCCACACATAGGGAATCAACAGTATTCGACCCCCCATAGGCCTCCAGGTTTTGAACCTTTGAGACCCAGAAATCCTCAGTATGGGATGCCAACTTCGTTTATGGCAGGGTTACATAATGCAACAACTTCGTCCCCACTCCAAGGATCTGGTTCAGGAATGAACCATTTGGGTACAAATTTCTAGAATATAGGAAACTTTGCCCAAATGCCTACTCTTACAACTAATAGTCAGGCAACGCTTAGGCAACAAATGGATGATAGCAATCATGATATGATAGGCATCCTAGCTCGTGAAATGAATGCTATTTTCAATCCCCTAATCCAGAATATAAATAGAACAAACCAAGAAAATGCAGCCCGGATGGCCAGAATAGCAGATTTCTTTGGTGCCCCTAATGCGCCTGTAAGGCGTAGGCAAGACCCAATGGAAATTCGAAATGAAGAACCCATAATCGAACGAATTCGACCCCCTGTGCAAGTGGTCGAAGAAAGAAATATAGGGGTGAGATTAAGAGATCAGGGAATTCAGGAAGTTCAGAATGAACAGCCTAGACCTATACTGATGGTGAATAGGGACCAAAATGCAGACGAAAGTGTTCATAGAATTAGAAATGACAATTTAGTGGCAGAAAGTAACCTCACCACCATGATTGAAAGAATAATGACCCAGAATGGTTTAAATTAAGGATTTAGGAGGCCAAATTACACATCTCCTATTGTGGATTATATTTTGCAAACAGAATTACCCAGGGGCTTGAAAGTTCCTAAATTCACGAAATTTGCTGGAGATACAAGTGAATCAACAGTGGAACATATAGCAAGATATTTAACAGAAGCAAGAGATATAACAAATGATGAAAATCTTAGGATAAAATACTTCCCAAGTTCTTTAACAAAGAACGCTTTTACTTGGTTCACCACCTTACCCCCTGGATCTGTAGACACATGGCCTTATTTAGAAAGGCTTTTCCATGAACAATTTTACATGGGTCAGTCTAAAATCAGTCTCAAGGAACTAGCAAGCATTAAGAGAAAATTCACGGAATCAATAGATGAATATTTGAATAGATTCTGTTTATTAAAATCCAGATGCTTCACAGTGGTCCCTGAACATGAATTGGTCGAAATGGCTGCTGGGGGCCTAGATTATTCCATTTGAAAGAAATTGGATACACAGTATCTTAGAGATATGGCCCAACTAGCAGACAGGGTGCGTCAGGTCGAAAGATTAAAAGCTGAAAAATCTAGGGCTAGTAGAAATCATAAGAAAGAGAGAATAGCCTACATAGAGGCTGAAGAGGAAAACATAGATGATTCTCAAGACCCTTATGATTTCGATCAGTTCGAAATAGATCTTGCAGAACTAAAGGAAGCACCCCCTTATGCTTGCAAAGTTCTACTTCCTTCCAATGAAAAGGGTTCTCTCGAAAGTGAAAGGAATGATAAATTCCCCCAAAAAATCTATACTTTCGATATAACTAAATGTGATGAGATATTTGATCTACTTGTTAAAGATGGCCAGTTAATAGTTCCTCCTAACCTTAAGGTTCCTCCGTTGGAACAAAGGAAAAAGAGGGGCTTTTGTAAATATCACAACTTTTTAGGCCATAAAACCTCACAGTGTTTTCTTTTCAGTGATCTGATATAGAATGCAATCAAAGATGGCGGGCTGAAGTTCTCAGAAAAGGGAAAGAATCCAATGAAAGTTGATACTGATCCGTTGCTGATGGCGGAGACTAACTATGCTGAACCACTAGACATCAATGTGGTAGAAATTGTTGAGAGGAAATTTGAATCAAAAGTGGAATTCGAAGAGGATGGGGACTTCATCCTAATCGAAAAAGAGGCTATTGATGGCCTCCCATTGATCAAAAACGAAACAGAAGCTATTGATGGCCTCCCAAAGGTGCTCAAAGTAAAGATATTAAGTGACAGAAAATTAGCTGAGGCCACTGAAGGTCTTAGGATGAAATTTGAAGAAGTCAAAATTTATGATGACCAAATGCTGGGAGTGAATATGGTGGACTTCGAACAGCCTAATGCTGAAATGGAAGAAGTGGAACGCTGTTTAGAGAGGGAAAGAGAACAAAGAAGAGAGAACTTACCTAGAAAGGACGCAAGTTTGCGTGAATACCTCTTCCACTGTCATAAGAAAAATCAGGAAAAGTTGCTATGCCCAAGGTGCAGTATCATCTGCAACCCCAGAATTGTTGCTGAATTCGAAAGGGCCCAGCGTGAACGGACAGGAGTCAACTGGAGGCAAGACAACCAACTATACAAAGTCTATCCAAAAGCTGATGAAAGTCTGCTCGAATTCCTGGTTCGTTGCCACAAGATTGGAACAAAATGCTTGATATGTCCCAGATGTGCAGCAGTGTATGATAAGGAAATGGCTGAAGCATTCGAGAGAATTCCATTTGCGTCAGGCTGGGGGCACCAAGGAGGAATGCCTTCGAATCTTATTAGCACAGCCAGAAGTATGCCAAGGAGGCCAGATAGCCCTTATCTCAGGGGAGCAAAGAGAGTTTCCTTTAAACTACCTGCAGAAATCCCCACTGATAGATGGCTGCAAGTGAATGCTGATAAGGGAAAAGGGAAGTGGCGCAGCTTCGATCGAGGAGGCAGGACTGCAATGGCGTACATGAGGCAATTCAACTCAAACAGGAGGGAAGAAATAAGATTGGAAAATTATAAAGGCAGAAACCCAATGTCTCGCTCTCAGTGGCGCAGACACCAGAGAAACCAAAAAGCAGCAAGGGATTCGAAACCTACAGGAGTAGGTGAATCCAGTACCAATAACCCAACATCACTGAACCAGACTGGGGGCAAACCCCCAGTGTCCAGGAAACTTTTTTCTCCACAGAAGGACGCTACAGAAAATAGGACTCAGAAGGAAGCTGCGAACGAAGAGGACTTGATGACTGATGCCTTCAAATATGAGGGGGAATCCTTCTTCAATGCAAACTGCAATGTAGTTTCGGTGTTGCCTTGTGAGTACAATTAGGAAACATAGGTTTATGCTGATGAGGAGATTGATGAGGACGAAATGGCCATACATAGGCCAGTATGCTATTATGTGATGAACAATGGAGCGATCGAAGAGCAGAATGCTTTCTTTGAAAAGCCAGACGAAGGAATGAAAAACCATCTCAAACCCTTATTCATCAGGGCAAAGGTGGAACAATATGGTGTGAACAAGGTTCTGGTAGATGGTGGAGCTGCTATCAATCTGATGCCCCAATTCATGCTGAAGAGAATATGAATGCAGGATTCAGATGTTAGACCTCACAACATGGTGCTTTCGAATTATGAAGGGAAAGTTGGCCAGACTTTGGGAGTAATACAAGTTAACCTGACAGTTGGTTCCCTCACAAGGCCAACAATATTTATGGTTATTGGTGCAAAAGCAAATTACAATATTTTGCTTGGCAGGGAATGGATCCATGGAGTTGAAGTTGTACCTTCTTCAATGCATCAAAGGTTGGTGTTATGGAGAGATGATGGAATTGTTGAAAATATAGAAGCAAACCAAAGTTACTATATGGCAGAAATCAACAATGTGGACAAAAGAAATTTCGACAGAAATATGGCCAACATAGGGCCATGTCACCCACCTGAGGAATATTTTGAGCCAAATGAGAACGCTTATTATTCCCTAACCTTGTGTCCCAATGGATTCCAATGGGATAGGGAAATCGTGTGGAATGGGCAGGTGACTGAGAAAGATGGAGAGACTTCAATGATACGGCCAACTGGCTGGGCAAGCGAAGGTTATTATGACTGAATCAACTTACTACCAAAAGATTTCGGCCTATTTGGCTGAGAACAAACGAAGAACGGCTCTCGAAGCTAAAATACAAAACATGGTTGTCGAAGCCATAGACAAAAAAGACATAGCAAATCCTGAAGGAAACCATTCATCCTCATCATATGATGGACAAACTTCTGAACTGATGGATCAAGGACTAGATGCCATTTATGATCAAGAGCCCTTGGGGTTCGAAAAGGATCCAGAGTCATCAAGCGCTAAGATGCTGGCCCAAGATCCTTTGGAGGAAGTTGATATTGGGGATGGTGTTGAAAAAAGGATTACATACATCAGTGTGAAACTTAGTCCCAATTTAAAAGGCAAAGTGGTTAAAATGTTCAAGCAAAATAGGGATTGTTTCGTTTTCAACTTAGCAAACTTGCTCTTGCATAAGTTGATTTTGCATGAGTTTTTTATACTCTCGAAATAGCCTGGATGAGTCAAAGAACAAGTATTTCTTTATATCTGTCGAAATACATGTTCTTGGGGGGAAATTTGTTAACTGGCTATTTCGAATAAGGAACAATTTGTTAGCTGGCTATTTCGAATAAGGGAGAAACCACTATCAAAATAATATTTTGAATAAAGTACCTAAGAAGATTAATATCAATATTGGATATTGGTAGGAGATATGGAGTCATTATGCTGAAGGATTATTCAATTTCCAGCGGATTTCGATTTGGACTTGTTTTAGTGTTCGAATTATAAAAGAGCTCCTTTATGTAAGGGTGCCAGAAGTTGGAAACGGTCCAGGTAATTGGGTTATTTCGAAAGCAACGAAGAAGCAAGATGCTTAGATTGGTACATATTTCGAATTTCAAATAAAGAGCGCCATTCTAGAAGACGCGTGGAAGTCAGCAAACATAGGAAGCCTGCATGCTTCGAACGTGGCGTGATTTTAGAATAAGGCCGTTAGGGTCAAGACACTATAAATAGGTGTTCTTATGTTAGATTTAAAAATGTTCACTTTTATGTACTAAAAGATCTCAAAATACTCAAACTTCCGTGAATTAAGGAAAACGAGTCAGAAGATACAATGTACGTCCTGAACATCATTACTTTTTTACAATTTCAATACAAGTCTTGTTATATTTAGTTCGCCATTACAGTACTTCGAACTTCCCTTTAAATCCTTCGATTTCCTTGCATTTCTTTGTTTTACTTGCTTTTAAACACAGTCACTTCGTTAGAAACTTTACTTTGATTTCCTTGTATTTCTTTGTTTTACTTGCCTTTAAACACAGTCACTTTGTTAGACAGTACTTCGTTGCCCTTAAATCCTTCGATTTCCTTGCATTTCTTTGTTTTACTTGCCTTTAAACACAGTCACTTTGTTAGAAACTTTACTTCTACTTTATCCTTTTAGTCAAACACTTATCTTTACATTCAAGCCCAAGTTTAATTTGAAGCCTTTCCTACCTACATTCAGTTAGTTTATTCCTATAGACCATTTTAGAAAATCTTTCCTAAGAATCTCGTATTCGAACTTAACATACAATATAAGTCTATCAATATAATAGATATGAACATGGAAATAAGTTATGACACATGTGTTCTAGGATCAATCTAGTCGATCCTGCAAGTAACCAATAATAATTAGTAAATTGGAAGACTAGCGGTTGTTTACTAGAAATCACTGTAAACAACACCGCAAGGAAATTTTATGAGAAGTTTGTTACGGGAGGGGTTCATTGTGTTTCAAAGGGAACTTTGAAAGTTGCTAACAAATAGTTCTAACCTCACATAACTAACATCCAACTCCTAACCTATTCACAACTCAAGACCAGTTCTGCAAATAATGCAAAAGCCAGAAAAATCCTGCATCAGTTGAGAAAATAGCGGAAATTGAAATCGGTTCAGAAAATCAGAGGAAGTATTAAATCAGAAGCAAGGCATGGTTTTCCTCTCGAGATCAGCTCATATTAGAAAACTTTCAGATCAATCTCATCCCTTAATTCTAATAACAAACTTCTGATATCTAAAGGCCCTGATTCATTCCTGGGTAATAAACTTCCACAACTATATAACAGAAATGTGGGGATTCACTTTCAGAGAGCACAAAAAAAACTTCAACACTCACCTTTCAATTCTCTCTTCAATTTTCTCTCCATAACGGTTTCTGGAAGTTCTTGAATCGTTGAGAAGAATCATTGACCAAAATGCATCGCCATACTCTCTTCCATCATCAACCATCATCTACTTCATTCATCTTCGGCACAGATCCTATCGTCATCATCTTTGCATCATCACGTACAACAACACCTAAACAACACGAATCTGCTGCAATTTTAATCTTCGTCATCTTCGACTCTCAACAACACACGCACAACAATCTGCAGAAAAAACAGAAAAGAAGAAGAGAAGAATCGGGAAGAGTGAATTGAGAATTCGTAACTGAACTCTATACAAAGGAGTGACGGTTTTATCGTCGATCTCGCCATCTCTGAAGAAGCTCCGGACTTCTCTTCGGTAGGTAAGATCTGTTTCTCCCTTTCTTTCGTCTTCTTGAGTGTTTCTGCATACTAGAATGAATTCTGAGTCTCTCTGAGCTTTATCCCCAAGGTTTGGCATCTGGAATTGTTGGAACATGTCCATGTTTCTATATGTTGAATTTAAAAATTTCTCAAGTCCCACATTGTTAGAATATTATTTTTGGTTGAAAAAACCATTTAGTCCCACATTGCTCATATGAGAAATATTAACTATCCTAATTCACTATATAAGTAGTGCATATGTTTCATTCCAAATTACACCAAAAACTATTCTATTAGTTTTTCCTTCCTCACTCTTATAACTCCGCGTCTCTCGAATTGTCGAAGCGCCATCTTCTTTCCCTTTCTTCCTACTCGTTGAATTTTCAATCTTTCGGATTCTCTTTGGAGAATTATTTCAATTTCTCTTTGTTGTAGAAATTATTATGAGTGGTCAAATGACCATTATTAATTTCTCTTTGGAGAATTATTTGAGTTTCTTTTTGTTTGAGAAATTATTATGACTGGTCTTTGTACCAGATACTACGAGTGGTGTTGATACCATATTTGAATGGTCTTGTACCATCAGAGGGTGTATTTTTAGACCGATTATCTATCATGCAAGTAGTAATCGTACACTATAGAACTGTGCTATTTTATCCTGGAGGCGGCGCGGTAGTTCAACTACTTTGTATAATTTTGAGCAGTGCCGCGAAACGTCTTAAAGAGAGCGACCTAATCCGCGACTCAACCTGGTAATTTCTTCGGTGGCAAATATTTCAAAATCTGAAATCAACAATTTTAAGACGTTTCAAACTGCCACGGCTATCGAAGAAATTATTGGTTCTTTTGTGGATATTGTTGTTGAGAAATCGTTCATGTTTGAGAGAAGTCACTTCAAACGTTGGCAATAAAAGATGAAGTTCTTAACGTTGAAAAAAAGTTGCTAACGTTCTGATCGATGACATTCTGTTGCTCCCTCTGGATCAATCGAACAAACTAACGGTAGTAAATTTGGAGATTTAGAAGGAACACTTAATAGTGTTGAAGTTGAATCTGTTGCACAGATTAAAGCGGATGATTTACAGCATAGTAAATAAATCACCTTATAGAAAGAGCATGAAAATCTCTACAAAATCATATTTTGAATAGACTCGCAGATGATCTGTATGATAATTACAGTTGATGTGATACTGCAAAACAAGATTGAAAGACTCGGAAAAAGAAGTATGACGTAGAAGCTGGAGCAAAGAAGTATGTTGTTAGCCGCTACTTCAAGTATCAAATGCAAAGATGTAAGGTCGATGGAGGCTCAATATTACGAACTTCAAAAGATTGCTTAAAAGATCATCACAAAAGGTATGTGTTTAAATGAACAATTTCAAATTGGTTTTATTATTGACAAACTACCCCATAGTTTGAATGTTTAAAAAAAAGGGAATCTTAGAGACAATATCAAAAAGAAAAAGTCTTGGTTGTTTCAAACAACAAAAAGAAATTCGGTGTAGTTCTGAAGCCATTTGGCAAATGATTAAACAATCAGAACCACAATATTGCGAACCGAATTAATAATGGGAATCCTTCTATGATCCCAATAGCTCCAACTAGGCAACAACCACCACCTAAAAGAAATGACGTTGGTTTCCCTTTGTTTTAACTATGGAAAATCAAGTCATATGACTAAGAAATATAGAAGTAAGCTTGAACTTCTTGGTGTTGTCCCTAATGCATGGGTCAACCTGACTAATGGGCAATTTATTGCTATGATCATTGAAATTAACATGGTTGATGGATATGTTGGTTGGTGGATAGACACATGTGTCTATCGTTGTGTCTGTTATGATCGTGTTATGTTTAAACATACACGAATACTAAAGATAAGAAAGTGTTGTAGACATGGAGCTAAATTTCACCTTCAAAAAGACTTTAATCTTAAGTAACGTTATGCATGTTCCTAAGATTAGAAAGAATATTGTTTCTGGTTTTCTTTTAAATAAGATAGGGTTTAGTCAGTCTATTGGGGTAGATTTGTACGCCATTACGAAGAATGAAGTTTATATGTTAAAATTTTTTGTAAAGAATTTGAAAATGATATAATAAGAATTTACAGTGATAGAGAAACTGTATGAGTCTAGTCTATTAATGAATTTTATACATGGAATTGTACATGAAACGACTGCACCATACTATCTTGCAATGAATGGTAAAATAGAAAGAAAGAATAGAACTTTTACTGAACATGTTGTTGCAATTATGATAAATTCTGATGTTGCACCTCACTGGTGGGGGAAATTTTATTGACTGTTTGCTATATCCTGAATAGAGTCCCCAAGTCAAAATGTAAGATATCTCCTTATGAGATATTAAAGAAAAGACAATCAAACTTGTCTTATTTGAGAACTTGGAGTTGTCTGACTTATGTCAGAATTCCGGATCCGAAACGAGTTAAACTCGCTAGTAGAGCATATGAATGTGTTTTCATTCGGTATGCAGCAAACAATAAAGCATATAGGTTTTATGACCTAAAGGCAAAAGTGATCATAGAATCAATTGATGTTGAATTCTATGAAGACAAATTTCCTTTAAAATTGAGAAATAGTGGGGGCACACAATCGAGTCACATTCCTGTGATAAGAAGCACAGAAAGCAACGACAATGTAGAAACAGAACTTCAACAAAGTAAACGAGTAAGAGTTGCTAAAGACTATAGGCCTGATTATGCGGCTTATAATGTAGAAGAAGATCCAATGAATCTTCAAGAAGCCTTGTCATCTCTGGATGTTTAGTTATGGCAAGAAGCTATCAATGATGAGATAGAATCTCTAGAATCTAACAAGACCTAACACTTAATAGACTTGCCTCCTGGTTGCAAACCAATCGGTTGTAAATAGATCTTGAAAAGGAAACTAAAACCTGATGGAACTATTGATAAATACAAGGTTCGCCTTGTTGCCAAGGGTTTTAGACAAAGAGAAAATATAGATTTCTTCGACACCTTTTCTCCTGTCACTAGAATTATATCCATTAGGGTACTTATTTCAATAGCTGCTATTTATAACTTAATAGTACACCAAATGGATGTTAAAATAACTTTTTTAAACGGTGACTTAGAAGAAGAAATCTATATGAAACAACCGGAAGGGTTTGTGATCTATGGATAAGAAAACAAGGTCTATAAGTTAGATAAGTCTTTGTGTGGGTTAAAACAAGCTCCAAAGCAATGACATGTAAAGTTTGATAACTTAATGATATCGAATGTGTACAAAGTGAATGAAAGTGACAAATACATTTATTATAAATTTGAGAATTGTATTTGCACTATCATATGTCTATATGTAGACGATCTACTCATATTTGGATCAAACATTCAGGCCATTAATGATATGAAATCATTGTTGTGCAACAACTTTGATATGAAAGACCTCAGAGAAGTGAGTGTGATTCTTGGTATCAAGATCACAAAATCCGAGAAAGGAATTTCTTTGGATCAATCACAATATGTGAAAAATATCTTAAAGAAATATAATTACTTTGACAGTAAACCTGTGAGCACACCAAATGATCCAAGCGTGAAGCTGTTTAAGAACACTGGTGAAAGTGTTAGACAAACAGAACATACGAGCTTCATTGGAAGTCTCAGGTATTCCATTGATTGTACTAAACCTAACATTGCATATGTCGTAGGGATTGTTGTGCGGGTTTACTAGTAGACCGAGTAATGAACATTGACAAGCTATTGAGCGAGTCATACGGTACCTTAAAAGGACCATGAATCTCGGTTTACATTAACAGAGATTTCCTGTTGTACCTGAAGGATACAATGATGCAGATTGGAATACCTTATCAAATGATTCCAAAGCAACTAGTGGCTATGTATTCAACATAGCTAGAGGAGTTGTATATTGGAAATCAAAGAAACATACTATCCTGAGAATATAGCATTAGCGACTGCTAGTGAATAAGCAAGTTGGTTAAGATGCTTGCTAACTGAGATTCCCTTATAGGAAAAACATATGTTAGTTATGTTGATCCACTGCGATAGTACCGCGGCTATTGAAAAAATTGAGAACCGTTATTATAATGGTAAAAGACGTCAAATAAGAAGAAAGCACAACACTGTTAGAGATTGTATCTCTAAAGGAGCTGTAAGAGTGGATCATGTATGCACTGATGAAAATTTAGTAGATCCTTTGACGAAAGGATTAGTTAGAGAGAAAGTCTATAATACATCATATAAGATGAGACTAATGTCTATAGGAAAATGAGTTGCTCATGATGGTAACCCGACCTAAATGATTGGAGATCCCAAGAAATAGGTTCAATGGGTAATAACAAGTTGTGAGTAATATGAGATGATCATACAAGTAAAGCATGAATCCTGAAGTAATAAGAGGATGAGATAATAGAAACTCTTAATGAGATCTATACTCTGTATGAGGGAGTACCTAGGCTACAGGAGTACTCTTGATAGACTCACCTATATGATTGTGGAACTTAGGCCGATTCCTATGGAATTTCGAGGCAGAATTCCTAGAGCCTTCATTAAACTGGGATACACGTGCAGGGCCATTAAAGCATAGGCTATTAGAATACACCTTAAGAAAAGGTTGTGTGCGGGTTTGATGTCTGAGATAGAGTTCAAGACATTTGTGTCACTCTTGTTGAATTGGAATCTTACTTGCTATGCAAAGGTTCAAGTCGTAGACACCTTTGTTTATGCACAATCTTAGAAACGTTTGACGTTACTTCTAAAATAAATTTTTTAAATTCAAGTGGGGGATTGTTGGAACATGTCCATGTTTCAATATGTTGAATTTAAAAATTTCTCAAGTCCCACATTGTTAGAATATTTTTTTTTGGTTGAAAAAACCATTTAGTCCCACATTGCTCATGTGAGAAATATTAACTATCCTACTTCACTATATAAGTAGTGCATATGTTTCATTCCAAATTACACCAAAAACTATTCTATTAGTTTTTCCTTCCTCACTCTCATAACTCCGCGTCTCTCGAATTGTCGAAGCGCCATCTTCTTCCCCTTTCTTCCTACTCGTTGAATTTTCCGAGTATTTTCTTGAATTCTCTTTAGAGAATTATGTTAATTTCTCCTCATTTGAGTTGAGAAATTTTCAAGTTTAATCTTTCAGATTTTCTTTGGAGAATTATTTCAATTTCTCTTTGTTGGAGAAATTATTATGAGTGGTCAAATGACCATTATTAATTTCTCTTTGGAGAATTATTTGAGTTTCTTTTTGTTTGAGAAATTATTATGACTGGTCTTTGTACCAGATACTACGAGTGGTGTTGATACCATATTTGAATGGTCTTGTACCATCAGAGGGTGTATTTCTAGACCGATTATCTATCATGCAAGTAGTAATCGTACAGTATAGAACTAGGCTGTTTTATCCTGAAGGCGACGCGGTAGTTCGACTGCTTTGCATAATTTTTAGCAGTGCTGCGAAACGTCTTAAAGAGAGCGACCTAGTCCGCGACTCAACCTGGTAATTTCTTCGGTGGCAAATATTTCAAAATCTGAAATCAACACGAATCATTTCTGTGTTCGTTTAATTTTGTTTTTGGTTAGATCTAGGCTTTGCGTTTTGTTTGAGATTATGAGAGTTGGAGTCAGGATCTGGTGAAGTGGAGAATGGATATGGAAAGAGGAGATGAGGACGATGAGAGTGATGAAAGAATTTCGAGACCTTCGGCGAGATGGAGCAATCCGCGGTGGTGATTGAGAAAGAAGAGAGAATAGCGCCGCCAGAAAACTGGAGAAGAGAGTAGGCTGAGACTCTTTTTCACGATGAAGTTCAATAGTCACTCTAGCTCAAACTACGTCGTTTACCTTTAATGCATTTTTTTTTAATTCTTGTCAATAAATAAATAAAAAACATATTAATATTGATTAGAGAATTTCTTAATGAACTATGAGCGTGAATTTTTAAATATGTTTTTGGGAATACTTTTTCGGTTTTATCAAATTTCTAAATATGTTTTGGGAATACTTTTTAGATTTATCAATATCTAATTAAAAATAACCAAAATAAAAAATATCTTTTTATTTTATACTTTTCTGATTTAATGAAGATTTTAATGCGTTTCAAAAATATATTTTCGAAAATATTTTTGATTTTTAATAGAATTATTTTTTTCTATATAAAGTGCCATAAGAAACTATCTATTGATTAATCTCAAGATATTAATTTAAGTAATAAGTTGAGTGGAGATGTGCTATTGAACCTCGACCGAACTCTTGGGGGCAGTTGCGTTTTTTCCGAACCTGGTTTGTCTTAAACAAAAACATTACTCTTGGACGATATCTCATGGGTCTAGCGTCTGAATTGTAGATCCACACCACCATATTCTGGCTGTACCCCCTAAAGCCCACAAAAAAATTTGGTAACTGAAGTTTGTGCTACAAAAAACTGGTTTTAGGCTTATTTCTGAATTGGGTTTAAATTTTGCTGAAACATGTTTCGTACTCGCTGTTTGCACCCAATGACTTATTTCTTCATATTTTTCTTTTGATCATTGTTTGATAATTTTTTATAATTTTTTTTTTTACTTCTTCATATGATAAAATGATACAAAAAAATTAATGTTAATATTTTAATTCCTATTATTTTGAATGATTGTTTAGTCAATTCTTTTTGCCATAATTCTTTTAGAAAATTCTATGAAGCGATTAAATTTTGTTTGGTCATTTTATGTTGAGGTAGACCTTAGGTTCTAAATCCAAGCATGTCAATAATTAGGTAGAATTTTCTTTATCCTAACTTTAGTATCATTGTACATAACAACACTTGGATTCGAGTCTCCCTTAGATTTTTCTTTCTTTGCATCTTGTAAAACAAAAATAATTTCTTATCAAAAAGCTCAAAAACACTTAATAAAACTTGATACGCAAATACGTCACGAGTCTCAAGTACGTGCGAATTACTTTGGATAAGAGACGTCTGACTCGACCATCTAAAAGTCTCTCATTGTCACAGACTTTAGTATTGTACGTATCTCAAATATTTTCATAAATAAAAGTGAAGTACTCTAATACCTCCGGCCTTGGAGGACCATCTAAGGTATTCTCCGAACAAAAACACTCAACAAATTTAAACCTTTTTGCCTCTGGGCCGCCTTCGAGCTTTTTCTTTTGAAAACCTTTTCAGGTAAGAACATGTTAGTTCCTTTCTATGACAATGCGTGAGTCTCCAAAGGTCGAGCTGCAGTAGAATGCGAAACTTAACATTGTTCAATTAAAAAACACAAAACAAACAAAAAAAATTCAGGTGAACTATGAGTGCCCTGATCCTCTATTGTGCGACGGGGATACATAGACACAAATGTTCGCAACCACGTCAGGCGCATTAATAAAAACTTTTCTTTTTGTAAATAATTTCATTAATGCATTTTCCCTTAGCAAGTATAAGCTTTAGATAACACACCCTTTTGATTAGAACGAACATAATGGATCCTGTTGAGTACAATGAATATTTAGGATGCTAATACCTTCCCTTTGCATAACCAACCCCCGTACCTTGATCTCTATTCTTTTGTGAATTTATTCAATCTTTTCTCATTCCTTTTGAAACAATAAAGTTCGGTTGCGATTTTCACTTTGTGAGTTAAATTAATCAATAGCTTAGTCTCAATTTTACCGCTATACTATGTGAAAGTTAACTAATTGAATAATGAATTCAAACTTTACAAATAATGGTTTGATAGACGTGTGATATGAATCTCGACGGAACCTATGTGATAACACATGTTTCTTACTAGTATAATTTTAAAATAATGTAGAACTTAAAGGAATTTTTTCAAACTCATCTTCATATTTGAATATTGACATGTTTTTGAAAGAAAAAATAATGTGAAGGCAGATGTTGGATGGCTACCGCGAAGGAATAGTGGATTATGGTCAGATTGGCTCTCACGGGATGTTCTACAGTTACCTATGAAAATGGAATTCTCCGTCTGGAATAATTTAACTGTTACGACATTTTATCTACCATGTGAAGCAAGAACCAAAGAATTTCATATCAATCATATTACACATATTAAGACAAGCGACAAACTTTGGCGTTGCAAAAATTGCCTCCTCGTTGCTCCAAAGGAGTTAAAATCTCATTAAAATCACTAAGGAGAGACCATGGTAAGGATATTATCTATCTAATATCGTTGAGGTGAGTCAACAAGCTTGTTCTTATTGAATTGAATGGGCTAACATAAATTCTAGAACAAATCCAATAAGAGTTATCTTTGGATATCTTGAGAGCAAGGTTGTTAAAATCGCGAATTGAAATCTAAATTCTATAGATTTCACATTTCTAGGTCAGCATTTTGTGTTAAATTGCATGTAGAAACCTTTTTATGTACAATCCTATTTTAGAATGATTTTAAATGATTTAAATCTTTATGAAATCGAAAAAATCGTGTAAAATCAAGTAAAATTGTTGGATTTTACTCTGACCTAATTTTACCTTTTTTTATCAAATTTTAAAATTAACATTTTATAGTTTGGCCCATGAAAATTTCTCCTTGACTTTTTAATTTTTTTCACATTCGTATTTTGGTTATAATATTGAAAAATCTTTATTATTTGGAGATTAATTTAATGAAGTTGAATATGAATACCCTAACAAAGATGATGTTGTATAAGGATTAAATTTTTGATTAAGTTGAAGATGAAGATGAAAACACTTTTTTTTAAAAACTTAAAAAACTTATGAAATTATTGTTTTTTTAGATAATCTTTTGGGTGTTACTTTTTATGATTTAGTGGATAATTTATGTAATTTAATACAACTTTGTGAATATTACATTTTATTATAGTCATATAATATATTTTTACTTTATAATTAAGTTCAAATTTTAATTATTAATACATTTACAATATTATATAAATATATAAATATCGTATATACAAATTTAATATTATTTTAATATAAGATAAACTCTATAATTTTAGGTTTCAATTTTACCTAAATAAAACACATTAAGATAAAAATTCGATTTGACTACCCTCCTTTAGAGTGATACATTGAGATATGGTGTGTAGAAATTGAAATTGAGCTTGAGAAGCAGGGGCGGATGTACGTTTAGGCTAGGTGTGGCTATAGCCACACCAGATTTTTTTTCTTTCTAATATTAATATATATTTAATTAATTAATTAATTTTAATATTTAATATTATATAACTCTTCAACTCACTTTTATCTCTTAATTTTCTCTCTCTTTTATTTCTTTCTCTCTCACACAGTAAACCCTTTCTCTTCTTCTCAAACCCCACCAACTTCCATATTTGTCTCTTTCTCTCATTAATCCAATAACCCCACCATTTTGCATTGTTTATGGGTGATTGAAAATCAAAGGTAAACTAACTACTTCAAAATTTTCTTATTCTTTTGTTCTATTTGAGTTGAACCCTAAAACCCCAATTTGTTTTAAAAAAGTAAATTTTCAATTTCTCATAAATATTTTCTTTACAATAAATTGTTCTTATTATTTTCTTTATAGAGTGAATAGCTAATTTTAATGGTTTCATTGTTCTCTTTATAGGATGAAGAAATTTTTTTTTGTGCTTTCTAGAGACAAAGCTACTTCTTCGGTAAATCTAGAAGCATCGGAAACTCAACATCCAAGTGAGAGTATTAAAGTTGTCGATTATGAATTGTTGGAAACCGATCCAGGAATTAGGCCTCCAATTTCAAGCTATCATCCTGAAATCCAAAATAAGGTAAGGAAAGCTTATTTAAAAATAGGTCGTCATAAACCTCCTTACAATTTTGTTTACCCTTGGTCTGTTCAAGGTAATCAAAGACGTAGATTTTGCAAAAATTGGTTTGATTTGTATGATTGGATTGATTATAGTGAATCTAAGGACCTGGCATTTTGCTTGCCATGTTTTTTGTTTAAGAATGTCTCTAAATACGGGGGAGATCACTTTGTGACAGAGGGGTTTGGTGATTGGAAGAATTCTCACAGATTGGCTAATCATGGAACTTCTTCCAATAGTCATATTGATTGTGTGCATATGAGTTACGCTCTCATGAACCCAAACCAAAGTATTAAGGCTGCATTTGTTAATCAAACTAAACAAATGAATTCTGAATATCGTGTTCGTGTAAACACATCTCTTATAGCTACTAAGTTTCTTTTGAGGTGTGGCATGCCATTTAGAGGGAGTGACGAGTCCTTTAACTCTTTATTTAAGGGGCCATTTCTTGAGTTGGTGGACACTCTAAAGGAAATTAACCCAAAGATAGCTAAGGTAATAAATTGTGCTCCAGGAAATAACTTTATGACTGCCCCTAAGATTCAAAAGGATCTTGCTGCTGCTTGTGCATGTGAAATAACTAAACAAATTGTATGTGATATTGCGGATGATGTGTTTTGTGTTTTGATTGATGAATCCGGTGACGTTGCTGGTAAAGAACAAATGGTTGTTGTTATTCGCTATGTTAATAGTGATGGTTTGGTAAAAGAAAGGTTTCTTGGGATTGTTAGTGTTAAAGAAACAAGTGCTAAGTCACTTAAGGAGGCACTTGAGAAGTTGTTGTCTATTAATGGCTTGAGTTTATCTAGCATAAGGGGGCAAGGATATGATGGAGCTAGCAATATGCGAGGTAAGTTTGGTGGTTTGAGAACTTTAATTCAAAATGAAAATCCATCAGCTTATTATGTGCATTATTTTGCCCATCAACTTCAATTAACACTTGTTGCATGTGCTAAGACTCACAAAGATGTTAGTGGTTTTTTCGGTAAGGTCAATATGCTTGTTAATTTCATACGGTCTTCTAACAAGAGACAAGAATTGCTTCGGGACAAACAAGTATCTCAATTTGCTAAATTGATTGAAGAGGGTGAGATAGAGACTGGTAGTGGATTAAATCAAGAATCGTCTATTGCTAGGGCGGGTGACACTCGTTGGGGTTCCCACTTTAGGACTCTCACTAGTTTGATGACTTTATATGGTGCCATTATTGAGGTACTTGAAGAAGTCGGGAAAGATACGTCATTTGAAAAATATGGTGAAACTATGCTTTTGCTAGATGTGCTTCAGTCCTTTGATTTTATTTTCATGTTATACATGATGGTTGAGATTTTAGGATTTACAAATGATTTAAGTGTAGTGCTACAAAAGCGTGATCAAGATCTTTTGAATGCTTTATCACTTGTCAAAGCCACCAAACAGGAATTACAAGAAATGAGAAATGATGGATGGGAAGAACTTATATCTAAGGTTATGGAAATTTGCAATAAGCATGATATTGATGTGTCTGATTTGGATGCAGCGTACGTGCAAGGGAAGAAACCTAGACGACATGCTATCACTTCTAGTGTTTCTAATTTGCATCATTATAAGCATGATTGTTTATGTAGTGTTTTAGATTTGCAGTTGCATGAGCTCAATGCTAGGTTTGATGAAGAGAATACTGAACTTTTACAATGTGTTTCATGTTTGAGTCCCTCATCATCATTTGAATCTTTTGATGTGAAAAATTATTGAGGATGGTTGAACTTTATCCAAATGATTTTGTAGATGTGCCGGAAGTGGCGGTACGACATCAACTTCAGAATTATGTTAGAAATGTTCGATGTGATCCAAAATTTGCAAATTTAAACGGACTTTCAGATCTTTGTGCAAAACTTGTGGAAACAAAAAAATGCAACACTTTTGATATAGTTTATAAGCTTCTGAAGTTGGCTTTAGTCTTGCCAGTAGCAACTGCGAGCGTGGAATGTGTTTTTTCAGCTATGAAGTTTGTGAAGAGTCAGCTATGTAACAAAATGGGTGATCAATGGTTAAATGATCGTCTTGTAACTTTTATAGAAAGAGATGTTCTTGGAACAATTAACAATGATGTTATTTTAGCTCATTTTCAAGAAATTGATACTAAACGGTTTTCATTGTAAATACACTTCATCAAACAATATTATTTTTTATTTTCAATATATTTTAGTCGATAATTTCTTTTATGTTTAGCCACACCAATATATAAAGTCTGAATCCGCCCCTGTTGAAAAGCAACGTTGGATAGCGCCTATATACCTCCAGAATGACCTACTACTTACATAATATGCCATTAAGAAATATCAAACAAAACTAAAAAACAAAATTAGTTGAAACAATAAAAACTAGAATTAAATGTAATAAAATGAATAGCATAATATGACTTCTAGAAATTTTGAAAAAGATTAACCATTCATAGTAGTTCAACCAATAACAATACATAATATATTTGTCAACTTAAATGCATTGTATTAATAACACACACTAAAGTCTAATTACATATTTCTTATTTAACTTTACAAAAATATGTTTTTTTTTATAAGTGAGATAGAAATGGATATTGATTCCATTACAATGTATATTGTCGATTTGCGGTCTAAAAGGTTAAACAATAGTGGTCGGAAGTAAATAATCATTTGGAGTTGTAGGAATAAATTCTCAAGTGCCTAAGATAGATTAGTGACAGTGCTGCTTTGATCTTAGTGTAATGATAAATCGGGCATGGAACTCGGCTACGAGCAGAAGCGAAAATGGACATGTTTGACATTACGTGTAAAATATCCTCATGAAAGGCATTTAAGTTGATACACCACTGGACATGTTCAAATGTGTTGCCAGATTGGACCTATGCATGTAAAAACAGAATGTCAAATTGTAAATAACTGATATTAAATTAAAAATGAATGTTACTGTAAACTTGAATCATTCTTTATGTATGTACCATGATAAATTTGTTCTTGGATATAAAGCATGCAAATCCCTGCATAATTTGTAAATAATGAATGTATAGTTAGAGTTTGAGAATTTTTTTTAGCAATAATCATGTTTCAGAGAAAATTACGCAAATAACCATGTTTCAGAAAACCCTACAATGGAGGAGCCAAGTGAGATGGCGCATGCACTCACCATTTTACCTTAGGCGTCATCTCATTTGGCGCATGCACTCTATTTTAGCCAAGTGAGATGACGCATGTACTATAAAAAAGAGAGGAGGCGCCATCTCACTTGGCTACTACGTGCAATTGTGTTTTCTATAAATAAATCACTCATTTCTTCGTCATTCTTCACACTTTCTCGCATTGTCTTCTTATTTTTTTCACTGTTATTTATGTCATGACATATCCCATGATTTTTGTAATGCCCGTTAATTTAATTAATTATTTAATTAAATTATTTTTGGATTATTTGTTGAAAAGTTGTGAAATATTGGGAATTGTTGGTATAAGTTGTTAGATTGTTATTATTTAATTAATTAGTGATTAATAATAATTATAATGTTGGAATTAATAGAATAATTGCGTTGGGCTTATGTTATTGGTTAGGAGTAGTAAAGTGGGGGGGGGTGTAGGTTAAGCCCAATAGGATTATTGATATAAGGTTAAGCTGACACAAAGATTTGATTTAGTTAATGATTAAGAGTTTGTGCGTTAACCAGAAGAGCTGCGCGGAGAGAGGAGCAAGTTGTCCGGTGTCGATCGGAGCAAAAACAAGGTTGTCGGCTAGGATTTTGGTAGAGCGACCTTCAATCCAGGTAAGGGTGAAGTTCTGACCTTATAATGGGATTTATGATGTGTATTACATGGGAATTGGTCATTTGTATGACTGTGTGCGTTGATATTTCTGGATTTGTTATCGAAGTTGCCCGTTTCTCTATGTTGTGGTCGTTAGGGAGTCACCGTATGACTGTATCACATGATTAGTGAACCTGTTATTGAAGTTGGCCGCTAGCCGTGTTGTGGGCGTTTTGAGTTGTCTATATGATTGCCCGATATAATCGATGTATAAGTTAGGATAGTTTATCACTCATTGTTATGGTCGTCATGAAGTTGTGGTATTCCGAGTGGTTGGCAGGAAAATTAGTAAATTATTATTATGGTCGTTATAAGAAGGGTTCAGCGTGACTGTCTTGTACAATTAGTGAATCTGTTGAAAGTAGATATAGTTTCCCGTTGCTGCGTTATTCCGAGCAGTTAGCCAAAAATCATGAATTATATTGTGATGGTCGTTATGTTGTTGTATTATTCCATGCTGTTGGCTGGAACCAGTGGTCGAGGAGGATGCTGACGGTGCTAGGTGCCGAGCGGCATTTAGGCTGTGAGGTGTGTCAAAGAATATATGTGTTGGATGTCGAGCGACATTAGGCTGTGAGGCGTGCTGATGAGCATAGAACTGTTGTCGAGCGGCACGAAGTTGCAGGTTGGGTCGAGGAGTATAAGTTAGTTTTTATTCTACTTTGTTTCTGTGTGTGTCGAGGAGTATTGAGTCAGTTATTATTTTGTCTTAGTTGTTGTGCATGTCGAGGAGCACGTAGTTTCCCTATCCCTATTACCCGTATATGTTGTCTTGGTCGATACCAGTGATGTGTAAGTCATTCTGAGTTGAGAAATTCCAGGTTGATGATTTATGTTGAGACGCCTCTAATTATGGGCAGATATTATATTGTAGGCTTATGGCCAAAGTTGATTTATGGTGAGTTGATGTTGAATTGTTGTTGATGTTTTAGACTTATGGCCAATGTTGATTTATGTTAAGTTGTTGTTTGATGTTGTTGCTACATTCGTGTTGTGTCGCATACATCGCATATCAAGTTAGAGCTGATGCTCATTAAGTTGGCGTGGATTGGCAAAATATTAAGTTAAAGGCTTATGCCTTGTTGACGCCTCTATTTATTGGCAGATTTTTAAGTTGGGAGTTCTGCTTCATTGGTACCACATACATTTGCATAAGGACAAGTTGCATTCTGTGTTGCATGTTGAGTCGTTGTGTGGTTGATTTATTTATGCTTATGTTGTAAAAAATCTGAGCAATGGTGAATATGTATGAACTGATTCTAACGTTTTACTTATCATATGTGTGATACAGTGGCAGAACCGACTGTTATATACTGGTTTTGCATTTTGTATTCGCAAATGTCGCGGTAAGCAAGAGTCGTCACTGACTTTTCTTTTATCCAAATTAAGGAAAGGGTGAAAAGAACAGAAAAAGACATTTTCGAGATTATTCTGAGTAAGGGGGTAGATTGTGGAAAGGGAAAGTGTTAGCACCCTTTCCATCCGTAGTTATCTACAGGCTCTTAGATGTTTGCTCATTTTAAAATACCTTTGTGCTTTGTGTGTTTGAAAAAGTTTTGAAATGTCTTAGTGCAGCGATTTGCTTTGCGTTAACTCTTGTATCAGTCCTCAAGAGTGTTAACAAAGCAAATGCTTTTTTTGAAAATTGTTTTTGAAAAGTAGTATATGTGTAAGTGTAAAATGTTTTTTTGAGCAAACTTCTAACAGCTATCTACTTTGTACTCGAAAAGGTAGTTCTTTTCCTCCTATCCTTTAGAAGGTACTATCCTACTATTAGAGAGTAGGTAGCTCTATTGTTGGATGTTTGAGGGACAATCGAAGGGATGTTACAGTCACGCAGGCAACTTGTGGAGATGCTTTAGCAATTTATTTAGGGACTAGATCATTTACCGAGAGGCAACTGTAGGGTCATCGTGGGACTATGATCTTTTTGATTTTACGGGTCTTTGCTAAAGTGTCCCCGTTTTGAGGGACATGACTGCTTTATTTCCGAAGGCAACCAAAGTGGGGTACCCTAGAGGTGTATATGTGCAAGTGTGTTAGGTTCAATTATTTTTGTCTTTTTGTTAAGTTTGCTAGCGTTTGATTATCAATCTTGTCATGCAATCCTAGTTACTAGCAGTTAATATGTTGCAGGAAATAAAGTGCAAAAGTATAAACCTACACTATTACATGGCTTCGGGGAGGGGTATTTACAATATACAAAACTGGGGGAAAAGTAAAATAAAGAAAGCGATAAAAAGTCCTACTTAGTCTATTACATACCAGTATACAGTTACATTAAAAGAAATCTAGGGAATTGCTAAGTAAAAAAATCTTTTTGATTGTTTTTGTTTACTTAGAAAAATAATAAATTAAATTAAACCTAAATTTAATTAATTAAAATAAAAGAAAATTATTGATCAAAATTAAATTTTAAACAAAAACCTAACATTTTTGTATTTGTTTTATTTAAGAAAATAATTAAACTATCCTAAAATTTATTTAGAAAAATAAATTTAATTAAGAAAC
Organism: Vicia faba; assembly: GCA_948472305.1. Lineage (NCBI taxonomy): Eukaryota > Viridiplantae > Streptophyta > Magnoliopsida > Fabales > Fabaceae > Vicia > Vicia faba. The sequence continues at coordinate 1,299,726,335 of OX451738.1, forward strand.
TATCTAAGTTTTTTTTGTTGTTTTTGTTATAAAAAGAAAATAATTTAAACATATAAATTAAACCTAATTCTATTTTATTTTAAATTAAGAAAATGTTAAAGTTTAATTAATTAATCAATTAAAGAAATTAATTATTTAATTAAGGAAAAATTAGTCCTAAGTCTTTTTGTGATTTTTTTTTAATATTTGATTAATGATAAATAAAGTAAAATAAATAAACAGTAAAGAAAAAATAAAGAAAAATTAAATGAGTCAGGATTGCAAAAATAAAGGGGGGTGCTGATTTGAATAACGTTAGACCCAAGGCTGAGGGAACCCAGGGGCTGTATTGGGATCCAGTGAAGAGAAGCCTTGAGGGTGCATGATGAATCTCACATTGAAGCTCTTGGATCTGACTGCATTGGTATTGAATGGTGTAGATTTGACGCTACATGGTGCACGTGCATAGCCTGACTGTACTACATCTGCAAAGAAAGAATGGAAAAAATAATATGTAAGAGGCAGGGTTCGAACCCCTACCCTTACACATAACAAAGCTTTAAACGCGCTGCCTCTACCGTTGGGACGGTGATACTTCCATTAGTATACATCAAATGATTATGATATAATGTAAAATGAGTCATAGCGTCGAGCTGTCACATGCGCACAAGTCCAGTAGGGTCCAACTATTTGAATGAGCTAATTAAATCGTTCCTTTCTGCCACGCCTTAGTCAGCGCCAGTCAAGCCACCAAAGGTGGTGGCTCCGGTCATCTCTTCCGTCCACTCTAAATTTCAAACATAACAAGAACAAAAATGACCCTACCCCCTTAATTTGGGGTCTACAAATTCAATGGTGATGTTTATTTAGTCTGAAAGCTCCTGGGTTATGAGATTCAAAATTGTTCAGTTTGTGATGCCTTAACAATGGCATCACACTATTCAGGCCTTAAAGTTTTCATGCTACACGTCCCACATGTTCTAATGGACCTTCTGATCACAAATTACACCATCAAAAACATCAACAACACATGAATCTAAAATTTCAAATATGACAAACCTTGTTCGACCGGTGACACACGATCTTGCAATTTGAAAGTGCTATGGACTTTGAAAAATGGCTGGAAGTGACTGTTGGCACCTTCAGGAATGTGATGGAGTCTTTTGTTTAGACTGAGGGAGGCTGGATTAGTGTTTTTGATTTGGATAACTTTAAGATTTTTTTTGCAATTTGGTAATGTTTTCCGCTAGGCTGTGTAGGCGTGTAAGCGTGTATTTGGCTTGCAAGCACGCTTCTTATATAGAGTAGAAGGGAGGGTACAAGAAGGCAAATGGTTTAAACAACCTTGATTAGGCGTTTGAAAGCCATGAATGAGAATTTGTAACTGTGGCCAAAAACATGGAATCTTGTCCCTTTTTTGAAATTTGAATGTATGTGGACATTTTGGCTCCTTCGAATGCCTCCAATTCCTGCCCTTCGATTGGAATTCTTGTATAGCCTTCAAATGGGTCCTTTGAATGGACCATTTGTGTACCCTTCGAATGGGCCTTTGGTTGCCTCCTCGAATGGACCATTTGTGTACCTTTTGACTGGCTCATGTTCTCATCACTGGGGCTTCTTTGTTTGAACCCCTATTCAGCTAGCCCAAACGAAAACTCTTCCTAGCCAATCAAAGCTTCTTTTGGCATGAATGTGCTTGTGCACATTGGCTTGAAACTGGCAGTATGTTGGCTTTTAGGCCAGCATGCCTCTTTGAATTTTTCTCTTTCGTTTTTGCTAGCAATATCCTTTATTTTGAACCAACGTGTGTGCTCTCTTGAAGGGAACCCATGCATCATTTGTATACATCACTTGCCATTCCTTCGAATGGACCAACAAAGTAAGTCTTTCAAATGGAACAACCACGTATGCCCCTTTACATTCATCAATACATGTCTTTCGAATGGGGAAAATATATGTCCTTCGAATGGACCATGTGCCTGTCCTTCGAATGCGGCAGTTGTGTGCTACGTCATAGTGAAGAAACTTTGTGCGTTGAAGAGTCTTGGCCTTGAGAGCAAGCACAGGAGAAGTCTTTGCCCTATGCTTCTAACACAAGAATGGAGGGACTTTTGGCCTAGTGAATCAAAGGCATGTTGATGGGTCTTTGTCTTGTGAAACCAAGGCAGGCATGAAGAGGCATATGTGCACTGGTGACAAGCTGAGGGGCCTTTTTCCCAGTGGAAACTTTGTGAATCGAAGGCCAGTTACAAGTAGCCTTTTTCCTTGTGGATTGAAGGCCAATCTGAAGAAGTCTTTTGCCATTGTGAATCCAAAGCAAGCATGAAGAAGCCTTTTGTCCTGAACGAAGCTGGCATGCAGGAGCCCATTGTTTTGTGGATCAAAGGAAGCATGCAGGAGGTCGCTACTGATGGATTGAAGAGAGCTTGCAAGGGATTCTTGCTTTGTGCGCTGAAGGCACGCAAAGAGGGAGAATTTTCCTAGTCAAAGTAGGAATCAAGCTTGCTCCAAGGAAAACAAATTCCCAATCGAAGCAAGAATTAAGCTTGCTCCAAGGAGACCAAATGCCCAAACGAAGCAGGAATCCAACTTGCATGTAGGTAGCCATTGCATTTGTGAATCAAGTCAGCATGTAAAGCCAATGGTGCAATCGAAGGAGCATTAACAAGAGGCCCTTCCCCTTTGGATCGAAGGAGGTTATTTCAATGGAAACACATGCCCAATTAAAGCTTGTATACAACAAACAAGCAGAAGGCCAAGGCTTCAATCGAAGCTTTGAAATTTGAAGCAAGTTCGGAGGAGTTTGGGTTCTCAATCGAAGCCTGTTCAAGATGCCAATCGAAAGACCCTTTGGCATGATAATCGAAAGACTTTGTTAAAATGCCAATCTAAGACTCCTTATTTATTTTTAATTTATTTTTATTTTTCTTTAATTAGATGTATGTAATCACCATGTAATAGAAAAATCTTGGAAAAATATGAGAGGACAAATTTTGGGGTACAACAGCTGCCCCTGTTCAATCTTTTTAAACCTGAGGATTTAGATTGGCTTGTCTACCTTTCGTGATCTGAAGGTGAAAGATGATTGAACACTAGAGTGCCCAGAAATTTGCACTCGCATGAAATAACACTAATGATTGATGATGTAGGGAATGAGCTTACAGATGCCATTTAGAGGAGATGACAGAGAGTCGTCAGAGATGGGCTTAAAGATGCCATCCAAAGTAGATGCTGATTTCACACATGGTCCCTTTGGGGGTTCCTGTTCCTACTATTTGAGGAGGAGTCGTTGGGAAATGTGGGTTTATGTTATTCTCCTGTTTGAGGAAAACTCTGGTGAATAGAGTCTAGGAACTTCAGTTGTCCCAGGCTCTGCTGAAGAGTTATCTCTGGAGGGATGACAGTTTACTGTATTCTGGTTGAAGTCCAGGTTTCCAGTGATTTGTAAGGATAATGGAATTAACCGTTATCTGGAAATGTATTAGAAAGAGCCTGTGTAGAGCTGCTTCAAGATAAGCCCGTGTTAGACTATATGAGAAGAAACCCGTGTAAGATTGCTTCACTCGGTCATGTAGATAGATTTCCTGTCTGGTTTCAGGTGTTAATCGATAATCAGTCGTTCACAGATAGTTATCCTGTATGGTTTCAGGTATTAATCTAGAATTTGAAATTTGTCGGTCGTTGAGATAGTTGTCCTGGCTTGTTACAGGTATTAATCTATGGCCTGAGAAAGAAAAATAGTTTTTCTAGCTTGTTACAGGTATTAACCTTCAATCTCTTCATGTAGATAGTTCTCCTGGCTCGTTACAAGTATTAATCCATAGTCGGTCGTCCACAGATAGTTGTCCTGACTTGTTACAGGTATTACTCTGGAACTTGTTTTTGCTGGTCACATAGATAGTTATCCCGTCTGGTTTCAGGTATTAATCAGTGGCCTGCTGTATTTATTGGTAAATTCGTCTTGTTTCGGAAGTTCATACCACTTGGTCATGCAGATAGTTTCCCCGTCTGGTTTCGGGCATTTAATCTTTGACATGCTGTAAAAGTTGATAGTATTTGTATGTTTTCTAATTTAACCTGAAAAGGTAAAATCAGTTTCATGCGATGTCATGATGTATGAATTGCATGATGCACCCAAGATAAATGAGATAATGATATATGTATTTGTATACACATTCCATGATGTATGAACATGTAATGCTGTTGCACAATATCTTTGTCTGGGAAAATAGATCCCGGACAGCTGCTGAAGAGTATCGGGAAGCTGAATCCCGGACTACTGTTGGTGAGTGAAGAAAGTGATTCTTTAATTTCCGTTGGGGATAATGAATGGAGATACTTTTGTTGGCGATTCCCTTTCTCTGCCGAGGATCTTCGACTTCTATTTGAGAATGATTTTGCCGAGGGGAATAGTTTTGTTAGAAGATTTCACCAATTGGAGAAACAAACTCCGCTGGGGGATGAACTTCCGTAGCTAGAGAAATAAACTCTACTGGGGATAAGGATTTATAAACTACTTGAGATTTATAAAACTTTGTTGCGGAAGGTGAACTCCATAAACTGCTTGGGGATTTTGCTGATATCCTGTTGGAGAATCATGAGAAGCTTGGTGACTTCCCTGGGGATTTTGGAGCAGTAATTGGAGATTTTTGCTTTGTCGGAGATGTGAGAACAACCGACATCAATAGGTTACCTGCTGAGAATATGGAAGTGACCTTGTAGTATAATTCCCCTACCTTTGTACCTGTTGGAAAAGGTATCTGTCGAGGAAGATATCCGCGGGGATCTTGTGGGTGGCCCTTAAATATTGTCCCGTTTCTTAAAGTCATTAACAATTATCTTTTGTTTTTATGTGTGTATTTGTAAGCAGTAATTGAAGGGTGAGAACACTTAGAAGGGGGGGGGGGGGGGGGGGGGTTGAATAAGTTTCTCTTTTTCTTTTTCTTAAAGGCTCAACAATAATGGAAAGACACAGTTATTTTTATCCTGGTTCGTTTGAACTCAAACTACTCCAGTCCACCCGCCAAGGTGATTTCTCCTTTCTCAACAAGGACTTAATTCACTATAATCAATAGATTACAATCACACAACTAAACTGTTGTGACTAACAATTCAAAGCACAAGTAAACTTACAAGTGACTAACACCACTAAGACTCAAACTAGTCCTAGCCTTCTTGAGAAATCTGACCAAGCTTGGTCTCTCAAGGAACAATTACAAGAATTAAATCTTTACAGATAGTGAAACAAATTGCTTCTTAGAAAGCTATATCACAAACTGTGATTTTTCACTAAGATTAGTTTTGCACAAAGTGTTTGTAAAATAATTTGTGAGCAGCAGAATATTTTCACATAGTTGGGTAGTTGGCTTGCAAAAAATGATCTTCTATTTATAGCATGAAGAAAACTACCGTTGCTGCCTTCAAAAGTGGAGAGCAATTAATGTTGACGTGTTTGCTTGCAGTATTGCATTTTCCAATGAACTAGCGTAGACACTTGAGTGCATGTAGCCGTCTTTGCATTAAATGAACAAATGACACTTGTTAGTGCATGTTTCCTGAAACTTGACAAGACTTGTTAGCTTTTTTATTCTATCAGAACTAGCTTCAGAATATGCTTGCAAATAACTTCTTATCAGCGCTTGCTTTCAAAGTACTTCTGAACATAGTTTACATGGAAACTTGCTAAGCTTTAGAAGATGCATAAAATAGTTTCTTATCAGAGTCAGCATCAGAACTTGCGCTAAAATAAATAGTTCTTTCATAAAAGAACTTCTTCATTTATTTTCAGCTCAGCACATCAAAATGATTTTCATCTAGGAAAATACTTCAGTCATAACATTATCTGAAACAAATAAATATGCTCATCAGAGTATCAATTATATAAAATATATTTTATTGTTATCATCAAAACTCTGAGATATGATCAGAACCGATCTTGTTCTAACAATCTCCCCCTTTTTGATGATGACAAAAATATTCAGATTTAGAAATAAAATTGAACAAGAGATAAGAATCTCCCCCTGAAATAAATATTTCTATAAGAAAAACTTCCTGAGAATTTTCATCAGAGCTTTGAAATTTTCTTCTAGGATTTCTTCAGTAAGTCTTTTGAAGATAATATTCATTTGATTTAAACTTCCAGAGTTTAGTGATACCTGCAAAAATCTTTAAACAGAGAAAGAAATATTTGTATTTTGTTAGTAATGTTTGAGACTTAGTCCCATAACTGTTAATCAGATATTAGATCAATATACTCATTTTCTTCCCCTTTTTGTCATAATCAAAAAGTATATAAAAAATCATTGAAGAGCGTAAAAGTTTTAATAAAAAACTCAGATTGGGTGTTTCCAGAATGAGTAGAGGAGGAAGCCATTTGAGCACTTAGGTTGAGAGAAGAAAAAGGGTTGCAGAGAAAAAATACACAGAGACGGTTGAATTTTGAAAGAGAAGGTAAAAAAGTGAGAAAGGGGTTTTACAAAAGTATTTATATGAAAACTTTTGAGAAAAAGGTTTTAAAAAATAAAACTGTAAAAAGAGTTTTTTTTTTATAAAAATTAATTAAAAAAGAATCTAATCATTACTAGCATTTAATGATAATGAAAATTGAGGGGAAAGCGTGAGATTTGAGCAAATCATAACAGTTACCTAGGAACGGCGTCAATAGCTTAGCACGCGTGACCTTTCAGAAACACACCACGTGTTCATCTCCTGAAGGTTGCATGGGACAACTGTTTGATATAATGAACTGCTGAACTATACTTGTAATGAAACGTTAGAACATTTCAGAACTTTATATATAGCTTCTGATGTAACTTCTCTTCTAACTTCTGAAGAGTTGTTAATCAGAACATTCATTTCAGAACATTCTGAAGGTAAACACAGAAGATAAATACAATTTTATTCAGGACATAATTCCATACAAATATTTTTCAAAATGAATTTAAATCTATCTTCTGAAAGGGGTTTGGTAAAAATATCAGCCCATTGATGGTCTGTTTTTACAAAGTTTAAATTTAAAATTCCTTTCTAAATGTAGTCCCTTATAAAATGATATTTAATTTCTATGTGTTTAGATTTAGAATGTAAAATGGGATTTTTAGAAAGACAAATTGCAGAGGTATTGTCACAGAATATAGGAATCTTACTTTCATAAAGATTAAAATCTTTTAGCTGACTTTTCATCCAGATCATCTGAGAACTACATCCAGCAGCAGATATATACTCAGCTTCTATTGTTAAAAGTGAAATTGTTGCTTGCTTCTTGCTGTACCACGAGATAACATTGTCACCCAAAAACTGTCAGCTTCCAGAGGTGCTCTTTCTTTCAATTCTATCTCCAGCAAAGTCAGCATCACAATAACCTACTAGTCTGAAATCTTTTGATCTTCTATAACACAGACCCAGATTAGTAGTACCTTTCAGATACCTCAGAATTCTCTTAACAGCAATTAAGTGAGATTCTCTAGGATCTGATTGGAATCTAGCACATAAACATACGCTGAATAATATATCAGGTCTAGATGCAGTTAGATAGAGAAGGGATCCAATCATACCTCTGTAGAGCTTCTGATCTACCTTCATACTTACCTCATCTTTTCCCAGAATGCATGTTGGATGCATTAGTGTCTTAGCATCTTTGCTTCATGACATCTGAAATTTCTTCAGAAGTTCTTTAACATACTTCGTCTGATGTATGTAAGTACCTTCTGGAGTCTGGTTAATTTGTATTCCCAGAAAGAACTTCAATTCTCCCATCATGCTCATCTAAAATTCTTCCTGCATGGTCTCAGCAAATTCTTTTCCAAGGGAGATATTAGAGGTTCCAAAAATAATATCATCAACATAAATTTGACAAATTAAAATGTCATTTTTAAATGTATTTCTGAATAAAGTTGTGTCCACTTTCCCTCTGGTAAAATATTTTTCTAAAATAAAATTACTCAAACATTCATACCAAGCTCTGGGAGCTTGTTTTAAATCGTATAAAGACTTTTTTAATTTAAAAACATGTTCTGGATACTTTGAGTCATTAAAGCCAGGAGGTTGATGGACATAAACTTCTTCTTCTATATAGCCATTTAAAAATGCACTTTTAACATCCATTTGATATAATGAAATGTTATTTTGAACAACAAAAGAAATTAATAATCTAATAGATTCTAACCTGGCGACTGAGGCAAAGGTTTCATTATAATCAATTCCTTCTTGTTGACTATAACCCTGTGCAACCAGTCGTGCTTTGTTTCTGACCACCTCTCCTTGCTCATTTAGTTTGTTTATGAAAACCCATTTAGTTCCTATAATGTTGAATCCTTTAGGTCTTGGAACTAGATCCCATACATCGTTTCTGGAAAATTGATTAAGTTCATATTGCATTGCTAAGATCCAATCATTGTCTTCTAGAGCTTCATTAATAGAGGTTGGTTCAATCAGAGATACCAATCCAAACAATGATTCTTCATTGATTCTGAGAGAGGATCTTATTCTGATGGGATCTTCTTTTCTTCCAATAATCACGTCTTCTTTATGAGCTGAAGCGATTATGGGAAACCTTTTCTGAGTGGGTTGTTCAAAGATTCTGAGATTATCCAGAGCATTGTCAAGAGGAGGATCTTCTGAGTCTTCCTTTACTTATGACTTTTCAGAGTTTGAGAGATGATCTTCTGTACCTACAAAAATATCAATTTGCTTTGGCTGTTGCTGGCCAAGCTTGTCATCAAACCTAACTTTGATTGATTCTTCAACAATCAGAGTTTATGTGTTGTATACTCTATAGCCTTTTGAGCGTTCAGAATATCCAAGCAGAAAACACTTTTGTGCTTTAGAATCAAACTTGTTCAGATTATCTTTAGTGTTCAGAATAAAACAAGTACATCCAAAAGGATGGAAATAAGAAATGTTGGGTTTTCTGTTTTTCCACAATTCATGGGGAGTCTTTTCAAGAATAGGTCTTATAGAGATTCTATTCTGAATATAACATGATGTGTTCACAGCTTCTGCCCAAAAGTGCTTAGCCATATTTGTTTCATTGATCATGGTTCTGGCCATTTCTTGTAACGTTCTGTTCTTTCGTTCTACAACTCCATTTTGTTGGGGAGTTCTAGGACAAGAGAAATTATGAACAATACCATTTTCTTTAAAATATTTTTCAAAATAATGGTTTTCAAATTCTCCTCCATGATCACTTCTTACTTTTATAATTCTAAAATCTTTTTCGTTTTGCACTTGGTTATAGAAGTCAACGAACACAGAATGTGACTCATCCATGTGTTTTAAAAACTTAACCCATGTCCATCTGCTGTAGTCATCAACAATGACCAATCCATACTTCTTTCCTCTGATGGATGCAGTTTTAACTGGCCCAAACAGACCAATATGAAGTAGTTCTAATGGCCTAGAGGAAGAAACAACATTTTTTGATTTAAAAGAAGGTTTTGAAAATTTTCCTTTTTAATATGCTTCACACAGAGCTTCTGAGTTGTACTTCATATTGGGAAGTCCTCTGACTAAATTTAGTTTATTTAATTGAGAGATTTTTCTTAAGCTGACATGTCCCAATCTTCTGTGCCATACCCATTTCTCATCGCTAACAAACAAAAGGCATTTAACATTCTGAGTTTTAAGATCTGACAAATCAATTTTGTAGATGTTGTTCTTTCTCTTGCCATAAAAGAGGATTGTTCCATCTTTTTGACTAATAGCTCTACAGGAATTTTGATTAAAGATAATGTCATAACTGTTGTCACTTAATTGACTTATGGATAGCAGGTTATGCGCTAATACTTCTACTAATAAAACATTAGAGATAGAAGGAAGGTTACCGTTTCCAATGGTTCCAGAACCAATAATCTTCTGTTTTTGATTGCCTCTGAAACCTGCGAATCTTTTAGATTCCAGGCTTTTGAACATATGCTTTATTTCCTCCATGTGTAGAGAGCATCCAAAGTCCAGGTGTTAATATTGGTGTTTCAACCTTGTTATTAAAAATATCTGCAACATAGATGATTTTGTCTTTTGGTACCCATATCTTTTTGGGTCCATGACAATTAGAGTTTCCAAAATTCTGTTTGAATTTTGGTTTAGTATAAAACGCCTTACCAGCATGTTTTATATCATGTGTTTGCCCAGTGGTGAATTGATAATAGAGAGGAGTGCGTTTGATAACCAGATCCTTAAATTTATTAGGTTGGGATACTTTGCCTTTGTATCCTATACCTATTCTTTCGTTCCTGCTAACTCCATAGATCATTGAAGCCATTTTGCTTCTATCTATGTTTTTAGCCAGAAACTTCTGAAAGCTTTGATCATATTCCTTTATGATCTTATCAACATTACTAGGATCCTCTGAGATTATTTCCTTCTGAGAGTTTTGTAAATTATTTTCTAGTTTTGAAATCTTTTCTTTTAACTCAGAGTTTTCTGATCTCAGACTCTCAGTTTCTTCAGAGTCAGAAGCAAGATCCTTTTTCAGGTTCCTGAATTTGATTTGAAGCTGCTGATATCTTTCCAGAATTTCACTCAGACTTTCTCCTAGTTCAGCTTTAGTAAAATTAACAGTGAAATCAGGGAATACCTCTTCAGCGTCTGATTCTGACCCTGATTCTGATTCAGAAGATTCGGAGACATCTAATAAGTTATATGTTTGAGCTATATTGGCTTGTTCATCTTCTGATTCGGTTCCGTCTTCAGAAGATTCAGAGTCATCCCATGTTGCCATAAGACTTTTCTTCTTCTCCTTAACGAAAGTCCCTTTATGTTTCTCCTTCTGAAGCCTTGGACAATCACTTTTGTAGTGACCTTGTTTATTGCATTCATAACAGGTAATGATTATGTTACTTGATATTTTGTATCCAGAGGATTGTTCATAGTCATTTCCTGTTCTTCTGGAGTTTCTGAAATTCTTCTGCTTGTGCTTCCACAGCTGATTGATTCTTCTGGATAGAAAGAACAGTTCGTCATCTTTCGACGAGGATTCTCCAGAGTTTTTTGCTTCTGCTTCTGCCTACAAAATTTTGGTTTCATATTTGTTATATTTCAGAGCAAGAGACTTACATTGCTTCTGAGGCTCATCATCTTCTAACTCTATCTCATGACTTCTTAAAGCGCTGATGAGTTCTTCAAGAGACACGTTGTTCAGATCTTTTGATACTTTGAAAGCAGTGACCATAGGTGCCCATCTTCTGGATAAACTTCTGATGATCTTCTTAACGTGGTCTGCTTTAGTGTATCCCTTGTTCAGAACTCTCAGGCCAGCGATCAGAGTTTGGAACCTTGAGAACATAGCTTCTATAGATTCACTTTCTTCTACTTTGAAGGCTTCATACTTCTGGATGAGAGCCAGAGCTTTAGACTCCTTCACTTGAGCGTTTCCTTCATGAGTCATTTTGAGATACTCAAACATATCATGTGATGTATCTCTATTTGTGATCTTCTCATATTCCATTTTAGAGATAGCATTTAGAAAAATATTTCTAGCTCTGTGGTGATTTTTAAATAAGCTTTTTGTTGTCTATCCATATTTTTTCTATCAATCTTGTTTCCTTCTGAGTCTATAGGATGTGTGTAACCATCCAAGACTATATCCCATAAATCACTATCATGACCTAGAAAGAAACTTTCTAGTCTATCTTTCAAATATTCAAAATCTTCTCCATCAAACACTGGGGGTTTGGTGTAGTTATTGTTGTTTTGTTCAGTTGCCATTGTGTTTTCTTTCTGGATCTTTCCTGACACGGTTAAGTGTTTGCACTCAGAGTCAAGCTCTGATACCAATTGAAGGGTGAGAAAACACTTATAAGGGGGGAGGGGGGTTGAATAAGTTTCTCTTATTCTTTTTCTTAAAGGCTCAATAATAATGGAAAGACACAATTATTTTTATCCTGGTTCGTTTGAACTCAAACTACTCCAGTCCACCCGCCAAGGTGATTTCACCTTTCTCAACAAGGACTTAATTCACTATAATCAAATAGATTACAATCACACAACCAAACTGTTGTGACTAATAATTCAAAGCACAATTAAACTTACAAGTGACTAACACCACTAAGACTCAAACTAGTCCTAGCCTTCTTGAGAAATCTAACCAAGCTTGGTCTCTCAAGGAACAATTACAAGAATTAAATCTTTACAGATGGTGAAACAAATTGCTTCTTAGAAAGCTATATCACAAACTGTGATTTTTCACTAAGATTAGTTTTGCACAAAGTGTTTGTAAAATAATTTGTGAGCAGCAGAATATTTTCACATAGTTGGATAGTTGGCTTGAAAAAAATGATCTTCTATTTATAGCATGAAGAAAACGACCGTTGCTGCCTTCAAAAGTGGAGAGCAATTAATGTTTGCGTGTTTGCTTGCAGTATTGAATTTTCCAATGAACTAGCGTAGAAACTTGAGTGCATGTAGTTGTCTTTGCATTATATGAACAAACGACACTTGTCAGAGCATGTTTCCTGAAACTTGACAAGACTTGTTAGCTTCTTTATTCTATCAGAACTAGCTTCACTTCTTGCTTTAGAATATGCTTGCAAATAACTTTTTATCAGCGCTTGCTTTCAAAGTACTTTTGAACATAGTTTACATGGAAACTTGCTAAGCTTTAGAAGATGCATAAAATAGTTTCTTATCAGAGTCAGCATTAGAACTTGCGCTAAAACAAATAGTTCTTTCATTAAAAAACTTCTTCATTTATTTTCAGCTCAGCACGTCAAAATGATTTTCATCTAAGAAAATACTTCAGTCAGAACATTATCTGAAACAAATAAATATGCTCATCAGAGTATCAATTATATAAAATATATTTTATTGTTATCATCAAAACTCTGAGATATGATCAGAACCAATCTTGTTCTAATAGTAATCATATTCAAATGCATATCTTCAAGAATAATTACTAGACGTTTTCGCACACAAAACAGAGAAATAAAAAACAGAAGTTTTGCACTTTCAAAGGGATAGTTTTGTATTAACTTGAGTAAGCATTTTTGTACAAGGAGACAAACATCCTAGTAAGAGAATGCCGTCATAAGAATAAAAATTATACAAAATAGTATACAAAGAAAGACATTTATGTGAAATAATCCCATTGGGTTCCCATTCTGCTATTGCCTTTATGTCCTTGAGCATCTTATCACTTTTGCTATTTGCCTGAAGCTGATTGGATTGATTATTATCGCTTAAACTTGATAGTTGATACTGAAGATTGGTTGTAAGGTGATCCAAAGGGACATAGTTATACGCTTTAAATCCATAACTTTTTCTTGGACCGCCCTTTCGGGTTTTCAGTCCACCAGGATACCCTTTTTTTCCCAAGCCGCCTTTTCAGGTTTTCGACTTGCCGGGTGTACAGATTTTTTTATGTATATCCCTAATTTTTGCCCGAACCCTTTTGCTTCACCGGGATGCCCTTATTTTTGCCTAGGCTGGTCAACCTAGCATATCTTTGTTTATGCGTAGTACTTTTTAACTATGTCCGCGTTTACTGGGTGGGGAAGGTCGTCACCGTCCATAATGGTTAGGATCATGGCTCCACCAGAGAATATGTTCTTGATTACAAATGGCCCTTCGTATATGGGAGTCCATTTTCCCCTAGGATCACCTTGCGGCAGTATGATGCATTTGATTACTAAGTCACCAGCCTGATATACCTGACGTCTGACCTTCTTGTTAAAAGCTTTGATCATACGTTTTTGGTACATCTAACCATGGCAGACAACCGTGAGCCTCTTCTCGCCAATCAGGTTTAACTGGTCAAGTCGAGTCTGGACCCATTCGTCTTCATTCAAAACCTGCACCCTTCATGATTCTTAAGGAAGGGATTTAGACTTCAATAGGTAGGACAACTTCCATATCGTATACCAAAGAGAAAGGAGTTTCCCCTATTAATGTGCACATTGTGATGCGGTAACCATGAAGAGCAAATGGTAACATCTCATGCCAATCTTTATATGTCACCGTCATCTTCTGTATGATTCTCTTGATGTTTTTGTTAGCAGCTTTTACAACGCCATTCATGTTCGGCCGGTAGGGAGAAGAATTATGATGATGAATCTTGAATTGCGTGCAAAGCTCGGTGATCATAGTATTGTTGAGATTGGTACCATTATTTGTAATGATTCTTTCTAGAATATCATACCGATAGATAATGTTATGTTTGATGAATCAGGCCATAACATTCTTGGTAACAGAAGCGAATGAAGCTTCCTCGACCCACTTCGTGAAGTAATCAATGGCAACCAGGATGAAATGGTGCCCATTAATAGCCGTAGGTCTGATTTCCCCAATCACGTCGATGCCCCACATTGCAAACGACCAAGGAGCAGTCATGACATTTAAAGGAACTGGAGGCACATGTATCTTGTCAACATAAATCTGGCATTTGTGACAAGTCTGCAAATGCTGATAACAATCTGCTTCCACAATGGACCAGTAATATCCTGCCCGTAGGATCTTTTTAGCCATTGAGTGCCCACTAAAATGGGTGCCAAAGGTACCTTCGTGTAAGTCAACTATAATCTTTTCTACCCCACTCTTGTCTATGCACTGAAGCAAGGTAGAGTCATGGTTGTGCTTTTAGAGGACCCCGTTACTGATAAAGAACTTAGTAGAGAACCTTCTTAGGAACTTCTTATCATTGACCGAAGCCACTTCAGGATACTCTTGGACTTCAAGATATCTTTTAACTTCATGGAACCAAGGCTTGTCCACTACTTCTTCAATACCAATCTTGTGACATTATGTTGGCTCGTCCATCCTCTCAATGGTTATCTGAGGAGCCTCATTATCCCACCTGACCTTGAACATGGATGACATCGTAGCTAGCGCATCCGCTAGTTGATTTTCCTCTCGTGGAAAATACTCAAAGGTAATTTCTTTAAAGTATGGGATTAACTCAACACATGCTCTTTGTACGGGATGAGATTAGGATGCTTTGTGTCCCATTCTCCTTTGATCTGGCTGATTACCAAAGCCGAGTCTCCAAACACACTTAAGAACTTGATCCTTAAATCGATTGCATCTTTGACACCCATGATACATGCTTCATACTCGGCCATATTGTTGGTACAGTTGAAACATAGCCTAGCCGTGGAAGGAGTATGACAGCCTTCAGGAGATATGATCACAGTGCCGATGCCATTTCCAAGAGGGTTAGAAGCTCCGTCAAAAACCATAGTCCACCGAGATCATTTTCAGGTCCTTCATTCGGTCCAGGTTCTTCACAATCAGTTACTAACATGATGTTCTCGTCCGGGAACTCAAAATTCATGGATTGGTAATCATCCACAGCTTGATGAGCCAAATGATCAGCTAATACACTTCCCTTAATTACTTTCTGGGTTGTATATTAAATTTCGTATTCGGTCAAGATCATTTTCAATCTTGATATTCTTCCAGAGAGAGAGGGCTTCTCAAAGATGTATTTGATTGGATCCATTTTAGATACCAACAAAGTAGTGTGGGTCAACATATACTGTCTTAGTTGGCGAGAAGCCCATGCCAAAGTGCAGAAAGTTTTCTCGAGAAGTGAGTATCTTGTTTCACAGTCGGTAAACTTTTTGCTAAGGTAGTATATTGCATGCTCTTTTCGACCAAACTCGTCATGCTGCCCCAACACACACCCCTTTGAGTTCTCTAATACCGTTAAGTACATGATTAGAGGTCTTCCTTCAACTGGTGGCATCATAATTGGAGGCTCTTGGTGATATTCCTTGATTTTGTCAAAGGCGTTCTGGAAATCGTCATTCCACTTTATTGCTTGATCTTTTTTTAGTAATTTGAAGATTGGCTCACAAGTAGCGGTCAAATGTGAAATGAACCTGGCGATGTAGTTTAGGCGCCCCAAGAATCCTCTAACTTCCTTCTCAGTGCAAGGAGTTGGCATTTATTGTATAGATTTGACCTTTGCAGGGTCGACTTCAATGCCTTTGCCACTGACGACGAATCCTAAGAGCTTACCGGATCTTACTCCGAAAGTGCACTTATTAGGGTTTAGCCTCAATTTGTATTTCTTCAGCCCGTCAAATAGCTTCTGTAGGTGATCAAGGTGTTCCTCTTCAGTCTGAGACCTGGCTATCATGCCGTCAACATAAACCTCTATCTCATGGTGAATCATATCATGGAACAAAGCTACCATAGCACGCTGATAGGTTGCCCAACGTTCTTCAAACCAAATGGAATAACCTTGTAACAAAAAATGCCCTACTGTGTGACAAAGGTCGTCTTCTCCATGTCCTCAGGTGCCATTTTAATGTGATTATACCCAGAGAAACCATCCATAAAGGAGAATACCTTATGTTGTGCAGTGTTGTCAACCAGAACATCAATGTGGGGAAGCGGAAAGTTATCCTTGGGGCTTGCCCTGTTCAGGTCTCTATAATCTACACACATACGTACTTTACTGTCCTTCTTAGGCACTGGAACAAAATTAGCGACCCATTATGGATAGGACGTGACAACTAAGAAACTGACATTGAACTGTTTCATGACTTCAACCTTGATCTTTTTTGACATATCTGGTCGCATACGACGAACCTTTTGTTTCACACGAGAGGAAGTCCTCTTTTGTAGGTAGGCAATGAACCACAATATCGGTGTCAAGTCCCGACATATCTTTGTACAACCAGGAAAAAAACCTCAACATAGTCATGTAGCATCTGTATTAACTACTGTTTGAAACTGGGCTCCAAGTTAGCACCTACCTTGACTTCTTTTATGTCCTCTTTAGTACCCAAGTTCACTGTCTCAACCGGTTCCTCATGAGGCTGTATTACCCTTTCTTCCTGTTGTAACAGTCTGGAAAGCTCTCCTGGTACCTCACAATCTTCCTCACCTTCGTCCTCGGCTCGGTAGATCGGATTTTCAAAGTCATAATGAGCAATAGTAGAACCGTTATCAATGGGATCCAGAGTGGATATGGATATGCAGTTTGATATGTGAGTGTGTGTAAGAGCATAGCTGTATATTTTTGATAAAGTAAAGAGGCAAAAAAGAAAAACAAAGAGCATAAAATTTGTATGTAAAAACGTCCAATGCTTTATTAATGACATATGAAAATGAAACATGACCCTCACAAATAGACCATTGTGCCTCGGGTAAGACACACGATTTTAATGTTTCAATTATTCAAATATTACATTTCCTTAAATCAAAAAGTCAAATTACTCTTGAATAAAAGAGATGGGAACAAAATCTTTAGCCTCCCAATTGCCGAGTCCACCGCTGATGGTTGGGAAGATCCACTTGTCCAGGTCATAGCTACCGTCAGGATCTTCTATGGCAGAGAAAACATCAATAGCATTGATTCCCGAGCCATGTTTGAGCATAGGTGCAGTTATGACGTTGGGAGTCTCAGGGGGATCAAATTCAACCTCCTTTGCATCAATAAGGTCCTGCAACTTGTTCTTCAAAGCCCAATAATCGTTTGTATCATACCCAGGAGTTTTAGAGTGGTAGGCACATCAAGCATTGGGATTTTATCAAGGAGATGTAGTGTTGGGATTTTTGGGAGCCTCCTTTAGGGTCACCAAATTGGACTTTTGTAGGTGTGGTAAAACCTGAGATAAGGTCATATTGATCCGGGTAAACTGTCTTCTTGGCTTATCAGTTCTGGACTGATTATTCTGTTTCCGATTTGATGCAAGATTGGAAATCATAATAGCCTCTACTGTCAGACGATGCTCAGTTTTGTTAAGATTTATCTGGCCATAAGCAGCACTGACATCCTTTTACCCTATGAATGGTTTCTTTGCAGTGCTGGAGGACACATCCCTCTGTATCTTACCACTTTTAATGCCAACCTCAACCCGCTCACCAGTCAAGATCAATTCCGTGAACCCAACAGACAAACTTCCAATCAGGTGGTTAAAGAATGGCCTAGATAATGTGCCCAAGAACATGTCCACCAGCTCCCCATCAAACAACAGAGGCTGGACTCTTCCCGCAAGGTCTCTCCATTTTTGGGCATAATCCTTAAAACCCTCGCCGGAACCCATAGACATGCTTTGCAACTGTGCACGAGTCGGGGCAAGGTCAGCATTATATTGATACTACTTGTAGAAAGCAACAGCTAGATCTTCCCAATTATGCACATTAGTTCTTTCTAGTTTATAAAACCACTCTAGTTGAGTCCCTGCCAAACTTTCCTGGAAGAAGTGTACCCACAGATCCCTATCAGTAGTGTGGGGTTGAATTTTCCTGACATACGACCTTAAATGCAGCTTAAGGCAGGAGACACCGTCGTACTTAGAAAATGTAGGGACCTTGAACTTCCGCGGGATGACCACCCCTGAGACCAGTCCTGGCTCTTCAAAATCCAACCCGGGTACCATTTGGATCTCCATGGCATTGAGCCGATCCTACATTTGTTTGTATTTATCATTCGCTCGAGGATACTGCTCCTCAGAATAGTCAGGTTCATCTTCTTCAGACTCCCTTGTACCGTGGTCTTCCTCTCTTGGCTCTCCATCCTGATTATCTCTCTCTCTCTTGACGGAGTCGCGAGCTCTGAAACTTGCTTCACTGGTCCTTTAAACCTTCTTCCCAAATTCAGAACACCCACCGGTCTCTTTTTCTTCTTCTTGTCCTTGAGAATCATAACTTTCAAATCTTCTTGTCCATTAGCCAGATTCAGGAACATTTCTTGGAATTGAGAATTCTGTGCTTGAAGCTCCTTAACTGTTTGTTCAAGAGTCATTGCTGAAATAAACAGCGAAGAAGATAAGAAGCCTATCCTAAAACCTGTTTATGCAATGATATGTATGATATATGTATGCAATGTTTTCAAGGATTTCTAAGACTTAAATTTGCTTAGCCAAAGGGAAAACAACCGTTAATTGCATTAAGAAGTTTAAGCGATTATAATGATGCCTCTTGGGCTTACAAAGGAAGTAACAAAGAAAAAAAAGGACTCGGGCTTCCCACGGGCGCATCCTCTTTGGTGCAATGTAGGCATTTATACTCCTTTCTTTGTGAAGTAACCTAGTGAGCTCTAAAACTTTCTTCTCGCTGGCGTAGAATTAGGTTTCAAAGGTATCACGTTCCTCTTTGAGTTGAATCCATGATTTGTAACTCCTCAAAATTAGTCGGCATGTCAGGATGAGGAACAATGTAAGGAGTGTCTCCCTCAGCAACTGGCTCCATGATGATGGGTAGAACGGACTCATAAAGCATCCTGAGACTTTGAGCACGGGCTCATACCCATTTAAGATAAGGCTCCAAAGGAATGGAGTTCTTATGCCCTAGTGTTTTACTATCAACTTTGTTCACCATGCCCCAAGCTCTTATGAACCTCTGGCTATAGCCTTGAACATCATTCTCATAGTCGAATACGATTACTTGGACAAGTGTATCATGAGGACCATCCCTCCTGGAATAGCCAAACTGTCGCAAAGCCAAACAAGGATTATAAGTGATTCCTCCCCTAATGCCTAGGAGAGGGACATTAGGGAATTCCCCACAACGGTCAATGATGGTAACATTCTCAAAGGATCAAGGACACCAATGAGTGCTGGAATGTGTGAGGTACATCAACCTATTAGACCATCTCAAGCCATGCTCATTCTTCAACACAGATCGAGGTAAGTGCGAAATAAACCACCTAGCCAATAGAGGAGTGCAACACAATAGGGTCCCTCTTCTCTTTACAGTGCGGGTATGTAGAGAGTGTAGGATGTCTCCAAGTAAAGTAGGCACCAGATTATGAGACAGAAAAACCTTGACCGCATTCACATCTATGAGTTGGTATAGATTAGGAAATAGTACCATCCCATAGATGAGAAGGGCCAACACTTCTTCAAAATCTTATAAATCTAGGGTATCCCAAAAATTATGAGCCTTCTCAAATAGAAACTTAGCTAGGAACCCTTTGATGCCTCTTCTAGTTTCCCAATTTGCCACTACATCAGACCATTGTAAAGACAAAGCATGAGCAACCTCTTTAGGTTTTGGGTCTCTTTCCATACCACTGAAGGGTAATTGATCAAGAATGGGCACCCCCAACAACTGGGAAAATTCCTTCATGGTAGGCACCAATTGGCAATCAGGAAAGGTGAAGCAGTGATGTAAAGGGTCGAAGAACTGAAAGAGCACCTTCAACATTTCTTTATTAGGGCTTGAGGTGACCAGATTGAGAAGTCGACAATGTCTTTCAGTGAACGGAGAGTTCTCAGGAACCCTGGATGCTAATTCCTTGAGTTGAGGAGGTACCCTTATGAGGTTGACTTGGATAGTATTCCTACGAGTGGATGCCATATCCTACAAAATAACAGATAGATAAGCCCTAAAAATCCTTGAAATGGTTAGTATGGTATGCCATGTTATGATATCATGATCATACTAAGAAAACACAAGTATAGCAAGCACAAGCAAATCACACAAAGACATTAGGTTTAAGGCTTGCATGGGTTTTCAGGTAAGTACCCTCTTGAAGTTTAGTTGGCTCAACCTGTCCTATCAATAGTAACCGGGTTCTAAGGGATCTCAATATCAGTGATCTTTCCCACAAGTTTCATTCTGATAGACAACTGACTTGCCACCAAACAAAACTTGGGATTCAAATCTCAATGAATGTAGTATCGAGTATCAACCGACTTTGGGCTACACCAAAGACGACTATCTCACTACTTCCTAATGGCCAAGTTGTTCAATTGAAGGTTCTAAGATCAGTTGATGCTTTATGACACCATGCAGCGGCCCCGTATTCACCTTAACTACTCAAGGGATACGGGTACTAACCAAAGTGTCACATTAACGTAGCTATCGCTTTGACCGTGTCGGTATACCCCGCACAGTTTCCACGATCTATTGCTACTTACCTAAAAGGTTCCCCAGATCCGGGTGTATGATCTTTACAAGAAAACCCAACAAAACCCTCAAAGATAAAGCATACAAAACACACAATGTAAAGCAATAAAGAATGAACTAAACTCTAAGGTAACCCCAATTTTTATTATTATCCCCAGCAGAGTCGCCAGTTCTGTGATACGGTGGCAGAACCGACTGTTATATACTGGTTTTGTATTTTGTATTCGTAAATGTTGCGGTAAGCAAGAGTCGCCACCGACTTTTCTTTTATCCAAATTAAGGAAAGGGTGAAAAGAACAGAAAAAGACCTTTTCGAGATTATTCTGAGTAAGGGGGGTAGATTATGGAAAGGGAAGGTGTTAGCACCCTTTCCATCCGTAGCTATCTACGGGCTCTTAGAGGTTTGCTCATTTTGAAATATCTTTGAACTTTGTGTGTTTGAAAAAAGTTTTGAAATGCCTTAGTGCAGCGATTTGCTTTGCGTTAACTCTTGTATAAGTCCTCAAGAGTGTTAACAAAGCAAATGATTTTTTTGAAAAATTGTTTTTGAAAAGTAGTATTTGTGTAAGTGTAAAATGTTTTTTTGAGCAAACTTACAACAACTATCTACTTTGTACTCGAAAAGGTAGTTCTTTTCCTCCTATCCTTTAGACAGTGCTATCCTACTATTAGAGAGCAGGTAGCTCTATCGTTGGATGTTTGAGGGACAATCGAAGGGACGTTACAGTCACGCAGGCAACTTGTGGAGACGCTTTAGCAATTTGTTTAGGGACTAGATCATTTACCGAGAGGCAACTATAGGGTCATCGTGGGACTATGATATTTTTGATTTTATGGGTCTTTGCTAAAGCGTCCCCGTTTCGAGGGACATGACTGCTTTATTTCCGAAGGAAACCAAAGTGGGGTACCCTAGAGGTGTATATGTGCAAGTGTGTTAGGTTCAGTTATTTTTGTCTTTTTGTTAAGTTTGCTAGCGTTTGATTATCAGTCTTCTCATGCAATCTTAGTTACTAGCAATTAATATGTTGCAGGAAATAAAGTGCAGAAGTATAAACCTACACAATTACATGACTTCGGGGAGGGGTATTTACAACAAAACTGGGGGAAAGGTAAAATAGAGAAAGCGATAAAAAAGTCCTACTTAGTCTATTACATACCAGTATACAGTTACATTTTTATAAAAAATGCGAGAACAAAATAATGCGCGCGAAACGGATATTATGTCCTAAAAGAAACCTAGGGAATTGCTAAGTAAAAAAATCTTTTTGATTGTTTTTGTTTATTTAGGAAAATACTAAATTAAATTAAACCTAAATTTAATTAATTAAAATAAAAGAAAGTTATTGATCAAAATTAAATTCTAAACAAAAACCTAACATTTTTTGTATTAGTTTTATTTAAGAAAATAGTTAAACTATCCTTAAATTTATTTAGAAAAATAAATTTAATTAAGAAATTATCTAAGTTTTTTTTATTGTTTTTTTTATAAAAAGAAAATAATTTAAACATATAAATTAAACCTAATTCTATTTTATTTTAAATTAAGAAAAGGTTAAAATTTAATTAATTAATCAATTAAAGAAATTAATTATTTAATTAAGGAAAAATTAGTCCTATATCTTTTTGTGATTTTTTTTAATATTTGATTAATGATAAACAAAGTAAAAGAAATAAACAATAAAGTAAAAATAAAGAAAAATTAAATGAGCCAGGATTACAAAAATAAATGGGGGGTGCAGATTTGAAAAACGCTAGGCCCAAGGGTGAGGGAACCCAAAGGCTGTATTGGGATCCAGTGAAGAGAAGCCTTGAGGGTGCATGGTGAATCTCACGTTGAAGCTCTTGGATCTGACTGCATTGATATTGAATGATGTAGATCTGACGCTATATGGTGCGTGTGCATAGCCTGGCTGTACTACATCGACAAAGAAAGAATGGAAAAAATAATATGTAAGAGTCAGGGTTCGAACCCCTACCCTTACATATAACAAAGCTTTAAACGTGCTGCCTCTACTGTTGGGATGGTGATACTTCCATTAGTATACATCAAACGATTATGATATATTGTAAAATGAGTCATAACACTGAGCTGTCACATGCGCGTAAGTCTAGTAGGGTCCAACTATTTGAATGAGCCAATAAAATTGTTCCTTTCTGCCACGCCTTAGTCAACGCCAGTCAAGCCACCAGAGGTGGTGGCTCCGGTCATCTCTTACGGCCACTCAAAATTTCAAACATAACAAGAACAAAAATGACCTTACCCCCCTAATTTGGGGTCTACAAATTCAATGGTGGTGTTTATTTAGTCTGAAAGCTCCTGGTTTATGAGATTCGAAACTTTTCAGTTTGTGATGCCTTAACAATGGAATCACACCATTCAGGCCTTATAGTTTTCATGCTACACGTCCCACATGTTCTAATGGACCTCCTGATCACAAATCACACCATCAAAAACATCAAAAACATCAACAACACATGAATCTAAAATTTTAAATATGGCAAACCTTGTTCGATCGGTGACACATAATCTTGCAATTTGAAAATGCTATGGACTTTGAAAAATGGCTGGAAGTGACTGTTGGCACCTTCAGGAACGTGATGGAGTCTTTCGTTTAGACCGAGGGATGCTGGATTAGTGTTTTTGATTTGGACAACTTTAAGATTTTTTTTTGCAATTTGGTAATGTTTTCCGCTAGGCTGTGTAGGCGTGTAAACATGTATTTGGCTTGCAAGCACACTGCTTATATAGAGTAGAAGGGAAGGGACAAGAAGGCAAATGGTTTAAACAACCTTTATTAGTCTTTTTAAAGCCATGAATGAGAATTTGTAACTGTGGCCAAAAACATGGAATCTTGTCCCTTTTTTGAAATTTGAATGTATGTGGACATTTTGGCTCCTTCGAATGCCTCCAATTCCCGCCCTTCAATTGGACTTCTTGTATAGGCTTCGAATGGGTCCTTTGAATGGACCATTTGTGTATCCTTCGAATGGGCCTTTGGTTGCCTCCTCGAATGGACCATTTGTGTACCTTTTGATTAGCTCATGTTCTCATCACTGGGGCTTCTTTGTTTGAACCCTTATTCAGATAGCCCAAACGAAAACTCTTGCTAGCCAACCGAAGCTTCTTTTGGCATGAATGTACTTGTGCACATTGGCTTAAAACTGGCAGTATGTCAGCTTTTGCGCTAGAAGGCCTCTTTGAATTTTTGTCTTTCATTTTGGCTAGCAATATCCTTCATTTTGAACCAATGTGTATGCTCTCTTGAAGGGAACCCATGCATCATTTGTATACATCACTTGCCATTCCTTCGAATGGGCCAACAAAGTAAGTCCTTCAAATGGAACACCCATGTATGCCCCTTTACATTCATCAATACATGTCTTTCGAATGGGGCAAATATATGTCCTTCGAATGGACCATATGCATATCTTTCGAATGTTCCAGTTGTGTGGTATGTCATAGTGTAGAAACTTTGTGCGTTGAAGAGTCTTGGCCTTGAGAGCAAGCACATAAGAAGTATTTGCCTTATGCTTCCAACACAAGCATGGAGGGGCTTTTGGCCTAGTGAATCGAAGGCATGCTGATGGGTCTTTGCCTTATGAAACTAAGGCAGGCATGAAGAGGCATACGTGCACTGGTGACAAGCTGAGGGGCCTTTTGCCCAGTGGGAACTTTGTGAATCGAAGGCCAGTTACAAGTAGCCTTTTGCCTTGTGGATCAAAGGCCAGTCTGAAGAAGTCTTTTTCCATTGTGAATCCAAAGCAAGCGTGAAGAAGCCTTTTTCCCTGAACGAAGCTGACATGCATGAGCCAACTGTTTTGTGGATCAAAGGAAGCATGTAGGAGGTCACTGCTGGTGGATCGAAGGGAGCTTGCAAGGGATTCTTGCTTTGTGTGCTGAAGGCACGCACAGAGGGAGAATTTGCCTAGTTGAAGCAAGAATCAAGCTTGCTCCAAGGAAAACAAATTCCCAATTGAAGCAAGAATTAAGCTTGCTCCAAGGAGACCAAATGCCCAAACAAGCAGGAATCCAGCTTGCATGCAGGTAGCCATTACATTTGTGAATCAAGTCAGCATGCAAAGCCAATGGTGCAATCGAAGTAGCATTAACAAGAGTCCCTTCCCCTTTGGATCAAAGGAGGCTGTTTCAAAGGAAACACATGCCCAGTCGAAGCTTGTATGCAACAAACAAGCAGAAGGCCAAGGCTTCAATTGAAGCTCGGAAATTTGAAGCAAGTTTGAAGGAGTTTGGGCGCTCAATCGAAGCCTGGTCAAGATGCCAATTGAAAGACCCTTTGGCATGCTAATCAAAAGACTTTGTTAAAATTCCAATCGAAGACTCCTTATTTATCTTCAATTTTTTTATATTTTTCTTTAATCAAGTGCTTGTAATCACCATGTAAGAGAAAAATCTTGGAACAATATGAGAGGGCAAATTTTGGGGTATAACAATACATTCTATTATATTGTTAGATATCTCACCCCTTCTGTTTGAATGTTACCCCGATGTTGGTAACGTGTAGGTAATTCAGAGTGAAGGCAATTTACCTTCAGTAGTTCAAGTCAGTGTCATTGTTCTGATACGTAACACTCGGGGGGATGAACACTTGCTATTTTATTGTTGTTATTATTTCGGTTGATTGAACTTTAAGTTAGTGTTTGTTAAATAATTGTTATTATAGTTATTTTAGTTAGATATAGATGTTATATTCCTTTAAGTTGAATAATTGATTCTGCTGCGTAGTTATGAAAGTTGTTAGATTAATTTATGTCTAGTTCATCCAAGTTTAATGTGTTATGTATCTGCAATTAATGCCGTTATTTTAAGTTGTAATTGTAGCATCCTGATTCGGTTGTAGGAATTTTGTAAATCTGAGTTTTATATTAATGGTCGGGTAGAATTGGCGTGCTACAAGTTGGTATTAGAGCAAGTCGGTCCATCCGACCAAGTTATCGAGTCGTAGTGTGTATAACAATCGGGTATTGTTAACTTGAGTTCTAATCGTTGTTTATGTTGTAGTGATAAGTTGAGATGGCTGGAAGGAATGATGCTGCACTTGCTGCTGCTTTAGAAGCAATGGCGCATGCTATGGAGAATCAGCCGAATGTTGACGGGAATGCTGGATCTCGTAGTTTGGCGACCTTCTAGAGGGAGAATCTGCCTACCTTCAAGGGTAAGTATGATCCTGACGAAGCGTTGGATTGTTTGAAACAGATTGATAGAATATTCCGTGTGATGGACTACACTCCAACGTAGAAGGTTTGTTATGGTACTCATATGCTAGCAATCGAAGCTGATGACTGGTGGCTAGAGACGTGTAAGAGGTTGGAAGCTGCGTGTGAAAATATCACTTGGGTTGTGTTTCATAGGGAATTTCTGAGGAAGTATTTCCCTGAAGATGTTCGTGGCCAGAAGGAAATTGAATTTCTTGAGCTGAAGCAAGGGAGTATGTCGGTTATGGAGTATGCTGCAAAGTTTTCTGAGTTAGCTAAGTTTTATCCGCACTACAGCGAGGCAAATGCTGAGTTTTTGAAGTGTGTCAAGTTCGAGAACGGGTTGCACCCAAAGATCAAGAAGGTAGTTAGATACCAGAAGATTTGTGTCTTTGCTGATTTGGTTGATAGTTGCAAAATTTGTGAAAAGGATAATAATGCTCACTATAAAATTATCAGTGATAAGAGGGGTATGCACCAACAGAATCGTGGTAAGCCTTATGATGTCCCAGCTGGTAAGGGTAAACAAAAATTTGCTCAGGGACAAAGAACTAATGGGGGAGACGCTCCTGCTGGTGTAGTTTGTTTCAAATGTGGAAAACCTGGTCATAAGAGCAATGTATCTACTGCTGAGGTGAAGAGGTGTTTCCGTTATGGTAAGACTGGACATGTTGTATCTGTGTGCAAGCATAAAGATATGATTTCTTTCAATTATGGTGAAGAAGGACACATTGGTAGTCAATGTCAGAAGCCGAAGAAGGCGCAAACCAGTGGTAAAGTGTACGCGTTGGCTGAGAATCAGATAACTAATAAGGACAGACTCATCAGAGGTAGATGTTTCATTAATAATACTCCTTTAACTACTATTATTAATCATGTTCTACTCATTATTTTATTTCTGCTAATTGTGTTGAAAGATTGGGTCTTATGTTGTCTTCTATGAATGGAGAGATGGTCGTCGATACTCCAGCCAAGGGGTCGGTAACTACTTCTCTTGTGTGTTTAAAGTGTCCTTTGTCGATCTTCAACAAAGACTTTTCTGTTGATTTGGTTTGTTTGCCTTTAAGTGGGTTGGATGTGATCCTAGGTATGAATTGGTTATAGCATAACTATGTTCATATTAATTGTTATAACAAGTCAGTGAGGTTTTCTACTCCTGAAGAAAAGGAAGTTAGTCTGTTGTCTGCTAGACAGTTGAAGCAGTTGATGCAAGAAGAGGC
This sequence comes from Vicia faba, assembly GCA_948472305.1. NCBI lineage: Eukaryota > Viridiplantae > Streptophyta > Magnoliopsida > Fabales > Fabaceae > Vicia > Vicia faba. Next base: position 1,299,753,544 of record OX451738.1, read on the forward strand.
TCAAATGTTCTCGTTGACGGTGTCACTATCTATTGAGAATCAAGCTATAATTTAGTAATTGCAAGTGGTTCCCAGAGTCTACATCCTTCCTTCGGATATTACCAACTTCCCGATTAACTCGGTAATTAGTAATATTCTCAAGAAAAACTCGTCTGAGTGTAGTATCGCGTGACAAATATTTCTGGATTACTCCGTCATAGCTTCCGCACTACACCTAAAAGGCCAAGATGGGTTTGGTATTCTACGGTCCTCAGTTTCAGCAGGCTCCCAGGTTGAAAGTAGTATGTCTTCCCGATTACTCGGTAAACGACACTACAGTCAAAGGGGCCTCCACTGAGTGGGGGATCTCATGCCTCCTTTTTTGGGATTACTCCCTCAAAGTTAACATGACTATACCGCCCGTCTTATCTTAAAGTTTGCCCAAGTCCGGGTATAGGACTTATAAGTAATCACCAAGCATCCTGAAAACCAGGAAAATCCAGACAAACATATATACAACATATAACACATAAACAACAATAGCACATATACAAATATAAACAAATATAGGCTCAACCAACTTAGGGATGGACCAGCAAGAGGTCAATCTTTCCCCAGTGAAGTCGCCATTTTTTTGTAGCGGTAGAAATGTTTAAGACTAAGCCATGGGATTGACTAGACTTGTACAAATCAAAATAAAATCTCCACCACACTTTATTGTTTCCAAAGGAATGGGAAAGGAGCGAATAACCCAAAAGAGGGGGGAAAGATTCAAGGTAAGGGGGTTGGTTATGCAAAGGGAAGGTAATAGCACCCTAAATATCTACGGTACTCCACAAGAACCTCTTTGTAAAATCTGTATATTTTGGCTATGAAATGTTGTGTAAAAAATAGATGGTGGAGGTGAGAAAAGAATTATATTTTTATGGTTTTTGCACCCACCACGGTTGCGAACCTTTAATGCCTACTATAACACGGTGGGAGAACTGACTTGGTTATTTTGCATTTGATTGCAATTGTGCAGATAGCAAGAGTCGCCACCGACTTTTCTTTTATCCAATAAGGAAAGGCTGAAAAGAACAGGAAAGACCTTTGAGATGATTTCTTGAGTTCGGGGGGTAGATTATGAAAAGGAAGGTATTAGCACCCTTTTCATCCATGGTTTTCCATGGGCTCTTAGTTGCTTTCTAGATCACTTGCTTTGCTTGAAAATATGCTTTGTGTTGTGGGTTTGAAAATATTTTGAAAATGTCTTTGTAATGGTTCTCGTTTCTATAAGAACGCGTTTAAAGTGTTTGTTTTGAAAATAGTTCAAAGATGTGTTTGTGGAGTGTGTTTTCTTGAAAATATGTTTTTGTAATGGTTCTCGTCTCTATAATAACATATACAAAAAGGTTTTGTCTTTTGAAAAGGTTTTAATATGAAAAGTGTTGGTGTTAAATGTTTGGTTGTGAGCAAGCGAGCAACTAGGAGCGAATCTACCTACTCAAAAGTTCTTAAATGTTTCTTTTACTCCTCCTTTATATGTTTCTATCTTACCATTGGTTTGGTAAGAAGCCCCATCGTTAGATGTGAAGGGACAGACACGGGTCAATCATACAGTCATAGAAGGCAACTTGTGAGACGCTTTAGCAGTTTTTTGTAAGGGACTAGATCGTTTTATCAAAGGCAACATCGAGGGGCATCGAGGGACTACAATATTTCTTATCGAAGGGTCTTTGCTAAAGCGTCCCATATTCGAGGGACATGACTGTGTTTCCGAGGCAACATGTGAGGTTACCCTAGAGGTGCGCGTTCGAAAAAGTGTGTTTGTTTCAAGTTATTTTATCTTTGAAATTAGGTTATCTAGCGATTGATTTTGAATCTTGTCATGCACGCCTAATTACTATACAGTATAAGGAAAATAGTAAATTGCGGGAATTAAAATTCTACGCTATTACAGAGCTTTCGAGAATGGGGGTACAAATTTACAAATGGGGGTGAATTAGTACAATTAAATGTCCAAATAGGCAAAAATACAACCAAATTGAATCAAGAAATTAATCGAAATTATAACAGTTTATGAAATAAAATTAATTGACAAAGTATGAAAATGCAGTCTCTTCTCTTATGTTCAATAAGAATGAGAAAATGGGGGGAAATGGGAGGTTTTGAACAATTCAGATATTCCATTTTACTGTCTTTATTATGCAACTTTGACTTGGTCTATTTGTGTGCAATTTTTGGTTGTATATTGTAGCTGCTTTGGACAGATTTTGGACAGTAATGTAGGGCTGCAATGCAGTCTGTTTTTGACAGCACTTTGGCCTCTTCTATTTTTCCTCTTTTAGTTGTGATACAAACTATTTTTTTGTGTGCAACATGATAAATTCTGAATTTTTAATTCTTCTAAATTTGTCCTTTGTGAACCAATTAAAAACTGTGATTTGCAATGGACGAAACACGGACAAAACATTCCCCCTTTATTTCTGATTCTTCTTACCAATCCCTAATGATGAGAAGAAAAAATATCTTTGAAAATTCTTGTTTCTTGTTTCAAACATGAATTATTTGCTAACCATATCTTTTTCCTTTGTTACATGTACGAGCAAATTGACGATGGAGAAGAATGATGAAGAGCAGCTTGAAGTACTTGATGAAGAATTTAAGATGAAGAAAATTACATTCTTTAGGAATTTTAGTATTATTGCGACTTTTGTAACATTGCGATTTGTGATTTGAATTTTAAGACTTGGAATCTTGTAGAGTGTTGTACCCCAAAATTTGCCCTCCCATAATCTTCAAAGTTATGACAAGCAAATGGTTCAAAGTCTACTCAAGGGCTACACAGTCAACTATCCTCCTAAGCTAGTCAAACTAGGGTTTTGGTTCTTGCAAGGAAGTTGAAGTTTTCAAGAGCTCAATCAAGTCTCCTATGCCTATAAACATTGTCAATCACCTACATGTCAAGTTTCAAGACTTTCAGCACAAAATTGCACAGTCAAGAACCCTAATTGCACTACAGTCAACTGTAGGGGCAAAATGGTCATTTGACAGTCAAAAGTTCAAATTTTTGGTCAAAATCTCATTTTGAAGCCACAAACATCATTTGATCAATGCTTGATCATGATTCTCAAAGCTTGGCTCAAAAATCATCAAGATGCAAAAGTTTCTATTTTTGGACAGCTGAAAAGTCAACTGTAACTTGACCAAGGCATAACTTTTTCATGGTTCATCAGAAAAATCCCATCCAATGCTCATTTTGAAGGGGAAGACATTTCCTACAACTCATCTTCACACTCCAAGTCCAAGAAATGCTCTCACAAAAAGTTATCAATTTCAACATTATATGTCATTTTCAAAAGTCAACAAAAAGGGACTTTAAGTCAAAGACCATAACTTGAGATTGGTAAATCAAAATGACATGGGACCAAAGACATTGGTTAGAGGACTTCAAGACCTTTCCAAAATGTCCAAGAACATGATCAAAGCTTAAAAATTGAGCAAGATATGCATTGGAGAAGTTGGGAAATTTTTGTGAAATGGCCAAAATCATTTATCCTTGAAATTTCATTTTTGACAAAAGGGGCCCACTTTTTCCACTTGAATTAACTTGGCCATGCTTCCCACGTGTCCCACCTTTTATTTCAAAATTTTTAATTAATTGTTTCATTTTTTATTGATTTTATTAGATTTAATTAATTTTAAATCTTTTAAAATCAAAGGAAAATCAAAAAGCCTAATTAAAGAGGATATCTGACTTTGATGGACCTTGAATTACCATTAAGCATATGCCACATTCGTGCAAGGGGCCAAATAGAGCAAGAATTCAAAAATGGTTCAAAAATGGAAGTTTGGTTATGGAGGTTTATGGAGAATCTTGAAATTGAATGCTCTGCATTATGAGGCTATAATTCCTCTTCATACATGTTGCATAAGACCTAGGCAAGTGATCAGAAGCAACATTGAGACCTAAGCTGCGCCCCAACACTCAGAGCAAACTTGCATTTTGGCCAAGATTTTTCAAAACTGAAAACACCTCTAGAGCCCGTTTCAGACTCTCATTCTCATCCAAACAAGTTGCTGACACCCTAAGGAAACGATAGCCATCAAATTCAGACCTTCAAACGCAAAGAACAGGTATAACCAAGTCCAACTTTCCTTGAAATTTTTGATATTCGCATTTTAATATTCATGCCATATTTATCATTTTTGATCATGGATTTGGACTAATATGACTGTTCTGAAGCTGTTAGCATGATTTAATTGGGTTTTCCAAGCCTGTGCATGATTTCACCATGGCCATTGCCTAGGGTTTCAGAGTTTTGATTTTAGAGCTTTGCATACCAGGAACAATTGGAACCTAAGATTGCTACCATTAAAATCAGGGCCTTCCACTGAGTGGATTTGAACCATCACGCCCTATTTCTTTCCCACCATGGCCTATTCGCTATTCTCAAAAAGCTTGCGTTTTGGGGGGGTTTAAAACCCCCGCTATTTCATTTTCAGTGCAGGTACATTGGGGAAGACGACTGCGTGGCACGGTTGGAGTGGTTGGTTTGAATCCATCGCGTTTTTATTTTATTTTATAACACTAACGTGTATTTTCTTTTATATTATTTGTTTCTTATATTATATACAAGACGCGTTGGTGGATCAGTTGGTTAAGGCATTGGTTGGTGAACACTGGGACCTGGGTTCGAATCCCAGGTCCCCTAACATCACTTCTATTATTTTGCTTAATTCATTCCTATGCAGCACATCGCCCAGGGAGCCATCATACACCCCAGCGCTGGCACTTGCCATGTGTCTCAAGAGGTCCATCCAATGGCTACTACCTGCCATCCACCATAGGCGTCAGTCAAAGGTGCTTCACATGATTCAAAAAAGTCAACAAGGGGCTTCATTCAGATGGGCCTGATTCATTAAATCCACCTCCTCATTTGGGGTCAACACCCCCCACAGTTTGCTTTCTTTATTTCCTTTCTTTTCATTCTTTTTTTTTATTTTGTTTTTATTATTCCTAATTAATTCATTAAAACATTTTTTATATAAAACAAAAAATCAGAAAAAATCATAAAAGAACAAAAATATGTTTCATTTTAATTTAATTCATCAATAACTCTTTTTGTAAAGAAATCCCCTAATAAATTTAGTTTTAATTTTAGGTTGTTAATTCAATTCTTTTTCTCAATAACCAAAAATAATAAAATTAGACCTTTAGCACTTTCTTTTTTTATTAAATATTTTTACCATAAGTATCATTAACCATTAATTTTGTAAATAAATTATATAATCAATTTAGTTTTAATTTTAGGTTTTAACTTTAATGTATTTTTTTAATAAATTAAAAACAATTAGAACTAGAATTATTTAACTTTTAAATTCCAATTTAATTTTTCTTTAATGTCATAGATACAAAAACATGAAAAATAAGTTCTTTCTTTTTATTTAACTTAATTATTTTAATAATTTTATTTTAATTCCTTCAAAGGGTTCAACGCCCTCGCATTCGATTACATTTTTGTTTCGCGCGTTTTATTTATTTCTTTTTGTGAATATAATGTACTTGCTCCAAAGCCCTGTAATAGTTAATTAGACATTTATTTTCTGCACTTTATTTTAAATCGGGTCTGGATTAATTTGGCGATGTAGACCCGCGCCTTTGTAATAGCGTAGGACCTTTACCTTTTCCGCACTTTAAAGTCCCGCATCTTTTAACTGTTAATTAAATGCATGCAAGAATGAATGGCCTTAAATAAAAACAAACGCATAGCTCACTCATAACATAACAAGATAAAATAAATGAATCTGACACACAATTCACACACCACCCCTAGGGTATGCCTCACTGTTGCCTTGCCTCGAAAGGTGATCGTCGAGTAGAGGATGTCTTAGTAAGTCCTCATGATCCGGGAACCTGGCATGAGGGTAGCTTCTAAGGTGTCTTCCCATTTCTCTGGTGGTCACCATGTCCCGAACCTCGAATTGACCCGAACACCTCCAACGGTGATGCTACCTACCTCTCAATGGTGGGCTGGCGTTACCTTAAGGACATTTACACAGCCTAATTCCTTAGGGTAGGTAGATGACTCGTAGATACTTGCTCTAATTCAAAACAAATCAAATCAAAACTCTTTTCACACCGACACTTTTCAAAAAGCTTTCAAAAACAATTTTTCAAACACTCTTGAGGACTGATACAAGAGTCGATCTGAAACTTTAAACGGAACTTTTTCAAACCCACTCGCACTTGAAAAGCAAACAAACATTTTGAAAACACAAATGAGCAAGTATCTAAGAGCCCATGGATAACCATGGATAGAAAGGGTGCTAACACCTTCCCTTTCTATAAATCTACCTCCCAAACCGAGAACTAATCTCAATAAGGAATTTTGCTGTGCTTTTGTCCTTTCCATGTTGGAGAAAATAAAAGACGGTGGCGACTCTTGCTTCCGCGACATTTCGCGAACCAGCGTTAAACAGTCAATTCCAGATCCACCGATCACAGAACTGGCGACTCTGCTGGGGACTATAAAAGTGAGGTGTACCTTAGGATTAGATCATACTTGTGTTTTCAATTGCTTTGCTTTGATTGCTTTATATTTGTGGGCTTTGCATCGAAGTTTCATAGATCCTAACCCGGATCTGGGGATACCCTTTTAGGTAGCATAAGCTGTGAGGGACCTGTCCGGCGTAGACTGACACAGGTGAAGCAGTGGCTACGTTGGTGTGGCACCTTGGTCTGTACCGATATCCCTTGTGTTGCAACGAGGAGAATATGGGTCTTCTGAGGAGTCATTAAGCACCAACCGACCTTAGAACCCTAAATTGACCCAACTTGGCCATAGAACAGTAGCAGTATTCTACACCCATTGAGGCTAAACTCTCGCGATGGTTCTGGCCGCAAGAAAAGATTGCGACGCTGGAGTTATGACCGATTGAGGGTAGTCAATGATATTGGGATCCTCTAGAACCCGATTACTATTTTCTAGGACAGGTCTTAACCAACGAAACTGAAAGAGGGTAGTACCCCAAACTTCATGCTGGCCTAAACTCTAAGGGCTCTTTTGTGTGACTTGTGTTCCTTCATACTTGAACTACTTGCATACTTGTTATCTAACAACACGAGTTCCTTGCAGGTTTTGTTTACAGTCCTTAATTGGGACTCATTACAGGGCCTACTTACATCACTCCATGCATAACATAACATCATACCATTGCATACATCCTACATAAGGACTAATCCATTTCAAGGATCTCAAGGGCTTGTGATGCAGGTCATGATGAATCAAATGTCTAGCAAGGGGCAAAGGGGATTTATTTTCCTCTAGCCAAGCTTAATGACTTGTGTCAGGGGCTATGACCCACTCGATATGGTGAGCCTTGACTCTTGAAGAAGGACTCTCAACAACATGAAGTTCCTTCAATCAAGCTACCAGATTCTAACAATTTTCTTGTTTACCCCGCGAGATCCTTGAAAACATTGCATGCATACATACACATCATCGCATAATAGGTACCCTTGTTACAGGTCACTTACCTTCTCTGCTGTTTATTTCAGCAATGGCTTCCCAATCAGACAACCAGGATCTTCACGCTCAAGAGACTCGGTTCGGGGAGATCCTCATAAATCTATCCAAGGGGCAGGAAGAGCTGAGAACACTCCTCATGGGGACTTGGGTCAGGAACAGTCCTGAAGACGATAAGGACGAACGACTGAAACGTCTACAAGCTGAGGTGGATACAATGAGAACCCAGATGCTGGGGAAAATGGCTCTTATCCAAGACTTATCTCAAAGACAAGGAGAGCTCAGGGTTCTCATCAACCAACTGCTTCGGGATAACCAACTGGGGCAAACATCTAAGGTTGAAGAGCAAGCCATCATTCAACCACCTGTGGTGCAAGAAGACAAGGGAAAAGCTCCTCAGTTTGCTTCAGGGTCACAAGCCCATCATCAACCTCACCAGCGTCAACAGGGTAATCGGCGTAAGCGAAATACGTCTGGAAGACATTTCTCGGAGACTGGTATACCATCATCACTGATACTGAGACACTTGTTGGAGGTCAAGCTGATTGCTTTAAAAGATCCTCCTAAGAATCTCAACATAACCTCCCTGAAGTACAATCCTGATGAAAGGTGTGCCTACCATTCTGACAGTCTTGGACATGACACTGACGATTGTTGGAGCTTGAGGAACAAGATCCAGGACTTGATCGACGGAAGGGTGCTGGAGTTCATGCCGGGTGGCAAAATGAAAATCTTCTGCTGAGAATCTTCCATCTGAGATGACTAGTGCAAACTAAGAAGCTTTTGTTCATTCGAATGTTCAAGTTGTATATCTCTTTGATTGTCCAAACATTTGTTCATGTCAAACTCTTTTACTTTATCAATGCATTGCATATGTCTGTTTTGAATCAATATATTCGCATTCGCTATATTCAAACTGCTTTCATTTTTTGATGTCAATTCTCAATTAATAATTCTAAGCCTCTTGAGGGAGGATGACGAAAACAATACCATAATCTACAGTATGCTTTTGGACAAACCCCGCTGATGAGGTACATGCATTGTTTCAATTCCTAAACACTGGAGTTATAAGGCAGATAATCCCTCGTTAACCCCTTTGAGCCAAAGAAGTAGGAGTTTTTCTTTTCAAAAATTAAAACCCTTAATCATAACCTGGGGAAGGGTAGTTCTCTCAGTTGATCCAAGTGCACAACGAATAGCACCAAAGAGGTCCTCACAAAATAAAAGACGGTGATGGTTCCGAATAATCATAAAGATAGGCAGTCATCATTTCTCAAAATAAACGCCCATTAAGTCAAAACCTATGAAGGAGACTTATAAAACTGGGGCATCCCGCTGACTGTAACACGAAAAGAAACAGTTCAGGCAAAAGACAGGGATAATGAAATAAAAAAGAAAGAAAGAGGTCCTACAAACCCTCAACAAAAAAAAAGAAGGGAATGACTCCCTATTCCAAGTAAACTGTCAATACCCGAACCATCACTGGTATATCAGGACAAAGACTCAAACAAGGTCTAACGCACGATCAGCTGAGTTTAGGTTTGAAGAACATCACGAAGAACGGGTGGGTACAAATATACTTTGAGCCTTTATCCTTTGTTTCTTAAACCGTGAACCAGGCCACGTTATAACCCTTAAAAAGTCCTAGCTGAAGCATGGGTTGGTTCGAAAGCATACTGTTACGAAAGGTATCCTGACTCCTTAAGGCTCACCGTAGAATCTTGAGTTGACATCACATTTTACAAAATTTGTTTTGTTTTACTGAAAAATGAATTTTCAAAAAACTTCAAGACAGACATAAGCTTTGCATTTTTAACATAACTTTGTTTGCATATGACTTTTTGTTCGAACAACAAAGAAATTCGCACGAAGAATATCTAGTGAATAAAAGCACTTCCAACCAAGGGGGAAGACACGATCATTGTCCATCATCTGGGGCAGTTAGGTCAAGATTCGAAGAATCTCTCAAAAGGCCAACCAGCTTGGGGAAAATCTCCATCACTTGGGGCATTGGACGATCAAACGAAGATCTTCTGGTGGTATGGTAACACTACACTACTGACAGTGACAACTCCATGCATCCTGAGAGCACGGACATAGTCGAAAAAAACACTACGCATAATCAAAGACCCGCTAGGTCGATGCACCTAGGCAAAAATAAGGGCTTCCCGGCGAACCAAAAGGGTTCGGGCAAAATAAGGGATGAAATGAAAAATCTGTACACCCGGCAAGTCGAAAACCTGAAAAGGCGGCTTGGGCAAAAATGGGTATCCCGGTGGACTGAAAACCCGAAAGGGCGGTCCAGGCAAAAGTTAGGGATCAAAAGCGTACGACTATGTCCCGTCATCCCGTCATTTTCCTACCAGAAGAAGATTTGTCGAATCGGCAGTTGTCTAACACCTCACAAGGTATCTTCTTCTCTCACGTCAGAAACAAGGGCAATATTGAGTTGTCCAAGCGATCTAGTTGCTCTGTCAACCAAGGTACCAAGGTAGGTTCGGATGAAGAACATACGCAAGAGGCCTCCACTCCCCGAGAGTAAAACAAGGTTCAACAATACTCTCCCCCGAGCAGAGTTGGTCTCCCATCAGCCCTAAAAAGGCACAATATCTCTAGCAAGTCAGCGACATTCTCCCCAGCAGAGTCGCCAGTTCTGTGATCGGTGGATCTGGAACTGACTGTTTAACGCTGGTTCGCGAAATGTCGCGGAAGCAAGAGTCGCCACCGTCTTTTATTTTCTCCAACATGGAAAGGACAAAAGCACAGCAAAATTCCTTATTGAGATTAGTTCTCGGTTCGGGAGGTAGATTTATAGAAAGGGTGCTAACACCTTCCCTTTCTATAAATCTACCTCCCGAACCGAGAACTAATCTCAATAAGGAATTTTGCTGTGCTTTTGTCCTTTCCATGTTGGAGAAAATAAAAGACGGTGGCGACTCTTGCTTCCGCGACATTTCGCGAACCAGCGTTAAACAGTCAGTTCCAGATCCACCGATCACATAGAGTATATTCAAATTCACTTTTAAATAACAATGACGACTTTGTTGTAAATCTTGAATTCTTGAAAACTTGAAATGGATGTCTCGAACTTGGATTTGGAATTGATGTTGCACTTGTAATTGATTTGAAAGAAAAATTGGAAGTTTGAATGAAGTTGATGGATACCTTGAATTGAATTCGAAACAATTCTCATGAATGAATTTTGATGGTAAATGGATGAACATGCCCCACAAATGTCTTGTAGCTTCAATCCCGAGCAAGCCAAATACATGTCTCTTTCAATTTCACAAGCTATAAACATTTTGAATCATTTGAATCAAAAGAAATTCTTTAAATGAATCTTGAGAAATGATGAACGTATTTGAAACCTTGAATCAATTTGAACCTAATGTTATTTCTCGAGTGAATCTCCAAATCATTTCTGACTAGACCTCAATTGAAGTCTTTAATTCATGGTAACTTGCAATTTGATCCAATGGTACTTGATAGAACGATGACACCTTAAGAACTTTGGCCCAAAATCCACTTTCGTCCACTAATCACCACATGCTCAGACATAAGTAACTTGAAGAAGCAACAAACATTCAAAGAATTCTCGAACTCGATATCTTGTACCACGAACGATGTTAACATAAGAGTCAATGTCTCAAGAAAATAATTATGGCATGACTTGAAGTTAGAAGTTAAGAACATTCTAAATCGAGAAAATTACCTATAATGTTTCAAGAGATTTCATGGCCTTCTGAGTGCATTTGGCTATTGATCCTTGAAGCAATCTTGTAGACAATGCTATTTGTGATGCTCCGCAAAAGGAATTGCTTCAGAACATTGAATATTGAAGAAGTTATGAACCTCTAAAATTGGACAAGAATTTCTCGTGATTAGGTCAAATTTGCATAATGACCTCTAAAGTATTCGAATTTTCTGATGATCTTTTGCACGTAATCAACTATTGACTTGTGAAGAGAAATTGGAGATGATGTCAAGGAGAGCCATACGTAAAAGGAACCGCTCAAAAATATCGAATAATGAAGAAGTTATAATCGTTTGAACTTGATACTAAAAAGATCGACTTTTGTAGTTGATTTTTAGTCATCTGAACCATTGACTGAGCAAAAATGTGATTCAAAGCTTGAAACTTGACATGAGTAATCTTGGGGGTCCATAATGATTCATGAAAGTCATATGAGGCATTGAAAGTTCAATTATCCTTGTGCAATCTCAAACCCTAATTTTAGTCATTAGTGCTTAAGGAGGTGTCATGAGCTGATCAATCCTTGTGCAGTCTTGAACCCAAGGAGATCTTGTGGGAAAAATACTTGATAAATAAGAGGGAAAATTTTGGGGTACAACAGCTGCCCCTGTTCAATCTTCTTAAACCTGAAGAGTTAGATTGACGGATTTGCCATTCGTGACTTGAAGGTGGAATATGATTGGACACTAGAGTGCCCAAAAATTTGCACTCGAGGATGTGATGGATGATTGTGTAGGGAATGGGATTAAAGATGCCATTTGGAGAAATGATGGAGAGTTGTCAGAGATGGGCTTATAGATGCCATCCAAAAGTGATTGTTGAAAGAAATTGGACTAAGTCTGAACTTGACTTCAACTGGAAAAGAATCAGAATAAACCTTTGGTCGATTTAAACTGAAACTAGCAGAAGTCTTGCATGTTGTTTGACTGGAAAGAGTCAGAATAAATCTTGGAGCGATTTATCTGAACCAGAAATGTTCCTTTGGAAAGTATCAGGATAAACTGTTGAGATATTTAAACTGAACCAAAAGAGGTCTTGAATATTCTTTAACTGGAGAGAATCAGAATAGATCTTTGAACGATTCATCTGAACCAGAGAAAGTGTCTGCGGGAAAGAATCAAAATAAATCGTTGAGAGATTTAAATTGAACCAGCAGGGACCTGGAGAAGAATCAGAATAAATCGTTGAGAGATTTATCTGAACCAGAGAAGATGTCTAATAGAAAGAATCAGGATAAACCAGTGAGAGATTTAAACTGAACCAATAGAGGTCTCGAATATTCTTTAACTGGGGAGAATCAAGATAAATCTTGGAGCGACTTATCTAAACCAGAAGAAATGTCTACTAGAAAGAATCAGGATAAACCGTTGAGAGATTTAAACTGAACCAGTAGAGGTCTTGGGTAAGAATCAGAATAAATCATTGAGCGATTTATCTGAACCAAAAATGACGTTTACGGGAAAGAATCAGAATAAACCGTTGAGAGATTTAAACTGAACCGACAGAGATCTGGAGAAGAATCATAACAAATTGTTGAGAGATTTATTTGAACCAGAGAACAAGGCATATGCTATATATAGATGGTTGACCAACCCTTTCTTAGGAATTTATCTGTAATTTACTTGTTGAAAATTTGACGGTAATTTTCTATGGATTGATCTTTCCTGAAAATATGAAAGGTTAGTTGTATGCAATGCCATGATGTATGAAATGCATGGTATAATGTTGTTTCTCAAAATAAATGATATCGCACTGTATGTATACGTGTTGTCAATGCTATGACGTATGGATGTAATGTATGGACACATTAATTGTTATGCCATAATGTTGTTGGAATTGGGGAAAATAAATCCCTGAGTACTGCTGGGAATGAGGAATGTAAGTCTTCATATTTCGAAGTTGAAAATGAGTTTCCATTTGCTTAGAAAAATAAACTTTATTGTGGAAGGGAAACGCCGTGCATTGCTTGTCGATCTCGTGAAAACCTACTGGGGAATCCTGAGAAACTGGGCGACCTTCACTGGGGAATCTTCGGAGCGGTAACCGAAAGTTTTGTTTCGTCGGGGATATGAGAGAGCTTGATATCATTAAACTGCATACGGGAGATGCATTAGTGATCTTGTAGTGGGATGTCCCGTTTTTTTTCTCTTGTTGGGAAAGTATCTGCGAAGGACTTCATGGAATAATCTAAAGATATTATCCTGTTCCTTAAAGCCATTAGTGATTGTCTTTCTATTTTTTGTTCTCTTTTTCGTTCATTTGTAAGCAGTAGTCATGTTCAAATGCATATGTTCAAAAATAAATCATTGGATGTTTTTGTAAACAAAACACAAAAATAGAGAAAAACAGATATTTTTGCACTTTCAAAGGAATATCTTTGTATTAATTTGAATAAATATTTTGTACAATGAGACGAACATCCTAGTAAGAGAATGTCATCGTAAAAATGAAAACTTGATACAAAGAAAAGATAGCTATGTGAAATAATCTCATGGGGTTCCCATTCTGCTATAGCCTTTGTGTCTCTGAGTGTCTTATTCACTTGTTGCCTCGTCCGAAGTTGATTGGATTGATCAGAACCGTCAAGTTTGTTAGTAGATGCTAAAGTTGTCTGTAAGGTGATCCAATGAGACATAGTCATACGCTTTAATTCCCTAACTTTTGCCTGGACCGCCCTTTCGGGTTTTCAGTCCACCAGGATACCCTTTTTTGCCCAAGCCGCCCTTTCGGGTTTTCAGCTTGCAGGGTGTATAATTTTTTTTTGTATTTTATCCCTTATTTTTTCCCAAACCTTTGTGGTTCGCCGGGATGCCCTTGTTTTTCCTATGTGTGTCAACCTAGCGGGTCTCTTATGCATAGTATATTTTTACTATGTATGCATTCACAGAGTGTGGAAGGTCGTCGCCATCCATAGTGGTTAAGATCATTGCTCCACCAGAGAATATGCTTTTGATCACAAACGGTCCTTCGTATGTAGGACTCCATTTGCCCCTGGGATCACCTTGCGGTCGTATGATGCACTTGATCACTAGATCCCCGATTTGATACACTTGGCGTCTGACCTTTTTATTGAAAGCCTTGATCATTCATTTTTGATACATTTGACCATGACAAAAAGCAATAAGCCTTTTCTCATCTATCAAGTTTAGTTGATCAAGTCGAGTTTGGATCCAATCATCTTCATTCAACCCTGTATCCTTCATGATTCTCAAAGAAGGGATCTGGACCTCAATAGGCAAGACAGCTTCCATGCCGTATACCAGAGAGTAAGGTGTTTCCCCGGTTGATGTGCGCGCCGTGGTACGGTAACCGTGGAGAGAGAATGGTAGCATCTCATGCCAGTCCTTGTAGGTTACTGTCATTTTCTGTATGATTTTCTTAATGTTCTTGTTTACGGCTTCGACAACACCATTCATCTTTGGCCGATAAGGAGAAGAATTATGGTGCTAGATCTTGAATTGTATGTACAGTGCGGTGATCATAGTATTGTTGAGATTCGTACCATTGTCTGTGATGATCCTCTCCGGGATACCATACCTACATATGAGATTTTGTTTGATGAAACGATCTACAACATTCTTGGTAACAGAAGCGAAAGAAGCTTCCTCAACCCACTTCGTGAAATAATCAATGGCTACCAAGATGAAGCGGTATCCATTAGAGGCTGTGGGCTTGATTTCTCCAATCATATCAATGCCCCACATCGCGAATGGCCAGGGAGCAGTCAGGACATTCAGAGGAACTGGAGGTACATGCACTTTGTCAGCATAAATCTGACACTTATGACAAGTTTGAGAGTGTTGATAGCAATCTGCTTCCATGGTAGACCAGTAATAACCTGCCCGTAGGATTTTCTTTGCCATCATACGCCCACTAGAATGGGTGCCAAAAGTGCCTTCATGTAGATCAGCCATGATGTTTTCTGCCTCAACCTTGTCTATGCAATGAAGCAATACAAAGTCATGGTTGAGTTTGTAGAGGATGCCATTACTAAGAAAGAACTTAGCAGAGAATCTCCTTAAGAACTTCTTATTATTGACTGAAGCTCCTTTCAGATACTCTTGAGCCTCGAGATACCTCTTGACTTCGTGAAACCAAGGCCGATCCATTACTTCTTCAGTATTGATCTTGTGACAGTGATCTGGTTCATCCATTCGTTCAATGGTGATATGGGGAGCCTCGTTATCCCATTTGAGTTTAAACATGGATGACATTGTGGCTACCGCATCCGCTAGTTGATTTTCTTCTTGCGGGAAATGCTCGAAGGTAATCTTATCAAAATGTGGGATTAATGTCAACACATGTTCTTTGTAGGGGATGAGGTTAGGGTGCTTAGTGTCCCATTCTCCTTTGATCTGACTGATGACCAAGGATGAATCCCCAAATACGCTTAAGGATTTGATCCCCAAATCTATGGCAGCTTTGAGACCAAAAATGCACGCTTCGTATTCTGCCATGCTATTTGTACAGTTGAAACATAGTCTTGTAGTGAAAGGAGTGTGACATCCTTCAGGGGATATGAGTACAATACATATACCATTATCGAGTGCGTTGGACACCCAATAAAAAACCTGGGTCCATCGGGATCCTTGTTCAGGTCTGTCATATGGTCTGAATTTTTCAAAGTTGTTTACCATCATGACGTCTTCATCTGGGAATTCGAACTTCATGGACTGGTAGTCCTCCATAGCTTGATGAGCAAGATGATCGACTAACACACTGCCCTTTATTGCCTTCTGGGTAGTGTACTGAATGTCATATTCAGTTAGGATCATCTGCCATCTTGCTATTCTCCCAGAGAGGGCAGGCTTCTCGAATATGTATTTTATAGGATCCATCTTGGATATCAATAAGGTAGTATGGGTCAGTGTTGTACCCCAAAATTTGCCCTCCCATATTTCTCAAAACATTTCAAGAAAATTCACAAGTCCAACCCGGCGCGTTATATTCAGGTGTTCTTTCGCCAAGATATCTCTGATAACATATTCTCAAATTCAGGTTCGGCTCAAGAGTCAATTCTTTAAAGAAGGTATCCGAATGTGTGAGTTTTCTTGAAGAAATATAGTGAAAAAGTGTGCTGAAAGTGCAGTTTTTACGCGCTAAAAAATTCATAACTTGAAGATCGTGACTCGTTTTGAACCCGTTCCGGTGGCCAAAATTCCGTCTTGACATTATCTATGTTTTCATCCCTCACGGCTGGAAGCCAATTTCGATCAGAAGGTCTTCAAAAATGTGGATTTATCAAGTATTTTCGTGCAGAAAATTTGTGACAGAAGTTTATTTGTGTCATGTTCAAAAAATCACAACTTGGTCGATTTTCATCGTATCGAGCTGGTTCTGGCGCCAAAATTTCACAAATTGAGTTGGCTACATTTTCACAGAAGGTATTGAGTTCAAACGGTATTCAAAAGGCCTTCGTATTTTGCTCAGAGTGCGTGACACGCTGAAAATCCTGAATGCTGAATATTATTTCATCTGGGCCGAAACTTCGAAAATTCATAACTCGGTCAATTTTTATTGGATTGGGCTCATATTTTTACACAAGGTCACTGACTCATAGATCTACAACTTTTCTTCAAAAGTCGAGACCGGATTATGCTCCGATCAATACCAGTTTTTTATTGAAGAACGTGTCAGAGTCGACACTGGAGCCCAAAATAAGTTTGTGTGAGCTGAAACTTCAAAAATTCATAACTAATTCACCGTTTATCCGATTGAGCCGATTTTCGGACAGGAGTTAGTTATCGATGTCAGCTATATTTTGTTTTCACATTTCAACTTCAAAAAATGCACTTAAGTCCCTGCAATTTAGCCTGGAAAGTGATGAATTCAAGTGAATATTGGAGGCCCAATTGCACATTCAAAGCCCATTTGCTTTACCCTAATTTCCATTATATAATCACCTTCTTTTCACACAAACCAGAGAAGAGGAGAAAAGAGGAGAGAAAAAAAACCTTGTCACAACACTATTAGAATATCAAACTCTTTCAAGAACCCTAAAACCTTGAAATCCTTATTACAAATCCCTCTCTCACTACAAACAAGCCATCTCAGTTACAAACCAACATCTTATTACTTCTTCAGTAAGGGTAAGGCTGGCTTGATCTCCATGATCCAAAGGGCATAAAAGCATTCATGTCACTACTTTTCCAGTAAGGGTAAGGTTGATTTGATCTCCATGATCAAAAGGGTATAATCATCCATACATGCCATATTGTGCCTAAACATTAAATTTCTTCATATATTGGCTTTATTTGCATTTTATGATTTTATTTAATGTGTTCGTGAGATTCAACACTGCAGATTTAGACAGGATCCCATGCAGGTTCATTAAGGAACCTTGAGGCCAAAAGCCAAATGGCCAAAAGCCAAAAGCCAAATGGCCAAAGTAGAAAAACTTATGCATGACACTAATACATGGCGAGACAGACATCCTAGAAGTTTAAGGAACGTTGAGGCCAGAACATAAATGGCCAACAGCCAGAACACAAATGGCCATGAAACCCAATCCAATGGCCAAAGAATGCAGGCCACGGTACTCAGTAGTCGATGAACACGCACGTGATGCCAGAAAGTCAAACAAGGCTTTTTGTCTAATGGGCCAGATTTCTCACAAAAAACCTCCCTTTGGGTCTGAATACCCTCCATGGTTTGCACATTTTTATTTTTTTATTTGATTTTCCTTTTTATTCTTTTAATTGTTTTCAATTGTTTTCTTTAATTTCATAAATTAATTTTCATAAGATAAAAAATCAGAAACTAAAATATATTTAATTATTATTATTTCACTATTAATTTATTTTGTAAATAAACTTTAATAATTAGTTTAGTAAATTAGGTTTTAAAACTTTAATCTTTTTCTCAATAAATTAAAATATGTAGAAATTAGGTTTTTTAACTTTTTATCACTTTTCTTAATAAATAATTTTTTCTTATTATCATTATTATTAATTACTAATTTATTTTGTAAATAAACATGTACATTAAATATTTAGTAAATTAGGTTAAACTTTAATATTTTTCTTTAATAATTAAAAACAACTTAGAATTAGGGTTTCTCTTGAATTTTAATTTTCTTTATTTCATAAATACAAAAACCATCAAAAAAACATTTCTTTTCTTTAATTTAATAATTAATTAACTTTTCATTCAATTTAATTCCAAAAGGGTCCAACGCCCTCGAACGTTCCATTTTTTATTCTTTTCGCGCATTTATTCTTATTTTCCTTTTTTTTATATTATGTAATTGCTCAAGCCTTGTAATAGTAATTAGGAATTTATTTACTCTCCGCATTTTTATTCAAAATGGGTCTTTGTATTTTGGCGATGTATAGACCTGCGCCTTGTAATAGCGTAGGATTTTACTTTCCGCATTTAAATTTCCGCACTTTTAAACTGCTAAACTTTGCATGAAAGAATGAATGGCCTAAATTAAAAACAATGTGTAGCTCACCAAATGCATGATCAAAGACAAATATTAACTGAAAACAACACACAAATTCACACACCACTCTTAGGGTACGCCTCACTGTTGCCTTGCCCCTGAAAAGGTGATCGTCGAGTAGAGGATGTTTTAGTAAGTCCTCATGATCCAGGAACCTGGCATGAGGGTAGCTTCTAAGGTGTCTTCCTATTGCTCCGGTGATCACCATGTCCCGAACCTCGAATTGACCCGAACACCTCCAACGGTGGTGCTACCTACCTCTCAATGGTGGGATGGCACTACTTTTAAGGACATTTACACAGACGAATTCCTTAGGGTAGGTAGACAACTCATAGATACTTGCTCTAATTTCAAAATAAATTCAAAAATACTTTTCACACCAATACATTTTCAAAAAGCTTTCGAAAGCAATTTTTCAAACACTCTTGAGGACCGATACAAGAGTCGAACTGGAATTTTCAAAGAAACTTTTTTTAAAACCCACAGTTGAAAAGCAAACAAACCATTTTGAAAACATAATGAGCAAGTATCTAAGAGCCCATGGATAACCTTGGATAGAAAGGGTGCTAACACCTTCCCTTTCTATGACCTACCTCCCGAACCGAGAGCAATCTCTTTAAGGAATTTTTCTGTGCTTTTGTCCTTTCCATTTGGAGAAAATAAAAGACGGTGGCGACTCTTGCTTCTGCGACATTTCGCGAACCAGCGTTAAACAGTCAGTTCCAGATCCACCGATCACAGAACTGGAGACTCTGCTGGGGATACTTAAAGTGAGGTGTACCTTAGGACTAAGATCACTTGTGTTTTCAATTGTCTGAATTGTTTGCTTTATTATTGTGGGTACTGTCTTGGGAATTCTATAGATCCTAACCCGAATATGGGGGATACCTTCTTAGAAAGTAGCAACAAGGCTGTGAGGGAACTGTGCGGGGTATACCGACATGGTTGAAACAGTCTGCTACGTTGATGTGGCACTTTGGTGTGTACCGGTAACCCTTGAGTTCAGTCAAGGAGAGTACGGGGCCTCCGCGTGGTGTCCTGAAGCATCAACAGACCTTAGGAACCTTAATTGAACTATCTTGGCCTCTTTAGGGTAGTGAGATAACTGACTTTGGTGCAGTCCGAGGTTGGTTGATACTCGATACTACACTCAATTGAGGGTTGCTTTCCTGGAATATTTCGGTCGCCAGTTCAGTGGCTAAATCGAAACGATGAACAATGAAAGCAATCCAGTGATATTGGGACCCTTAGAACCCGGTTACTTCTAATAGGACAGGTTGAGCCCACCAACTTCAAGAGGGTAATACCCAGACCCCATGCTGGCCTGAACTCTAAGGGTTTCTCTTGTGTGACTTGTGTGCCTTCCAACTTGACTACTTGCATGCTTGTTATCTGACACTTGAGTTTCTTGCAGGTTTTGTTTATAGTCCTTAACTGGGACTCATAACAGGGTTTACTGAGTGTTTTGCAGGTTTTATTTGGTCCTTAATTGGGACTCATGACAGGTTTTACTTGAGTTTCTTGCAGGTTTTGGTTTGCAGTCCTTAATTGGGACTCGTAACAGGGTTTACCTACATTACCCCATGCATAGCATGACATTATACCATTGCATACATCCTGCATAAAAAACTAATCCATTTCAAGGATCTCAAGGGCTTGTGATGCAGGTCATGGTGAATCAACTATCCCAGCAAGGGGCAAAGAGGATTTATTTTCCTCTAGCCAAGGTAGTCAGGGGCTATGACCCACTTGATATGGTGAGCTTTGACACTTGAAGAAGGTTGCCCTAGCCAAGGTTGTCAGGGGCTATGACCCACTGGAATGGTGAGCTTTTGACCCTTGAAGAAGGATTCTCAGCAACATAGGGCTCCTCCAATCAAGCTAACAAATTCAAATGCTAACAGTCTTCTTGTTTATCCCGCGAGGTCCTGGAAAACATTGCATGCATACATACACATCATAACAGGTATCCTTGTTGCAGGTCACTTACCTCTCTCGCTGTTTATTTCAGCAATGGCTTCCCAACAAGATAACCAGGACCTTCTTACTCAAGAAACTCGGTTTGGGGAAATCCTCCTGAATCTATCCAAGGGGCAGGAGGAGCTAAGGACACTTCTCATGGAGACTTTGGTCAGGAACAGCGCTGAGGACGAACGGCTGAAACACCTGCAAGCTGAGATGGATGCAATGAAAGCCCAAATGCTGGGGCAGGGGACTGCTATTCAAGGTTTATCTCAAAGACAAGAAGAGCTCGGTGTTCTCATCAACCAACTGCTTCAGAGTAACCAACTGGGGCAAGCGTCTAAGGGTAAAGAGCCAGTCATCGTTCAGCCACCTTTGAAACAAGGAAGTAAGGGGAGAGCTCCTCAAAGGGCTCCAGGGTCACAAACTCAGCAGCAACTTCACCAGCATCAGCCAGACAAGCCTAGGAGGCAATTCACCCAGCTCAACTGTCGCTGTTTCAAGCTTTACAACGCCTGTTGAGGTTGAACCTGATCACATTAAGGGCTCATCCCCGGAACCCCAACACAGCATCTCCTATCTATGATCCCAATAAGAGGTGTGCCTACCACTCTGCCAGCCCAGGACATGATACAAATGAGTGTTGGGCTCTGAGGAACAAGATCCAGGACCTGATTGATGAAGGAGCACTGGAGTTCACACAAGATGGTCAGGCTGAATTTTTCTACCATCCCTCAAAGGCTCACCATTTGAAGTGACAAGCCCTGAGATGAAAAGACTTTTGTTCATTCGAACGTTCAAGTTGTGTTGTTCTTTGATTGTTTAGACATTTATTCATGTTAAACATTGTTATTCCATTAATGCATTGCTTATGTCTATTTTGAATCAATATATTCGTATTCACTCTATGCAAATTATTTTCATATTTTTTCTGATGCTCAACTCTCGGTTAATAATTCTAAGCCTCTTGAGGGAGGATGACGAAAACGATACCATAATCTACAGTATGCTTTTGAACAGACCCCGCTGATGAGGTACATGCATTGTTTCAATTCCTAAACACTGGAGTTATAAGGATGATAATCCCTCGTCAACCCCTCTGAGCCAAAGAAGTAGGAGTTTTTCTTTTCGAAATTTAAAACCCTTAATCATAACCTGGGGCAGGGTAGTCTCTCAGTTGATCCAAGTGCATAACGAATGACACCAAAGAGGTCCTTACAAAACAAAAGACAGTGATGGTTCCGAACAATCATAAAGACAGGCAGTCATTGCTTCCCAAAATAAAAACCCATTAAGTCAAAACCTATGAAGGAGACTTACAAAACTGGGGCATCCCGCTGACTGTAATTCCAAAAAGGAAACAGCTCAGGCAAAAAAACAGGGACAACAAAACCAAGAAAGAAAAAGAGGTCATACAAACCCTCAACAAAAAAGGAAATGACTGCCCATTCAAAATAAACTGTCAATATCCGAATCATCACCGAAAAATCAGAGCAAAGACTCAAACAAGGTCTAACGTGTGATCAACTGAGTTTAGGTTTGGAGAACATCACGAAGAGTGGGTGGGTACAAATAATTTGAGCCTTTATCCTTTGTTTCTTAAACCGTGAACCAAGCCACGTTATAACCCTTAAAAGTCCTAGCTGAAGCATGGGTTAGTTCGAAAGCATACTGTTACGAAAGGTATCCTGACTCCTTAAGGCCTACGGTAAATACGGAGTTGACATCACGTTTTACAAACATTCACCTGTTTTATGAAAAAGAATGCATTTTCAAAATCTTCAAGACAGACATAAGCTTTGCATTTTTGATATAACATTGTTTACATATGACTATTTGTTTGAACATCATAGAAGTTCGCACGACGAAGTTTAATGAACAGAAGCACTTCCAATCAAGGGGCAGACGTGATTATTGTCCATCATCTGGGGCATTCCAATCAAGATTCGGAGATTCTCTCAAAACCAAACAGCCTGGGGCAAATCTCCACCTGAGTCACTTGGGGCACTCCAACAACGAATCTTGCCTGACCAAACACCTTCTGGTGGCATGGCAACACAAGCAGCCAGGGGCACCTCCCTGCATTCTAAAGGCACGGACATAGTCAAAAAATACTACGCAAAATCAAAGACCCGCTAGGTTGACACACCTAGGCAAAAATAAGGGCTTCCCGGCGAACCAAAAGGGTTCGGGCAAAAAGAAGGGATGAAATGAAAAAATCTGTACACCCGGCAAGTCGAAAACCTGAAAAGGAGGCTTGGGCAAAAAATGGGTATCCCGGTGGACTGAAAACCCGAAAGGGCGGTCCAGGCAAAAATTAGGGATCAAAAGCGTACGACTATGTCCCAGCATCTCGTCACTCGCCTACCAGAAGAAGGTTTGTCCATCAACAACTATCAGTGCCTCCACAAGTACCTTCTCCCATAGAAACAGGGGCAATAATGAATGGGCTAAGCGATCTAATTGTTCTGTCTGCCAAGATACCAAGGGATGTTCAGCTAAAGAACGTAGCCGACACATCTTAATTCCCCAGAGAGTGAGCCAACAAGTCAGTGCACTCTCCCCGAGCAAAGTTACAATCAAACCTCAAGGAAGTTGGGTATCCTCCCGCAGATCTCAACATTCCCCAACAATATACGAACATTCCTAACAAGCACCCCCGACAGTCTTGGCCTAAAAGATTGTTTCCCCGGCGGTATATCAAACATTCAATGGAGTCATTTCCCCGATACAGTTCAAAACTTCCCCAGGGGAATCCAATCCAATTTCCCAGGAAAGTTGGAATCCATCTCCCCAAGCAGTAAGCTTATCCCCAGTAGATTCTGGAAGCTTATCCCTCGCAGAGCACGAACGAGTCTCCCGGCTTTATTCAAAGAGTTATTTCCTTACCAGGATATAACTGGGTTATCCTCAGCCAAAAGCCACGGAAAGAGCGTCCTCGACGAAGTCTTCTTATCCCCAGCGAAGTCTACTAACACTTCCAACACAACAAGGGTATCCCCAGCAAGTTATTATCAACAGCTCAACAAAGTACCTCTCTCCCCACAGGGTATTGCTTCCCAGCCAGATCGCTAGAGTATCTTTTCTCCCCGCAGAGTAATCCATTCGCCAAGCTTATTCCCCAACGGAGTTATCTTCTCCTACCGGTATTCTTACAACTATTATCCCCAGCGGAAGCAAAAATCTGTTCACCAACATCAGCCCAGGAGCGACTTCCCGGCACCCGTCAAGGATTTACTTTCCTAGACGAAAAACATATATTCATGAACATCGCATTTCCATACATTATAGCATGCATATACGCACCATATCTTACAAATCTCATTTATGTTGAGAACATCATTGCCTGATTCATATCATGCATTGCATATGACTGACCTATACCTTTCAGGAAAGATCCAGTTAAGTTCTCAGTTATATTCAAGACCTAGACCGGTTCAGTTAAATCGACCCTAAGATTTTTCTGTTTCTTATCCAGTCCAAGGCCTTCTCTGGTTCAGTCAGATCGACCCTAAGATCTCCCTGTTTCTTATCCAGTTGAAGATTTCAAGACCTAGACCGGTTCAGTTAAATCGACCCTAAGATTTTTCTGTTTCTTATCCAGTCAAAGGCCTTCTCTGGTTCAGTCAGATCGACCCTAAGATCTCCCTGTTTCTTATCCAGTTGAAGATTTCAAGACCTAGACCGGTTCAGTTAAATCGACCCTAAGATTTTCCTGTTTCTCATCCAGTCAAAGGCCTTCTCTAGTCCAGCAAAATCGACCCCTAACAGATTTTTCTGATAAAGACTCAGTAGAAGATATCCAAGATTCTCTCAATGATTACTGTTGAGGTTGAAGTCGCCCAAGACTTTCTCAATGATTACTGTTGAGGTTGAAGTCGCCCAAGATTCTCTCAATGATTACTGTTGAGGTTGAAGTCGCCCAAGATTCGCTCAATGATTACTGTTGAGGTTGAAGTCGCCCAAGATTCTCTCAGCATTCCTGTTGAGGTAGTAATCGTCCAAGATTCTCTCAGCGTTCCTGTTGAGGTAGTAATCGTCCAAGGTTCTCTCATCGTTCCTGTTGAGGTAGTAACCATCCCTGGTTCATTCATCGCCGTTTGAAGCTCCAGATTCGATTCCTGTAACCAGTCAGGGCGCATCTATACAAAGAGTTTGAAGACCAGCTCCTGTAAACAGGCCAGGTAATCATTTTCTTTTTCAGGTACGCAAGTTCTCGCTAAGGAATCTCTTACGCGATCGACACCCAGATGGCATCTATAAGCCCATCCACCTACCCATCATCTCTTAGCATGGCATCTATAAGCCCATCATCCTATCCATCAATCTCTAAATGGCATCTATAAGCCCATTCCCCCGTCACACTACTATGTGAGCGCAAATTTCTGGGCACTCTAGTGTTCAATCATCTTCCACCTTCGGATTACGAAAGGCACGTCAGTCAATCTGCATCCTCAGGTCTAAGAAGATTGAACAGGGGCAACTGTTGTACCCCAAAATTTGCCCTCCCATATTTCTCAAAACATTTCAAGAAAATTCACAAGTCCAACCCGGCGCGTTATATTCAGGTGTTCTTTCGCCAAGATATCTTTGATAACATATTCTCAAATTCAGGTTCGGCTCAAGAGTCAATTCTTTAAAGAAGGTATCCGAATGTGTGAGTTTTCTTGAAGAAATATAGTGAAAAAGTGTGCTGAAAGTGTAGTTTTTACGCGCTAAAAAATTCATAACTTGAAGATCGTGACTCGTTTTGAAACCGTTTCGGTGGCCAAAATTCCGTCTTGACATTATCTATGTTTTCATCTCTCACGGCTGGAAGCCAATTTCGATCAGAAGGTCTTCAAAAATGTGGATTTATCAAGTATTTTCGTGCAGAAAATTTTGACAGAAGTTTATTTGCGTCATGTTCAAAAAATCATAACTTGGTCGATTTTCATCGTATCGAGCTGGTTCAGGCGCCAAAATTTCACAAATTGAGTTGGCTACATTTTCACAGAAGGTATTGAGTTCAAACAGTATTCAAAAGGCCTTCGTTTTTTACTCAGAGTGCGTGACACGCTGAAAATCCTGAATGCTGAATATTATTTCATCTGGGCCGAAACTTCGAAAATTCATAACTCGGTCAATTTTTATCGGATTGGGCTCATATTTTTACACAAGGTCACTGACTCATAGATCTACAACTTTGCTTCAAAAGTCGAGACCGGATTATGCTCCGATCAATACCAGTTTTTTATTGAAGAACGTGTCAGAGTCGACACTGGAGCCCAAAATAAGTTTGTCTGAGCTGAAACTTCAAAAATTCATAACTAATTCACCGTTTATCCGATTGAGCCGATTTTCGGACAGGAGTTAGTTATCGATGTCAGCTACATTTTGTTTTCACATTTCAACTTCAAAAAATGCACTTAATTCCCTGCGATTTAGCCTGGAAAGTGATGAATTCAAGTGAATATTAGAGGCCCAATTGAACATTCAAAGCCCATTTGCTTTACCCTAATTTCCATTATATAATCACCTTCTTTTCACACAAACCAGAGAAGAGGAGAAAAGAGGAGAGAAAAAAAACCTTGTCACAACACTGTTAGAATATCAAACTCTTTCAAGAACCCTAAAACCTTGAAATCCTTATTACAAATTCCTCTCTCACTACAAACAAGTCATCTCAGTTACAAACCAACATCTTATTACTTCTTCAGTAAGGGTAAGGCTGGCTTGATCTCCATGATCCAAAGGGCATAAAAGCATTCATGTCACTACTTTTCCAGTAAGGGTAAGGTTGATTTGATCTCCATGATCAAAAGGGTATAATCATCCATACATGCCATATTGTGCCTAAACATTAAATTTCTTCATATATTGGCTTTATTTGCATTTTATGATTTTATTTAATGTGTTTGTGAGATTCAACACTGCAGATTTAGACAAGATCCCATGCAGGTTCATTAAGGAACGTTGAGGCCAAAAGCCAAATGGCCAAAAGCCAAAAGCCAAATGGCCAAAGTAGAAAAACTTATGCATGACACTAATACATGGCGAGACAGACATCCTAGAAGATTAAGGAATGTTGAGGCCAGAACATAAATGGCCAACAGCCAGAACACAAATGGCCATGAAACCCAATCCAATGGTCAAAGAATGCAGACCACGGTACTCAGGAGTCGATGAACACGCACGTGATGCCAGAAAGTCAAACAAGGCTTTTTGTCTAATGGGCCAGATTTCTCACAAAAAACCTCCCTTTGGGTCTGAATACCCTCCATGGTTTGCACATTTTTATTTTTTTATTTGATTTTCCTTTTTATTCTTTTAATTGTTTTCAATTGTTTTCTTTAATTTCATAAATTAATTTTCATAAGATAAAAAATCAGAAACTAAAATATATTTAATTATTATTATTTCACTATTAATTTATTTTGTAAATAAACTTTAATAATTAGTTTAGTAAATTAGGTTTTAAAACTTTAATCTTTTTCTCAATAAATTAAAATATGTAGAAATTAGGTTTTTTTTAACTTTTTATCACTTTTCTTAATAAATAATTTTTTCTTATTATCATTATTATTAATTACTAATTTATTTTGTAAATAAACATGTACATTAAATATTTAGTAAATTAGGTTAAACTTTAATATTTTTCTTTAATAATTAAAAACAACTTAGAATTAGGGTTTCTCTTGAATTTTAATTTTCTTTATTTCATAAATACAAAAACCATCAAAAAAACATTTCTTTTCTTTAATTTAATAATTAATTAACTTTTCATTCAATTTAATTCCAAAAGGGTCTAACGCCCTCGAACGTTCCATTTTTTATTCTTTTCGCGCATTTATTCTTATTTTCCTTTTTTTTATATTATGTAATTGCTCAAGCCTTGTAATAGTAATTAGGAATTTATTTACTCTCCGCATTTTTATTCAAAACGGGTCTTTGTATTTTGGCGATGTATAGACCCGCGCCTTGTAATAGCGTAGGATTTTACTTTCCGCATTTAAATTTCCGCACTTTTAAACTGCTAAACTTTGCATGAAAGAATGAATGGCCTAAATTAAAAACAATGCGTAGCTCACCAAATGCATGATCAAAGACAAATATTAACTGAAAACAACACACAAATTCACACACCACTCTTAGGGTACGCCTCACTGTTGCCTTGCCCCTAAAAAGGTGATCGTCGAGTAGAGGACGTTTTAGTAAGTCCTCATGATCCAGGAACCTGGCATGAGGGTGGCTTCTAAGGTGTCTTCCTATTGCTCCCGTGATCACCATGTCCCGAACCTCGAATTGACCCGAACACCTCCAACGGTGGTGCTACCTACCTCTCAATGGTGGGATGGCACTACTTTTAAGGACATTTACACAGACGAATTCCTTAGGGTAGGTAGACAACTCATAGATACTTGCTCTAATTTCAAAACAAATTCAAAAATACTTTTCACACCAATACATTTTCAAAAAGCTTTCGAAAGCAATTTTTCAAACACTCTTGAGGACCGATACAAGAGTCGAACTGGAATTTTCAAAGAAACTTTTTTTAAAACCCACAGTTGAAAAGCAAACAAACCATTTTGAAAACACAATGAGCAAGTATCTAAGAGCCCATGGATAACCATGGATAGAAAGGGTGCTAACACCTTCCCTTTCTATAACCTACCTCCCGAACCGAGAGCAATCTCTTTAAGGAATTTTTCTGTGCTTTTGTCCTTTCCATTTGGAGAAAATAAAAGACGGTGGCGACTCTTGCTTCTGCGACATTTCGCGAACCAGCGTTAAACAGTCAGTTCCAGATCCACCGATCACAGTCAGCATATACTATCTTATCTGGCGAGAAGCCCATGCCAGAGCGCAACAAGTTTTCTCGAGAAGTGAATATCTTGTTTCACAGTCAGTAAACTTTTTACTCAGGTAGTAAATAGCATGCTCTTTTTGGCCAGACTCGTCATGCTGCCCCAACATACACCCCATTGAATTTTCCAAAACAGTTAGATACATGATCAAGGGTCTTTCCTCGACTGGTGGCATTAAAACATGAGGCTCTTGCAGGTACTCTTTGATCTTGTCGAAGGCAGTTTGGAACTCATCATTCCATTTGACTACTTGATCTTTCTTCAGTAATTTGAAGATTGGTTCACAAGTAGCTGTCAGGTGAGAAATGAATATGGCAATGTAGTTTAACCGTCCCAAGAATCCTCTGACTTCCTTCTCGATGCGAGGAGCATGCATTTCTTATATCTCTTTCACCTTGGCAGGATCCACCTCGATACCTTTACCACTGACGACAAATCCTATGAGTTTACCGGACCTCACCCCAAATGTGCATTTATTCGGGTTCAACCTCAACTTGTGTTTCTTTAGTCTCTCAAAGAGTTTCTGTAAATGGTCAAGATGTTCCTCTTCAGTTTGAGATCTGACTATCATGTCGTCCATATAGACCTCTATTTCGTGATGTATCATGTCGTGAAATAGAGCTACCATGGCACGTTGATAGGTTACCCCAACGTTCTTCAACCCGAATGGCATAACCTTGTAACAGAAAGTGCCCCATTGTGTGACAAAGGTTGTCTTCTCCATGTCCTCAGGTGCCATTTTGATTTGATTATAGCCTAAGAAACCATCCATGAAGGAAAACACCTTATGCTGTGCTGTATTGTCAACCAGAATATCGATGTAGGGAAGTGGGAAATCATCCTTAGGTCTTTCCCTATTCAAATCTCTGTAGTCCACGCACATTCGTACCTTGCCTTCCCTTTTAGGCACGGGAACAACATTCGTGACCCATTGCAGATAGGAGGTGACAGCCAAGAATCCGGTGTTGAATTGTTTCATGACTTCCGCTTTGATCTTCTCTGACATGTATGGTCACATGCGACAGACCTTTTGTTTTATCGGAGGGCAGTCTTCTTTTGTTGGTAGACGGTGTACCACAATATCAGCATCCAATCCTAGCATGTCTTTGTACGATCAGGCAAAGACCTTGACATAATCATGTAGCAAATGAGCCAGATGCTTATTGACACTGGGTTCTAGATTGGCACCCACCTTGACTTCTTTCTTGTCCTCCTCGGTTCCTAGGTTAACTGTGTCCACTGATTCTCCGCGAGGCTGTATGGTCCTCTCTTCTTGTTGTAGTAACCTGGCTAATTCCCCTGACACTTCACAATCTACCCTTGGTTGATTATTTCTTTGTTGATCAGATGCAAGTTTTGGGATCATAACAACCCCCACCATTGGTCGGCGTTTTGCTCTATCTTGGTTTCTTTACGGATATACAACAACCACCTCTTTCTTTCTGATAAAGGGCTTCCTTACAGCTGTAGAAGAGGATGTGTCTTTCTGGATCTTTCCATTCTTAATACCGACTTCTATCCTTTCTCCGGTCAATATTAGTTCAATGAAGCCTGCAGATGAACTTTCGATTAAATGATTGAAGAAGGGACCCGACAAAGTGCCCAAGAACATGTCCACCAATTCTCTCTCAGATAGAGGGGGTTGAACTCTTCCAGCCAAATCTCTCCATTTTTGTGCATAGTCCTTGAAACCTTCATTGGAGGCCATAGCCATACTCTGGAGTTGAGTACAGGTAGGCGCCAAATCAGCATTGTACTGGTATTGCTTGTAGAAAGCTGCAGCAAGATCTTCCCAATTGTGAACATTAGCCCTTTCTAGTTGGTAGAACCAGTCAAGTTGAGTCCCAGGCAGACTGTATTGGAAGAAATGTACCCATAAGTCTTTGTCAGCGGTATGGGGTTGGATTTTCCTCACATATGATCGGAGATGCATCTTAGGGAATGGAACTCCGTCATAATTAGCGAATACAGGTGCTTTGAATTTCAGAGGAATCACAATCCCCGACACCAAACCCAATTCCTCAAAGTCCAAGCTCGATACCTTCTGGATGTTTATACTTATCATCAGCTGGAGGGTATTGTTCCTCAGAGTAGTCCTCTTCTTCTTCCTCCTCTTCCGATTATGATGGGACAACTGTTTCCTTGCCTTTCCCTTCCCCTTCATCGGATTTTATTGCAAAGTCCAAAGTCCTCCTTGTCTGCCCATGAAATCTTCTTCCCATGTTCAAGACTCCAGTTACCTTCTTTGTTTTCTTTTTTCTCTCTTCAGCCAGCAGAGTCTTCAACTCTTCCTGCCCCTTAGCTAGGGTCATGAGCAACTGTTGAAACTGCGTATTCTGAGCTTGAAGATCCTTCACTCTTTGCTCAAGATCCATCTTACTGAAATAAACAGTAGAGAGACGAGGATACTTGTTGCAAAAACCTGCTTATGTTATGATGAATGGTATATGCATATGCAATGTTTTCAAGGATTTCAAAGATTCAAATTTGCTTTAGACAAAAAGGAAACACATGTTATATTAATAAGATAAAGTTTGAGTACATCAATGCCCCATGGGAAAAATAATACAAAATCTCTAAGATAGAAAAGTAGTGCGCATCCTCTTTGGTGCAATGTAGGC
Organism: Vicia faba; assembly: GCA_948472305.1. Taxonomy (NCBI): domain Eukaryota; kingdom Viridiplantae; phylum Streptophyta; class Magnoliopsida; order Fabales; family Fabaceae; genus Vicia; species Vicia faba. The sequence goes on from OX451738.1 coordinate 1,299,784,662, forward strand.
ATTCAGAGTTTGCTCCTCATGAAGTAGCCTAGTGAGCTCCAAAACCTTCTTATCGCTTGCGTAGAATTGGGCTTCGAAAATATATTGCTCTCCTTTGAGTTGTATCCAATCCCTTTAGAGGTCTTCAAGAGATGTGGGCATGTTAAGATGTAGGATAGTGTATGGAACGCCTCCCTCCATGATAGGCTCAATGATTACCGGGAGAATGGAGGGGTAAGGCATCATAAGACTCTGAGCGCGAGTTCGTACCCATTTGAGGTAAGGCTCAAGAGGGATGGAATTCTTGTGTCCCAAAGTCTTGCTATCCACCTTGTTTAACATCCTCCAAGCTCGGATAAATCTCTAGCGAAGACCTTGATTGTCGTTGTCATAGTCAAATACCAAACCTTGAATCAGTATCTCGTGCGGGCCATCCCTTCGGGCATAACCAAACTGTCTTAAGGTTAAGCAAGGGTTGTAGGTGATTCCTCCCCTAATGCCAAGTAAAGGTACATTAGGAAATTCTCCACAATGGTCAACAATGATAACGTTCTCTTTGGATCGGGAGCACCGATGAATGTCTGAATGCTTGAGCGTTATCAACCTTTGTGACCACCTTGAAACTTGCTCATTCTTTAATACATACTAGGGAAGATGAGAAATAAACCATATTGCCAATAGAGGAGTGCAAAACATAAGGACACCTCTCTTCCTCATTGTGCGAGTGTGAAAAGAGTGTAGGATATCCCCTAGCAATGTAGGCACTGGGTTGCGGGATATGAAGATTTTGACGGCCTTGACATCTATGAGTTGGTAAGGATTTGGAAACAAAACCATCCCATAGATGAGGAGAGCCACAATTTCCTCAAAGGCTTTCAAGTCTAAGGAATTCCAACTGCTTTGGGCTTTCTCAAACAAAAACTTTGCTAGGAAGCCTTTGACACCACTCCTTGTTTCCCAATGAGTTATGATATCAGATGAGTGCAAGTGTAGAGCTTGAGAAATCTCTTCTTGCTTTGGATATCTTTCTGTATCGTTGAAAGGTAGTTGATTGAGAATGGGAATCCTCAAGAGTTTGGAGAATTCTTCCAAAGTAGGCACAAGTTGATAGTTAGGAAATGTGAAGCAATGGTGCAAAGGATCAAAGAACTGAAAGAGCACCTTCATCATGTGCTCATCTGTGTTGGAGGTGACCAAGTTCAGTAGACGACCATGTCTCTCGATGAATGGAGAGTGTTGCACCCCAAAATTTTCCCTCTCATATTGCTCAAAACATTGCAAGAATAATCTCCAAGTGGCTCAAGATTGCTCAAGAGTTGGACAGTCAAGTCATCTCCTAAGGCAGTCAACCTCAAATTAGGGTTTTGTGTTGCATCAAGATCCTTGAATAAAAATGAACTAAAGTGATCCAAAATTTCCTAATATGCTCTCAAGATTATCCATGCCAAATTTCAAGCCTTGCAGAGGAAGTTTGCTCAGTCAATTGCTCAAAGGGTCCAAAAATCGACTGTGCTAGGGCAAAAGTCAACTGTGACCTATAAACAGTCACACTTCAAGATTTTTTTGTCAACATTCTCATTTTGAAGGATTTTTCATCATTTTATCAAGGGTTGATCATGATTCATCAAGGATTGCTCAAAATTCATCAAGACTCAAAAGTTGCTAAATTAGGGTTTTGTAGGAAAAGTCAACTCAACTTTGACCAAGCATAACTTTCTCATACTTTATGAGAAATGACCCATCCAAAGCTAATTGTGAAGAGGATGCAATTTCCTACAATCCATCTTCATACCCCAAGATCAGAAAATGCACTCACAAAAAGTTACAAATTTGGACATTATAGGTCATTTTTGAAAGTCAACAAAAACACCTTTTTTTCCAAAGCTTATAACTTGAGAATGGAATATCAAAATGAGATGAGACCAAAAGGGTTCGTTATAGGACATCTCAAGCTTTCTAAAAAGTCCAGGAACACTTCCAAAAGTTCAAAATTGAAGAAGTTATGCATTGTTTAAGTTGGGCATTTTTGCAAAATTGCCAAAAGTCAACTATCCCAAAAACTTCAAATTTTGTCAAATGGGCCCATTCTTTTCCACTTGATTTGATCTTGCCACATTGCACACGTGTCCTAGCTTCAGCCTTGTGTCCATTTATCAATTTTATTATTTTATTAGATTTTTTATTGAATTATTCCATTTTAAATCAATTTAAATCAAATAAAATCCCAAAACTTGATTACATGAGATCTTTTCCTATTTTCAGGACTTAATCGTCATCAATATCATGATCAAACTCGTATCAAGCATTCCATGTGCAAAAAGATCGGATTTTTTGACAAAATAGGCAAGCTTTCAATGGTGGATCAAATCCAATCTCAAGGCATTGATGTGGAAAGATTCAAGACAAATTTGTTGATCTAATGCCTTCTATCATACATATACAAGTCAAAGCACACGAAATCAGACCTAGAGGATGCAAGAACACCAAGAACAAAACTTGAGAAAAGTGGAAAAAGTGCAAAACTGAAATCACACTTAAAGCCGTTTAGAAAGGCAAAACTCAACACCAATCAATTGATGGGTGTCTACTCAACGTCCTGCAACCCAAAGCAAGCTCTCATACGCATCAAAACACACTGTAAGCATCACGTTTCTTGGCCCTGTATTCCAAATCGCAACTCTCTATTTTCGCATCATTTTGACAAATCATGGACATATTTGTGATGCTTATGAAATTTCTGAACTTTTGGCAATATTTGATTTCAGTTATATGGACTGTAACCCTATGGCCGAACCTAGGGTTTTGTAGTTTGTTTTTTGGGCGTTTATTTTACAGGCAAAATTAGCTCCAGTAATGGCCATGGACATGACCGGAGGAGGAAGACGAGCATAACCATGGTCTTGGGAAGAATTTTCATGGCCTAGAATTGATTTTAGGATGGACCTACGAATTTAGTTGCGGATCTAAATCCGCAAGAAAAATTACAGGGCTGGAGGTTAGGGGTGGAGACGTGGCACTCCCCCTGTGGTTGATTCAAACTTGGCGCATTTTTTTATATTTTCTGGCATATTAATTTGTTTCCTTTATTTTTATTGTGTTGTATATATTGACAAATAGAACATGATGGTTGTGTGGCAATTGAGCCCTGGCAACATGCCTTGGGACCTGGGTTCGAATCCCAGGTCCCCCATATGCTTTATTATGTTTTTCTTCAGGTGATCAGGTGGTGACCCAAACGTGTAGCCTACTATACTCCCTCATTCAATCAATGGACAGATGGCCATAGGCCAGATCTGAGGGCCAGGAGATGAACGTCCACCATGGGATCCAGTCAACCAGTGCATAGGGAATCCAGAAAGTCAGCCAGGCCAACGCCTAATGGGCCTTGAATTTGCCATTCTAACCCCCTAAGCAGGCCCAAACCTCCTAACTCTTTCTATTTTCTTTTATTATTTCTTTTAATTATTTATTGTTATTATTTTTATTATAAACTAACCAATCAAATAATTTTCTCTATAAAATAAAATAAAAACTAAAAAATGTTTTCTTATTTAAATTAAATTTCAGCATTTTATTTTTGTTAACAATATTAATTTAATTAATTTAGTTTTAATTAGGAATAACTTTTAATATATTTTGCAATAATTAAAATTAACTTAGACAATTAGGTTTTTATTAACATTGACTAAATTTATTTTTATTTCTTTAAATAACACAAAAATCCAAAAATATTATTTTCATAAATTAATTAATTAATTTATTAATTTAATAATTAATTTAGATTATTTTCTTTCTTAATTCAAAAACAAACAAAAAAAATCTTTTCTTTAATAATTAAAGGGTCAAAACCCTAAAACTTGCGCCCGATTTAATTTCCTGCACGCGATCCATTTTATTCAATATTGTATCTGTTTCCGGAATGTAATAGCTTAATAGGAATTTAAATATTTTTATTGCTTTATTTATTTTCCGCATTTATTTTAAAGGGTTTGTCTTTGGCGATGTAAATACCCGACGCCTTGTAATAGTTAGTTAAATTTCTGCAATTTAATTTCCGTAACTTATAAACTGTTAGATGTTTGATAATAGGAATGCATGACAAGATTGAACGTTTAAACCTAAAATCAACATAGATAACCACAAACATGTACAAAGATAAAACAAACTGAAAACAACACACTCACACATGCGCACTCTTAGGGTACACCTCATTTGGTTGCCTTCGTAACGCGGTCATTGAGTATAGGAAGTTTTAAAGGTCGCCCTCTTGTCCAAAGATCATAGTTGCCTCGAAAGGTTGCCTCGGAAAAATGATCTAAGACATTAGGGTTACCGCTAAGGCGTCCTAACATTGCTTTTAGTGACCGCACGTCCCTAAAATTGAATTGACCCTTAAACTCCAACGACGATGCTACCTACTCATTCATAGTGGGATAGCATTGTCTAAAGGAAAATTGCATAGAACGATTCCTTTTTCGAGTAGGTAGATGGTTCTTAGATACTTGCTCTTTCAAAAACAAAAAAACTTTCCACACTTACACCTTTCAAACAAAAACTTTTTTTCAAACCCACAAACACAAAGAAAGCAATATTTTGAAAACAATATGAGCAAGTACCTAAGAGCCCATGGATAACCACGTATAGAAAGGGTGCTAACACCTTCCCTTTCTATAATCTATCCCCCAGACCCGAGAAACATCTCGAAAAAGGAATTTTTCTGTGCTTTTTTCCTTTCCTTGATTGGATAAAATAAAAGACGGTGGCGACTCTTGCTTACCGCGACATTTTGCGAACATAAACGCAAAATGCAAACCATCATTCCAAAAACAGTCAGTTCTCTTCCACCGTATCACAGAACTGGCGACTCTGTTGGGGACGCTTAATAAGTGGGGTGTACCTTAGGATTAGATCATTGTGTTTTCAATTATTTGCTTTGTATGCTTTATATTTGTGGGCTTATATCGGAGTTACTATAGATCCTAACTCGGATCTGGGGAATACCCTTTAGGTAAGTAGCAATAAACTGTGAGGGAACTGTACGGCGTAGACTGATACGGTTGAAGCAGTAGCTACGTTGGTGTGACACTTTAGATTGTACCGATATCCCTTGTGTTGGAATGAGGAGAATATGGGTCATCTAAGGGGTCATTAAGCACCAACTGACCTTAGAACCTTTAAATTGACCAACTTGGCCTTAGAACAGTAGCAGTATGCTACACTCATTGAGACTAAACTCTCGCGATAATTCCGGCCGCAAGAAAAGGTTGCTAAACTGGATTATGACCGATCGAGGGTAGTCAGTGATATTGAGATCCTCTAGAACCCGGTTACTATTTTTAGGACAGGTTTGAACCAACTGAACTGAAAGAGGGTAGTACCTAAGCTCCTTGCCAGCCTGAAATCTAAGGGCTCTCTGTGTGACTTGTGTGCCTTTACCATGTTTTCTATTTATGGATACTTGTGATGTGCTTTCTATCATGACATCATGACATCATAACATTGCATACATCTTGCATTGGACTAACCTATTTCAAAGACAGGAGGGATTCATCTTTGTTCTGTTTTGTAGGTCATGATGCTCATGCGTAGGAATACCATCCGGATCAACTTTGTCCAGGTTCCCACTATGCTTAAAGATTTGGTTGCAAAGATGTCAGATACTACCTCCTTCATCAGAAGACATGGGCATCTTCTCAGTTTGGTCACCTCCAAATTGGACGAGCAAATGATGAGTGTTTTGGTCCAATTCTATGATCCACTGTACCATTGCTTTACTTTTCAGGACTACCAGCTGGTCCCCACCTTAGAGGAGTTCTCTGACCTGCTTGGTATCCCTATTCGGGAGCAGACCCCGTTTATTTGTTGGGAGAAGATCCTTAGGCCAGAAGAGATTGCTTCAGCCCTTCATATGACAAAGGATGACATAATGGCTAATTGGGAGACTAGAAGTGGAGCAAAGGGCTTTCTGACTAAGTTCTTGGTTGGTAAGGCTAATTATTTCTGGGATAGTCTAGATTTCAAGGCATTCGAAGATATTCTGGCTCTTCTGATATATGGCTTGGTATTGTTTCCGAACCCTGACTCCTTTGTTGATGTGAATGCGGTGAAAATCTTCATCTCTCGTAATCCTGTACCCACTCTCTTAGGTGACATTCTTCATCAGCTTTATACCTGTACTGCTCGAAAGCGGGGAACCTTGATGTTCTGTGCTCCATTATTGGCGAGGTGGTTTATTTCGCACCTCCCCAAATCAGTTCTGAAGAACAAAGAAGGCATGGGCTGGGCTTATAGGGTTATGTCTCTCTCTCACAATGACATCATCTGGACTATCAAGGGTATGGACGAGGTGGCTATCATTGATCAGTGTGGGGAGTACCCCAATGTTCCACTGATAGGAACCAATGGAGGAATTACTTACAATCCGTACTTGGCCTTACGTCAGTTTGGGCGAGCCAGAAGAGAAGGACCTCATGAGCTGCTAATGCCTAGTATCATCTTTGATTTTCAAGGGGATAGCGACGAGCAACGCCGCAGATTCATAAGGGCTTGGGACAGAGTTCACAGATCTGATCCACACGAGCTGGGCCCAAAGACTTCACTTCTGATGGAGCCATATCTCAGATGGGTTCGTATTCGTGCCCAAAAGCTGGGTATGCCGTATGAAGTCGTCCTGCCTATCATTGTTGAAGTTGCTAATGAAGAAGGGGTTCTTCCGACCATCCTCCATCCTCACATGCCCACTGACATTGGGGCACTAAAAAGGTCTTGGATGCAGCTGAGAGAAGAGTGGGATGCTTACCGAGAAAAGTTTAACGAGCAAGAGCAGAAGATTCAGAAGTTGACTAGGCAGCTGGAGAACGAGCGGATCCTCAATGACTATGTCCCCATCGACAAGAAGCGACCATGGGAGCACTAATTGTCCTTTGATTATTTCCTTTCCAGTTTTTATTTACTTTTCAGTATTTCCTTTCTTGTAACGCCTTAAGGGTAATTTGTTGAACAATTTGAATTTCAAAGTTTATCTAATAAAAGTGTGCTTCGTTTCTTGTTTACGAATTTAAATCTCTCAATGTCTTTGAAATCATATCATACGCATTTCATCCCATGCACTTCATAACAGGTACCCATTACAGGTCTCTTATCTTCTTCGTTGTTTATTTCAGCATCATGTCTGCTGAACCATCAACTGAGCAAGCAATCAAGGCCCTACAGGCGTAAAACGCCCAATTCCAAGAGTTGTTCATGAATCTAGCTAAGGGTCAGAAAGATCTGAAGACCCTTATTCTGAAAGAGAAGAAGAAGAAGAAGACGGTCCTGTTCAACATGGGTCACAAATTTGGAAACAATTTGCGAGATGAAGTTGATTTGACCACCTCGTCTGGAGGGAAAGATATTCAAGAAGAAAGGAGAGCTCCTAGCCCTGTGGTTTCAGAAAATGAGACGGACTTCGACGAAGACCAGTATCCTCTGACCGAGGATAAATACAAGCAACTGGAAGACAGGTTGAATGTGATGGAAGTTCATAAGGTGCCTGGTCTGGACTTTGGTGATCTGGGTCTATCATTTGGGGTGGTGATTTCCCACAAATTCAAAGCACCAGCCTTTGCTAAGTATGACGGAGTTTCTTGTCCGAAGCTGCACCTCTGGTCATATGTAAGGAAGATTCAGCCGTACACCGCTGATAAGAACCTATGGATCCATTTCTTTCAAGACAGTCTCTCAGGGACTCAGCTTGAATGGTTTTACCAGCTCGAAGGAGCTAGTATCCGCAGTTGGGAAGATTTGGCTGCTGCTTTCTACAGGCAGTACCAATACAATGCCGACCTTGCTCCTACGCGTACCCAACTCCAGGGTATGTCTATGGGAACGGGTGGAGGTTTCAAAGATTATGCTCAGAAGTGGAGGGACCTCACCGGAAGAGTGAAACCACCCTTGGCTTATCGGGAGCTCGTGGATATGTTTCTGGGGACCTTGTCTGGTCCGTTTTTCAACCATCTGATTGGAAGCTCTTCGTCTGGATTTATAGAGCTAATTATGACCGGTGAAAGGATTGAGGCTGGTATTAAGGCTGGTAAGATACAAAAGGGTGCTTCATCGAGCACTGAGAAAAAGCCTTTTAAGAAGGAGTCCAGTGCTGTTTACAGTTCGAAAAGCCAGAATAGACCTGAACACCTCCAAGCTGTTAATGCAGTTGTTATTTCAAGACCTGCTGGGGCTCCTCAGCGTAACAATCAACAAAAGGCCGAGAGACCTCGAAGGCAATTCACCCATCTCAACATGACTTTGTCTCAGATTCTACTGCAGTTATTAAAGACCAATCTAGTAACTCCAAGGGAGGCTCCACAGAATCCCAATACTGCATCACCTAAGTACAACCCTAATGCCCGCTGTGCTTTTCATTCTGATAGCTCGGGACATAATACGGATGATTGTTGGGCTTTGAAGAACAAAATATAGGACTTAATTGATGCTAAGGAGATTGAGTTCGAGGCGCCCGAAAGACCTAATGTTGTGACTGATCCTATGCCCAAGCATGGAGTGAATGCTATAGATGAAGACTCGTTTGTGGTTTCTATGAATGACATTGTTACCCCTTTGATGACTATGAAGAAGAACCTTTTGCTAGCCGGTTTATTTCCGGGATGTGACGAAGGTTGCCGTATGTGTTCTGCCCTACCAACCGGTTGCCATCTTTTGAAATTAGGTGTCTAACGCCTGATGGATAGTAAAGAGATTCTGTTTCAGAAGACTATTGTTCCTCAAGTTCGGACTGAAGAAGTTGCTATAATCACCATTTTCGACAATTCTTCCACGAGAAAGCCTGTTAGAATTACATCTGTTCCAAGGATCACACCATTGATCATCACTGTTTCTGGGCCTATCCCCTATACATCTGATAAAGCTGTCCCTTGGCACTACGGGGCTGGTGTTTATTTTCATGGAGTTAAATAAGATTTGGATGCTGATACTGACGTCAGCAATATTGTTGGACCTGCTAAAGTCACCCGCAGCGGAAGACTTTTCTCACCTGATATCTCTCCACCAACTGCCCAAAAACCTGTTGTTATTACACCTGCCAGTGTACCTGCTACTATTCCTGTTCAAGTTCCTATTCTTACTCCTGTCGACGAGTCATCTAACACTCGGGGCAAAGGGATTGCCAGTGAGCCTGCCCAGACGGAGGCACCGAAGATGATTACTGTTGAAGCTTCCAGACAAGAGATGGAAGAGATTCTGAAAATCATCAAAAAGAGCGACTACAATGTAGTCGAGCAGCTAGGGCAAACCCCGTCCAAGATTTCTATGTTATCTCTGTTGCTATGCTCAGAGGTCCATGCCAAGGCTCTGATTGCTTTCCTGAAAACTGCACACGTACCGCAAGAAACGTCGGCTGATCAGTTTAAAGATTGCGTGGCTAGTTTGACTGCTGATAATGGGTTGGGTTTCTCTAACACCGATTTGACTGCTAAAGGGAAGAATCACAATGATGCCCTGCATGTCTCCCTTGAATGCAGGGGCACTACTCTTGCTCATGTATTGGTGGATATTGGTTCCTCGTTGAACGTTTTGCCTAAGAAAGCTCTAGACCGGTTGGGCTGTGAAGGGATGTAGTTGAAACCAAGAAACATTGTCGTCAGGGCCTTTGATGGGTCTAAGAGGATGGTGCATGGAGAATTTGATATCCCGATTAAGGTTGGTTCTCAGGTTTTTGCATCTACATTCTATGTGATGGACATTCGACCATCTTATTCTTGTTTGTTGGGTCGTCCGTGGATCCACAAAGCTGGGGCAGTAACCTCAACGCTCCACCAGAAACTGAAGTACCCGGTCAAAGGGAAAATTGTGACGGTGCAAGGAGAAGAGGAGTACATGGTGAGCCACCTCAACTTTTTCCGATATGTAGAGATGGATGGAGAATTCATCGAGACCCCGTTCCAACATTTTGAAGAGGTTCCCCAGACACTGGCGTCAACTGAGATTGTTGTTGAAGATCCTCCTATGAAGATGGCTTTCCTCAAGGATGCCCGGGCAGTTGTTGAGAAAGGTGGGTGTACAAATTGGGGCCAACTCCCTAATTTTGCATAGAAGACTAACAAGTTTGGTTTGGGTTTCACTGCAGAAGCTCAAAGGGCTGTTCGGAATGCACAGATCGGAAGACCTCCCTTGTTCATCAACAATTCAGGAGTAAATGCCATTGAAGACGATGTTGAAGAGTCTGAGTTCGACAGTTGGATCTATCCTACTACTGACGATGGACTAGGCAACTGGACAGCAAAGGACTTCATCCCTATTTCTTTTGTTACCCAGTAATGAAACTTTTTGTTTTGAATTTGTAACAGACAATGTTTTAAACTTTACGGCCCGGTGTCTTACCCGGGGCACCGTGGCTTCATTTGTGAGGGCTTTATATGTGTCATCTACATATATCATTAATAGAAGCATTGGACGTTTCTTGCATTTTGAATTTTGTGCTCCTTGTTTTTCTTTTTATATATTGCAAAACAACTATTTTACACACACTCACATATACAGGTCTACATCCACTCTGGATCTCACTGATAACGACTCTGCTACTGCCAGTTATGACTTTGAAAGTCCGATCAACTTAGCCGAAGACGAAGGTGAAGATGATTGCGAAGTGCCTGGTGAACTTGCAAGACTGCTACTCCAAGAGGAGAGGGCTATACAGCCACATGAAGAGCCAGTGGAAACAGTGAATCTGGGTACAGAGGTAAACAAGAAAGAGGTCAAGATCGGGGCAAATCTGGAGCTTAGCGTAAAACAACGGTTAATTCAGATGCTGCGTGACTATGTCGAGATCTTTGCTTGGTCTTATGAAGATATTCCTGGGTTGGATACCGATATTGTGGTTCACCGATTGCCTACCAAGGAAGACTGTCCTCCAGTGAAGCAGAAAGTCCACCGGATGCGCCCAGAGATGTCCGAGAAAATCAAGGCTGAAGTTATGAAACAGTTTGACGCCGGTTTTCTAGCTGTTACTTCGTACCCACAGTGGGTTGCCAATGTGGTTCCTGTGCCGAAGAAAGACGGTAAGGTTCGAATGTGTGTCGACTATAGGGATTTGAACAGGGCAAGCCCCAAGGATGATTTCCCTCTACCTCATATCGACGTTCTGGTTGACAATATCGCTCAACACAAGGTATTCTCCTTTATGGATGGTTTCTCCGGTTATAATCAGATTAAAATGGCTCCCAAAGACATGGAGAAGACAACCTTTGTTACTCAATGGGGTACCTTTTGCTACAAGGTCATGCCTTTTGGATTGAAGAATGCTGGGGCAACATATCAGCGCGCCATGGTCGCCTTGTTCCATGACATGATCCATCATGAGATTCAAGTATACGTCGACGACATGATTGCGAGATCTCAAACTGAGGAAGAACACCTTGACCATCTTCAGAAGCTATTTGACAGGTTGAAGTTGTACAAGCTGAGGTTAAACCCGAACAAGTGCACCTTCGGGGTGAGATCTGGTAAGCTGCTGGGTTTTGTCGTAAGTGATAAAGGTATTCAGGTGGACCCTGCAAAGGTGAAAGCCATACATGAAATGCCAGCTCCCAGAACAGAGAAAGAAGTCAGAGGCTTTCTGGGACGACTGAACTACATTGCCCGATTCATCTCACACCTGACTGCTACTTGTGAGCCAATCTTGAAGTTACTGAAGAAAGATCAAGTAGTACGTTGGAACGATGAATGCCAGGCCGCATTCGAAAGAATCAAAGAGTATCTCCAAGAGCCACCTATTCTGATGCCTCTAGTTGAAGGGAGACCTTTGATCTTATACTTGACATTACTCGACAACTCAATGGGGTGTGTGATGGGGCAGCATGACAAGTATGGCCGAAAAGAGCATGCTATTTATTACCTTAGCAAAAAGTTTACCGACTGTGAGACCCGATACTTGTTGCTCGAGAAAACTTGCTGCGCTTTGGCAGGGGCTGCTCGCCGGCTGAGACAGTATATGTTGACTCACACTACTCTATTGATATCAAAGATGGATCCAATCAAGTATATCTTCGAAAAGCCTGCCTTGTCCGGGAGAATAGCAAGATGGCAAATGATCTTGACTAAGTATGACATCCAATATATGACCCAAAAGGCAATTAAGGGAAGTGTGTTGGCAGACCATTTGGCACATCAGGCCGTGGATGATTACCAGTCTATGAACTTTGAATTTCTGGACGAGAATATCATGATAGTGACCGACTATGAGACACCTGGACCGGATGAAGGACCTGAAGAAGGATCCTGATGGTCTATGTACTTTGATGGAGCTTCAAACGTTTTGGGTAATGGCATTGGCATCGTGATCATATCTCCTAAAGGCTCTCATACTCCATTCACCGCCCGACTATGTTTCAACTGCACCAACAATATGGCGGAGTATGAAGCATGCATCATGGGTCTTCGAGCATCAATTTACCTAAGGATTAAGTTTCTAAGTGTCTTTGGAGATTCCGATCTCGTGATCAGTCAGATCAAAGGCGAGTGGGATACGAAACACCCGAACCTTATTCCTTACAAGGAGTATGTATTGACGTTGCTTCCGCATTTCGAAGAGATAACCTTTGAACACTTCCCTAGAGAGGAGAATCAGTTGGCGGACGCGCTAGCTACTATGTCTTCTATGTTCAAAGTCAATTGGGACAACGAAGCTCCCCGGATTATCATTGAAAGATTGGACGAACCTGCATATTGCTGTGATATTGAGACTAAAGAGGTATCCGATAAACCCTGGTTTCATGAGGTGAAGAGATATCTTGAAGCCCAGGAGTACCCCGAGGGTGCATCTGTTAATGACAAGAAGTTTCTGAGGAGGTTCGCAACAAAGTTCTTCATCAGTAATGGTATCCTTTACAAGCGTAACCATGATTCGACCTTACTGCGATGTGTGGATAAGAATGAAGCAAAAAAGATCATGGCAGAGTTACATGAAGGTACTTTCGGAACTCATTCCAGTGGACATACCATGGCAAAGAAGATCCTTCGGGAAGGATATTATTGGTCCACTATGGAAGCCGACTGTTATCAGCATTCTCGGACATGTCACAAGTGCCAAGTTTATGCTGATAAGGTGCATATACCTCCAGTTCCTCTAAACGTCTTGACGACTCCGTGGCCTTTTGCAATGTGGGGCATTGATATGATTGGCGATATCAGACCTACAACATCCAACAAGCATCGTTTCATCCTGGTAGCAATTGATTACTTTACAAAGTGGGTTGAAGCAGCTTCCTTTGCTACCGTAACCAAGAACGTCGTGGCACGATTTGTTCGGCATAATCTGATATGTCGATATGGTGTACTAGAGAGGATCATTATGGACAATGGTACCAATCTCAACAATAAAATAATCACTGAGCTCTACAAGCAGTTTAAGATACAACATCAAAACTCTTCTCCTTACCGGCCGAAGATGAATGGGGTTGTCGAAGCGGCTAATAAGAACATTAAGAAGATTGTGCAGAAGATGACAGTGACATACAAAGATTGGCACGAGATGTTACCATTTGCTCTTCATGGATACCGCACCTTAGCGCGGACGTCGACAGGGGAAACACCCTATTCCTTGGTATATGGTATGGAGGCTGTCTTTCCCATCGAAGTTCAGATACCCTTTCTCTGAATCATGAAGGATGCAGGTTTGAGTGAAAATGACTGGATTCAGACCCGGCTTGATCAACTGAACCTAATAGATGAAAAGAGGCTTACTGCTATTTGTCATGGTCAGACGTACCAAAAGCGAATGATCAAGGCATTTAACAAGAAAGTTAGACGACAAGAGTATCAAATTGGGGATCTGGTTATCAAACACATCATACTACCTCAAGGTGATCCCAGGGGCAAATGGACCCCTACTTACGAAGGGCCATTTGTGGTTAAGAACATTTTTTCAGGAGGAGCTATGATTCTAACCACCATGGATGGTGACGACCTTCCTCACCCCGTCAATGCAGACATAGTGAAAAGATACTACGCATAATCAAAGACCCGCTAGGTTGACTGGCCTAGGAAAAAATAAGGGCTTCCCGGCGAACCAAAAGGGTTCGGGAAAAAATAAGGGATAAAAATAAAAAAATCTGTACACCCGGCAAGTCGAAAACCTGAAAAGGCGACTTGGGAAAAAAAGGGTATCCCGGTGGACTGAAAACCCGAAAGGGCGGTCCAGGCAAAAATTAGGGATCAAAGCGTAACACTATGTCTCATTGGATCACCTTGCATCCAGACTTCGGTATCGACTATCAAGCTCGGACGACACTAATCAATCTGATCTACCTTTAACCAAGTAGCAAAGTGATGAGATGCTCGAGGACATAAAGGCAATAGCAGAGTTGGAACCCAGTGGGATTATTCACATAGCTGTTTTGTTTTGTTTTTCACAATTTGTATAAATTTTATTTGTTCGGCGGCGTTCTCTTACTAGGACGTCAGCCTCTTGTACAAAAATGCCTATTTACAGGCCAAACTTCAAAATCAATACAATTCATTCTCAAAGAAATTTCAAACTGTTTTTCCCTTTATCTGTTTTGTTTTGCAAAGAACGTCCAATGTTCATTTTTGATATATGCATTTGACATTAATTACTGCTCATAAATACTTGCATACGAAACAAAAGGATGATTACGGGTAATATCAGATACAGGGGCAATAAGAATTGTCCGAGCTGTACAGTTGCTCTATCCACCAGGTACAAAGGTTGATTCAGCTGAAGAATATGGCTAAGATACCTTCACTCCCCGCAGAGTAAGACAGTAATGATAGCTCTCCCCAGCTGAGACTTATAACCATGAATGAATCGGTAATACGCTCCCCAAACAGAGTTTATCTACCATCAACACTGAAAAGGCTTAATATCCCCGACAGTTTTAATATTCCCCAACGGAGTATAAGAATATTCCCCGGCAGAATACAAGATATCCCTAGTGGAGTTAAAATTTTCCCAGCGCAGTCTGAAAAAGCTTCCCCAACGGAGATGAGAGAATTATCCCCAATAGACTCTCGAAGTTTATCCCCAGCGGAGTACAAATATAAATCTCCCTATCCAAGCTCAAAAGATCATTCCCAGTAGAACTCAAAGGATTATCCCCATAAGAGTCTAAAAGGTTATTCCTAGAGAAGTCGCAACCGAAGATCACCCCCAGCGGAGTTCTTTCCTTTCACAAACAGGAATTCAATCCCCAATAGGATTCAGTATCACCAGCGACGATAAGTCATCCCGAAGGAATTTATCAGTGGAATCTTCAGCAGAACATCTCTTCCCCACAAAGTAATCTCCTCATCAGTCTATTCCCCCCAACGGAGTCATCCTCTCCTGCAGGTTTATTCTCTTCGTTCACCATCCCCAGCGGAAACGAAGAATCCAACTCTATTCTTCAGTAGCTATCCAGGATTCATTATCCCCAGCTAGAAACATTACATTTCCATACATCATGATGCATGCATATAAGCATCATACAACGCAATCTCATTTATTTTGAGAACATCATTGCTTGATATATATCATGCATTGCATACAACTGACCTTTACCTTTCAGGAAAGATACATTTAAAGTTCTCAGCTATGTCGAAAACCTTCTCTGGTTCAGTCAGATCGACGCTAAGATCTCCCTGATTCTTATTCCAGTTGAAGATATTCCAAGACTTTTGTCTAGTTCAGTTAAATCGATTCTAAGATATTTCTGATTCTTATCCAGTCAAAGTTAGTCCAAGACCTTCTCTGGTTCAGTCAGATCGACGCTAAGATCTCCCTGATCCCTATTCTAGTTGAAGATATTCCAAGACTTTTATCTGGTTCAGTTAAATCGATTCTAAGATTTTTCTGATTCTGATCCAGTCAAATTTAATCCAAGACCTTCTCTGGTTCAGTCAGATCGACGCTAAGATCTCCCTGATTCTTATTCCAGTTAAAGATATTCCAAGACTTTCGTCTGGTTCAGTTAAATCGTTTCTAAGATTTTCTGATTCTTATCCAGTCAAAGATAATTCAAGACCTTCTTTGGTTCAGTCAGATCGATGCTAAGATCTCCCTGATTCTTATTCTAGATGAATATATTCCAAGACTTTCGCCTGGTTCAGTTAAATCGATTCTAAGATTTTTCTGATTCTTATCCAGTCAAAGTTAATCCAAGACCTTCTCTGGTTCAGTCAGATCGACGCTAAGATCTCCCTGATTCTTATTCCAGTCGAAGACTTCCTATCAATAGTCTCCAAATGGCATCTGTAAGCTCATTCCCGACATCACAAGGCTGATACCACTTCAGGCGAGTGCAAATTTCTGGGCACTCTAGTGTTCAATCATCTTTCACCTTCGGATCACGAAAGGCACGAAAGCGAATCTACATCCCCAGGTTTAAGAAGATTGAACAGGAGCAGCTGTTGCACCCCAAAATTTTCCCTCTCATATTTCTCAAAACATTGCAAGAATAATCTCCAAGTGGCTCAAGATTGCTCAAGAGTTGGACAGTCAAGTCATCTCCTAAGGCAGTCAACCTCAAATTAGGGTTTTGTGTTGCATCAAGATCCTTGAATCCAAATGACCTAAAGTGCTCCACAATGTCATAATATGCTCTCAAGATCATCCATGCCAAATTTTAAGCCTTTCAGAGGAAGTTTACTCAGTCAATTGCTCAAAGGGTCCACAAATCGTCTGTGCTAGGGCAAAAGTCAATTGTGACCTATAAACAGTCAAACTTCAATATTTTTGGTCAACATTCTCATTTTTAAGGATATTTAATCATTTGATCAAGGGTTGATCATGATTCATCAAGGATTGCTCAAAATTCATCAAGACTCAAAAGTTGCTAAATTAGGGTTTTGTAGGAAAAGTCAACTCAACTTTGACCAAGCATAACTTTCTCATACTTTATGAGAAATGACCCATCCAAAGCTCATTTTTAATAGTATGAAATTTCCTACAATCCATCTTCATACCCCAAGATCAGAAAATGCACTCACAAAAAGTTACAAATTTGGACATTATAGGTCATTTTTGAAAGTCAACAAAAACACCTTTTTTGCCAAAGCTTATAACTTGAGCATGGAATATCAAAATGAGATGAGACAAAAGGGGTTGGTTAGAGGACATCTCAAGATTTCTAAAAAGTCCAATAAAACTTCCAAAAGTTCAAAATTGAAGAAGTTATGCATTGTTGAAGTTGGGAATTTTTGCAAAATTGCCAAAAGTCAACTATCCCCAAAACTTCAAATTTTGTCAAATGATCCCATTGTTTTCCACTTGATTTGATCTTGCCACATTGCACACGTGTCCTAGCTTCATCCTTGTGTCCATTTATCAATTTTATTATTTTATTTGATTTTTTATTGAATTATTCCCTTTTAAATCAATTTAAATCAAATAAAATCCCAAAACTTGATTACATGAGATCTTTTCCTATTTTCAGGACTTAATCATCATCAATATCATGATCAAACTCGTATCAAGAATTCCATGTGCAAAAAGATTGGGTTTTTGACAAAATAGGCAAGCTTTCAATGGTGGATCAAATCCAATCTCAAGGTATTGATGTGGAAAGATTCAAGACAAATTTGTTGAGCTAATGCCTTTTATCATACATATAGAAGTCAAAGCACACGAAATCAGACCTAGAGGCTGCAAGAACACCAAGAACAAAACTTGAGAAAAGTGGAAAAAGTGCAAAACTGAAATCACACTTAGAGGCGTTTACAAAGGCAAAACTCAACACCAATCAATTGTTTGGTGTCTACTCAACCTCCTGCAACCCAAAGCAAGCTCTCATACGCATCAAAATGCACTATAAGCATCACGTTTCTTGGCCCTGTATTCCAAATTGCAACTCTCTATTTTTGCATCATTTTGACAAATCATGGACATATTTGTGATGCTTATGAAATTTCTGAACTTTTGGAAATATTTGATTTCATTTATATGGACTGTAACCCTATGGCCGAACCTAGGGTTTTGTAGTTTGTTTTTTGGGCGTTTCTTTTACAGGCAAAATTAGCTCCAATAATGGCCATGGACATGACCGGAGGAGGAAGACGAGCATAACCATGGTCTTGGGAAGAATTTTCATGGCCTATAATTGATTTTAGGATGGACCTACGAATTTAGTTGCAGATCTAAATCCGCATGAAAAATTACAGGGCTGGAGGTTAGGGGTGGAGACGTGGCACTCCCCCTGTGGTTGATTCAAACTTGGCGCGTTTTTTTTTATATTTTCTGGCATATTAATTTGTTTCCCTTATTTTTATTGTTTTGTATATATTGACAAATAGAATATGATGGTTGAATGGAAATTGAGCGCTGGCAACATGCCTTGGGACCTGGGTTCGAATCCCAGGTCCCCCATATGCTTTATTATGTTTTTCTTCAAGTGATCAGGTGCTGACCCAAGCGTGTAGCCTACTATACTCCCTCATTCAATCAATGGACAGATGGCCATAGGCCAGATTTGAGGGTCAGGAGATGAACGTCCACCATGGGATCCAGTCAACCAGTGCATAGGGAATCCAGAAAGTCAGCCAGGCTAGCGCCTAATGGGCCTTGAATTTGCCATTCTAACCCCCTAAGCAGGCCCAAACCTCCTAACTCTTTCTCTTTTCTTTTATTATTTCTTTTAATTATTTATTGTTATTAATTTTATTATTAACTAACCAATCAAATAATTTTCTCTATAAAATAAAATAAAAACCAAAAAATGTTTTCTTATTTAAATTAAATTTCAGCATTTTATTTTTGTTAACAATATTAATTTAATTAATTTAGTTTTAATTAGGAATAACTTTTAATATATTTTGCAATAATTAAAATTAACTTAGACAATTAGGTTTTTATTAACATTGACTAAATTTATTTTTATTTCTTTAAATAAAACAAAAATCCAAAAATATTATTTTCATTAATTAATTAATTAATTAATTATTTTATTAATTTAATAATTAATTTAGATTATTTTCTTTCTTAATTTAAAAACAAACAAAAAAAATCTTTTCTTTAATAATTAAAGGGTCAAAACCCTAAAACTTGCGCCCGATTTAATTTCTCGCACGCGATCCATTTTATTCAATATTGTATCTGTTTCCGGAATGTAATAGCTTAATAGGACTTTAAATATTTTTATCGCTTTATTTATTTTCCGCATTTATTTTAAAGGGTTTGTCTTTGGCGATGTAAATACCCGACGCCTTGTAATAGTTAGTTAAATTTACGCAATTTAATTTCCGCAACTTATAAACTGTTAGATGTTTGATAATAGGAATGCATGTCAAGATTGAACGTTTAAACCTAAAATCAACATAGATAACCACTAACATGTACAAAGATAAAATAAACTGAAAACAACACACTCGCACATGCGCACTCTTAGGGTACACCTCACTTGGTTGCCTTCGTAACGCGGTCATTGAGTATAGGAAGTTTTAGAGGTCGCCCTCTTGTCCAAAGATCATAGTTGCCTCGAAACGGTTGCCTTGGAAAAATGATCTAAGACATTAGGGTTACCTCTAAGGCGTCCTAACATTGCTTTAGTGACCGCACGTCCCTAAAATCGAATTGACCCTTAAACTCCAACGACGATGCTACCTGCTCATTCATAGTGGGATAGAATTGTCTAAAAAAAAATTGCATATAACGATTCCTTTTTCGAGTAGGTAGATGGTTCTTAGATACTTGCTCTTTCAAAAACAAAAAAACTTTCCACACTTACACCTTTCAAACAAAAACTTTTTTTCAAACCCACAAACACAAAGAAAGCAATATTTTGAAAACAATATGAGCAAGTACCTAAGAGCCCGTGGATAACCACGGATAGAAAGGGTGCTAACACCTTCCCTTTCTATAATCTATCCCCCGGACTCGAGAAACATCTCGAAAAAGGAATTTTTCTGTTCTTTTTTCCTTTCCTTGATTGGATAAAATAAAAGACGGTGGCGACTCTTGCTTACCGCGACATTTTGCGAACATAAACGCAAAATGCAAACCAGCATTCCAAAACAATCAATTCTCTCCCACCGTATCATATAGAGTTTTCAAGGATCCTTGAAGCTAACTCCTTTAGTTGTGGAGGGATTCCCACAAGGTTGACTTGAATAGTTTTCCTGCGAAATGAGTCCATATCCTACAAAACAAGAACAAAGATGAATCCCAAAATCCTTGAAATGGTTAGTGGATGTATATGATGTTCATGATGTTCATGATATTATGTACAAGTATGCATATACAAGCAAAGCAAACAAGTCCTTAGGTTTAGGCTTGCATGGAGTTTTATAGGTAAGTACCCTCTTAAAATTTAGTTGGCTTAAACATGTCCTAGTAATAGTAACCGGTTTCTAAGGAGCTCAATATCACTGGATTGTTTCCTTGGTCATTGTTTCAGCTCAAGCCTCTTTAATAGCAACCGGAATATCCCAAGAAACCAAACCTCAATGAGTGTAGTATCTAGTATCTACCAACTTAGGCTAGTTGGTCAAGTAAAGGTTCTAAGAGTTCATTAGTGCTTCATGACATCACTCAGCGGCCCCGTATTCTCTTTGGTTAACTCAAAGGCTACCGGTACCCACAAACATGTCACACTAACGTAGCTATTGCTTAGACCATGTCGGTATACCCCATACAGTTTCCACAACATATTGCTACTTACCTATAATGTATCCCAAATTAGGGTAGAGGATTCAAACCCAAACAAAGAACCATAATGTAAAGCATACAAGTTAAACAATGTAAGCAAATAAATGTGATCTAGCCCTAAGGTAACCCCACTTTTATAATTTTCCCCAGCAGAGTCGCCAGTTCTGTGATGCAGTGGGAGAACCTACTTGATTGTTTCGCGTTTGATCGCAAATGTTGCGGTTAGCAAGAGTCGCCACTGACTTTTCTTTTATCCAAAAAGGAAAGGTAAAAAAGCCCAGGAAAGACCTTTGAGATTGTTTCTTGAGTTCGGGGGGTAGATTATGAAAAGGGAAGGTATTAACACCCTTTTCATCCATGGTTTCCCATGGGCTCTTAGTTACTTGCTAGATCACTTGCTTTTGTTTGAAATTGTGCTTTGTGTGGTTTTTGAAAGTATTTTGTAAAGAGGCCATTGTTTAGGCAATCTTTGCAATGATTCTCGTTCGTAAGAATGTATACAAAGATGTTGATCTTTTTGAAAATGTTTTTAATTTTGTAAGATGTTTGGAAATGTGTGTATTTATTTTGAAAATAGCAAGGATATTTGTTTTGAAATGGAGCAAGTAATTAAGAGCAAATCTACCTACTCAATTATCTTTCTTGTTCATTTTCTTTTCCTTTGACATTGTTGTCTTACCATTGATTTGGTAAGCAACCCTATCTTTGGATGTAAACGGGACGGGCGTGGGTCATCGTATAACCATGATTAGCAATCTTACAAGGTATCTTAGCATTTTTTAGGGACTAAGATCATTTTTGTAAGACAACTTTAAATAGCGTCATCGAGGGACTATGATCTTGTATTTGTTTGTTTTTTCTAAGACACCTTACATGCGTAATATGACCATTTTTGTATAAGGCAACCAAGTGGGATAACCCTAGGGGGTGTTTTGTGTGCAAGTGTGTCATTTCCATGCTTGATTTTATCTTAGATTAGGGTTTTCTATTTGATTGGTTTTATCTTTCCATACAAATCCTAGTTACTAGCATGTTATATAAAAGCGATAAATTGTGAAATTTAAATGTCCTACGCTATTACAACATTTGTGGGAGGGGGGTATACAATTTATGAATGGAAATTGCAATAATATAAACCTAATTAGTCTATTACAACCAAATTGAATATGTACAAATATTAGAATAAATAATATACAAGATGAATTAAATATGTAAAGGTATGCAAATGCAAAGAAGATTTTTGTTTGGTTTTTTATGTGAAAAAAGTTTAACCTAAACCTAATAAATAAATCAAGATTAACTTAAATCAAATAAGAAAAGAAATTATTTTTGAAAATATTTTTTTGAATAAACCCTAATTCTATTTGATTAAAAGGAAATAAATTTCTTTAAGAAAAAGTAAGTATTTTTGTATTTTTTGTCTTGAAAATAGTACATGGCATTATGAGGTATTTTGGTCCTTTTATATTAAAATAAATATTCAATGGGTATAAAGAAAAAATAAATATTAAACTAGTTCTAATTTAATTTACAAATTTAATTAATAAAAATGGATAATATATATAACTAAATAAAATATTTTTTGTGAGAAAAATAAAATAAAATAAGCTAAAATATAAATATATCATTTTTATATTTTTTATGATTTTTAATATTAAGAAAAATATATTTAAGAAAATAAAATGAAAACAAAATAAAAATAAATAAATGATAATGGGCCAGGGGAGTATACAAGTAGACAGGGGGATAAAATGTTAGAAAAAAACAAAAAGGCCCATGCACTGAAGCCCATGCGCTGCAAGCTAACAAAAAATGGAAAAAAAGTGAGAAAAATTGCAAAAGGCAGACGCTAAGGCTCGAACCGTGACCTATAGCATTTTTGCAGGCTGCCTTACCACTGGGGTGACTGTACATCCATTTATTGCAACACAAACATAAATATATATTAGAAAACGCCCCCTGAAGGCAACTTCATCTTCAACTTTGAGCCATGGCCGAACCACCTGTATCTTCTTCATTTCTCCATAAAAATGGAAAGTTCAAACATGAAAATTATGGTGTTTCTTCCCATGAGTTCAACCATATAATTTATGTAAACTAACAGTCAAATATCAAAGCTAATTTTACTTGCCCTAATTTGAAACCTAATTTTTACAGAAATTTCAAATCCAAAATTCTCTATGCACAGTTAATATAAATGAAATATATGAACATGGTTAGCTTTAGAGCAAAGATATCTACGTTTTTCTTTCACAAATTAGGACCAAAGGATGCTTGAATGAAGAGATAGAAGTTTGAGTTTTTACCTCTTTCAGCTGAGATCGTGAATGGAGTTTGAGCAAGTTTTGAGAAGGCCTGAGGATCTGTTTAGCTTGCCTGGACCTCCCTGAGTGTATTCCAATCCTTACTTTGTATTGAAAGTCCCTGAATCTCCCTACTCAAGTCAACCTGCAAGCTTGATGTTTGAAAATGGTGGATGGAGGAGGAGGAGTTACAGTGAGGGAACATGGGTCTGGATCACTTAGGTGTGATGTATATTAAGTCTTTAGATGGTTAAAACTCAAAACGCACGAGTGGATTTGGAGATGGCTGAGTAAGGTTCAAAACTGTCAAGCTATGGCAGATTTTCAATGGCAAGTGTTTGGGAGTGTTTCTGAGTCTTAGCATTCGTGTGTTAGGTTGAAATACACTTGTGTATAAGTATGGAAGAGGTTAGACATCAAGCTTTCTCAAGATTTATGAGTTATAGCCTTTTGGCTCTATTACTTGCTTTTGAAGAAAAGTGAGGAGACAAGTCCCTAAGTGTTGTACAAGTATGGTATGGTTTTTGAGAGGCCTTAGTCAAGTTGCTTTTGGTTTTGACTTTGCTTGTGTGCAAAGAAAACAATTGAGAGGCTCAAGAAGTTGACAAAGGAAAAAGTTGTGCTTTATCAAAATGGAAATGGCACCTTTGTGCCATAAATGGAATTATAGCTTGGATAAAGGCTCAAATGCTTGGATTAAAGCTCTATCAGCTGTGCAAACATTTAATTATGGAGCGAGAAACAAGTTTGAGGCCTGCAAAGCAAAGATTATGCAGCCTAGGCTTGGATTTGAATTTTTGTTCATCATGAAATGGCTTGAAATCAAAGTGATAAATTGCTAACTTCATCTCTTCGATTCTCCCTACTCAAGAATGATCTCAAGGAGTTCTTGGATATTTTGGAAAGCTTGCAATTTTCTATACAACCCATCTTTGAATTGATTTTGAAAATTCCCTTTGTAACTATGTGAAAAATTGCCATGAAGTTAGGTCAAAAGTCTACCTAACTCGGGCAAAATTTCACTAAGTTATTTTGGTTCATGAGCATGTATTCACAAACTTATATCTTGAGATCCAAGCATTTTTAGGAGAAATTGTATGAAGTAAAATTGTAGATTTCATGGAGATCCACAAATTTCATGTTGGAAGTTTCCTTTGAATCATCTTGCATTATGGTGAAAATTTGGCTCAAAGTTGAGAAAAAATAAGAAATTTTCTATACTTAGAAAAATTTCTAAGTTAAGAAATTTCAAATTTTCAAAACCAAATATTAAATCCTTGGTTTCTTGATGAACAAGTTTCACATTTTGACATGTTTTGATGAATTATGATCTTTGGCACTTGATTTTGACCAAAAAGTCAAAGTTTGACTTTTCAGTGTACAATTGACTTTTGATCAGTTGACTGAAAAATTCATCTGCCAATCCAATGGATTTGTAATGTTTTGAATCATGTTATTGGGTCAAGATGATGCAATTGAACTCTTGAAATCATACTTCAAACCAATTGATCATTTTCTAGTTCAAAAATCAGAAATTTCCCTTTCTCAATCAAAACCCTAATTTTGACCATTTTGCCCTTTTGGTGATTTGATCAAATTTCTTGAGGAATTATGGTCCAACCTTGATCAAATTATAAATATGAGTCTAATATGTTGATGTGGATAAAAAATTATGAATTTTGACTGTAAATTGGCCATGGTTGACTTTTTCCCCAATACATCTGATTTTTAGGTCAACTGTCCAATTGACTGATCACAAATGTGATTCAAGGCTTGAAACTTGACATGAGTAATCTTGGGGGTCCATAATGATCCTTGAAAGTCATATGAAGCATTGATAGTCCAAAAATCCTTGTGCAAACTCAAACCCTAATTTTGGTCATCAGTGCATGAGGAGATGTCTTGAGCTGGTCAAACCCTAATGCAGTCTTGAGTCAAAGAGATCTTGTGAGGAAATTCTTGATAAGTGAGAGGGCAAATTTTGGGGTACAACACTTGCCCTTGGAATCTTCTTCCCATGTTCAGAACTCCGGTTATTTTCTTTTTCTTCTTTTTCTCTTCAACGGGCAAGGTCTTCAACTCTTCTTGTCCTTTGGCCAGAGTTAAGAACATCTGTTGAAACTGGGCATTTTGAGCTTGGAGGTCCTTCAACATTTTCTCGAGATCCATCTGTAGCGGTGAAAATCGGAGATGAATAGTGTTCCGATGGAGGAAGCTCGCAGAAGTAGAAGCAGGTGCATTATGTTGTTCGGAGTGAGATTCAAGGATAGAAAAAAAAGTTGGTTTCTGAAGAGTGGAAGAAGGATTATATGGTGAACATGGCGGTGGTTTGAAGAAGGATCAGATGGACGAAGGTTTGGATGTAGATGGAGGTTGACCAATTTTCAGAGTTTTGGATGGGACATACACTTTACTTGGGCATTTGCATTTCTGTTAGGAAGAGTGGATGTGATAATAGGAATACGCATGCAACTTGGTTTAGACGCATTGGCCATGGTTTTGACTTCTGTTGGTTGTTCTTGATCAATGGGAATTTTGAAAACTTAAAGACTTTAGTAAGAAGCATACCATATGGAGCGCTCCTGCCTCTGGTAAAGTTTTGAGTTTGTAGGAGGATGTTCCATTTTTCTGAAGAGAGGAGGTTTTGAGTTTTGAGAAGATGGTAAAGTTTTTTTTTGACTCCGATTTGCACGGGAGGAATTACTGTAAAAGTAGTTGACTATCATTTGGTGTTGAGAAGTGGAAGCGGGAGATTTTTATTGTGGGGGGAAGATTGTGTGGATTGAAAAATAGGAGGGATGAAAAACATATACTGTGAATTGTTTTTTTTTGTTTTGTTTTTATGTATCGATCCTCAACTTCATCCAACAACCAATGAAAATCAAGCATAGTATATTTAATATTTTTTGTGACTAAAAAGCCCTTTAATGACAAAAATAAAAATAAAACTTGAAAGTATAAAAAGAAACTCAATTTAAAATGATTTTTTTTGAATATTTTATGAATAAAAAATAAAGACCCAAAAATGACCGAAAATGATAAAAAACGGACGAAAATTTATCCGAAAAAACTAAAATGCACACATTAAAATAATCTACATGTCACAAAGATTAAAGAAAAAATATTCAAGAAATCAAAAATCACAAATAAAATAATAATAAAAATATCAGACTAAACAAACGTTTAAGGTTAAAACGAGACTTCGAACTGTACCAAAAAATAAAGCGAGCATACCGTCATAATCTACGCGAAGCGCAGATTCATAAAATGATCGGTAAAAGGTGAAAACTTGAAATATTTTCTCGCTACTTTCCCGCATAGTGTCGAATCGCTTTTAACAGTCTGTCTATAAAACCAAAATATTTTTATTATCGACACATAAACAACTTGGAGCAATGCAACAAATGAGTAAATAGATAAAAATGCATGAAGCAAAATGCCGGGTATTTTACAACTGAAAGACGATGCACACTTTGATTTAAACTGACTTTTTCTGGTCAACTTAAATACGACTAATGATGCAAAATATGATGGATGAAGATATTTACTAATGATTGTGACCAAATGACAAAATATGGTATGAATGTGCGACTAAAAAAATTAGGGGCGAAATTAAGGGGGCAACGGTGTGCCTTGATGAATCAGTCTTCGAGAATCCACAATCAACCGTACTTCTGGCTTGGGAGACACAAAACCTTAATTGAGGCGCGACACCTGATGCTCTTGATTCAGACCTGTCTCTGCACATGAAACAAAAGAAAACATGAACATACACCTTTGTATGCGATTAGAAATTAGTGATACATAGGCTCAAAATGTTCAAAACACTTGACAATCTTCGCATAGTCAACGCTCGAAGGTGAGAGGTTAAAAACCGACCGTATTTAGTGACCTTGACTTTTGTATAAAAAAAGCAAAAATGTAAGTGGGATCTTAGGTCAAAAATTGGGGTACAACAGCTGCCCATATTTAAGTTTCTTCTATCTGGAGATATGAAGATTGGGATCTTCATTTCGACGAGATTGAAGGGACTTAAATATAGAATACACAATTTTTGGCCTTAAGATACCGCGATTATGTTCATGATATGATATGAATGTAATGCTCTGAATTTTATGGGGAATGACGCCATATGAGACAGGCTATGCTGGAGAAACCAAGCACATTATACAGTAATCCCACAGAGGAACAGGTTGTAACTCCACTGGGGAAACAAAGTCATAGACTTCAAATGAGAGACTCTTGAATGATTTACATTAGTATTGGGACTGGAAAAGGTAATGATTTACAACAGTACTGTGACTGGAAAAGCATATGATTGACATCAGTACTATGACTGGAAAAGGAAATGATGGACATCAACACTGTGGCTGGAAAACAAAATGATCGACATCAGCACTGTGGCTGGAAAACAAAATGATTGACATCAGCACTGTGGCTGGAGATAAACATCTCTGATTTCTGAATTTTACCAAGAACGGTAACACATTTCTTCTTTAACCAAGATATCGCTTGAAAAGGATAAAATAACAAACTTCCCCATGGGACTTTTCCGAAGGGGTGCCATTTGCTGAGTAGACAATATTGTTGGGGATACACAAGCTGCTCAAATAAAGAGGTCGCCACTTGCTTCCTTTCAAAGGTGTCAATAACATACAAGCTGCTCATGAAGAGACCGCCACTTGCTGTTTTTTCAAAGATATCAATAACATACAAGTTGCTCATGAAGAGACCGCCACTTGCTGTTTTTTCAAATGTATCAATAACATACAAGTTGCTCATGAAGAGACCGCCGCTTGCTGTTTTTTTTTCAAATGTATCAATAACATACAAGTTCCTCATGAAGAGACCGCCGCTTGCTGTTTTTTCAAATGTATCAATAACATACAAGTTGCTCATGAAGAGACCGCCGCTTGATGTTTTCAAAGGTCTCAATAACATACAAGTTTTCCATGAAGAGACTGCCGCTTGATGTTTTCAAAGGTGTCAATAACATACAAGTTGTCCATGAAGAGACTGTCGCTTGATGTTTTTTCCAAGGTATCAATAACATACAAGTTGTCCATGAAGAGACTGCCGCTTGCTGTTTTTAAAAGTGTTGATAACATACAAGTTATCCATGAAGAGACTGCCGCTTGCTGTTTTTAAAAGTGTTGATAACATACAAGTTGTCCATGAAGAGACTGCCGCTTGCTGTTTTCTTTCAAGGTATCAATAACATACAAGTTGCTCATGAAGAGACCGCCGCTTGATGTTTTGCAAGAGAAAAATAACACACAAGTTGCTCATGAAGAGACCGTCGCTTGCTGTTTGTCAAGAGTATCCATAACACACAAGTTGCTCATGAAGAGACCGCCACTTGCTGTTTGTCAAGAGTATCCATAACACACAAGTTGCCTCATGAAGAGACTGTCGCTCGCTGTTTGTCAAGAGTATCCATAACACACAAGTTGCCTCATGAAGAGACTGCCGCTTGCTTTTTCTCAAAGATATTAATAACATACAAGTTGCTCATGAAGAGACCGCCGCTTGTTGTTTTCAAAGGTGACAATAACAAACAAGTTGCTCATGAAGAGGCTGCCGCTTGCTGTTTTGTTGAAGATACTCATAAAATATCGTGAAGATATTGCTGGAGGTGAGAATCAATAATTTCATCGGGGATGGACAAACTACTCATGAAGAGACCGCCATTTGTCGTAGAGAAATCAGAAATAATCAAACTGCTCAAATAAAGAGTCAGTCGCTTGTTGTCATGTCGATACTCCAGAAGAAGGTTGTGATAACACTACTGGGGAATAAAGTTCATCTTCAATGGGGAACCATGAATAAATCCTTCTTGAGGAGACCAAGTATTTACGTTGAAAAATAAATTCACTCTCCATCTAGGTTTCATAGCCTAGAGATATCCACAGGGTATCATTCACAAGAAACAAAGCTCAATCCAGGAATAAACTGGAGAGAAAACAGTCAAACAAGACTCCACCCAATGAGGAAACAACTCAAATAGGGATTTATCCTATCCAGAGATGGAAAAGGAAAGCTAAAGCAAGATTCTTCCACGAGAGTTAACTCAGTGGGGAATTAGAAAGGAGGCACACTTTCTGCTTAAGTTGACACTCTATTTGGAAAGATCAAATACGCTATTTGAATAGACATAACCAAGGTATACGTACTCAAAGACATCAACAAATACAACTGTGCATGCATGATGCAAGTGTGAATAAATGAATGTCATGTATATGCTGACAAAACAGACAGGGGAGATAGACAGAAAATGATACGACATCACAGTACAACTCGACACTCGGCTAATCTCAACAGGATAGTAACATTACTGGAGATAGAAACAAAAGCCATCATTGGAGCAAATTCCTTTTACAAGGCTTAAATATCTATGAAGAGGAAGATATTTTCAGGTAGAAAACCCAAAGTCCAGTCTTCTATTGTCGACAATCCATTGAAAGGATAACAACACGAACAATAATTCAGCTGGAAAAAGTCATGCTTAGCTGGAGATACTGGGAACACCACCCTCTGATAATGTGTGCAATACATATCACATATCTTGACAAATCTAGATTTCCCCTGGGACAAATTTGGGATGCCCCAAGTTTACTGCTGATGAGCTGCATGTTGCACGAATAGTTTCACTTCTAACATGCCCCAAGCTATCTGGTTGATGAGGAGAAATCGTCTCAAGAGGATTTTTCAAAAGACCTGGCATTCACCATGCTCTGGTGTCTTCAAACTCTTAGAGGAATTCATCAAATCTCGATGTGATCGCCCCGGATTGATTGTAGTTGGCACAATAAAGTCTTCCAATTTTGCCCCAAAAGAGGGTAAACAAGTTGGAGAAGCATTATCTGGGAGAAGCAACATGTCTGTGCTTACGGTCTTCAGGTGACATGCCCCTGGATATGATTTTTTTCTTGAAATGATTCGCCAATTACTCAACATAGTTTCAAGCCTTAAAAGAATAAACTCATCACTGGTGCTTATATGTGAGTTTCCTTGATATCAAACAAATGTTTTGCAGTTAGAAAATTTTATTATGAGAATGAAAATTCTAATGCAACAGTTATGTAAGTCTTGAAGATTTTGAAAAGATATCGCACAAATTTTGCGAGTTAGAGCATCATTTATTTTTGTATAGGAAAAACATATGATACCAACATAACTATTTAGAACATTCATGGGAGTCAGGGACACTATCTCATTGAAGTATGCTTTCAAAATAACCTTGCTTCAATTAGGACTTTTGAAGGTTGTAATGTGGTCTGGTTCATGGTTTTAGAAAAAAAAGGATTTAAGGCTCAAGATATTTGGTGCCCACCCCCTTCATGATGTTCTCCAATCCTATGTTCAGTTAATTCAACATGAGTGTTCATCTCTCAAAAGGATTTTGTGACGGTCAAGGAAACGACGAGGCTTTCGGAGTAGAAACCGCCCTCATGTCTTCGTGTTTGTAGTCACCAATTTTTTCTTTGTTGAGGACTTTTCTTTGCAGTCCTTTTCTTTGCAATTTTTATTTTCCCTAACTTTTGCCTGAACTAATTCTTTTGAATTGATAGTCCAGTGGGATGCCTTAATTTTGCCTAAGTCACACGTTTTCATGTTTTTTGACTTAGCGGGCTTTTCTTTTTCTTGACTTTTGACTTTTTGAACAAAATGTGTGACATTAGCTTGTCTTTGCTTGTTGAGAGGACTGTGATTGCCTCGTTTCTTGATGAATGAGGGATAATATTGTGGTTCCACATCCTCTAGATTCATTATACAGGAAGGATAGCCCTCGTAGTTTCTCTTCAAAAAACATCTTCCTTATGAATTTTGAACACTCAGTCAGATTAACTAAAAACTACCTTGCCCCGGGTTAAAATTCAAGGTTTTTTCGTATAGAAAAGAAACTTCTACTTCAAAGGCTCAAAAGGGGTTAGCAAGGGATTATCTTCCTTATATCTCCGGTGTTTAGGGATTTGAAACAATGCCTGTACATCATCAACAAGATTTTATCCAAAAGCAAACAACCAGAGATTTTGTGTTCTTTAGATCATCATCCTCCCTTCAATCTCTGCCTAGGCAAGAGAATGAGCAACAATTTGGTATCATAGTGCAAAAGGAATTTAAAATTTGAAAACAAACATGAGTGAAACGAATGAATTTCTTCAAGACAAACATACTCATTGTATTAAGATAATCATTCAGATGCAAACAAGTTCTTACATGCAAACAATGTTTTGATAAACAAGAAAAATTACAAAAAGCATAAATAAGTGAATAATCTGGGAAGGCTTTCCATCTGGACTTGAATTACCGAAAACATCCTTCAAAAATCAAAATCACCATCAATCGTGTTTACTCTTCGGCGCATGTTTGATTTGAACTTCAAAACCAACGTCCTTGAATGACAAGATACCACTTTTGACCAACTTCTGAACCTCAATCTTCAAAGCAAAGCAACCCTCCAAGTCATGCCCAGGAGCACCTTGATGAAAAGTACAAGCCAAATCAGCTTTGTAGTACCAATGTATCTTCTCAGGAACCTTCAGTGGAGGTCGGGTCTGAACCAAATTCCTCTGCATCAGGATAGGGAATAACTCTGTGTAGGTAATTGGAATTGGATCAAACTGGGTTTTCCTCTGATTAGGAACTTGCTGATTCTGTTTAAGAATAGGAGAAACATGATGATTCTGACGATGATTATTTCTTCCTCTGGTTCTCTTCTTGGAAAAGTTATTATCAAACTTCTTCACACCATTAGTTGAGCTACCATCTTCATATAAACATCCCTTTCAGACATCTTCTTCTAGACGCAACCCCATATTCACCTTGTCAGGAAAGTCACTAGGCGCATTAATTATCATCTTCTCATGAGAGAATGATTTTAGAGTTTCAGTGAAGACTTTTATCATCACTTCCTCCTTCCTAGAAGGATTGACTTGGGCGGCAACCAGAATTTCAACCAAACCAGTTAGGTGCTCCACACTAGCTTTCAAATTAGTCATCTCTCTACGAAGTTCAGAAACCTCTTGCTTGATATTCTCCATTGTCCTCTTAGCGCGAGTGTTGTACTGGTGAGACCAAAGGAAAAATAAGACTCGGAAAAAGACCTTTGAAAGTGAAACAAAAAATGTAGAATGATGTATGATATGCAAAAGAGAGTTTTTATTTGATTTTCAAGGAACTCAAGATATTAAGTTGTAAACATCAAAGTATGAAGATAGAAGATGAATTTTAAATTGGCTCCAAACATTGATCAAGTTATCATCAAGATCAATCATCCATTTTGGTGGATTAGGGTTTTCGCCCTATCAACACCCAAGATCCATTGAGCTTGACGAAAATTGTGATGTTTACAAAGAAAGACCTCCAAATTCCTTCAAAGTCAAGTGAAAAGGGTTTTATGGATGCATGAATGCATGACTATGCAACAACCATAAGCAAGGTCACAAATAAAGTCGGAAGGTTCAACGTCACGAGCATGGAGTCAAGGTAAGGAACACCCCAAGGTATGTACTAACGGTTTAATCACACCTGTAGAACAAGGTTCTAAGAGTTCCCGGAGTCTACATTCCTCCTTCGAATATTACCAACGTCTTGATTACTCAATAATCAGCAATATTCTCAAGAGAAACTCATCCGAGCGTAGCATCGCGTAACAATTACTTCCGGATTACTCCGTTATAATCTTCGCGCTACACCTAAAAGGCCAAGATGGGTTAGGGTTCTACGGTTCCCAGCTTCTCTGGCACCCAGGTCGAAAATAATAATGTCTTCCCGATTACTCGGTAAACAAATATTACGTTCAAAAGGGCCTTCCACTGAGTGGGGGATCTCATGCCTCCTTCTTCGGGATTACTCCCTCAAAGTTAACATGACTATACCGCCCGTCCTATTCCTAAGTGTAACTTAGTCCGGGTATAGGACTTGTCCTTTGTAAATATTATCAACACCCAAATAATCATAATATATACATATAATTAAACAATCAAATAATGATAAAACAGATAAAACAAATTAGGCTTAACCCACTTAGGGATGGACCAACAAGAGGTCAATCTTCCCCCAGCAGAGTCGCCAATTCTGTAGCGGTGAAAATCGGAGATCAAGCTATTAATTAACTTGACTCGCAAAAGTAAGAGTCGCCACCGCGCTTTATTATTTCCAAGGGAAAAGGGAAAAGAGCGAAATAAAACCCTAAAGTATGCAATGTAAATTAATATTTAAAAGTAATGAAAATACAATGCGTTTTAAAAGAGA
The DNA here is from genome assembly GCA_948472305.1 of Vicia faba. Lineage (NCBI taxonomy): Eukaryota > Viridiplantae > Streptophyta > Magnoliopsida > Fabales > Fabaceae > Vicia > Vicia faba. Next base: position 1,299,817,830 of record OX451738.1, read on the forward strand.
TCGAGAGTTCGGGGGTTGGTTATACAATGGGAAGGTATTAACACCCAATGCATCTGCGGTACTCCGCAGGAACCTTTTGAAATATCTGTTTTTTTCGGTTAAAATTGTTTGTTTGATTAAAATGGTTCGTTTGGCTGAAAGATGGGTATGGACGAGATTTTTGAAGATACGACGACCTAGTGTCGAAGTTTTGACTTAAAAGGTGTGAGTTTAAAAATTGAATCTTTTGGGAAAATTATCTCAGGTTTAACAAAACAGTAAACAAACAAAAGATGAATGAGGGTATTCGCACGATTGGATGAGATGTGTTTGATGACGTGAAGTCAACAAATTTAATTCTTTCCCTCGGAGTAAATCGAACAAAGTAAAATAAGATGAGTCAACAAAGTATAAGCATTCGAAAATTCACAAGAAAAAAATCTAATGAAACAGATTAATGATCAAAGGCATCGAGAAATTAAAATGACAAAGATATTTAAATAAAAGAAAATGGAACTAATTATCTAAGTCAAAATTCTAAGATTACTTACTAAAATAGTTCTAAACTAATTACAAATTCTAAAGTTATAAAAATAATTCTAAAATTACTACACTAGATCTAAACTAAATTAAGATTTTAATATTAGAAAATTAAATCTAAACTAAATTAAATTCTAAGGTTACTAAATTTAATCTAAAACAAACAAAAATTCTAAAATTACTATATAAAAAAAAATAGAAATTCTAAAGTTATTAGGTTAAATTTAAATTAGATGAAAGTTCTAAAGTTAAATCATATCTTAAGCTAATTGAATATTCTAATAAATCTAAACTAAAAAAAAAACTAGATTAAAAATACTTTTAAGCCTAAATTAAACTAATCATAAGAGGATGCATTAGAGGATTTACTCTTTAGAAGCTTCCCTGTTACTTCGGCCTTTCCACTTCCTTCACCAACATCAGTTTGCTCTACCCTAGGATCTTCACTCCGCTTTGTTGCTTCTCTCAGGGCTTCCATATATTGCTTCTCATAAGGAGCCATATGAGTGTTGACAAGTGTGAAATATATCCTCCAAAAGTGTCTTTCCTTCCTAGCACGTGGGCATAATTCGTATCTCAACCTTGAAATTTCCTTAACAGTAGTTAAAACAAGATTGGCATGCTTCTCCTGAAACTCGTTGAGATCCTTTCGAACATTAGAGGCCGAAGTAGGCACATCAGAAGCCTCGAATTCAGATTCATCGGAATTGACAGGAAAGTGTTTGAAGGTTGTGGAAGTGAGGCCCTGGACAAAGGATCTGAGATCATCGGTGACGCCGGATCTTTGGAGGTCTTGTTCCTGAGGAGCAGAAGGAAGTGCGGCAGGAGTGGCAGTTGCGGTGGTGGCGATGATGTGTTGTTCTTGTGGTTCACGGTGGTGGAAGTTCCGGTGACAGTCACAAGCAGCACATTTGAGGGATCTAGGGTCATTTGGATTAACGGTTGATGAAGGCATGAATTCTCCACAGCCATCAAGTGCATGTCCACCTAGAGACGCAACATGGTTTTGAGACATTCTTTGTAAGAAACCACCATGGGTGATGGAGTGGTAGTGGTAAGGTGGCGTTTGTGTGTGCCGTTGGTGAAAGGTGGGGACTTTAAGGTTGTTGATGTGATATTGTTACTGGGTTGTGGGTTTGTGTAGAAATGGGTTTATGGTATTTGTTGGTTTACAGAGGAGAGTGTTACATCCAATTTGTGGAGGGTTGTGACCGGAAAGGCTAGAGATGTTGTTATTAGCACAGAGGAGATCGAGGGAGTATGAATTTGTTACAGTGAAGAGGAAGTGGGTATGTACGCGGAAGTTTAGCTGGTAGAAAGATGAACATATGAATGAGTATAATGATAGTAGATGGAATCAGATGATGATGGTGAAATGGAAGGCGGTTGTTAGTTGGATGGAGGTGTTGGCGAAAGTGGAGATGAATAGTGTTCTGATGGAGGAAGCTCGCAGAAGTAGAAGCAGGTGCATTCTGTTGTTCGGAGTGAGATTCAAGGCTAGAAAAAAAAGTTGGTTTCTGAAGAGTGGAAGAAGGATTATATGGTGAACATGGCGGTGGTTTGAAGAAGGATCAGATGAACTAAGGTTTGGATGTAGATGGAGGTTGACCAATTTTCAGAGTTTTGGATGGGACATACACTTTACTTGGGCATTTGCATTTCTGTTAGGAAGAGTGGATGTGATAATAGGAATACGCATGCAACTTGGTTTAGACGCATTGGCCATGGTTTTGACTTCTGTTGGTTGTTCTTGATCAATGGGAATTTTGAAAACTTAAAGACTTTAGTAATAAGCATACCATATGGAGCGCTCCTGCCTCTGGTAAAGTTTTGAGTTTGTAGGAGGATGTTCCATTTTTCTGAAGAGAGGAGGTTTTGAGTTTTGAGAAGATGGTAAAGTTTTTTTTTGACTCCGATTTGCACGGGAGGAATTACTGTAAAAGTAGTTGACTATCATTTGGTGTTGAGAAGTGGAAGCGGGAGATTTTTATTGTGGGGGGAAGATTGTGTGGATTGAAAAATAGGAGGGATGAAAAACATATACTGTGAATTGTTTTTTTTGGTTTTGTTTTTATGTATCGATCCTCAACTTCATCCAACAACCAATGAAAATCAAGCATAGTATATTTAATATTTTTTGTGACTAAAAAGCCCTTTAATGACAAAAATAAAAATAAAACTTGAAAGTATAAAAAGAAACTCAATTTAAAATGATTTTTTTTGAATATTTTATGAATAAAAAATAAAGACCCAAAAATGACCGAAAATGATAAAAAACGGACGAAAATTTATCCGAAAAAACTAAAATGCACACATTAAAATAATCTACATGTCACAAAGATTAAAGAAAAAATATTCAAGAAATCAAAAATCACAAATAAAATAATAATAAAAATATCAGACTAAACAGACGTTTAAGGTTAAAACGAGACTTCGAACTGTACCAAAAAATAAAGCGAGCATACCGTCATAATCTACGCGAAGCGCAGATTCATAAAATGATCGGTAAAAGGTGAAAACTTGAAATATTTTCTCGCTACTTTCCCGCATAGTGTCGAATCGCTTTTAACAGTCTGTCTATAAAACCAAAATATTTTTATTATCGACACATAAACAACTTGGAGCAATGCAACAAATGAGTAAATAGATAAAAATGCATGAAGCAAAATGCCGGGTATTTTACAACTGAAAGACGATGCAAACTTTGATTTAAACTGAATTTTTCTGGTCAACTTAAATACGACTAATGATGCAAAATATGATGGATGAAGATATTTACTAATGATTGTGACCAAATGACAAAATATGGTATGAATGTGCGACTAAAAAAATTAGGGGCGAAATTAAGGGGGCAACGGTGTGCCTTGATGAATCAGTCTTCGAGAATCCACAATCAACCGTACTTCTGGCTTGGGAGACTCAAAACCTTAATTGAGGCGCGACACCTGATGCTCTTGATTCAGACCTGTCTCTGCACATGAAACAAAAGAAAACATGAACATACACCTTTGTATGCGATTAGAAATTAGTGACACATAGGCTCAAAATGTTCAAAACACTTGACAATCTTCGCATAGTCAACGCTCAAAGGTGAGAGGTTAAAAACCGACCGTATTTAGTGACCTTGACTTTTGTATAAAAAAAGCAAAAATGTAAGTGGGATCTTAGGTCAAAAATTGGGGTACAACACCATCTTACTAAAATAAATAGTAGAAAGATGAGGAGACTTGTTGCGAGAAACCTGCTTATGTTATGATGAATGGTAAATGCATATGCAATGATTTCAAGGATTTAGAGATTCAAATTTGTTTTAGACAAAAAGGAAACACACGTTATATTAATAAATTAAAGCTTGGGTACACCAATGCCTCTTTGGGAAAAATAATACAAAAACCTCTAAGATAAAAAGGTAGTACGCATCCTCTTTGGTGCAATGTAGGCATTCAGAGTCTGCTCCTTATGAAGTTGCTTAGTGAGTTCCAAAACCTTCTTCTCGCTAGCGTAGAATTGAGTTTCGAAAGTATCTCGCTCCCCCTTTATTTGTATCCAACCTATTTGTAAGTCTTCAAGAGAGGTGGGCATGTCATGATTTAGGATAGTGTATGGAACATCTCCTTCCATAACAGCCTCAATGATTATCGGGAGAATGGAAGGATAAGGCATCATAAGACTCTGAGCACGAGTTCGTACCCATTTGAGGTAAGGCTCAAGAGGGATGGAATTATTATGCCCCAATGTCTTGCTATCTACCTTGTTCAACATCCTCCAAGCTCGGATGAATCTCTGGCGAAGACCTTGATCGTCGTTCTCGTAGTCAAATACCAAACCTTGAATGAGAATCTCTTGTGGGCCATCCCTTCGGGCATAACCAAAATGTCTTAAGGCTAAGCAGGGGTTGTAGGTGATACCTCCCCTAATGCAAAGTAAGGGGACATTATGGAATTATCCACAACGGTCGACAATAGTAACATTCTCTAGGGATCGGGAAGACCAATGAATGTCTGAATGCTTGAGCGTCATCAACCTTTGTGACCACCTTGAACCTTGCTCATTCTTCAATACAGATTGGGGAAGATGCGAAATAAACCATCTTTCCAAGAGAGGAGTGCAACACATAAGGACACCTCCTTTCCTCATAGTGCGAATGTAAAAAGAATGTAGAATGTCCCCTAGCAAAGTAGGCACCAGGTTACGAGACATGAAGATCTTCACGGCGTTCATATCTATGAGTTGGTCAGAGTTTGGGAACAAAACCATCCCATAGATGAGGAGAACCGCAATTTCCTCAAAGGCTTGCAAATCCAAGGAGTTCCAATTGTTTCGGGCTTTCTCAAACAAGAACTTTGTTAGGAAACCTTTGACACCACTCCTTGTTTCCCAATTAGTTGTGACATCAGATGATTGCAAGTGTAGAGCTTGAGCAATATCTTCTGGCTTTGGGTCTCTTTTCGTACCGTTGAAAGGTAGTTGATTGAGAATTTGAATCCTCAAGAGTTGGGAGAATTCTTCCAAAGTTGGCACAAGTTGATAATCAGGAAATGTGAAGCAGTGATGTAAAGGATCAAAGAACTGGAAGAGCACCTTCATCAAGTCTTCATCAGTGTTAGAGGTGACCAAGTTGAGTAGGCGACCATGTCTCTCGGTGAATGGAGAATTTTCTGGAATCCTTGAAGCTAGCTCCTTAAATTGTGGAGGGATCCTTACAAGGTTGACTTGAATAGTTTTCCTGCGAATAGAATCCATGTCCTACAAAACAAAACAAAGATAAATCCGAAGATCCTTAAAATGGTTAGTGAATTAATATGATGTTATGATGTTCATGATGTTATGTACAAGTATATATATACAAACAAAGCATACAATTCCTTAGGTTTAGGCTTGCATGGAGTCTCATAGGCAAGTACCCTCTTGAAGTTTAGTTGGCTCAACCTGTCCTAGCAATTGTAACCGGGTTCTAAAGAGCTCAATATCACTGGTTTGTTTCTTTGAGCATTGTCTCAGCACAAGCCTCTTTAATGGCTACCGAAACATCTAAAAAAACCAAACCTCAATGAGTGTAGTATTGAGTATCTACCAACTTCGGACTGCACCAAAGCCGATCATCTCACTACGTCCTAATGGCCAAGTTGGTCAAGTAAAGGTTATAAAAGTTCATTAGTGCTTCATGACATCACTCAGCGGCCCTGTATTCTCCTTGATTTAACTCAATGTCTACCGGTACCCACAAATATGTCGCACTAACGTACCTATTGCTTAGATCATGTCGGTATACCCTGCACAGTTTCCACAATGTATTGCTACTTACCTATAAGGTATCCCAAATCTGAGTAGAGGATTCAAACCCAAACAAAGAACCATAAAGTAAAGCATGCAAGTCAAACAATGAAAGCAAGCAAATGTGATCTAACCCTAAGGTAACCCCACTTTTAGAATTTTCCCCAGCAGAGTCACCAGTTCTGTGATACGGTGGGAGAACTGACTTGAGGGTTTTGCGTTTGATCGCAAATGTTGCCGTTAGCAAGAGTCTCCATCGGCTTTTCTTTTATCCAAAAGGAAAGGTGAAAAAGCACAGGAAATACCTTTGAGATTGTTTCTTGAGTTCGCGGGGTAGATTATGAAAAGGGAAGGTATTAACACCCTTTTCATCCATGGTTTTCCATGGGCTCTTAGTTACTTTCTAGATCACTTGCTTTTGTTTGAAATTGTGCTTTGTGTGTTTTTTGAAAGTATTTTGTAAAGAGGCCATTATTTAGGAAATCTTTGTAATGATTCTCGTTCGTAAGAATGTATACAAAGATGTTTGATCTTTTGAAATGTTTTCAAGTTTGTAAGATGTTTGAAAGTGTAGGTGTTTGTTTTGAAAATAGCAAGGATGTTTTGTTTGAAATTGAGCAAGTAATTAGGAGCATTCTACCTACTCAAAGGTCTTTCATGTTCATTTTCTTTTCCTTTGACATTGTTATCTTACCATTTAATTGGTAACTAACCCTCTCTTTGGATGTAAACGGGACGGGCGTGGGTCATCGTATAACCATGATTAGAAATGTTGCGAGGTATCTTAGCATTCTCTTTTAGGGACTAAGATCATTTGAAAGGCAACTTAGATAGCGTCATCGAGGGACTATGATCTTATATTTTGCTTGTTTTTCTAAGATACCTCACATGCATAATATGGTCATTTTGTAAAGGCAACCAAGTGGATTTACCCTAGGGGGTGCTTGTGTGTAAGTGTATTGTTTTCATGCTTGATTTTGTCTTGAATTAGGATTTTTTGAGTATTGGTTTTAGTCTTTCCATACAAACCCTAATTACTAGCATGTTATATATAAAGCGATAAATTGCGGAATTTAAAGTTACTACGCTATTGCAACACTTTGGGAGGGGGGTGTACAAATTGTAAATGGGGATTGCAAGAAAATAAACCTATTTAATCTATTATAACCATCTTGAATTGGTAAAAATTGATGTAAATAATGTACAAGATGAATAAATATGCAAGAATGCAAATATAAAGAAAATGGATATTTTTGGTGGGATTTTTTAGAGAAAAGGGATTTTGATTTAACCTAACTAACTAAAAGAAAATAATTAGTTAAAATGATAAAAATAAACCTAACTTAATAAGATAAGATTTTAAATAAAACCCTAAGTCTATTAATTGATTAAAAGGAAATTAAGTTTAAGAAAAGTATTTTTTTGGTATTTTTGTCTTGAAAATAATTTATAGTATTATAAAATATTTTTGGCCTTTTTTTATATTAAAATAATATATTTTAATTGGTGTAAAAGAAAATAAATAATATCCTAGTTTTAATTAAATTTATAAGAATAATTAGTAAAATAAATAAAGTGTGGTTAAATAAAATAATTTTTGTGAGAAAAAATAAATAAACTAAGTTAAAATATAAATCTATTATTTTTGTATTTTTTATGATATTTTAGTATTAGAAAAATAATTAAGAAAATATATAAAAAAGAAAATAAGAAAATTAAATTAAATTTGGCCAGGGGTGCAAATAGTCCACAGGGGGGGGGGGGGGTCAGAAAGTAAAAACAAAAACAAAGCCCAAAGATGAAGCCCAACGCCTGCAAAAAAGGGTCAAAAAATACAAAAATATATGGAAAAAATCAAAAAGGGTACCACTGAGGCTTGAACCCAGGCCCCAAAGGTTACAGGCGCACGCTTCTACCACTGGGATGGCTATACATCCGTTAACATAAGCAAAACAATAAATATATGATTCAAAACGCGCCCAGATTTCTACTTCATCTTCAACCTCCAGCCAGACCAACTGTAACTTGTTCAAATCTCAACAAAAATGAAAACTATAAACATGAAACTTGTATTAAATTTCCTCACAATTTCAGAAATGTAAAGCATTAAAACTATAGCTCAAAGATAAACATGAATTTTAATGTCCCTATTCTGAACCCTAAAAATCTCAGAAAATTCAATCTCAAAATTCTCTAAACTCAAGCAAAATTAATGGAAACTATGGACATGGTTAGCTTTAGGGCAATGATATCTACATGTTTTGTTCACAAATAAATCATTGATGATTCCTGTATGAAAAGTTCCAAAGTTAGAAAACTTACCTTGCAAGAGGATATCAGGTTTAAAGTTTAGGCAGCTTTCAAGGAGTTCCAATGGTTGGGTTAGCTTCCTCAAGTTCCCAGGAAGCTAATGGAATGCTTAGCTTGAGCTGAAAGTACCTGAGGAGTTCTGGAGAAGTCCAAGTGCAAAGCTCTATTTTTGAAAATGGAGGATGGTGTTAATGGTGTTACAGTTCTGTAATAGGGTGTGGGATCAGTTCTAAATGATCTTTAGAAGCTTTAGAAACCAAAAGGCTTGAAAACGCACGAGGGAGTTATGAGTTTCAAGTTTTTGGTCAGGTTATGTGAAAATGGAGGTATGAGATGTGATTCTGAGTTCTAGGTATTTTCAGGGCTTAAGCATTCGTGTCTTTGATGCAAATAGTTTGTGTATATATATGCCAAAGGATTGGAGTGCATTGGCAAGTCAGAAGTACAAGTTACAAGCTTTTGGCTAGGTTACTTGATTTTCAAGAAAAGAGGGAAACCAAGTTTCAATGTGTAGTACAAGCATGGGCTGAGTGATTGTAAGTGTCTAAACCATTTCTTATGAGTTATAAGATTTGTATGATCAGAAGAGAACATGTGCAAGGCTCAAGAACAAGTTTTGTGCAAAAAAGCACTTTATCAAAATGGCAATGTACACTTTCTTCCAAAAATGGATATAAAGCATGTCCATGCATTGAATGCTTGAAATGAGACCTCTAACAGCTGTGCAAACCATTAATTATGGAGTGCCTAACAAGTTTGAGGCCTTCAAAGTAGAGTTTATGAAGCATAGTTTGAATTTTGAATTTGGCTCTGTTGTACCCCAAAATTTTCCCTCCCATTTCCTCAACATTTTCTCATCACAAGACCCTTGAAGATCAAGATCCAGTTAGGGTTTCCTCTGCTCAAGACTTCTCCTTGCACTGTTGACCCAAATTAGGGTTTGTGATTGCACAAAGATATTTTGACCTAAAATGCCTAAGATGACTTTCATGCTTCATGTTGGACTCCCAAGTTTATCCATACCAAGTTTCAAGTCTTGATTCCAAATTTTGCCCAGTCAATTGGACAGTTGACCTAGAAATCAACTGTATTGGGGAAAAAGTCAACTGTGGCCAATTGACAGTCAAATCTCATGAAAATTGACCCACATCAACATTATGAACTCACATGGACCATTTGATCAAGTTTGGATCACAATTCCACAAGAAATTTGATCAGATCACCAAAAGGGCAAAATGGTCATTTTTAGGGTTTTGACTGCACCAAGGCAATTTTTGACTGTTTGACCTAGCCAATGGCAAATCAAGCTCACATATGGACTCAAGGACCCCATGGAATTATCTTTACATGCTCAACCAGTTCAAAGGATCCCAAGTACACAAGATTGACATTTGAATTTCCCAGTCAATTGATCAATTTTGACTGTATACTGAAAAGTCAAACTTTGACTTTTTGGTCAAAATCAAGGGTCAAGATTCATTTTTCATCAAAATATGCCAAACCATGAAACTTTTTCACCAAGAAATCAAAAATTGCAAATTAGGGTTTGAAATGGAAAATTTTCATAACTTAGAGTTTTTCTAAGTTATGGAAAACCCTAATTTTTTCCCAACTTTGCCCCACTTTCTCACCAAGATTCATTTGGATTCAAGCAAAAGTCAAAACATGAAAGTTGTAGCTTGTTGCATAATCTACAACTTTGATTCACAAAGTTTTCCCAAATAAGGCTTGTATCTCAAGTTACAATTTTTGGAATAAGGGTACTAAACCATTCTTAACTTAGTGAAATTTTAACCTATTTTGGCAAGGTTTTCTACCTAACTTCAAGGCCATTTTCCATACACTTCCACTTGGAATTTCAATTTGCACTTCAAAGATGGATTGTAGTACACATTCCAAGCTTTCCAAAATGTCAAAGAACTCATCAAACAACCTCATAACTTGAGAGAATCGAATTTCACAATATGGCAAAAACTCACTTTTGAATTGGTCATGTACATGTTCATAACTTATGCCATTTGCAAGTCAGCTTGGTTTGTGCTGCATTACAGGTCCTTAAACCATCCAACACTCAATAATTTAATTCATGTTCATTGTGCTAAAGCTTTGTTTCATGAGCTTGTGCATTACATGTTGGATTAGTCCATAAATAGATAAAGCATTTCTTCCATTTTTGCAAAAGCAAGCTTTATGTCATATTGCAAATCCAACAAGTACAGATGAAATCTGATTGGCACAAGATTATGAGCATAACACACTGATCAAGGAGGAGCTTTGCAGCATGATTAGGGGTCCTCTACCTGTCTAAACCTCAACTTGACATTTTCTGGCTTAAGTGTTAAGAAAGATCCCATAACATACAACAACTCTCATATCAGCATTAGAACACTTAAGCATTTGTTTTGTACACTTCCTAATCATCAAGCACAAGCTAGAACACGACTCCAATACCTCCAATACCTCCACAAACTCAGAACCACCATCAAACTGCTCAAACAGAGCAACCTCTGCAGATTGAGTTCCAACTCTCAATCCTTTCAAGCATTCTTGCCCAAATCGCTTCAGACACCTTCCCTACCATCAATCCAAACTATCCAAAGCATTAGAAACAACCTGTAACTCCTCTAACCCTTTTGGCCATTTTCACTTTTCTGATTTGCAGGTGAAGAGCTCTAGCACGATTCAAAAGGTTTCAAGACAAAGTAAAGCTTGGAATAGCATCCCTGGACATCAAGGAAGCTATACCAATCATCACCTTGCACTGAAAGCTTCTCCATTTCCAGATAGAACTTCAACTGAACAGGTAAGTTCATGAACTCGTATCTCTCTTATTAGGCATTGTTAGCTTTAGGTTTGTGAAGATAATATGTCACATTCATAGCCCTGAACATGCCCATGTAGTTAGATTTCATTTATATTATGTGTGCTGCAAGAATTTTGAGTCTGAACATGGCTGAAAACTTAGGTCAGGATTTGGGAATGTCAAAATTCTCTCTCATTTCTGAGAGTTAGGATGAGTTTTTTATATATTTGGAATCGTGATTCAATGCTTAACATTTCTTATGTTGGAAGTTTGTGCAAAAAATCAAGGAATCAGGATGTTTGAATTTGATCACAGGCGCGCGTTTTTTGTGAACGTTTTTGGCTGAAGGTTGAAGATGAAGTTTCATGGGCTGGGCCTTTGTGTTATTTCTTTTCACACACTCTTTTCACTTTGACACCCCCTGGGCCCATTTGGTTTATTTCAATGATTTTTTGACTTTTCCTTTTTCATTCTGACTTATTTATTTTTGCTTATTATATAAAAAATATAAAAAATATTTTTTATACCATTTTTCTATTTTTTAGCATTTATTTGTTTATAGGAATCATTTGTACATATATATATATATATATATATATATATATATATATATATATATATTATATATATATATATATATATATATATATCATTTAGAATAGATAGGAAAAATAATGCAAATATATTTTCTTTTATGATTTTATTACATTTTCCTTTTTGAAAATATTTTATGCAAAATATACTTTTTTTATAAATATTAAATATTATTATTTATATATAAATAATACACATTTAGGAATTAATATATATATATATATATATATATATATATATATATATATATATATATATATATATATATATATATATATATATATATATATATATATATATATATATATATATATATATATATATATATATATATATATATATATATATATATATATATATATATATATATATATATATATATATATATATATATATATATATATATATATATATATATATATATATATATATATTTATTTATTTATTAGTATACTTAGGGTAAAATACAAAAATACATATATTTTTATTTTTATTAATACCTGACATAAAAAAGTACTTTTTATAAATATATTTCATTTTATTTTATTTTTTGTACATAATAAATAAATACTTGTGTAAATTAAATAATATATATATTACTTAATAAAAATTAGGGTTTCACCCTTAAAATACAAAAACCCCAAAAATAATACTTTTTATTTTTTATTTAACGTAAATAATACTTTTTTCTCATACATATAAAAACCCTTTTTTTTTGCATTTTGCACCTTTATTTTATTTTCCATTTAATTTATGCAATTAATCACTTGTAAATGTTCCAAAAATGATGTAATAGCTAGGTTTAATTTCTTTGTCTAAATATCCCCCCATTTGAACATTTGTACCCCCCTTCCCATATATGGTTTTGTAATAGCTTAGTAAATTTATTTTCGCACTTTATTGCTTTCCAATTATACCATGTTAGAATTAGGGTTTGTATGCGAAAAACAACGAAAAATAGCTTTGACCTAATTTCAAGATAAACAAGCATGAAAATGGACACACAAATCACACTTGCACCCCCTAGGGTATTCCACTTGTTGCCTTTCAAAATTGGGTCATATTGCATGTTAGGTCTCTTTGGGCTAAACAAACACAAATCAAATGATCATAGTCCCTGATGACGCTTTCAAAAGTTGCCTAAACAAATGGTCAAGTCCCTTAAAGAAAAATGCCCAAAGATACTTGGCACCATTGCAATTATGGTCTAAAACGATGACCCGCGCCCGTCCCTTTCACATCCTAACATGAGATTGTCCACCAAATACAATGGTGGAACAAACTTGTTAAAAGGGTTAAAACATAGCAATAAACTTTGAGAAATTTTAGGAGTAGATAACCTCTTAGTTACTTGAATCAAACTTGCAAAAACAAAACACTTGCCTATTTTCTAAAACCACACCTCACAATACTTTCAAAACAACTTTCAAAAACAAAATGAAAACCTTTTCAAAAGACATACATCTTTGTATATATCCCCACATGGATCATTACAAAGGTTGCCACCACATTGTCTTCTTTTCAAAACATTTTCAAACCCACACACACAAGCACCATTTCAAACAATTGATAACAAAAGGCAAGTGATCTAAGCAAGTAACTAAGAGCCCATGGATAACCATGGATATAAAGGGTGCTAATACCTTCCCTTTCTATAATCTACTCCCCGAACCCAAGAAAACATCTCAAAAGGTTTTTGCTGTGCTTTTTAACCTTTCCTTAGGATAAAATAAAAAGTCGGTGGCGACTCTTGCTCAACCGAAACATTTGCAAAAACAAACGCAAAACCATAGTCAGTTCTCCCACCGTATCACAGAACTGGCGACTCTGCTGGGGATAAACTTAAAAGTGGAGTAACCTTAGGGTTTAGATCACCTTTGTTTTCAATTGTTTGCTTTGTTTGCTTTTATATTTGTGGGCTTTGCATCGGAGTTTCATAGATCCTAACCCGGATCTGGGAAATACCCTTTTTAGGTAGCATAATCTGTGAGGGACCTGTCCGGCGTAGACCGACATGGGTGAAGCAGTGGCTACGTTGGTGTGGCACCTTGGTCTGTACCTATATCCCTTGTGTTGCAATGGGGAGAATATAGGTCTTCTAAGGAGTCATTAAACACCAACCAACCTTAGAACCTTAAATTGACCAACTTGGCTATTAGGACAGTAGCAGTATGCTACACTCATTGAGGCTAAACTCTCGAGATGGTGCTGGCCGCAAGAAAAGATTGCGATGCTGGAGTTATGACCGATTGAGGGTAGACAATGATTTGAGATCCTTTAGAACCCGGTTACTCTTGATAGGACAGGTTTTAACCGACGAAACTAAAAGAGGGTAATACCTAAACTTCATGCTGGCCTGAAACCTAAGGGTTGTCTTGTGTGACTTGTGTGCCTTATCATGCTTGCCTGTGTGAATACTTGTGGTGTGCTTCATCATAGCATCATTCCATCATACCATTGCATGCATCCTGTATAAAGGACTAACCCATTTCAAAGACAAAAAGTTTCATCTTTGCTCTGTTTTGTAGGACATCATGATGCCCGTGCGTAGGAATACTATCCGGCTCAACTTTGTTCAACCATCAACTTTGCTCAAGGATTTGGTTGGTAGGATTCAAAACACTTCTTCCTTCATCAACATGCATGGTTCTCTCCTTGGCTTGATCCCTGCAAAATGGGACCAACAACTGATAAGTGTTCTGACCCAGTTTTATGACCCCCTGTATCATTGTTTCACCTTTCAAGACTTCCAGCTGGTTCCTACCCTGGAAGAATTCTCCTATTTGCTTGGGATCCCTGTCTTGGAGCAAATTCCTTTCACTGGTTTGGAAAAGACTCCTAGGCCTGAAGAGATTGCTGCAATTCTCCCCTTGACCAAAGAAGAGGTATTGGCTAACTGGGAAACTAGAAGTGGAGTCAAGGGCTTTTTGGTCAAATTTCTGGTTGGCAAGGCTAATGATCTCTGGAATGACTTGGACTTCAAGGCGTACGAGGATATTCTGGCTCTTTTGATCTATGGTCTGGTATTGTTTCCCAATCCTGACACCTTCATCAGTATCCATGCCATAAGGATCTTCATGTCTCGGAACCCTGTACCCACTCTTTTGGGTGATATCTTGCAACAACTCTATGCTCGTACCGCCCAAAAACGGGGAACTCCATGGTGTTGTGCTCCTTTGCTAGTGAGGTGGTTTATTTCGCACCTTCCTAAGTTCGTGCTGAAGAATGAAGAAGGAAAGGGTTGGGCTCGGAGGTTAATGTCTCTCACTGATAATGACATCACTTGGACTCTCAGAGGTTTGGATGAGGTAGCTGTTATTGATCGTTGCGGAGAATACCCTAATGTTCCGTTGATTGGTATCCAAGGAGGAATCTCTTATAATCCATGCTTAGCTCTCCGTCAGTTTGGAAGAGCCAGAGGAGTTGGGCCTCATGAAATGTTGGTTCCTCACTTCCATTTTGAGTTTCAGGCAGACAGTGACAAACTACGCCATGGATTCATTAGAGCTTGGGACAGAATTCACAAAGCTGACCCACATGAGTTGGGACCAAAGACTTCTCTACTAATGGAACCCTATTGCAAATGGGTCCGCATCCGTGCTCAGAGGTTAGGTATGCCGTACGAAGCTGTCAGACCTATCATCCTTGAATCTCCTGATGAAGATGGGGTTCCTCCAACTGTCCTCCCTCCTCAGATACCCATTGATTTTGACACAATGAAGAGATCTTGGGCGCAGCTAAAGGAAGAACGAGATTTCTATCGGGAAAAGTTCAACGAGCAGGAACGGAAGATTCAAAGGCTGACTAAGCAATTGGAGGAAGAGCGGGTCCTGAATAACTACATCAACACTGAGAAAAGGAGGCCATGGGAGCACTGATGGGCTTTGGATATTTCCTTTTATAGCTTGTATTTCCTTTCCAGTATTTTTCATTCCTGTAATGCCTAAGGGCAAGTTGTTGAACAATTTAAATTTTAATCTGATGAAGTGTGTTTCCCTTTTTGTCTACAAAGTTGAATCTTGTTTGTCTTTGAAAACATAAAACATACGCATTTCATTGCACCATATGCATAGCAGGTACCCTATTTTCACAGGTTGCTTAATCTTCTTCGCTGTTTATTTGAACAGTCATCATGAATCCAGACTCATCCAGTGAGCAAGCAATCAAGGCCCTTCAGGCCCAAAGTGCCCAGTTTCAAGAAATGGTCCTGAGCCTGGCCCAAGGTCAGCAAGAGTTGAAGACTCTACTCCTGAAGAAGAAGAAGAAAAAGAGGACTGCGTTATTCAACACTGGACGCAGATTTGGGAACACACTCCATAATGAAGCTGAACCAACTACTTCTTCTGCTGAGAAAAACAGTCCCCAAGGGGGAAGAGCTCCTAGTCCTGCAGTCTCTGACAACGAGACGGACTACAATGACGAACAATACCCACCTGCTGCTGACAGATACAAGCAATTGGAAGACCACTTGAGCACCATGGAAATTCAGAATGTGCCGGGGCTGGATTTCGGAGATTTGGGGTTATCTTCTGGGGTAGTAATTCCACACAAGTTTAAGGCGCCTGCCTTTGCCAAATACGATGGGGCCTCCTGTCCAAAGCTGCATCTAAGGTCGTACGTAAGGAAGATCCAACCTTACACGGCAGATAAGAACCTCTGGATTCACTTCTTCCAAGATAGTCTTTCGGGGTCGCAGCTTGAGTGGTTCTACCAACTAGATGGAACTAGCATCCGACACTGGGAAGATTTGGCAAGCGCATTCTACAGACAATATCAATACAATTCTGATCTCGCTCCTACGCGTACCCAACTTCAGGGTATGTCTCTAGGAACAGGCGAAGGGTTCAAAGAATATGCACAAAAATGGAGAGATTTGGCTGGCAGGGTGCAGCCTCCATTGACTGATCGTGAGCTGGTTGATATGTTTCTAGGGACCTTGTCTGGTCCATTTTTCAATCATTTGGTTGGTAACTCCTCCGCTGGGTTTACGGATTTGATTCTGATAGGAGAAAGAATTGAAGCTGGCATCAGGTCAGGAAAGATACAAAAAGTTGCCTCCACAAGTACTGAGAAGAGGCCTTTCAAGAAAGAAGCAAGCGCCGTCTATGGTCCTAGAAGACAAGTCAAGCCAGAAAGTCGCCAAGCCGTCAATGCTTTGGTCATTTCAAATCCTGTTGCTGCTCCTCAGCAGTACAATCAACAAAGAGGTGAAAGGCCCAAGAGGCAGTATACTAGGCTGAGTATGACCTTATCGCAAATTTTACCCCAACTGTTATCAACCAACTTGGTGACCATCAAAGAAGCTCCTAAGGTCGTCAATACTGCATCTCCTAAATATAACCCAAATGCCCGTTGTTCTTATCATTCCGATAGCCCCGGGCACACTACTGATGATTGCTGGGCCTTGAGAAATAAAGTGCAAGATCTTATCGACGCGAAGGAAATTCAGTTTGAGGCGCCTGAGAGACCAAATGTTGTAACTGCTCCTATGCCCCAGCATAGAGTAAATGCCATTGAGGAAGAGTTGTATGCTGTTTCGGTGAATGATGTTGCTACCCCTCTTTTGACTGTTAAAAGAGGAACTTACTACTAGCCGGTTTATTTCCGGGTTGTAGCAAGGGTTGCCTCCTGTGTGCTGTTATCCCTACCGGTTGTCCGCTGCTGAAATCAGGCATCCAAAGCCTGATGGATAGCAAGGAAATTCTGTTCAAGAAAACTGCTGTTCCGTTTGTCTCTGTTGAAGAAATATCTGTTGTCACAATTTACAATCCTGCCAAAGCTCCCATGAAGAAACCAGTCCAAATTATGTCTGTTGCACCCATTACTATTACTGTTCCGGGGCCTCTCCCATATGAGTCTGATAAAGCGGTCCCATCGCATTATGGGGCCGACGTGTATGTGCTTGGGGTGAAGCAGGAGTTCAACACCAATACTGGTATCAGCAACATCACTGGTCCCGCCAAGATTACCCGCAGTGGCAGGCTCTTCTCGCCTAACATTGCACCGCCAGTTATCCGAAAACCTCTCACCATCACACCCACAAGTGTGCATGTTGCAATTCAAGTTCCTGTGTCTACTACTGTCGCCGAGTCCTCTGATACTCGGGGAAAAGAAGTTGCTACCGATTTGCCTGCCAGGACGGAGGCACCAAAAAAGACTGCTGTGGAAGCCTCCCAACAAGAAATGGAGGAAATTCTTAAAATCATCAAAAAGAGTGACTTCAATGTTGTTGAACAGTTGGGGCATACCCCCTCCAAAATCTCTATGCTATCATTGCTGCTATGCTCAGAGGCCCATGCAAAAGCCCTGATTTCATTTCTGAAAACGGCCCATGTACCGCAAGAGACCTCCGCGGATCAATTCACCGACTGTGTAGCTCATTTGACAGCTGACAATGGCTTGGGGTTCTCGGATACTGACCTTACCCCCAAAGGGAAAAATCACAATGATGCCCTGCATGTTTCCATAGAATGCAGGGGCACTACTCTCGCACACGTGTTGGTGGATACCGGTTCTTCCCTGAATGTTTTGCCCAAGATGGCATTGGACCGCTTGGATTGTGAGGGTCTGGAGTTGAAACCTAGTAACATCATTGTTAGAGCCTTCGACGGTTCTAAGAGGATGGTGCACGGTGAGGTAGACATTCTTGTTCGTGTGGGTTCCCAAGTTTTCGACTCAACGTTCTATGTAATGGACATTCGTCCATCTTACTCCTGCTTGTTGGGTCGACCCTGGATTCACAAGGCTGGGGCAGTAACATCCACTCTACACCAAAAGCTCAAATACCCTGTCAAAGGGAAGATTGTTACTGTGCAGGGTGAGGAGGAATACATGGTTAGTCACTTGAATTCATTCCGGTATATCGAGATGGACGGGGAGTTTATTGAAACCCCCTTTCAGCATTTTGAGGAAGTACCTCCAGTGTTGGCATCGGCTGAAGCAGTGGTTGAAGAAGACTTTCCGTTGAAGATGGCATCCTTGAAGGATGCCCGGGCTGTAATCGAGAAAGGCAATTGTGCAAATTGGGGTCAGCTTCCTGACTTCACTCAAAAGAACGACAAGTTTTGGCTGGGCTTTACCGCGGAGGCTCAGAGGGCTGTGCGCAAGGACAAGATCAGAAAGGCTCCGGTGTTTATCTCCAACCCAAGGGTGAATGCTATCGAGGAGGATGTAGAGGAAGCAGAGTTTGACAGTTGGATCTATCCAACCACCAGCAACGGACCAAGCAACTAGACGACAAAGGATTTTACACCTATCACATTTGTCACGCAGTAATTAACTCTTTTGATTTTCAATTTGTAACAAACAATATGTTAAAACTTTATTGGCTCGGTGTCCTACCCGGGACATCGTAGCTCCATTTGTGAGGGCTTTTGTATGACATTTCCATATATCATCAATCAAAACATTGGACGTTTGTTGCATTTCAAATCTTGTGCTCTTTTTCTTTCTGTGTTGTATATTGCAAAACAACTATATTTACACACACTCACTTATACAGGTTTCAATCCACTCTGGATCTCACTGGTAACAGCTCTGCTACCACCAGTTATGACTTTGAGAATCCGATCAACTTGGCCGAAGACGAAGGTGAAGATGATTGCGAAGTGCCTGGTGAACTCGCAAGACTGCTACTCCAGGAAGAGAGGGCTATTCAACCCCATGAAGAGCCGGTGGAAACAGTTAACCTGGGTACTGAGACAGATAGGAAAGAGGTCAAGATTGGGGCTAATCTAGAGCTCAGTGTGAAGCAACGATTGATCCAGATGCTACATGATTACATGGAGATATTTGCTTGGTCCTATGAAGACATGCCTGGTTTGGATGCCGACATTGTAGTTCATCACCTGCCAACCAAGGAAGACTGCCCTTCGGTAAAGCAAAAGGTCCGCCGTATGCGCCCAGAGATGTCCGAAAAGATCAAGGCCGAGGTTATGAAGCAATTCGACGCCGCGTTTCTAGCAGTAACTTCTTATCCTCAATGGGTTGCCAACGTGGTGCCAATACCGAAGAAGGATGGTAAAGTCAGAATGTGTGTCGACTACAGGGATCTAAATAGGGCAAGCCCCAAGGATGACTTTCCCTTACCTCACATCGATGTTCTTGTTGACAATACTGCTCAACACAAGGTGTTCTCCTTCATGGATGGTTTTTCAGGGTATAATCAGATCAAGATGGCCCCGGAAGATATGGAAAAGACTACCTTTGTGACTCAGTGGGGCACCTTCTGCTACAAGGTCATGCCATTCGGGTTAAAAAATGCTGGGGCAACCTATCAACGTGCCATGGTTGCTTTATTTCATGATATGATCCATCATGAGATTGAGGTATACGTCGATGACATGATTGCAAGGTCTCAAACTGAAGAGGAGCACCTTGATCATCTGAGGAAGCTGTTTGACCGACTAAAGTTATACAAGCTGAGGTTGAATCCCAACAAATGCACCTTTGGGGTGAGGTCCGGAAAATTGCTAGGTTTCATCGTAAGTGATAAAGGTATTCAGGTGGACCCTGCCAAGGTAAAAGCCATATAAGAGATGCCGACTCCAAAGACAGAGAAAGAAGTTAGAGGCTTCCTGGGACGACTAAATTACATTGCCCGATTCATCTCACATCTGACTGCTACTTGTGAGCCAATCTTCAAATTACTGAAGAAAGATCAAGTAGTACGCTGGAACGATGAATGTCAGGCTGCCTTTGAGAAGATAAAGGAATATCTCCAAGAGCCACCCATTCTTATGCCACCAGTGGAAGGGAGACCTCTGATACTATACTTGACGGTACTTGACAATTCAATGGGGTGTGTGTTGGGGCAGCATGACAAGTCTGGCCGAAAAGAGCACGCTATTTATTACTTGAGCAAAAAGTTTACCGACTGTGAGTCTCGTTACTCACTGCTTGAGAAAACTTGCTGCGCTCTAGTATGGGCTGCTCGCCGGTTGAGACAGTATATGCTGACTCACACCACTTTGTTGATTTCAAAGATGGATCCCATCAAGTACATATTTGAAAAGCCTGCTCTATCTGGGAGAATAGCAAGATGGAAAATGATCTTAACAGAATATGATATCCAGTATACAACTCAAAAAGCAATCAAAGGAAGTGTACTGGCAGATCATTTGGCACACCAACCTGTGGACGATTACCAATCATTGAACTTTGATTTTTCGGACGAAGACATCATGGTGGTAACCGACTGTGAAGTACCTGGACCGGATGAAGGACCTGAGGAGGAATCCCGATGGTCTATGCATTTTGACGGAGCCTTCAATGCTTTGGGTAACAGCGTCGGCGCTGTAATCATATCTCCCAAAGGAACTCATACTCCACTCACTTCCCGATTGTGTTTCAACTGCACCAACAACATGGCAGAATATGAGGCATGTATCATGGGTCTACAAGCTGCAATCGACTTAAGGATCAAATTTCTGAGTGTCTTCGGAGATTCCGCTCTCGTGATCAATCAGATCAAAGGCGAGTGGGATACGAAACATCCAAATCTTATTCCTTACAAGGAGTATGTGTCAACCTTGCTTCCCCACTTTGAAGAGATAACTTTTGAGCACTTCCCAAGAGAGGAGAATCAGCTAGCGGACGCACTAGCTACGATGTCTTCAATGTTCAAAGTTAAATGGGACAATGAGGCTCCCCGGATCATTATCTGGAAGTTGGACGAACTGGCATACTGTTGCGATCTCGAGGCCGAGAAGGTGACTGAAAAACCCTGGTATCATGAGGTGAAGAGGTATTTGGAAGCTCAGGAATACCCTAAAGGTGCATCTGTCAATGACAAGAAGTTCATGAGAAGGTTTGCGGAAAAATTCTTCCTCAGCAACGGCATTCTCTACAAACGGAATCATGATTCAACTCTACTGCGTTGTGTAGATAAGGCTGAAGCAGAAAAGATCATGATAGAACTGCATGAAGGTATATTTGGAACACATTCCAGTGGACACACCATGGCTAAGAAAATCCTTCGGGCAGGATATTTCTGGTCCACATTGGAAGCCGATTGTTACCAACACTCTCGAACTTGTCATAAATGCCAGATCTATGCTGACAAGGTGCATATTCCTCCGGTTCCTCTGAACGTCCTGACGGCACCTTGGCCTTTTGCAATGTGGGGCATTGATATGATCGGCGAGATCCGATCGACGGCATCCAACGGGCATCGTTTCATCTTGGTGGCAATCGATTACTTCACGAAGTGGGTTGAGGCAGCTTCCTACGCAACGGTAACCAAGAGCATCGTGGCACGTTTCATCCGGCATAATCTGATCTGTCGATACGGCGTCCCAGAAAGAATCATTACGGACAATGGTACCAATCTCAATAACAAGATGATCACTGAACTCTGCGAACAGTTCAAAATACAGCACCATAACTCTTCTCCTTACCGGCCGAAGATGAATGGGGCTGTAGAGGTAGCCAATAAGAATATCAAGAAAATTGTGCAGAAGATGACAGTGACCTATAAAGATTGGCACGAGATGTTACCGTTCGCTCTTCACGGGTACCGTACCTCAGCAAGGACGTCAACCGGGGCAACTCCTTTCTCCTTGGTCTATGGCATGGAGGCAGTCTTGCCAATTGAAGTCCAGATCCCCTCTCTCCGAATAATGAAGGATGCAGACTTGAATGAAGATGACTGGATCCAGACTCGACTTGATTAATTAAACCTGATTGACGAAAAGAGGCTCACCGCTATCTGTCATGGTCAGACGTATCAAAAACGGATGATTAGGGCATTTAACAAGAAAGTCAGACCACGAGAGTATCAAGTTGGAGACCTGGTAATCAAACGCATCATCCTTCCTCAAAGTGATCCCCGGGGCAAATGGACCCCTACATACGAAGGGCCATTTGTGGTTAAACATGTGTTCTCAGGAGGAGCCATGATCCTAACCACCATGGATGGTGACGACCTTCCTCACCCCGCCAATGCAGACATAGTAAAAAGATACTACGCATGATAAAAGACCCACTAGGTTGGCACACCTAGGCAAAACTAAGGGCTTCCCGGCGAACCAAAAGGGTTCAGGCAAAAATAAGGGATGAAATAAAAAAAAAATTTGTACACCCGGCAAGTCGAAAACCTGAAAAGGCGGCTTGGGCAAAAATGGGTATCCCGGTGGACTAAATACCCGAAAGGGCGGTCCAGGAAAAAGTTAGGGATAAAGCGTAACACTATGTTTCATTGGATCACTTCGCATCCGGAATTCTGCATCAACTATCTGGCTCAGGCTTCGGCATCGACCAATCAGCTTCATCTTCAACTAGACAGCAAAGTGATGAGACGCTTGAAGACATAAAGGCGATAGCAGAGCGGGAACCCAGTGGGATTGTTCACATAGCTGTTTTGTTTCCTTTTCAAAATTGTAAATTCTATGTTATTCGGCGGCATTCTCTTACTAGGATGTCAGCCTCTTGTACAAAAACGCCTATTCACAGGCAAAATTCAAATCAATACAAATTCACTTGTCCATACAAATTGCCATTGTTTTCCTTTTTTCTGTTTTGTCTTGCGAAGAACGTCCAATGTTCATTTTTGATATATGCATTTGACATTAAATTGCTGATTCATAAATATTTGCATATGAAACAAAAGATTGATTACAGGTGACATCAGAAACAGGGGCAATGTGAAGTTGTCTAATGCAGTCTGGTTGCTTTGTCTGCCAAGGTACCAAGGTAGATTCGACTGAAGAATGTGACCAAATCATCTCAACTCCCCGCTGAGCAAGACAAGATTCAGCATTACTTTCCCCAAGCAGAGTTGGTCCCCCGTCGATCCTGAAAAGGCACAACATTCCCCGGCAGGTCTTAAAGCTTATCCCCAGTAGATTCTGGAAGCTTGTTCCCTGCAGAATACGGACGTCTCTCCCGAGCTTTATTCAAAGTTATTCCTCACAAGGGCTTATAACTGGGTTATCCTCAGCTAATTGCCACAGAAGATCGCCCTCGGCAAAGTTCTTTCATTCCCCAGCGGAGTTTATCTTTGGTATCCCCAGCAGAGTTTATCATCATTATCCCCAGCGGAATCTATCGTTGAAGTCCTCAGCAGGCCTCTCATCAAAACTTCAGCAAAGTATCTCTTCCACAGAGCAATTCCCCGGCTGGTCGTCAAGGATTTATTTTCCTAAGACGAAAATACATCCGTAAACACTTCATATTTCATACATCTTGCTTACATACATGATAAAGTGCATACAACACTATCTCATGTTGAACATCATGACATCATGCATATCATACATCATGCCATTGCATACAACTTATGTTTTTGCCTTTTCAGGAAAAAGACAATCCCAAAGACAATTACCTTCAACTATTACAATTCCATATTCGATTCCTGTATCTAGCCAGGGCACATCTGTGAGTAATTAGTTTCCAGACTCGATTCCTATATCTAGCCAGGGCACGTCTGAAGAGTTCCAAATTCGATTCCTGTATCTAGCCAGGGCATGTCTGAAGAGTTCCAGATTCGATTCCTGTATCTAGCCAGGGCACGTTTGAAGAGTTCCAGATTCGATTCCTGTATCTAGCCAGGGCACATCTGTGAGTAATTAGTTTCCAGACTCGATTCCTGTATCTAGCCAGGGCACGTCTGAAGAGTTCCAGATTCGATTCCTGTATCCAGCCAGGGCATATCTATCAACTATCACAATTCCAGATTCGACTCTTGTATCTAGCCAGGGCATATCTGTCGACCACATTTCCAGACTCGATTCCTGTATCCAGCCAGGGCATATCTGTTGACGACTATTTCCGGATTCGATTCCTGTATCCAGCCAGGGTACATCTGCGAGCAACCGATTGTAGATTCGACACCTGTATCTAGCCAGGGCATATCTGCATGAGGAGATTGAAGATCAAACACCTGTAACAAGCCAGGAAAACATTTGTCTTTCTCAAATACACAAGTTCTCGCTAAGGAATCTCTTATGCGATCAACACTTCCAAATGGCATCTATAAGCCCATTCCCGACAAGGTTCTGTCGCATCTCCAGATGGCATCTATAAGCCCATCTCCCTATCCACCATCTCTCCAAATGGCATCTGTAAGCCCATTCCCGACATCACATTGCTGATACTTCAACATGCGAGTGCAAATTTCCGGGCACTCTAGTGTCCAATATTCTTTTACCCTCGAGTCACGAAAGGCAAACTTGCCAATCTAACTCTTCAGGTTCAAGAAGATTGAACAGGGACAACTGTTGTACCCCAAAATTTTCCCTCCCATTTCCTCAACATTTTCTCATCACAAGACCCTTGAAGATCAAGATCCAGTTAGGGTTTCCTCTGCTCAAGACTTCTCCTTGCACTGTTGACCCAAATTAGGGTTTGTGATTGCACAAAGATATTTTGACCTAAAATGCCTAAAATGACTTTCATGCTTCATGTTGGACTCCCAAGTTTATCCATACCAAGTTTCAAGTCTTGATTCCAAATTTTGCCCAGTCAATTGGACAGTTGACCTAGAAATCAACTGTATTGGGGAAAAAGTCAACGGTGGCCAATTGACAGTCAAATCTCATGAAAATTGACCCACATCAACATTATAAACTCACATGGACCATTTGATCAAGTTTGGATCACAATTCCACAAGAAATTTGATCAGATCACCAAAAGGGCAAAATGGTCATTTTTAGGGTTTTGACTGCACCAAGGCAATTTTTGACTGTTTGACCTAGCCAATGGCAAATCAAGCTCACATATGGACTCAAGGACCCCATGGAATTATCTTTACATGCTCAACCAGTTCAAAGGATCCCAAGTACACAAGATTGACAGTTGAATTTCCCAGTCAATTGATCAATTTTGACTGTATACTGAAAAGTCAAACTTTGACTTTTTGGTCAAAATCAAGGGTCAAGATTCATTTTTCATCAAAATATGCCAAACCATGAAACTTTTTCACCAAGAAATCAAAAATTGCAAATTAGGGTTTGAAATGGAAAATTTTCATAACTTAGAGTTTTTCTAAGTTATGGAAAACCCTAATTTTTTCCCAACTTTGCCCCACTTTCTCACCAAGATTCATTTGGATTCAAGCAAAAGTCAAAACATGAAAGTTGTAGCTTGTTGCATAATCTACAACTTTGATTCACAAAGTTTTCCCAAATAAGGCTTGTATCTCAAGTTACAATTTTTGGAATAAGGGTACTAAACCATTCTTAACTTAGTGAAATTTTAACCTATTTTGGCAAGGTTTTCTACCTAACTTCAAGGCCATTTTCCATACACTTCCACTTGGAATTTCAATTTGCACTTCAAAGATGGATTGTAGTACACATTCCAAGCTTTCCAAAATGTCAAAGAACTCATCAAACAACCTCATAACTTGAGAGAATCGAATTTCACAATATGGCAAAAACTCACTTTTGAATTGGTCATGTACATGTTCATAACTTATGCCATTTGCAAGTCAGCTTGGTTTGTGCTGCATTACAGGTCCTTAAACCATCCAACACTCAATAATTTAATTCATGTTCATTGTGCTAAAGCTTTGTTTCATGAGCTTGTGCATTACATGTTGGATTAGTCCATAAATAGATAAAGCATTTCTTCCATTTTTGCAAAAGCAAGCTTTATGTCATATTGCAAATCCAACAAGTACAGATGAAATCTGATTGGCACAAGATTATGAGCATAACACACTGATCAAGGAGGAGCTTTGCAGCATGATTAGGGGTCATCTACCTGTCTAAACCTCAACTTGACATTTTCTTGCTTAAGTGTTAAGAAAGATCCCATAACATACAACAACTCTCATCTCAGCATTAGAAAACTTAAGCATTTGTTTTGTACACTTCCTAATCATCAAGCACAAGCTAGAACACGACTCCAATACCTCCAATACCTCCACAAACTCAGAACCACCATCAAACTGCTCAAACAGAGCAACCTCTGCAGATTGAGTTCCAACTCTCAATCCTTTCAAGCATTCTTGCCCAAACCGCTTCAGACACCTTCCCTACCATCAATCCAAACTATCCAAAGCATTAGAAACAACCTGTAACTCCTCTAACCCTTTTGGCCATTTTGACTTTTCTGATTTGCAGGTGAAGAGCTCTAGCACGATTCAAAAGGTTTCAAGACAAAGTAAAGCTTGGAATAGCATCCCTGGACATCAAGGAAGCTATACCAATCATCACCTTGCACTGAAAGCTTCTCCATTTCCAGATAGAACTTCAACTGAACAGGTAAGTTCATGAACTCGTATCTCTATTATTAGGCATTGTTAGCTTTAGGTTTGTGAAGATAATATGTCACATTCATAGCCCTGAACATGCCCATGTAGTTAGATTTCATTTATATTATGTGTGCTGCAAGAATTTTGAGTCTGAACATGGCTGAAAACTTAGGTCAGGATTTGGGAATGTCAAAATTCTCTCTCATTTCTGAGAGTTAGGATGAGTTTTTTATATATTTGGAATCGTGATTCAATGCTTAACATTTCTTATGTTGGAAGTTTGTGCAAAAAATCAAGGAATCAGGATGTTTGAATTTGATCACAGGCGCGCGTTTTTTGTGAACGTTTTTGGCTGAAGGTTGAAGAAGAAGTTTCATGGGCTGGGCCTTTGTGTTATTTCTTTTCACACACTCTTTTCACTTTGACACCCCCTGGGCCCATTTGGTTTATTTCAATGATTTTTTGACTTTTCCTTTTTCATTCTGACTTATTTATTTTTGCTTATTATATAAAAAATATAAAAAATATTTTTTATACCATTTTTCTATTTTTTAGCATTTATTTGTTTATAGGAATCATTTGTACATAAATATATATATATATATATATATATATATATATATATATATATATATATATATATATATATATATATATATATATATATATATATATATATATATATATATATATATATATATATATATATATATATATATATATATATATATATATATATATATATATATATATATATATATATATATCATTTAGAATAGATAGAAAAAATAATGCAAATATATTTTCTTTTCTGATTTTATTACATTTTCCTTTTTGAAAATATTTTATGCAAAATATACTTTTTTTATAAATATTAAATATTATTATTTATATATAAATAATACACATTTAGGAATTAATATATATATATATATATATATATATATATATATATATATATATATATATATATATATATATATATATATATATATATATATATATATATATATATATATATATATATATATATATATATATATATATATATATATATATATATATATATATATATATATATATATATATATATATATATATATATATATATATATATATATATTAGTATACTTAGGGTAAAATACAAAAATACATATATTTTTATTTTTATTAATACCTGACATAAAAAAGTACTTTTTATAAATATATTTCATTTTATTTTATTTTTTGTACATAATAAATAAATACTTGTGTAAATTAAATAATATATATATATTACTTAATAAAAATTAGGGTTTCACCCTTAAAATACAAAAACCCCAAAAATAATACTTTTTATTTTTTATTTAACGTAAATAATACTTTTTTCTCATACATATAAAAACCCTTTTTTTTTGCATTTTGCACCTTTATTTTATTTTCCATTTAATTTATGCAATTAATCACTTGTAAATGTTCCAAAAATGATGTAATAGCTAGGTTTAATTTCTTTGTCTAAATATCCCCCCATTTGAACATTTGTACCCCCTTCCCATATATGGTTTTGTAATAGCTTAGTAAATTTATTTTCGCACTTTATTGCTTTCCAATTATACCATGTTAGAATTAGGGTTTGTATGCGAAAAACAACGAAAAATAGCTTTGACCTAATTTCAAGATAAACAAGCATGAAAATGGACACACAAATCACACTTGCACCCCCTAGGGTATTCCACTTGTTGCCTTTCAAAATTGGGCCATATTGCATGTTAGGTCTCTTTGGGCTAAACAAACACAAATCAAATGATCATAGTCCCCCGATGACGCTTTCAAAAGTTGCCTAAACAAATGGTCAAGTCCCTTAAAGAAAAATGCCCAAAGATACTTGGCACCATTGCAATTATGGTCTAAAATGATGACCCGCGCCCGTCCCTTTCACATCCTAACATGAGATTGTCCACCAAATATAATGGTGGAAAAAACTTGTTAAAAGGGTTAAAACATAGCAATAAACTTTGAGAAATTTTAGGAGTAGATAACCTCTTAGTTACTTGAATCAAACTTGCAAAAACAAAACACTTGCCTATTTTCTAAAACCACACCTCACAATACTTTCAAAACAACTTTCAAAAACAAAATGAAAACCTTTTCAAAAGACATACATCTTTGTATACATCCCCACATGGATCATTACAAAGGTTGCCACCACATTGGCTTCTTTTCAAAACATTTTCAAACCCACACACACAAGCACCATTTCAAACAATTGAAAACAAAAGGCAAGTGATCTAAGCAAGTAACTAAGAGCCCATGGATAACCATGGATAGAAAGGGTGCTAATACCTTCCCTTTCTATAATCTACTCCCCGAACCCAAGAAAACATCTCAAAAGGTTTTTGCTGTGCTTTTTAACCTTTCCTTAGGATAAAATAAAAAGTCGGTGGCGACTCTTGCTCAACCGAAACATTTGCGAAAACAAACGCAAAACCATAGTCAGTTCTCCCACCGTATCACAGGCTCATCACAAAATGACTTATAATTCATGTGATAAAACCCTAACTCCATCTCTTCGATTCTCCCTACTAAAAAATGATCTCAAGCAGTTCTTCGACATTTTGGAAAGCTTGCAATGTTATATACAACCCATATTTGAATTGATTTTGAATATTCCCCTTGGAACTATATGAAAAAGTTCGATGAAGTTGGGTCAAAATCCTGACCAAATTTGGAAGAAGTTGTGTGAAGCAAAGTTATATATTTCATGTAGATCTAAAACTTTCATGTTGGAAGTTTCTATTGAATCATCTTGCATCATGGTGAAAAATTTGTTCAAAGTTGTGAAAAAATATGAAATTTTCAACACTTAGAAACATTTCTAAGTTTGGAAATTTTGACTTTTCAAAATGAAATCTTGACTTTTTGATTTCTTGATGAGTAAGTTTAATATTTTTACATGTTTTGATGGATTGTGGTCTTTGGCATTTGAATTTGACCAAAAAGTCAAAGTTTGACTTTTCAGTATACAGTTGACTTTGATTAGTTGACTGAAAATTCATCTGTCAATCCATTGGACTTGAGCAATGTTTTGAGCCATATCATTAGGTGAAAATGATGCAATTGGACTCTTGAGATCATGCCTTAAACCAATTGACCATTTTTTAGGTCAAAAAATCAGAAATTGCCCTTTCCCAATCAAAACCCTAATTTTGACCATTTTGCCCTTTTGGAGATTTGATCAAATTTCTTGGGGAATTATGGTACAAACTTGATCAAATGATACATATGAGTCTAAAATGTTGATGTGGATAAAAAATTATGAAGTTTGATTGTAAATTGGTCATGGTTGACTTTTTCCCTAATACAACTGATTTTTAGGTCAACTGCTCAATTGACTGAGTAAAAGTGTGGTCCAAGGCTTGAAACTTGACATGAGTGATCTTGAGGGTCCATAATGATCCATGAAAGTCATATGGGGTATTGGAAGTTCAAAAATCCTTGTGCAATCTCAAACCCTAATTTTGGTCATCAGTGTTTAAGGAGGGGTCTTGAGCTGATCAACCCTAGTGCAGTCTTGAGCCCAAGGAGATCTTATGAGAAAATTCTTGATAAGTGAGAGGGAAAATTTTGGGGTACAACACATGTTTTATTTCAGTTTACCACTTTTTATGTGTGGTTTTTGTGTTTTAATGTTTTCAGGTTCAAAAGAATAAATCTGGATAAATCAGTGCAAAACTCGGAGTTTTGAAAGAAATGCAAATATCCTCCTACAGGAGGCTTGACACGGTCACCCATCTCACCTGACACGGGCCGTGTTAGGATGATAGTCATGACGAGAGCCAAGAATACGGGAAGTCATAGGTGTGACACAGGCACTCGTGTTAGCTGACACGGGCTGTGTCAGGGTGCCTTAACTAAGAATTCAAGAATTAAATTGCCAGAGGTCCAACACGGGAACCTGTGTTTCCTGACACAACCTGTGTTGGGTTGCGACATTAATTTCAGTATTTTGGGTTATTTTGTTCATTAGTTGGTCTGTGAGGGTATTTTAGGTATTTCTAACCGACCCAAATGAGTTTTTGCTATTTAGAGGAGTTTCCACTATGAATTGGAGAACTTTTGATTGGAGAAGATTAGGAACAATAGAGTTTGGTGCTTTCAAGTGATTTGAAGATGGGGATTCCTTCATGAGCAATAGCAATTGAAAATTGAAGAATCCTCACCTTTTGTAATGTCTAATTTTATTATTGCTTTTCTTTTTAATACTATGAGAGGCTAAACCCCCCAATGTTAGGGGATGTCCCTGATTCGGAAATGTATTGATTTTGAATTCTTGATTTTGATACAATAAGTTTCCTTTTGATTTAATTGTTCAATGTTCTTATTCCTTTCCTATTGGACAAATAGGGATTGATCCACGGTTATTAATTAGGGCTGGACCGCCATTGTTAAGGTTTTTGAACAATTAGACTATATTAGATATCACCTAGGACTAGGGATACCCTATAGGTCACCGGTAAAATATTAATGACATAAAGGCTTGACTCCATCAGATATCTCTAAGGACTTAGGATTTAGGATGGATGGTTAAATGTTTTCTCACTAAGGACTTAGGGAAAAACAAACTAAAGATTCAGTAGTTGAAGGTAATGAACTTGTTGAAGAGATCAAGAGTAAGGATTATTACAGGGTCAAATCACACACATACCCCTAGCATGATCCTCATATCAGTGAAAAGCCATTTATATTTATACTACTTGTTAAGTGACAAATTCAAAACCAAAACCCATATCAAGTTTTGTTTAATTGAACTATGAATTTAACTCGATAATTGCACACAGTCCTTGAGATCGACATTCGGGGAATTTTCCTATTATTACAAGAGGCAAAAATAGTACATTTGTTATTTCTCCTATCAGATTGTTCTTGCATGGTTTAACACTTATTTTTGAATGAATGGATATTCTTCATTATTTCCTTTATTTCATTACTCTTTCTTTATTTTCTTACCCTTATTTCTACCTGTTGTGTGCGTTACTTTGAGTTCTGAGTTCGCTTCTCAATGAATTACATGGAATCTGAGGCCATGTTGAAATTTTTTATTGGAATTCTCTAAGGGAGCCGCCAACCAAGGTTTTGCTCCTCTTCCTTATCCCTAAGTTAAAACATGGTTTGAGGATGACGTAGTGGAGACTTGCCTTTTATGCTCTAGAGTGGATAGCGACTAAGAGAGCGTGATCTCATATCACCACTTGTTTCGTAATATATTGTCTTTATCCCTGTGACTTTCGTTGCAGGGTTTTGATTGCTTTTATTCATACACCTATGATGTTTATGATAATACCCCTTAGTCGTGCCTATCCTTTATGGTCATAAGAAGAGAGTTTGGTTAAAAAACATTTATTTCCATGTAAGAGATATTACACAGTGATGTAGAGTAGATTTTACACATGTGGAATAGAGATACTTAATCAAGTTATTATGTCGTTATTTATTGATCTTCGATCGTCTTGGTGTGGTGTATCATGGCCAACTTCAGCCTTCATTCACAATTGTCACTTGTGATTATCAATTTAGAATGATTTATGTCATACCTTTTGATAACACAAGTTCATTCCTTTGGTGTCCGATCACCATTTTCCTATTTTTTTGTTGAGGGAGGCCATGTTGACCTGCATTTTTGTTATCTTCACCTTTCTCAAACTGCAAGACTTTGTGTATCCTCCAGGCTCTAGACAGATTAGCATATATTATCAATGGTGTTTCATGGACGTTATGATATTTCATCATTAAGGGGATTGGAGAAGCCAATACATCTAGTGTTATCATAAAGGGTTTTCCTAGGATGCATTTATAGACGCTCTTATAGGATACTACCAAAAATTGCAGACCGAAAGTCCTAGTGTCCATTCCTTATCTAATGGTAACCATTATTTCGATAATCCTTACGGGTGAGTAATTGTGTCGTTAAAGACTTGTAGGTCGGATCCCTGGTAGGGTGACAACTTTTCTCTTTTTAGTCTTAACTTCTCAAAAAGCTCTACGTACATGATATCACATGAGCTCCCCGTCCATGAGGATTCTGGATAAATCAAAGTTGACCATAGTCACTTTTATTACCAAGGGAAATATTTCATTCGAGATTCCTCCCACCTTTTTCTATCAAACAACTCAAGGATAGATTTCTCCGACTTCCCTTGATAAATTGTCTCTCCTTCTCTACCGATCATCGTTAGCTCGATGATTCTTCCTTTAACAGTTCCTTTGGATAAGTTTATTAACTTAGGAAAATTTCAGTAATGGAGGCAATGTAATAGGGTTTTCCCCTTCGATCTTATTTTTCACCATCTATATTCTTCTTCCTTTTGGCTCTGCTTACTGCCTTTATGGCTTTCTTAGGAGATCCCTCTTTCCACTGAATGGATTGTTTCTTCCTCGGAGAGCTGTCTCACTTCTTATTGTATTTCTTCCTCTCCATGTTATCTTTTCAACAAACATCTTGGGTGTAATGGATGAGCATCCCCTTCTTGATCATCTTTTTTATTTGATCCTTCAAATGGACACATCATCAATTTTATGGCCATGGCTCTTTACGAAACAACAAAAATCTTGTTTTGTCATTCCTAGTCGACTCCTTTACCTGATAGGGGTTTATTATTTTGTCTTCCTTGAAGTTGGTATTTCACATTCCTGTAGATTTTTCTCCCTTGGAATGTTTAAGGGAATATACAACGAGAACCGGGCCCGAGGTTCCATGTCTCCATCGTCCCGATGGCAGATTTTGTCTATTCGACCCCCAACCTTTCTTGGGTTTCTTGATCCCTGGTCTTTCTTTACCTCTATGTCCAGAAGTTATTATTCATAATTGATGTAGGTTTTATCCCTATTTAAGAGACCATTCAAGTTACAAGCTCATGTTAGATAAATGACTTCAACCATAAGAGGAGAGAGTGAATTGTGATATTTAAAATTCATGATTAATTTAAGTGTTTTCTTACTTAAAAAATACAATTTGTGTTAGTATTCAAAAAATCAGAGAGAAAAGTAGCGGAAAGAAATGTAGTAATAAAGTACATGACAATATTTAAAGAGATAGGATTAGAGAGATGACACTGATATTTATAGAGGCTCGGTCGAATTTGGCCTAGTCATGTCCCCAAGAGACCTTCTTGAGAGTTCAGTAAAATATTGAGCTTTTACAGGTTATTACCACAAACTTTTGATACAAGATAATTGAGAGTTTTTACAGTGGTTTATTCCCGCAACCAAAAGAGATATTTTTCCATGGGATGGACTCACAAACCAAGCAAAGGTTTTACTATTTAATTTCAATAACCAAACAGAACTTTTACTAGGTTGAGTTCTTTAACTGAACAAATATTTTTCAATGGTTGATCTTAAGAACCAAAATTTATTCTTTTAGAGTATCACACTCTTGAAATAAAATAGTGGCACGACACCAGTACAATACTTTCCTTAAAAGTAGTTTTCACTCACAAGGCATTAAGACAACTTTGGTGAAACAAAAAATTTAAAGCGAGAGAGGATGAGAGTGGATTATGGTGTGATTTTGAATAAGGAGATTCCTCATTTTTAGAGAAGAAAATATGGATAAAAAAGGAAATAATAAATGGTCCAAATAATCAATTAGGATAATCAATTATGCACCTCAAATAATCGATTTCTAATGCCATAAATGAAAGGTTTTGATAATTAGCTGTTACCAATCATTAAGAGATTGACTTAATCGAATTTAGACTCAACCAAGCAAGGCCTAACTAATTAGGTTAATGGTATAATTGATTATCTTGTTTTAAAAAGTCTTCCAATAAATCAGACACTCCTCTAATCAACTTGATAGGCCTCAAAAACATTTTTAGGAGTTTTTCACGTAAAGAGATGCCTTAAAAGTCATTTTAGGTGTGTGTGTGTGTGTGTGTGTGTGTGTGTGTGTTTGTGTGTATGTATGTATGTATGTATGTGTGTATGTGTGTGTGAATTTCCTTAGTATCTTAGGATTTAGTCTCCTACTTTTACAAGACTATGGTCACTCAAACATACACGACCATACGAGCTTTCACACTTTCTCTCTTTCATAACTATAAAGCTTTTGAGTTTCTTTTCTAGATATGTAGATCATATAAGCACTTCACTAGAACCTTAAATCTCATTCTTGATGAAGATTGAGATATATTCAAGGTCATCACCATCATCAAAGGGTTTGAAAGATATCATCACTGACTTCAATCGACATCAATGTTGTCATCATCAAAACACCAAGAAATTCACCAACATAAAGATCATTAGCTCCATAACTGCAAGCACATAGATCCAAATCTCCTTTTAGCCCTAACTTCTTGCGGAACATGCATATCAGTCTCAATCTTTTTTTTAAATATCCACCACTTTAATCTATCATTCCCCTTACTTATACAGCTACTTTGGTAAACTGATCAATGTATTCTCGTATTTCTTCATCATCTTTTGTTTAATTCCACTGAGTACATCTATCATAGAGGGCTTCCGCTTTTGATCACTGAATTGAGTGGTAAAAAATCCATATAGCTCCTTCTAGAAGTTTATGCTCCCATTAGGGAGGGACTTGAATCACTTCATTGCGGCTCCTTTAAGGGTTAATACAAATAGTTTGCATTTCACGTTCCATGGGCGTGGTAGTAGTCAAGTATGGTATCTACATGCTTGATATGCTCATTGGATCTCCCAAGCTATCATAGTTATCCAACTTGGAAAGTTTCTCAAGATATTTTTGAATCCTACTATCGAGAATGCAGAACAAGTTATTATTTCTTCGGGGAACATGTGCCTCGATGTTGTGCCTTTCTCATCTTTCAGAATAACGTGACGAAGATTATGGAGACGAAAGATCTTTGGTGGAGTGTGACTGCCATCCCTTCCTCCTGAGTCGCGTGGTGGGGTATGATATTTTTGACGTCGATAGTAATTTGGGTTTATAGGGACCACTCTGCATGGATAGATGGGGTTCACAATGATCAGTTTTGGATCAACTCCCTGATCGTCATGAGAGGATGTCTTGCGTACATAATGGTTCCTGGGAGGAGCATATTGTAAAATTTCTTCGATTAAAAATACTCTTTCAGCTAAAAAATGCGAACTCTGTTGTTGCACTAGGTTATAGAAATTGTTAAGCATATCTTTGTCCATTTGCATACCTATATTGATTGCAATTGTTGTAGGCTTTGAAACATTTCTTATATAGGAATCAATGATTGCGGAAGAGGTTGCTTCGAGGTCTAGCCTTGGAGTGATTTTTGAAAAGACTGGAAAATCGAAAGAACATGAAATGTGTTTTGGCCTATTGTTGGAGGGACTAGACTTTTTTAATGGAGGAGCGGAATGAGAAATCGCCAAGACAGGATCATCCTCGACCCTAGGAGGAAGCAAAGTCTCCCTTGCAAGATAGGGAGTATTGATTGTTGTAGGGGCCTTAGCGGCGGCATTGCATTGAGCGGTTGATCGAGTAACTCTCGATGTTGTCATTGTTTCCCAAGTTTGATTGTTGATTCGAACGGGACAAAGATCATTTGTTTTTCGAATTGCGGTGAAGAGACAATGGTTTTTCATGGAATTTTGTAGAAAATATGCCAGATTCTCATAGACGGCTTCACTGTTTCGTTCAGGAATCAGAATAGTTGATGACATAGTGAAATATGGTTCAGATGTGGTGGAGTGTACTTCCAATGCAACAAAGTGGAATTTATCTACAAGGTTAGCACTTCAGCGTTCGAATTAATGCATGAATAAGAAGTAGTTTGAGTCTGTGACTGAGTAAAATATTTGAATTTGGCGCATGCAAAACTTTATATAATTTAGGCGGTTAGGACTGCTTGCGCTTCATTAAGAGTTTCAAGTAGATCACTGTCCAATTAGATCTAGCTGTAGAAAGTTGACAAAAGATTAGAATCGTGTGTTCTTTATTTGAGTGAGGCTGCACATGTTTCTCGCACCTTTTCTTGTGGTACTTGCGATAAAGCATTGATGCATGGGGAGGTTAAATTGAAATCTATAACTCATATTTCTAAGAATTATCCATATCCAATTTCTGTATTTTTTTTTTAATATTGTGTTTTAAGGCATCAATTATTTTCATCTACAAGACCTGAGAGATTAGACTTTGTAATAATTAAAAAAAAAAAATCTTAATTTGATTGTTTCACCTCATACATATTTCAACAAGTAATCTTTTAAGAACTAAATTTTTTATAAAGTTGGGTTTTTAACAAATTCAAAAGAACTCAACAACTATTTTAGTAATGTCAAATTTCAAATTAGCAGGAGAATCCTACCTGAAATGCAATTGTGGTCATGAGAAAAATGTGTTGGCATGGTAAAACACAAAGTCCGTATTGACCAATCCAGACAAGTTTGCATGCATTTTCAGATTAGCCAATCTGAACAATATTATTAAAACCATTTAAACGTAGACCTAAAGAAAAGAAAAAGAGAAAAAATTTAGAATCACTTTACCTTTAGCTTAGCATTTAGATGAAAATTGTGTAAATAGAATCTTGTATAGTTTAATATAGATGTTATGTTTTTAAATTTCTTTAAGGAGCATAGATTGTTCTTTTACATTTGTTTTCTAAGAATTCAAAGTCGCAGTTTAATAACATCAAACGTATGCGTTGCCTTTACGTTAATAATAACCATAGAACCACGTTTATAGCTGCAGATGAAGTTCCTTAAAGTGGAAGAATGTGCCTACAGATACTAACATAACATGTGCCCATCCTGACTAAAAGTAAACGAAAATATAAAACAAATTGTAGCATCTGTATTTGTTATTTTCGGATTTGAAAATTTTGCCACCGAAAAATTATTGGGTTGAGTCATGCATCTGTCGGTCATTTAAGATGTTTCGCAACACTTAAAATTATTCAAAACAGTTGAATTACCGCACTGCCTTTAGGATAAAACAACACATTTTTATATTGTATGATTACTACTTACACGGTAGATAATCAATCTAGAAATACACTCTCTGATGGTACAAGACCATTCAAATATGGTATCAATATTATTCGTAGTATCTAGTACAAAGACCAGTCGTAATAATTTCTCAAACAAAGAGAAATTCAAATAATTTTTCAAAGAGAATTTAATAATGGTTATTTGATCACTCATGATAATTTCTCCAACAAAGAAAAATTCAAATAATTCTCTAAAGAGAATCCAAAAAATTAATACTTGAAAATTTCTCAACTAAAATGAGGAGAAATTAACATAATTCTCTAAAGAGAATTCAAGAAAAATACTCGAAAATATCAACGAGTAGAAAGAAAGGGAGAAGAAATTGGTGATTCGACAATTCGAAAGACTTGGAGTTATGAGAGCGAGGAAGGAAAAACCAATAAAATAGTTTTTGGTGTGTTTTGGAATGAAACAAGTGATTTCCTTGTATAATGAAGTGAGCTTGTTAATATTTCTCACATAAGCAATGTGAGGCTAAGGGAATTTTTCAACCACAAAAATTATTCTAACAATGTGGGACTTAAGAAATTTTTAAATTCAACATATTAGAACATAGACATGTTCCAACAATCCCCCACTTGAATTTAAAGAAGTGATTTTAGAAGTAACTTCAAATGTTTCTAAGATTGTGAATAAACAAAGGTGTCTATGACTTGAACCTTTGTATAGCAAGTATGATTCTGATTCAACAAAAGTGACACAAATATCTTGAACTCTATCTCAGACATCAAACCTAAACACAATATTTTCTTAAGGTGTATTCTAATAGTCTATGATTTAATGGTCCTGCACGTGTATCCCGTTTTAGTGAAGACTCTGGGAATTCTTCCTCAAAATTTCATAGAAACCGGCCTAAGTTCCACAATCACATAGGTGAGTCTATAAAGAGGACTTTTGTAGCCTACGTACTCCCTCATACAGAGTATAGATCTCATTAAGAGTTTATATTATCTCATCCTCTTATTACTTCAGGATTCATGCTTTACTTGCATGATAATCTCATACTACTCACAACTTGTTATTACCCATTGAACCTATTTCTTGGAATCTCTAGTCATTTAGGTCGGGTTACCATCATGAGAAACTCATATTTCTATAGGAATTAGTCTCATCTTATATGATTTATTATAGACTTTCTTTATAGCTAATCCTTTCGTCAAAGGATCTGCTAAATTTTCATCAATGCGCACATGATTCACTCTTACAACTCCTTTAAAGATACAATCTCTAACAGTATTGTTCTTTCTTCTAATTTGACGTCTTTTACCATTATAATAATGGTTCTCTGTTTTTGCAATAGCCGCGATACTATCATAGTGGATCAACACAACTGACATAGGTTTTCCCACAAAGGGATCTCAGCTAGCAAGCATCTTAACCAACTTGCTTCTTCACTAGAATTTGTTAATGCTATCATCTCTGACTCCATTGAGGACTGAGACAGAATAGTCTGTTTCTTTGATTTCCAAGATATAATTTCTTCAGCTATGTTGAATACATATCCACTAGTTAATTTGGAATCATCTGATAAGGTATTCCAATCTGCATCACTGTATCCTTCAAGTACAACAGGAAATATCTAATAATGTAAACCTAGATTCATGATCCTTTTAAGTTACTGTATGACTCGTTCAATAGCTTGTCTATGTTTATTACTCAGTCTACTAGTAAACTTTCATAACAATTCCACGACATTTGCAATGTCGGATTTAGTACAATCAATGGAATACCTAAGACTTCCAATGATGCTCGCATATTTTTTTTGTCTAATAAGTTCACGCTTGGATCATATGGTCTTCTCACAGGTTTACTGTCAAAGTAATTATATTTCTTTAAGATCTTTTCATCATAGTGTGATTGATCCAAAGAAATTCCTTTTTCGGATCTCGTAATCTTGATACCAAGAATCACACTCGCTTCTCCGAGGTCTTTCATATCAAAGTTGTTGCACAACAATGATTTTATATCAATAACAGCGTGAATATTTGATCCAAATATTAGTAGATAGTCTACATATAGACATATGATAGTGAAAATGCGATTCTCAAATTTATAATAAACACATTTGTCACTTTCATTCACTTTGTACCCATTCAATATCATTGAGTTATGAAAATTTTCATTCCATTACTTTGGAGCTTGTTTTAGCCCATCCAAAGACTTATATAACTTACATACCTTGTTTTCTTGCTCCAATAATCTCAAACCTTCAGGTTGGTCCATATAGATTTCTTCTTCTAAGTCACTGTTTAAAAAAAGTTATTTTAACATCCATTTGGTGTACTATTAAGTTATAAATAGCGACTATTGAAATTATTATACTAATGGATGTAATCCAAGTCACTGGGAAAAAGTATCGAAGAAATATATATTTTCTCTTTTCCTAAAACCTTTTGTTATAAGGCAAGACTTGTACTCATCAATTGTTCCATTAGGTTTTAGTTTCTTTTTTCAAAATCCATTTACAACCGATTAGTTTGCAACCAGAAGGCAAGTATACTAAGTGAGATGTCTTGTTAGATTCCACAAAATCTATTTCATCATTAACGACTTCTAGCCACAAATCTGCATCCAAAGATGACAAGGCTTCTTGAAGATTTATTGGATCTTCTTCTACATTATAAGCCATATAACCAGTCTCGTAGTCTTTAGTAACACTTACTCTTTTACATTGTTGAACTTTGTTTTCACTTTGTTGTTGCTTTTAGTGCTTCTTATCACAAGAATGTGATTCGATTCAGTACCCCCACTATTTCTCCATTTGAAATGAAATTTGTCTTCGTAGAATTCAAAATCATTTGATTATATGACCACTTTAACATTTAGTCCATAAAATTTATATGCTTTACTGTTTGCTGCATACCCAATGAAGACACATTCATAGGCTCTACTAGCGAGTTTAACTCATTTCGGATCTGGAATTCTGACATAAGCCAGACATGCCCAAGTTCTAAAAAAAGACTATATTGGTTGTCTTTTCTTTAATATCTCATAAGAAGAGATTGTAATTTTTTACTTGGGAACTCTATTCAGGACATAACAAACGGTCAATAAAATTCCCCCCCGCCAATGAGGTGCAGCACTAGAATTCAATATAATTGCAACAACAAGTTCAGTAAAAGTTATATTCTTTCTTCCTGGTTTACCATTCATTTCAGGATAGTATGGTGCAGTCATTTCATATACAATTCCATGTATAAAATTCATTAAATAAATTAGAATTATACAGTTTCTCTATCACTACAAGTTCTTACTAAATCATCTTCAAATTATTTACAAAGTTTTTAAGCATATCAATTTCATTCACAAAAATATCATTATTTATAATGATGTACAAATCTACCCCAATAGACTGATTGAACCCTACCTTATTATCATACCCCAAATTTGTTCGCCCCATTTTTAAAATATTCAAATTATTTTTAAACTTGGTTTCATAAATTTTTTGAGTATTACTCACATTTGGTTTAACAATAATTTATTTTTGCTTATTTAAAATATATAATAATTAACTTTAAATTATTTGTATTTTTAAAATAGCAAAATATTTTTCCACCTTCATATGCTTCTGTGTCTTTTTGTCTTAAATAGAATGACATAACACAGTTGATAAGAGAGTAAGGCTTGCAAGTGGAAGGTCTTGAGTTCAAGTCTCATTACAGTACTTTTTAGTATTTACATTTTTTTGTGTTTTTTAATAAAAAAATAAAAAAAAAAGTCATTTTTCAATTATTTATTATTATTTTTGTTTTATATTTTAAGGATATTTTATAAAATTATTTTTTATTTTTTTAAATCTTTTATTTTATACACTTAATAGTCAAGATGTTAATAATAATTGAAATCTTTCAAGATCTATTTTTATTAATCACCAAATCAATCACAATATTGAGAAAAAATCACAAAAGTGTATAGGTTCATAATTTTGTCCTCCAAGTTTTAATCAAGTCTCGATTGGTATATATCTTCCCAAAAATTTCATTTTTTTTTATTTTTAATTCAAAAATAACCAAAAAATCATATAAAATATAAAAACAACAAAGTCACATGATTTGTCACTTTCTAATTGGTCACATGTTGACAAAACTAATTTCTCATTGGTCAGAGTTTGTACACTTGTTGACCATGATAAAATCATAAACTTTGGACTTTCTTGGTGTGAACTATTTCTTTTTTTTTAGTGTCTTTAACCTAATTTAAAATCTATAAATAAGGCTCTATTCACCCTAAATTTTTCATCAGCAACCATTTGGAGAATCAATAATCAATTGCAGATTAACAACTCACTAGAGTTCTTCTAAAAGTTATTGTTCTTCACATCGAAGAACAACAACAACTAAACCCTAAGGTCTTCATTTCATCATCAATCTGAAAAAAGAGAGATCTTGTACCAAAGAAAAAAAGGGGAATCTTGCACCGAAGGAGAAAGGTGAAAAGCACAAAGAAAAAGAAAAAAATGATGGAGGAAGCAGCTTAGTATGGTCACAACATTTCAGGTTGGTATTTTTTTTATATCTTTAAGTATGTGTATGAATATTGTATTTGATGTGGATTAGAATTTATTTTTGTTTGAGTTTTGGTTTGATTGTCTGATTGCTATTTGTTTTGTTTATGGTTTATGACATTCGGTTTTTTTATTATTATTATTTTCACCCTTTTTTTATTAAAGAAACATTTTCTCTAACCCTAAAAAGTCATTTTTTATCTTAAACTTTTTTATTATTATTATTATTATTATTATAGAAAAATCCTTTTTTTCTAAACCTAAAAATTCTTTTTTCTAACTTTAACTTTTCTTCTTATTATTAGTATTAAAAAAAGAATTTTATTTATCTTTTTTTTATTCATTATTAAAAATACAAAAAATTAGAAAAAAAAAACTAAAAAATGACTTTAGTATCTTTTAAATAACAAAATACACTCTAGATTTAACTTTTACACTCATCCTTTAATTAATTAATTTGTTAATTTAATTATTTAATTAACTTATTCTATTTTATTCATTTAATTAGAATATATCATATTTTTAGTAATTTGCATTAAATTATAATTTTTCATATTAATAAATAATTATTGGATATTTTATCTAAAATGATTAATATATTTTTAACAATTAGGAAAAAATAGTTATTTATTAATTAAATATTTTCTAAAACACTAACCCTATTTTTTAATTGCATTAAATCTGTTTCTCATTCAAATTTATTTTTTTATATATTGCATAACATACTCTAAAATAGCTAACCAACCAAATACTAATCATTTTTCTACTAACATAATTAAATCAAGATGTTTTCAAAAAGGATTGTGGAAAACTTTTATATTAACTGCAAAATGCGTCTAGGATTCTGCTATTTTCAACATAGACTTGGTTCAAGGATTAATTCAAAATATTTATACATCCCATAAAAAGAATTAACCAAACATTTTGAACTACGAATAGAGACTCTGATTTCTCATACGACTTAAAAGTCGTGGTGAGTTCCCCTAATTAAAAATTAAAACCTTATCCCTAAACCTTAAACCTAAACCCAAGTATCCTTGTGAACAAGGTAGATGAAGGGTGCCTAACACCTTCCCTTCGTCTAAAGTGAGTCAAGAACTTAGAATCTCGGTATCATCAATTAGGATTATTTCGTTATATTCCCGTCTTAGGATAAAAATTAATGGTGGTGACTCATTATTTTTTGCCGGTTACGACACTTATTTAAAAGAAAACCAAAAAACAAGATTTTTCCTAATCTAAGGAACATGCATGACGTCCTTCGAGATTAAAGTCTTTTTGGAGGTGAAATTCAACTCCACGTCTTCAATCCCAGCAACACTAGTGGTATGGACATCTCCCAACGATATTTCTTATATTTAGTATTCGTGTATATTTTAAACATAACACGATCATAAAAGACACGACGAAGACGCCAATGTCTATCCACCAACCATCAGATTCATCAACCATGTTGATTTCAATAATAATAGCAATAAATTTCCCATTAATCAAGTTAACTTGTGCATTAGAGACATCACCAGGTTTAAGCCTGCTTCTGAATCTCTTAGTCACATGACTTGATTTTTCATAGTTAAAACAAAGGGAAACCAACGTTATTTATTTGAGGCGGTGGTTGTTACCTAGTTAGAGCAATTGGGGCCATATAAGGGTTCTCATTCTTAATTCAGTTCACAATATTGTGGTTCTAATTCTTTAATGATTTGTCATATGACTTCAGAACCGCACCAAATTTATTTTGTTGTTTAAAACAACCAAGACTTTACTTTTTTTTAATCGTGTTTCTGAGATTCTTCTTCAATTTAAAGGCGGATAATTAGACTCTCATTAAAAAGTCTTTGTTTTATGGCAAAACTAAATTTTTAAATTTTTTTTCTAACTAGGGGGCAATTTGTCAATAATAAAAGTAATTTGAAATTGTTCATCTAAATACATACCTTTAGTGATGATCTCATGAGTAGTCTTTTGAAGTTTGTGACTTTAGGTCTCCACAGACCTTTCATCTAACATCTAATACTTTACGTAACTACTAATACTAATCTTCTATTCTCCAGCTTCTTCAATGTCATACTTGTTTTTTTGGAGCTTCATAAACTTGTTTTGAAGTATCGCAGTTACTATAATAGTCATACAGATTATTTGTGAGTCCATTCAGAATTTTAAAGTCATTCTCTTTCTATAAGGATATCTATTCCTTTAGTTGTAAATCCTTCACTTTAATATATGTTATAAATTCAGATTCATCGAAATTCACAGTTTCATCTGAATCCATAGATTTCTTTCTATTAGTTTGTTCGACATATCCAAAAGGAACAGTAAGAATGTCATTGTTCAAAATGTTAAC
This sequence comes from Vicia faba, assembly GCA_948472305.1. Classification (NCBI taxonomy): domain Eukaryota; kingdom Viridiplantae; phylum Streptophyta; class Magnoliopsida; order Fabales; family Fabaceae; genus Vicia; species Vicia faba. The sequence goes on from OX451738.1 coordinate 1,299,862,361, forward strand.
AACTTTTTTTTCAAAGTTAAGAACTTCATTTTTTGTTTCCAACGTTTGAAGTTACTTTCCTCAAACATGAACGGTTTATCAAAGACAATATCCTCAAAAGTACCTGTAATTTCTTCGATATCCATTGTAGTTTGAAACGTCTTAAAATTGTGTTTTTGGATTTGAAAATTTTGCCATCGAAGAAATTATTAGGTTGAGCCATGGATCAGTTCGCTCTCTTTAAGACGTTTCGCGACACTGCCCAAAATTATGCTAAGTAGTCGAACTACCGTGCCGCCTCCAAGATAAAGCAGCTCAATTCTATATTGTATGATTACTACTTACACGGTAGATAATCAGTCTAGAAATACACCATCTGATTGTATAAGACCATTCAAATATGGTATCAATATCACTCATAGTATCTGGTACAAAAACTAGTCGCAATAATTTCTCAAATAAAGAGAAATTCAAATAATTCTCCAAAGAAAATTTAATAATGGTTATTTGACCACTCATAATAATTTCTCCAACAAAGAGAAAATCAAATAATTCTCTAAAGAGAATCCAAAAAATTAATACTTAAAAATTTCTTAACTCAATTGAGGAGAAATTAACATAATTCTCTAAAGAGAATTCAAGAAAATACTCGAAAAATTCAACGAGTGGAAAGAAAGTTGAAGAAGTTGGCACTTCGACAATTCGAAAGACGCAGAGTTATGTGAATGAGGAAGGAAACCCCAATAAAATAGTTTTTTTATGTGTTTTAGAATGAAACAAGTGATTTTCTTATATAATGAAATGAACTAGTTAATATTTCTCAGATAAACAATATGAAACTAAGAGATATTTTCAAACACAAAAATTATTCTAACAATATAAAATTAAACGATTTTTAAATTTAATATATTACAACATGCACATATTCCAACAATATTTCTTCCAAACTAGATACTATAAGAATTGATACTTGTATAGAATTGATACTTGTATTGTACCCGGAAAAAAAAAACTTTTTGAGTCCAAACCCCTCAGTGCACGATGAAAATTGTAGGAATAATATATAGTATTAGTTATGATTTATAATTTGTTTTGATTAGTTATTGAGCAGTAAAAATGTTCACTAATAAATTAAAGTATCATACAAGACATATATAAATGGCGTTTAACAACAAATTACACTTTTTGATTTTATATATATATATATATATATATATATATATATATATATATATATATATATATATATATATATATATATATATATATATATATATATATATATATATATATATATATATATATGAGATGAAATTAAATACTACTTTGAGATGATGTGACTTTTGAGTTTAATCCAAATTCTTCTAATAGAAGTTAGTTATGCTAATAGTAGTTAGTTAGAGACACTTTGTTTTTACTTTTTGGTTGGTTAAGACGTAGTTACTTGTTAAGCAAGTAACAATTGTCTTCTAAACAATTCCTTTAGTTCAATGTAATTACAATCTTCTCTCTCACTCTCGTAATTCTCTTTAGTTATTCTCTTCTTCTCTTCTTCAAAATTGTTATTTCTAATAAATTGATATCTAGAGCTTTGTTGATGATAAGACAATTAAGTGATTGTAATAGATATCGATCATGGTGAGTTATGAAAATTTTGTAGCACACCTACATGTTCTTGATGAAATTTTGTGGGACAAATGGATAACTCAACTGAAGGTGATTTTTGATGCACAACAAACATGTGTTGAAGCTTTAGCCGAAGATGCAAATGCAACACAAAGAAAAGCTCACAAGGAAGACAAAAAAAGATATTACAATGCTCTATTCATCATTGCATAAAATGTTGATTCGAAAGTGTTTAAGAAAATTGCTGGTGAAACTAGTTCCAAAGTAGCATGGGACAGGCTTGAAAGATATGTTGGTGGTGATGCCAAAGTCAAGAAATTCAAGCTACAAACATTGGGGAGGAAATTTAAATTGTTCATGATGAAGGATGAAGAGAAGATAAGCAATTATATCTCAAGATTGTCGACCTTGACAAATCAAATGAAGCATTATGGTAAATCTCTCAATGAGGTGAACATTGCCTCCCTTCTTTGATCATGTAGTGGCAACCATCGAAGAGACACGGGAGTTGGATAACATGAAGATTGGAGATTTTCAAAGCACTCTTAAATCCCATTGAAGTCCGTGAGATAAAGGTGGCTAAAAGAGAAATTGAAAAATATGATGAACATGCACTTCTTGCCAAATTCAAGAAGTTAGAAGCAAGCAAAGAAAGATAGAAGAAGAACAAAGGAAAAATACAATTCAAAGAAATACAAAAGAGTGATGATAAGCCTGAAACATCAAGCAAGAATGGTGGAGGGCCTGTCAATAACCAAAGCAAGAAAAGACCTTTGACAAAAGGAAGGTACAATGTTACAATTGTGAGAATATGGGAAACTATACAGATAAGTGTTGACTAGAAGTAATGGGACATGTAGCCATACAAAGGAAGCATGGTAAAGAAGCATTGAACAAGAATGTATTGCTTGTGCCAGACATGTTGTGCAATTTTCTGTGTAGGGAAACTAGTGCAAAAGGATTTTCCAGTGCTCATGGAGAATGTTTGCTTGGAGATTTTTTATCATAAAAAAAGACTAAAAATTAAATATTTCATATCAATAAATAGAACCTTCAAGGAAAGCATCCAAAACTCTAAGCTAATATGTCTTACTGCAACATCTCATGAACAAGAAGTTGAGTTATGGAACAAGAGGTATGCCCATTTGAACTACAAAAACCTAAGCCAACTGAGTTTAAAATGCATGAAGATTGGATTCCTTAAGGTACAAATACTTGAAATCTCATGCCCATTATTATTGGTGGAAAAGTGACCTAGATTAACCTTCAAGTATAGTCTGCCTATGGGAGCCAAAAAAAGGACTTTTTATAGTTCACTCAGATACATGTGGACAAATAGAAGTACCTAGTTATGATGGAAACAAATACTTCATATCCTTTGTGGATTAATTCTAAATAATGTTATGGATTTTTCTAATCAAAGCCAAAAGTTAAGCCTTGCAGGTCTTCACATAATTCAAAGCAATGGTAGAGAGACAAAGTGGCAAGTTGGTAAAGCTCTTGAGAACAGATGGTGGAGGAGAGTACACCTGAAAGGATTTTGATACTTTTTGCACAAGTTAATACATCATTCATGAATTCATAACACCATACACTCCTCATTACAATAGCTTGGCAGAAAGAAGGAACACAAGTACTCTCCATATGGCAAGAAGCATATTGAAGCGGAAAAATCTATCACATGAGATTTGGGGTGAAATTGTATCCACAACTTCTTATATCTTGAACATATGTCCTAAAAAGAGGTTTATGAACAAAATTCCCAAGGAAACTTGGTCAGGAAGGAAGCCTAGTGTAAACCACTTGAATATCTTTGGTTCAATGTGCTTCAAGTACATTGTTGATGCCAAAAGAAGGAAGCTGGAGGATAACATCAAGCTAATTATCCTTGGAAGCTACCCTAACACAAGAGCCTGCAGAGTATTTGATCTTGTGGGGATTGGTTATTTGTTGTGCTTAAATATGGGGACTTGTTAAGTGTCCAATTACTTTGCACCTTGATCCATAAGTTGTGGTTGGCGCGCAACCTGCTTCTGTATCAGCAAAAAGTTTCGAATCCTATCAGATTGGCTGAGGAAGCTCTCAATTGTGTCGTATCAATAAATGGAATCCAGAATTTTGTGCTAGGAAAATTCTTGTTGTTCGAATAGATTACAATCCCAATAATCTTGATGTTCTGCAGGTGGATGTAAGTGTTTTCCCTCTAAGTTGTGTCTCTTTTGATTGCATTATCAAGAATCCAGATGGAGAAATGTTTCTATTAGCCTGTAAAAAGGATTCAATTTCAGTGGAACTTGTTGTGGAGGAGCTTCTTGCTAACAGGTGGAGTTTGTTTTTTCCAAAATACCTTCAGTTGGACATTATTATTGTGTGGTCGGATTATATCAATGTTGTGGATTGTATCAACGTTGTGTTAGATGTTGCTGCTCTTGAGCCTATTGCTTATAACTGTAGCTTTCTCTTAAGGAATTGAATGCTTCTATTATGTTTTTATCTAGGCTGTGTAATGTTGAGGCTCATAATATTGTAAGGATAGGGAATTTTCTAGGGTCTAGAACCTAGATTGGTGGAATCCCCCACTAAACCATGATGTTTTATTGCATCGGGTTGTTCCTTCTTAATGAAATAAGTTTTGTATCAAAAAACATTAGGTTTGTGAATATTTTATGTACAAGTATAACACACTAAAGAAAGTTGTTGTTGTGTGCAAAGCCATTTTTTACGGTATCATCTTGATGTCATTCTATTCACCAACATTGTAGATTGACAGGATTATAACTTAAAGCAAAAATGGGGTGTACAACTCCTTTTATTGAAAACTGAACAACCGTTAAATGTGAAACACGATACCAAAAATTCAACATAGATATATTGACACATCAACACTAATAATAATTTTTAAAAATAAATAAATAAAATATATTTACAAATATATGTGTCAATTTAAGACACTGACGTCCGACTGTGACATCTTTTTTCCAGAAGTGTTGTGCTACTTAAGCCATGAACTAATGGAGTCACCATCATCCCCATGTTAGTGTTAGAACATAATTTAGTTCTACATCCCTGCAAGAGTTCTATATATAAAGAACAAATATGCTCGCTAATAAAAGTATCTTTTCATGCAGGAAGTTCTGATGTGAAAAAGATGTTCTAATGTAAGGAGCATAGACGATCAGCCAGAACATCACTGAAAGTTATGATTATGCAAGCATAGAAGATGAGAGTACTATGATAGAATCAGACACATCCTTCTTAGAAGCAATTTTGCGTGACACGCTTATATGAAGAAGTTCTGTTACAACTTCTGAATGCACCAACACTGTGAAACAGGATCTCTGATACTCTGATCTATAAAGTTCTGATACAAGCAGTAAGTGACTCTCAATGGTAACATTCATTTTCTGATGTGAGAAGTTCTGAAGCGTTACAACTTATCAATGCAATATCAAAAGTAACGGCTACAAACAGGCAAGTATCTCTTGGTTTGGAAAGTTCATAAATTCGTGTTATGAACATTCCAAAAGCATCTTCTTTATGTCATTGTTGCATGACCTATATAAAGAAGACAAAAATAAGAATTCAGTTGATGAACATTTGCGCAAAAAAAAGAAAATCAATTATCCAGTTCTACCTAGAAATCTTATATTGTGTAATACATCGCAATTGTGATATTGTTTTATTTAGAAAACATATTTGTACACACTCAATTATATTATTTTGTAATTCCTTGAGAAAACTGGGTTGTGGTTTTAGACTCAAGAAGACTTTGGCAGTTGCCAAAGTAGTTTTGTAATTAAGATTTATTAGTGGATTAAGACCTTGTTGGAGAGGGGAGAAATCACCTTGGTGGGTGGACTTGAGTAGTTTGAGTTCAAACGAACTAGGATAAAAATCAACGTGTTCTTTTGATTATGTTTTGAGATCCCAATTTAACCCCCCCCCCCCCTTCTTGTGTTTTCCCTTCATCAATTGGTATCATAGCACCTGGATCTGAGTGCAAACACTTAACCTTGTCAGAAAAAGATCCAAAGAGGAAAACGCTATGGTGGGACCAAATCAGAACATCAATAATGACTATCATGATGAGAAAGACAGAATCAGAAGCAACCCCCCAATATTTGACGGTGAAAGGTTTGATTATTGGAAAGACATAATCAGAAGTTTCTTTTTAGCTTATGACACTGATCTTTGGGATATGGTGACTGATGGGTACATACATTCTGTTGATGAAAGTGGTCAGAATATTGACAGAAAAAGAATGACAGATCATCAAAAGAGGGATTTCAGAAATCATCATAAGGCCAAAACTATTATCTTGAGTGACATCTCATACTCAGAGAATGAGAAGATCACAAACAGAGAGATAGAAAAATATATGTTTGATTCTTTGAGAATGACGCATGAAGGCAACACGCAAGTAAAAGAAACTAAATCCCTTGCGCTCATTCAGAAGTATGAAGCCTTAAAAATGGAAGAATATGAAACCATTAAAGCAATGTTCTCAAGATTTCAAATTTTGGTTGCTGGGCTAAAAGTTCTGGACAAAGGGTACTAAACTGATGATCATGTAAAGAAGATTGTTGTACCCCAAAATTTTCCCTCCCATATTTCTCAAAACATTTCAAGAAAGATCCTCAAGTTGCTCAAGGAAGTCCAAGGGTTGGCCAGACAAGCTCTCTCCTAAGGTAGTCTACCTCAAATTAGGGTTTCATGTTGCATCAGGGTACTTGAGTCCAAGGGATACCAAATGCTCAACATTGTCCTAATATGTTCTCAATATCATCCATGTCAAGTTTCAAGCCTTGCAGAGGAAGTTTGCTCAGTCAATTGCTCAAAGGCCTGAAAATCGACTATGCTAGGGCAAAAGTCAACTGTGGCCTACATACAATAAAACTTCAAGATTTTTGGTCAACATCCTCATTTTGAAGTATATTTCATCATTTGATCAAGGGTTGATCATTATTCCTCAAGTATTACTCATAATTTATCAAGAACCAAAAGTTGCTAAATTAGGGTTTTATAGGAAAAGTCAACTCAACTTTGACCAAGCATAACTTTCTCATACTTTATGAGAAATGACCCATCCAAAGCTCATTTTGAATAGGATGCCATGCTATACAATCCATCTTCATCTCACAAGTTCAAAATATGCACTCACAAGAAGTTAGGAATTTAGACATTATAGGTCATTTTGAAAAGTCAACAAAAACACCTTTTTTGTCAAAGCTTCATACATGGACATGGAATACCAAATTGAGATGATACCAAAAGGGTTGCTTATAGGACATCTCAAACTTTCTAAAAAGTCCAAGAACACCTTCAAAGAGTCAAAATTGAGGAAGTTATGCATTGGTGAAGTTGACCTTTTTTGTAAAATTGTCAAAAGTCAACTATGCCTCAAATTGCAATTTTTGCCAAATGGGCCCAAGCTTTTGCACTTGTTTTGAGTTGGTAGAATGGTCCACGAGCCCTAGCTCTTTCCATTTGTCATTATCTTATTTTTATTATTTATTTTTATTTTTATTTAAATTAAATCATTTTAAATCAAAACAAATCATGGAAATTACGACTAAAGGTGCATTCACTCCCTGCAGAGTAGGAAAAAGATAGTGATATTAGCGGTCCCGAACAGGTAACTACTCTCCCCAGCTGAGGCTCGCAACCGCGAATGGGTCAGCGAGATTCTCCCCAAGCAGAGTTTATCTATCACCAGCGCTGAAAGATTATCCCCAGTAAAGTCTAGAAGATTATCCCCAGTGAAGTCACCACTAGAAGATTATCCCCAACGAAGTTTATTTCTTCCACAAACAGAAACTCAATCCCCTATAGGTTTCATTATCACCAACAATGGTAATTCATCCCCAGCTGAAGTTATTCCTCCAAAGAAACAAATCTTCTAGCAGAATATCTCTTCCCCACAGAGTCATTCTCTCACCAGTTTATTCTCCAGCAGGATCATTTTCATAGTCATCTTTGGTCTCTATCCCCAGCGGAAATGAAGAATTTAACTTCTTGCACTCTCCAGCAGCAGTCCGAGATTTATTTTCCCTAGCTAGGGAACATCACAAACATTTGTATATCCATATATCATGACGTGCGCATACATATTGCATACGGCATAATCTCATTTATTTTGAGAACATCATTTCTTGATACATATCATGCATTACATACGACTAACCTTTACCTTTCCAGAAAGATACAATCAAATTCTCACCAAGTTCAAGCTATGAAGCCCGGATCCGACCAGATAGTACCTTGATTTCTACAGCATATTGTGAAGCCCGAAGAATGACTGAATAACAATATTGAACACCGTGAAGCCTGGATTCGACCAGATAGTGGTTTATCTTTAAGCTATGAAGCCCAGATAATGACCGAATAATAGTTTAATCCCCAACAAGCTATGAAGCCCGGAGAATGACCGGATAATAGTTTAATCCCCAGCAAGCCGTGAAGCCCGGATTACGACCGGATAACAGCTCAGTCAGTTATTGTGAAGCCTGGATTATGACCAGATAACAATACAAGTTTCTGTGAAGCCTATATTACGACCAGATAGAAATCAAAGACACCGCGAAGCCTGGATTACGACCAGATAGTGGTATATCTTTAACACAAGTTATGAAGCCCAGATTACAACCGGATAGTATCTTGATTTCCTCCGAACACCATGAAGCCTGGATTTCGACCAGATAGTGGTATGAGACATCGCGAAGCCTGGATTACGACCAGATAGCGGTAAAAAGCATTGAAGCCTGGATTACGACCAGATAACAGTGGGGGACACTGTGAAGCTTGGATTACGACCAAATAACAGTTTACCCAGCCAGTTACTAAGAAGCCCGGAGTCGACCGGATATTAGTAGGCCCAAAAGCCAAAGGGAAGCCCGAATTACGACCAGATAACCATTTGATCTCTTTTGAAGCCTGGATTACGACCAGATAAGAAGTAAGGTATTGTGAAGCCTGGATTACGACCAGATAACAGTACAAGACACTACAAAGCTTGGATTTCGACCAAATAGCAGTTTACCTGGACAATTGCTAAGAAGCCCGGAGTCGACCGGATATTAGTGTGCCCTAAATTCAAGTTGAAGCCCGGATGCGACTAGATAACAACTTAATTCCTTCTGAAGCCTGGATTACGACCAAATAAGAATTAAGAAATTGCGAAGCCTGGATTACGACCGGATAGCAAGTTTAATCTCATCTCCATGGTAAGTTACTGTAAAGCCTGAATTACGACCAGATAGAAGTCGGTCTTATCACTATGAAGCCTGGATCACGACCAAATAGTAGTTCATTTTCACCTCTTCTACCAAGAGACGATTTCCCAGTAGAACAACGCACGACCGAAGCTCCTAAAATTCAACTTTCTCACAAGCAGAGATCAACATTCCCCAGCGGAATATTCCTCAACAACAGGTATACAAGCTCTCGCTAAGGAATCTCTTATGCGATCGGAACTCCTTCGGATGGCATCTTTAAGCCCATACCCCGTCATCAATTTCAAAATGGCATCTGTAAGCCCATTACCAACGCCACAAGACAATTACCACTTTATGCGAGTGCAAATTTCTGGGCACTCTAGTGTTCAATCATCTTCCACCTTCGGATCACGAAAGGCACGCAAGCCAATCTATATCCTCAGGTTTAAGAATATTGAACAAGGGGCAGTTTTTGTACCCCAAAATTTTCCTTCCCATATTTCTCAAAACATTTCAAGAAAGATCCTCAAGTTGCTCAAGGAAGTCCAAGGGTTGGCCAGACAAGCTCTCTCATAAGGCAGTCTACCTTAAATTAGGGTTTCATGTTGCATCAGAGTACTTGAGTCCAAGGGATCCCAAATTCTCACCATTGTCCTAATATGTTATCAAGATCATCCATGTCAAGTTTCAAGCCTTGCAGAGGAAGTTTGCTCAGTCAATTGCTCAAAGGCCTAAAAATCGACTGTGCTAGGCAAAAGTCAACTGTGGCCTACATACAGTCAACCTTCAATATTTTTGGTCAACATCCTCACTTTGAAGTATATTTCATCATTTGATCAAGGGTTGATCATGATTCCTCAAGGATTGCTCATAATTCATCAAGAACCAAAAGTTGCTAAATTAGGGTTTTGTAGGAAAAGTCAACTCAACTTTGACCAAGCATAACTTTCTCATACTTTATGAGAAATGACCCATCCAAAGCTCATTTTGAAGTGGATGCCATTATATACAATCCATCTTCAGCTCCAAAGTTCAAAATATGCACTCACAAGAAGTTATGAATTTGTACATTATAGGTCATTTTGAAAAGTCAACAAAAACACCTTTTTTGTCAAAGCTTCATACATGAATATGGAATACCAAATTGAGATGAGACCAAAAGGGTTGCTTAGAGGACATCTCAAGATTTCTAAAAAGTCTAAGAACACCTTCAAAGATTCAAAATTGAGGAAGTTATGCATTGGTGAAGTTGACCTTTTTTGCAAAATTGTATAAAGTCAACTATGCCTCAAATTTTAATTTTTGCCAAATGGGCCCAATCTTTTGCACTTGTTTTGAGTTGGTAGCATGGTCCATGAGCCCTAGCTCTTTCCATTTGTCATTATCTTATTTTTATTATTTATTTTGATTTTTATTTAAATTAAATCATTTTAAATCAAAACAAATCATAAAAAATCCAAAGCATTGAAATCTCAAGATTTTGTACATGTTTCAGGTCCTACATCCAGCTAGCATAAGATTGAATTCGTGCCAAGCCTTTGTGTGCACAAAAAGATTGAGTTTGTTCTATTTTTAGCAAGATTTTCAAGTAAATCAAATCCAAATCAAAAGCAATGATGGAGGAAGATTGAGATCAGCTTTTCAACCCTAATCTAATCCTTGATATATATTGAACACGTGCAGACCTAAAACAAGGTTGGAGAGAGGCGCAAGAGCAAGAACAAAACTTGAAAAAACACCAAAAAAGTGCAGACATGATTTCATATTTCCAGGCATCCTCAAGACCTTTTAACCATCCCAATCGCTTCCTGGGATCATAAGCAACCTAAACCAATCATGAACAATCGCTTTCAGGCACTACAACGCACTGTAAGTCAGCCACGACTTTGGTTCTTTCTTGAATTCGAATTGCATCATTATGATACTTATAGCATGAAATAATTGTAGATTCTTATTCCCTAACACATTTGCAAGATTCCTGTAACATTTAATTGCGTTTTCATGGCCTGTAAGAGATTTCACCATTGCTAAGGTTTTATGGCTCGATTTAGGATTTCTGTATGCAGGTAAAATTGGGCCATGAAAGGGGCACCATTATGCGCAACAGGTCCATACGAATCCATTCATGGCTTTGGTAGTTATTTATCTCACTTGTATTTGATTTTGAGAATGACAGGGGTTGTAGCTACGGACATATGTCCGTAGGTAAAAGTGTTCAACCTTTACCAACGGAGCAGGGTTGGGGATGATGGCGTGGCAAGCTCCTATTGCTTCGTTTAAAAATGCGCACGATGAGTTTACATGTTTTACTTTCTTAATATTTAATTATTGTTTTGTCTTTGATATACAAATAGAACAACTAGCGCAGTTGGTAGCCAGTCATTGGAAAATGCCTTGGAGCCTGGGTTCGAATCCCAGGTCCCCCCCATTTGCTTCATGTTATTTTCTTTTCAATGATCAGGCGCCTGCTTGCTTGTGAAGACTACCACGTGACCTCCTTATCCAACCTGCCAGGTGTCTAGATGGCCAGATCTAATGGCCATCATATGAAGGACCATCATGGGCTTTAGTCAACGCGTAGCATCAGATCCAGAAAGTCAAAATGGATCAAGTCTTTTGAGCCAAGAGCTTGCTATCCACACCTCATCAATTACTTTCAGGCCCATATCTCTTTCTATATTCTTTTTTTATATTTTTCTTAACTAATTTATTTATTTGTTTTACTAACATAAAAATTAATTATTTCTTTTTATCAAAAAATCAAAAATAATATTTTTCACCCAATTAGACTTAGGTTTATTTTTTATTAATAAAATTAATTAATTTAATTAGATTTTAATTTTAGGTAACTTTAATTTCTTTTTATAAATAAATTAAAATTAATTAGAACAATTAGGGTTTTGTTTCTAACTTAATTATATTTTCTTTTTCTTAAAATAACCAAAACACAAAAAATAGGCCATTTATTTATTTTCATTAATTAACTTAATTACTAATTACTTTTGTATTTAATTTAAAAAACTTAATTCCTTCTTAAAAACAACAAAAAAACAATTTTTTCTTTTAATTAGGTTAGAAGGGGTCAAAATCCTAGTTCTCTCCCGATCTTAATTTCCTCGCGCGCGCTTTATCATTTATTTCTTATTACCCTATTAATGTAATTGCTCACAAGTTGTAATAGCTTAATTAGGATCTTTATTTTCATTTATCGCTTTATTTTTAAGGGTTTGTTTTTGGCTATATAAATACCCGAAGCCTTGTATTAGCTTAGCTTACTTTCCGCACTTTAAATTCCGCAAAATATTAACTGTTAGATGTATGAATAATAGGGATGCATGACAAGAATGTTTGATTAACTTTAAAATGGTTAGCTAACCCTAAAAGTGCAAAGATAATAAACTTGAAATTGAATCACTCGCACATGCACACTCCTAGGGTACACTCCCACTTCGGTTGCCTTCGGTAAACGGTCATTAAGTATAGGATGCTTTAGTGGTCACTCTCTTGTCTAAACAAAGATCAAAGTCTCGTTCGGAAAAGTTGCCTCGGAATGGTTGCCTCAGATATTGTTGCCTCGAATAATTGATCTAAGACATTAGGGTTATTACTAAGATATCCTAACATTGATTTAGTGATCGTACGTCCCTTTCGAATTAACCCTCAAAACTCCAACGACGGTGCTACCTACTCACTAATAGTGGGATAACACTGTCTAAAGGAAGCAAACAGAACGATTCTTTTTTTCGAGTAGGTAGATTAGTTCTTAAGTACTTGCTCAATCCAAACAAACTTTTTCACACCTACACTCCTCTTTTAAACAAAGCTTTCAAAAACACTTCGTAACACTCTTGAAGACAGAAGCAAGAGTTAAATCAAAGTCAAAAAACCTTTTCAAATCAAACACATACAAAGCAATTTTAAAAATGATGAGCAAGTACCTAAGAGCCCGTGGAAAACCACGGATAGAAAGGGTGCTAATACCTTTCCTTTCTATAATCTACCCCCCGTACTCAAAATCTTGAAAAAGGGAATTTTTCTGTGCTTTTTTCCTTTTCTGTTGGATAAAATAAAAGTCGATGGTGACTCTTGCTTACCGCGACATTTTGCAAACGAAAAACGCAAAACACAAACCAGCATTCCTAAAACAGTCATGGTTCTGGCTACCGTATCACAAAGATCATTAGAGGTTTACCAAGGAAATGGAGACCCATGGTCACTGCTCTCAAACTAGCAAAAGATCTGAACAAAATCTCTCTAGAAGAACTTGTCAGTTCTCTCAGAAGTCATGAGATAGAGTTTGAAGATGATGAGCCCCAGAAGCAAGGTAAGTCTCTCGCTCTGAAATCTAATAAATATGAAACCAAATATTTGCAGGCAAAAGTAGAAGCAGAAAACTCTAGTGAATCCTCGTCAGAAGAAGACGAATTGTTCCTTCTATCGAGAAGAATCAATCAGCTGTGGAAGCAAAGGCAAATGAAATTTAGAAACTCCAGAAGAACAGGGAATGACTCTGAACAATCCTCTGGATACAGAAAATCCAATAACAAAAACATTACCTGCTATGAATGCAATGAACAAGGTCACTACAGGAGCAATTGTCCAAATTTTCAAATAGAGAAACCTAAAAGGAATCTCTCTAAGTAAAATAAGAAAAGTCTTATGGCAACATGGGATGAATTTGAATCTTTTGACAATGGAACAGAATCAGAAGATGAACGAGCCAATATAGCTCAAACAGACAACTTATCAGATGTCTCTGAATCCTCTAAATTAGAATCAGAATTAGACTCAGAGTCTGAAGAAGTATTCTCTAACTTTTCTAGATCTAAATTAGAAGAGAGTCTGTCAGAAATTCTAGAAAGGTATCAGAAACTTAGAGTCATGAACAAGAACCTGAAAAAGGATCTAGTTCTTGACTCTGAAGAAACTAAGACTCTGAGATTGGAAAATTCTGAGTTAAAAGAAAAAATTTCAAAACTTAAAAATGAATTAAAAAATACTCAGAAGGAAACCATCTCGGAAGTTCCTAGTAACCCTGATAAGATCATAAAGGAATATGATCATAGCTTTCAAAAATTCCTCGCTAAAAACATAGATAGAAGCAAGATGGCTTCAATGTTCTATGGAGTTAGCAAAAATGGCAGAAAAGGTATAGGATACAAAGGTAAAGTATCCAAACCTAAGAAAGTTAAGGATTTGGTTATTAAACGCACTCCTCTTTATTCTCACTTCACTTCTGGACAAACACGTGATATAAAATATTCTAGTAAGGCTTTTTATGCTAAACCAAAATTTAAACAGAATTTAGGAAATTCTAACAATCATGGACCCAAAAAGATATGGGTACCAAAGAATAAAATCAACTATGTTGCAGATATTTTTAATAGAAAGGTTGAAACACCAGTCCTAACACCTAGATTCTGGATGCTTTCTACACATGGAGGGAAGAAAGCGTATGTTCCAAAGCCTGGAATTTAAAGGATTCACATGTTTCAGAGGAAATCAGAAACAAAAGGTTATTGGCTGTGGAACTATTGGGAATGGTAATGAGAATACATCATCAGAAGCTCTCTAAAGAATCTCAGCTAAATCTAGAAGAGGATGTCACACCTTCTCAAGCAACTTCCTACTTTTTGATTATTGACAAAAAGGGGGAGAATGCAAGATATTTTGACTCCTATCAGAAGCTGACTCCTTTCAGAAGATCGTCAGGGAAGTATTTTATTTTCTAGTTATCTGAGTATTCTACTCCGGGTTTTTTTTTATATTCTTTGTTCTTTATATTCCATCAAAATATACAAGTTTTTGTCATCATCAAAAAGGGGGAGATTGTTAGAACATAATTTGGTTCTACATCCATGCAAGAGTTTTGATGACAACAAACACATGATATATATAGATATAAAGAACAAATATGCTCGCTAATAAAAGTATCTTTTCATGCAGGAAGTTTTGATGTGAAATAGATGTTCTGATGTGAGGAGCATAGACGATCTTCCAGAACATCACTAGAAGTTCTGATTATGCGAGCATAGAAGTTGAGAGTATTATGATAGAATCAGACGCATCCTTCTTAGAAGCAATTATATGTGACACTCTTATATGAAGAAGTTCGGTTACAACTTTTGAATGCACCAACATTGTGAAACAGGATCTCTGATACTATAATCCGTAAAGTTCTAATACAAGCAGTAAGGGACACTCAACGGTAACATTCATTTTCTGATGTGAGAAGTTCTGAAGCATTACAACTTATCAATGCAATATCAAAAGTAACGGCTACAAACAAAGAAGGATCTCCTGGTTTGGAAAGTTCATTAATTCGTGTTATGAACATTCCAAAAGCATCTTCTTTATGTCATTGTTGCATGGCCTATATAAAGAAGACAAAAAGAAGAATTCAGTTGACGAACATTTGCGCAAGAAAAAGAAAATCAATTATCCAGTTCTACCTAGCAATCTTAAATTGTGTAATACATCACAATTGTGATATTGTTTTATTTGGAAAACATATTTGTACACATTCAATTATATTATTTTCTAATTCCTTGAGAAAACCGGGTTGTGGTTTTAGACTCAAGAAGACTTTGGCAGTTGTCAAAATAGTTTTGTAATCAAGATTTATTAGTGGATTAAGACCTTGTTTGAGAGAGGCGGAATAACCTTGGCGGGTGGAATGGAGTAGTTTGAGTTCAAATGAACCTGGATAAAAATCAACGTGTTCTTTTCATTATGTTTTGAGATCCCAATTCAACCCCCCCTCCCCCCCCCTCCTTTTTGTGTTTTTCCCTTCTTCAGTTAGCTTTGTATATAGGAGTGTTTTGGATATATAACAGGTACATAATTTGGAATAACATCATGCAGTGGCAAATTAAATATCTAAATTATTAATAGATTTTGGTATCGTATTTTCATCTAAAATTTTAAAATTGTATATAAATTATATTTTATTTATATTTATTATTAAACTAATTTATAATTTATATGACATCAACCATTTATATTATAAGACTTTTTTCTCAAGTATTAACAACCAACGAAACATGCAGTTTGACTCTGTCATTTAAAAAAATTGTCACAAAAATCAATTACATCTAAATTCACTTTTTCACCAAGTTGAATAAAGACTCTTATTAATGAAGTTTTGGGGAGCACCATGACCAGCCACTACGAGAAAAAAACATCTCTTACAATGGTTTTATGCCAATGGAAAAACCTATGTGTGCAAAAGTAACGTTATTAGGGGTAAAACTAATCGCAATGTAAATATTTATATTAAAAGTTGGTAAAATATCAGGGGTTATCACTCGAATAAACCTAAGACGCAAAATTTAAATTTGAAATTTAGAATATGAATCTTTCAAGTGTAATTATAAAGTGTGTCCTAAGAGGAGGGGGTGAATTAGGTTGTTTTTTTTTCTTCTTGTTTTAAGATGATTTTCCCCTTTTTTATTTTTTCGGAATTAAGTGTATGAACTTTGAATGAAAGTGCAAAAAAGTAAAATACACAAGGATATATCCTAATTATCCTTATCAACCAAAGGTACATCTAGTTCCTTCACACCTTGAAGGATTTTCCACAATATTAGATCTTTGTACAAATCTCACACCAAGACTTCTCTTACAATCTTCTAACATAAACACCAAACTTTTGGTGGACTTTGATACTCCTAAAATCAAATGACCTTTCCTACAAACATCCAACACTAAGGTATACTTTGACTTACACGAATCCAAATATCCTTTTACAACAAACAAATTATCAACACGAACTTGGTGATTAAGTTACAACATAAACACTTTAAATGATCTTGAATAAAGTTGATTTTGACTTGATTCTGAGTATAAAAATTTGTTCTTATCTTTCTCAATTACAATACAAATTAATGTACATTAAGTACTCAGAATATGGTATGAAACTTTTGAATGGTTTAAAAGTTATGCACAAAGTTTCATGACTTAAATATTTTTAAACACTTGGAAATATATGTTTGAATGTATGAAAAATTTATGAAAGAGGTAAATCTAAATTTTTTATTGAAAACATATTATATACCTCATGAACTATTATTACGAAAATATGTAAAAGTTTGAAAATAATTCATGAAGCAATGTTATGAAAAGATGTACAAGTTTGAAAACAATTCATGAAGCATTATTATGAAAAGATGTACAAGTTTGAAAAACATTTCATGAAGAATTGCAATGTGTTAGAAATATTTTGAAAATGAAAAAAATGCAATGCTTCAGGTTGGTATCCAAATACCAAAATGTGGTAATCGAATACTACTCCAAAAATATTTAAAAATTCAAAATTTAAAAATTGGTATTCTAATACCATATATGGAACTCGAGTACCACTCATTTAAAAGTGAAAAATCTTCAAATTTTCAATGATATTTGTGGAAGATATTAGATCAAACTCTATTGGGTCGAAGGGTAGCTTCGTGGTTCGACAAGTTTGACAGAGGATAGCATGTAGTCGAAGGTCGCTCACATGCTAGTGTCGAAGAAGTGTATGATGTATTCGAAGTATGGTCAAGCCTGCAGTCCTAAAAAATGCTAGGGTTGTTAGCATGTCGAATTAGGCTTGTTTATTATGTTCAATTGTTTAAGTAAGTTTGTACCCTAAGTTAGCTTGTAATGGGTATTTATGAAAAAACCCATTAGTTTAGTGTGTTAGGTTTATTATAAATAGCATACTAGTATCTCATCATTGCACACAACAAATCCTAATTTAGGGTGAGAGGATTATTTTTTATTCTTGTGTACTTGTAATCTTGTTTAAAGAGAAAGTAAAGAATAACAGTTATAATCAATCCTTGTTTTTCTTCGTGTTCTTCATTCTTTTCTATCCTTGTGTGTTTCTTGATTATAAAGAAACAATTTATACTTTATTTCTAAGGCAACATTTTAACAACAAATTGGTTCGGTGAGCATGGAGAAGATGCCTTCAACAAAGTATGAGATTGAAAATTTCACTGGAGTGAATGATTTTGATTTGTGGCGCTTCAAGATGAAAGCTCTACTAGTTCAGCAGGGTTGTTTGGAAGCTTTGAATGGAACGGTGGCCATGGATGATGCGTTAACGGAAAAATAAAAGATTGCCATGATAGAGAAAGCCCACAGCGCAATCTTGTTGAGCCTTGGTGATAAGGTTCTTCGAAAGGTATCAAAGGAGACAACAACATTGAGGTTATGGGTAAAACTTGAAAGTTTTTACATGACCAAATAGTTGGTAAATTGACTCTACCTGGAGAAGGCTTTGTATTCATTCAATATGATTGAAGACAAAGTATTGGCTGAGAAATTAGATATGTTCAACAAGCTGATTCTTGATCTTGAAAATATCGATGTTAAGATCGATGATGTAGATCAAGCACTATTGTTGTTGTGTGCATTTCCCAAATCATATGCTCACTTCAAAGAAACCCTCTTGTATGGAAGAGAGTCCCTGACCTTTGAAGAAGTTTAGCCTTGTATTCTAAGGACTTGAATGAACAAAAGGGGAATAAAGCTTTGACGGTTGGTGATGGTTTAGCTGTTAAAGGAAAATTATTGCGAAAGGATGGTATGTTCGACAAGAAGAAAGGTAAAAGTCAGTCAAAGTCTTATAGTTGAGAGGTATCTAGTATTCAATGCTATTAATGTAAGAAGGAGGGTCACACAAGAAAGGTGTTGTAAGAACAAGATTATTTCTGACCTATCTAAGAGTTTTGATGATAATAATAAATTATACTTAAGATAAATTATTCTCTGATGAATGTGTTTGAATGTTTCAGATAATGTTCTGACAGAAAACATTCTGAAGTGCTAAGCAAAAAATTATGAAGAAGTTCTTTGATGAAAGAACCTTTTCTTCAAGTGCATCTTCTGACTCTAGTAAGACACTTTATTTTTTAAATATATCTTCTAACATTTAGCAGGTTCCTTGCTCAGAAGATTACTTGAAAGCAAGCGCTGATCAAGTTCTTAGCAAGAAAAGCACTGCCTAGAAGATGAGTGAAGCATGTTCTGGTTTAAAGACATTGGAGAAAATTCTGAAAGAATGTTAAAACCATCTTGTCTTGTCAAAGCGTAGGAAACATGTTCTTACATTCTATCGTTTTCTCATTAATGCAAAGACGGCTGAAAGCACTCAAGTGTCTACAACTAGTTTCTTGGAAAATGTAATATTGCAAGGAAACACGCAAGCATTTAATGCTCTCCAACTTTTCTGAAGGCAGCAATAGTCTTATTGTTCCTACTATAAATAGAAGGACATTTATTGCAAGCCAACAACTAAGTGAACCAATCAATTTTCAAAATAGAAGCAAGAAACAACGTGAAAGATTCTAAGCTCACAAACTCATTGTTCATACAATTTGTGCATTATATTCTAAGTGAAAAATAACAGTTGTGATATAGCTTAATTAGAAGCAAACTTTATTTCACTATCTGTAAAGATTAAACTCCTGTATTTGTTCCTTGAGAGACCAAGTTTGGTCAAATTTCTCAAGCAGACTAGGACTAGATTTAAGTCTTAGTGGTGTTAGTCACTTGTAAGATTACTTGTGCATTGTTAGTCACAACAGTTGTTGTGTGTTTGTAATCAATTGATTATAGTGGATTAGGTCCTTGTTGAGAAAGGCGAAATCACCTTGGCGGGTGGACTGAAGTAGTTTGAGTTCAAATGAACTAGGATAACAATAACCTTGTCCTTCCATTATTGTTGAGCTTTGTTTTGGAAATGGAAAGAGTCACTTATTCAACCCCCCTTCTAAGTGTTTTCTTACCTCTTCAATTGGTATCAGAGCTTGACTCTGAGCGCAACACTTAATCATGTCAGGAAAAGATCCAGAAGAAAACACAATGGCCGCTGAACAAAACAATAATAGTTACAACAAACCTCCAGTGTTTAATGAAGAAGATTTTGAGTACTGGAAAGAAAGACTAGAAAGTTTCTTTCTAGGTCATGATAGTGATCTTTGGGATATAGTCTTGGATGGTTACAAACATCCTATAGATTCATAAGTAAACAAAGTGGATAGAAAAAATATTGATAGATAACAAAAAGCTGATTTTAAAAATCATCATAGAGCTAGAAATATTTTTCTAAATGCTATCTCTAAAGTAGAATATGAAAAAATCACTAATAGAGATACAACGCATGATATGTTTGAGTCTCTCAAAATGACTCATGAAGGAAACTCTCAAGTTAAGAAGTCTAAAGCTATGGCTTTAGTTCAGAAGTATGAAGCCTTCAAAGTTGAAGAGAGTGAGTCTATAGAAGCAATGTTCTCTAGGTTTCAAACTCTGATCGCTGGTCTGAGAGTTTTGAACAAAGGATATACCAAAGCAGATCATGTGAAAAAGATCATCAGAAGCTTACCCAGAAGATGGGCACCAATGGTCACTGCTTTCAAAGTGTCAAAAAATATGAACAATGTGTCTCTGGAGGAACTCATCAACGCTCTCAAAAGTTATGATATTGAACTGGATGAGCACGAGCCTCATAAGAAAGGTAAGTCTCTGGCCCTTAAATCAATTAAGAAATTTGATACTAACGCTTTTCAGGTTGAAGAGGAAAACTCTGAAGAATCAGCGTCAGAAGAAAACGAACTATCCTTGCTCTCCAGAAGGATCAATAATCTGTGGAAGCACAGACAAAAGAAGTTCAGGAACTTCAAGAAGTCAGAAGATAAAGCAGAATCTTCTGGACACAAAAAGTCAAACAGAAGAGAGATCATCTGTTATGAATGTAAAGAACCTGGTCACTACAAAAGTGATTGTCCAAAGCTTCAAAAAGAAAAACAAAAGAAGAGATTTGGTAAGAAGAAAGGAATGATGGCAACTTGGGATGACTCAGATTCTTTTGAAGATGAATCTGGTTCTGAAGATGAAAATGCCAACCTAGCTCTGATGTCTATCACAAAAGATGACTCAGACTGTGAGTCAGAACAAAGAGAGGTATTTTCTGAATTTTCTAGAGAAGAACTTGCTGGTAGTTTATCAGAACTTCTGGAAAACTATAGTCAGCTCAAAATCAAATACAAGAAACTCAAGAAGAGTCTTGCATCTGATCTTGAGAAACTTGAAACAGAAAAATATGAACTTTTAGAAAACAATTTTAAACTTAAAAAGGAAATTCAAAATGTTCAAAAGAATTTTGGTTTAGAGTCTGTGTCTAGTTCAAAAGATATTCTGAAAGAATATGACTATAGCTTTCAATCTTTTCTAGCTAAAGGCATAGACAGAAGCAAAATGGCTTCAATAATCTATGGAGTTAGTGGGAAAAACAGAAGAGGAATTGGATATGAACCTCCCAAAGGGAAGGAGACATACATTCCAAAACCTGTTGCTAAAATGACCTTCACTTACAAACCTCTGAATAAACAATTCAAGTTTGGACACTCACATGATATAAAATATACATCACATTCTGGAAACTCTTATGCTAACCCAAAAGGACCCAAAAAGATATGGGTACCTAAGGATAAAATAATATTTGTTACAGATGTCCTTAACAGCTCAATTGAAACACCAGTCATGGTACCTGGACTCTGGGTGCTCACGACACATGACGGGAAAAAGGTCTATGTTTCAAAGCCTGGAACTTAAAGCTGGAGGAGATGTGAAGTTTGGAGGTAATCAGAAAGGGAAGATTATTGGTTCTGGAACCATTGGAAACAATAACCTTCCTTCTATCTCCAATGTTTTATTAGTAGTAGGATTAGCTTATAATCTATTGTCCATAAGTCAATTAAGTGACAATGGCTATGACATTATCTTCAATCAAAACTCCTGTAAAACTGTAAGTCAAAAAGATGGATCAATCCTCTTTTCTGGCAAGAGAAAGAACAACATTTACAGAAGTGATTTATCAGATCTTAAATCTCAAAACGTCAAATGCCTTTTGTCTGTTAGCAATGAGCAATGGGTATGGCACAGAGGATTGGGACATGTCAGTCTTAGAAAAATCTCTCAACTAAATAAATTAAATTTAGTCAGAGGACTTCCCAGTCTGAAGTACAACTCAGAAGCTCTGTGCGAAGCATGCCAAAAGGGAAAATTTTCAAAACCTTCCTTTAAATCTAAAAATGTTGTCTCTTCCTCTAAGCCATTAGAGTAACTTCATATTGATCTGTTTGGGCCAGTTAAAACTGCATCCATCAGAGGCAAGAAGTATGGATTGGTCATCGTTGACGACTTCAGCAGATGGACATGGGTAAAGTTTTTAAAACACAAAGATGAGTCACATTCTGTATTCATTGACTTCTGTACTCAAGTGCAAAATGAAAAAGATTTTAAAATCACAAAAGTCAGAAGTGATCATTGTGGTGAATTTGAAAATCATTATTTTGAAAAGTATTTTAAAGAAAATGGTATTGTTCATAATTTTTCTTGTCCTAGAACTCCCCAGCAAAATGGAGTTGTAGAAAGAAAGAATAGAACATTACAAGAAATGGCCAGAACCATGATCAATGAAACAAATATGGCTAAGCACTTTTGGGCAGAAGCTGTGAACACAACGTATTACATTCAGAATAGAATCTCTATAAGACCTATTCTTGAAAAGACTCCCTATGAATTGTGGAATAACAGAAAGCCCAACATTTCTTATTTCAATCCTTTTGGATGTACTGGTTTTATTCTAAACACCAAAGAAACTCTGAACAAGTTTGATTCCAAAGCACTAAAGTGTTTCCTGCTTGGATATTCTGAACGCTCAAAAGGCTATAGAGTATACAACACAAAAACTCTGATTGTTGAAGAATCAATCAAAGTCAGGTTTGATGATAAGCTTGGCCAGCAACAGCCAAAGCAAATTGATTTTTCTGTAGGTACAGAAGATCATCCCTCAAACTCTGAAACTTCAGAAGCAAAAGAAGACTCAGAAGCAAAAGAAGACTCAGTAGATCATCCTCTTGACAATGCTCTGAACAATCTCAGAATCTCTGACCAACCCACTCAGAAAACGTTTCCTAGAATATCTTCAGCTCACAAAGAAGACGTAATCATTGGAAGAAAAGAAGATCCCATTAGAACAAGATCCTCTCTCAGAATCAATGAAGAATCTTTGTTTGGTTTGGTCTCTCTGATTGAGCCAACTACTATTGATGAAGCTCTGAAAGATAATGATTGGATCTTTGCAATGCAAGAAGAACTCAATCAATTCTCTAGAAATGATGTATGAAATCTAGTTCCAAGACCCAAAGGATTCAATGTTATAGGAACCAAATGGGGTTTCAGAAACAAATTGAACGATCAAGGAGAAGTAATCAGAAACAAAGCACGACTGGTTGCACAGGGTTATAGTCAACAAGAAGGAATTGATTATAATGAAACCTTTGCCCCAGTCGCCAGGTTAGAATCTATAAGATTATTAATTTCTTTTGCTGTACAAAATAACATTTCATTATATCAAATGGAAGTTAAAAGTGCATTTCTAAATGGATATATTGAAGAAGAAGTATATGTCCATCAACCTCCTATATTTAATGATTCAAAACATCCAGAACATGTTTTTAAATTAAAAAAATCTTTATACGGTTTAAAACAAGCTCCCAGAGCTTGGTATGATCGTCTGAGTAATTTTCTATTAGAAAAAGATTTTACCAGAGGGAAGGTGGACACAACTCTTTTCAGAAATACATTTAAAAATGATATTTTAATTTGTCAAATTTATGGTGATGATATAATTTTTGGAACCTCTAATATCTGCCTTGGAAAAGAATTTTCTGAGACCATGCAGGCAAAATTTGAAATGAGCATGATGGGAGAATTGAAATTATTTCTGGGAATTCAAATCAACCAGACTCAAGAAGGTACTTTCATACATCAGACGAAGTATGTTAAAGAACTTCTGAAGAAATTTCAAATGTCAGAAAGCAAAGATGCCAAGACACCTATGCATCCAACCTGCATTCTGGGTAAAGATGAGGTAAGTATGGAAGTAGATCAGAAGCTCTATAGAGGTATGATTGGATCCCTTCTCTATATAACTACATCTAGACCTGATATACTATTTAGCGTGTGCTTGTATGCTAGATTCCAATCAGATCCTAGAGAATCTCACTTAACAGCTGTTAAGAGAATTCTTAGGTATCTGAAAGGTACTACTAATCTGGGTTTGTGTTACAGAAGATCACAAGATTACAAACTAGTAGGTTATTGTGATGCTGACTTTGCTGGAGATAGAATTGAAAGAAAGAGCACCACTGGAAGCATTCAGTTTCTAGGTGACAATCTTATCTCGTGGTACATCAAGAAGCAAACAACAATTGCACTGTCAACCACAGAAGCTGAATATATATCTGCTGCTGGATGTAGTTCTCAGATGATTTGGATAAAAAGTCAACTAGAAGATTTCAACCTTTATGAAAGTAAGATTCCTATCTTCTGTGACAATACTTCTGCTATTTGTCTCTCTAAGAATCCAATCTTACATTCTAAAGCCAAATATATTGAAATTAAATATCATTTCATAAGGGAATATATTCAGAAGGGGATTTTAAACTTAATTTTTGTAAAAATAGACCATCAATGGGCTGACATTTTTACCAAACCCCTTTCAGAAGATAGATTTAATTTCATTCTGAAAAATATTTGTATGGAATTATGTCCTGAATAAAATAATATTTATCTTCTGTGATTGACTTCAGAATATTCTGAAATGAATGCTCTGATTAACAACTCTTCAGAAGTTAGAAGAGAAGTTGTAACAAAAGCTATATGAAAAGTTATGAAATGTTATAACGCTTCATGTCCAAGTGTAGTTCAGAAATTAATTAGAACAAACAGCTGTTACATGCTTCCTTCAGGAGATGAACACGTGGTGTGTTTCTGAAAGGTCACGCCTGCAAAAGCTACTGATGACGTTCTAGGTAACTGTTAAGGATTAGCCATAATCTCACGTTTTCCCTTATTTTTAGCAAAATCATTAAATGCACGTAATGATGAGATTCGTTTTTAAATCCGTTTTAAAATTTATTTTAAATCTGTCTTAAATATTTTTTATTTTTTTTCTAAACCTATTTTCTAAAAATTTTGCCTATAAATACTTTTTGAAAAACCCTTTTTCATTCTTTACTGTCTCTTTCAAACTCAAGCGCTTTGTGTCCTTTTTCTCTTAAAACCCTTTTCTTCAAATTCTCATATCTAAAGAGCTTCAATGGCTCCTTTTTCTTCTACCCACTCTGAGCAATACATTGTGCCTGAAAGAACAACTCTCATTTCGGTAGACAGTTTGGAAGTTTTGAGTGAGTTAATGGTAGATTTTAAGAATCTCAGGGAGAATGGTTTTGACTTGTTCCATGCTGTGAAGTTTCAAGGTTGGGAAAGCTTTATTGATCGTCTCATTGGTCCAGTCTTTCCACATCTGGTGAAGGAATTCTGGATACATGCTATTGCAACCCCTAAGGTTATTCTCTCTTTCGTAATGGGCAAGGAAATATCCATTACAGAAAATCAAATCAGAAAGTTACTAGGGTTTAAAGGACTTGGAGTTACAGGAATGCCAAGTGGAAGAATGGAGATATCAAGGGTATATTCAGAGATTTTAACAAATGGTCAAGGTTCTTCTAAAGTCAGGGACTTGAAAGACAAATACAAGATTTGGGCAAGGATTATTCATGGATGTATTCACCATAGGAAAGACACCAGCTCTCCTGATTACATCAACACTGATCAACAATATTTGTTGTTTTGCCTTGGAACTAATGTCAAAATTGATTTGCCTTACTTGTTATTTGAACATCTTTGAAACCATGTAAAAGAGACTAGGGAAGCTGAAAGGTTGAAAAACCCCAAATCCAAGAGGAATTGGATTCCTATGGGGAGATTAATATCAGACATTCTGACTGAGAATGGTCTGATTGCTCACCTAAAATAAGCCAATCTTCTGGGGGAGCTAGAACCTACTTGTGGTAAGACTATGTCTGGGAAGAACTTACTGAAAAGGAAAATAATTGAAAAGCTGCTGGTGGAACCAACTCCGTATGTGTCAGCTATTGTGAAGAGGAGAAGGATACCTATTGCTGACTTTCCTCTGTTCAACTCAGGAGATCATACTCGTATCATCTTGCACTATCTTGAAATCTGCAAAGAAACTGAATCACCCATTGATCCAGCTTGGCTTCAAGGAAGAAATTAAGCTGCTCCTGATGTTGTTCTCCAAGAATCTTTGAAGAGAAAAGTTGTAGAAGGACCTTCTGACACTCCTCAGAAGAAGAAAAAGAAGACAGGTAAACCCGCTGAAACTATCTCTGTTTATGATTCTGTCAATGTATCTACATCTACTAAACCCTCCCAAACCTTAGGAGATATAGATGTTGATATTGACCTGACCTTACCATCTGACTCCCTTGCTGACAACCCTCATAAAAATCAGGTTTTATCAGATTTGAGTGATTTTGACTCTGATGAACACTCTGACACCCAATCAGAACCCTCTCAATCAGAACCCCCTGAACCATCTGTTTTTCAACCCATTCCTGCTGAACGTTTTTCAAGACCTCCTCCCAGACCTCTATCACCCAGAACCACTGGATGGTATGATGCTGGCTCTTGGAGAATTCCAGGGATAAATGAACCTCTGGCCATTATAAAGCCATCTTTCAACTTACCATCTGAAAAACATTTTTGCTATGAATCAACCACAGCCTCAGAACCCCATTCCCACTCCTGATTATACAATAATAATTTCACCTGATGTCACTCCACCTACTTCACCACAACATACAACACAAATCTCACCTACACTCTCACCCCCTCATATCCAGAACAACAACCTTTTGAACAAACTGAAACTGCTGAACCATTCGAACCTCATGATCTATCAGTACCTCCTATCTTTGTTGACCAACCTGAACCTACCAAAAATCCTGAACCTAATAGCTTTTTATGAACTGTAGTGGATTTTGAATCTCTACAATTCTTGAAAAATAAATCTTTCAAGAAGGCTATCCCTAGACCTGTTCAGCCAGATGTAAATACTTTGTTTCAGAATTTTATAACAGATGTTCAAGCATGGTTAAAACTGCTGAAAGAAGATTGCTCCAAAAGCGTGAACACAACTGCAACGGACCTTCTATGGGAAACCTTCAGAAGAACTTTGAAAGCTGAGTCATTAAAGTTATAGGACATATGCCACTTTCAGGTGCTGGATAACTTTTCCAAACTTCTGCATGCTTTCAAGACAGAAGCTGCTGGCATTTGGAATAAGAAGTCTTCGTTAATGATTGTTGATACACCAGCTGATACGATGGACATATCAGAAGATGAATCTGAAGGACCCTCTGAAGATTCAAATCCTCTGGCTATTATTCTATTGAATCAACCTTCTGTTAAGGCTGGACCTGAACCAGTTCCAACTCTTGCAATGAATCTGGGCACTCTGCTTTCCACCTTTGTGAATACTGACTCAACAGTTGCTGCTTCTAAGCCTGTTTTTATTGAAGCTTCGTCATCCTCTGCTCCTACCTCACTTATCATGGACACTCTGAAAGAGCTCAAGAGGGAGAATGAAGTCATAAATGAACTCTTGGATAAGCAAGACCAAACAAATCAAGAAATGAAGAACTGGATGGTGAAACAAGAAGAATCTGCCTCTGAGATCAAGAATCTTCTGATGGCTCTTGTTACTAATAAATCCTAGTTTCTTTTTGTCTCTTGTCTTTTGTTTGGGTGTTTTGTTTGTACTTCTGGATATTTATTTTATTTTTTTTATGAAATCTTTTAAAATTTCTCAATTTTTTATATTTATTTTTACACTTTTTGATTATGCCAAAAAGGGGGAGAAAATGTGCATTCTTGAACTAATCACTGTTTAACAGTTATGGGACTAAGTCTCAGACATTCTAACAAATTGCAAGATTCCCTTCTGTGCAAAAGAATTTTTTTTGCAGGTATCGCTTTAACTCTGAAAGAATATTCCAGCTGAACATTATCTTCTTGAAGAAGTTCTGAAGAAATCCAAGAAGACTTTGTATTGCTCTGATAAATAATCTCAGGATGTTTTATACATAGAAATATTTATTTCAGGGGGAGATTCTTATCTCTTATCTTTTTTTTTTCTCTTTATCTAAAATAATTTTTGTCATCATCAAAAAGGGGGAGATTGTAAGAACAAGATTAGTTCTGACCTATCTCAGAGTTTTAATGATAACAATAAATTATACTTAAGATAATTTATACTCTGATGAATGTGTTTGAATGTTTCAGATAATGTTCTGACAGAAAAAATTCTGAAGTGCTAAGCAAAAAATTATGAAGAAGTTCTTTGATGAAATAACCTTTTCTTCAAGAGAATCTGTTGACTCTGGTAAGACACTTTATTTTTTAAATATATATTCTAACATTTAGCAGGTTCCTTGCTTAGAAGATTACTTGAAAGCAAGCGCTGATCAAGTTCTTAGCAAGCAAAGCACTGCCTAGAAGATGAGTGAAGCATGTTTTGATTTAAAGACATTGGAGAAAATTCTGAAAGAACGTTAAAACCAACTTGTCTTGTCAAAGCGTAGGAAGCATGTTCTTACATTCTGTCGTTTGCTCATTAATGCAAAGACGGCTGAAAGCACTCAAGTGTCTACAACTAGTTTCTTGGAAAATGGAATATTGCAAAGAAACACGCAAGCATTTAATGCTCTCCAACTTTTGTGAAGGAAACAATGGTCTTATTGTTCCTACTATAAATAGAAGGACATTTATTGAAAGACAACAACTAAGTGAACCAATCAATTTTCAAAATAGAAGCAAGAAACGACGTGAAAGATTCTAAGCTCACAAACTCATTGTTCATACAATTTGTGCATTATATTCTAAGTGAAAAATCACAGTTGTGATATAGCTTGATTAGAAGCAAACTTTATTTCACTATCTGTAAAGATTAAACTGCTGTATTTGTTCCTTGAGAGACCAAGTTTTGTCAGATTTCTCAAGCTGACTAGGACTAGATTTAAGTCTTAGTGGTGTTAGTCACTTGTAAGATTACTTGTACATTGTTAGTCAAAACAGTTGTTGTGTGTTTGTAATCAATTGATTATAGTGGATTAAGTCCTTGTTGAGAAAGGCGAAATCACCTTGGCGGGTGGACTGGAGTAGTTTGAGTTCAAATGAACCAGGATAAAAATAACCTTGTCCTTCCATTATTGTTGAGCGTTGTTTTGGAAATGAAAAGAGTCACTTATTCAACCGCCCTTCTAAGTGTTTTCTTACCCCTTCAGGTGTGTCCTGAACACTTGAAAGATCACAGATGTAAGGATAATGGCAATGCAACCACTTTTTAAGATGATTTCAACTATGTTGTACCCCAAAATTTTCCCTCTCATTTCTTAAGACATTTCTCACAAAGATCTTCAATGGCTTAAGCTTGCACAAGTGTTGACTAGGTCAAACTATCTCCTGAACACTGATGCCTCAAATTAGGGTTTTGGTTTTCTCAAGGGAAGTTGATTTTTAATGCCTCAAGTGACTTTCATGAATCATTATAGACCTCCAAGAATACTCATGCCAAATTTCAAGTCTTATATCACAATTTTGCTTAGTCAATTGCTCAGATGACTGAAAATCAATTATACTAGGTAAAAAGTCAATTGTGTTCAACCTACAGTCAAACTTCATGATTTTTGGTCAACATCAACATTTTTAAGTCATATGCATCAATTTATCAAGTTTGGATTACAATTTCTCAAGAAAAATGTTCAAATCATCAAAAGGGCAAAATGGTCAAAATTAGGGTTTTGACTGAGAATGGCTAATCTTTGACTTTTAACCTAATAAATGGCTTATTTGTATGAAAAATAATCTCAAGGATTTAATTACATCATTTTAACCTAATTGCATGACTCAATTCATCTCTCAAGATCAATTGACTGATAATTGAAATTTGATCAACTGATGAAAAAGTCAATTATACACCATAAAGTCAAACTTTGACTTTCTGATCAAATTTGAGTTTCAAAGATCATATTTCATAAAGACATTTAAATATATGAAGCTTGATCATCAAGAAATCAAGAAATTCAAAAGTCAATTTGAAAAGTCAAACTTTTCAAGACTTAGAAATCTTTTCTAAGTGTTTTCATACATGATAATTTCATAACTTCATGCCAATTTTTCACCAAGATGCAAGATGATTCAGAGAAAACTTTCAACATGAAAGTTGTAGATCTTGATGATATATATAACTTTTCTTTACTTATAAATTCCTATAAGTTCTTGGATTTTGAGTTATAAATTCCTAAAGCCATGACATTTTTCATAAAACACTTAGAGAAATTCTCAATAGGTTTTGGTCAGTTTTCATCTCAACTTCTTGGCCAATTTTTATCAGGTTCCAATTTGATTTATCCAAAATGGTCAACATGAAAGTTGTATAAAAATTTTCAAGCTTTCCAAAACATCCAAGAGCACGAATTTATTATAATTGAGCTAGGAGATTCAAGGGCATGAAGTTGGGCATCCATCCTTGAATTACAAGTCTTTTTGTTGAAGAACACATGATCTAATCTACATGCTATGTTGCATAATATTATATTTCACGCCTTCTTGCTTGCAAATATCTCCATAATTTAATGCTTACACCTACTCTTGAGCTATTACCCAAGTGTTTGAGCCATTGTCCAAAAGATCTTTCCATTTATGGCATAAAGGCACCATTGCTATTCTTGAAAAGCAAGCTTTTCGGTACAAAATTTGTCTTGAGCCCATACCTTGCTTACTTCTGATTATACTCCACCATAAATCATGGAAAGTAGCCCCTCTATACCAGCAACTTTAGTACTTCATCTTGGGACCATGGAAGACTTGACATAACTTGATATTTGCATTCCAACTAAACCATAATTTGTTATCTTGCAAATCTGATTACTTCAAATTCCCAAACCTTTTCTCTATAAATAGAGAGGTCATTTGAAAGCTAAAGAGGCCAGAATTTTTTGTTGTGTAGACAAGTTTCTCAAAACTTGTCATACTCTAAAAAAACCAGAATTGTCCACAGAAGCCTCCACTTTTGAGTTTTGAAACCAAAATCTCCAAATCTCTCAAAACTTGCAAATCTTGTCCCAACAAACCATCCAAATACTTCATATACATAATATAGAAGTTGTTAAAACACAAGAGAAACTTTTGTAACATCACTATCACCATTCTTCAAACTCAAAAACAACCACTTGACTTCTCCAAGACAATACAACAACTCTAAATCAAAACACAAATTTATGTTTCAAGGTAAGTTTTATTGACTTTGAACTCTTCATAAAAGCATCATTAGTGGTTCATTTGTGAAGATAAAATATAGATATCATTGCCCTGAAGCTAACCATATGCTCACTTTTCATTTTCATTAACCATGTTTTGAGAACTGACTTATATATGTGATAGAACAATGTTAGAAGTAAAAAGCAGCAGTATGAGTCGATGCATATCTCTATGAGTCGACACATATTAGGTACAAAATAGGTTACGAGTCGATACAAGGCATTATGCATCAATAAATATTATTATCAAGATATGTTACAGAGAGAAAAAATGTGCATGAGTCGATACAAAACACGAATGAGTCGATGCAAAACAGAAATGAGTCGATGCAATCCATTATGTATCGATACATACTGAGTTGGTTTTGATTTCCAGGAGCAAGAAATGATATGTATCGATGCATAAATGCATGTGTCGATGCAAAATATATATGAGCCGATGCAAACCATTATGTATCAATACATACTGTGTTGTTTTTGATTTCCAGGGGCAAGAAGTGATATGTATTGATACATAAGTGCTTGTGTCAATGCATAAAGTTTTTTTTTTTAAAATAATTTTCTTTCCTTTTTAAATTATCTTTATATTTTTAGATATTTTTATTCATTATTCAATTTGGTTGTAATATTAATTAGGTTTTAATTGCTTTTATCCCCCATTCATAAACTTGTATCCCCATCGCCAAAAAAGATGTAATAGCGTAGAACTTTAAATTCCAACAGTTTATCACTTTCAATATTATTGCTAGTAATTAGGGTTTGTATGGCAAGATAAAATCAATCGTTAGAAAACCCTAATCTCAAAGACAAAAATGCACGAGATCAATACACTTTGCACACTTGTAACTCTAGGGTAACCCGCACTTGTTGCTTTAGAATAAAACGGTCATATCCTTCGAACGTGGGATACTTTAGCAATGACCCTCGAATACAGGATCGTAGTCTCTCGATGACCCTTCAAATGTTGTCTTAGGTAAACAATCTTAGACCCTCACAACAAATTGCTAAGGTATCCTACAATGTTGCCTTCTATTACTGTACGACGACCCACACCTGTCCCTTCACATCCAATGATAGGGCTTCTTATCAATCAATGGTAAGATAGTAATATCTGAAGGAGGAGGAAATGAACAAAGACTTTTTGAGTAGGTAGAACATTCGTAATTGCTTGCTCACAAACATTTCAAACTAAACATCTTTCAAATACACTAACACTTTCAAAAATGAAATATTTTCAAAAGTCAACACTTTGTACAAATTCTTATAGAGACGAGAATCATTACAAAGTTCTCCTAAACAAAGTCACTTTCAAAAATAATTTCAAAACCACCATAAACACATTTCAAATAAAGCATTTCAAAGTGATCTAGCAACTAAGAGCCCGTAGATAACTACGGATGAAAAGGGTGCTAACACGTTTTCATAACCTACCCCCCGAACTCAATAAAATATCTCAATAGGTCTTTCTTGTTCTTTTCACCCTTTCCTTTATTTGATAAAAGAAAATTCGGTGGAGACTCTTGCTATCCGCAACAATTGTGACAAAACGCAAAACACCCAAGTCAGTTCTCCCACCGTATTACAGAATCATCTGATGTTCTTGTGGTTTCCAACAACAACTCGAGTAAGGAGTGGATTATGGATTGATGTTGCACTTGGCATATGACTCCAAATAAAGACTTGTTAGAGGAACTCTGTGATCAAGATGGTGGATTTGTATTGCTGGGAAACAACAAAGCTAGCAAGATTGCAGGTGTTGGATATATGAGATTCAAGCTCCACGATGAGTCAATAAAGTTATTGACTGATGTTAGGTACGTACCTGATTTGAAGATAAATTTGATTTCTCTTGGTGAATTCTCCAAGAAAGGATATGTTTTACAAGGAGAGAAAAGTATCCTAAGAGTAATGAAGGGGTAAAAGGAAGTCTTAAGAGGCGTGAAGAAACAAGGCTTGTATACCCTCGAGGCGAAGTTCTAAGTGGTTCGACAAATGTTACATCCACGATACCTTTGTTGAAGATAGAAATTTGGCACGTGAGATTGGGCCATGTTAGTGAAAGGGGTCTGGTCGAATTGGGGAAACAAAATTTGCTTGGTGGAGACAAAGTCGAAAAGCTAAAGTTTTATGAACCATGCGTACTTGGAAAATCTTACAGAGTGAAGTTCAACAAGGGAAAACAAAGAACACATGGATCCCTTGATTACATCCATGCTGATCTTTGGGGGCCTGCAAGGTTTCCATCACATTCAAGAGTAAGGTATTTTCTACCCATAGTAGATGATTATTCCATAAATTTATGGGTATTCATCCAGAAGACTAAGGATGAAACTTTTGAGATTTTCAAAAGTTGGAAGTCTCTGGTCGAAAATCAAACAGGTAGAAAGGTCAAGAGGTTGAGAACCTACAATAGCCTTGAATTTTGCAATGAGGCTTTCGATAAGTTTTGTGTTGTCTCTGGTATTTCAAGGCACCAAAGTAATGCAGGTACTCCATAATAAAATGGTTTGGCCGAAAGGTTTAATCAAACTATTTTGGATAGAATTAGATGTTGACTAGTGATGGGTTAAAGAAGGTGTTTTGGGCCGAGGATGTTTTGACAGTAACATATGTGATAAACAGATGTCCTTCGAATGCTTTAGATATGAAGGCACCTGAAGAAGTTTAGTCGGGACATCCACCAGATCTCGACAAACTGAGAGTATTTGGTTGCATATTCTATGCTCACATTAGGCAAGACAAGGTCAAGCCTAGAGCTCTGAAATGCATGTTCATGGGATACCCTGAAGGAGTCAAAGCTTATAGGCTATGGTGCATAGAGCCGGGTCACAAGAGGTGTATTACCAGTCTAGATGTAGTTTTCAATGAAGCTGAAATGGATTTCAACAAAATTGATGATGTTGGTCGAAGTGCAGAAATATTTGACGAAGTGCTAAACAAGGAGAGATTCTTATTGAGGTAGAGCATGTTAATGCTGAATTGTGTATCCCAGATAAAGTCGAAGAATAAGTAGAAGATGTTGAGGAAGTTAAGGAAATTATCAATGACTCCCTATTTGCAAGAGATAGGTCGAGAAGAGTCATCAAGGCACCTTAGAGACTAGGGTATGCAGATCTTATAGCTTATGCCTTAACCTCTACAAGTGAGGTTCTAGACGAAGAACCTAGGGGCCATAAAGATGTTATGAGGATTCGAAATAATACTGAATGGCTGAAGGCAATGGATGATGAGATGAAATCTATTCTTGATAACAACAGTTTGGATTTAATCAAGAAACTTGTTAGAGCAAGTTTAGTCAGTTGTAAGTAGATTTTTTCAAAGTTAAGGAAGGAATCAAAAGAGTAGCATTGAAAAGATACAAGGCAAGGTTGATTACAAGGGGTTTCACTCAAAAATAAGGTGTCGAATTCAATGATGTGTTCTCTCCTATTGTGAAGCACAAGTTCATTAAAATGTTGCTTGCCATGGTGGCATAATTCGATCTTGAACTGGAACAAATGGATGTGAAGACTGTGTTCTTGTATGGTGATTTAGATGAAACAATTCTGATGAGGCAACCTGAAGGGCATGTGAAAAATAGGAAGGAAGAATATATGTGCAAGCTGAAGAGATCCTGATATGGACTGAAATAATCTCCTCGATGGTGGAATGGGAAATTCGACAAGTTCATGGCACGCATAAGTTTCTTTAGAAGTCAGTTCGACCACTATGTTTACTTCAGATTTTGTCCTGGAAATTCATTTGTTATTTTGTTGCTTTATGTGGATGAAATTCTCATGGCAAGTGTGATCGGTGGAAATAGAACTGACTATTTTAAAGCTGGTTCGCGAAATGTCGCGGTAAGCAAGAGTCGCCACCTTCTTTTATGTTCTCCAACATGGAAAGGAAAAAAGCACAGCAAAATTCCTTTTCGAGATGTTTCTCGGTTCGGGAGGTAGATTTATAGAAAGGGAAGGTGTTAGCACCCTTTCTATCCGTGGTTATCCACGGGCTCTTAGGTACTTGCTCACTATGTTTTCAAAAATTGTTTGCTTTTCTTGTGTATGTGGGTTTTGAAAAAGTTTAGTTTGAAAAACTTCTAGGTAACTCTTGTATCAGTCCTCAAGAGTGTATGAAGTATTTATTTGAAAACTTTTTGAAAGTGTAGGTGCGAAAAGATGTTTTTGTTTTTTGAAAGAGCAAGTACCCAGGAGAAATCTACCTACTCTAAGGAATTAAGCTGTGTAAGAGTCCTTTAGACAGTACTATCCCACTATTGAGAAGTAGGTAGCACCGTTGTTGGAGTTATTCGGGTCAATTCGATTATAGGGACATGTGTGGTCACCAAAGCAATAGTAGGACGCCTTAGCGGTAACCCTAATGTCCTAGATCCTTTTTTATCCGAGGCAACTGTTTCGAGGCAACTGGATCTTTAGACAGGAGGGCGACCTCTAAAACACCCTATACTTGACGACCACCTCGAGGCAACCAAGTGAGGCGTACCCTAGGAGTGGCATGTGCACGTGTATCAGGATTCAGTTTATGTTTATCTTTGAACATGCATCATTGTGAGCTACGAGTTGATTTTATTATTTCAGACAGGTCTTGCATGCATAATTAACAGTTAATAATTGTGCGGAAAGTAAATTGCGGAAAATTGAATCTACGCTATTACAAGGCGTCGGGTATTTACATCGCCAAAAACATAACCGTTGAAAATAAATGCGAAAAAATAAAGAAAGCGATAAAAGTCCTAATTAGCTATTACATTCTCTGAGCAGATACATAAATATGATTAAAATAATAATAATGCGCGAAAGAAATTAAATCGGGACGTCCTTAGGGTTTTGACCCTTTTTTTGAGAAAAGAATGGCATTTTGTCCTTTTTTGCATTTAATTAAATATTAACCCTAAAACTAATTAATTAATTAATTACAAGAAAAAAAAGTATTTTTGTGTTTTTTATGTTTTTAGTGAAAATAAAAAGAAAAGGTCAAAAGTTAGTAAAAAACCCTAAGTCTAATTTATTTTATTTATTGTAAAAGAAAATTAAAATTAAACCTAATTAAACTAAATTAATTCATGTTAGTGTTTATTTACAAAATAATGAATTAATAGTGAAAATAATGATAATAATAATAAAAAAAATATTGTTTTCTGAATTAATTATAAAAATAATTATTTGTTAGTTAAATAATAATAATAGTAATTAATAATAATAATTAGTAAAAGAAAATAATTAAAAGAAAACAAAATAAAAAAAGAAAAGAAATAGTTAAACCAGGGGGGTGATGGGCCCTTTTGGAGGTTTTGTTAGCAATCTGAAGTACATTAAGCACAAAGCCACGTTTGACTTCTGGAATTGTCTGCACATTGGTTGACTGGGGAACATCATAGTCAGCACTTCATAGCCATTGGATTGGTGCATGAGGACACATGGCACGCTGATTTGTGAGGTTTATGGTGGAACACATGGGAGAGCCTGCATATGAATACATGATGAAAAATATGAAACAAATATTGGGTGGACCTGGGAATCGAACCCAGGTCCCAATGGTTGCCAGACAGCACACTAACCACTACTCCACTCTCCTGCATTTGTTAGTATGATAACAAGTGAAAATAATATGTAAAAATAATCACATGTGCTGTACAAACAAAATCGCGCGCGTATTATTTGAATTGCCCAATGATATGCCTACACGCCTTTATCTTCTTTGCCATGTACCTGTAAAAAATAAATGGATAGCAGGGGTTTTTAACCCCCACAAAGTAAAACGACCAATAATAGCGAATAGGATCCTAGGCTACATAAATATGGCGCGAGTATGACATTCAATTCGTTTGGTTGCAACGATTACAACCATATGCATGAGAAGGTCCAATTTTTCCTGTATGGGAAAGCCCCAAAATCAAAGCTTCGGAACCCTAATATTTGTCAATGGTGATTTGTGATTCAGTGCGTTTCAGTCCAATTAACCTATGCCAAAAGCTTTGTATGATTACTAGCAACACAAAACACACAGAAAATCATATTAATGATGCATAAATTTAGAGTTACGATTCAGAAAAAGATTGACAAACCGTGGGACTGTTCTTGGTGGTTTTGATAGCTTTAAGGCTTAGTTTTGATTGCAATATGTTCCTTACACCTCCAGCAATGTATTGGAAACACTATAATGCTTTGAATTGGCTTGGAATGTGGAAAACTGTTTTCAAATTTTCTTGAGTTTTTTGGAATTGGTTATGGCTTTTTGCAGCAGCTCTCACGTGAATGGCCTTAGGGTTCACTTGTGCATATGTAATAGAATGGAATTAGGTTAAGTCTTGGCCCAAAGATCCATTGCATTGATGTTTCAATATTTGATTTCCAATCACATCTTTTTGCATCTTTTTGATTGAGAAAACTTGCCAATTTTGGATATTCTTGTCTCTTTGATTGGCACACAAAATCTCCAGCTTGTCTTGAGCTTGTTTGCTTCACAAAAAGATTTGAAAACCATATCTTTGAATTTCCTATATTTTAAATCAATTAAATGAATTAATATTAATAAAAAATCCAATTAATTAATAAAAATAAGAAAATAAACTCAAATAGGCTTGATGGGTCGTGCAGAGGCCTTGGATAAAGTTTCAAGAAGAAATTTGAGGCCCATTAGGAAAAATGATGTGTTTTGAGCAAAGTTGACTTTTGCAAATTCACAAAAATTTCCCAACTTCTCCAATGCATATCTTGCTCAATTTTGATCATATGAACATGTTCTTGGACATTTTGGAAAGGTCTTGAAGTCCTCTAACCAATTCCTTTGGTCACATGTCTTTTGGATTTACCAATCTCAAGTTATGGTCTTTGACTTAAAGTGCATTTTTGTTGACTTTTGAAATTGACCTATAATGTAGAAATTGATAACTTTTTGTGAGAGCATTTCTTGGACTTGGAATGTGAAGATGAGTTGTAGGAAATGTCATCCCCTTCAAAATGAGCATTGGATGGGATTTTTCTGATGAACCATGAAAAAGTTATGCCCTGGTCAAGTTACAGTTGACTTTTCAGTTGTCCAAAAATAGTAACTTTTGCATCTTTGATGATTTTTGAGCCATACTTGTGGAATCATGATCAAGACTTGATAAAATGATGATTGTGTGCTGAAAATAAGATGTTGACCAAAATTTTTGACTTTTGACTGTAAAATGACCATTTTACCCCTGTAGTTGATTGTGAACCAAATAGGGCTTTTGACTGTGCAATATGATGCTGTGAGACTTGAGACTTGACATGTAGATGTTTGGCAATGTATATAGGCCCGTGGGACTTGATTGGACCATTGAAAACCTCAAATTCCCTGAGAGAACCAAAACCCTAATTTTGACTGGCTTAGGAGGCAGTTGGACTGTGCAACCCTTGAGAAATCTTGAACCATTTGAAGATGATTCTTGATAAACTTTGAAGAATATGGGAGGGAAAATTTTGGAGTACAACAGTTGCCCCTGTTCAATCTTCTTAGATCTGAGGATGTAGATTGGCTTGCGTGCCTTTCGTGATCCGAAAGTGGAAGATGATTGAACACTAGAGTGCCCAGAAATTTGCACTCGCATAGTGGAGTATCAGCAATATGATGTCAGGAATGGGCTTATAGATGCCATTTGGAGAGATGGTGGATAAGAGGATGGGCTTATAGATGCCATTTGGAAATGTAATGGATAGTTGAATCTGAATAAGAAATAGAACAACTTCCGTGTCTGGAGCATATCTAGTCTATATCTAATTGCTGACGTCTGAACACATAGTAGAATGACCGCCGCGTCTGGGGTATATCCATATTGTATCTGAGTGAGTGACAGAGTGTCATACGAATCTGGATCGTATTTGGAATGTCTTTTGAATGAATCTGGACTAAACAATAGAATAGCATCTGGGTCTGGAGCATCTCTAAGTTGTCTTTAGAAGTTTGAATCTGAATAAGCAATAGAATTGCGTCCGTGTCAAGAGCGTCTCTAAGATATCTCTGAAAAGGAGATATGAATAAGTATCAGAACGTCGCCATGCCTGGGTCGCAACTGAACTATCTCTAGAAGGAATCTCTGAATAAGTATCAGAATGTCGCCCTGCCTGGGTCACAACCGAACTATATCTAGAAGGAATCTATGAATAAACAATAGAATAGAATCCGTGGTTGGAGCATCTCTAAGCCATCTCTGAGAGGAAACTTTGAATAAGCAAAAGAATAGCATTCGGATCTGGAGCATCTCTTAAGCTATCTCTGAAAGGAAATCTGAATAAGCGATAGAATAACATCCGAATCTGGAGCATTTCTAAGCTATTTCTGAAAGGAAATCTGGAATAAGTATCAGAATATCGCCATGTCTGGGTCGCAACTGAACTATCTCTAGAAGGAATCTCTGAATAAGCAATAGAATAGCATCCGAATCTGGAGCATCTCTAGGC
Organism: Vicia faba; assembly: GCA_948472305.1. Classification (NCBI taxonomy): domain Eukaryota; kingdom Viridiplantae; phylum Streptophyta; class Magnoliopsida; order Fabales; family Fabaceae; genus Vicia; species Vicia faba. The sequence goes on from OX451738.1 coordinate 1,299,901,844, forward strand.
CATCTCTGGAGAGAAATCTGAATAAGCAATAGAATAACATCCGAATCTGGAGTATCTCTAAGCCATCTTTGAAAGGAAACTCTGAATAAGCAAAAGAATAGCATCCATATCTGGAGCATTTCCAAGCTATCTCCGAAAGGAAACTCTGAATAAGCAAAATAATAGCATCCATATCTGGAGCATTTCCAAGCTATCTCCGAAGGAAACTTTGAATAAGCAAAAGAATAGAATCCATGTCTGGAGCATTTCCAAGCCATTTCTGGGAAGAAACTTTGAATAAGCGATATAATAGCATCCAGGTCTGGAGCATCTCTAAGCCATTTCTGGGAAGAAACTTCGAATAAGCGATAGAATAGCATCCGGGTCTGGAGCATCTCTAAGCCATTTCTGGAAAGAAACTTCGAATAAGCGATAGAATAGCATCCGGGTTTGGAGCATCTCTAAGCCATTTCTGGGAAGAAACTTTGAATAAGCGATAGAATAGCATCCGGGTCTGGAGCATCTCTAAGCTATCTCTGAAATCTCTTTAACGTAGATAACTTTCCTGTCTGGTTCCAAGTATAGATCTACAATCAATCGCTCACAGATATGCCATGGCTAGATACAGGTATCGAATCTGGAACTTTGACAGTTGATAATAATCATCTTTGGATTGACCTTTTTCCTGAAAAGGCAAAACATCAGTTGTATGCAATGTCATGATGTATGAAATGCGTGATGTCATGATGTTCAAAATGAGATAGTGTGTTATGATGCGTATATGCATGTATCATGATGTATGACAATGTGATGTTTATGAATGTATTTTCTTCTGGGAAAATAAATCCTTGACGAATGCCGGGAAGTTGAATCCTGGGCTGATGGTGAAGAGTAGAATTCTTCATTTCCGCTGGGGATTATGGTTGCAAGAATAAACCGGTAGGAGAAGATGACTCCGTTGGGGAATAAACTTGTTGGAGAGATTACTCTGCGGGGAATTACTCTGTGGGAAGAGATACTTCGCTGAGATTTTAATGAGAACTCTGCTGGGGATTCCATTGCTAAGTTATGTTAGGGAATTTGATGAACTCCGCTGGGGGATAGGAAGAATTTCGCCGAGGAAGATCTTTCCGTGGTAATTAGCTGAGGATAACCCAGTTAGACCCTGGTGGGGAATAACCCTTGAACATGGTCGGGGAGAGATGTATGTACTCTGCAGGGGACCAGCTTCTAGACTCTACTGGGGATAAGCTTCCAGACTCTACTGGGGATAAGCTTCCAGAATCTACTGGGGATATGGTTCAACTCTCCAGGGGAAACTTTTTGGACTGTACTAGGGATATTGATTCCACTGGGGTGTCTGTATTCCGCCGGGGAACAATCTTATATTAAGATTGCCGGGGATGCTTGCTGAGGAATATCTGCATACTCCACTGGGGAATGTTGAGATCTTCTGGGGATACCCAACTTCCTTAAGGCTGACAGTAGACTAACTCTGCTTGGGGAGAGTATCACTGACTTGCAAGGGGAATACTGTGCCTTCTTGGGGCTGATGGGAGACCAACTCTGCTTGAGGAGAGTATTGCTGAATCTTGTCTTACTCTGCGGTGAGTGAAGGTATCCTGGTTACATTCTTCAGCTGAACCTACCTTGGTACCTGGAGGACAAAGCGACTTGTATCGTTTGGACAATTCTTATTGCCCCAGTTTCTGCGGGAGAAGGTACCTGTAGAGGTGCTTGATAACGGCCGATTGACAACTCTTCTTCTGGTAGGCAAGTGACAAGATGACGGGACATAGTCGTACACTTTGATCCCTAATTTTTGCCTGGACCACCCTTTCGGGTTTTCAGTCCACCGGGATACCCATTTTTGCCTAAGCCGCCTTTTCAGGTTTTCGACTTGCCGGGTGTACAAAATTTTTCATTTTCATCCCTTATTTTTGCCCGAACCCTTTTGGTTCGCCGGGAAGCCCTTATTTTTGCCTAGGTGTGTCAACCTAGCGGGTCTTTGATTATGCGCAGTATTTTTTCGACTATGTCCATGCTCTCAGAGTGTAAGGAGGTTGTCACTGTCAGTAACATAGTGTTGCCACACTACCAGAAGATCTTCGTTTGATCCTGCAAGATTCGTTGCTGGAGTTCATGTCCAATGCCCCAAGTGACTCAGGCGAAGATTTTCCCCTGGCTATTTGGCATCCTGAGAGATTCCTTGAATCCTGACTTGACTGCCCCAGATGATGAACAATGATCATGCCTTGCCCCTTGGTTGGAAGTGCTTTTGTTCATTAGATATTCTTCGTGCGAATTTCTCTGTTGTTCGAACAACAAGTCATATGCAAACAATGTTATATTAAAAATGCAAAGCTTATGTCTGTCTTGAAATTTTTGAAAAATGAAGTTTTCAATAAAACAAGTAAATTTGGTAAAATGTAATGTCAACTCGTTATTTTACCGCAAGCCTTAAGGAGTCAGGATACCTTTCGTAACAGTATGCTTTCGAACTAACCCATGCTTCAGCTAGGACTTTTTAAGGGTTATAACGTGGCCTGGTTCACGGTTTAAGAAACAAGGGATAAAGGCTCAAATTATTTGTACCCACCCATTCTTCGTGATGTTCTTCAAACCTAAACTCAGCTGATTGTGCGTTAGACCTTTATTGAGTCTTTGTCCTGATATTCCAGTGATGGTTCGGATGTTGACAATTTATTTTGAATAGGCAGTCATTTTGTTGAGAGTCTATAGGACCTCTTTCTTTTTTTGATTTTGTTATCCCTGTTTTTTTCCTGAACTGTTTCTTTTGTGATTACAGTCAGCGGGATGTCCCAGTTTTGTAAGTCTCCTTCATAGGTTTTGACTTATCGGGCTTTAGTTTTTTTTGGTAATGATTTCCTGTCTTTACGATTATTCAGAACCATCATTGTCCTTTGCTTTGGAAGGACTCCTTTGATGTCATCCATTGTGCACTTGGATCAACTAAGAGAACTACCCTGCCCCAGGTTATGATTAAAGGTTTTAATTTTCGAAAAGAAAAACTCCAACTTCTTTGGCTCAGAGGGGTTGACGAGGGATTATCTTCCTTATAGCTCCAGTGTTTAGGAATTGAAACAATGCTTGTACCTCATCAGCAGGGTCTGTTCAAAATCATACTATAAAGATCGTGGTATCGTTTTCGTCATCCTCCCTCAAGAGGCTTAGAATTATTAATCGAGCGTTGAACATCACAAAAAATGAAAGCAGTTTGAATATAGTGAATACGAATATATTAATTCAGAACAGACATATGCAATGCATTAATGGAATAAAAGAGTTTGCTATGACATTAATTGTTTGTATAAGCAAAAAAAAAAACTCGGAATTTCAAATAAAACAAAAGCCTTCAATAATTTGGCAAAGGAGCAGTGATTATGTTTGGAGTCTCTGGTGCTTCAAACTGGATTTCCTTGGCATCAATCATGTCTTAGACCTTGTTCTTCAGAGCCCAACAGTTGTCCGTAGTATGCCCCGGGCTATCAAAGTGGTATGCGCACCTTTCGTTGGGATGATAGTTAGGAGCAGAAGTGTTTGGATTCCGAAGAGGAGCCCTTAAGGTAATCAGCCCTGCCTTCAACATTTGCTGTAGCGCTTGAGCCAGTGACATGTTGATCTTAGTGAACTGTCTTTTGGGTTCGACCTCCTTACGTTGCTGCCCCTGTCCTTGCTGAGCAGGCATAGGATTGGAGATATGGGTTGCCCCTACGTGTTGATCATGACGGCTCTTTTTACCATGCACAACATTGGACTCTTTTTTTCCATGATAAGGCTTTTTATGAGCATCAGAAGGTGCAGCTTCTTGAATCTTTCCAACCTTGATACCAGCTTCAATCCTCTCCCCAGTCAAGATCAAATCTGTAAACCCAGTAGAAGAATTCCCAATCAGATGGTTGAAGAAAGGACCAGATAGGGTCCCCAAGAACATATCAACGAGCTCACGGTCGGTCAGAGGTGGTTGCACCCTTCCAGCAAGGTCTCTCCACTTTTGCGCATATTCCTTGAATCCTTCACCCTTCCCTAGTGACATACCCTGGAGTTGGGTACGCGTAGGAGCGAGGTCGGAATTGTACTGATACTGCTTGTAGAATGCAGTAGCCAAGTCCTCCCAGTTACGAATACTGGCTCCATCCAGCTGATAGAACCATTCGAGTTGAGTCCCTGAAAGACTTTCCTGGAAGAAATGGATCCATAGATTCTTGTCAGCAGTGTAAGGTTGGATCTTCCTTACATAGGATCTGAGATGCAACTTAGGACAGGAGGCTCCGTCGTATTTTGCAAAGGCAGGTGCCTTGAACTTGTGGGGAATCACCACCCTAAAGGATAGACCTAGATCTTTGAAGTCCAGGCCAGGCACTTTCTGTATCTCCATGGCACTCAGACGGTCCTCTAGCTGTTTATACCTATCCTCAGCAGAAGGGTACTGTTCATCATTATAATCCGTCTCGTTGTCGGAGACCACGGGACTAGGAACCCTTCTCTCTTGGGGAATGTCTTTACCATCAGATGAGGTAGTCAGCTCAGCCTCATTCGGTAATCCATTCCCAGATCTGCGTCTAGTGTTGAACAAAACAGTCCTCTTCTTCTTCTTCTTCTTCTTCTTCTCTTTCAGAATCAGAGTTTTCAAGTCCTGTTGACCCTGGGCTAGGCTCATAACCAACTCCTGGAACTGGGCATTCTGGGCCTGGAGGGCCTGGATAGCTTGTTCAGTGGATGGTGCAGGATTCATGATGATTGCTGAAATAAACAGCGAAGAAGGTAAGTGACCTGTAATAGGGGTACCTGTAATGCAATGATATGTATGATATGCATGCAATGTTTTCAAGGATCTCGCGGGATAAACAGAGAAGCTCGTTAGAATTTGAATCCGGTGGCTTGATTGAAGGAACTTCATGTTGTTGAGGGTCCTTCTTCAAGAGTCAAAGCTCACCATATCAAGTGGGTCATAGCCCCTGACTCAAGTCATCATGTTTTGATCTCCAAACAACCTTGGCTAGAGGAAAATAAATCCCCTTTGCCCCTTGCTAGACAGTTGGTTCATCATGACATGCATCACAAACCCTTGAGATCCTTGAAATGGGTTAGTCCTTATGCAGGATGTATGCAATGGTATGATGGCATGATGTTATGCTATGCGTGGAGTGATGTAAGTAAACCCTGTTATAAGCCCAGATTAAGGACTGTAAACAAACCCTGCAAGAAACTCATGTGTCAGATAACAAGAATGTGCAAGTAGTTCAAGTTTGAAGACACACAAGTCACACAAGACAACCCTTAGAGTTTAGGCCAACATGAAGTTTAGGTACTACCCTCTTTCAGTTTCGTTGGTTAAGACCTGTCCTAGAAAATAGTAACCGGGTTCTAGAGGATCTCAATATCACTGACTACCCTCGATCGGTCATAACTCTAGCTTCGCAATCTTTTCTTGCAGCCAGAACCATCGCGAGAGTTTAGCCTCAATGAGTGTAGCATACTGCTACTGTTCTATGGCCAAGTTGGGTCAATTTAGGGTTCTAAGGTCGGTTGGTGCTTAATGACTCCTCAGAAGACCCATATTCTCCTCGTTCCAACATAAGGGATATAGGTACAGACTAAGGTGTCACACCAACGTAGCCACTGCTTCACCCGTGTCGGTCTACGCCGGACAGGTCCCTCACAGCTTATGCTACCTAAAGGGTATTCCCCAGATCCGGGTTAGGATCTATGAAACTCTGATGCAAGCCAACAAATATAAAAGCAATCAATGCATACAATTGAAAACATAAGAGTGGTCTAATCCTAAGGTACACCTCACTTATAAAGATATCCCCAGCAGAGTCGCCAGTTATGTGATCGGTGGAAATAGAACTGACTGTTTTAAAGCTGGTTCGCAAAATGTCGCGGTAAGCAAGAGTCGCCACCGTCTTTTATGTTCTCCAACATGGAAAAGACAAAAGCACATCAAAATTCCTTTTCGAGATGTTTCTCGGTTCGGGAGGTAGATTTATAGAAAGGGAAGGTGTTAGCACCCTTTCTATCCGTGGTTATCCACGGGATCTTAGGTACTTGCTCACTATGTTTTCAAAAATTGTTTGCTTTTCTTATGTATGTGGGTTTTGAAAAAGTTTAGTTTTAAAAATTTCTAGGTAACTCTTGTATCAGTCCTCAAGAGTGTATGAAGTATTTGTTTGAAAACTTTTTGAAAGTGTAGGTGCGAAAAGATGTTTTTGTTTTTTGAAAGAGCAAGTACCCAGGAGAAATCTACCTACTCTAAGGAATTAAGCTGTGTAAGAGTCCTTTAGACAGTACTATCCCACTATTGAGAAATAGGTAGCACCGTCGTTGGAGTTATTCGGGTCAATTCGATTATAGGGACATGTGTGGTCACCAAAGCAATAGTAGGACGCCTTAGCGGTAACCCTAATGTCCTAGATCCTTTTTTATCCGAGGCAACCGTTTCGAGGCAACTGGATCTTTAGACAGGAGGGCGACCTCTAAAACACCCTATACTTGACGACCACCTCGAGGCAACCAAGTGAGGCGTACCCTAGGAGTGGCACGTGCACGTGTATCAGGATTCAGTTTATGTTTATCTTTGAACATGCATCATTGTGAGCTACGAGTTGATTTTATTATTTCAGACAGGTCTTGCATGCATAATTAACAGTTAATAATTGTGCGGAAAGTAAATTGCGGAAAATTGAATCTACGCTATTACAAGGCGTCGGGTATTTACATCGCCAAAAACATAACCCTTGAAAATAAATGCGAAAAAATAAAGAAAGCGATAAAAGTCCTAATTAACTATTAAATTCTCTGAGCAGATACATAAATATGATCAAAATAATAATAATGCGCGAAAGAAATTAAATCGGGACGTCCTTAGGGTTTTGACCCTTTTTTGAGAAAAGAATGGCATTTTGTCCTTTTTTGCATTTAACTAAATATTAACCCTAAAACCAATTAATTAATTAATTACAAGAAAAAAAAGTATTTTTGTGTTTTTAGTGAAAATAAAAAGAAAAGGTCAAAAGTTAGTAAAAAACCCTAAGTCTAATTTATTTTATTTATTGTAAAAGAAAATTAAAATTAAACCTAATTAAACTAAATTAATTCATGTTAGTGTTTGTTTACAAAATAAAGAATTAATAGTGAAAATAATGATAATAATAATAAAAAAATTATTGTTTTCTGAATTAATTATAAAAATAATTATTTGTTAGTTAAATAATAATAATAGTAATTAATAATAATAATTAGTAAAAGAAAATAATTAAAAGAAAACAAAATAAAAAAAGAAAAGAAATAGTTAAACCAGGGGGGTGATGGGCCCTTTTGGAGGTTTTGTTAGCAATCTGAAGCCCATTAAGCACAAAGCCACGTTTGACTTCTGGAATTGTCTCCACATTGGTTGACTGGGGAACATCATAGTCAGCACTTCATAGCCATTGGATTGGTGCATGAGGACACATGGCACACTGATTTGTGAGGTTTATGGTGGAACACATGGGAGAGCCTGCATATGAATACATGATGAAAAATATGAAACAAATATTGGGTGGACCTGGGAATCGAACCCAGGTCCCAATGGTTGCCAGACAACACACTAACCACTACTTCACTCGCCTGCGTTTGTTAGTATGATAACAAGTGAAAATAATATGTAAAAATAATCACATGTGCTGTACAAACAAAATCGCGCGCGTATTATTTTAACTGCCCAATGATATGCCTACACGCCTTCATCTTCTTCGCCATGTACCTGTAAAAAATAAATGGATAGCGGGGGTTTTTAACCCCCACAAAGTAAAACGACCAATAATAGCGAATAGGATCCTAGGCTACATAAATATGGCGCGAGTATGGCATTCAATTCGTCTGGTTGCAACGATTACAACCATATGCATGAGAAGGTCTAATTTTTCCTGTATGGGAAAGCCCCAAAATCAAAGCTTCGGAACCCTAATATTTGTCAATGGTGATTTGTGATTCAGTGCGTTTCAGTCCAATTAACCTATGCCAAAAGCTTTGTATGATTGCTAGCAACACAAAACACACAGAAAATCATGTTAATGATGCATAAATTTAGAGTTACGATTCTGAAAAATATTGACAAACCGTGGGACTGTTCTTGGTGGTTTTGATAGCTTTAAGGCTTAGTTTTGATTGCAATATGTTCCTTACACCTCCAGCAATGTATTGGAAACACTATAATGCTTTGAATTGGCTTGGAATGTGGAAAACTGTTTTCAAATTTTCTTGAGTTTTTTGGAATTGGTCATGGCTTTTTGCAGCAGCTCTCACGTGAATGGCATTAGGGTTCACTTGTGCATATGTAATAGAATGGAATTAGGTTAAGTCTTGGCCCAAAGATCCATTGCATTGATGTTTCAATATTTGATTTCCAATCACATCTTTTTGCATCTTTTTGATTGAGAAAACTTGCCAATTTTGGATATTCTTGTCTCTTTGATTGGCACACGAAATCTCCAGCTTGTCTTGAGCTTGTTTGCTTCACAAAAAGATTTGAAAACCATATCTTTGAATTTCCTATATTTTAAATCAATTAAATGAATTAATATTAATAAAAAATACAATTAATTAATAAAAATAAGAAAATAAACTCAAATAGGCTTGATGGGTCGTGCAGAGGCCTTGGATAAAGTTTCAAGAAGAAATTTGAGGCCCATTAGCAAAAATGATGTGTTTTGAGCAAAGTTGACTTTTGCAAATTCACAAAAATTTCCCAACTTATCCAATGCATATCTTGCTCAATTTGGATCATATGAACATGTTCTTGGACATTTTGGAAAGGTATTCAAGTCCTCTAACCAATGCCTTTGGTCCCATGTCATTTGGATTTACCAATCTCAAGTTATGGTCTTTGACTTAAAGTGCCTTTTTGTTGACTTTTGAAATTGACCTATAATGTAGAAATTGATAACTTTTTGTGAGAGCATTTCTTGGACTTGGAATGTGAAGATGAGTTTTAGGAAATGTCATCCCCTTCAAAATGAGCATTGGATGAGATTTTTCTGATGAACCATGAAAAAGTTATGCCCTGGTCAAGTTACAGTTGACTTTTCAACTGTCCAAAAATAGTAACTTTTGCATCTTTGATGATTTTTGAGCCATACTTGTGTAATCATGATCAAGACTTGATCAAATGATGATTGTGTGCTCAAAATAATATGTTGACCAAATTTTTTGACTTTTGACTGTAAAATGACCATTTTACCACTGCAGTTGATTGTGAACCAAATAAGGCTTTTGACTGTGCAATTTGATGCTGTGAGACTTGAGACTTGACATGTAGATGCTTGGCAATGTATATAGGCCCATGGGACTTGATTGGACCATTGAAAACCTCAAATTCCCTGAGGGAACCAAAACCCTAATTTTGACTGGCTTAGGAGGCAGTTGGACTGTGCAACCCTTGAGAAATCTTGAACCATTTGAAGATGATTCTTGATAAACTTTGAAGAATATGGGAGGGAAAATTTTGGGGTACAACAGCAAGAAACAATGTCAAATATGTAATAAGGGTTAAGGTTAAACTCAATAAGAAGTTCGACATGAATGACCTGGGAGCTGTATCCAGGATTCTTGGGATTGACATTTGAAGAGATAGAAAGCCGTCGAAATTATGCTTATCTCAAGAGGCATACCTATGGAATATTCTTGACAAGTTTGGTATGTTGAATTCAAAGCCTGTTGTGACTCTAACAAACCCTCAATTCAAGATGAGTATATACCAATGTTCCAGTATCCCATATGCTAATATAATAGGTTATTTGATGTATGTTATGGTATGTATTAGACCTGACATAACATATGTAGTAAGTCTTGTAAGCAGGTACATGGTGAATCCTAGAAAGGCTCCATGGTAAGAGTTGAATTGTATTCTAAGGTACATAAATGAGTCTCTAAACAGAGTCTTAATTTATGGTGGAGCCTTGGGTGAAGATAGTAAAGCAGCAATCGAAGGATATGTCGACTCTAATTATGCAGGTTGTATGGATTCCAGAAAATCTATTTTTGGATATGTTTTCATATTGTTTGGCACATCAATTAGTTGGAAAGCAACACTTCATAAGGTTGTATCCTTATCAACCACTGAAGCTGAATTTATCGCCCTCACTGAAGTTGTGAAAGAAGAATTGTGGCTTTAAGGTTTTGCTAAGGAGCTGAAACTTCAAGGTCGAGTTATCACTGTTAAATGTGATAGTCAAAGTGTAATAGACATGTCTAAGAATTCATCCTATCATGAGCGAACCAGACACATCAATGTGATGCTGTATTTCGTTAGAGGGGTAATCGAGCATGGAGAAGTCCAAGTGGTGAAGTTTTTGACAGATCATGATGTTGCTGATATGATCACCAAGACATTGCCAAGTTGTAAGTTTTTCCACTATATGTAATTAATAAAGTTGCATGAAGAAAGCTAGTTTGTTCCTTTGATGTTAAATTCTCTTCGAAGGTGGAGATTTATGGAAGATATTGGATCAAACTCTATTGGATTGAAGGGTAGCTTCATGGTTCGACAAGTTTGACAGAGGATAGCATGCATTCGAAGGTCGCTCACATGCTGGTGTCAAAGAAGTGTATGTTGTAGTCGAAGTATGGTCAAGCATGCAGTCGTAAAAATACTAGGGTTGTTAGCATGTCAAATTGGGCATGTTTGTTATATCCAATTATTTAATTTAGCTTGTACCCTAAGTTAGCTTGTAATTTGTATTTGTGAAAAATTCCATTAGTTTAGTATGTTAGTTTATTATAAATATCATACTAGTCTCTCATCATTGAACACAACAAATCCTAATTTAGGGTGAAAGGGTTATTTGTTATTCTTGTGTACTTGTAATCTTGTTTAAAGAGAAAGTAAAGAATAATATATATAACCAATCCTTGTTGTTCTCCGTGTTCCTTATTCTTTTCTACCGTCGTGTGTTTCTTGATCATAAAGAAATAGTTTATACTTTGTTTCCAAGACATCCTTTTCACAACAATATTCAAATACCATATATGGTATTTGAACACCATCAACAATTTTTCAATTGGTATTCGTACCTTATATGGTATTCGAGTACAATTAAATCAATTTTGTTTTTGTTTGAGAGATAATTGAATACTAGTATATGGTATTCAAATTTGGCTAAAAATGACTTTTTAAAGAACGACTTCATACATTTGAATGAAATATGTTTAGGAAGATTATAGATGAAGTTTGACACATATTTCTAAGCATTCAATGTGATATAATATGAATTTTAATGTACCTTTAATCATGATTATTTACTTGATTCTTTTACTTGGTTATCTTCATCATTGATAAGTCTTTGACATATCACTTTTATTCTTTATCTTCTTTGATAATCATTTGGCGTCATCTAAATCAAACTAAGATAGACGATGAACATCTTCTTCATGGTAAGGGGTGACCCCTTAGACCAGACTATTATCAATTTTGAAATCTACATTATGTTAGGGGTCACCCCTCATAATATTTTAGCGACAATATTGATTACATTGGGAAACCAACTATTAAGCTATGTAAATACATAAATAATATTATTAGAGCTTATTGTAAATGATTGCTCATTATCTTGTATAAAAATTAAGTGATACATTTGATGTATATATATTACCGAACATATCAATGAAAAATTATGATCTATATTTCTTACATGGTATTAGTAAGCTTCAATATTGATCTTTCCTTTCTACCTTAAATTCAAATTATAACCATTCTCTTTTCTCTCTCATGGTTTCAGACACGACCGTCGACAACCAAAACTCCTCCCCACACACATCATTGGCCGCAACTTCCTCCTCTTAAACCCTTCACTCCTACTCCTCTTGCCCAAATTCACCCTACCCTAATCACTCCAAATATCACCAACTTCATCAAGATCACACTGAGTATTGAAAAGAGATAATACAATACATGGTCCAAACTTTTTAAAATTTATGCACACATGTATCAAGTATTTTATCATATCATTCCTCATTTACCTATTGCTACACCAATGATCCCATCACTTAAAGAAACTAATCCCTAATTGTGGTTGAGTTTTGAGGTCGTTGTATTACAAGGGATATACAACACCGTCTCCAACGATCTCTTTAACATCATCATAGAACTCCATAATCAAACCCCTTTTTCTTCTCCTATTTTTCCTTTTAAATCCAACAAAAATTTGTCAGACATACGTCTTAACACGACCGTGCTCAGGAGTAGCATGAGCACACTTCTTAATGATGGCAAAACACGGGCGCGTTCTAGAGTTGCAAAGACATTTTATTTCCAGTGGATAGATCTCCTTTTTAGCCTTACATTTCAAAAACCTCGTCTCAATCTGAGTTACAAAACTCTATATATGACCAAATTACTAGACAAATGTCATGATTTAAATTGTGCTGGAAATGCTCGTTTCTTCACAATTTCTTCATGATTTCTTCAATAATTCACTAAGTCCCTATTTCTTTCTATTGAGACATTTTTTTCTCACTTATTCATACTTTGGTATGACTTTTTCTCATTATTCCTTCGATTTCATCCAAATTTGTTCGTAAAAATCATGTAATGACGATTGTTATCATAACCCCAAACTTTGACTATTGCTTGTCCTCAAGTAACATGTTTGCACACTAAAACTTTGTCAAAAATAAATCACAAACCTTCCCAATTGAATATTACTTACTTTTGTTGATCGAGACATATGTTTCCTACTTTGATCCAATCAACTCATATCAGTTCTTCTAGCATTAGTACTCAACTTATATCCTTACTCACCATTTGTAAGTTATTTGCAAAATCAATCAGATCATATTTAAACACACACACATTTGAGGACTTTTAAGTTTGTAATGAGGCTTATGCTAGGGTTGGAGAATATTGGGATAATATGCATAAACTTTGGAGTTAGGTACCTCTTTGTCCTTTTGTTATCTTCTTCTTTTCATGTCATTCTTTCTTTAATATTGAGTACTAGAGAGTTTTCTTATTTTTATCCTGTTCTTTTCTTTCTTCTATATCTTTTTTTTAAATGTCAAATTTTTGACATCTTTCTTTTCTTTCTTTTTCTTTTTATTTGACCAATTCCTCTAGTACCCCTAACCTTTAAACTTAAATATTTATAACTTCCAAGAGCAACCTAAAACTTAGCGATTAACATATATTGGATATGAAAATCACCTACCTAACTTTAAAGAGGGTGGAAAGATTTTATCTTTCAATTCAAAGGTTCACCATTGGCTAAGTCACCGAAGGAAATGTTAAGGCTCAAATTAGTTAATAAGGGATATCAATTATCATGCAAGGGTGATTTATAAGGCTACAAGTTTTCACAAACAATTGCCTTTATGCGTGTTTATAAAATCAAATAATTAAAATAGATAAAATACAAATTCTATATATTTCAAATGCATGGATAGGATCAGAAAAAGAATTAAGTAAACAATGGAAATATTTTGGCTCAAACCTCACTTGCTTAGATATCTGGAGGTTGAGTACAAGCAATGATGTCTCTTTTCTTCATCAATCATCGCTCAACTCGAGTAATTCAATCTCGATCACTTTATTCACTTTTTATATGACTAATTTTCTATTAAATGGTAAGGTATTAACTTAACTAAAAAAGAAATAGACACAAACAAATTCATTAATTAGGGAGAATAAAATAGTACAAAATTTGGGACATAACAATTTTTAGTAGTTTTTCCTCTTCATCAGATTGGTACATATGTAACACATAAAAAAATAAAAATAAATATAACTTAAACTGCTGAATTATATACTATTGTCTAGGAAGAATAATTCATGAAGTCGATGTTAGTTTCTACTTCCATCCCCCTTTCAGTTTTCTACACATTCAACACACATACTAAAAATACCAAAACACTAAAATCTCAAAACATGCTAAAATTTAAAATGGATTGAAATGAAATTAACTTGACTAAAAATAAAATATGTTACCAAATCGTGGGTTGCCTCTCATGCAACGCTTATTTAAGGTCCTTAACTTAAGTGTTTTCTTCTCTATTAGGACGACATATATGATATATAGAACACATCACCCTTCTTCTCCCTATTATTTTGAAATATTCCCATGAACCTGAGGAATCGATGATGTGGTTCCCAAATCTTCTTCGGTTCAATAATAGTGAACAAAGCATAGATGAAGAACAATACTTTATTAATTTCTTCGCTTCCATCTGCTTTGTTGCCAAAATAGCTCTTGGGGACATGTTGTGGTTAAAGATGTTCAGGTTGGATATCTATATCTAAGCAAATTTTTTCCTTTGAGACTTCAGCCATAACCATACAATCCTCTTTTGGTCTTATAGCTCTTTTCCCAATGGTATTTTTCACCTATGATTTTTCAATTCATGATTCAGTCATTTCATCTAGTGGTGTGTATGTGCCTTCTTTTCTTTCCCCACTAGTCTTTAAGATAGAACTCACCACTCCAATTCTTAACTTAATGGAACTAGATTCTCATTCTTTAGGTTATCCACTTTATTATTGATAAACCCCCCACTCAAACTAACCTGATCTGCCATTTGTCATGACAAGTGAATGATTTGCAACTCTAAATTTTTAATACAGGCCTCAATGTTTTTGTTCGTTGTCATCGGGTTATTTATCATCTATTCATGATTCTTCTTTAATATATCAAAACTTACTTCAGTGGCTTGAATAATACTTACTGTTGTACCCCAAAATTTGCCCTCCCATTTTTCATAGAAGACACAACCCTAGGGTTTCTCAGATATTCAAGATTGGCTCAGGAATCGATCAGACAGATTTTCTTCTGTGGCAGTAAACCAGCAATTAGGGTTTTTCTTGCAATTCTCAAAAGAAATGAATTCTCAAAGATCCAATTGGCTTTCACAGATTTTCATGCTTTTTCAAGTTTACTGAAAAGACAGTGTTTGTTCTCAAGGTTAACCAGATGATTTGTGTCTTCTAAAACATTTGATTGTTTAGGAAATGGAATAGACAGTGCGTGTTTGTTTGGAATGCTGTTGCAAGATTATAGAATTATTGGAATTTAAATTATCAGGTTGGAGCATTTTGTTTCAATTATCTTGATTGGGAATCTTCAAGAATCAGTTAAGATGCGAAGAGAAAATTATAAGTTATTGACAGTAAAAGATTTCAAGTAACACCAAAATATCTCATAAGACTTTCCCCATTTATTTCAAACGTTGTTAAAAAACAATTTATTATTTAAATACTTTAGGTTTTACAACTTATCGTATTTAAAAATGAATTAGTATAACTATTGGATACAATGCAAGAATGATTGTTCTAAAATACAAGGAAAAATTCAAATGCTTGATTGGCCTAAGAGAACTAATCTATGCCTAAGTTTGACTGAAGTTCTTTTTCTATCTCCAAAGACCTTCCTTGCTTGCCCTATGGTTCTTGCCTTCCATGCTCTGCCCTCTCCATTGTGCTCACATGAAAATGAAAGAAAGAAAAAGTTAGTACAAATTAATTGGACATGAGCAAGAATTTTCAAAAGAAAAAGTGTTCATCATTAAAGTTTGCAATTTGGAATCAGAAGGCTATTTTTAATTCATCACATTTTTATTTTCTATATTTGCAAATCACAAGAGAATTATTCTTCTTGGTTCACAAAAAGAAGAAATAAGAAATGCAAGCAAGTTGTCCAAACAAAACAAATGCAGCAAACTTATCCAAACAAACAGAATAATACAAACTGAATGCAAACAAGCTGCACAAGCTAGGCAACAAACAACAAAGCTGTCTAAACAAGTAAAATGTGCAAACAGCACTGCATCACCAAACAAATGCAGCAAACTGAGCCAAACAAAATTGGACAAAAAGCAAACAATAAACAACATAAGCTAGAGCAGGCAGCAAACAAAAGTGTAGCAATATGATAAACTAAGTCAAACAAGCAAGAGGCTTATTCAATAAGCCAATTCATCATTTTCCATTTTATTGCAAACTTTTCAGAAAAAGGCAAAAGAGCAATTGACTCTTAGGGTCATTGAGAGAGAAGAGAGGAAAGAAGTCACCTAGGGATGCACAGCCCTGCTGCCTTGACTGCCACAATTGCATAAAAGCTGCTAGAAAAAAAAACTGCCATAAAAAAGCCAAAGAAACAACATAGCAAAATATTCAATTTCTTTATTTCCCCCCTTTTTTGAATAAGAATTCAACAGAAGCAACACTAATATAACAGTAGAAAATTCTCAAGCAAAGGAGATAGAAAAAAATGTTCAAACTTCAAAAAAACTCAAAAGAACCAAGTTTTCAAAACTGTCAAAGTTCCAAAAATCAGGAACAAATCTCAAACCAACCTTCAAACCATCTTCCATCAAACCTGTAACAAAACCAAACCTATAACCAAAACCTGTTAACTCAACATTAACAAAGTCTCAAATCAAAACCATCATCAACCCAAAACAAAACAAAAAAGAAACAGAAAAAATATCCCAAACTGTAACCTTCAAACTGTCAAAAATCCCAAACTGTGTACAAGTCAAAAACTCAGGAAATCACCAACCATTTTCAAAACTCACAAAGCCTGCAACGTGTTAACAAATATCCTAAGCCATCCTCAAACACCAAAACCAACAGCAAGAAAATCACCAAACCTCAAAATTGTTACAAAGCCAATAGTAAGAACCAAATCAAACCTCCAAAACCTAAGAGTTTCAAACTGATAAACAAGCATCAAAACATATCCAAAACCAAACTGTAAGCAAACTTTCCAAAACATTCAAAACACTCAGCAAACTCGCCAAAACCAAACTGTAACAACAACCTTAAAAAAAACTCAAACCAAACTGTCAAAACCAACAACAGAAAACCACAAAAACCAGAATCACCAACCTCAACAACCACCTCAAAACTGTCAAAGTATAAAAACTCTCAAATACAAAAACCTGCCAAGGTCTCAAGCTGAAAAACACAGGTATCCAACTCATCAAACCTGAACAGGCCTCAAGCAAATGTCTCAAACACCATAACCAAAAAACTTTCAACAAACTCCAAAAGCCTAAAACCAGTAATATACATCCAAGAAAAAATTCAGAATACAAGCATCAAACAACAACCAACATCCTTATCATTCAACAAAGAAGACAAAAGGAAGTTACCAGGAAAGCGATTCATTCATCCTCATCTCCTTTCCCCCATCTCTGGCCACCAAGGAACGACATCGTCCCCTTTCCATTTCATAGAAAATCTCTAACAGGTATGACATGTTCCCTTTTATCATGATTCCATATGTTTTTTTCTCTGCATCTAAAAGGTAAGGTAGTTAACAGAAAACACAATAGGGATGAAAAATCATTGAAATTTCGTAAACTTTGAAAAGAACAAAATTTTTACCGTTTTAAGAAAATCGCTAGGGCTTGCTTAGAGAGGAAGCGGTCACGTTCCAGCAACTGAGAGATAGGGGGAGGATCAGACGAATCGATTTCGTCATTTTTAGGCTCAAATCAGAAGTTAGGGTTTCAAAGAAAACGCGAACCATGGTGAGATAAAGATGGAGAGAGCAATTTGGCTCGCGAAACAGAGATGTTTTAATGAGAAATTCAGAGATGAACAAGGATGATACAGAGATATGCGAAGGGTTGAGGCAACGCCGCTGTGAAGCACAAATGGGTTCCAAGAACCCTAATTGTGTTTCCACCCCTAATCAAACAAACTAAACTGACTTAAGACATTGGGCCTGTCTTGTTCAATTCCCCCTAAGGGCCACGCGTTTTCTGGGTACCCCCCCCCCCCCCCCCCCCCTTAGCTCATTTTGCTAACAATAATGACACCCTTTTCTTTGGACCTTATCCTTAAAACTTCCTTAAGCCCATTTGTTACTTGTTTTTTTTTCAATTTGTTTCTTTTTTTTTTGATAATAAAATTACTAATTAAAACTTAAAAACATTTTCATTCATTTTATTTAAGTCTTGAAAATTAATTTTTCATCATATAACTTATCTTTATTAATTTTTTACATTTAATAAAAACATCAAAAAATTTAATTTAATTTGTTTCCTTTCTTTAAACTTATTTACATAATTAATAAATAAATAATAAAGATTTTTAATTTAATTTCTTTTTAGAATAGGTTTTATTTTTCTCTTTTCAAGTAAATACATTTCATTTCATACTTTGTTGATTTTATTTTCATAAATTGCCATAGCTTTATATTAAATCGCACAAAAATTCGATTTGGTTGTATGGATTGATATTTGGACATTGTTATTTCATTTGATTCATCCCCATTTGTAACAATTGTACCCCCATTCCCGAACATTCTGTAATAGCTTAGAATTTCAATTCCTGCAATTTACTGTTTTCTATATACTGTATAGTAACTAGGCATGTATGGCAAGATTCAAAAATCAATCGCTAGATAACCTAATCAAAGAATAAATAACTTGAAACCAACACACTTTTTCACACGCGCACCTCTAGGGTAACCTCGCTCGTTGCCTCGAAAATACAATCATGTCCCTCGAATATGAGACACTCTAGCAATGACCTTTCGATAAAAAAGATCGTAGCCCCTCGACGACCCTCGATGTTGCCTTCGATTAAAACGATCTCGTCCCTTACAAAAATTGCTAGAGCGTCTCACAAGTTGCTTTCAATGATTCTAAAATTGACCCACGCCTGTCCCTTCACATCCAACGATGGGGCTTCTTACCAAATCAATGGTAAGATAGCACCATTAAAAGGAAGAAGAAAAGAACAACTTAAGACCTTTCGATTAGATAGATTCGCTCTTAGTTACTCGCTTGCTCACGACAAAAACTTTTACACCTATACTCCCATTTCAGAACATTTTCAAAAAGTTAAAACGTTTTGTATACGTTCTTATAAAGACGAGAACCATAACAAAACCTCTTTTCAAAACAATTTTCGAAACACGAATCACAAACACATCTTTGAACCACTTTTTGAAACAAAACTTTGTATACGTTCTTATAGAGATGAGAACCATTACAAAGAGATTTTTTCAAAAAACTTTCAAAGTCCACACCACAAGCACACAATCAAATGAAAGCAAGTGATCTAAACGAGTAACTAAGAGCCCATGGAAAACCATGGATGAAAAGGGTGCTAATACCTTCCCTTTTCATAATCTACCCCCCGAACCCGAGAAATAATCTCGAAAGGTATTTATTGTGCTTTTTTACTTTTACTTTTGGATAAAAGAAAAGTCGGTGGCGACTCTTGCTAACCGCACAAGTGCGAACGAAACGCAAAACATCAAGTCAGTTCTCCCACCGTATCACACTTACCAAGGCTTCTTCTAATTGGGATTATATCCTTAGTGGTAGATTTTGAGGCGCTTTGGGTTGAAACTTTGAATATGATTATTGTTCCAGTTATAACTCGAATGTTTATCTCACTTTGAATAGTGTTGTACCCCAAAATTTTCCCTCCCATTTCCTCAACATTTTCTCATCACAAGACCCTTGAAGATCAAGATCCAGTTAGGGTTTCCTCTGCTCAAGACTTCTCCTTGCACTGTGGACTCAAATTAGGGTTTGTGTTTGCCCAAGGATGTTTTGACCTAAAATGCCTAAGATGACTTTCATGTTTAATATTGGATTCCCAAGTTTATCCTCACCAAGTTTCCAGTCTTGAGCCCAAGTTTTGCCCAGTCAATTAGACAGATGACCTAGAAATCAACTGTATTGGGGAAAAAGTC
The DNA here is from genome assembly GCA_948472305.1 of Vicia faba. Lineage (NCBI taxonomy): Eukaryota > Viridiplantae > Streptophyta > Magnoliopsida > Fabales > Fabaceae > Vicia > Vicia faba. Next base: position 1,299,921,532 of record OX451738.1, read on the forward strand.
AACTGTGGCCAATTAACAGTCAAACCTCATGAAATTTGACCCACATCTACATATTGAACTCATATGGACCATTTGATCAAGTTTGGATCACAATTCCACAAGAAAATTGATCAGATCACCAAAAGAGCAAAATGGTCATTTTTAGGGTTTTGACTGCACAAAGGCAAGTTTTGACTGTTTGACCTAGCCAATGGCAAATCAAGCTCACATATGGACTCAAGGACTCAATGAAATGGTCTTGACACATTCATCAAGCTCAAAAGATCCCAAGTACACAAGATTGACAGTTGAATTTCCCAGTCAATTGATCAATTTTGACTGTACACTGAAAAGTCAAACTTTGACTTTTTGGTCAAAATCAAGAGTCAAGATTCATTTTTCATCAAAACATGCCAAATCATGAAACTTGTTCACCAAGAAATCACAAAATGCAAATTAGGGTTAGAAAATGGAATTTTCCATAACTTAGAATTTTTCTAAGTTATGAAAAACCCTAATTTTTTCCCAACTTTGCCCCATCTTTTCACCAAGATCCATTTGGATTCAAACAAAAGTCAAAACATGAAAGTTGTAGCTTGTTGCATAATCTACAACTTTGATTCACAAAGTTTTCTCATTTGAAGCTTGTATCTCAAGTTACAATTTTTGAATAAGGGCACTAAACCATTTTTAACTTAGTGAAATTTTAACCTATTTTGACAAGGTTTTCTACCCCACTTCAAGGCCATTTTTCATACCCTTCCACTTGGAATTTCAATTTGTATTTCAAAGATGGATTGTAGTACACATTCCAAGCTTTCCAAAATGTCCAAGAACTCATCAAACAACCTCATAACTTGAGAGATTCGAATTTCACAAGTTGGTAAAAATTCACTTTTTGTTCTTAACCAAAACATGTTCATAATCTTGCAATTTGAACTCAGCTTGCTTTAGGCTAGATTACAGGTCCTTAAACCAAGTTACACTCAAGAATTAAATGCAAAACCAATGTGCCAAGTTGTTATTCTAAGCATTTGGACATTACATGATGAACTAACCCTAAACTAGATAAAGTGAACTTTCCATTTTTGAAAAGATTAGCTTTATGTCCAATTGCAAATCAAGAAGGTACATAGAAAATCTGCTTGGCACAAGATTATGTGCATAACACACTGATCAAGAGAAGCTTATGCAGCACATTAGGGGGTCCTCTACTGACCTAGAAAGCCAAGTTGCATTTTGTTGCTTAAGTGTGAAGAAAAGTCCATAACTTGTAACAACTCTCATCTCAGCATAGACACACAAGAACAAACTGATCAAACACCTTCCAAAGAACATAACCAAGCTGAGACACGACCCTTGCACCTCCAAAACACCCTCCATCTCAGAATCATCCTCAAACTGCAAAAACAGAGTTGCCTCTGCAGTTTGAGTGCCAACTTCATTTTCTCTCGAGCATTCTTGCTAAAATCAGTTCATACACATTCCCTAGCATATATGCAAGCTAACCATGACCTAAAACCTGACCTGTAATCCCTCTAAAAGCTTCCACCATTTTCACATTTTTGACTTGCAGGTGAAGTTCTATAGCTTGATTCAGAAGCTCTCAAGACAAAGTAAGCATTGAAACAACATCCCTGGACCTCAAGGAAGCTTTTCCAATCATCACCTTGCACTGGAAGTTCCTCATTCTCCATATAGAAGTTCAACTGCACAGGTAAAACTTTGAACTCGTATCTCTCTTATTATGTATCTTTAGTCTTAAGTTTGTGAAGAAACAAGGTTCTACTCATAGCCCTGAACATGTACATATCTTTACATTTCATTTCTTTTGCCTGAGTAGAGAGAATTTGGAGTTTGAAAATGGCAGAAAAACTAGGTCAGGATTTGGGGGAGGAGAAATTCTCCCTCATCTTAGAGAGTTAGATCAAGTTCCATACATGGTTAGAATCGTCTCTTCATGCTGAACATTTGTTGTGTTATGAGTTTTTGTTAAAAAGCCACGAATCGAGAGTTGGACATTGAAGAACAGGGCGCGCGCATTTTCAAACATTGTGCTGGAGGTTGAAGACAGTGGCATTGGGCTGGGCTTGCTTTGTGTTTTTTTATTCACACCCCATTTTTTGGTTTACACCCCCAAAGCCCATTTGCTTTATTTTTATTGATTTTTGATATTTTCTTTTTTCATTTGACTCATTTATTTTTTCTCAGCACATTAAAATTTTAAAAATATTTTTTCCATCATTTTTTGAATTTATTGCATATTTATTTAGTTATTTCTTTTGTTTATACATAAATAAATACATATTATTATTTAGAATAAATAGAAAAAATAGTGTGAATATATTTTCATTTTTATTTTTATTTTATATTACCCTCTGAAAATATTTCATGTAAAAAATACTATTTTCCAAAAAATAATAATTATTTATATATGTAATACATATTTAGGATAATATAAATACACACATATATATATATATATATATATATATATATATATATATATATATATATATATATATATATATATATATATATATATATATATATATATATATATATATATATATATATATATATATATATATATATATATATATATATATATATATATATATATATATATATATATATATATATATATATATATATATATATATATATATATATATATATATATACTTAGAGTAAAAATACCAAAAAATGTACATATTTTATTTTTTAACATTTAATACTAAAAAAATGCCTTTTTACAAATATACCATGTTTTATTTTATTTTTGTATAATGAATATTATGTGAATTAATTAATTAATATACATCTTGATTAAAATTAGGGTTTTTGCCCCTAAAAGTTGAAAATACTCAAAATAATACCTTTTTATTTTCTCATTTTATTTTACATAAATCATACTTTTTTCATACATATAAAAACTTTCTTTTTGCATTTTGCATATTTACTTCATTTCCATTTAATTATGCAATTTATTTACCTTGCAAATCTTCAAAAATGATGTAATAATTTAGATTTAAATTCTTGTCTAAATATCCCCCATTTGTAAATTTGTACCCCCTCCCTATATTATTATGTTGTAATAGCGTAGGAATTTAAATTTCGCACTTTATACGCTTTCTAATTATGCCATGTTAGAATTAGGGTTTGCATGCGAAAAACGATAAAAAAATAGTTGGACCTAATACAAGATGAATGAGCATGAAAATAAACAACACATCTCACACTTGCACCCCTAGGGTACTCCACTTTGTTGCCTTCAAATAAATGGGCCATATTGCATGTTAGGTCTCTTTGGGCAAAACAACAAATTGAATGATCATAGTCCCTCGATAACATTTTCAAAATACTTCCAAAACAAATGATCAAGTCCCTTAAAGAAAATGCCCAAAGATACTTGGCACCATTGCAATTATGGTCTAAACGATGACCCGCGCCTGTCCCTTTCACATCCTAACACAAGGTTGTCCACCAAATACAATGGTGGAACAAACTTGTTAAAAGGGTTAAAACGTAGCAATAATCTTTTGAGAAATTTAGGAGTAGATAACCTCTTAGTTACTTGAATCAAACTTGCAAAACAAAACACTTGCCTATTTTTTTCAAACCACACATCACTACACTTTCAAAACAACTTTCAAAAAACAAATGAAAACCTTTTCAAAAGACGTACATCTTTGTATACATCCCCACATGGATCATTACAAAGGTTGCCACCACCTTGGCTTCTTTTCAAAACATTTTCAAACCCACACACTCAAACACCATTTAAAACAATTGAAAACAAAAAGGCAAGTGATCTAAGCAAGTAACTAAGAGCCCATGGATAACCATGGATAGAAAGGGTGCTAATACCTTCCCTTTCTATAATCTACTCCCCGAACCCAAGAAAACATCTCAAAAGGTTTTTGCTGTGCTTTTTAACCTTTCCTTAGGATAAAATAAAAAGTCGGTGGCGACTCTTGCTCAACCGAAACATTTGCGAAAACAAACGCAAAACACTAGTCAGTTCTCCCACCGTATCACAGAACTGGCGACTCTGCTGGGGACTTCTTTAAAAGTGGAGTAACCTTAGGGCTTAGATCACCTTTGTTTTCAATTGTTTGCTTTATTTGCTTTTATATTTGTGGGCTTTGCATCGGAGTTTCATAGATCCTAACCCGGATCTGGGAAATACCCTTTTTAGGTAGCATAATCTGTGAGGGACCTGTCCGGCGTAGACCGACATGGGTGAAGCAGTGGCTACGTTGGTGTGGCATCTTAGTCTGTACCTATATCCCTTGTGTTGCAACGGGGAGAATATATGTCTTCTAAGGGGTCATTAAACACCAACCAACCTTAGAACCCTAAACTGACCAACTTGGCTATTAGGACAGTAGCAATATGCTACACTCATTGAGGCTAAACTCTCGAGATGGTTCTGGCCGCGAGAAAAGATTGCGATGCTGGAGTTATGACCGATTGAGGGTAGCCAATGATTTGAGATCCTCTAGAACCCGGTTACTTTTAATAGGACAGGTTTTAACCAACAAAACCAAAAGAGGGTAATACCTGAAACTCATGCTGGCCTGAAACCTAAGGGTGTCTTGTGTGACTTGTGTGCCTTATTTTCCTATGTGAATACTTGTGGTGTGCTTCATCATAGCATCATGCCATCATACCATTGCATGCATCCTGTATAAAGGACTAAACCATTTCAAAGACAAAAAAGGTTTCATCTTTGCTCTGTTTTGTAGGACACCATGATGCCCGTGCGTAGGAATACTGTCCGGCTCAACTTTGTTCAACCACCAGTTTTACTCAAGGATTTGGTTGGTAGGATTCCAAACACTTCTTCCTTCATCAACAGACATGGGTCTCTCCTTGGCTTGATCACTGCAAAATGGGACCAACAACTGATAAGTGTTCTGACCCAATTTTATGACCCTCTGTATCATTGTTTCACCTTTCAAGACTTCCAGCTGGTTCCTACCCTGGAAGAGTTCTCTTATTTGCTTGGGATCCCTGTCTTGGAACAAACTCCATTCACTGGTTTGGAAAAGACTCCTAGGCCTGAAGAGATTGCTGCAATTCTCCCCTTGACCAAAGAAGAGGTATTGTCCAACTGGGAAACTAGAAATGGGATCAAGGGCTTTTTGGTCAAATTTCTGGTTGGCAAGGCTAATGATTTCTGGAATGACTTGGACTTCAAGGCATACGAGGATATTCTGGCTCTTTTGATCTATGGTCTGGTATTGTTTCCCAACCCCGACACCTTTATCAGTACCCATGTCATAAGGATCTTCATGTCTCGGAATCCGGTACCCACTCTTTTGGGTGATATTCTACAACAACTCTATGCTCGTACTGCTCGAAAACGGGGAACTCCGTGGTGTTGTGCTCCTTTGCTAATAAGGTGGTTTATTTCGCACCTTCCTAAGTTCGCGCTGAAGAATGAAGAAGGAAAAGGTTGGGCTAGGAGGTTAATGTCTCTCACTGATAATGACATCACCTGGACTCTCAGAGGTTTGGATGAGGTAGCTGTTATTGACCGTTGCGGAGAATACCCTAATGTTCCGTTGATTGGTATCCAAGGAGGTATCTCTTACAATCCATGCTTAGCTCTCCGTCAGTTTGGAAGAGCCAGAGGAGATGGGCCTCATGAAATGCTGGTTCCTCACTTCCATTTTGAGTTTCAGGCAGACAGTGACAAACTACGCCAGGGATTCATTAGAGCTTGGGACAGAATCCACAAAGCCAACCCACATGAGTTGGGACCAAAGACTTCTCTGCCATTGAAGCCCTATTGCAAATGGGTCCGCATCCGTGCTCAAAGGTTAGGTATGCCCTACAAAGCTGTTAGACCTCTCATTCTTGAGCCTCCTGTTGAAGATGGGGTTCCTCCAACTGTCCTCCCTCCTCAGATACCTACTGATTTTGACACCATGAAGAGATCTTGGGCGCAGCTAAAGGAAGAACGAGATTTCTATCGGGAGAAATTCAACGAGCAGGAACGGAAGATCCAGAGGCTGACTAAGCAATTGGAGGAAGAACGGGTCCTGAACAACTACATCAGCACTGAAAAGAGGAGGCCATGGGAGCATTGATGAGCTTTGGATGTTTCCTTTTATAGTTTTATCTCCTTTCCAGTATTTTTCATTCCTGTAATGCCTAAGGGCAAATTGTTGAACAATTGAAATTTTAATCTAATGAAGTGTGTTTCCCTTTTTGTCTACAAAGTTGAATCTTGTTTGTCTTTGAAAACATAAAGCATACACATTCCATTGCACCATATGCATAGCAGGTACCCTATTTCACAGGTTGCTTAATCTCCTTCGCTGTTTATTTTGCACAGTCATCATGAATCCAGACTCATCCAGTGAGCAAGCAATCAAGGCCCTTCAGGCCCAAAGTGCACAGTTTCAAGAGATGGTCCTAAGCCTAGCCCAAGGTCAGCAAGAGTTGAAGACTCTACTCCTGAAGAAGAAGAAGAAAAAGAGGACTGCGTTGTTCAACACCGGACGCAGATTTGGGAACACACTCCATAATGAAGCTGATCCAACTACTTCTTCTGCTGAGAAAACAGTCCCCAAGGGGGAGGAGCTCCTAGTCCCGCAGTCTCCGACAACGAGACGGACTATAACGACGAACAATACCCACCTGCTGCTGACAGGTACAAGCAATTGGAGGACCGCTTGAGCGCCATGGAAATTCAGAATGTGCCGGGACTGGATTTCGGAGATCTGGGGTTATCTTCTGGGGTAGTAATTCCACACAAGTTTAAGGCGCCTGCCTTCGCCAAGTATGATGGGGTCTCCTGCCCAAAGCTGCATCTAAGGTCGTACGTGAGGAAGATCCAACCTTATACGGCGGATAAGAACCTTTGGATTCACTTCTTCCAAGATAGCCTCTCGGGGTCACAACTTGAATGGTTCTACCAATTAGATGGAACTAGCATCCGACACTGGGAAGATTTGGCAACCGCATTCTACAGACAATACCAATACAATTCTGATCTCGCTCCTACGCGTACCCAACTTCAGGGTATGTCTCTAGGAACGGGTGAAGGGTTCAAAGAGTACGCTCAAAAATGGAGAGATTTGGCTGGCAGGGTGCAGCCTCCATTGACTGATCGAGAGCTGGTTGATATGTTCCTAGGGACGTTGTCTGGTCCATTTTTCAATCATTTGGTTGGTAACTCCTCCGCTGGGTTTACAGATTTGATATTGACGGGAGAAAGAATTGAAGCTGGCATCAGGTCAGGCAAGATACAAAAGGCTGCCTCCACAAGTGCTGAGAAGAGGCCGTTTAAGAAAGAAGCAAGCGCCGTCTATGGTCCTAGAAGACAAATCAAGCCCGAAAGTCACCAAGCCGTCAATGCTTTGGTCATCTCGAAACCTGTTGCTGCTCCTCAGCAGTACAATCAACAAAGAAGCGAAAGGCCCAAGAGGCAGTATACTCGACTGAGTATGACCTTATCTCAAATTTTACCCCAACTGTTATCCACCAACCTGGTGACCCTCAAAGAAGCTCCTAAGGTCGTCAACACTGCGTCTCCTAAGTATAACCCAAATGCCCGGTGTGCTTATCATTCTGATAGTCCCGGGCACACTACTGATGATTGCTGGGCCTTGAGAAATAAAGTGCAAGATCTGATCAATGCAAAGGAAATTCAGTTCGAGGCGCCGGAGAGACCAAATGTTGTAACTGCTCCTATGCCCCAGCATAGAGTAAATGCCATTGAGGAAGAATTGTATGCTGTTTCGGTAAATGAAGTTGTTACCCCTCTGAAGACCGTTAAGAAGAACCTACTGCAGGCCGGTTTATTTCCGGGTTGCAGTGAAGGTTGCCTATTCTGTGCTGTTTCCCTATCTGGTTGTCCCTTGCTGAAGTTAGGCGTCCAAAGCCTAATGGACAGCAAGGAGATTCTGTTTAAGAAGTCTGCTGTTCAGTTGGTTCTGGTAAAAGAAGTTTCTGTGGTTACCATCTTCAAAAATCCAATCAAGGCTCTCCCGAAGAAGCCTGTTCAAATCACGACTGTTGCACCTGTGATTATTACTGTTCCGGGGCCTCTCCCCTATGTATCTGATAAAGCTGTCCCCTGGCATTATGGGGCAGACGTATATGTAAATGGAATCAAACAAGAATTCGACAATGGCGCCAGCATCTGCGATATCACTGGTCCAGCCAAGGTCACCCGCAGTGGCAGGCTCTTCTCGCCTGACATTGCACCGCCCGCTATTCGAAGACCCCTCCTTATAACACCTACAAGTGTACCTGTTACTGTTGCTGATCAAGTTGTTTCCCCTGCCGCCGAGTCATCTAATGCTCGGGGCAAAGGGATTGAAGAGGAGCCTGCCCGGATGGAGGCACCAATACCTATAAATGCTGAGGCCTCCCAACAAGAAATGGAGGAGATCCTGAAAATAATAAAGAAGAGTGATTTCAATGTTGTCGAACAGCTGGGGCATACGCCCTCCAAGATCTCCATGCTCTCCTTATTGCTATGCTCTGAGGCCCATGCTAAGGCCTTGATCTCATTTCTCAAGATGGCCCATGTGCCGCAGGAGACGTCTGCAGTCCAGTTCACTGATTGCGTAGCAAATCTGACAGCAGACAATGGCTTAGGTTTTTCAGATGCTGACCTGACTGCGAAGGGAAGAGACCACAATGATGCCCTGCATGTCTCTATCGAATGCAGGGGCACTACTCTGGCGCATGTATTGGTGGACACTGGTTCTTCCTTGAATGTTCTACCGAAAAAGGCTTTGGACCGTTTGGATTATGAAGGCCTAGAACTGAAGCCCAGCAATATCATCGTCAGGGCCTTTGACGGTTCCAAAAGGATGGTTCATGGAGAGGTTGACATCCCTATTCGTGTGGGCTCTCAGGTGTTCGACTCTACGTTTTATGTGATGGATATACGACCATCGTACTCTTGTCTACTGGGTCGACCTTGGATCCATAAAGCTGGGGCAGTGACCTCTACCTTGCACCAGAAGCTGAAGTACCCTGTCAGAGGGAAGATCGTCACTGTGCAAGGAGAAGAGGAGTATATGGTGAGCCATTTGAATTCCTTCAGATACATTGAGATGGATGGGGAGTTTATTGAAACCCCCTTTCAGCATTTCGAGGAGGTGCATCCAATTTCAGCAGCAGCAGAAACAACAGTCGAAGAGAATGTTCCCTTGAAGATGGCTTCCCTAAGGGATGCCCGGGCTGTGGTTCAGAAAGGCAATTGTGCAAACTGGGGTCAGCTTCCTGACTTCACTCAGAAGAATGACAAGTTCGGGCTGGGCTTTACTGCAGAGGCTCAGAGGGATGTGCGCAAGGAGAAGATCATAAAGGCTCCGGTGTTTATCTCCAATCCAAGGGTGAATGCTATCGAGGAAGATGTAGAGGAAGTAGAGTTCGACAGTTGGATCTACCCGACTACCAGCGACGGACCAAGCAACTGGACGGCAAAGGATTTTACACCTATCACATTTGTCACGCAGTAATTGATTTCTTTTGATTTCCAAATTTGTAACAAACAATATGTTAAAACTTTGTTGGCTCGGTGTCCTACCCGGGGCATCGTAGCTCCATTTGTGAGGGCTTTTTTGTATGACATTTTCATATATCATCAATCAAAACATTGGACGTTTTTTGCATTTCAAATCTTGTGCTCTTTTCCTTTCTGTGTTATATATATTGCAAAACAGCTATATTTACACACACTCACTTATACAAGTTTCAATCCACTCTGGGTCTCACTGGTAACAGCTCTGCTACCGCCAGTTATGACTTCGAGAATCCGATCAACTTGGCCGAAGACGAAGGTGAAGATGATTGCGAAGTGCCTGGTGAACTCGCAAGACTGCTGCTCCAGGAAGAGAGGGCTATTCAACCACATGAAGAGCCGGTAGAAACGATCAACCTGGGTACCGAGGCAGATAGGAAAGAGGTCAAGATTGGTGCCAATCTAGAGCTCAGCGTGAAGCAACGATTGATCCAGATGCTACAGGATTACATGGAGATTTTTGCTTGGTCCTATGAAGATATGCCTGGTTTGGATTCCGACATTGTAGTTCACCACCTGCCAACCAAGGAAGATTGCCCTCCGGTAAAGCAAAAAGTCCGACGGATGCGTCCAGAGATGTCTGAAAAGATCAAGGCCGAGGTTATGAAACAGTTTGATGCCGGGTTCCTTGCAGTGACTTCTTACCCTCAGTGGGTTGCCAATGTGGTGCCAGTACCAAAGAAGGGCGGTAAAGTCAGAATGTGTGTTGACTACAGGGATCTGAACAGGGCCAGCCCCAAGGATGACTTCCCCTACCTCACATTGATGTCCTTGTTGACAATACAGCTCAACACAAGGTGTTCTCCTTCATGGATGGTTTTTCAGGGTATAATCAGATCAAGATGGCTCCGGAAGATATGGAGAAGACTACCTTTGTGACTCAGTGGGGCACCTTCTGTTATAAGGTCATGCCATTCGGATTGAAAAATGCTGGGGCAACCTATCAACGTGCCATGGTTGCTTTATTTCATGATATGATCCATCATGAGATTGAGGTATACGTTGATGATATGATTGCAAGGTCTCAAACTGAGGAGGAGCACCTTGACCATCTGAGGAAGTTGTTTGACCGACTCAAGTTATACAAGCTGAGGTTGAATCCCAACAAATGCACCTTTGGGGTAAGATCCGGAAAATTGCTAGGTTTCATTGTAAGTGATAAAGGTATTCAGGTGGACCCTGCCAAGGTAAAAGCCATACAAGAGATGCCGACTCCAAAAACAGAGAAAGAAGTCAGAGGCTTCCTGGGACGACTGAATTACATTGCCCGATTCATCTCACACCTGACTGCTACTTGTGAGCCAATCTTCAAATTGCTGAAGAAAGATCAAGTAGTACGCTGGAATGATGAATGTCAGGCCGCCTTTGAAAAGATAAAGGAATATCTCCAAGAGCCACCCATTCTTATGCCACCAGTGGAAGGAAGGCCTCTAATACTATACTTGACAGTACTTGACAATTCAATGGGGTGTGTGCTGGGGCAGCATGACGAGTCTGGCCGAAAAGAGCACGCTATTTATTACTTGAGCAAAAAGTTTACCGACTGTGAGTCTCGTTACTCACTGCTTGAGAAAACTTGCTGCACTCTTGTATGGGCTGCTCGCCGGCTGAGATAGTATATGCTGACTCACACTACTTTATTGATTTCAAAGATGGATCCCATCAAGTACATATTTGAAAAGCCCGCTCTGTCTGGAAGAATAGCGAGATGGCAAATGATCTTAACAGAATATGATATCCAGTATACAACTCAGAAAGCAATTAAGGGAAGTGTACTGGCAGATCATTTGGCACACCAACCTGTGGACGATTACCAATCATTGAACTTTGATTTTCCGGACGAAGACATCATGGTGGTAACGGACTGTGAAGTACCTGGACCGGATGAAGGACATGAGGAAGGATCCCGATGGTCTATGCATTTTGATGGAGCCTCCAATGCTTTGGGTAACGGCGTCGGCGCTGTAATCATATCTCCCAAAGGAACTCATACTCCCCTCACCGCCCGATTATGTTTCAGCTGCACCAACAATATGGCAGAATATGAGGCATGTATCATGGGTTTACAAGCTGCAATCGACTTAAGGATCAAATTTCTAAGTGTCTTCGGAGATTCCGCTCTCGTGATCAATCAGATCAAAGGCGAGTGGGATACGAAACACCCGAATCTTATTCCTTACAAGGAGTATGTGTCGACCTTGCTTCCCCACTTTGAAGAGATAACTTTCGAACACTTCCCTAGAGAGGAGAATCAGCTAGCGGACGCCCTAGCTACGATGTCTTCAATGTTCAAAGTTAAATGGGACAATGAGGCTCCCCGAATCATTATCTGGAAGTTGGATGAACCGGCATACTGCTGCGAGCTCGAGGCTGAGAAGGTGATTGAAAAACCCTGGTATCATGAGGTGAAGAGGTACTTGGAAGCTCAGGAATACCCTGAAGGTGCGTCTGTCAATGATAAGAAGTTCATGAGGAGGTTTGCTGCAAAATTCTTCCTCAGCAACGACATTCTCTACAAACGGAATCATGATTCAACTCTGCTACGTTTTATGGATAAGGCGGAAGCAGAGAAAATCATGATAGAACTGCATGAAGGCACATTTGGAACACATTCCAGTGGACACACCATGGCTAAGAAAATCCTTCGGGCAGGATATTTCTGGTCCACAATGGAAGCCGATTGTTACCAACACTCCCGAACTTGTCATAAATGCCAGATCTATGCTGACAAGGTGCATATCCCTCCGGTTCCTTTGAATGTCCTGACGGCACCTTGGCCTTTTGCAATGTGGGGCATCGATATGATCGGTGAGATCCGACCGACGGCATCCAATGGGCATCGCTTCATCTTGGTGGTGATCGACTACTTCACGAAGTGGGTTGAGGCAGCTTCCTATGCCACGGTAACCAAGAGCGTCGTGGCACGTTTCATCCGGCATAATCTGATCTGTCGGTACGGCGTCCCGGAAAGAATCATTACGGACAATGGTACCAATCTCAATAATTCGATGATCACTGAACTCTGTGAACAATTCAAGATACAGCACCACAATTCTTCTCCCTACTGGCCAAAGATGAATGGGGCTGTAGAGGCAGCTAATAAAAATATCAAGAAAATTGTGTAGAAGATGACAGTGACCTATAAAGATTGGCACGAGATGTTACCGTTCGCTCTGCATGGGTACCGTACCTCAGCCAGAACGTCAACCGGGGCAACTCCCTTCTCCTTGGTCTATGGCATGGAGGCAGTCTTGCCAATTGAAGTCCAGATACCCTCTCTCCGGATAATGAAGGATGCAGACTTGAATGAAGATGATTGGATCCAGACTCGACTTGATCAATTAAATCTGATTGACGAAAAGAGGCTCACTGCTATCTGTCATGGTCAAACGTATCAAAAACAGATGATCAGGGCATTTAACAAGAGAGTCAGACCACAAGAGTATCAAGTTGGGGACCTGGTAATCAAACGCATCATCCTTCCTCAAAGTGATCCCCGGGGCAAATGGACCCCTACATACGAAGGGCCATTTGTGGTTAAACGTGTGTTCTCAGGAGGAGCCATGATCCTAACCACCATGGATGGCGACGACCTTCCTCACCCCGCCAATGCAGACATAGTGAAAAAATACTACGCATGAATAAAAGACCCGCTAGGTTGACATACCTAGGCAAAAATAAGGGCTTCCCGGCGAACCAAAAGGGTTCGGGCAAAAATAAGGGATGAAATGAATAAAAATCTGTACACCCGGCAAGTCGAAAACCTGAAAAGGCGGCTTGGGCAAAAATGGGTATCCCGGTGGACTGAAAACCCGAAAGGGCGGTCCAGGCAAAAGTTAGGGATAAAAGCGTAACACTATGTCTCATTGGATCACTTCGCATCCAGAATTCGGCATCAACTATCTGGCTCCAGATTTCGGCATTGACCAATCAGCTTCATCTTCAAATTAGGCAGCAAAGCGATGAGACGTTCGAAGACATAAAGGCGATAGCAGAGTTGGAACCCAGTGGGATTGTTCACATAGCTGTTTTGTTTCCTTTTTCAAATTGTAAACTCTATGTTATTTGGCGGCGTCCTCTTACTAGGATGTCAGCCTCTTGTACAAAAACGCCTATTCACAGGCAAAGTTTAAATCAATACAAATTCACTTGTCCATACAAATTACCATTGTTTTCCTTTTTCTGTTTTGTCTTGCGAAGAACGTCCAATGTTCCTTTTTGATATATGCATTTGACATTAAATTGCTGATTCATAAATGTTTACATATGAAACAAGAGATTGATTACAGGTGACATCAGAGACAGGGGAAATGTGAAGTTGTCTAATGCAGTCTGGTTGTTTTGTTCGCCAAGGTACCAAGGTAGGTTCAACTGAAGAATGTGGCCAAATCATCTCAACTCCCCGCAGAGTAAAACAAGGTTCAGCAATACTTTCCCCAAGCGGAGTTGACTCCCCGACAATCCTGAAAAGGCACAACATTCCCCGGCAGGTCTTAAAGCTCATCCCCAGTAGATTCTGGAAGCTTGTTCCCTATAGTACACGGACGTCTCTCCCGAGTTTTATTTAGAGTTATTTCCTCACAAGGACTTATAACTGGGTTATCCTCCGCTAAAAACCACGGAAGACCGCCCTCGGCAAAGTTCCTTCAATCCCCAACGGAGTTTATCGTCATTATCCTCAGCGGAATCCATCATTAAAGTCCTCAACAGGCCTCTCATCAAAACTTCGGCCAATTTTTCTCACCACAGAGCAACTCCCCGGCCGTTCGTCAAGGATTTATTTTCCTAAGACAAAGTTACATTCATAAACATTTCACGTTTCCAATACATCTTGCTTACCTACATGATAAAGCGCATACAACACTATCTCATGTTGAACATCATAACATCATGCATATCATACATCATGACATTGCATACAACTTACGTTTTTGCCTTTTCAGGAAAAAGACAATCCCAAAAACAACTACCTTCAACTGTCACAATTCCATATTCGATACCTGTATCTAGCCAGGGCACATCTGAGAGTGATCAGTTTCCAGACTCGATTCCTGTATCTAGCCAGGGCACGTCTGAAGAGTTCGAAGATTCGATTCCTGTATCCAGCCAGGGCACATCTATCAACTACAACATCTCCAGATTCGATTCCTGTATCCAGCCAGGGCATATCTGTTGACCACGTTTCCAGACTCGATTCATGTATCTAGCCAGGGCACGTCTGAAGAGTCCGAAGATTCGATTCCTGTATCCAGCCAGGGCATATCTATTAACGACTATTTCCAGATTCGACTCCTGTATCCAGCCAGGGCACATTTGTGAGCAACCAATTGTAGATTCGATACCTGTATCTAGCCAGGGCATATCTGCATAAGGAGACTGAAGATCAAACACCTGTAACAAGCCAGGAAAACATCCGTCTTTCTCAAATATACAAGTTCTCGCTAAGGAATCTCTTATGCGATCGACACTTCCAAATGGCATCTATAAGCCCATTCCCGACAAGGTTCTGTCACATCTCCAGATGGCATCTATAAGCCCATCTCCTTATCCACCACCTCTCCAAATGGCATCTGTAAGCCCATTCCTGACATCACATTGCTGATACTTCAACATGCGAGTGCAAATTTCCGGGCACTCTAGTGTTCAATCTCCTTTTACCCTCGAGTCACGAAAGGCAAACTCGCCAATCTAACTCTTCAGGTCCAAGAAGATTGAACAGGGGCAACTGTTGTACCCCAAAATTTGCCCTCCCATTTCCTCAACATTTTCTCATCACAAGACCCTTGAAGATCAAGATCCAGTTAGGGTTTCCTCTGCTCAAGACTTCTCCTTGCACTGTGGACTCAAATTAGGGTTTGTGTTTGCCCAAGGATGTTTTGACCTAAAATGCCTAAGATGACTTTCATGTTTCATATTGGATTCCCAAGTTTATCCTCACCAAGTTTCCAGTCTTGAGCCCAAGTTTTGCCCAGTCAATTAGACAGATGACCTATAAATCAGCTGTATTGGGGAAAAAGTCAACTGTGGCCAATTGACAGTCAAACCTCATGAAATTTGACCCACATCTACATATTGAACTCATATGGACCATTTGATCAAGTTTGGATCACAATTCCACAAGAAAATTGATCAGATCACCAAAAGGGCAAAATTGTCATTTTTAGGGTTTTGACTGCACAAAGGCAAGTTTTGACTGTTTGACCTAGACAATGGCAAATCAAGCTCACATATGGACTCAAGGACTCAATGAAATGGTCTTGACACATTCATCAAGCTCAAAAGATCCCAAGTACACAAGATTGACAGTTGAATTTCCCAATCAATTGATCAATTTTGACTGTACACTGAAAAGTCAAACTTTGACTTTTTGGTCAAAATCAAGAGTCAAGATTCATTTTTCATCAAAACATGCCAAATCATGAAACTTGTTCACCAAGAAATCACAAAATGCAAATTAGGGTTAGAAAATGGAATTTTTCATAACTTAGAATTTTTCTAAGTTATGAAAAACCCTAATTTTTCCCAACTTTGCCCCATCTTTTCACCAAGATCCATTTGGATTCAAACAAAAGTCAAAACATGAAAGTTGTAGCTTGTTGCATAATCTACAACTTTTATTCACAAAGTTTTCTCATTTGAAGCTTGTATCTCAAGTTACAATTTTTTGAATAAGGGCACTAAACCATTTTTAACTTAGTGAAATTTTAACCTATTTTGACAAGGTTTTCTACCCCACTTCAAGGCCATTTTTCATACCCTTCCACTTGGAATTTCAATTTGTATTTCAAAGATGGATTGTAGTACACATTCCAAGCTTTCCAAAATGTCCAAGAACTCATCAAACAACCTCATAACTTGAGAGATTCGAATTTCACAAGTTGGTAAAAATTCACTTTTTGTTCTTAACCAAAACATGTTCATAATCTTGCAATTTGAACTCAGCTTGCTTTAGGCTAGATTACAGGTCCTTAAACCAAGTTACACTCAAGAATTAAATGCAAAACCAATGTGCCAAGTTGTTATTCTAAGCATTTGGACATTACATGATGAACTAACCCTAAACTAGATAAAGTGAACTTTCCATTTTTGAAAAGATTAGCTTTATGTCCAATTGCAAATCAAGAAGGTACATAGCAAATCTGCTTGGCACAAGATTATGTGCATAACACACTGATCAAGAGAAGCTTATGCAGCACATTAGGGGGTCCTCTACTGACCTAGAAAGCCAAGTTGCATTTTGTTGCTTAAGTGTGAAGAAAAGTCCATAACTTGTAACAACTCTCATCTCAGCATAGACACACAAGAACAAACTGATCAAACACCTTCCAAAGAACATAACCAAGCTGAGACACGACCCTTGCACCTCCAAAACACCCTCCATCTCAGAATCATCCTCAAACTGCAAAAACAGAGTTGCCTCTGCAGTTTGAGTGCCAACTTCATTTTCTCTCGAGCATTCTTGCTAAAATCAGTTCATACACATTCCCTAGCATATATGCAAGCTAACCATGACCTAAAACCTGACCTGTAATCCCTCTAACAGCTTCCACCATTTTCACATTTTTGACTTGCAGGTGAAGTTCTATAGCTTGATTCAGAAGCTCTCAAGACAAAGTAAGCATTGAAACAGCATCCCTGGACCTCAAGGAAGCTTTTCCAATCATCACCTTGCACTGGAAGTTCCTCATTCTCCATATAGAAGTTCAACTGCACAGGTAAAACTTTGAACTCGTATCTCTCTTATTATGTATCTTTAGTCTTAAGTTTGTGAAGAAACAAGGTTCTACTCATAGCCCTGAACATGTACATATCTTTACATTTCATTTCTTTTGCCTGAGTAGAGAGAATTTGGAGTTTGAAAATGGCAGAAAAACTAGGTCAGGATTTGGGGGAGGAGAAATTCTCCCTCATCTTAGAGAGTTAGATCAAGTTCCATACATGGTTAGAATCGTCTCTTCATGCTGAACATTTGTTGTGTTATGAGTTTTTGTTAAAAAGCCAGGAATCGAGAGTTGGACATTGAAGAATAGGGCGCGCGCATTTTCAAACATTGTGCTGGAGGTTGAAGACAGTGGCATTGGGCTGGGCTTGCTTTGTGTTTTTTTATTCACACCCCTTTTTTTGGTTTACACCCCCTAAGCCCATTTGCTTTATTTTTATTGATTTTTGATATTTTCTTTTTTCATTTGACTCATTTATTTTTTCTCAGCACATTAAAATTTTAAAAATATTTTTTCCATCATTTTTTGAATTTATTGCATATTTATTTAGTTATTTCTTTTGTTTATACATAAATAAATACATATTATTATTTAGAATAAATAGAAAAAATAGTGTGAATATATTTTCATTTTTATTTTTATTTTATATTACCCTCTGAAAATATTTCATGTAAAAAATACTATTTTCCAAAAAATAATTATTATTTATATATGTAATACATATTTAGGATAATATAAATATACATATATATATATATATATATATATATATATATATATATATATATATATATATATATATATATATATATATATATATATATATATATATATATATATATATATATATATATATATATATATATATATATATATATACTTAGAGTAAAAATACCAAAAAATGTACATATTTTATTTTTTAACATTTAATACTAAAAAAATGCCTTTTTACAAATATACCATGTTTTATTTTATTTTTGTATAATGAATATTATGTGAATTAATTAATTAATATACATCTTGATTAAAATTAGGGTTTTTGCCCCTAAAAGTTGAAAATACTCAAAATAATACCTTTTTATTTTCTCATTTTATTTTACATAAATCATACTTTTTTCATACATATAAAAACTTTCTTTTTGCATTTTGCATATTTACTTCATTTCCATTTAATTATGCAATTTATTTACCTTGCAAATCTTCAAAAATGATGTAATAATTTAGATTTAAATTCTTGTCTAAATATCCCCCATTTGTAAATTTGTACCCCCCTCCCTATATTATTATGTTGTAATAGCGTAGGAATTTAAATTTCGCACTTTATACGCTTTCTAATTATGCCATGTTAGAATTAGGGTTTGCATGCGAAAAACGATAAAAAAATAGTTGGACCTAATACAAGATGAATGAGCATGAAAATAAACAACACATCTCACACTTGCACCCCTAGGGTACTCCACTTTGTTGCCTTCAAATAAATGGGCCATATTGCATGTTAGGTCTCTTTGGGCAAAACAACAAATTGAATGATCATAGTCCCTCGATAACATTTTCAAAATACTTCCAAAACAAATGATCAAGTCCCTTAAAGAAAATGCCCAAAGATACTTGGCACCATTGCAATTATGGTCTAAACGATGACCCGCGCCTGTCCCTTTCACATCCTAACACAAGGTTGTCCACCAAATACAATGGTGGAACAAACTTGTTAAAAGGGTTAAAACGTAGCAATAATCTTTTGAGAAATTTAGGAGTAGATAACCTCTTAGTTACTTGAATCAAACTTGCAAAACAAAACACTTGCCTATTTTTTTCAAACCACACATCACTACACTTTCAAAACAACTTTCAAAAAACAAATGAAAACCTTTTCAAAAGACGTACATCTTTGTATACATCCCCACATGGATCATTACAAAGGTTGCCACCACCTTGGCTTCTTTTCAAAACATTTTCAAACCCACACACTCAAACACCATTTAAAACAATTGAAAACAAAAAGGCAAGTGATCTAAGCAAGTAACTAAGAGCCCATGGATAACCATGGATAGAAAGGGTGCTAATACCTTCCCTTTCTATAATCTACTCCCCGAACCCAAGAAAACATCTCAAAAGGTTTTTGCTGTGCTTTTTAACCTTTCCTTAGGATAAAATAAAAAGTCGGTGGCGACTCTTGCTCAACCGAAACATTTGCGAAAACAAACGCAAAACACTAGTCAGTTCTCCCACCGTATCACAAATAGGTATTAAAGGAAGGTTTGGATCATGATAGTTTCTCACATACCAAGCCTCTGCTTCATAACTCTTTAGCGTACAATGATCATTTTGGTGACCTCCACCAAAGAAGTCACATTGTAACACTCTAACGGGATTAATAATTGTCGAACTCAGAGTCGAGGCCACAATTTTATTTTTTAAGGTTTCAATTTGTACCATTCTGTTGTACATTCCTTCTTTACTTAACATACACAATCAAAGGATAAATCCTTAGTAGCACTGCACTAGCTGATAGAACTAAACAAGAACATAATTTTGGAAACTAAACTAAAATGAAAAGAAGGAAAACTATTTACAAAAATTCTAAAAAAATAAAAATAGCTAAATACAAAATTTACAAATGGCTTCAAAAACTAGTTGTACAAATTACTAGAAAGTGTACTAGTGTTGTTATCGAAGTAATGAAAATAATTTCGTCTCCACAAAGATTGAGAACATAAAACAAGGTACGTTGTGCGATGTAATTAAAAACAACAAACATAGGGTTTTTCAATTTGTTTTGGCCGAAAGTGCAAGAGATAAGTATTTATAACAATGAAGATAAAAGCTGTCAGGTCTTATTAGAATCTTCTATTTCTACTTGATTGATGAAATGTGTGTTAACAAACATGCAATGACTATAAATTTACACGACAAATTAAATCTATCACTACATCCAATCCCTTGGCATGAAGCTCACTAGCCTAAAAGTTAATTGTCCGATCTCTCTGATCAACTATACTATTAAATCAAACAATACAATACATTAATCCCTAAGTCGCAATTCCTAATCAAACTATCCCCAGTCAATTAGCGAATTTTGTAGCACCCCAAAAATTTAATTAGAATTTTATTAGATTCTATTAGGATTTTATCAGAATCTTAATTGATTTTTGGTGTGTCTTTTGATTTAATTTGTGTTATTATTGAGAATTTAAAAAATAAAATAAGAGTTATTAAATAAATAAGATAGAATAACAATAAAAAAATAGGGAGGGTTGTGATTATTTAGAAATAATGGGCTAAATAATTAGAATTTGTAAGTGTTTGTTGGCAGCAATTTTGGTAAAATAATGTGCTGTTAATGTTTTGCTAAATTTATTGACATTTGTAGAAAACTATTTTGGATGATGTCAAAGCAGATGTCTTGACATCTTCCTCCTGAACTGAACTCAGCCAACATCAGTTTATGTTTTTCTGTTTCCTGATTTCCTGCGCTCCATAATTCAAGATTTGTGACTCACAGGCTGCGGAAAATATGGAGGAATATTTTTCAAAATGCATGGATTTTATCTTGACCTATTTTTATGGAAATATTCAAAAGAATTGAATATTTAGTTTTAAGCCCAAGCCCACAACCGCACATATATAAGGACTTGCTTCCTTATTCAAACGACTGCAACTTTTGAAGAAGTATACTTTCTTTCTGTCTTAGAAGTCTAAGTCTTTTAATTGTCAAACACTCTAGTATTGATTTAATATTTATGTTGATATTTGGGTTGTTAATTGTGTATCATTCATAAGCTTTTAAGCATTGAATGATTGAAGTTTTAAACTTATTATTTCTGTTGTTTCTTCACTGTAAGTGATTGAAGGAATTTGAGGAGGGCCTCATAACAAGGTGAGTCTTAGGTAGAAGTATAGAACGAGTAGTGATTAAGTGATTAGATCATAAACTGGTTGTTTGCTGAGGGTATATGAATTGATACTATTTAGTGGACTTGTCCCTGGCTTGTTAGCCCCCAGAGTAGGTGTTGTTGTACACTGAACTAGGTGAACAATCTCCTGTATTTTTACTGCTTTTGTTATTACTTCTCTTTACTTGTAAACAAATATTTGTGTCGTGACATCTCATTCGACATCACATATCTGATACCAGAATTTTAATTAGTATCAAAGAAGGCATCCTGCTCTTTATCTGGGTGAGATCCAGGGAAGATACTTTCTAGTACTATGGACAAGGAAGGAGGATTTATGAACAGACCACCCATTCTGGATGGAAGTAATTATGACTACTGGAAACCTCGTATGGTTGCCTTTTTTAAAGTCTTTGGACAGTAGGGCTTGGAAAGCTGTTTTAAAAGGATGGAAACATCCTGTCAAATTGGGAGAAAATGAAGAACCTACTTTTGAGTTAAAACCAGAAGAAGATTGGTCTAAAGAAGAAGAAGAAGAAATTGCTCTTGGAAATTCTAAATCCTTGAATTCTATATTCAATGGAATTGACAAGAACATTTTCAGATTAGTGAACACATGTGAAGTAGCTAAGGATGCATGGGGAATTATTCAATATACTCATGAAGGCACATCCAAATTTAATATGTCAAGACTTCATTTGCTCACCACAAAATTTGAGAATTTGAGAATGAAGGATGATGAAAGTATTAATGACTTCCATATGAACATTCTTGAAATTGCTAATGCATCCAGTGCTTTAGGAGAGAAAATACCTGAAAAGAAATTGGTGAGAAAGATGCTTAGGTCTCTTCCCAAGAGATTTTATATGAAAGTGACTACTATAGAAGAAGCTCAAGACTTTGAAAAAATGAAAGTGGATGAACTTGTTGGATCCCTCCTGACATTTGAATTAAGCATCGATGAAAGATCTGAAAAGAAGAACAAAAGCATAGCCTTTGTATCAAATATCGAAGATGAAGAAGAAGACTGTGATCTGGATACAGACAGAGGAATATCAAATGCCTTAGTTATGCTTTAAAGACAGTTTAACAAATTGATAAAAAGAATGGTTAGGAACCAAAGATCAAATGTCAAATACATCTCATCTGACATCCATAAGTCAAATGATTTTGGAAGAAAAAGGGCTGAAGAAAAATCCACTCAAGGGAAGGGAGTATAATGTCATGAATGTGAAGGATTTGGTCACATTAGAGTTGAATGCCCTACATATATTAAGAAACAAAAAAAGAATCTATCTGTTACTTGGTCTGAAGAGGACTCAAAGAGTGATCTTGAAGAATTTGCCAAATATGTTAAAGCATTGATAGGAAAATATGTATCTAATTAAGAGTCTAGTGATGGGGAACTAACCCTTGATGAGTTAGCTACTTCATACAAAGAATTATGTCTCAGAAGACCAGAAGTGTGCCTTGAAGGGGAGAAACAGAAAGTATCATAACTCAGCTGAAGGCAGAAAGGGAAGAACATTTAAAAACTATTTCTAATCTGGAAAGTGAAGTGACTTCCTTAAATATAAACCTTGATAGAGTGGTCAAATCTCTCAAGATTCTAAATAATGGATCTGACAAACTAGATGAAATTCTTCAAGTTGGGAGAGTGAATGGAGACAAGAGTGGTCTAGGGTTTAATGAGAAAGAGAAACCTAACTCAGAAGAACCTTCATCACATTCCACTCAAGCCAAATCTAATCCAAGGATGTCGAATCAAATGTCTAAACATCATGGCAAGAAAGGACATCATGGCAAGAAAAAGTTTAATCACACCAAGGAGAATCCCCAACCCTGGAGATGTCATCGTTGTGGAAGGCTTGGTCATATAAGGCCCTTCTGTTTCAAGTTGTATGGGCATCCTAAGACTACTCCTCCTCCCAAGACTGATAAGATTCCATAAAATAGAAAAAAGAAGAAACAGTGGATTCCCAAGGCTAATGTTGCTAGTTTCATAGCTCATACCTCCCTCGGAGTATTAACCAAAGATGACTGGTATTTTGACAGTGACTGTTCTAGACACATGACAGGTGTCAAGAATCTATTGGTGGATGTAAAATCTCATTCCACCAGTTAGTTTATTTTTTGTGATGGAGCAAAAGGTGAAATCAAAGGTGTTGACAAGCTTGATTGTTCAGGAGTCCCTAAGCTTGATGATTTGTTACTTGTTAAAGGGTTAATAGCTAACCTGATAATTATAAGCCAATTGTGTGATCAAGGATTCAAAGTTAACTTCACCAAGGAATAATGTCTTGTGTGCAATGAAAAGAATGGAGTTATTATGAAAGGAATCAAATCTAAAGACAATTGTTATCTATGGGTTCCTCAAGAGTTGAACGTCTCGTCAACATGTGTTTTAGCCAAAGAGAATGAAGTTAAACTATGACATCAAAAATTGGGGCTCTTGCATCTGAAAGGTATGAAAAGAATTATATCTGAAGAAGTAGTGAGAGGGACTCCTAAGCTTAAGATAGAAGAATGTAGAATATGTGGTGACTACCAGATTAGAAAGCAAACTAAGATGTCACATCAGAAGATCCAACATCTCACTACATCAAAAGTTTTGGAACTTCATCACATGGACTTTATGGGACCTATGTTGGTTGAAAGTCTTGGTGGTAAGAAGTATGCCTATGTTGTTGTAGTTAATTTTTCTAGATACACGTGGATAAGCTTTATTAGAGAAAAATCGTAAACTTTTGAAGTGTTTAAAGATCTATGTCAAAAAATTCAAAGGGAAAAGGAAAGTCATGTCATAAGAATCAGAAGTGATCATAGAAAGGAATTTGAGAATAATAAATTTGCTGACTTTTTCTCCTCTGAAGGAATCAACCATGAATTCTCTTCTCCCATTACTCCTCAACAAAATGGGATTGTGGAACGCAAGAATGGAACTCTCCAAGAATCTTCCAGAGCCATGATTCATGCTAAGAAGTTACCCTACCATTTTTGGGCTGAAGCTATTAATATGGAAGGGAAGAAAACCAATTGTTAAATACTTTCATGTTTTTGGAAGTAAATGTTACTACTTAGCTGATCGTGAAGAAAGGAGGAAGATGGATCCCAAGAGTGATGAAGGAATATTCCTGGGTTACTCTACAAATAGCAGAGCTTACAGAGTTTTTAACTCCAGAACCAAAGTTATGATGGAGTCAATAAATGTTATTATTGATGATAAAGGATGGAGTGCTGAAGAAGATGTCTCAGAAGATGTTGGAGCATTTATGTCTGATATTCCAACAGAATCAAATGACAGAATTATTGATTCTAATCCACCTCAAGAAGATCCTGAGCCTAGTCATCTCAATAAAGGACCTTCAATTAGAACCCAAAGAGATCATCCTAAGGAGCTTATCATAGGGGATCTAAATAAAGGAGTTACTACCAGATCAAGAGATGGGATATCAAACTCTTGCTTTGTGTCAAAGATTGAGCCTAATAATGTCAAAGAGGCCCTAACTAATGAGTTATGGATTAATTCTATGCAAGAATAACTAGAACAATTCAGTAGAAATGATGTTTGGGATCGTGTTCCAAGACTTGAAGGAACAAATGTAATTGGCACAAAATGGGTGTACAAGAATAAATCTGATGAAATAGGGGTGGTCACTAGAAATAAGGAAAGGTTAGTTGCACAAAGGTATACTCAAATTGAAGAAGTTGACTTTGATTAAACTTTTGCCCCTATAGCCAGACTTGAATCAATCAGACTACTCTTGGGAGTTGCATGCATATGAAATTTAAATTGTTTCAAATGGATGTAAAAAGTGCCTTCTTAAATAGATATCTGAATGAAGAAGTTTATGTAGAACAACCAAAGGAATTTGTTGATCCAAGTTTTCCTAAACATGTCTACAAACTGAAGAAAGCTCTGTATGGATTAAAGCAAGCTCCAAGAGCTTGGTATGAGAGATTGACAGAATTTCTTGTTGAGAATGGATACAGGAAAGGTGGCATAGACAAAACTCTTTTTGTCAAGGAAGAAGAAGGGAAGATCATGATTGCACAGATTTATGTTGATGATATTGTGTTTGGTGGGATGTAAAATGAGATGGTTCAACATTTTGTCAAGCAAATGCAGTCAGAATTTGAGATGAGTCCTGTTGGTGAATTAACCTATTTTCTTGGTCTGCAAGTTAAACAAATGGAAGATTCCATATTTTCATCTCAGAGCAAGTATGCCAAGAATATAGTGAAGAAGTTTGGGATGGTAAATGCCACTCACAAAAGAACCCCTTCTCCCACACATCTGAAGTTGACTAAAGATGAAAAAGAAGTAAGTGTAGATCAAAGTCTTTACAAAAATATGATAGGTAGCCTTCTATATCTCACAACTAGCAGACCAGACATTGCCTTTGCTATAGGAGTGTGTGCTAGATATCAAGCTGATCCTAAAGTTAGCCATGCCGACCATGTGAAGATAATTCTTAAATATGTGAATGAGACAAGTGACTATGGTATGCTATACTCTCATGGATCTAATTTTGCCTTAACTGGTTTTTGTGATGCTGATTAGGCAGGAAGTGCTGATGATAGAAAAAGTACATCAGGAGGATGCTTCTTTTTGGGAAATAATCTCATATCTTGGTTCAGTAAGAAGCAAAATTGTGTGGACTATCCACTGCAGAGGCTGAGTATATTGCTGCAGGAAGCATATTTTCTCAATTGGTTTGGATGAAACAAATGTTAACAGAATACAATGTCAAACAAGATGTCATGACATTATTGTGTGACAATTTAAGTTCCATTAACATATCAAAGAATCCCATTCAACACAGCAGGACCAAACATATTGATATTCATCATCACTTCATAAGAGAGATTGTTGAATAGAAGATTGTTGCCTTAGAGCATGTAGCCACTGAATTGCAACTGGATGACATTTTCACCAACGCTTTGGATGCTAATCAGTTTGAGAACATAAGAGGAAAATTATGGATTTGCCTACGTGAGGGTTTGTAGCAATTAACGGCGTATGTGAATATCATTAAAGTGATATTATATTATTTATGTTTCAAACAAATAAAATTTCGAAAGCAATCATTACAGGACTTCCTCAAAGTGTTTCCCACATGCAACAAAATAACATCCTTCTAATTTCACAAACTTTTCATTCACCTATACAGAAAAAGAACTCTAGTCATTCTTCATCCTCTTGCTCAAAAATGTTCAAAGATGTCTCAACATCATACACCGTCTTCCTCAAAATCTGCCAATGAGAATCTCTCCCTTGACAGAGTAATTGATGCTACTCCTCTAACAACCATCCTACCTCTTAATAAGAAGGTCAAGAAACCTAGATCATCACCTGCTAAGAAATATAAAGATGATAAAGGTAACTCTTCTACTGCTACTGATAATAAGATAGAAGAAGAAATTGTTAATATTGATAGAAGCATTAAAATTCTAGTAGACATAGTGTTAAATGAAGGCTTTGTTGTTTCTTGGATTTCTACCCCTCTTGCTCGTATTCCTCCTCCTGCTGACAAAATAAATAATCATAAAAGTGCTACTGCTGGATTATCCACCCTCAAGAAAGATGCTGCTGAAAGCAAACTTGAGAAGATTTCTACCTCTGCTCTAAAAGAAGTGGAAGAGGAAAATGTTGAACAAGATGCTACTGCCTTCAAGGATGCAGAAGGTCAAAATGCTGAAAATGTAGTCAATGTAGAAGAGATGTCTGACAATGAGCTCATTACTAATGTGGTGCCTGGTATTGCAAGAAGGCTAAAATCCAGGAAAGTAAATGATGCAAGTGTCACACCCCATGGCAAGACAACCAAGAAGAAAATCATGTATGGACCCCCAAAGTCAGGAAGAAAAGTGGTTCCTCCCTCTATAAAAAGAAAATCTAGACCTATTAGATCCATAGATAATGATGATGAGGATGCTGTAAAAAGATCCAAGAGTAAGAAGAAAATTGTTCTAGTTGAAGAGAATGACTCTGAGTAAGATATCGAGCAATATGTCCAAGACATCTCTCCTGTCAAAAAGTCTGCAAGTAAGAAACTGTCTGTTAGGGTTCTTGATGCCCCACTTGACAACATCTCCTTCCATTCTACTGGGAATGCTGGAAAGTGGAAGTATGTGTATCAAAGAAGGATTGCCCTGGAGAGAGAACTGGGAGCTGGTGCTTTGGAATAAATAAATCATGGAGTTGATATCTTATGTTGGATTGATGAAAATAATTACCAGGTTTGTCAACTTCTATGAAACTCTTGTTAAGGAGTTTATTGTTAATATTCCTGTTGAGCGTGCTGACCATAAAAGTAAGGAGTATAGAAAGGTTTTTGTTAGAGGAAAGTGTGTAGAATTTTCTCATGCCATCATAAATAGATTTCTAGATAGGACTGAAGATGTCTGTTGTGAGCTGGAAGTTACAGATAATCAAGTGTGCAGAGCCATCACTGCTAATCAAGTAAGTGAGTGGCCCATGAAAAATAAACTTCCTGTCAGCAAACTGAGTGTGAAATATGCTATTTTACATTGGATTGGAGCTACATATTGGGTTCCCACTAATCACACTTCAACCATCTCCATTGGATTAGGAAAGTTTATTTATACTGTTGGAAACCTGAAACTTTTTAATTATGGTACCTACATCTTTGATCAGACATTCAAGGATGCAGGAACTTGTGCCATTAAGATGCACATTGCTTTTCCTTCCCTCATGTATGGAATTATTCTTAATCAGCATCCAGGAATTCTAAGTTGAAATGATGTAGTGTGCAAGAGGGAGTCTGCTTTAATCCTTCATTTTAAGCTTTTTTCAGGAAAACATGGCCCATACATTGTTTTGACATCTGCACCTGCTGAAAAGACCTCCACCAAGGATAACATGATCAAAGAATTAAGAGAAGCCTCCAAGGAATTGGATGATGTGATCAGAGTTAGCTCAGCAAGAAAGCTAACCTTTGAAAAGATGATCAAGGACCTGCAAAAGGACAACAATCTTGATGATACAGTGAACCCTAAAGGTGAAGACTCTAGTGAGGAAGGAAGTTCTGGCTCCGCCAAGTCAACTGGTCTTGATGACAGTTAGACTAATTGATGTTTCTTTATTTGACCCTTTTGTTTCATTTTAACACTTGCACATGCTTGACATTTGATTTCTATGGTCTGTACCAAAATTACTGATACACTCTTGAATGCATCCTTTTATTTGGCATATCATGACTAAAAAGGGGGAGAGAAAGTGACTAAATTACCACTGACCACTGACTGACATCTGATTGAGGGGGAGCTTAATACTTGAGGGGGAGCCTCGTGTCTCAGAAGATGTTTTGACATCTTCCATGCTAACAGCTAACTGCTAATTAAGTTGTTTTTGTTTTGCTTGCTTTGCTTATGCAACTGCTCTGATAATACTCTGATATTGCTCTGATAATGTTTTAGCCAAAATTTGCCAAAGGGGGAGTTTGTATATGTTTATTGGCAGCGATTTTGGTAAAATAATATGCTGTTAATGTTTTTCTAAATGTCTTGACATTTGTAGAAAACTGTTTTGAATGATGTCGAAGCAGATGTCTTGACATCTGCCTCCTGAACTAAACTCAGCAAACATCAGTTTATGTTTTTCTATTTCCTGATTTTCCTGCGCTCCATAATTCAAGATTTGTGACTCACAGGCTGCAAAAAATATGGAGGAATATTTTTCAAAATGCATGGGTTTTATCTTGACCTGTTTTTATGGAAATATTCAAAAGAATTAAATATTTGGTTTTAAGCCCAAGCTCGCAGCTGCGCATATATAAGGACTTGCTTCCTTATTTAAACGACTACAACTTTTGAAGAAGAATACTTTCTTCCTGTCTTAGAAGTCTAAGTCCTTTAATTTTCAAACACTCTAGTATTAATTTAATACTTGTGTTGTTATTTGGGTTGTTAATTGTGTATCATTCATAAGCTTTTAAGCATTGAATGTTTAAACTTATTATTTATGTTGTTTCTTCACTGTAAGTGATTGAAGGGATTTGAGGAAGGCCTCATACCAAGGTGAGTCTTAGGTAGAAGTATAGAATGGGTAGTGATTAAGTGATTAGATCATAAACTGGTTATTTACTGAGGGTATATGAATTGATACTATGTAGTGGACTTGTCCCTCGCTTGGTAGCCCCCAGAGTAGGTGTTGTTGTACACTGAACTAGGTGAACAATCTCTTGTGTTTTTAATGCTTTTATTATTACTGCTCTTTACTTGTAAACAGATATTTGTGTCGTGACATCTCATTCGACATCACATATCTGATACCCTAATTTAAGAATTAATAAAATAAGAGAAATTAGTAAGAATAATTAAAATAATATAAAAACCTAATTTTATAGAAAAAAGGTGAGAGAAGTTTAGAACGTGTCAATAAAGAAAAAAACAAGAAGAAGAGTTGAGGCAATAATAGGAGAAATTTGTTCAAGGATTAACAACTTTCATCACCAAAAAGCTCAAGGTTTTGGCTTAATCAGGTAAGGGGAGAGATTATTTCATGATGGTGTTAAGCTTAAGGGATAGTGGGGATCCCTTAGCCTTTTTTCTATTTTTTGATGTTGTTGATTGGATTATGAGAGGTTTGTGCAAAACCTCTATGATTATATTGATTGTGAATTCTGTTTAGTGTTGTTGATGCTGATTTTATTATTGTTGGTGTGAATTTTGTGTGAATATATGTTGTAAGTTGTTGATGTTCATATGGTATATGATGAGTTGATGAGTAAAACATGCATATTTAATGTGATATATGTTATATTGATGTTCCTTGATGTGAAACTTGTCATTTATATGTGTATATTGAGTTTTGGAACTGTTACATTGGTGATTAAGTCGAAATAAGTCGAATAATTCACAATAATTGAAAATAAGCCAAATAAATTGCAGAAAACACATGAGAGTATTAGTCATCTTGTTTAAAGCATAACTTGAGTTTTGTAAGTCTGTTTGGGGTGTGGTCTATTGCATTAAAAAGTAAAGTTGTTCAGTGGTTCGGACAAATCCGAACCAAACCGGAATCCAAACCAAACTAGTGTATTTGGGTTGGGCATTTTTCATTTTGGGAAAAAACTGAACCGA
Organism: Vicia faba; assembly: GCA_948472305.1. NCBI lineage: Eukaryota > Viridiplantae > Streptophyta > Magnoliopsida > Fabales > Fabaceae > Vicia > Vicia faba. Next base: position 1,299,951,789 of record OX451738.1, read on the forward strand.
ACCAATAAAAACCGATGTTAATTAGTTCGGGAATCAGATTTATAATTTGCTACCCGTAAATCCGAACCAAACCAATAAAAATCAACATATTGTATATTAAATTACTCATTTTAATTGAGTTATTACTTATTTATTGGGAAAGTACTCATTTTGGTCCTTTAACTATACTCTTGGATTCACATTGGTCCCTTAACTTTTTTTCGTGTCATTTTGGTCCCTTAAATTTCAAAACATTTCATTTAAGTCCTTTTTGTCTATTTAGCGACAGATTTAGCAACGAATTTCAAAGTTTTTCCGTCGCTAATTAAACAAAAAGGACTGAAATGATACTTTTTGAAAGTTAAGGGACCAAAATGACACAAAAAAAAGTTAAGGGACCAACATGAACCCAAGGGTATAGTTAAGGGACCAAAATGAGTATTTTGCCTTATTTTTTTCAATAAAGAGAATAATTGTCATAGCAATTACCAAGTACCAACAATAATGAAAGAAACCAAGAGTCCTAGCAATTACCAAGTACCAACGGTAACGACTGTCTCTCGACATTTCCGATGAAAAATGAAATGGTACGACATTATTCAAATTGAACTAACCGTATCAATCAATTATACCTCACATCATAAACATTATTAAATATTAAGTGAAATGCAACAGCTATATGTCCATGGTGGTTGTCATAACTTATTTAAAGATATGGGTGTCATGTGTTTAATAATTCATTTTCATATTTTAGTGTGTTAATAAATAACTTTAAAAATATTTTTTTATAATTGTTTTTAATATACCCAATCAATTCGATCCAAACCAATCCTTTGTTTTTTGGATCGGTTTGGTTTGGGCATTATTACAAATATATAAATCCAATCCAAACCAATCCATTTTTCTTTCATTGGTTCGAGTATCGGATTCTCTCAAAACCAAACAAAACCGACTCGCGAACACCCCTATTAAAAATCTAAGACATAGATCCTTTTTAGGGTAATGAATTAATAAGGTTTAAATGTATAAACAAGGTCATGATTATGGTAATGCCTCATGATGTTTATGCGTGTGAATGATTTTATGAATATGGTATATTCTTACAAGGTTTATATGAATAATGTTGTGGAAAGTAGTAATTGTGTACATGACGTGAGTTTAGTGTTGAAATTGAAAAATTAGATGTCAAACCAATGGCATAGGATGATTATCCATGATAATAAATGTTTAGGTATTGTTGTTACCATACATCGATTAATTTCTACAACTTGCGGGTAGTATACCCTGTTAGACATTTTTTTATAACTTTAGTTACCTAGATCTTTTAAGCCTGAAACTAAGACCGTTAGAAACTAGACAAGATTTATCACGAGATAGACTTTGATCTGGATCAATTCTGTTGTGGCAAAGGCTAGAAAACTGAATTGCAAGTTCAGTTAATGTTTTGAAAACTTTGTAGCACAACTATTTGACATGTTGTTAATAATTTGGATACAAATTACTCTACACAAGTCCTTTAAAATTAAACCTTATATCATTTGAAAATAAACAAAATTACATACATATTAAACTTAATAAGAATCTCATTCCACTAAGTTAAGTAGGAGAAATACTAGTTACAAGTATGAAGAAACATTTTGCCTGATGCCTGTACCAGTTCCTATTGTTTAATTAAACTGTATCGATTAGGATATTAAGTCCTAAAATAAAAATTAAATTATTAAAATAGATTTGCTAAAATTTTCGAAACATACTCTTTTACTTGATTCCAACTTCGTTTGATATTTTAAAGAATTGTTCGAACCTGGAATATGGCTAGTAGGAAACATTTTGTCTGGTGTTTGCACCAGTTCATATTGTTTGATTAAATTGTACTGATTGATATTTTAAGTACCAAAATAAAAATCATATTCTTAAAATAGACTCTCTAAAATTTTTGAAACACATTAATTTTCTTAATTACGACTTTGTTTGATATTTTAAATAATCATTTGAATTTGAGGTATGGCTAGGAGGAAACATGATTTTGGGGTTGTTTTAATAAGATGCTATGTGAATTAAGTCATTAATGTTTTAGGATATAAGTCCAATGGTTGATAATACATATAAATGTTAAGTTGTTAAGGTTTAGATACAAGTGTTCACGTGTTGTATGTGTAGGTTCAAAATAACAAGTGTTGAGATGTTTAGGTTCAAGAGAACCAGTGATGTGGTCTTACACCGACAATTATTTGATAATGACATGTTTAGGTTAGAAATAACCAATGAAGTGTAGGACTAATGTCTAGTGAAGAGAATGGTAGTTGGAGTATTATGGATGTTTATTTTCATTAATTATAGCATTCATACATCATGTATATCATAGATAAGTAGGACTTCGGTCCAGTGACAAGTAGAACTTCAGTCCAGTGATAAGTTAGATACATCAGTAACACACCTCTAATATCTAATAGATTGATACCACATGCATGGGAGTATAATATATGATCATTACATGCATATTTGTTTGTGTTATATGATTGTGTGATTGTGATTTGATTGTATATGATGATTATATTGTCTTTATTGTTTTAACACTGTTAGATTTGTGGAATAAGTTGTCACCCCTTACTTCTTATCTCCATGTGGCTCTATATATATATTGTAAATACTCAGGTTGATACTAATGAGTAGTTGATGTGCTTAATCATGAAGGATTGTGTAGTTGGTCTCTTCGTTGTTTTATTTACCATTTTATGTTCGCCATATTTTTGCCAGCTATTTAATATTCTTCTTGTTGCTCTAATAATGTAACACTGGATTGGCAATACCATGTTTCCCTTCTACGTTTCTTACTTGAATAATGATGTTATGTTATTTTGAAGTTAATTTAAAATTTTGAATTAAAAATTGTATGTTAAGAGATATGTGAGACATCCTGTTTATTTTATCTTCATATTTTCCGCATGCGTTTGTATAAAATATATATTGTAGCTTAGGGTGTTACAAATCCAACAATTAAATTATATCAGATAAATAGCCCCGGGGTCAGTAGTCACTAATTATCAAAATCATTTCTAATACCGTAATAAACAAAATTCAATGAGCACAATAAATAAATGAATAATAATAAAGAGTTAAAACAATTACATTAGCATCATCTGACCATATGCCCCAATCAAGTAAAAATAGGTTCATCATAAAATTATACCTAACCTAAGAGAAATATAGTTACTCATGTTTAAATTAATAAATACCATAAGTGTAGACTCAAAGAACATGAAGAATCGTCGAATAAATAACTCTCCAATGGCTTGGTCTTCAAAAGCTCCAAAATTTCTCCAATATGTCACTTTTCTCTCTCTAGAGTTGAACCCCTTTTTCTTCTCCTATTTTTCCTTTTAAAGCAGCAAAAATTAGTCAGACATGCGCCCTAACGCGGCCGCGTTTCTTAATGATAGCGAAACGCAAGCATATTCTGGAGTAGAGCGAGCCCGTTTTTTCTAGTGACTAGATCCCTTTTTATATTTACTTTTCAAAAAACCTTGTCTCAATCTAAGTTACGAAACTCTAAATATATTAAATTACTAGACAAACTTTATGATTTAAATTGTGTTGAAAAATACTCGTTTCTTCACAATTTCTCCATGATTTCTTAAATAATTCACTAAGTCCCTATTTCTTCCTCTTGATATATTTTATGCCCACTCCTTAACACTTTAATATGACTTTTTTCTCATTATTCCTTTGATTTCATATGAATTTTCTCTTAAAAATCATGTTATTATGATTGTCATCAAGCTTCAATGGCCATTTCCTATGTAAGTTCCTTCATGACATCTTGTTTCTCCCTCAATAGTCTTATTATAGTCCCAGCTTTATGAATGCTCTTATTTACATGGATTACCATAGACTATAGTCCTCAGATGGTGCATGAATTCTTCTCCTTCTATGTTTTCTTCACTAAGAGACATTTTAAAAGTTGGACTTCACTACTACGAAAAAGGCATTTAAAACCGGTTGGAAAAGATATATAATTATGTAGATTCGAGCGTTGTTATGTAAAGTATTATTGTAAACGCATTACTTACAATCACGGTTATGGGACCGTTATAGTATATTAGAAAACATGCACGATATCACAACAGTTAGTTAAATCAACCGTTGTGATAGACCTAAATGTCCCAGGTTCAATTCTCAACATAAAACATAACCTATATTTTGCATCAAAATCCAAAAGTAATATTTACATCAAACACAAAATATGTTATTTCTCAATTGTATCATACCATAATCAACAATACACTGATTTGTTAATTTGAATATCAAAACTTGTATACATCAATGACATAATTCCATTATGTACATATTATTACATAAAACTATATGTAAGAAGGAATATCAAAGAAGGGAAAAATATATTTGAAAAGACAAAGAGGTGTAATTATTTAAGAGCTCGATGTAGGGAACTAGAAAATCTTTCCAAGTTCCAAGTGAAGAAAACGTATAGAATTAAAGAACCAATAATGAGCAAACTTGACATGCTTGAAATCTTATGGCTTTTAGACTTTCAAGGATCTGAGATATGGAAGAATCAGAAGAAGAAAATAAAAGCATAATTTTGTTAGACAATGACAACATATCTAGAGGGGGGTGAATAGATACACCTTTACAAGATTGTTGGCTTCCTTGATCGTGGTGACCTTTGGTTGCCAATTTCTAGTAAGACATCACAACACCTTGTTAGTAGCAATAACATTGGAAATAGGGTTTCCTAGTAAATTTAAACGATTTATAAGATGTGAGAACCTCTTTTGCATTTGAGCAATGGTTTCCCCTTGCTTCATGCGAAAGAGTTCAAAATCTTGATTAAGTGTATTAATTCTAGCTTGTTTGACCTTATTAGTTCCCTCATAGGTCACTTGTAGAGTGTCCCATATAGTTTTTGTGATTTGACAATGGGAAAGATGATAGAACTCCTCTACACCGAGTGCGGATACAATGATGTTCTTTGCTTTCCAATCACAAGACCACTTTTTCTCATCTTTCTCATCCCATAAGTTTTCTTGCTTTGACAGTAACACCATCAACAACATATGTCATGGGTGTTGGACCATTTAGAATAACTTCCTAAACACCTTTTTCATATGAGTTAACATGAATTTGCATACAAGCTTTCCAATAACTATAATTTTCTCTCGTGAAAATTAGGGCTCTTTTTATAATCCTATTTAGGTTCGTAAGCCGTTTTCTAAGAGTGTCGAAGCCGGAATGAATCAGGCTCTTGATGCCACTTGTTAGACGACGACAACGTATCTAGAGGGGGAGTTAATAGATACCCCTTTGAAAAATTCCGAATAAATTTGGTTTTGAAAAAGTTTATCAAAGTACGACATGAAAGCTTTTTCAAATTGTCGTCTATATGAATGTTATTGGGAAACTTGAATATGCAAACCGTAAAACAAAATTCAATATGGAATATGAATGATAATAGAATTAATAAGCTTGAATCACGTAAAACTTATTTATCATTTAATCACTTTCACTTATCAAGGCTATTTCCAATGGTAATATTAAAAGAACTAATTTAGTCAATTTATCAAACACTTGGTGTGCAAGTGAATTTTCAGAATTTTTCCTTTGATTGTGTTGATACTCAAAACTACTTGTAATAAAAACTGATTATAAGCTATGTCAACACTTGGGATAAGATCAAAATTAATTAGGAAAATTCTTACAATTCAAATGATAACACAATAATATTTGACAAATTGATCAATGAGTATTAAAGCAAGTAAAAAAGCAAATATAAAAGCAACACAAGGAATTTGTCTTCACAGTTCCCCACTGTCATCATCGCGTGTGGGTATGACTGCACCTAATTCCAATGGAATTAAGAGAATTCTTACTATGCAAAATTGTTGATACAAGAGAAATGTTCAAGAGCAACTCCACAGACCCTAAGCTTGTTGTTGATTCAACCCCTTATCCACTTTTGATCTTGAGAGAGACCAAAACACAATAGATGAAAAATGACTATCTTAATCTTACTACTCCTTTGCATTCTTTATCTCCAAAGATTTCGGGTACCGTCAATTTCAAACTATTGCAACACAAGACTTCAATTCTATCTGGTACTCCATGTTACTTTCATGCAAAGATTTCAAAAATTTTCCAAGGTTCCTTGAAAATATTTTAAGTACTCCAAGGTTGTTCACTTTACCGTAATTACCCATCGAACGTCTTGCATGAAAACCCCAAAATTAACCAATGATCTTGGAGGACGAACCCAAGGTTTTTCTTGTATGAAAACCCCTACAAAAATCCACCCAATGCACAATTTGACACTAGCAATCCTCGTCTAGATGGCACCCCAATCGAACATCGTTACAATGTAATGTCAATGTGTATGTATAGTTTTGAGGTTGAAGATGAAGAGAGAAATAGGATAATTTTATAGTTTTCAACAACTTATGAATGATGCATGAAAGGGTATTTATAATATTGTAAATATTAGGGAAAAGGAAATACTTTTGGAAATGAGAGAATAAAAATTTTGATCAAACAGTCAGTATGTGTCGACCTGTATATCGAATGTGTCAACACATACTTTAAATTTAAGCATTATGTGTCGACCTATTCAGATCTATGTTTCGACCTAAACAACACAGAGGCTACAAAATTTAAAATGATAACAAATGTTTCAACCTGAAATATGAGTGTGTCGACACATAAAATAAAGATTTCTAAAAATTCATGTTACAGTATTCGTTGACCTATGTGATGTACGTGTCGATCGGAAAGTTACAGCAACTTACATGCTTTAAAAATGAGTTGCATGTGCCGACCTGAAAAGCAGATGTGTCGCCACATGCAACGGAAATTTCAGCAACCACATTTTTAATGACTTAACTCAACTTTGAGATGACTTTGAATAGTTTCCAAACAACTTACGACTTCTAAACGATCAGGGTGGTGTACTATATTCAATTATAGTAACCAACTAAAGAAATTCATGACTCTCGTTCAAATTCTTCTTTGAACCAAAACACAAAAAGAATTTCATTCAAAGAAATCAGAGAAGAAGATGAATCAAAATCAAGAAGTGGAAAGAGGACGAACCTGTGCAACCGAACTTTTGAGACCCATTGTAGTACCCCAAAATTTCCCCCCACATTTTCTTCAAGGAATTCTTCTAAGATTCTCAAATACTTAAGGATTCTCAAGAGTTGATCAGACAAACTCACCTCTTAAGCATTAGCCTATAACTAGAGTTTTGGTTTTCTAGAGGAAATTGGACTTCCAATGCCTCAAATGACTTTCAAGGTTCATCATAGGTCCTTAACAATTCTCATGTCAAGTTTCAAGCCTTGCATCATAAATTTGCCCAGTCAATTGCTCAAATGACTGAAAATCAACTATATTGGGTAAAAAGTCAATTATGGTCAAACATACAGTCAAACATCAAGATTTTTTTCAATATTTTGAGGTGATATTCATCATTTGATCAAGTTTTGACCATGACTCTTCAAGGAAAGCCCACAAATCATCAAAGGTCAAAAATTGCCAAAATCAGGGTTTTGACTAAAGATGATTGATCATTGACTTTTGGCCTAGTGCATAACCTAATGGATTGAAGCATGATCTCAAGAGCTCAAATACAACACCTTGACCTAATTACATGGCTCAAGATATTTCCAAAGATGCAAGGGATTGATAGTTGAAGAAATTGAATCAATTAATGAAAAGTCAACAATCACACAAAAGTCAAACTTTGACTTTTTTGTCAAAATGGGATTCAAAAATCAAGAATCATCAAAACATTCATAATTATCGAGTTGGATCATCAAGAATCAAGAAAGTCAACAAAAGTCAAAATTGAAAATTTTTCAAACACTTAGAAAAATTAAAGTGTTTTACCTAAAAAAAACCTAACTTCACAAGCAAGTTTCCTCAAGATACAAGTTGATTCAAGGAAAACTTTCAACATGAAAGTTGTAGGAATTGGTGAGTTATACAACTTTGTAAATGTGGGATGAACCTAAAAAAAGTGCTTGGATTAAGAGATATAGGCCCGTGAATTTATGATTATTTTTATCCAACACTTAGAAAAATTTCAACAAGTTTTGGTCAGTTTTTCATCCTAACTTCTTGACCAATTTCAACCAAGTTACCTTTTGATTTAGTCAAAACCCATAACATGAAAGTTGTAGACAATGTTTCAAGCTTTCCAAAATATCCAAGAACACAATTTTATCATGCTTGAACTATAAGTTTCAAAGAGATGAAGTTGGGTATCTAAGGTTGCATTATAGGTCATTTTTGTGACAAGTTCATAACCAAACCTTCAAGCCATGCTGAATAATCCTAATTTCTAGGCCTTAAATCTCCATATGTATCCATAATCAGAGGATTACACACACTTTTGAGTCATGATCCAAGTGATTAAATCTTTGTCCAGTCCATTTTGCCATTAAGGGAAGAAAACCAAGAGTTCCATTTTAGAAAAGCAAGCTTTAATCATAATGTCAACTCCATGAGCCTCTCAATTGTTTCTTATGCACACACAATGTCAAATCCATAAACAACATGTCTAGAGCCTCTAACCACTTCAGATCCTTTGGTACTATGCATTAGAACAACGTTTCTTCAAAGTTACTTCAAATCTAAACAACCAAACCATAACATGTTATCTTGAAAACCTGGTTACTTCAGCTCCTCAAACCTTTTCTCTATAAATAGAGAAGTCATTTGCAAGTTAACACGCGAATCCACAAGCCCTTAAACACTCTCAAACTCACAATCACCAAGAAAACTCCATTGTTGTACATTTGAAGCTTCCAACACCCAACTTGAAATCCACTCCTGCGTTTTCCTTTTTTATCATTCAAACATCATCTATACATCATATAGAAGCCATACATACCCCTATTTCATCACTGTAACACATGCACCATCATTGTCTAAACCTCACTTTATACCTCTGCAACTTGACTTGTCTAGAAGAATTGAGGCACTTTCAATCCAAGACAGGCGTTGCAAAAGCTTCCTGGGAGTTCAGCGATGCTATCCAGATCATACTAACACCTCCAAAAGTGATCTAACTTCAAACTTGATTCTCACTTCAGAGATCCAATGTGAGCAAGCCTAGCGCGCCTATCATGAGCCTCATATCAACACCATCAGATTATCATGCAATCAGATCCAATGCATCCAAACGCAAGCCTATGGTACATCCCAAAGAACCATCCCCACTAGATCATAAATAGGCGTTGGGCTCCTCTATTTTGGGCCAAACAATTTTGCTTTTTTTAACCCCCCCCCCCCCCCCCCCCCCCAATTTTCCTTTTACAACACCAGGGCCATTAAAATTCTTTTTTTTTTTGTTTTTTTTAACTAACTTTTTTTTCTTTTCTAAAATAATTTTATTTAAAATCAGAAAAAATCATACAAATAATTAAAAAAAATTAGATTTAGGTTTTTTTATTAATTAATTTAATTGTTGATAAATAAAAATTAATTTAATTTGATCACCTTGATTTTTATTTAATTAGAATTAGGTTTTATACTCCATATATTTTCATAAATAAAACACCAAAATATTTTCTAAATACTTAGATTCTTTAGGTTTGAATTAATTAATTTAATTTTCATAAATAAAATTAATTAATTTAATTACACTTTGTTTTATTTTAAATAATTAAATTCTAAATAAAATTAGAATTAGGTCTATCTTTTTATTTCACATTTCAAATATTTTCTAAATAAAGAAACAACAAAATATTTTTCTTAAAATACTTAGAATTTTTAGGGATTTTACATCTTGCCCCTTTCTATCTCCGCGCATTTATTTATTTTTTGCATTAATACGATTATGTAATTGTCGAAGGTTTGTAATAGATGATTAGGGTTTATTTCTTTCCTCCCCCATTCATAAACTTGTACCCCCCATTCCTAAGGGCTTGTAATAGCGTAGAACATTTAATTTCTGCAATTTACTGCTTTCCTTATTATTGTTAGTAATTAGGGTTTGTATGACAAAACTAAAAGCAAACATTAGAAAACCTAATCCCAAAGACAAAAATAACTGAAATCAAAACACTTCGCACACATGCACCTCTAGGGTAACCTCACTTGTTGCCTCAGATAAAAGCAGTCATGTCCCTCGAACGTGGGATGCTTTAGCAAATACCCTCAGTTAAAAGATCGTAGTCCCTCGATCACCCTTTGATGTTGCCTTAGGTAAACGATATTAGTCCCTTACGAAAATTGCTAAAACATCCTACAAGTTGCCTTTTATGATTGTACGATGACCCACGCCTGTCCCTCACATCCAATGATAGGGCTTCCTACTAACTAATGGTAGGATAGAATTATCTAAAAGAAGAGGAAAAGAACAAATACCATTGAGTAGGTATATCGCTCGTAATCGCTTACTCACAAACTAAAACAAATTTCACACCTCACACTTTCAAAACAACTATTTTTAAAACGTTTTATAAACACTCTTAAGGACTGATACAAGGGTTATTATAAAGCAAATTTCCTTACATGGGCATTTTCAAAACATCTTTTACAAAACCACACTTTCTTTCACAAATATTTTCAAAACAAATATTTTGTATACATTCTCAACGATACGAGAATCATTACAAAATTGTCGTACTTAGTGTTTACCTTGGGTTTTGGTAAACAACCGCTGATCCTCCAAATGGTTACTTATTTGGTTACTCGCAGGATCGATCAGATTGATCCTATGGACATAGGTTGATTTTGAAGTTTGATTAATGTGGATAAGGCTTTAAGTAAAATGTTTCAAGTAAATTGCATAAAGGAAAGGCTTGGTAAAATAAACAAGGCTTTAAAGTAAAGGTTCGACAGGAATCTTAAAGGGGAAAAGCAAGTAAAATACTGGAAAAGTAAATGACTTTAATTGATAAAAATTGGTGTTTCACACATACATTTCTCAACAATTCTTTCGCTCACACTGGGTACTTGAATCTAAATGAGTGACTATGTATATGATTGTGAACACACGCGAGAAACTACATGTCTACTCCTATTTATACTAAAACATTCCAAGTAACCGTCGGGCAGTTGCACTGCTTCGAGATTAAGCCACTTGGCACGTTCTCCATGCTCGACGCTCCAGATCTTTGCACGTTTGCACGTAGTAACTGCTGGAAACCGTTTTCCCTCCAAAGCTTTGAATTTCAAACTGCTCCACTCTGGACCATCGAACACTTTCATCAGGAAGCGTCTTCAACGAAAACTTCTTCGACGTCGAAGGCAATCAGCCTTTTTCTTGGAAGAAATCTTCTAAGTATTTTGCCATCTTTCGACGGGCACTTCGACAGGCTTAGCCAGTCGAAAGCATCTTTCAGCTTTTAATGGCTGCCATCAATCAAAACAAAGGTGTCGAATTTAGGAGCCAACAAATTGCCCCCCAAGAATGCCTTATTTCGACTCTGAAAGAAAAAGGCATTCTTTGAAAACGCCATTCGACACCTATTTTTCCATGCTTAGTCACAAGTTAACTTGTGCACTTTTTGTTGCTTTTTACCAACTATTGGCAATCCCAAGAAACCATCATTGATTTGATCCTAGGACGTCACTTTCAGTACGGCGTGCAGTACCAAACATCACTTCAGAATTTGTCATTATGACAAATCCCAAAAACGAGGACGCACGCTGCGTCTCTCTGTTTCTGCAGAAACGGCCAAAACAACAGGATGCTGCCACGCGTCCCACTAATTCCTGCAGCATTAAATGACATTTAATGTCCTCGTTATTGGGAATTTCTCCCACTACTATAAATAGTAGTGAATATCCCATTGTGGGACTTTTCACGCACACTAGCCCTCAAACTCCCTTGCTTTCATACAAACTTGCTCTCTTTGCAGAAAAACTCTTCCTTTTTCACTCCATCTTCATCTTCAACAATGGCCTCTGCTTCTACTGCCCCCAAGACTAACGCACCAACTGAACAACTTGCTAAGCCCAAGGTCTTTGTTACTGCTCCGGTAGTGAACTCTACAGGGAAACGAAGGGTCCCTGAACCTTCTGACATCTCCGTTCGCGATGCTTACTCGCGTCACTTGATGATCCCGGTTGGATACTCCAACCAGATCTTCGCAATGTCTGGACCCATGAACCCAAGCATCTCTGAAGCTCTGAAGATCAAGAGCTATTTTCCCATCGTCGAGAAACTCAAGCCAGTAGCATGCGCCAAGAAGGACGCAGAAGACAACGAAGACCCTACACACGAGAAGATCGACCTTCGTTTCTTTAACAAAAGTGTTAGAGTCTTCAGGTCTTGCCCTAATCTGACCTCTGACTATGTTGCTTGGCTAACAAAGTTGGAGAAACATCAAACTCCAGTCTGGAAGGAAATGGGAATCTTTGACCTAGTAATGCTGTCAAAGACAGGCTTAAACTACTCCCCAGAGATGCTTATAGCTTCGCTGTTGTTTTGGGATAACTCTCACTTCACCTTTCACCTTCCATGTGGGATGTTAACCCCCACACTCTTCGACGTAGCGGCCATTACTGGCCTTCGACCAACCGGAGATTATTTCGACCCGGAGGAGATGTCGGAGGACCAAATTGGCTTCTCTGAGACTAAGCCAACATACACCACCTTTATCAACCATTATCACGACAGGTCGACGGATTCAGTGTCGGATGTCGAACACATAGCGTTTCTAGCCTTATGGCTAACTCGCTTTGTGTTTTGCTCGAAGTCTCTACAAGTGACCAAAAAGATGGTCACTCTTGCCACCCAACTGCATCACCGCCAGAACATCTGTTTGGCAGAACTAATTCTGGCCAGTCTTTATGACTCAATCAGCAATGGGGTTACTCTCTTGAAACATGTCGAAGATAGGAACAGTTTGCTACTCGCTGGGCCTTTCTGGCTACTTCAACTGTGGCTCAACGCCACTTTCGAATCCTTCTTACCCAAGAAGAATCAGATAAATGAACAAGCCCCAGCGATAGCTAATAGACGTATCGAAGGAATTAGGCTGGCTCTACTGACACCTGTGGAAGATGGGCTAGAGTTCCAACAAACCTTCACTAACTTCGTTCTGATGTTCGCTCGAAGGAAGGAATTTGTTTCAACTATGGCTCCATTTGCTCAAAGGAAGGTGGGGCCAGCATGGTTTACAAGGCCACATCCAAAGGAGTCGAGTGGTCCCAATGTCGATGAGCACACTGTACTTTGGGAGGCGTTCCTGACACCCAGGATCATGCCTCTTCGATTTAAGAGTTCTAAGACTCATTTGAGTCTGCTTGCCTATCAACCCAATCTGGTATCTCGCCAGTTTGGTATCATCCAAACCCTGCCTTCTCCCATTTTCCAAAGAGAGAAGTCAATGTTGTACTTCTGCAACGATTATACAGAAGAAGCTGCTACCAAGCATATCGGAAGATATGCTGGTCGAACAATCCTCTCGCTGTTCAACTACCAGCTTAACTTCCTTTGCTCACCATCTTTTGAAGAGTGGTGGAGAAGCTATTATGCTGAGTACTTCTTCGACGAGAAGGACTTCATAGCAGAGTTGCAGAAGTCTTTTGTCCTTGTGTTGGACAAAGTAAAGAAATGTAAGTTCATGCTCTCACATTTACTTTTTATCTTTCTCTTCGACTGTTAGCCTGTTAACTTTCCTTTTCGCTTTCAGTTGTTCGAAAACCCTTGGCCAAGAAGGCTACAGGAGGCCCACAAGGAGGAGTCCCTTCGACAAAACCTCCACCGCCGGCGAAGACTATAGCGCCGGCGAAGACAACAGGCAACCAACAGGGGGAAGGCTCTTCGAGGAGGCCTCCTGCATCGGTAACCAGATTTTCTTCATTTTTCTTCTGGCTTTCGATTTTCTATTTTCGACGTAATTATTCAATCGAATTCCTATTGGTTTTCTAGGCTCCTTCGCCCAAGAAAAGGGCAGCATTGGTGATCGAATCGGGGAGTGATGACGAAAGTGATTCCCCTCCTACTCCCTTAAAGAGGCGAAAGTTAACGAAGGACGCTTCTGTTCCTACTCCTGCTCCTGAAGGTCGAACCGTCAGAATAAAGGTCGCTGTGAGAAAGCCTAGGCCACCTGCAGTGGTCATCGAGGAACCAACTGAGGAGGAACTGAACGCTCTTGTTACTAAGCCTGTCGAAAGTGATAATTCCAGCCCTGGGGCTGAAGTTAATCCACAGGTAATCTATTGGACCCTTCTTATAACTTAGGCATAGATACCAGTATTCGATTATGTCTCTTTCGACATCTGAAGATTTGTCTTCTTCCTCTCTTTCAGGACACCACTGAAAGTTCTCCACCAAGGACTTCAGAAACTCTAGAATCTGCTGAACTCAGCAGGCCTCAGGAGAAACATTTGGACAATGACGAAGCCCACACTGAGAATGAGGCCAATGCTGAAACAGTGGAGAAGACAACTGAAGAACCCATGGCGGAGGAAACACAGCCAGAAACGGTTCCTGTGGTAGACTTGTCGTCAGAAGAGAATCCTGAAGGAAGAGACCAAGGCAATGGCGAAGAGAATCAAGATGCTGTTGACGAAGAGCATCAAGGTGGTACTGGCGAAGAACACCAGGGCGACGCTAGCGAAGAGCCACAAAATGACGCTGGCGAAGGACCCCAAGGTGATGTTAACGAAGAACCACAAGTCGACGCTAGTACCGCCTCAGTCCAAGTCGAAGAGCAACCAAACGAGGCACTCAGCATCCAACCGCCTCAAGGCCAAGATAATACTGTGGCAAGGGTCACCTCCTCAAAGCACAGGTCAAAAGAGGACTTGGAAATCTTGAAACAAACTGACCCTGTCAGCTACCTTAATGCAATCGTCGAGAGTAAGAGTTCTTCTGACACTAGTCAGGAAATTCCTACCCTGTCAGGGAAATCTACTGAAACTTCTCCTCTTGATGATGCGTTGGCGAAAGTCAAGGCCCAGTTCTTCAAGAGAGATTTAATGAAGGCTTTAGAGGGGGACCCCACTGCTCCATCATGCTTAAAAGAGGTTTTGAATGCTGTTGACTTCGAAGCTGTAGCCCCAGAAATCTCAGACTTAATCATGGAATTACATTCTATGATTGATCAAGTCTCAGCGGATTACAGGCGCCAACGAACTTTTAACAGTCAGCTCGAAGTGCTGCATGGCAAAAGCTCATCTGCGTGGACTGCTGTCTCAGATTCGACTTCTCGAATTGCCGAGTTGTCGAAACAGAAAGCGTCTGCACAGGAAAGGGTCGATGCTATTGAGCGAGAGAATGTCTCCTTCCGAGCACAAATTGCAGAGATAGAGGCGAAGATAAACGCCAACACTGTACTCCAGGAGGAAATTCTTTCGACCATCCCAGACGCTGAGAGCCAGACTGAGATTAAGCAAGGCCTGGAATTCGCTGAGAGGGCTCAAAGCCTCGACGCCCAAATTGCCAAACTGGTGCAAGAAAAATCTTGGTGCAAAAAGAGGTTGGAGCTGCAGTATGCCAAGTATCTTCGACTCAAGAATTCTCTTTCCTTTTGATTGATTCTCTTTTGTAACCACCTTCTGTAATCGCTTTCGACCACAATTGCCATTTTGGCTGAAATTAATAAAAATTTCCATTTTGGCATTTTTATGGTTAATTTAGCTTGTTCTTTTATTGTTTTATTTTTATCTCTTGAAGTATAGGCTTATATTTTTTCAAATATTTACCATTTACTCTCAAGAGCCTTTTATCACCACTTATCTCTTCGACTTCATAGGCTCCACCAGAAAAAGTTTGGATAACTCTGAAGGGTCCTTCCCATTTGGGTGACCATTTCCCCATGCTTCGATCCCGTCGATCCATGGGAAGAATTACCTTCCAAACTAAATCTTCAGGCAAAAATACCTTAGGTTTTACCTTTCTATTATAAGAGTCTTCTACTCTTTTCTTCTGAAGCCTGAGTAAGTCGAGAGCGTGTAATCTCTCTTCGTCTAAATCCACCAGTTCATCTAACATCATATTCCAATAAACCTCAGAAGGAATATCATAATGCCTCTGAACTCTTGCAGATTGAAGACAAATTTCAGCTGGCAATACTGCATCATGGCCAAAAGTTAGCCTATATGGTGTTGTACCAGTGGCTTCTTTTGGGGACGTTCGACAAGCCCATAAAATCTGGTCT
This sequence comes from Vicia faba, assembly GCA_948472305.1. Classification (NCBI taxonomy): domain Eukaryota; kingdom Viridiplantae; phylum Streptophyta; class Magnoliopsida; order Fabales; family Fabaceae; genus Vicia; species Vicia faba. Next base: position 1,299,967,901 of record OX451738.1, read on the forward strand.
AACGTCTTATGCCAATTCTTTGGTTTCTTCCCAACATGTTTCTTTATCAAGCCAATCACCACTTTGTTAGCTGCTTCGACTTGACCATTCGCCTGTGCATAGTAAGGCGTGGATGTTAGGAGTTTGAAACCTGTTTCCTGAGCGAATTCCTGCATCTTTCGACCAGTGAAAACTGAACCTTGGTCAGTTGTTATTGTCTCAGGGATTCCATACCTAAATATAATGTTCTTTTGAATGAATTCAATGACATTTTCTTGGTCTACATTGACTAAAGGGACAGCTTCGATCCACTTAGTAAAATAATCAATGCCTACCAATATGTATTTCTGACTCTTTGATGATGCTGGTCGAATCTCTCCAATAAGATCCAACGCCCATCCTCGAAAGGGCCAAGGCTTCACTATCGAGTGAAGTTCGCTTGCTGGTACATGCTGGATGCCTGTATGAACTTGACACTCTTGGCAACCTTTGGCGAACTCAACACAATCTTTTAGCATAGTGGGCCAATATAGTCCTTGTCGAAACAACAACCATTTCATCTTATGGCCTGCTTGGTGAGCCCCACATGCCCCAGCATGCGTAGTCGAAAGGGCTATGTATGCTTCAGTTTCACTTAAACATTTCAGCAACACCCCTTCAGGCGTCTTCTTGAATAACTCATTACCCATGAGTACAAAACTCAACGCCCTGTATTTTGTTTTTCGTTCTGTCGGAGCTCCTGGATTTTGAAGATAGTCCACAATGGGTTTCCTCCAATCTTGCTCTGACAAATTATCAATGAACGAAATCTCGAAGTTTGAGTGATCAGCATAACCTAACCTCGTCGATTCCAAGTCTGCTGGTGATAGACAAGTTGCCTTTATCTTTTCTCGAACTTCGATTGCTCTTTGTAATCTCGTTTTTGAAATCTTATACCCTGATGCAATTTGTGCCAAGTCATTGGCTATTTGATTTTCAACTCTGGGTATGTGTCAAATATTGACACTTTCAAATTGTTTCAATAAACGATTTGCTATCACAAAGTACATAATGAGATTCTCTCTTATGCATTTATACTCCTTTGTGACTTGCTTGATGACTAACTCTGAGTCTCCCATTATTTCGACTCGAGTTGCCCCCAATTCCAACAATATTTCAAGGCCAGTAATTAGAGCTTCATACTCAGCCTCATTGTTCGAACAAGAACCTTCGATTTGGTACTTGAATGTTGTTGGAATTTTATCTGGAGAAATAATCAAGACTCCTACTCCTGTTCCATTTTTATGGCTGGAACCATCGAAGTAGAATTTCCAAGGTTCTATCTCCACATAATTAATATCCTCGACTTGAATTGAGTGGTCGACTATGAAGTCTGCCACCACTTGTCCTTTTACTGCCTTGAGAGGCATAAAGGTCAAGGAGTATTCAGTCAATGCTAATGCCCACTTGCCAATTCGACTATGCAAGATAGGTTTCGACAACATATATTTGAAAACATCAAAATGAGACGAAACATAAACATCAACTGGTTTTATATATTGCTTGAGTTTTGTACAAGAGAAATACAGACATAGACACAATTTTTCAACTTCGCTATATCTAGTTTCTGCATCATTCAAAACTCGACTGAGATAATAAATGGGTCTTTCGACTCCATTCTCATCCTCTTGGGCTAACATACTTCCCAGAGTTTTGTCAGATGCAGCTATGTACAATCTCATACTCCTATTGCTACAAGGAGGCACCAAAATAGGTGGCTTAGTGAGGTACCCTTTGATTTTGTTGAAGGCTTCTTGTTGCTCTTGCCCCCATTCGAACCCCTCTTTATTCAGTCTAAGTAAGGGTGAAAAGGCCTGAGCTTTCCCACTTAGGTTAGATATAAACCTTCTCAAGAAATTTATCTTGCCTAAGAGGGATTGCAATTCCTTCTTATTCGATGGCGCTTTCGCTTCCAAAATTGCCTTCGTCTTGTTCTGATTTATTTCGATTCCTTTCTTGTGGACAACGAAACCCAAGAAATCTCCAGCTTTTACACAGAACGCACACTTCAAAGGGTTCATCTTCAGACCATGTTCTCTCATTCTTTCGAATGATTGTCGAAGGTGGTCAATGTGACTCTTCCTGGAAACAGATTTTATAACAATATCATCAATATAAACTTGCATAAAAGTGTTAATAAAATCATGGAAGATAGTATTCATTGCTCGCTGGTACGTTGCCCCAGCGTTCTTTAGGCCAAAAGGCATCACTACCCATTCGTAAGTGCCTAAGGCCCCAGGGCATCGAAAGGCTGTTTTCGACACATCCTCTTCAGCAATGAATATTTGATTATATCCTGAATAACCATCGAGCATACTCAGGTATTCGTAGCCAGCGGCAGAATCGACTAGCATTTCCGCCACAGGCATAGGATATTCATCTTTGGGGGTGGCAGCATTCAAATCTCTGAAATCTATGCACACCCTTAATGTGCCATTTTTCTTAATTACTGGCACAATATTTGCAATCCATTCGACATACCTTGTAACACGGATGAATTTGCATTTCAAAAGTCTTTCGACCTCCGTTTTGATCTTCGACAATATTTCTGGAGCGAAGCGTCTTGGATTTTGCTTAATTGGCTTCTTTCCAGGTTTGATTGGCAACTGAAGTTCTACCAATCCTCTGTCGAGACCGGGCATTTCGTCATAATCCCATGCAAAACAGTCTTTAAACTCTTTCAGCAATTGGATTACTTCCAACCTAAGTTCTGGATCAATTTTGGCGCTGATGTAAGTTGGCCTATTCTCTGATCCTTCGCCTAAGTTGATTTCTTCTAAAGGGTCTTGTGCTAACATCTTAATGTTGTTCGCCAAGGGATCCTTTTCGAAGCCCAAAGGCTCATCGTCATAGATGGCGTCGAGCCTCTGTTCCAACCTTTCATCTGGCATGATGTCAGGAGGTCTTGGATCGAAATCCTTTCCTGGGCCAACAGCAGATAATTGTTGGTCATTGGCCTGTGTGGCCATGTACTTTACTTCGGCTTCGAGAGCCGTTATCATCTTGGTTTCGGCCACATAAGCCGAAATTCGCTTCAGAGATTGTGACTCAGTCATTATCACTGAATTCACTTCCCCAACCAGTTGGTTGGATATCAGTTAGCCCACTGAAGTCTATGTGGGACAAGTCTTCTCTGTCCCATTGGAATCCATGCTCAGGATGCAGGTATAGGGAACAAAAGGTGTTTGGCGCTGGCGCCATGTCGAAGTCAGGAGTTGGACATGGCCCTATGTGAGCCAAGTTTTTGTCGAAATCTGTTACACCCAAGTGATTCACTTCGCCAAGGTAGTAACTCTGATCTGCCTCTATGTTTTCGACCATCCCATCTGGACGCCATAGAAGCAGCCTTTGATGCATCGATGAAGGCACAGCACCTACACCATGAATCCACTCACGGCCTAACAAAAGGTTGTAGTTAGGTTTGGCCGATATGACCATGAACATTGTTGGTCGAAGGATCGACCCAACTTTTATGTCGAGCTGGATCACTCCCATGGTGGTCCCAATGCCTCCCTCATAGTTGGACAGGACCATATTGTGAGGTTTGATTTCTTCATCCCTTTTGCCAATCTTCCTTAGCATAGAATGAGGGATAATATTGATAGTGGCCCCACAGTCGACCAATATTTTGTTCACAGTGGTCTCTTCGAGCTTAGCCCTTATGAACAAAGGTTTGAGATGATTCTTCATCGCCTCTGTGGGTGGCTTGAAGAAGCCATTTTGTTCCTCTGTAGTGCCATTGTCCATGACAAAATAGCACACTGGCCTGTGTTTGGCCATTTCTTGTTCCACCTCCCAGTCACTGGCTTCGACTTCTACCTGTCGATTGAATTCCCTAGGCAGTACTGAAACAATGTTCACCATTATGTCCAGAGTATCGTCGGACTCAGCATCATCTTCGTCTTCGACTTCGCTCTGGTTAGGCCAAACTAGCCTGTTGGTAACTGGTTCTCTCTCAAGAGGCTTTCTTTGTTTCCTTTGAGGCACATTCGAACTAGTTTCTGCCTTAGGTTCGTTGGCAGCCTCCCTTTCAGCTTTTCGCCTTCTTTGATATCTCCTCCATTGGGATCTCGACATAGGATTTTTTCCCTTGTAGTTGCTGGACACTTAAGCAACCTTGGGTGCAGCAACTTGAGGATCTTTCTTCTGAATTAAAGAGGAACCTCTTGGCACTTCGAAAGAATGCCATTTCTCTTCACTTGGCCTTTTCCGTCCAGATGTTTTGTACCAAGTGTCTACTGGTACATTTGTTGGAGGCCTAAAAGTCAATGGCCTCTTGTCTTGATTAGAACCCCTTCTGGGATCATGTCGAAGGTCAGCATTCTCCCTTCTCTTGTTCGCTGCTCTCACGCCTTGTATATGCTCAGCAGCTTTTTTTATCAAAGATAGAACTGCATCTTGGACACAGCATCACCTCTGATTTCTTCTTCTGGCATCTTTGTAAAAAATCTGCCAAGTTTTCGTTTTCCCTAGGGAAAGCCGTTTTATTTGCCTGCTCTTGCCTTATGGCTTCTTCTGAAGTTTTAGGGTCAGAAAGTTCAACCATGTTGATATTCATTGTATCCTTATTAGCAAGAGTTAGTTGTTTCATTTGTGTCTCCAGATTCTCCGTCTGGCCTTGTACAGTGGCCAATTGGGAACTGGGCTTTGGTCCAGTTTTTTGTGCTTCAGCAGTCTTCGACTTTGGGTCTTCGACCGCTTTCTGGACAGCCTCAATTGTCTTCCTGGATAAATTTCCAGAAAAACTGCCAAAGATTGGCATGTTGATGTGGTCCTTTGAGACTTCGACCATGGTAATGCCTGGCTTCTTCGACTGGATCCTGGTTGCCTCTATCATGTTCACCTCAGAGGGTTCTGCATAGTGGGCTTCAGCCTTCAGTGGATTGGAGTCGACAGCCATGGGGGATTTGTCAGCAAACTTTAATCTCCCTTCCTCAATAGCGTCTTGGACAAGATTCCTGAAAAGAAAACATTGAGAAGTTTTATGGCCCAAAAAATTATGATATTTGCAAAAACCTCTCTTCTTTCTTTGATCAAGAGGAGGCACTTTTACCCCAGGGGGTATTATCATTTGGCCATCTTTAACTAGCAAGTCGAATATCTCATCACATTTTGTGATGTCAAAACTATAAGTCTTTTTTGGGAACCTATCGTTGGTCCTGTCTGGACCAATGGGATTTTTCCCATTTGAGGGGACTAACTGTTTACAAGAGTATGGAGGCCCTTGTTTTAGTTCTGCTAAATCGACTTCTCCTTCTTCGACAGCTAAAGTATCGTCGAAGGATTCTAGATCTTCGTCATCCATCTCAACGTACGCTATTCTCTCTCTCTTGTGAGTCTTTGTTGCCTTAGCTTTTTCAGCTTTGAGGCGTTCGACCTGTCGAACTCTATCGGCCAGTTGGGCCATGTCTCTTAGGTACTGGGTGTCTAGCTTCTTCCTAATGGAATAATCTAAACCGCCTGCGGCCATTTCGACCAGCTCATGTTCTGGCACTTGTGTAAAACATCTCGCCTTAAGCAACCTAAACCTATTCAGATATTCGTCTATAGGTTCAGTGAAACGTCTCTTCACACTCGCCAGTTCTTTCAGGCGTATCTTGGTTTGCCCCATATAAAATTGTTCATGGAACAATCTTTCCAACTGGGTCCAATGGTGGATCGAATTGGGGGGTAGAGTTGTGAACCAAGTAAAAGCGTTCTTGGTTAAAGAACTTGGGAAGTATTTGATCCTTAGGTTTTCATTATTTGAGATGTCTCCTGCTTCGATCAAATACCTTGCCACATGTTCGACAGTAGATTCTGTCGTGTCCCCAGAGAACTTAGTAAATTTGGGGACTTTGCTTCTAGGAGGTAAGTCGGTTTGTAACACATATTCTGACAATGGAGATGTAAAGTTGGGCCTTCGAAAGCCCATGTTCATCCCATTCTGATTCATGATCCTTTCGATCATGGTGGCCAGATTATTTTCCAAACCCATGTTTTGGTGTTGGATATGCTGAACCACTTCGTCAGCATTTTGGTTTCTGTTAACTAACCTTACCTCTGGGGCTATTACCCTAGGTTCTTCGACAGGTTGTTCTACAGGCTGTTGAGCCTGATTAATGGTGGTTTCTTCCTCTACAAATATCCCCTGATTTCCCCTTATTTGCGCCCTTTGGGGCTGTCGAATAGGTGGGGGTACTCCAAAGAAGTCAGCCAAACGCGTCATTTGCGCTGTAACTTGCTGATTTGATTGAGTAGTATTTTGTATTAGAGGATTTAGCACTGTACTCAAGGTTTGTGCCAACATTTGCACCATATCATGGTTGCTTTCGTCCATTTGTTGCCTCAAGACTGCTGTCGAGGCATTTGTAAGGCCATGGGCTACTTGGGACGTTCCTCCTAAGAGTTGGGTCCTATTTCTATTCGCCATGCCTATTCCAGAGCCTTGGAGTGGCGAAGAGGCACTCACGAAAGGGTCTGAATAAGTGGACGCAGCATTCGTCAGGCTTGCCACTTCAGAAGTTGGCATACCATAGAATGGAATAAATCCTGGGGGAACCACTGGCCTTGTGCCAATATTTCCCCTTGGTGGGGGGGTTCCCAAAGGCATTCTGGGGCCTGAAAACGAAGTTATTGGCCCCGTGGTTGTGACTGACACTGCTGGTGTCGAACCAACATTCGTCGCTTCACTAACGGTCATATTAACCGTTGCTCCCACACTTGGTGGTGGAATTTCGTTATTGTTTGGCGGATTCGCCATCTCTTCCCTTCTTCTGGCAGTATTGTTATCGTTGGTGTATATTCTACCACTCCTCAATAACATACAACTCGAAAAGATGAGATTATTTTTCAATCAATCAACACACAGTCCCACCAGGTGTGCCAATTTGTTTACCTTGGGTTTTGGTAAACAACCGCTGATCCTCCAAATGGTTACTTATTTGGTTACTCGCAGGATCGATCAGATTGATCCTATGGACATAGGTTGATTTTGAAGTTTGATTAATGTGGATAAGGCTTTAAGTAAAATGTTTCAAGTAAATTGCATAAAGGAAAGGCTTGGTAAAATAAACAAGGCTTTAAAGTAAAGGTTCGACAGGAATCTTAAAGGGGAAAAGCAAGTAAAATACTGGAAAAGTAAATGACTTTAATTGATAAAAATTGGTGTTTCACACATACATTTCTCAACAATTCTTTCGCTCACACTGGGTACTTGAATCTAAATGAGTGACTATGTATATGATTGTGAACACACGCGAGAAACTACATGTCTACTCCTATTTATACTAAAACATTCCAAGTAACCGTCGGGCAGTTGCACTGCTTCGAGATTAAGCCACTTGGCACGTTCTCCATGCTCGACGCTCCAGATCTTTGCACGTTTGCACGTAGTAACTGCTGGAAACCGTTTTCCCTCCAAAGCTTTGAATTTCAAACTGCTCCACTCTGGACCATCGAACACTTTCATCAGGAAGCGTCTTCGACGAAAACTTCTTCGACGTCGAAGGCAATCAGCCTTTTTCTTGGAAGAAATCTTCTAAGTATTTTGCCATCTTTCGACGGGCACTTCGACAGGCTTAGCCAGTCGAAAGCATCTTTCAGCTTTTAATGGCTGCCATCAATCAAAACAAAGGTGTCGAATTTAGGAGCCAACACTTAGGCATTTTCAAAATATTTTCAAAAATACACAAGCACAAAGAATTTTCAAAGTGAGCTAGCAATTAAGAGCCCGTAGATAACTACGGATGAAATGGGTGCTAACACCTTCCCTTTTCATAACCTACCCCTCGAAATTAAGAAAAAATCTCAAAGGTCTTTCTTGTTCTTTTTACCCTTTCCTTTATTGGATAAAAGAAAAGCCGGTGGCGACTCTTACTATCCGCAACATTTGTGATAAAACACAAAACCCAAAAGTCAGTTCTCCCACCGTATTACAGAATTGGAGACTCTGCTGGGGAGTTTAAACTAAAAGTGGGGTTACCTTAAGAGCTAGATCACCTTTATTTCTTTACTTGTTTGCTTTGTATGCTTTATATTTCGGGATATGCTTGGGTTTATTTCTTGTACAGATCCTATACCCGAATCTAGGGGAATTTTAGGTAAGTAGCAATAGATCGTGAAAACTGTACGGCATAGACCGATATGGTTGAAATTATGGCTACATTAGTGCGACACATTGGTTTGTGTTGGTGTCCCTTGAGTCAGTCAAGGAGAATGATAGGCTGCCGCATGATGCCATAAGCACTAACTGACCATAAAACCTTAGTTGACACAACTTAGCCATTAGAATGTAGTGAGATGGCTGGATTTGGTGCAAATTGAAGTTGGTTGATACTCGATGCTACACTCATTGAGATCGGACTCTCGGGATATTTCGGTCGTAATTTAGATGCTTGTGCTGAAACAATGCCTGAGAGAAAGAGAAGTGATATTGAGGCTCATAGAACTCGGTTACTTCTTTTAGGACAGGTTGAGCCAACTAAAACTTCAAGGGGGCACTTACCAATAAACTCCATGCAAGCCTGAACCTAAGGCCTTGTGTGTTTTGTTTGTGTATGATTACTTATTCGAACATGACATCATAACATCATGAAATCATTGCATATATCATTTTCATTAACCATTCCAAGGACCTAGGGATTTATCTTTGTCTTGTTTTATAGATTACGGCCTCCGCTTGCAGAAATACTATCTGAATCAGTTTCGTGAGGATACCTCCTCAACTTAAAGAGTTAGTCTCAAGGGTTCCCGAAAGTTCTCAGTTCATCAAAAGGCATGGTCGACTACTCTATTTGGTTACCTCGGGTTTTAAAGAAGATATGATGAGTGTTCTATTCCAGTTCTTTGATCCTGCACATCACTACTTCACCTTTCCCGATTATAAGTTGGTACCCATAATGGAGGAGTTTTCTTAATTATTGGGAGTACCTGTCCTGAATCAAATACCTTTCACCAGTTTAGAGAAATATCAACAACCTTAAGAAATTGCAGCAGCCTTACATTTGAAGCGGTCCGACATTGTATCAAATTGGGAAATAAGGAGTGGAGTCAAGGGTTTTCGAGCTAAATTTCTGTTAGAGAAGGCTCGACTGTTTTTGGATGCTATGAGTTTTCAAGCATTTGAAGAAATCTTGGCTTTTCTAATCTATGGTTTGGTTTTATTCCCTAATCCAGACTAACTCATAGATGTGAACACCATCAAAATATTTCTTTCTCGTAACCCTGTGCCTACTTTGCTCGGAGACATTTTGCATTCTGTTCACACTCGTACTATAAGGAAGCAAGGGACTCTTATGTGTTACATACATCTTCTGTCAAGGTGGTTTATTTTACACCTTCCCCGATCAGTATTGAAGAATGAACAAGGTCTGAGGTGGTCTCAAAGAATGATGTCACTCTCTTATTCAAATATCTATTGGTGTTCCAGATCTCTGGAAGATGTTACTATCATTGATCATTGCAGGGAATTCCCTAATGTTCCACTCCTTGGAATTAATTGAGGTATTACTTACAACCCTTCTCTGACTCTACGACAATTTGGTTATGCTCGAAGAGATGGTCCTCATGACACACTTATCTAGGGTATTGTGTTCGACTACGAGAAAAATTTTCAAGGTTATCCTCAAAGGTATATATGAGCTTGGGGAATGGTAAACTAGATTGATAGAAAGACTTTAGGGCATAATAGTTCTATCCCTATAGAGCCATATCTCAAGTGGGTACGATCTCATGCTCAAAACCTTATGATGCCATATCCCATTATCTTATCGGTAACTATGGAGCCTGTTGCCGAGGGGGATATTCCTTATACCATTCTCTATCCAGACATGCCCACTGACCTCAAAGAATTGTAGAAATCCTGGATTCAATTCAAGGAAGAACGGGACACCTTTGAAGCTCAATTCTATGCTAGTGAAAAGAAACTGTTGGAGCTCACAAAGAAACTTTATGAGGAGCGAAGTCTTAATGCATACATCGTCACGAAGAGGAAGCGTATGTGGGAGAATTGAGTCTTAGGTTTTAGAAGTTCATATTGTCGTCTCTTTGAGACCCTTTTTCTTTTTATTGTAAGCCAAAGAGACAATTGTAATTTTGAACTTATTAATGAAGTCTTTGTTTTTGTTTCCTTTTGGTTAGAAAATTTAAATCTCCTAAGGTCCTTGAAAACATTGCATCCACATATCATGCATCATTCATAAGCAGCTTTTCTAATACAAGTCTCCTCATTTATTTACTATTTATTTCAGTATAAGATGGCTCTCGAACAAACTGTCAAGGATCTGGAAACTCAGCACGCACAATTTCAAGAGACTCTTCTGAATCTGGCCAAAGGGCAACAAGAGATGATGGCTCTCCTCACCACGAAAAAGAAGACTAAGAAGCGGGTTGTTATCCTCAACATAAGGAGAAGATTCAAAGGTCCTTCTCAACCGGTTCGAGTGAATGATGTGTCCTCTGAGGAAGATGACAACCAAGAAGAAGATGGAAGGAGTGTCATGGGTGAAGATAGAAATAATCAGGGTTCCGAATATGAAGACTACTTCGACGAACAATACCCTCCTGCAAATGACAAGTACAAGCAGTTAGAAGATCGTCTCAAAGCTGTGGAAATTCAGAAAGTGCTTGGATTGGATTTTGGAGAGCTAGGTCTAATACCAGGGGTGGTCACATCTCACGAATTCAAGGTCCCTATCTTTGTTAAATATGATGGGGTCTCTTGTCCCAAACTTCATCTAAGGTTGTATGTCCGATAAATCCAACCTCATACTGCTGATCGAAAATTATTGGTCTATCTATTTCAAGAAAGTTTGGCTGGCACTCAATTGGTATGGTTCTATCAGCTGGAGGGAACCAACATCCACACATGGGAATACTTGGCTGCTGCTTTCTACAAGAAGTATCAATATAATGCTGACCTGGTGTCGACTCATGTACAGTTGCAAAACATGTCCATAGGCTCAAATGAAGGGTTCAAGGAATATGCACAAAAATGGAGGGACCTAGATGGAAGGGTGAAACCTCCTTTGACTGACTGGGAATTGGTGGATATGTTCATGGGAACTCTAATAGTTCAATTCTTTAATTTGCTGATTGGGAGTTCTTCATCAGGGTTTACTGAGCTGATTCTGACTGGAGAAAAATTTGAAAGTGGTATCAAGAGAGGGAATATTTCGATGGCTACATCTTCTAATGCTGTGAAGAAGCCCTTCATTGGTAAAAAAGAAACCAATGTTGTCTATGGCCAGAGGAGCCGTAGTAAAAATGATCGCCATCAGTCTGTGGGAGCAGTGTTGATCTATAATCCAGCGCCTGTTCAACAATCACAATAGGGTAACCAACGTAGGTTAAACGCTTCAAGAAGGCAATTCACCAGAATAAGTGTTCCATTGGCTCAAGCATTGCAACATTTGTTAAAGGTTGGCCTCATAACACTCCAGGATCCTCCTCTTAATCCCAAAACATCCTCTCCGAAGCACAATCCAAATGCAAAATGTGCATATCATTCAAACAGTCCTGGACATGACACCAACAATTGTTGGGCCCTGAAAAAAAAATTCAAGACATGATTGATAATAAGGAAATTGAGTTCGACCCTCCTAAGACTCTAAACGTGATTACTTCTCCTATGCCAAAACATGGCAAAGGCATAAGTGCTATTGAAGATGTTTTGTATGTTACCTCCATAAGTGATGTGGTTACTCCTCTCTCAACAGTCAAGAAGAATTTGCTACAAGTCGGTTTATTTCCGGGTTTTGTTAAAGAATGTTATTGATGTGCAGTTCAACCTAATGGTTGCAGGTTACTGAAGAAAGCCATTCAACGCCTGATGGATGAACATGTAATTTTGATTGAAAAAGTCCCGCATACTGAGAATTTGTGTCGATATTTGTTTGTCATATATGGTACTCCTTTCAAGATCACTTCTAAGGGTCCTGTAAGGATTACTTCCAATCCAAAAGTTGCTCCCTTAATCATTACAAAATCTGGGCCCATCCCATATTCTTCGAAGAAGGCTATTCCATGGAATTATGGGTCTGACGTCTATTACCATGGTATTAAACAAGAGTTGTATAATGAATATGATGAAGAGGATGATCCCAACATTGACAATATTGCAGGGACCAATAAAATTACTAGAAGTGGAAGGATTTTCTCTCTGTAAATATCTTCACCTGTTCAATTTACAGTTACCAAGATAACTGCCGAAGCTCGAGGTAAAGAGCCAATGATAGAGTCTACCCGGAAGGAGGCACCAAAAGAAGCTACAACCAAGGTACCTCTGAACAAGAAATGGAAGAGGTTTTGAATATCATTTGTAGAAGCGATTACAAAATTGTTGAACAACTAGGGCAGACCCCGTCCAAAATCTCCATGTTATCTTTACTACTGTGTCCTAAAGCCCATGCACAAGCTTTAATGGAATTTTTGAAGACTGCTCATGTACCAGAAGAAATTTCAGCTGATCAATTTGGAAGTTATATTGCTAGTTTAACGACTGACAATGGATTAGGTTTCTATGATGTTGACCTGACTCCGGAGGGGAGAAATCATAATAGGGCCCTATATGTCTCCATTGAATGCAGGGGAACTACGTTGGCTCATGTGTTAGTTGATACTGGCTCATCTCTTAATGTTCTACAAACAGTGCTCTTGACAGATTGGATTGTGAAGGGGTCGTGCTGAAACCTAGCGACATCATAGTTCGAGCCTTTGATGGATCAAAAAGAATGGTACATGGAGAAGTGGAACTCCCGACCAAAGTGGGTTCACAGATCTTTGAATCCACCTTCTATGTGATGGACATTAGACGAACTTATTCTTGTCTACTAGGGCGCCCTTGGATCCATGGGGTAGGTGATGTTACCTCTACCTTGCACCAGAAACTAAAGTATCCTGTGAAAGGGAAGATTGTTACTTCCTGTAGAGAGGATGAGTACATGATCATCCACCTGAATTCATTCTGGTGTGTGGAGATGGATGGAGAATTTATCGAGACTTCATGTCAAGCCTTTAAAGTGATTTCCCTTGCTGCTATTGAAAATGTTTCTACCATTCCAAAGACTACCAGGGTTCAACATAAAATGGCTTCCTTGAAAGATGCCAAAGCTACTTATAAGAAGGTGGTTGTATAATCTGGGGACAACTTCCTGATATTCCCTACAAATCTGACAAGTTTGGTTTGGGCTTTACTACAGAAGGTCAAAGGGATGTTCGTCACGCTCGAGCTGGAAGACCTTCGTTCCATATTAGCAACAATGGAATCAATGCTATAGAGGATGCTGACGGTGATGCTGACTTCGATAACTAGATCTTTCCTACCATTGGCAACAGACTTAGCAACTGGAAGGAAGAAGACATTTTCCCTATCTCCTTCAGCCAAGAGTAATAACTATTTCTGTTTTTTATCTCTTTAAGAAGTTTGGTTATGTAACTTCTTTTAAAACAATGACTTTAAACCTTGTGCCTTGCCCGAGGCGCAATAGTTCATTTGTTAAGGGTTATCATTTCATATGTCATATTTTCATTTAATGAAAACATTGGAAGTTTTACATTCAAATTTTGTGCTCTCTGTCTTTCTTTTTACTTTATTGCACATTCAAATAGCTATGTGTTCTTACAAACACCCACATACTACATTGTAGATCCCCATCCACTCTGGATATCGTTGATAACGATTCTGCTATTGCCGCTTATGAATTTGAAAATCCAATCGACCAAGCCGAAGACGAAGGTGAGGAAGATTGTGAGATACCTAGAGAACTTTCCAGACTCTTAATACAAGAAGAAAAGGATATCCAACCATATGAAGAGTCGGTCGAAGTGGTAAACTTGGGTTCTGAGACAAATAAGATAGAAGTCAAGATAGGCGCCAATCTAGAGGGCAGTGTCAAGAATAGATTGACTCAGATGCTACATGACTATGTTGAGGTATTTTCTTGGTCATATGAAGACATGTCAGGGCTCGATATTGATATTATGGTTCACCTTCTTCCAATGAAAGAGGGTTGTTCTCTGATTAAACAAAAGGTTTTCCGCATGCGTCTCGAGATGTCAGAGAAGATTAAAGTCGAGGTTATGAAATAATTAAATGCAGGATTCTTAACAATGACGTCATATCCTCAATGAGTTTCTAATGTTGTTCTGGTACCAAAGAAAGATGGAAAGGTATGTATATGTGTAGATTACAGGGATCTGAATAGGGCAAGCCCCAAAGATGACTTCCCACTTCCACATATTGATATTCTGGTAGAAAACACTGCTCAACACAAGGTATTCTCCTTCATGGATGGTTTCTCGGGTTATAATCATATCAACATGGCGCCTGAAGACATGGAGAAAACTACCTTCGTCACACAGTGGGGAACTTTTTGTTACAAGGTCATGCCTTTTAGGTTGAAGAACGTCGGGGAAACTTATCAACGGGCATGGTAGCTTTATTTCATGACATGATTCACCATGAGATAGGAGTCTATGTCGACGACATGATAGTAAGGTCATAAACTGAAGAAGAACATCTTGATCATCTGCATAAGTTATTTGAAATGCGGAAGAAATAAAAGCTAAGGCTAAATCCTAACAAATGCATTTTTGGTGTGAGGTCTGGTAAACTCCTGGGTTTTGTCGCCAGTGGTAAGGTATTGAATTTGATACTGCAAAAGTTAAAGTTATTCAAGAAATTTTGGCTCCCCATACTAAGAAGGAGGTCAGAGGTTTCTTGAGACGACTAAACTACATTTCCCGGTTCATTTCTCATTTGACTGCTACCTATGAGCCAATCTTCAAGCTGCTGAAGAAAGATCAAGTAGTAAAGTGGAACAATGACTGTCAAATAGCCTTGGATAAAATCAAGGAGTACTTATAAGAACCTTCAATTCTAATGCCACAAGTTGAAGGAAGACCTTTAATCATGTACCTAATAGTACTAGAGAATTAAATGGGGTGTGTGCTGGGGAAGTATGATGAGTCTGGTCGAAAAGAGAATGCGATATACTACCTTAGCAAAAAGTTTACCGAATGTGAAACAAGATATTCACTGCTCAAGAAAACTTGTTGCGCTTTGGCATGAGCTGCTCGCCGACTAAGACATTATATGTTGACTCATACTACTCTATTGATCTATAAAATGGATCCCATCAAATACATATTTGAGAAGCCATCCCTCTCCGGAAGAATAGCCCGATGGCAAATGATCTTAACATAATACGACATTCAGTACACCACTCAAAAATCAATCAAAGGAAGTATACTGGCAGATCATTTGGCGCATCAAGCTGTAGACAACTATCAATCTATGAACTTCAAATTCCCGGATGAGATAATCATGCTAATTACAGATTGTGAAGAACCTAGACCGTATGAAGGACCTGAGCTAGGATCCCGATGGACTATGGTTTTCGATGGAGCTTCTAACGCAATTGGTAATGGAATTGATGTTGTAATTATCTCTCCCCAAGGTTATCATACACCCTTCACTGCAGACTTTGCTTTGACTGCACCAATAATATGGCTGAATATGAAGCGTGCATCATGGGTATTAAAGTTTCTATTGACCTAAGAATCAAATTCTTGAGCGTATTAGGATTCAGCCTTGGTAATCAGTTAGGTCAAGGGAGAGTGGGATACAAAGTATCTGAATCTTATCCCTTACCGAGAACATGTGCTTACTTTGATTCCATACATCGAAGATATTACTTTTGAGCATATCCTAAGAAAAGAGAATAAGTTGGAGAACGCATTAGGTACTATGTCATCCATGTTCAAGGTCAGATGGGGTAATCAGGCTCCCAAAATTACCATTGAAAGATTCGACGAACCGGCACACTCCTATGAAATTAATACTGATGGAGTAGAAGAAAAACCCTGGTTTCACGAAGTGAAAAGGTACCTTGAAGCTAAAGAATACCCTGAAGGGCCATCGATCAATGACAAGAAATTCCTACGGAGGTTCTCGGATAAGTTCTTCTTGAGCAATGGAATTTTATACAAGCATAATCATGATTCAACTCTGCTTCGTTGTGTGGACAAGAAGGAAGTGGAGAAAATTATGGAGGATATGCATGAAGACATCTTTAGTACTCAATCCAGTGGGCATACTATGGCCTAGAAGATTTTGAGATCAGGTTACTATTGGTCAACTATGGAAACCGACTGTCACCACTACTCGAGAACTTGTCAAAAGTGACAGATTTATGCTGATAAAGTTCATGTGCCTCTAGTACCTTTGAACGTCATGACTGCTCGTTGTCCATTCAAAATATGAGGCATTGATATGATCAGAGAGATTAAGCCTGCTGCTTCTAATGGGCATCGCTTCATTCTCGTCGCCATTGACTACTTCACAAAATGGGTTGAAGCAGCCACGTTCGCCTCTGTTACCAAGAATGTGGTCGCCCGGTTCATCAAGCATAACCTTATCTGTTGGTATGGTATCCCTAAGAGAATTATTATAGATGATGGTACCAACCTAAACAACACTATGATCACTGAACTCTGCACGCGGTTTAAGATCAAGCACCACAACTCTTCTCCGTATCAGCCAAAGATGAATGGTGCAGTGGAAGCTGCCAACAAGAATATCAAAAAGATCATACAAAAGATGGTTGTGACTTACAAAGACTGGCATGAGATGTTACCGTTTGCTCTTCATGGCTATCGCACTTCAGCATGAACATCAACTGGGGAAACCCCATTCTCTCTGGTCTATGGTATGGAAGCTATCCCACCTATCCAGGTTCAGATTCCTTCTTTGAGGATTATGAAAGATGTAGACTTAGACGAAGACGAGTGGATTCAGAATAGGTTGGATCAATTGCTTTTGATTGACGAGAAGAGGCTTGCAGCTGTTTGTCACGGTCAGATGTATCAAAAATGTATGATTAAGGCATTCGACAAGAAAATCAAGCATCGGGTATATCAGGTCGGTGACTTGGTAATAAAGCGCATCATTCTACCTCAAGGTAATCCCATGGGAAAATGGAATCCCGCCTACGAAGGGCCATTTATTGTTAAGAAAGTATTTTCTGGCGGCGCAATGATACTTACCACCATGGACGGTGAAGACTTCCTACACCCTGTGAATGCGGACATAGTCAAAAGGTATTACGCATGAAAACGGCCCGCTAGGTTGACTGGCCTAGGAAAAAAGAAGGGCATCCCGGCGAACCAAAAGGGTTCGGGAAAAAATTAGGGATATATATAAAAGATTGTACACCCTGCAAGTCAAAAACCTTAAAAGGCAGCTTGGGCAAAAAAGGGTATCCCAATAGAATGAAAACCCGAAAGGGAGGTCCAGGAAAAAGTTAGGGATTAAAAGTGTACGACTATGTCCCATTGGATCACTTACTGCAAGCTTTATTGCCAACGTCAAGTTCGAATGCGGCTGATCAGTCCAGTCAACTACTTCTGACAATAAGGGATGAGATGTTCAAAGACATAGGGGCAATAGCGGAGTTGGAACCCAACGAGATAACTTTCACATAGATATATATTTTGTTTCACTTTGTACTCTTTTCATTTCATGACAATTTCCTGTTACTAAGATTTATGTCTCTTTGTACAAAATCGCTTGTTTATGGGAAAACTATCAATACAAATACACCTTAAAAATTCAAACTTTATGTTTTTCTGTTTTGTTTGCAAAAATGTCTAAATGACTAAAATTGAATTAACATATGCACATGAACATGATTAACTATTAACAAATATATGCATAAGAACAGGAATAAGCATTTACTCAAGACTCTAGGAGTTGAGATAACGTTCGAGATGTCCAAAAATCCCCATAGAGCCACTTCTATGAGATTATCCATACAGAGTAATCTTCATAAATTCATCTTCAGTGAAGATACATCCCCCGTAATTTCCCCGACAAATTGCTCTAGCGGATAAAGGAATATGATCTTTTTTCCTGGCAATGTCACCCACCTACGGATTTCCAATTAGTACAGTTCATGGAAGTTCCCTTCCCCAACTGAGTTTTTTTCCTCCAAAACCATAAAACCCCCTGCAAACTTCTTCTCTCCAAAAGAGCTTGTCTCCTCAACAGAGTACTTCACCGTCAACGTGGTTTACTTCCCCAACAGATTACAGTCTCCTTAGTTTGAGTCTTTTCCTCAGATGTCTACGAACCACCAGTAAAATTCCTCTCCCCAGTGAAGTCACCACTATCCCCAGAAAGTTTCTATAAAACCTGGAACCGGACCAGATATCAGTTAACTTTATTCTCTCCAGACGAGTTGGAAGGTTATCCATCTCTTTTATCCCCAGTTAGGGTATATAAGAATTTAACTCCCAAGATGAGTCACAAGGTTATCCATCTCTTTTATCCCCAGTAAGGGTATATAAGAATTAAAATCCCCAGTAGAGCGATGAATGACTAATGTTCCTAAACTCTTCTCCCAAAACAAAAGTCAACATTCCCACAGTGTAGTTTCCTCAAACAGCTAGCAGGAACCCCCATCGGAAGCCTTATAGACAAGGTTGAATATTACACTTGTTCTTCATCCCCAACACCAGTCAGGGATTTATTTTCCCAGACAAAGATGATGCACGGGTTTACAAATACACTTACCAATATCATAACATATGCATACAGAATGCATATAACACATCTTCATTAATTTTGAGAACATCATTACGCAATGCATTTCATACATCATGACATTGCATACAGCTAACTCTTTACTTTTTTAGGAAAGATCAATCAATAGACTAATATCATCAATAATTCTCAAATGGGTTCAAGATTAATTCTCGAAACAAGATGGAGCAACTATCTATACAACCGAGAAAAGATTAACTCTGGAAACAAGACGGGGAAACTATCTTTCTTTCTTTATGGTCAGATAAAGATCAATTCTCAAAATAGGACGGGGTGACTATCTTTATCACCAAGTGGTATGAACTCTCAAAACAGGACGAGTTTACCAACAAAAACAGATTGTATATTGTTGTACCCCAAAATTTGATCTCCCATTTTCTCAATATTTTCTCATCACAAGACCCTTGGAGCTCAAGATCCAGTTAGGGTTTCCTCTACTCAAGACTTCTCCTTGCACTGTTGACCCAAATTAGGGTTTGTGTTTGCACAAAGATGTTTTGACCTAAAATGCCTAAGATGACTTTCATGCTTCATGTTGGACTCCCAAGTCTATCCATACCAAGTTTCAAGCCTTGATTCCAAACTTTGCCCAGTCAATTGGACAGTTGACCTAGAAATCAGCTGTATTGGGGAAAAAGTCAACTATGGCCAATTGACAGTCAAACCTCATGATTTTTGACCCATATCAACATAATGAACTCATATGAACCATTTGATAAAGTTTGGATCATAATTCCACAAGAAATTTGATCAGATCACCAAAAGGGGAAAATGGTCATTTTTAGGGTTTTGACTGCACAAAGGCAATTTTTGACTGTTTGACCAAACCAATGGCAAACCAAGCTCACATATGGACTCAAATACCCCATGGAATTGTCTTGACATGCTCAATAAGTTCAAAAGATCCCAAATACACAAGATTGACAGTTGAATTTCCCAGTCAATTGATCAATTTTGACTGTATACTGAAAAGTCAAACTTTGACTTTTTGGTCAAAATCAAGTGTCAAGATTCATTTTTCATCAAAACATGCCAAATCATGAAACTTGTTCATCAAGAAATCAAGAATTTCAAATTAGGGTTTGAAATGAAGATCTTTCATAACTTAGAATTTTTCTAAGTTATGAAAAACCCTAATTTTTTTCTAACTTTGCCCCACTTTCTCACCAAGATTCATTTGGATTCAAGCAAAAGTCAAAACATGAAAGTTGTAGCCTGTTGCATAATCTACAACTTTGATTCACAAAGTTTTCCCAAAAGAAGCTTGTAGCTCAAGTTACAATTTTTGGAACAAGGGTACCAAACCATTCTTAACTTAGAGAAAATTTGACCTATTTTAGGCAGAATTTTCACCTCACTTCAAGACCATTTTTCACATACTTCCACTTGGAATTTCAATTTTCATTTCAAAGATGGATTGTAGCACACATTCCAAGCTTTCCAAAATGTCCAAGAACTCATCAAACAACCTCATGGTTAGGGAGAATCGAATTTTTCAATATGGGAAAAACTCACCTTTGATTTGGCCAATTTACATGTTCATACATTTGTGCCATTTTGAATTCAGCATGCTTTCCTTGATTACAGGCCTCTAAACCATCCAACACTCAATAATTTAATGCTAACTCATTGTGCCAAGGCCTTGTTTTATGAGTTTAAGCATTACATGTTGAACTAAGCCATTTATAGAAAAAGCAAAATAGCCATTCTTGAAAAGTTACACTTTATGTCAAGATGCAAATCCAAGAAGTACAGTTAAAATCTCCTTGGCACAAGTTTAGGAACTAATTACACTGATCAATGCCAAGGTTTGCAGCATATTAGGGGGGCCTCTACCTGTCTAAAAACCAACTTGGACATTTGTTGCTTAAAGTGTAAGAAACATAGCATATCATCCAACAACTTTCATCTCAGCAAACCAAGCCTTAAGAAAACTTGTCAAACACTTTCTAAACATCCATTCTGAGCTAGAAAACGAGCCAACCAAGTCCCAAACACTCTCATTCACAAAATCACCATTGAACTGCACAAAAACAGGGCCTGCTGCAGATTGAATCCCATAACTCATTTCCATAGTGCATTCTTGCTAAAATCACTCCAAACACCTTCCCTACCATCAATGCAAACTATCGAAAGCACTAGAAGTGGACTCTAACTCCTCTAATCAGTTTGGCCATTTTCATTTTCTTGTTTTGCAGTTGAAGTTCCATAACACGATTCAGCTAGTTTCAAAGCAAAGTAAAGCTTGGAATAGCATCCATGGACCTCAAGGAAGCTGTACCAATCATCACCTTGCACTGAAAGTACCTCAATCATCAGATACAACTTCAACTGAACAGGTAAGTTCATGAATTCGTATCTCTCTATCCAGGCATTGTTAGCTTTAGGTTTGTGAAGAAAATATGTCACATTCATAGCCCTGAACATGCCCATATAGTTAGTTTTCATTTATGTTACGTGTGTCATGAGAATTTGATGTCTGAACATTGATAAAAAATTAGGTTAAGATTTGGGAATGGAGAAATTCTCTCTCATTTTTGAGAGTTAGATCAAGTTTTTGGTATGTATGGATTCGTTGTTTGATGCTGAACATTTTTGATGTTGTGTGTTTTCATTAAAAAGCCATGAATCAGGATGTTTGAATCATTGAACAAAGCGCGCGTTTTTGACATTGTTTCTGGCCAGAGGTTGAAGAAAGACTTGGTGGGCTGGGCTTGAGTTGACATTTCTGTTTACACACTACTTTTTACTTTGACACCCCTAGGCCCATTTTGCTTATTTGCATGATTTTTTGACTTTTCTCTTTTTATTCTGACTTATTTATTTTTGCTAATAATATTAAAAACATAAAAAATATTTTTCACACCATTTTTATATTTTTTAGGCATTTATTTGTTTATATTGATATTTGTATGTACATAAATACATAATACTTTTTTAGAATATTAGGAATAAAATACCAAATACGTTCATTTTTTCATTTTTTATTTTATTTTATCTTCTGAAAATATTTGATATAAAATATATTTTTTTTATAAATATTAAATATTATTATTTTTGTACATATAATATATATTTAGTAAATAATAATAATACATCTATATTTATTAGGATATTTAGATAAAAAATATGAAATATATACATTTTTATTTTTATTAATATTTGACTTTAAAAATACCTTTTTTACAAATATACTTCATTTTTATTTTTATTTTTGTATATAATAAATAAACATTGTACATATTAAATAAATAATACCTTTTACCTAATAAAATTAGGGTTTTACCCTAAACATAAAAATACCCAAAAATTAATACTTTTATTTTGTTTACTTGACATATAAAAATCCTTTTTTTTTTCATACATATAAAAAACCCTTTTTGCATCTTGCATATTTATTTTATTTCCATTTAATTTGTGCAATCAATTATCTTGTAAATAATTGCAAATTGATGTAATAGCTAGGTTTAAATTCCTTGTCAAATACCCCCCATTTGAACATTTGTACCCCCCTTCCCATATTGTGTTGTAATAGCTTAGGAACTTTAATTTTCGCACTTTAATGCTTTCTAAATATACCATGATAGAATTAGGGTTTGTATGCAAATAAAAACAACCAAATAGTTTGACCTAATTTCAAGATAATCAAGCATGAAAATGGACAACACTAATCACACTTGCACCCTTAGGGTATTCCACTTGTTGCCTTCAATAATGGGCCATGTTGCATGTTAGGTCTCTTTGGGCAAAACAAACACAATTCAAATGATCATAGTCCCTCGATGACGCTTTCGGAAAGTTTCCTAAAAAATGATCAAAGTCCCTTAAAGGAAAATTACCCAAAGATACTTAGCACCATTGCAATTATGGTCTAAACGATGACC
Organism: Vicia faba; assembly: GCA_948472305.1. NCBI lineage: Eukaryota > Viridiplantae > Streptophyta > Magnoliopsida > Fabales > Fabaceae > Vicia > Vicia faba. The sequence goes on from OX451738.1 coordinate 1,299,990,386, forward strand.
CGCGCCCGTCCCTTTCACATCCTAACATAAGATTGTCCACCAAATGCAATGGTGGAACAAAATTGTTAAAAGGGTTAAAACATAGCAATAATCTTTGAGAACTTTAGGGTAGAAAGCTCTTAAGTACTTGTCAACTTGCAAAACAAAAACACTTGCCTATTTTTTAAACCACACTTTCAAAACAAACTTTCAAAAACCTTGAAACATCTTTTCAAAAAGACAAACACCTTTTGTAAAACATTCGAGTAAAGAATTGTTACAAGGGTAGCCTAGACAAGGCATCTTTTTTTAAAAACATTTTCAAAATCACACACAAAGCACCATTTCAAACAATTGAAAACCAAGGCAAGTTGATCTAAGCAAGTACCTAAGAGCCCATGGATAACCATGGATAGAAAGGTTGCTAATACCTTCCCTTTCTATAATCTACTCCCCGAACCCAAGAAAATATCTCAAAGGTTTTTGCTGTGCTTTTTAAACCTTTCCTTAGGATAAAATAAAAAGTCGGTGGCGACTCTTGCTCAACCGAAACATTTGCGAAAATGAACGCAAAACCATAGTCAGTTCTCCCACCGTATCACAGAACTGGCGACTCTGCTGGGGATAATTTTAAAAGTGGAGTAACCTTAGGGCTTAGATCACCCTCTTGCATGACTAATTGTTTGAATTGATTGCTTTATATCTTGGCTCTTTTGTTTGGGTTTGCAATCCTACACCCGGATTTGGGGAAACATTCATAGATAGCAATACGTTGTGGAAACTGTGCGGGGTATACCGACACGGTCGAAGCAATAACTATATTAGTGCGACATATTTGTGAGTACCGGTAACCCTTGAGTTCAATCAAGGAGAGTACGGGGCTGCTGAGTGATGTCACTAAGCACTAATGACCTAGAACCTTACTTGACCGTCTTGGCCTTTTATTAGGGGTAGTGAGATGACCGGCTTTGGTGCAGTCCGAAGTTGGTAGATACTCGATACTACACTCATTGAGGGTTGTTTTCTTGGAATATTTTGGTCGCTAGTTAAGTGGCTAAACCAAAACAATGAACGATGAAAACAATTCAGTGATATTGAGCTCCTTAGAACCCGGTTACTATTTATAGGACAGGTTTTTAAGCCAACTACACTCAAGAGGGTACTTACCTATGAAACCTCATGCAGGCCTGAAACTAGGGTTTGGTGTGAATTGCTTGTACATATGTTTTGTGCATACATCATAAACATCATAAAGCATCATATGCATTCACTAACCATTTCAAGGGTTTAGATCTTCATCTTTGTTCTTGTTTTGTAGGTCATGGAAATTCCTCGCACAAAAACCATCCAAGTCAACCTTGTGAGAATCTCTCCTCAACTCAAAGAGCTCACCTCAAGAATCCCGGAAAGCTCATCCTTCAGTGAAAGACATGGTAGACTGCTCAGCTTAGTCAACACCAACATTGAAGAGGATATGATGAAAGTGCTATTCCAGTTCTTTGACCCTCTTCACCACTGTTTCACTTTCCCTGACTATCAGTTGGTACCCACTTTGGAGGAGTTTTCTCAACTCCTAAGAATCCCTATCCTTAATCAACTAACCTTCAACGGTACGGAAAAGGAACCAAAGCCGAAGATGTTGCTCGAGCATTACATCTACAACCTTCTGACATCAAGGGGCATTGGGAAACCAGAAGCGGCGTCAAAGGATTCTTAGCTAAATTCTTGTTTGAGAAGGCACAAGAATGTTGGAATTCATTGGACCTACAAGCCTTTGAAGAAATTGTGGCACTCCTTATCTATGGGTTGGTCTTATTCCCAAATTCTGAATAATTGGTATATGTTAACACCGTCAAAATCTTCTTATCCAGAAATCCAGTACCAACATTGCTTGGGGACATTCTTCACTCATTTTACACACGAACAATGAGAAAGAGGGGTGTTCTCATGTGCTGTACTCCTCTCCTTGCAAGGTGGTTTATTTCGCACCTTCCACAATCTGTCTTGAAGAATGACCAAGGCTCAAGGTGGTCCCAACGATTGATGACTCTTACTCACTCTGATGTACATTGGTGTTCTCAGTCCAGAGAAAATGTCATCATCGTCGATCGTTGTGGAGAGTTTCCTAATGTTCCTTTACTTGGAATCAGAGGAGGTATCACCTACAACCCTTGCCTAGCTTTGAGGCAATTTGGATATGCACGGAGGGATGGCCCTCATGACATGTTGATTCCTGACCTAGTTTTTGACTTCGACAACGATGCGCAAGGACTTCGCCAAAGATTCATCAGAGCCTGGAGGATGCCCAACAAGGTTGACAGCAAGACTCTGGGACACAAGAACTCCATCCCTCTTGAGCCTTATCTCAAGTGGGTACGAGCCCGAGCCCAAAGTCTAATGATGCCTTATCCTCATGTACTCCCTGTGATTAAAGAGCCCGTCAAGGAAGGAGAGGTTCCCTACACCATCCTGCATCCTGACATGCCTACATCGTGGGAGGAAATGCAGAAAAGTTGGATTCAGCTCAAGGAGGAACAAAACACTTTTGAATCCAGCTTCTACGCTAGTGAGAAGAAGGTTCTAGAGCTTACCCGCCGACTCCATGAGCAAGAGGCCCTCAACACCTACATCGCACCAAAGAGGATGCGCAATGTCTTTTTACCCTGAGAAATTGTTTTGTAATATTTGGCCCATGGGGCATTTATGTACTAACAAATTTCTTTTTATTAATATGACGTGTGTTCTTTTTTGTCTGCAACAAGTTTGAATGTTCTAAATCCTTGAATGCATTGCATACATAAGCATATCATTCATCATGTGCATAAGCAGGTCTCACGCCAGGTTTCCTTATCTGTCTGCTGTTTATTTCAGTAGGATGGATCTCGAGCAAACAGTTCAAGACCTGCAAGCTCAAAATTCACAGTTCCAACAACTCCTGATGACCTTGGCTAAGGGTCAGGAGGATCTCAAGACCTTGCTGGGGAATAAAGACCCAGTGAAAAAGAAGAAAAAGAGACTCGGGGTGGCTACTTTAGGGAGAAGATTTGAAGGAGAAACCCGGAGAGTGCTTGAATTTCCTCCTACTTCTGATGAAGGAACCAGTAAAGGAGGTGGGGATGCGGTACCTTCCGAGTCCGATGTAGAAGAAGAGGAGGTCGAAGAGGATGAAGACTACTCTGATCAACAATACCCTCTGGCTGATGATAAATACAAAGGTTTAGAAGACAGGTTGGCCTCCATGGAGCTATAGAGGGTGCCGGGTTTGGATTTTGAAGACTTGGGTTTAGTTGCCGGGATTGTGATTCCCCCAAAGTTCAAAGTGCTAGTTTTTGTGAGGTATGACGGGCTGTCCTGTCCAAAAATGCATCTCAGGTCCTACGTAAGAAAGATCCAACCCTATACGGCAGATAAAAACCTTTGGATCCATTTCTTTCAAGACAGCATTTCTGGGGCTCAATTGGAGTGGTTCTATCAGCTAGAGGGAACCAGCGTCCGAAACTGGGAAGACTTGGCCATCGCTTTCTACAAACAATATCAGTACAATTCTGACCTTGCTCCTACGCGTACCCAACTTCAGGGTATATCACTGGGAACAGGCGAAGGATTCAAAGAATATGCACAAAAATGGAGGGATTTGGCTGGCAGGGTGCAGCCTCCTTTAACCGACCGTGAACTTGTTGATATGTTTCTAGGGACCCTATCTGGGCCATTTTTCAATCATCTAATTGGTAACTCTTTCGCGGGGTTTACCGATTTGATCTTAACAGGCGAAAGAATAGAAGCTGGCATCAAGTCAGGAAAAATTCAGAAGGGTGTTGCTGCAAGTGTTGAGAAGAAACCTTTCAAGAAGGAAACGGCTGTTGTATACTCCCAAAGAAGAGCAGGAAAGACTGAGCGCCAGCCGACCGTAGGGGCCGTAATGATCCAAAACCCTTCAAGTGAGCAGCCTCGCTATAACCAGTCCAGACCAAATCAACAACGGGTGGAACAGCCACAACGGCAGTTCACCCGCATTAATATGACGCCAGCGCATGTGCTTCCCCATCTGTTGAAGTTGAACCTCGCCACTATCAAAGAGGCACCAAAGAATGTGAATTCGTCCTCTCCGCATTATCATCCTAACGCTAAATGCGCCTACCATTCTGACAGTGTCGGGCACGACACCAACGATTGTTGGGCACTCAAGCATAAAATCCAAGACCTGATAGAGGCGAAGGAAGTGGAGTTCGACGCTCCGGAGAAGCCTAATGTGATATCTGCTCCAATGCCGAAGCACGGCCGAAATTTCAATGTCATTGAAGAAGATTTGTATGTTGCTGATGTCAATGATTTGATAACTCCATTGTTAACCATCAAGTTGAATCTGTTAAAGGCCGGGATTTTCCCGGGATGTAAGGAAGACTGCTATTGTTGTTACTCTCTGCCGTTTGATTGTCCGTTACTGAAGAAAGGCATCCAAGGCCTAATGGATAGTCGACAAATTTTGTTCGAAAAAGTTTCTGCCATTCCAACTCATACTGAAGATGTCTCAATCATAACCATTCACGCCAATCTTTCCAAGGCCGTCAGAAAGCCTGTTAAGATTACACCAGCTATGAAATCTGTTCCTTTGAAGATAACAATGCCAGGGCCTGTCCCCTATGTTTCTGAGAAGTCAATACCATGGAACTATGGCGGTGATGTCTACTACCATGGTATTAAACAAATCAAAATAAATGAAGAAAGTTCGGATGATGAAGAAGCCAGCATTGGAAACATTGCAGGCACGAGCAAAATCACCCGGAGCGGGAGAATATTTTCTCCAAAGATTGCCCCTCCAAGAGCAATCTTTGGACCCTCGTCTGCTGACAAGGTTATCCCTGCACCAATAAAACTCTCCGCTAGAACCCCATTGATTGAAGATGTTTTTGTTCCTAGTATTGTCCCTCCTACCGCTGTTGATAAAGGTAAGGGAATCCAAGATGAGCTCGTCAGGACGAGGGCTCAACCCTTGGTCATCCCGAAAACCTCCAAGAAGGAAATGGATGAGATCTTGAAGATAATCAAAAGGATTTATTACGATGTGGTAGAACAGCTGGGGCAAACCCCCTCAAAGATCTCCATGCTGGCACTACTACTTTGCTCAGAAGCGCACGCTAAAGCTCTGATAAAATTCCTGAAGGCAACCCATGTGCCCCAGGAAACCTCTGCAGATCAATTCCAAAATTCTGTGGCCAGCCTTACTGCGGACAATGGATTAGGTTTCTCTGATGCCGACCTAACTCCTAAAGGTAGAAACCACAATGATGCTTTGCACATTTCAGTCGAGTGCCGAGGAACTACTCTCGCACATGTCTTGGTCGACACTGGTTCGTCGCTGAATGTACTGCCTAAGAAGGCCTTGGACCGACTAGATTGTGAAGGGTTAGAGCTGAAGCCGAGTGACATTGTTGTCAGAGCTTTCGATGGTTCGAAGAGAATGGTCCATGGGGAGGTTGATATTCCCATCAAGGTGGGCACCGAGGTGTTTAAATCTACTTTCTATGTGATGGACATCCGTCCGTCATACTCTTGCTTGTTGGGTAGGCCTTGGATACACCATGCTGGGGCAGTCACCTCCTCCTTACATCAGATGTTGAAGTATCCTGTCAAGGGAAATATTATAACCGTCCATGGCGAAGAAGAGTACATGATCAGTCACTTGAACTCCTTCCGGTAGGTGGAGGTAGAGGGTGAGTTCATTGAGACGCCTTTTCAGCATTTCGAAGAAGTCCTTCCTGAAGTAACAGTAGAAAAGTTGGCAGCTGAAGTACCGAGGCAGATGGCCAGGATGGCATCTCTAGAAAACGCAAGGGCCGCAATAAAGAAGGGGAAGAATTCAGCATGGGGGCAGTTGCCTGATATTCCACATAAGACAGACAAATTTGGATTAGGGTTCACTACCGCGGGCCAGAAGGCTATGCGCCGTTCGAAGATTGAAAGAGCGCCAGTCAAAATTTCTCCCTACGGAATCAACACCTTGGAGGACGAAGACAAAGAGAGCAACATCGAAGAGTGGATTTACCCAACTGTCAAAGGAGGATTGTGCAACTGGGAGGCGAAAGACTTTGTCCCCATCACTTTTATTCATCAGTAATTTATCTGTCAAACATTTCCTATTTGGTCTGTAATATTTATTTTTGAACAATCCGTACACTATCTTTCTACCTCATGCCTTGCCCGGGGCATGTAGGTCCATTTGTAAGGGTTTTGATTACTTTCATATCCATATGCCATGTTTAATGATTCATTGGACGTTTTTCATTTGATAAACTGCTGTGTTCATTTTCTTTCCTTTTGCATTTTTTTTGTTTAAGGATGGCTATCCCTTACACACACCCACACTCACATATGCAGGTACCCATCCACTCTGAATTCCATGGGTGACGATTCTGCTATATCCTTCAATAACTCTGAAGATCTGGTCAATCAAGCCGAATATGAAGATGACGAAGGTTGTGAAGTACCAGGGGAACTAGCCAGACTTCTACAGCAAGAGGAAAGGGCCATCTTACCGCACGAAGAGTCATTGGAAACTGTCAACTTAGGGACCGAGGAAGACCGGAAGGAGGTGCAAGTGGGTGCCAATCTGGAACCAAGCATCAAGGAACGCCTGATACAGTTGTTGAATGAGTATGTTGAAATCTTCGCTTGGTCTTATGAAGACATGTCGGGTTTAGACACAGACATCGTGGTTCACCGTCTCCCCACAAGAGAGGATTGTCCACCGATCAAGCAAAAAGTCCGGCGAATGAGGCCTGACATGCTGAAAAGATCAAAGCAGAAGTAATGAAGCAATTCGACGCTGGCTTTCTGGCTGTTACGTCCTATCCTCAATGGGTCGCTAACATCGTGCCAGTACCTAAGAAAGATGGCAAAGTCAGGATGTGTGTGGACTACCGGGATTTGAATAGGGCCAGCCCCAAAGATGATTTTCCACTTCCGCACATTGACATTTTGATCAACAACACAGCTCAGCACAAAGTGTTTTCCTTCATGGATGGATTCTCGGGCTACAATCAAATCAAAATGGCCCTCGAGGATATGGAGAAAACAACTTTTGTCACACAATGGGGCACTTTCTGTTACAAGGTGATGCCGTTCGGGCTGAAGAACGCAGGGGCAACTTATCAACGCGCCATGGTAGCTTTGTTTCATGATATGATACATCATGAGATTGAAGTTTACGGAGACGATATGATAGCTCGGTCACAAACAGAGGAGGAGCACCTTGAACATCTAGAAAAGTTGTTTGCCAGATTGAAAGAATACAAACTCAGGCTGAATCCAAGTAAGTGCACTTTTGGAGTAAGGTCTGGTAAACTTCTAGGATTCATTGTAAGCAACAAAGGCATTAAAGTCGATCCAGCAAAAGTGAAAGCAATACAAGAGATGCCTGCTCCCCGTACTGAAAAGGAGGTTAGAGGGTTCTTGGGGCGCTTGAACTATATTGCCAGATTCATCTCTCATCTGACTTCTACCTGGGAGCCAATTTTCAAACTCTTGAAGAAAGATCAGGTAGTCGAATGGAACGACGATTGCCAAGCTGCTTTTGATAAGATCAAGGAGTATTTGCTAGAACCTCCTATTCTGATGCCACCCGTCGAAGGAAGACCATTGATCATGTATCTAACCGTCTTGGATAACTCAATGGGGTGTGTTTTGGGCCAGCATGACGAGTCTGGTCGAAAAGAGCATGCTATTTATTACCTTAGCAAAAAGTTTACCGACTGTGAGACTCGCTACTCACTTCTCGAGAAAACTTGCTGCGCTTTGGTATGGGCTGCTCGCCGACTAAGACAGTATATGTTGACTCATACTACCTTGTTGATTTCCAAAATGGATCCTATCAAGTATATCTTCGAAAATCTCGCTTTATCTAGAAGGATAGCCAGATGGCAAATGATCCTAACTGAGTATGACATCCAGTACACCACCCAAAAAGATATAAAAGGGAGTGTACTAGCTGACCATCTGGCTCATCAAGCTATCGAAGATTATCAACCCATGATATTTGACTTCCCAGACGAGGACATCATGAATTTGGACAACATTAAAGGTAACGGACCGTATGACGGACCCGAAAAGGGATCCCGATGGACCCTGTACTTTGATGGTGCTTCAAATGCACTTGGAAACGGTATCGGTGCGGTACTCATTTATCCGGAAGGTTGTCACACACCTTTCACGGCCCGACTTTGCTTCAGCTGCACAAACAACATGGCTGAATATGAAGCTTGCATCTTTGGTCTCAAGGCTGCTATAGACTTGGGGATCAAATCTTTGATCGTATTCGGGGACTCGGCTTTGGTCATCAGTCAAATCAAAGGAGACTGGTGTTGTACCCCAAAATTTTCCCTCCCATATTCTCCAAGAAATTGCCAAGTCAAGCTACAAAATTCCCCAAGGGTTGCGCAGTGCAAATGTCTCCTATACAGTCAAGATTAGGGTTTGTGTTCTGGTCAAGAAAATGAAGTTTCCAAAGGTCCAATCAAGTCTCATATGCCTACAAATATGGTCAAGCATCCTCATATCAAGTTTCAAGGCATTCAGCTCAAAATTGCACAGTCAAAAACCCTAATTGCACTACAGTCAACTGTAGGGGCAAAATGGTCATTTGACAGTCAAAAGTTCAAATTTTTGGTCAACATATCATTTTGAAGCCACAAACATCATTTGATCAATGCTTGATCATGATTCTCAAAATTTGGCTCAGAAATCATCAAGATGCAAAAGTTTCCTTATTTGGACAGTTGAAAAAAGTCAACTGAAATTGACCAGGGCATAACTTTCACATGGATTATCAGAAAAATTCCATCCAAAGCTCATTTTGAAGAGAAAGACATTTCCTACAACTCATCTTCATACTTCAAATCCAAGAAATGCTCTCACAAAAAGTTTTCAATTTCAACATTATAGGTCATTTTCAAAAGTCAACAAAAAGGGACTTTAAGTCAAAGGCCATAACTTGAGATTGGTAAATCAAAATGACATTGGACCAAAGGCATTGGTTAGAGGACTCAAAGACCTTTCCAAAATGTCCAAGAACATGAGAAAAGCTTAAAAATTGAGCAAGTTAGGCCTTGTGGAAGTTGGGAAATTTTTGGATATTTTGAAAGGTCAACATTGATTCAAATGACCTAAAATTGCTAATGGGCCCATTTTTCTTCCACAATTCATCATTCCAAGCATGTGCACGACCACTTGGCCCAAAGGGAAGTATTTCTTCATTTTTTATTTATTTATTTGAATTTTTATTTATATTAATTCATTTAAATCATTTAAATATGTGAAAAAATATTTAACTTAACCTAACCAATCTTTTTATACATGTTTTAGCCTCAAGATTTCGTGTATATACAAATAAGGAAAGATTTGGATTGATTGATCATGATTGAGAACAAAGAACACATGGAAAAGATTGGAAAAGATTCTTAAAAATCAAATTTTCAAAAACCATCATTGCATTGGATTTGTTCTACTTTTGTTAACCTAATGGACTCACTACATATGCTAGAACACAACCCTAATCAGAATAGAGACTAAGCTGCGCAAAAGAACACAAAGCAAACTTGAAATTTTTCTCCACAAAGTCAATTCTGAAATCATCTTTACAGGTTGATTCAAAGCCTAATTCTTGTTCCATTAGCTTGCTAGGGTTGTCCAGAAGCGATTGCAATCAAGAACAGCCATCAAAACCTCAGGAATTGGTATACTGAACTGGGAATACCTCATGAAAAATCCATGATCGTATTTTAACTTCTAGGCATTCTCATGGCATTCTAATGATTGATTTACATTCCTTGTGAAGTTCTGAAGCTAACCAATATAGTTAATTGCTTTTGTATGTGCTACACGCGATTATGCCATGTTTGTTTTCTAGGGTTTGCAGGATGTGAAATTAGGGATTTTGAAACGATGAAAAATTGAGACTTATGACCACCATCATTCACATCAACGCGTGGGGACGAACCAGAACCAGCCCTCGCGCTCAATTTATGAGTGCTTGAGAGCTAATCGCTATTTTCTAATAGCATGCCTAAAAGAACGCGTATAAAACCGTTGCCTCATGTTTATGTATTTCAGGGATGGTGAAGAAGACGAATTCGTGGCAGGCGACGACTGGTTGGTTTAAAATTCGCGCGCAATAATCCATGAATGCGTTGTTTCATATTATATTATTTGTTGTTATTTATTTAACAAAAGAGTTCAGTGGTTCAGCTGGCAAGCGTTGAGTGCATTCACGTCCAAGACCTGGGTTCGAGCCCCAGGTCTGCATTATTCTTCATATTATTTTTCAAACAAGGTTCACATGCCGTTTCACTTACTGAGGACCATGATACGCTTCCAAATCAAGCGTGACACGTCCCTCTCAAGATCAATCCAAAGGCATAGAGTGGAGGAACACCATAAGCTCAGGTCAACATTGCTACACGCTAGTGGGAAAGTCAAACGGACCTGAAGGTCATTGGGCCTGAATTACCAAGGCCAAACCTCCCATTTGGGGACTACCACCCCCCCTGGTTTGCAATTCTCTATATTTCTTATATTTTATTTTCAATTATTATTTTATTTTCTTTATTGTTTTAAATTAATTAATTATTTCTATAAAATATAAAAAATGCCTAAAAATCAGAAAAGATAAAAAATTATAATAAATATTTTTATTTTAATATTTTCTTGTAAATAAATGCATGAAAGTTAATTAGTTTAAATTAGGGTTTTAATTTTAATTCCTTTCATAACAAAATCTAAAAATATAGAACTAGGTTTAATTAATGTTTTATTCCTTTTTAATTTTTCTTTTTCATAATAATATTATTTAATTTATTTATTCTCATAATCAAATTTGCAAATAAAAATTAGGTTTAATTTAGGTTAAATTTTAACGTCTTCTTAATAAATTAAAATAAAATAGAATTAGGGTTAGCGTTTAATTGCAATTAATTTTTTCTATTAAATCTTAAAATACATAAAAATACCAAAAAAACAAAAACAATTTCTTTTCTTAATTAATTAATTTATGTAATTTTAATATTTTGCAAAAGGGTCCAACGCCCTCGTTTCGATTTAATTTCGCATATTTATTTTATGTACCTCTCCCGAAGCCATGTAATTTAATTACTTCTCGCACTTTCAATTTATTTATTTTTTTGTCAAATCGGGTCCTGGTTAATTTTTGGCGATGTGGACCCGCGCCATTTGTAATAGCTTTAGATTTACTTTTCCTCGCAATTTTTAACTGTTAAGCAAGGCATGAAAGAATGTATGGACAAAAATAAAAACAAACGTTAGATCACCAATAACATGACAAGACAAATACAAATGAAAACGACACACAAATCGCACACACCACCCCTAGGGTACGCCTCACTGTTGCCTTGCCTCGAAAGGTGATCGTCGAGTAGAGGATGTCTTAGTAAGTCCTCATGATCCGGGAACCTGGCATGAGGGTAGCTTCTAAGGTGTCTTCCCATTGCTCTGGTGATCACCATGTCCCGAACCTCGAATTGACCCGAACACCTCCAACGGTGGTGCTACCTACCTCTCAATGGTGGGATGGCACTACTTTAAGGACATCTACACAAACGAATTCCTTAGGGTAGGTAGGTTCTCGTAGATACTTGCTCTAAATTTCAAAACAAATTCAAAAATACTTTTCACACCAACACATTTTCAAAAAGCTTTCGAAAGCATTTTTTCAAACACTCTTGAGGACCGATACAAGAGTCGAACTGAAATTTTCAAAGAAACTTTTTAAAACCCACAATTGAAAAGCAAACAAACCATTTTTTGAAAACACAAATGAGCAAGTATCTAAGAGCCCATGGATAACCATGGATAGAAAGGGTGCTAATACCTTCCCTTTCTATAACCTACCTCCCGAACCGAGAGCAATCTCTATAAGGAATTTTTCTGTGCTTTTGTCCTTTCCATTTGGAGAAAATAAAAGACGGTGGCGACTCTTGCTTCCGCGAAATTTCGCGAACTAGCGTTAAACAGTCAGTTCCAGATCCACCGATCACAGAACTGGCGACTCTGCTGGGGACAATCTTATAAAGTGGGGTGTACCTTAGGATTAAGATCACTGTGTTTTCAATTGTCTTCTTTGCTTGCTTTAAATTATGGGTTGCTTGGGAGTTCTATAGATCCTAACCCGGATCTGGGGGATACCTTTCTTAGAAAGTAGCAACAAGGCTGTGAGGGAACTGTGCGGGGTATACCGACATGGTTGAAACAGTCTGCTACGTTGATGTGGCACTTTGGTATGTACCGGTAACCCTTGAGTTCAGTCAAGGAGAGTACGGGGCCTCCGCGTGGTGTCGTGAAGCATCAACAGACCTTAGGAACCTTAATTGAACTATCTTGGCCTCTTTAGGGTAGTGAGATAACTGACTTTGGTGCAGTCCGAGGTTGGTTGATACTCGATACTACACTCAATTGAGGGTTGCTTTCCTGGAATATTTCGGTCGCCAGTTCAGTGGCTAAATCGAAACGATGAACAATGAAAGCAATCCCGTGATATTGGGAACCTTAGAACCCGGTTACTTTGATTAGGACAGGTTGAACCCACCAACTTCAAGAGGGTACTACCCAGACCCCATGCTGGCCTTAAACCTTAAGGGCTTGTCTTGTGTGCCTTGTGTGCCTTACATGTTTGTCTTTGTAAATATCTGTGGTGTGTTTAATCATAGCATCATGACATCATCCAGCATCATATGCATTGACTAACCATTTTAGGGGTTCGGATTTTCATCTTTGTTCTTGTTTTGTAGGACATGGAAACTGTTCGTAGAAAGACAATTCAAGTCAGTCTTGTAAGGATCCCTCCTCAGCTTAAGGAGCTTATATCCAGGATTCCTGAGAACCCTTCATTCAGTGAAAGACATGGAAGCCTCATCAGCTTGGTCAACACCAATATTGAGGAAGATATGATAAAGGTCCTGTTCCAGTTCTTTGACCCTCTGCATCACTGTTTCACCTTCTTGGATTATCAGCTGGTACCTACATTGGAGGAGTTCTCCCGGCTCCTGAAGATCCCTATCCTTGATCAGCTACCCTTCAACGGTACAGAAAAGGAACCTAAGCTTGAAGAGATTGCTAAAGCCTTGCACCTACAGTCATCTGACCTCAAGGGACATTGGGAAGTTAGAAGTGGTATCAAAGGGTTCTTAGCCAGGTTTCTGTTTGAAAAATCCCATGAATGTTGGAACTCTCTTGACTTGCGAGCTTTTGAAGAGGTTGTGGCCCTCCTTGTCTATGGTTTGGTGTTGTTCCCTAATCCAGATCAGCTTATTGATATCAGTGTTGTTCAGATCTTTATGTCCAGGAATCCCATACCTACATTGCTGGGGGACATCCTTCACTCATGTTACACTCGAACCATGGGAAAAAGAGGTGTCCTTATGTGTTGCACTCCTCTCCTGGGAAGGTGGTTTATTTCGCACCTTCCACAATCAGTTTTGAAGAATGAGCGGGGTTTGAGATGGTCACAACGGTTGATGACTCTTACACATGCAGATATACATTGGTGCCCTAGGTCCAGAGAAGATGTCACTATCATTGATCGTTGCGGGGAGTACCCTAATGTTCCTTTACTTGGAATCAGAGGAGGTATTACTTATAGCCCATGCCTGGCTTGGAGACAGTTTGGTTATGCTCGGAGGGATGGTCCTCATGACATGTTAATTCCTGACATAGTTTTTGACTTCGACAATGATACTCAAGGACTTCGCCAGAGATTTATCAGAGCCTGGAGGATGCCAAGTAGGATAGACAGCAAGACACTGGGGCACAGGAACTCCATCCCGTTGGAACCTTATCTCAAGTTGGTACGAGCCCGCTCCCAGAAGTTAGTAATGCCTTATCCTCATATGCTCCCAGTAATCAAAGAACCAGTCTTGGAAGGGGAAGTGTCCTACACTATTCAGCACCCTGATATGCCCACATCCTGGGAAGAGATGCAGAAGAGCTGGATCCAGCTTAAGGAGGAGAGGAATTCTCTTGAGACCAGTCTACATGCCAGTGAAAAGAAGGTCTTAGAGCTCACCCGCCTGTTGCATGAGGAGAGGAATCTCAACACCTACATAGCTCCAAAGAGGATGCGCAGCATATTTTGGGATTGATTTGATTTTTGTATTATTTTGCCCATGAGGCTGTGATGTATTAAACAATGATTTCCTTAATGATAACGTGTGTTCCTTTTTGTCTACAACAAATTTGAACTTCCGAACCCTTGAATGCATTGCATAAACACATCTCATTCATCATGTGCATAGCAGGTTTTTCCTCTTTTCAGGTTGCTTACAGTTCTTCGCTGTTTATTTCAGCATCATGAATCCTGACTCTGCATCAACTGAGACATCAATCAAGGCTCTTCAGGTGCAGAATGCACAATTCCAGGAATTAATCAAGGGTCTGGCTCAAGGCCAAGAAGAACTGAAGGCTATGCTCCTGAAGAAGGAGAAGAAGAAGAAGAGAAGAACTGTTCTGTTCAACGCGGGCCGAAGGTTTGGTAATGCTCTGCAGCAGGAAGAGGCTGGTTCTTCTGTTGGCAAGAGTAGTCCTCAGGCAGAAGCAAGGGTTCCTAGTCCGGTAGTCTCCGACAACGAGACAGATTTTGATGAAGAGCAGTACCCTCCTGCAGACGATAAATACAAGCAACTGGAGGATAGGTTGAAGGCTATGGAGGTTCAACAGGTACCTGGGCTGGATTTCGGAGATCTGGGTTTGTCAACTGGTGTGATCATCCCTCACAAGTTCAAAGCACCATCCTTCTCTAAATATGACGGGGCGTCTTGTCCCAAGCTGCATCTGAGGTCCTATGTTCGGAAAATTCAGCCATACTCTGCGGATAAGAATTTATGGATCCACTTCTTCCAGGAGAGTCTTTAGGGGACTCATCTCGAATGGTTCTATCAGCTGGATGGGACCAAGGTTCATAACTGGGAGGAGTTGGCTACTGCTTTCTATAAGCAGTATCAATATAATGCCGACCTTGCCCCTACACGTACCCAACTCCAGGGTATGTCGTTAGGTGCAAGCGAAGGTTTTAAGGAGTACGCTCAGAAGTGGAGAGACCTGGCTGGCAGGGTGCAGCCTCCGTTGACTGATCGGGAGCTGGTAGACATGTTCTTGGGGACCCTATCTGGGCCGTTTTTCAACCATCTCATTGGGAATTCTTCTGCTGGGTTCACCAATTTGATTCTAACTGGAGAGAGAATTGAGGCTGGGTTAAAATCTGGTAAGATTGCGAAGGGTGCATCATCTAGTTCTGAGAAGAAACCCTTCAAAAAAGAGTCTAGTGCCGTGTATGGTTCCAAGAGATCAGAGAGACCTGAACGCCGCCAATCTGTCAGTGCAGTAATGATTGCTAAGCCTGCTGCCGCTCCTCGACCGACCAATCCTCAAAGGGCTGAAAGACCCCGGAGGGAGTTTACCCGGTTAAGCATGACCCTATCGCAGATCCTGCCACAGTTGCTATCCACCAATTTGGTGACTGTCAGGGAGGCTCCGAAGTTCCCCAATACTGCATCTCCTAAGTACAACCCGAATGCCCGTTGTGCTTATCATTCTGATGGCCCGGGGCATGCCACTGATGACTGTTGGGCATTAAGGAACAAGCTGCAGGACCTTATTGACGCCAAGGAGGTACAGTTTGAGGCGTCTGAGAAGCCTAACGTAGTGACAGCTCCTCTGCCTGCTCATGGAGTTAATGCTATTGGGGACGAAGACGAAGTGGATGATGCTGAGTTTGATAGCTGGATCTACCCGGCAACCGACGGTGGATCTAACAATTGGAGCGCAAAAGACAATCTCCCTGTTTCTCTTGTTACTGAGTAATGAATTCCTATGTTTTGTTATTTTGTAATAAACAATAAATAAACTCTATGGCCCGGTGTCTTACCCGAGGCACCGTGGTTCTATTTGTGAGGGCATACAAACTGTCATTTCATATATCATGAATGAAAATCTTGGACGTATTTTCGCATTGCAAATATTGTGCTCCTTTTCTGTCTTTCTTTCCTTTACATATATTTCAAAGCAGCTGTATTTACACACACACACTCACTCATACAGGTTTCAATCCACTCTGGATCTTACTGATAACAACTCTGCTACTGCCAATTATGACTTCGAAAATCCGATCAACTTAGCCGAAGACGAAGGTGAAGATGATTGCGAAGTGCCTGGCGAGCTGGCAAGACTGTTGCTTCAGGAAGATAGGGCAATTCAACCCCATGAAGAGCCAATGGAAACAATCAACCTGGGTACCGAGGCAGACAGGAAAGAGGTAAAAATTGGTGCCAACCTAGAGCTCAGCGTGAAGCAACGGTTAACCAAGATGCTGCATGATTATATGGAGATCTTTGCCTGGTCCTACGAAGACATGCCCGGGTTGGATACCGATATTGTGGTCCATCACTTGCCAACTAGGGAAGACTGCCCTCCAGTTAAGCAAAAGGTCCGTCGGATGCGTCCAGAGATGTCTGAAAAGATTAAGGCCGAGGTTATGAAGCAGTTTGATGCTGGGTTCCTTGCAGTGACTTCTTACCCTCAGTGGGTTGCTAATGTGGTGCCGGTACCTAAGAAGGACGGTAAGGTCAGAATGTGTGTCGATTACAGGGATCTGAACAGGGCCAGCCCCAAAGATGACTTCCCCTTACCTCACATTGATGTCCTTGTTGATAATACGGCTCAGCACAAAGTATTCTCTTTCATGGATGGCTTTTCAGGTTACAATCAGATCAAGATGGCACCTGAAGACATGGAGAAGACTACCTTTGTTACTCAATGGGGCACCTTCTGTTACAAGGTCATGCCTTTTGGATTAAAGAACGCTGGGGCAACCTACCAACGTGCCATGGTTTCCTTATTCCATGACATGATCCATCATGAGATAGAAGTGTATGTGGACGACATGATCGCAAGGTCCCAGACTGAGGAAGAGCACTTAGATCATTGTGGTACCCCAAATTTTGACCTAAGATACCGTCTTCCATCTGCATTATTCGCATTGCGATGGTTTTCACATATTTTATCAAATTTTCAAAGCAGTTTAAAAATTCATAACTTTTTCGAGTCGGGAGTTGTTTATTTGTTGAACGCTAAATTTATTAACTGATCAAGACTTAAACAACGTTCATTGATTATTTATTATCTTAAATTCAAATAATTGGAATTTATTTTCGATTATTATGTAATTTAAAGATTTATAAATAATAAAATAAATATTTGAAAAAAGGTTTATTAATTGATCAAATAATGTTTATTAATTATTCATTATCCTAAATTTAAATAATGGGAACTTGTTTTCCGTTATTATATAATTTGAAGGTTTATGAATAATGAAATAAACATTTGAAAATGAGTATATTAATTGATCAAGCAATGTTTATTTGATTATTTATTGTTCTAAATTTAAATAGCTGAAATTCTATTTTTTCAAGTTATTATAATTTAGAAGAATTAAAAATAATAATAAAGTAAACGATTGAAGTTATTAATTGATCAATGATATTTATTTATTTGTATCATTCTGAATTTAAATGATTAGATTTGATTTTTTAGTCATTATATAATTTAAAGAATTATAAACAATAAATAAATAATTGGAAAGAAAAAGAATTAATTGAGAAATAATAGAATTTTTATTCACTTTATTCTATTTATTACAATTGTCATTTAAATATTTGTGTTATTACAAAATATTTATAAAGGCAATTACACAAATGCTTAAAGTAAAATAAAAAGCTATTTTTTAATTCTAATTCTAAATCTTCCATCCAATGCTCTTGTTTGCTCATTTAATTTTACCTGCGGAAACAATTAAAAGAAAGTCAGAATTGAATAAATAATTAAAATGCAGAAAATAAATTTAATGTTCATCATTAAAATCAAACGGCCGGAATCAGTTTGCCCTTTTTGCAAATCGCGGGATTTCTCCCGGTTCACAAAAAGGGAGGAATTTTTTTATGAATGCATAATTAAAAAATAACACATTCCAAAATCAATTGCATTTTTATCAAAAAAGCCCACTGCATATTTCAAATATGCATAAATTCAATTTTGGTCAAAAGCTACATAAACCATAAAAAAACAGCATATGCAAGTTCACATAACAACAAGCAACGTTAACCTGCATCATTATGGGAGGATAACATAGGCTCCCATGCAAGACAAAAGAGGAGATATGCAATTTTTAAAACAATGTATGCAAGCAATATATGTTTCCATTTTTCATCATATTCCAGCCTGTTTGGTTTTTCAGAACAGCAGTACAGATATCACATTTATGTATCATTTATGTACTTGAGGTAGAGAGAAGAAGAGGCTTAGTTTTGCAGGTTTTGATTTAAGCATGAAATAGGAATAAAGTCAAACATATGAAGCAGCATATATGCAGAACATCAGGAAAATATATTAAATATATTCAGACCTGAGCCATGAGCAAAGATACCAACGGTCATATGAGAAGGGAACTCCTTCAAAAAGGATAAGTCTTAGCCTGCATAAAAGAGGATATACAAGACTACCAAACCAGATACCATAGTCCATTTTGCAAAAACATCACTGCATCAAAACTATTCAAACCATAACCATTTCCAAACATAACCTGCATACTGCTATATACCATAGTCCATTTTGCAAAAACATCACTGCTATCAAAACCTTAGCATATTTCTACACAACCATCACTGCATCAAACTTTTCAAACCATAAACCTTAGCATATTTCTACACAACCATCACTGCATACTGCTATCAAAACCATGGCATATCTCTACATAGAACCTACATCAAAACCTATACAAACCATTTCCAAACATAACCTGCATACTGCTGAACCTGTTATCTGCTAAACAATAGACTAGAAAACCAAAACCACAAGATTGTGCAACACTAGAAATTTTCAAAAAAAAGAACACGACCTTGACGTCAACATAACGAAGTTGCAGCTGGACAATAAGAAAGCCTACTGTTTACAGAAGGAACATACCTGGTTTGTAGTTTCTTTTCATGTCAATTAAATTATACCATTTATCTCTATTTATCATTGTTTTGCATTCGGTAAATATAATCCCTAAAAAAAATCAAATTAGTAGCCACGTTAATAACAACCATGGAATATCCAGAGTAGGAATTGAAGTGAAAATAAAAATTGAAAACGTTTACCTCTTCATTCTTAACCTGCTACCATCCGCCCTTTTCGTCAACCACAATCTTTTTCAAACATCTTGCTACCTCCACTGTGCAATTTCTGAACCACCCTCGCATGCTCTTCCATATGTCCGCTCAACGACATCCCCTCCTTTTACTTCCAACCACAGCAACATATCAAATCTTTGTTCTAACACCTACACAATCATAAACACATTGTCAATTTTAAAGCCAAAATAATAAACAAGTTCACAAATCTGCTTCTTCTCTTTAATCAATTTCTCATTAATTCAATCAAAATGGCTCACTCATCAAACACAAAACAAGTTTGACTGACTTACCTTTGTTTTCATCGATCTAGCAAAGATATCTTCCTTCCTACACTTTCGTCTTCACTTCAATCATCTTCATCGCTTCTATACCCGAACTTTCGTCTTCACTTCAATCATCTTCATCGCTTCTATACCCGAACTTTCGTCTTCACTTCAATCATCTTCATCGCTTCTATACCCGAACTTTCGTCTTCACTTCAATCATCTTCATCGCTTCTATACCCGAACTTTCGTCTTCACTTCAATCATCTTCATCGTGTCGTTTCTCTACTTCAATCAACACACGTGCAACATTAGAAACAATTCGGATATAGAGCTTTTTCATAAAAAAAAAAAGAAGATTAAGAAGGCCACTTATATTAGAAAATATACGCAGGAAGATCATAACATACCTTTAACCTCTGTTTCCATAACCCTCATGTTAAACTTTTCTTCAACAACATCATCGCGTTCGCATCATTGTGAACGACCACTTTTTCTGCGAATCCAACATAAATCATGTTAACATCGTTATCTCCCTCATATCTATGCCGAATCATCGTCATTATCTCCTTCTGAAATCACCCATTTAACCTTCAATATCATTACAGTTTTAAATCAAAAACAAAAACCTTTATTTCACAAAACATTCCATTCAAAAATCTTAATTTGAAAAAAGAAGGGAAGCAAAGTACCTTTAACCGCAACCACCACTATAATGCCTACACGAAGGATTTCCCAGCACAATAAGCAGAAAAGGACAATAACTCATTGAAAGATGAATACAAGCATTTGAGGGCCACTTCCTCAGACAATAGTCATTTAGAAGAAAAATGTGAAATTAAAGAAGTCCGGGAAGAATTACCTCAAAGAAGTATTTCTCTTGATGCTACTGAGAAGGAAGAACTTCTCAAGGAAATTCAGAATCTGAGAACCAAGCTGCAGTTATACAGTGACGCACCAGTTAAAATGTCCACCGACAGACTGAGGTCTTCATTAATATCAAGATCCATTCAATTGCGAAAAAGTGGTGTATTTTCATCTAATGGTAGAGGAAGATGCTTCTTTAGTTGCTACTGAAGACACTACCAAATGCTTCTATAGGCGATAAATCAGGCAAGAAGGTAATGCAGAGAAACAAAGGGAAGTGGAAGAATTTACCTGTCGGAAGCAAGCTCTGGCGAATCTTGATTTTGGTGATGCAGCGAAATCCAAAAACTGATTCATAATTTGTTTTTCTCTGCACCGATTCTTCTTTTTCTCTTCTGCGTTTCCGTTTTTCCTCTCGCGTTCTGGGTTTGATTTGTGGCGTTATTGAGGTGAGGATGTTGTTTGCGTTAGATGAAACGGAATGTTAAAGCAGAGATGGTTTACAGTAGAGTTTTTGTGATGCGAGATCGAGATAGATGCAGGTGATGTGATGATTCGGCGTTGATGATTGAAGGAAGATGATGGTTGAGGTTCCACCAGCGGCGGCCAAACTAGCGTTCCTAGGGTTTTTTTTCGCTTCAGCATTTGTGTTTCTTTCTCTTGGGTCTGGGTCTTCCAACGACCCGGCCCATTTCCCTCACCTAGCTCATTTTCTTTTTTAACTTAAGCCCATCTTTTATTTCCCTTTTAGTTAAATTCCATTCTTTTTCTTAACTTAATTAATTTAAATTAGTTAGTTTCCTTAGGAATAAACATATAGTTTTAATTAAATAATTTTCAATATTTTATCCAAATCTTATTAGTTTAAGTCTTAATTTAGTAAATCAAAATAAGAGATTGTAACTTAAAACATTTTTTTAATCATTGACTAATTTTATTAATTTAAACTCTTAGGATTTAATTTAGTAATCTTAGTATCTTTTTTTTTTAAATTAGACTTAAGTTAGTAGCATTAAGTTTTAATTTAATTTAAAGAATTCTTAAAAGTAATACTTTTTATTTATATTACAAAAAAAAAACATAAAAAATAGAAACATATAAAAACCTAAAAAACATTTCTATTAATTCTCATTACTTTTTATCTATGTTAAAATGCGTAACCAATTAAAACATTTTTCTCTTCATATATTAAACAAAAAATCAAAAATGCATGTTCACGCTCAGTCTCTTATTTAATTTGTTGTATATTATTTATCTCATAATTTTCTGTTTAAATATCTTGCATTTACTTGATTATTCGGTTTGCGTTAATCCAAAGGGAATTGTCTAATTTTTGTTGACTTCATGTCCTCAAAAACGATCGAGCGAATACTCTCATTCATTAAAAACTTAGGTTAATTTTCCTTCAAATATTCAACCTTTTCGAGACTTATACCTTTTAAGCAAAAACTTCGACATTAGGTCGTCGTATCTTCAAAAACCCCGTCTGTATCCCATTTCGGCCAAAACGATTCATTTTTCAATCAAGCAATCAATTTTAAATAAAACAGATATTTCAAAAGGTTCCTATAGAGTACTATAGATGCATTGGGTGCTAATACCTTCCCATTGTATAACCAACCCCCGAACCATAAGATCTCTTTTTCAAAAACGCTTTGTATTTTCAGTATTATTTACATTGCATATTTAGGGTTTTATTTCGCTCTTTTCCCTTTTCCTTTGGAAACAATAAAGCGCGGTGGCGACTCTTTCTTTTGTGAGACGAATTAATCAATAATTCGATCTCCGATTTACCCCGCTACATTTTTTATCGCTACAGAATTGGCGACTCTGCTGGGGACAAATTGACCTCTTGCTGGTCCATCCCTAAGTGGGTTAAGCCTATTTTGTTTATCTGTTTTATTATTATTTGATTTGCTTGATTATATGTTTAAATTGGGGTGTTTGGGTTTTTGCGAAAGACGAATCCTATACCCGGATTAAGTAACACTTAAGGAATAGGACGGGCGGTATAGTCATGTTAACTTTGAGGGAGTAATCCCGAAGAAGGAGGCATGAGATCCCCCACTCAATGGAAGGCCCTCTTGAACTTAATATGTGTTTACCGAGTAATCGGGAAGACATTATTATTTTCGACCTAGGAGCCCGAGAAGTTGAGGACCGTAGAACCCTAACCCATCTTGGCCTTTTTTAGGTATAGCGCGGAGACTATAACGGAGTAATTCGGAAGTAGTTGTCACGCGATGCTATGCTCGGACGAGTTTCTCTTGAGAATATTGCTAATTATTGAGTAATCAAGACGTTGGTAATATCCGAAAGAGGGATGTGGACTCTGGGAACTCTTAGAACCTTGTCTTACAGGTGTGATCGAAACATTAGTACATATCTTTGGGTGGGCTTTACCCTTGACTCCATGCTGAACGCTGAACCTTTAAACCCCATGTTTGCAAATTTATGTGTGACTGTTGCACTATCATTCATTCATGCATTCATCAACATCTTTGTAAAAAACTCGTTTTTCAAGGAACTTTGGATTGATTTTTGCAAATGTCTTAGGGTATTATGGAATTTGGAAGAAGAAATACTCGAAGCTTTAGCTTCAAGGAGCCCGAAATTGAAGAACTGAAGAGTTTGATTCCGAAGATAGAGAGTCCGACAGATTTTCAGAAGAAATATGGGTCCATCGTACCGCTCATGAAGCGCAAGATGAAGAAAGGCATCCTCAACACGTTGGTTCAATTCTATGATCCCCTGTACCGATGTTTCACCTTCCCGGATTATCAGTTGATGCCTACTTTAGAGGAGTACTCCTATATTCTTGGTTTGCCGATCGTCGACCGTGTTCCTTTTTCTGGGTTAGAAGAGGAGCCTAAGTCCCATGAGATAGCAACCATCACCCACCTGAGGAAGTCAGAGATAGAGGAGAATATGACTACGAAAGGAGGAATCCGGGGTTTGCCGGCACAGTTTCTGTTGAAGAAAGCTCGTTACTTTGCTGATACAAAGGATACCGTTGCCTGCGAGGACGTGTTTGCTCTACTCGCGTATGGTCTTTTCTTATTCCCTAACGTTGATAAATTTGTGGATGTCAATGCTATCAGAGTTTTCCTGATTGGAAATCCGGTCCCTACGCTGCTAGGGGACACGTATTACTCTATCCATCTTCGAAACTCTTATCAAGGAGGGATGATCATCTGTTGTGTGCCGTTGTTGTACCAGTGGTACGTCTCGCATTTACCTGGGTCCGATGCTTTCTGGGATCTTGAGAAGGAACCGCGGTGGGCGCCAAAGATTATGGCTCTCACTCATTTCGATATTGACTGGTACAATCGAGTTTACCATGACGTGGAGATCATCGACAGCTGTGGTGCTTTTCCCAACGTACCTCTTCTTGGTACGAGGGGTGGAATCAACTACAACCATGTTCTAGCGCGTCGTCAGTTCGGGTACCCGATGAGAGATAAGCCGAACAGTATCCATGTGAGTGGTTTCTTTCTTCAGGAAGGACAAGATCATCAGGCTGCTAAGAGAGAGATTGAAGGAGCTTGGCGCCATATCCACAAGAAAGGGAGAGATATGCTGGGACATAGAGGTGCCGTCTCTTTGGAACCTTACCTGCAGTGGGTCCGTGCTAGGGCTTATGCTCTCAAGATGCCGTATAAACTTGAGAAACCTTTATTCCCTGCCATCGCACCATCATCAGTTGTTATCCCTATCGCAGATGTAGGAGAATATCAGGGGAACCTGGCTAGGATGAAATCCGAAAGGGATGCTTGGAAGGAAAAGTACCATATGTCCGAATACGAAAATCGAGTCCTGACGCGACAGCTGAAAGAAAAGAAGGAGTTGTTGCTTATTCAAGACGGCCGGTTCGTTGACCACGATGAGAAGCTTCGCCAGAAGGATGCCTTGTTGAAAAAATATGCGAGTGAAAGGAAGAGAAAAAGGGAATGTTCAGTAAGCGTGGCTCTCGCTCCCAATCCACAGAAAGAAATCATCGATCGACTGATAGCGGAAAAGAAGGATATGGAAGACTTTTACGAAGAAAAGATCAAGAAGCTCCGGTTACAGCTGGTATTTGGTCCGTCATCTGAGGATTCCGAGTAAGCTTTAGCTTTAGTTTATTCTATTGATGTCATTTTGAAAAAACCATGTAAAAGGGCTTCATGTTCCGAAATTGTAATTTATCGTTTTATTAAGGGCTTCATGCTCCGAGTTGTAATTTATTGTTTTCTTAAGGGCTTCATACTCCGAAGTTGTAATTTATTGTCGTATTTTGGGCTTCATGCTCCAAGTTGTAATTTACTGCTTTCGTGTTTCAAAAATGTAATTTATCACTTTATTATGGGTTTCACGTTGCAAGTTGTAATTTATTGCTCTCATTAGTGGATTTGTTATCTCAAAATTGTAATTTACTTTTCCAAATTGTAAGTTGTAATTTATCGCTTTCGGTTAACGGATTGAGTTTTTGTTGTTCTAAATTCCTTTATCATTGATGTATGCCAAGTTACTAAAGTTCCTTGAAAAACTTTCGAAATAAGTCATCATTTGTATTGCCATCATGCATCATTTCACATTCCACATCACATGTTTTCTAGAGTCTCATTCTTGTTCTTTTTCCACCGAAGGTTGTCAAGCTGTCTCACCGATACGACACTCGGGCCAATCGTCAAAAGAAAATGGAAGATTTGGAACAGGAAAATCACGAGCTTCGTGGGGAAGTTGCTACACTTCGTGCCGAGATGGAAAAGTTAACAGCGTTGGTGGAAAGTTTGGTGGCTGTTCAGAATCAGCCATCGACTACGGCTGCCGAGATTCAGACTTCAACTCCAGTGGTTTCCGAAAATGTTACAGTTCCTGCATCCACAACTCAAATCAACTCTCCGCTTCAATATCAGATGCCGAAAGGTTTTCCGTGGGGAATGCCTTATAACTTTGTGCCAGAGGGGTATCAGCCTACCGTACAACCTATATTTCAGTCTGCATTGTCTCTTCCTCAACCAGAGACAACTACCCTGCCGCCAGTAATTCCATCTGTAACACCTTTTCCGCAACCAGTTATGACGACCGTTGCTCCTGTGGTCCACTCAGTACCATACTTGAATGAACCGGTTTATCCTGCCGAGCCCGCTGAAAGTTTGGGTCTTTTTGACAGAATGGAGGAATTTCAGGATCAGTTTCAGGAAATGCAGAAGGAGCTTAGAGCATTGAAAGGGAAGGATTTGTTTGGGAAGAGTACGCACGATCTTTGTTTAGTTCCGAATGTCAAGATCCCAGCGAAGTTCAAAGTGCCAGACTTTGAGAGATATAAGGGCGATTCGTGTCCTAGAAGTCATTTGACAATGTACGTGAGGAAGATGTCGACGTACTCCGATGATCATGATTTGTTGATTCATTATTTTCAAGACAGCTTGACGGGTGCTGCTCTAAAATGGTATATGGGTTTAGACAGCATTCGGATCCGCAATTTTAACGATCTTAGTGAAGCCTTTGTCCATCAGTACAAGTACAACGTTGACATGGCGCCGGACAGGGATCAACTCCGGGCAATGTCGCAGAGAGACCGAGAATCTTTTAAGGAGTACGCCCAGAGGTGGCGTGAAATTGCTGCTCAAATCTATCCACCTCTTGAGGAGAAAGAGATGACTAAGATATTTTTGAAGACTTTGGGGTCTTTTTACTATGAGAGAATGATAGCCAGCGCACCCAGTGACTTTACCGAAATGGTGAGCATGGGCATGCGATTGGAGGAAGGAATTCGCGAAGGGCGTCTGGTTAAAGAAGGGAGTCCGTCTAGCAATGCGAAGAAGTTCGGAGGTGTTTTCCCGAAGAGAAAAGAGCAAGATGTCAGTGCTTTGTTTCCAGGTAGGCCTAGGAGAGGTTACTCTCACGTCGCGGCAGTCACTCCGGCTGTCCGCACAGCTTTGGTAGCCCCATCTCATCAGACTCCGCCAACTCAACCCCGGCCTTTTCAGCAGCAGCCTCGACAACAGGCTTATCCGTTCAATAATCAGAACCGTTCGCCCAGGAAGCCGCAGTTCGATGCCATTCCTATGACGTATACCGAACTATTCCCTGCTCTCATCAGAAAGAATCTCATCACAACAAATCCACCTCCTGTCGCACCGAACAGTGCTTCTCCGTGGTACAAGGCGGATCAATTCTGTGAATATCATCAAGGGTCGCCGGGGCACAACCTTGAGAATTGCTTTGCTTTGAAGGCGGATGTGCAGAGATTAATTAAGCACGGCATCTTGTCTTTTAAGGATGTGAATCCAAACATCAGAGATAACCCTTTGCCCCGACATGGGGCATCTTCTGTGAATATGGTGGAAGGTTGTCCGGGGAAGTTCCGAGTTTTCCAAGTCGAGCACATCAGAGAATCATTGATCAGGTTACATCAGAGTTTGAGAAGACTTGCCTTTGTTAGGCACCAACATGATTATGACGTTTGTGAGTTTTGTTCAAGAGAAGAGGATTGTCCTATTGTGAAGGAGGACATTCAGAAGTTGCTAGATCAGAGAATTATCACTATTACCTATGACCGAAATCCTGAAGATGAAGTGAATGTTATCACCCCACAATTTAATTTGCCAGAATCAGTAGAGATTGCTTACAACAGCCAGACTGCGTCTGCTGATCCTTTGATTATTTACCCACCTGGCCCTGTGCCTTATAGCTCAGACCAAGCCGTGCCGTACAAGTATAACGCCACCATGATCGAGAATGGGGTAGAGGTCCCCATACCAACTAGACCGTCTTTCGTCAATATTGCCGATGTAAGTAGAGTGACAAGAAGTGGGCGTGTTTTCGCCGCAGTACCGTCGAGAAGACCAGAAGTTCAAGTAAGGAGGCCCATGCCGGCGGAGATCCCTGTAGGAAATGAACCAAGGGTTGAGATAGGTCGATCCAGTGAACCTGTCCCTCACCCTGAAGAAGATGAAATCTTAAAGCTTATCAAAAGAAGCGAGTATAAGATTGTGGACCAGCTTCTGCAAACACCTTCCAAGATTTCCTTGCTTGCCTTATTGAGAGATTCTGGGGCACACAGAGAAGCCTTGATGAAAGTGTTGGACCAGGCGTTCGTAGACCATGATGTGACAGTTGATCAGTTTGACGGGATTGTGGGAAATATAACCTCGTGTAACAACTTGGGTTTCAGTGATGAAGAACTCCCGGAGGAGGGGAGAAACCATAATATGGCTCTGCACATTTCAGTAAGTTGTGGAAACGATACCTTATCAAGCGTGTTGGTGGATACGGGCTCGTCGTTGAATGTGATGCCCAAGACCACGTTGTCTCGACTTACATATCCAGGTGCTCCTATGAGGCCTAGCGGAGTAATTGTTAAAGCATTTGATGGTTCCAGGAAGACAGTTATTGGTGAAGTGGATCTTCCCATAGTGATTGGTCCCCATACTTTTCAAATCACTTTCCAAGTGATGGACATCCGTGCTGCTTATAGTTGTTTATTGGGTCGTCCCTGGATCCATGATGCCGGGGCAGTCACCTCCACGCTCCATCAGAGATTAAAGTTTGTGAGACATGGGAAACTAGTGATGATTGGGGGAGAGCAGGCCATGGTGGTAAGTCATTTATCATCATTTTCTTTTATTGATGCTGACGAGGACGTCGGGACCCAGTTTCAGGGCCTATCTGTTGCTAAGAATACAGTGAAGAAGCAAGGGGCATCCATCTCTTCTTTTGAGGATGCACGGCGAGTAGTGGAGAGTGGTTCGGCCGAAGGATGGGGCCAGGTGTTAACGTTACCCGAGAACAAGTCTGGGGAAGGTTTGGGTTTTCATCCAATATCTGCAAGGGTCAAGAAGGAGGTGGTTGTTCGTCCAATTCAAGAGGTCTTTCGGAGTGCAGGGTTTGTGCACCCTGAGGTTGATGCCGTCATAGATGATGATTCCGAGGAGGATTTGCCCGTGTTTGTGACGCCTGGATTGGCTTGCCAAAACTGGATAGCTGTTGATATTCCTGTGGTTATGCATATTTCCGAGTAATGTTTTGTTTATTTTCCTTTTTGAAAAATCGCTCTGCCCAAGGCGAAACGTATTTTGTGTCGGGCTATGAAAAATAACTCCTTTTGCTCTGCCCAAGGCAAAAGAGAAATGTCTGGGCTTTCTGTTTCAAGTATTTCCCCTTTAATGAATAAAATGTTATTTTGTCCACTGCTGTTTTATTTTTCATTTTTCGGAAATAATAATGAAAATTGATTAAGAACATTTTGTTTTATTTGCACAAATCGATTTCTAAAATAAAGCATAATCATGTGTGCAGATTACTTCATGACTTAACCATCGAAAACAATGATCCTATGCCCTCTCCCGACTTTGAATTCCCTGTGTTCAGAGCCGAAGAAGGGGATGATGAAGAGGTTCCTGTTGAGATTTCCCGTTTGATTGAGCAGGATGAGAAGGTCATTCAACCATTTGAAGAACCTGTAGAGTTGGTCAATTTGGGTGATGAAGAGGTTAGAAAGGAAGTCAAGGTCGGAGCATTGCTTATCCCGGAAGTTAAGGAGAAGATGTTGGAGCTTCTCAGAGAGTATGTTGACGTATTTGCTTGGTCCTACCAAGATATGCCAGGGTTGGACAACGCCATTGTGGAGCATCGTTTACCGTTGAGACCCGAGTGTCCACCGATCAAACAGAAGTTGAGAAGGACTCGTCCTGACATGGCCGACAAGATTAAAGAAGAAGTTCAGAAGCAGATCAACGCAGGTTTTCTTGTGACGTCGGTCTATCCTCAGTGGTTAGCCAACATCGTGCCCGTTGCTAAGAAGGATGGTAAGGTTCGGATGTGTGTAGACTACAGAGATCTGAATAGAGCTAGTCCGAAGGATGATTTCCCATTACCTCATATTGACGTGTTGGTCGACAGTACCGCCAGGTTCAAAGTCTTTTCTTTCATGGATGGCTTCTCCGGTTACAATCAAATCAAGATGGCGCCGGAAGATATGGAAAAGACCGCTTTCATTACACCGTGGGGAACTTTCTGTTATCGAGTTATGCCGTTTGGTTTGAGAAATGCTGGTGCAACGTACCAAAGGGCCATGACTGCTTTGTTCCATGACATGATGCATAAGGAGATTGAAGTGTATGTGGATGACATGATTGCCAAATCACAAACTGAAGAAGATCACTTGGAGCATTTGTTAAAGTTATTCCAGCGTTTGAGAAAGTACAAACTCCGTCTGAATCCCAACAAGTTCACTTTTGGTGTTCGTTCTGGAAGGCTTCTGGGTTTCATTGTCAGTCAAAAAGGCATTGAAGTAGATCCGGATAAAGTCAAAGCTATTCGGGAAATGCCCGCACCCAAGACGGAAAAACAAGTAAGAGGATTCCTTGGGAGACTGAACTACATTTCTAGGTTCATATCTCACATGACTGCTACTTGTGGGCCGATTTTCAAGCTTCTCCGCAAGAACCAAGGATGTGTGTGGACAGAGGATTGTCAGAAAGCTTTCGATAGCATCAAGGAATATTTTCTCAAACCTCCCATTTTGATTCCTCCGATGGAAGGAAGACCTTTGATTATGTACCTGACTATATTGGAAGACTCCATGGGATGTGTGCTTGGTCAGCAAGACAAGACTGGAAGGAAGGAACATGCGGTATACTATCTGAGTAAGAAATTCACAGACTGTGAGTCTCGATACTCAATGCTCGAGAAAACCTGTTGTGCTTTAGCCTGGGCTGCTCGCCGTCTGCGCCAGTATATGATTAATCACACTACTTGGTTGATCTCCAAAATGGACCCAATCAAGTATATCTTTGAGAAGCCCGCCTTATCTGGAAGGATAGCCCGTTGTCAGATGTTGTTATCTGAATATGACATTGAATATCACACTCAGAAAGCAATCAAAGGGAGTATTTTGGCCGATCATTTGGCTCACCAACCAATTGAAGACTATCAATCCATCAAGTTTGACTTCCCCGATGAAGATGTTATGTACTTGAAAGCTAAAGACTGTGAAGAGCCGTTACCTGAAGAAGGACCTGATCCTGAATCCCGTTGGGGTTTGATATTTGACGGAGCTGTGAATTCCTATGGAAATGGAATTGGGGCAATCATCGTTACTCCCCGAGGTACTCATATCCCGTTCACGGCAAGACTGAAGTTTGACTGTACGAATAACATGGCGGAATATGAAGCATGTATTATGGGTCTCGAAGAAGCGGTGGATCTAAGGATTAAGATTCTGGATATTTACGGAGATTCGGCACTGGTGATTAATCAAATCAAAGGAGAATGGGAGACTCGTCATCCTGGTTTGATCCCTTACAGAGACTATGCTAGAAGATTGTTAACTTTCTTCAACAAAGTGGAATTACACCATATCCCTAGAGATGAGAATCAAATGGCTGATGCTTTAGCTACTTTGTCTTCAATGTTTCAAGTGAATGATTGGAATGATGTGCCTACGATCCGGGTTATGCGCCTCGACAGACCTGCTCATGTGTTCTCAGTGGAAGAGGTCACCGACGACAAACATTGGTTCTATGACATCAAACGTGTTCTTCAAACTCAAGAGTACCCGCCTGGGGCATCCAATAAGGATAGGAAGACGTTGAGAAGATTAGCAAGCAGTTTCTTTCTGAATGAAGAAGTGTTGTATAAGAGGAATTACGACATGGTCTTGCTCAGATGTGTAGACAGACGTGAAGCAGACACGCTGATGCAAGAAGTGCACGAAGGATCCTTTGGCACTCATGCCAATGGACATGCAATGGCTAGAAAGATGTTGAGAGCTGGTTACTATTGGATGACAATGGAATCTGATTGCTGCAAGTATGTGAAGAAGTGTCATAAATGCCAGATTTATGCGGACAAGATGCACGTGCCGCCGACCCTCCTCAATGTTATATCTTCACCTTGGCCTTTCTCTATGTGGGGCATTGATATGATTGGGATGATTGAACCCAAAGCTTCGAATGGTCATCGCTTCATCTTGGTAGCGATCGATTATTTTACTAAATGGGTGGAGGCAGCATCATATGCTAATGTAACCAGACAGGTGGTAGTCAGATTTATCAAGAATCAGATCATTTGTCGGTATGGTATCCCGAGTAAGATCATCACTGATAATGGGTCGAATTTGAATAACAAGATGAT
Source organism: Vicia faba (assembly GCA_948472305.1). Taxonomy (NCBI): domain Eukaryota; kingdom Viridiplantae; phylum Streptophyta; class Magnoliopsida; order Fabales; family Fabaceae; genus Vicia; species Vicia faba. The sequence continues at coordinate 1,300,021,848 of OX451738.1, forward strand.
GAAGGAGCTTTGTGAAGAGTTCAAGATCGAACATCATAATTCCTCTCCTTACAGGCCGAAGATGAATGGGGTTGTTGAAGCTGCTAACAAGAACATCAAGAAGATTGTCCAGAAGATGGTGGTAACTTATAAGGACTGGCATGAAATGCTTCCGTTTGCTTTACACGGGTATCGTACTTCGGTTCGAACTTCAACAGGCGTGACCCCTTTCTCCCTAGTTTATGGTATGGAAGCAGTACTCCCCGTGGAGGTTGAGATTCCGTCTCTGAGAGTGTTGATGGAAGCCAAGCTTTCTGAGGCCGAATGGTGTCAAAGTAGATACGATCAGTTGAATTTAATCGAAGAAAAGAGATTGACAGCTTTGTGTCACGGTCAGTTGTATCAGCAGAGAATGAAGAAGGCTTTTGACAAGAAGGTTCGACCGCGCGAGTTAAGAGAAGGTGACCTTGTGCTCAAGAAGATATTATCTTTCCAACCTGATTCTAGGGGCAAATGGGCTCCGAACTATGAAGGACCGTATGTTGTTAAGAAAGTTTTCTCTGGAGGTGCCATGATTCTCGCCAATATGGATGGCGAAGACCTCCCGCGTCCCTTGAACGCCGATGCAGTCAAGAAGTATTTCGCTTAAGCAAATTTCTGGTCAAATCAGTTTCAGCATCTGAACACATTCTGGAATTCAAAGTTGTTAGGGAGAATAGCGATCACTGTTTTGTGTGACCTTTTATTTCATGTACTATTTCCCCAAATCTTTGTAAACCGTTGGAGTCGCATTGTTAGCGAACAACCTCTCATTAATAAAGATTGAGCACTTATCTTTTGTAGGCAAAATTTTAATTTTATGGAAAATACTTGAAACAAATTTACTTAAATGTCCTTATTTTAAAAAAATGTGTCGTGAATAACGAAAGGAATATTAACAGTTCGTTCCAAGGATGGCAAAGCCATGAAATGCAAAACAGTACGGTAGTTTATCCTTGCATCATGAGTGTGTGTCGTTTCGAAATCGTCATGAGGTGTTAGTTGTGTTAAAATTGTGTTTTTTTTCGGGGTACTAAGTTTAGTGACTCCCCAGCTGTTCCCGTTGAGCTTCGTTTTGGCTATCTCGATCTAGGCGATTTCTGAAATGTGGTGCATTTTGTCTCATACCTTGATCTATTAATGGTAGAAGTTTGGATTTGGATGTTCTTCTTCTCGGAGGATTCGGACCTTGTAGCATGGTACCCTCCGACGTTGCTGTGTGTTTCCAGTTCCGTTTATCGTCCGTCTTTTCAAGATTGGCCGAGTATCTATTTCGCTGTGACATCTCATTATCTCCAAGATATTTCATCTGTCTGTTTTGTCAGCATAACATTCACTTATTCATCTACACTCATATCAGCATGCATATCCACATTTGCCGTTGATTTTTGAGTCTTGCTTTGTTTGTTCGAACAACGTACATATGTTCTTTCCAGGTAGAAAGTTAGCTTAGGCAGAAAACGTGCTTCCTTTCTAAGTTCCCCAATTGAGTTACTTTCTCATCGGGTGGAGTCTTGCTTGACTGTTTTCTTCCTAGGCTATCCCTGGATGAAGTTGCTGCCTCTTGCATAGGCTATCTCTTTGATTTTCCCCAGTGAAATCGCGACCTAGGCAGTTGGTGCATTTATTTTGCACGTTAAAGTATTTGATCTCCTCGGGAAGGATTGATTCAGGGTTCTCTTTGATGAAGATCTTATTCTCTGCCAATATCATCGCAGTTTCCTTCCGAATTATTTTGGAAAACGACAAGCGGTAGCTCTTCATGAGCAACTTGTACGTTTACTTGTTGAAAGCGCCGAGCAGTAGTTCTTCATGAGCTACTAGTGCGTCATTTATTCTTTTCGAAAGCGCCGAGCAGTAGTTCTTCATGAGCTACTAGTGCGTCATTTATTCTTTTCGAAAGCGCCGAGCAGTAGTTCTTCATGAGCTACTAGTGCGTCATTTATTCTTTTCGAAAGCGCCGAGCAGTAGTTCTTCATGAGCTACTAGTGCGTCATTTATTCTTTTCGAAGCGCCGAGCAGTAGTTCTTCACGAGCTACTAATGCGTCTTTTTTCTTTTTTCTGAAAGCAACAAGCAGCAAACTCTTCATGAGTTACCAGTACGTTATTACTTTTCTGGACGACAACAAGCGGCAGCTTCTTTATTTGAGCAGCTTGTATGTTATTGGTATTTTCTTTGGACGACAGCAAGTGGTAGCCTCTTTATTTGAGCAACTTGTTTGTTATCGGTATTTTCGTCGGACGACAACAAGCGGCAGCTTCTTTATTTGAGCAGCTTGTATGTTATTGGTATTTTCTCTGGACGACAACAAATGGAAGTTTTCTTTATTTGAACAACCTTCGTATCTACAGTCTCATTACCTCAGCATTAATGAGTATATCTCTGAAAATCTAGCAAAGAAGTCTGTTACGAATCTGTACCTCCAAAAGTCGGTAACCAGTTATCAGCAATTTGATACTCTCTGTCTACCGTCGACCTTGAGTTGCGAACTCACTGTTTTGGGTCAATAATCTGTTACGGCCTATGCAAGATGCTCTCTTTGTTAGGGTTAGAGGTTGTATTCCCTCGATTTTTATTCGCTGTCAGGAGTTTGTCGTTTGAAGTCGATAGCTCGTTTTCCCCAGTAGCGTGTAATTCATGTCACTGTGTTTTGTTGGTGTTCGATTCCTCCAACATTTGTCTTGTTTCATATAATATCTTTCTCTGTGAATTCAAGCACTACATTCATATCACTGCATGATGACGGCATCTTAGGACAAAATTTGCGTAATTATGTATTTAAGTACCTTCAATCTCGTCGAAACGAAGACTTTAATCGTCATATCTCCGGATAGAAGGAACTTAAATAGGGGCAGCTGTGGTACCCCAAATTTTGACCTAAGATACCGTCTTCCATCTGCATTATTCGCATTGCGAGGGTTTTCACATATTTTATCAAATTTTCAAAGCAGTTTAAAAATTCATAACTTTTTCGAGTCGGGAGTTGTTTATTTGTTGAACGCTAAATTTATTAACTGATCAAGACTTAAACAACGTTCATTGATTATTTATTATCTTAAATTCAAATAATTGGAATTTATTTTCGATTATTATGTAATTTAAAGATTTATAAATAATAAAATAAATATTTGAAAAAAGGTTTATTAATTGATCAAATAATGTTTATTAATTATTCATTATCCTAAATTTAAATAATGGGAACTTGTTTTCCGTTATTATATAATTTGAAGGTTTATGAATAATGAAATAAACATTTGAAAATGAGTATATTAATTGATCAAGCAATGTTTATTTGATTATTTATTGTTCTAAATTTAAATAGCTGAAATTCTATTTTTTCAAGTTATTATAATTTAGAAGAATTAAAAATAATAATAAAGTAAACGATTGAAGTTATTAATTGATCAATGATATTTATTTATTTGTTTATCATTCTGAATTTAAATGATTAGATTTGATTTTTAGTCATTATATAATTTAAAGAATTATAAACAATAAATAAATAATTGGAAAGAAAAAGAATTAATTGAGAAATAATAGAATTTTTATTCACTTTATTCTATTTATTACAATTGTCATTTAAATATTTGTGTTATTACAAAATATTTATAAAGGCAATTACACAAATGCTTAAAGTAAAATAAAAAGCTATTTTTTAATTCTAATTCTAAATCATCCATCCAATGCTCTTGTTTGCTCATTTAATTTTACCTGCGGAAACAATTAAAAGAAAGTCAGAATTGAATAAATAATTAAAATGCAGAAAATAAATTTAATGTTCATCATTAAAATCAAACGGCCGGAATCAGTTTGCCCTTTTTGCAAATCGCGGGATTTCTCCCGGTTCACAAAAAGGGAGGAATTTTTTTATGAATGCATAATTAAAAAATAACACATTCCAAAATCAATTGCATTTTTATCAAAAAAGCCCACTGCATATTTCAAATATGCATAAATTCAATTTTGGTCAAAAGCTACATAAACCATAAAAAAACAGCATATGCAAGTTCACATAACAACAAGCAACGTTAACCTGCATCATTATGGGAGGATAACATAGGCTCCCATGCAAGACAAAAGAGGAGATATGCAATTTTTAAAACAATGTATGCAAGCAATATATGTTTCCATTTTTCATCATATTCCAGCCTGTTTGGTTTTTCAGAACAGCAGTACAGATATCACATTTATGTATCATTTATGTACTTGAGGTAGAGAGAAGAAGAGGCTTAGTTTTGCAGGTTTTGATTTAAGCATGAAATAGGAATAAAGTCAAACATATGAAGCAGCATATATGCAGAACATCAGGAAAATATATTAAATATATTCAGACCTGAGCCATGAGCAAAGATACCAACGGTCATATGAGAAGGGAACTCCTTCAAAAAGGATAAGTCTTAGCCTGCATAAAAGAGGATATACAAGACTACCAAACCAGATACCATAGTCCATTTTGCAAAAACATCACTGCATCAAAACTATTCAAACCATAACCATTTCCAAACATAACCTGCATACTGCTATATACCATAGTCCATTTTGCAAAAACATCACTGCTATCAAAACCTTAGCATATTTCTACACAACCATCACTGCATCAAACTTTTCAAACCATAAACCTTAGCATATTTCTACACAACCATCACTGCATACTGCTATCAAAACCATGGCATATCTCTACATAGAACCTACATCAAAACCTATACAAACCATTTCCAAACATAACCTGCATACTGCTGAACCTGTTATCTGCTAAACAATAGACTAGAAAACCAAAACCACAAGATTGTGCAACACTAGAAATTTTCAAAAAAAAGAACACGACCTTGACGTCAACATAACGAAGTTGCAGCTGGACAATAAGAAAGCCTACTGTTTACAGAAGGAACATACCTGGTTTGTAGTTTCTTTTCATGTCAATTAAATTATACCATTTATCTCTATTTATCATTGTTTTGCATTCGGTAAATATAATCCCTAAAAAAAATCAAATTAGTAGCCACGTTAATAACAACCATGGAATATCCAGAGTAGGAATTGAAGTGAAAATAAAAATTGAAAACGTTTACCTCTTCATTCTTAACCTGCTACCATCCGCCCTTTTCGTCAACCACAATCTTTTTCAAACATCTTGCTACCTCCACTGTGCAATTTCTGAACCACCCTCGCATGCTCTTCCATATGTCCGCTCAACGACATCCCCTCCTTTTACTTCCAACCACAGCAACATATCAAATCTTTGTTCTAACACCTACACAATCATAAACACATTGTCAATTTTAAAGCCAAAATAATAAACAAGTTCACAAATCTGCTTCTTCTCTTTAATCAATTTCTCATTAATTCAATCAAAATGGCTCACTCATCAAACACAAAACAAGTTTGACTGACTTACCTTTGTTTTCATCGATCTAGCAAAGATATCTTCCTTCCTACACTTTCGTCTTCACTTCAATCATCTTCATCGCTTCTATACCCGAACTTTCGTCTTCACTTCAATCATCTTCATCGCTTCTATACCCGAACTTTCGTCTTCACTTCAATCATCTTCATCGCTTCTATACCCAAACTTTCGTCTTCACTTCAATCATCTTCATCGCTTCTATACCCGAACTTTCGTCTTCACTTCAATCATCTTCATCGTGTCGTTTCTCTACTTCAATCAACACACGTGCAACATTAGAAACAATTCAGATATAGAGCTTTTTCATAAAAAAAAAAGAAGATTAAGAAGGCCACTTATATTAGAAAATATACGCAGGAAGATCATAACATACCTTTAACCTCTGTTTCCATAACCCTCATGTTAAACTTTTCTTCAACAACATCATCGCGTTCGCATCATTGTGAACGACCACTTTTTCTGCGAATCCAACATAAATCATGTTAACATCGTTATCTCCCTCATATCTATGCCGAATCATCGTCATTATCTCCTTCTGAAATCACCCATTTAACCTTCAATATCATTACAGTTTTAAATCAAAAACAAAAACCTTTATTTCACAAAACATTCCATTCAAAAATCTTAATTTGAAAAAAGAAGGGAAGCAAAGTACCTTTAACCGCAACCACCACTATAATGCCTACACGAAGGATTTCCCAGCACAATAAGCAGAAAAGGACAATAACTCATTGAAAGATGAATACAAGCATTTGAGGGCCACTTCCTCAGACAATAGTCATTTAGAAGAAAAATGTGAAATTAAAGAAGTCCGGGAAGAATTACCTCAAAGAAGTATTTCTCTTGATGCTACTGAGAAGGAAGAACTTCTCAAGGAAATTCAGAATCTGAGAACCAAGCTGCAGTTATACAGTGACGCACCAGTTAAAATGTCCACCGACAGACTGAGGTCTTCATTAATATCAAGATCCATTCAATTGCGAAAAAGTGGTGTATTTTCATCTAATGGTAGAGGAAGATGCTTCTTTAGTTGCTACTGAAGACACTACCAAATGCTTCTATAGGCGATAAATCAGGCAAGAAGGTAATGCAGAGAAACAAAGGGAAGTGGAAGAATTTACCTGTCGGAAGCAAGCTCTGGCGAATCTTGATTTTGGTGATGCAGCGAAATCCAAAAACTGATTCATAATTTGTTTTTCTCTGCACCGATTCTTCTTTTTCTCTTCTGCGTTTCCGTTTTTCCTCTCGCGTTCTGGGTTTGATTTGTGGCGTTATTGAGGTGAGGATGTTGTTTGCGTTAGATGAAACGGAATGTTAAAGCAGAGATGGTTTACAGTAGAGTTTTTGTGATGCGAGATCGAGATAGATGCAGGTGATGTGATGATTCGGTGTTGATGATTGAAGGAAGATGATGGTTGAGGTTCCACCAGCGGCGGCCAAACTAGCGTTCCTAGGGTTTTTTTTCGCTTCATCATTTGTGTTTCTTTCTCTTGGGTCTGGGTCTTCCAACGACCCGGCCCATTTCCCTCACCTAGCTCATTTTCTTTTTTAACTTAAGCCCATCTTTTATTTCCCTTTTAGTTAAATTCCATTCTTTTTCTTAACTTAATTAATTTAAATTAGTTAGTTTCCTTAGGAATAAACATATAGTTTTAATTAAATAATTTTCAATATTTTATCCAAATCTTATTAGTTTAAGTCTTAATTTAGTAAATCAAAATAAGAGATTGTAACTTAAAACATTTTTTTAATCATTGACTAATTTTATTAATTTAAACTCTTAGGATTTAATTTAGTAATCTTAGTATCTTTTTTTTTTAAATTAGACTTAAGTTAGTAGCATTAAGTTTTAATTTAATTTAAAGAATTCTTAAAAGTAATACTTTTTATTTATATTACAAAAAAAAAACATAAAAAATAGAAACATATAAAAACCTAAAAAACATTTCTATTAATTCTCATTACTTTTTATCTATGTTAAAATGCGTAACCAATTAAAACATTTTTCTCTTCATATATTAAACAAAAAATCAAAAATGCATGTTCACGCTCAGTCTCTTATTTAATTTGTTGTATATTATTTATCTCATAATTTTCTGTTTAAATATCTTGCATTTACTTGATTATTCGGTTTGTGTTAATCCAAAGGGAATTGTCTAATTTTTGTTGACTTCATGTCCTCAAAAACGATCGAGCGAATACTCTCATTCATTAAAAACTTAGGTTAATTTTCCTTCAAATATTCAACCTTTTCGAGACTTATACCTTTTAAGCAAAAACTTCGACATTAGGTCGTCGTATCTTCAAAAACCCTGTCTGTATCCCATTTCGGCCAAAACGATTCATTTTTCAATCAAGCAATCAATTTTAAATAAAACAGATATTTCAAAAGGTTCCTATAGAGTACTATAGATGCATTGGGTGCTAATACCTTCCCATTGTATAACCAACCCCCGAACCATAAGATCTCTTTTTCAAAAACGCTTTGTATTTTCAGTATTATTTACATTGCATATTTAGGGTTTTATTTCGCTCTTTTCCCTTTTCCTTTGGAAACAATAAAGCGCGGTGGCGACTCTTGCTTTTGTGAGACGAATTAATCAATAATTCGATCTCCGATTTACCCCGCTACATTTTTTATCGCTACAATCATCTGCAAAAGTTGTTCGACCGGTTGAAACTGTACAAGCTGAGATTGAACCCGAACAAGTGCACCTTCGGGGTAAGATCGGGAAAATTGCTAGGCTTCGTGGTCAGTGACAAGGGAATTCAAGTGGACCCTGCTAAGGTCAAAGCTATTCAAGAGATGCCAGTCCCTAAGACGGAGAAGGAGGTCAGAGGCTTTTTAGGACGCCTGAATTACATTGCTCGGTTCATCTCACATATGACTGCTACTTGTGAGCCAATCTTCAAGCTGCTGAAGAAAGATCAGGTAGTACGTTGGAATGATGAATGTCAGGCCGCCTTTGACAAAATCAAAGAGTATCTCCAAGAACCACCTATCCTTATGCCACCGGTTGAAGGGAGACCTCTGATACTATATCTAACAGTGCTTGACAACTCAATGGGGTGTGTGCTGGGGCAGCATGACGAGTCTGGCCGAAAAGAGCACGCCATTTATTACCTTAGCAAAAAGTTTACCGACTGTGAGACCCGATACTCACTGCTTGAGAAAACTTGATGCGCTTTGGTATGGGCTGCTCGCCGGCTGAGACAGTATATGCTGACTCACACTACCTTATTGATCTCAAAAATGGATCCTATAAAGTACATATTCGAAAAGCCTGCTCTGTCTGGGAGAATTGCAAGATGGCAAATGATCTTGACGGAATACGACATTCAGTACACGACCCAGAAAGCCATCAAGGGAAGTGTATTGGCAGACCACCTGGCACATCAAGCTGTAGATGATTATCAGTCTATGAACTTCGAGTTTTCGGATGAGAGCATCATGATAGTGACAGATTGTGAAGTACCTGGACCGGATGAAGGACCTGAACCAGGATCCCGATGGTCTATGCACTTTGACGGAGCCTCCAATGCTTTGGGAAATGGTATCGGCGCCATAATCATATCTCCACAAGGTACTCATACTCCACTCACTGCCCGGCGGTGTTTCAACTGTACCAACAACATGGCGGAGTATGAGGCGTGCATCATGGGTCTTCAAGCTGCGATCGACCTAAGGATCAAATTTCTAAGTGTCTTCAGAGATTCCGCTCTTGTGATCAATCAGATCAAAGGAGAGTGGGATACGAAACATCCAAACTTGATTCCTTACAAAGAATGTATGTTGACCCTGATTCCCCACTTCACAGAGATAACCTTTGAGCACTTTCCAAGAGAAGAGAATCAGTTAGCGGACGCGTTAGCTACAATGTCTTCTATGTTCGAGGTCAAATGGGATAATGAGGATCCCCGGATCATCATCTGGAAACTGGATGAACCAGCATACTGTTGTGATCTCGAAACTGAATTGGTGACTGAGAAGCCTTGGTACCATGAAGTGAAGAGATATCTGGAAGCTCAGGAATACCCTGAAGGTGCATCTGTCAATGATAAGAAATTCCTGAGGAGGTTCGCAGCAAAGTTCTTCCTTAGCAACGGCATCTTGTATAAACGAAACCATGATTCAACCTTACTGCGTTGTGTGGATAAGACTGAAGCAGAAAGGATCATGGAAGAGCTACATGAAGGGACCTTTGGTACGCATTCCAGTGGACATACTATGGCTAAGAAGATCCTACGGGCAGGATATTACTGGTCCACAATGGAAGCTGATTGTTACCAACATTCCAGGACATGCCACAAGTGCCAGATTTATGCAGACAAGGTGCATGTTCCCCCGGTTCCCCTGAATGTTCTGACCGCGCCTTGGCCGTTTGCAATGTGGGGCATAGACATGATCGGCGAGATTAAACCTACGGCATCCAATGGACATCGCTTCATCCTAGTGGCGATTGATTATTTTACGAAGTGGGTTGAGGCAGCATCCTATGCTACGGTAACCAAGACTGTTGTGGCACGGTTCATTCGACATAATCTGATCTGTTGATACGGCGTCCCTGAGCGGATTATTACAGACAACGGTACCAATCTGAATAACAAGATGATCGCTGAGCTCTGCGAACAGTTCAAGATACAGCACCACAATTCTTCTCCTTACAGACCGAAGATGAATGGGGCTGTAGAAGCAGCAAATAAGAACATCAAGAAAATCGTGCAGAAGATGACAGTGACCTATAAAGATTGGCACGAGATGTTACCGTTCGCTCTACATGGGTACCGTACCTCAGCTAGGACGTCAACCAGGGCAACTCCTTTCTCTCTGGTTTATGGTATGGAGGCAGTCTTACCGATCGAAGTGCAAATACCCTCTATCCGGATAATGAAGGATGCAAATCTGAACGAAGATGATTGGATCCAGACACGACTTGATCAGCTCAACCTCATTGATGAAAAGAGACTTGCTGCTATCTGTCATGGGCAGACGTATCAGAAATGGATGATCAGGGCATTTAACAAAAAGGTCAGACCACAAGAATATCAAGTCGGGGATCTGGTGATCAAGAGAATCATCCTTCCTCAGAGTGATCCAAGGGGCAAATGGACCCCTACATACGAAGGGCCATTTGTGGTTAAGCATGTGTTCTCAGGAGGAGCCATGATTCTGACCAATATGGATGGTGACGACCTTCCTCACCCCGCCAATGCAGACATAGTAAAAAAATACTACGCATGAAAAAAGACCCACTAGGCTGACATGCCTAGGCAAAAATTAGGGCTTCCCGGCGAACCAAAAGGGTTCGGGCAAAATGAAGGGATGAAAATGAAAAAAATTTGTACACCCGGCAAGTCGAAAACCTGAAAAGGCGGCTTGGGCAAAAATGGGTATCCCGGAGGACTGAAAACCCGAAAGGGCGGTCCAGGCAAAAATTAGGGATAAAAGCGTAATACTATGTCTCATTGATCACTTTGCATCCAGAATCCGGTATCTACATCAAGTTCAGACGGCGTCGATCAATCAGCTTCACCTTCAACCAAGGTCGTCAAGTGATGAGACGCTCAGAGTTATAAAGGCAATAGCAGAGTTGAAACCCAGTGGGATCATTCACTTCACACAGCTGTTTTATTTTCTTTTGTACAAAATCTGTATAAACTCTTTTGTTCGGCGACGTTCTCTTACTAGGACGTCAGCCTCTTGTACACAAAACGCCTATTTTCAGGCCATTCAAAATCAATACAAATATATTTTCAGCTAAACGTGCCAAGTGTTTTTCTTTTTCTGTTTTGTTTTGCGAAGAACGTCCAAGGTTCAATTTGTGATATATGCATTGACAATAATTTGCTAACTCATAAATATTTACATACGAAACAAAGGAATTAATTGCAGGTGACACTAGAAACAGGGGCAATAAAAGAGTTGTCTAAACAATCTGATTGTTCTATCCTCCAAGGTACCAAGGTAAGTTCAGCTAAACAACATGACCGGTACATCTTAATTCCCCAGAGAATAAGTCAGCAGCCAGTACACTCTTCTCCAGGCAGAGTTATCAAGTCTCAAGGAAATTGGGTATCCCCCAGCAGATCCCAACATTCCCCAGCAGTATACCTATATTCTTAACAAGCATCCCCGGCAGTCTTGGTCTAAAGATTGTTCCCCGGCGGCACATTAACATTCAAAGGAATCACTTCCCCGACATAGTTCAAGACTTCCCCAAGAGAGTCCGATCTAGTTCCCCAGGAAAATTGGAATTCATCTCCCCAAGCAGTAAGCTTATCCCCAGTAAATTCTGGAAGCTTATCCTCGCAGAGCACGAACGCGTCGTCCGGCTTTATTCAAAGAGTTATTTCCTTAACAGGATATAACTGGGTTATCTTCAGCCAAAAGCCACGGAAAGAGCGTCCTCGACGAAGTCTTCTTACCCCAGCGAAGTCCATCAACACTTCCAACAACAAGGGTATCCCCAGCAAATTATCATCAACACTCAGCAAGGCATCCCTCTTCCCACAGAGTATTGCTTCCCAGCATGATCGCTAGAGTATCTTTTCTCCCCGCAGAATCTTCCATTTGCAAAGTTTATTCCGCAACAGAGTCATCTTCTCTTATCGGTATTCTTGCAGTTATCATCCCCAGCAGAAGCAAAATCTATTCTCCAACAGTAGCCCAGGAGTGACTTCCCGGCATCCGTCAAGGATTTACTTTCCTAGACAAAAACATACATCACATATATCATTATGGCATGCATAGACGCATTATGTCATACAAATCTCATTTATGTTGAGAACATCATCGCTTGATCCATATCATGCATTGCATATGACTGACCTTTACCTTTCAGGAAAGATGCAGTTGAGATTCTCAATCATATTTCAAGACCTAGACCGGTTCAGTTAATCGACTCCAAAGATTTCTTATCCAGTCCCAGGCCTTCTCTAGTCCAGCTAAATCGACTCCCAATAGATTTTTCTGATGAAGACTCAGTAGAAGTTATCCCTATGGTTCCCTCTCCGACGGCGAGTGAGGTGGTAAGTCCTTTTCAGATGTTTCCCTCTCCGACGGTGAGTGAGGTGATAGTCTCCTATGGTTCCCTCTCCGACAGCGAGTGAGGTGGTAAGTCCTTTTCAGATGTTTCCCTCTCCGACGGTGAGTGAGGTGATAGTCTCCTATGGTTCCCTCTCCGACGGCGAGTGAGGTGGTAAGTCCTTTTCAGATGTTTCCCTCTCCGACGGTGAGTGAGGTGATAGTCTCCTATGGTTCCCTCTCCGACGGTGAGTGAGGTGGTAAGTCCTTTTCAGATGTTTCCCTCTCCGACGGTGAGTGAGGTGATAGTCTCCTATGGTTCCCTCTCCGACGGTGAGTGAGGTGGTAAGTCCTTTTCGGATGTTTCCTTCTCCGACGGTGAGTGAGGTGATAGTCTCCTATGGTTCCCTCTCCGACGGTGAGTGAGGTGGTAAGTCCTTTTCAGATGTTTCCCTCACCGACGGTGAGTGAGGTGATAGTCTCCTATGGTTCCCTCTCCGACGGTGAGTGAGGTGGTAAGTCCTTTTCAGATGTTTCCCTCTCCGACGGTGAGTGAGGTGATAGTCTCCTATGGTTCCCTCTCCGAAGGTGAGTGAGGTGGTAAGTCCTTTTCAGATGTTTCCCTCTCCGACGGTGAGTGAGGTGATAATCTCCTATGGTTCCCTCTCCGACGGTGAGTGAGGTGGTAAGTCCTTTTCAGATGTTTCCCTCTCCGACGGTGAGTGAGGTGATAGTCTCCTATGGTTCCCTCTCCGACGGTGAGTGAGGTGGTAAGTCCTTTTTAGATGTTTCCCTCTCCGACGGTGAGTGAGGTGATAGTCTCCTATGGTTCCCTCTCCGACGGTGAGTGAGGTGGTAAGTCCTTTTCAGATGTTTCCCTCTCCGACGGTGACTGAGGTGATAATCTCCTATGGTTCCCTCTCCGACGGTGAGTGAGGTGATAATCTCCTATGGTTCCCTCTCCGAAGATGAGTGAGGTGGTAATTCCTTTTCAGATGGTTCCCTCTCCGACGGTGAGTGAGGTGATAATCTCCTATGGTTCCCTCTCCGACGGTGAGTGAGGTGGTAATTCCTTTTCAGATGGTTCCCTCTCCGACGGTGAGTGAGGTGATAATCTCCTATGGTTCCCTCTCCGACAGTGAGTGAGGCGATAATTCCTTTTCAGATGGTTCCCTCTCCGACGGTGAGTGAGGTGACAATTCCCTTTCAGATTATAATTGCCTATGGTTCTCTCCCCGATACTGCAAAGATGGTAATTCCCACCAAGATTTTCTCAACGAGCGTTGTTGAAGTTAAAATCACTCAAGGTTCTCTTACCATTCATACTTAGGCAGTAACCATCCCTGGTTCATTCATCATCTTTTGAAGTTCCAGACTCAGCTCCTGTAACCAGTCAGGACACCTCTATACCAAGCATCTGAAAACCAGCTCCTGCAACGTGTCAGGTACTTATTTTTCTTTTGCAGGTATGCAGGTTCTCGCTAAGGAATCTCTTACGCGATCAACATCCAGATGGCATCTATAAGCCCATTCCATCATCACACTGCTACTATGTGAGCGCAAATTTCTGGGCACTCTAGTGTTCAATCATCTTCCACCTTCGGATTACGAAAGGCACGTCAGCCAATCTGCATCCTCAGGTCTAAGAAGATTGAACAGGGGCAACTGTTGTACCCCAAAATTTGCCCTCCCATATTCTCCAAGAAATTGCCAAGTCAAGCTACAAAATTCCCCAAGGGTTGCGCAGTGCAAAGGTCTCCTATACAGTCAAGATTAGGGTTTGTGTTCTGGTCAAGAAAATGAAGTTTCCAAAGGTCCAATCAAGTCTCATATGCCTACAAATATGGTCAAGCATCCTCATATCAAGTTTCAAGGCATTCAGCTCAAAATTGCACAGTCAAAAACCCTAATTGCACTACAGTCAACTGTAGGGGCCAAATGGTCATTTGACAGTCAAAAGTTCAAATTTTTGGTCAACATATCATTTTGAAGCCACAAACATCATTTGATCAATGCTTGATCATGATTCTCAAAATTTGGCTCAGAAATCATCAAGATGCAAAAGTTTCCTTATTTGGACAGCTGAAAAAAGTCAACTGAAATTGACCAGGGCATAACTTTCACATGGATTATCAGAAAAATTCCATCCAAAGCTCATTTTGAAGAGAAAGACATTTCCTACAACTCATCTGCATACTTCAAATCCAAGAAATGCTCTCACAAAAAGTTATCAATTTCAACATTATAGGTCATTTTCAAAAGTCAACAAAAAGGGACTTTAAGTCAAAGGCCATAACTTGAGATTGGTAAATCAAAATGACATGGGACCAAAGGCATTGGTTAGAGGACTCAAAGACCTTTCCAAAATGTCCAAGAACATGAGAAAAGCTTAAAAATTGAGCAAGTTATGCCTTGTGGAAGTTGGGAAATTTTTGGATATTTTGAAAGGTCAACATTGATTCAAATGACCTAAAATTGCTAATGGGCCCATTTTTCTTCCACAATTCATCATTCCAAGCATGTGCACGACCACTTGGCCCAAAGGGAAGTATTTCTTCATTTTTTATTTATTTATTTGAATTTTTATTTATATTAATTCATTTAAATCATTTAAATATGTGAAAAAATATTTAACTTAACCTAACCAATCTTTTTATACATGTTTTAGCCTCAAGATTTCGTGTATATACAAATAAGGAAATATTTGGATTGATTGATCATGATTGAGAACAAAGAACACATGGAAAAGATTGGAAAAGATTCTTAAAAATCAAATTTTCAAAAACCATCATTGCATTGGATTTGTTCTACTTTTGTTAACCTAATGGACTCACTACATATGATAGAACACAACCCTAATCAGAATAGAGACTAAGCTGCGCAAAAGAACACAAAGCAAACTTGAAATTTTTCTCCACAAAGTCAATTCTGAAATCATCTTTACAGGTTGATTCAAAGCCTAATTCTTGTTCCATTAGCTTGCCAGGGTTGTCCAGAAGCGATTGCAATCAAGAACAGCCATCAAAACCTCAGGAATTGGTATACTGAACTGGGAATACCTCATGAAAAATCCATGATCGTATTTTAACTTCTAGGCATTCTCATGGCATTCTAATGATTGATTTACATTCCTTGTGAAGTTCTGAAGCTAACCAATATAGTTAATTGCTTTTGTATGTGCTACACGCGATTATGCCATGTTTGTTTTCTAGGGTTTGCAGGATGTGAAATTAGGGATTTTGAAACGATGAAAAATTGAGACTTATGACCACCATCATTCACATCAACGCGTGGGGACGAACCAGAACCAGCCCTCACGCTCAATTTATGAGTGCTTGAGAGCTAATCGCTATTTTCTAATAGCATGCCTAAAAGAACGCGTATAAAACCGTTGCCTCATGTTTTTGTATTTCAGGGATGGTGAAGAAGACGAATTCGTGGCAGGCGACGACTGGTTGGTTTAAAATTCGCGCGCAATAATCCATTAATGCGTTGTTTCATATTATATTATTTGTTGTTGTTTATTTAACAAAAGAGTTCAGTGGTTCAGCTGGCAAGCGTTGAGTGCATTCACGTCCAAGACCTAGGTTCGAGCCCCAGGTCTGCATTATTCTTCATATTATTTTTCAAACAAGGTTCACATGCCGTTTCACTTACTGAGGACCATGATACGCTTCCAAATCAAGCGTGACACGTCCCTCTCAAGATCAATCCAAAGGCATAGAGTGGAGGAACACCATAAGCTCAGGTCAACATTGCTACACGCTAGTGGGAAAGTCAAACGGACCTGAAGGTCATTGGGCCTGAATTACCAAGGCCAAACCTCCCATTTGGGGACTACCACCCCCCCTGGTTTGCAATTCTCTATATTTCTTATATTTTATTTTCAATTATTATTTTATTTTCTTTATTGTTTTAAATTAATTAATTATTTCTATAAAATATAAAAAATGCCTAAAAATCAGAAAAGATAAAAAATTATAATAAATATTTTTATTTTAATATTTTCTTGTAAATAAATGCATGAAAGTTAATTAGTTTAAATTAGGGTTTTAATTTTAATTCCTTTCATAACAAAATCTAAAAATATAGAACTAGGTTTAATTAATGTTTTATTCCTTTTTAATTTTTCTTTTTCATAATAATATTATTTAATTTATTTATTCTCATAATCAAATTTGCAAATAAAAATTAGGTTTAATTTAGGTTAAATTTTAACGTCTTCTTAATAAATTAAAATAAAATAGAATTAGGGTTAGCGTTTAATTGCAATTAATTTTTTCTATTAAATCTTAAAATACATAAAAATACCAAAAAAACAAAAACAATTTCTTTTCTTAATTAATTAATTTATGTAATTTTAATATTTTGCAAAAGGGTCCAACGCCCTCGTTTCGATTTAATTTCGCATATTTATTTTATGTACCTCTCCCGAAGCCATGTAATTTAATTACTTCTCACACTTTCAATTTATTTATTTTTCTGTCAAATCGGGTCCTGGTTAATTTTTGGCGATGTGGACCCGCGCCATTTGTAATAGCTTTAGATTTACTTTTCCTCGCAATTTTTAACTGTTAATCAAGGCATGAAAGAATGTATGGACAAAAATAAAAACAAACGTTAGATCACCAATAACATGACAAGACAAATACAAATGAAAACGACACACAAATCGCACACACCACCCCTAGGGTACGCCTCACTGTTGCCTTGCCTCGAAAGGTGATCGTCGAGTAGAGGATGTCTTAGTAAGTCCTCATGATCCGGGAACCTGGCATGAGGGTAGCTTCTAAGGTGTCTTCCCATTGCTCTGGTGATCACCATGTCCCGAACCTCGAATTGACCCGAACACCTCCAACGGTGGTGCTACCTACCTCTCAATGGTGGGATGGCACTACTTTAAGGACATCTACACAAACGAATTCCTTAGGGTAGGTAGGTTCTCGTAGATACTTGCTCTAAATTTCAAAACAAATTCAAAAATACTTTTCACACCAACACATTTTCAAAAAGCTTTCGAAAGCATTTTTTCAAACACTCTTGAGGACCGATACAAGAGTCGAACTGAAATTTTCAAAGAAACTTTTTAAAACCCACAATTGAAAAGCAAACAAACCATTTTTTGAAAACACAAATGAGCAAGTATCTAAGAGCCCATGGATAACCATGGATAGAAAGGGTGCTAATACCTTCCCTTTCTATAACCTACCTCCCGAACCGAGAGCAATCTCTATAAGGAATTTTTCTGTGCTTTTGTCCTTTCCATTTGGAGAAAATAAAAGACGGTGGCGACTCTTGCTTCCGCGACATTTCGCGAACCAACGTTAAACAGTCAGTTCCAGATCCACCGATCACAACTGGGATACCAAGCATCCTAATCTTATCCCATACAAAGAACATGTCCTGACATTGTTGCCTCATTTCGAGGAAATTACCTTCGAGCATTTCCCGCGAGAAGAGAATCAGCTAGCAGATGCTCTAGCTACAATGTCCTCCATGTTTAAACTCAAATGGGATAATGAGGCTCCCCAAATCACCATCGAGCGAATGGATGAACCTGCACATTGTCACGAGATTAATACCGAAGAAGTAGTGGAACAACCCTGGTTCCATGAAATCAAAAGGTATCTCCAGACTAGAGATTATCCTGAAGGAGCTTCCGTAAATGACAAGAAGTTCTTAAGGAAATTTGCTGCCAAGTTCTTCCTGAGCAACGACATCCTTCACAAACGAAGCCATGATTGTGTATTACTCCGATGCGTAGACAAAGCTGAAGCAGAGTTGATCATGACTGAGATACACAGCGGCACATTTGGCACTCACTTGAGTGGGCATACAATGGCTAAGAAGATCCTAAGGGCAGGCTATTACTGGTCTACCATGGAAGATGACTGCCATCAACATTCCCGTACTTGCCACAAATGTCAAGTCTACGCTGACAAAGTTCATATCCCTCCGGTTCCTCTCAATGTTCTGACTGCTCCTTGGCCATTTGCAATGTGGGGCATTGACATGATTGGAGAGATCAAGCCCACGACTTCCAACGGACATCGCTTCATCCTAGTTGCCATTGACTATTTAACCAAATGGGTCGAAGCAGCTTCCTTCGCCTCTGTTACTAAAAATGTGGTTGCCCGCTTTATCAAGCAAAATCTCATATGCCGGTATGGTGTTCCAGACAGGATCATCACAGACAACGGTACAAATCTGAATAACACGATGATCACCGCTTTGTGCGAACAGTTCAAGATTTATCATCACAATTCATCTCCCTATCGGCCGAAGATGAACGGTGCTGTTGAAGCTGCAAACAAAAACATTAAGAAGATCATTCAGAAAATGACAGTCACTTACAAAGACTGGCATGAGATGTTACCGTTTTCTCTACATGGATACCGTACGACGGCACATACTTCAACCGGGGCAACCCAATTTTCTTTGGTATATGGCATGGAAGCTGTCCTACCCATGGAGGTTCAGATTCCTTCTCTAAGGATTATGAAGGACACATGTTTGAATGAAGATGATTGGATGCAGACCCGACTTGATCAACTCAATCTGATCGACGAGAAGCGACTCGCTGCTATATGCCATGGTCAGACGTATCAAAAACGGATGATCAAGGCCTTCAATAAGAAAGTCAGACGTCAAGTGTATCAAGTCGGAGACCTCATAGTCAAGCGGATTATCTTGCCACAAAGTGATCCCAGGGGCAAATGGACTCCTACATATGAAGGACCATTTGTGATCAAGAGCATATTTTCTGGTGGTGCAATGATTCTGACCACCATGGACGGCAAAGATTTGTCGCACCCTGCGAATGCAGACATAGTCAAAAGATACTACGCATAAAATAACCCGACAAGTCGAAAACCCGAAAGGGCGGCTTGGGCAAAAATGGGCATCCCGGTGACCCGAAAACCCGAAAGGGCGGTTCAGGCAAAAATTAGGGATAAAAACAAAAAGAAAGCTATACACCCGGCAAGTTGAAAACCCGAAAGGGCGGCTTGGGCAAAAAGGGGTTTCCCGGTGGATCGAAAACCCGAAAGGGCGATTCAGGCAAAAGTTAGGGAATTAAAGCGTATGACTATGTCTCGTCGGATCACTTCAAAGACAATCTCTTCATCAACCAGTTCCAGGCTTCTGATCAATCCAGTCATCGGCAGACGAAGCATTGAATGGACAGATATTCAGAGTTGTGAAGGCTATAGCAGAATGGAATCCCATGGAATTATTTCACATAACCATCTTTATTTTGTATAAATCTTTCAATATTTACGACAAAATCCTCTTACTAGGATGATTGTCTCCTTTGTACAAACATACTCAGAGAAAGTTAATATAAATACTCTTCCCAGAAATTTGTGTCATTTCCTTTTTCTTTTTCTCTTGCACTAATTGTTTTATTTTGAGAAACATCCAATGTTTTGTTAAATAGGCATATGCATCTGAACATAATCATTTCCTTATGAATCAAGAAAGAGGATTACTGATAGGTTGAAGGTGCAGTTGGATATCCTGATACCCTTTCAAAGGAAACCCCCAGGAGATTTGGAATCCATATTCCCAGCAAGTCTTGAAGCTTATCCCCAGTAGATTCTGGAAGCTTATCCCCTGCAGAATGCGGACGTCTCTCCCGAGCTTTATTCAAAGTTACTCCTCACAAGGGCTTATAACTGGGTTATCCTCAGCTTATTGCCACGGAAGATCGCACTCGGCAAAATTATTCCTATCCCCAGCGGAGTTCATCAAGGTTCCCCTGCATAACTTATCAATACAATCCCCAGAGGAGTTTATCTTTGTTATCCCCAGCCAGAGAATCCTCCAGAACTCATTTCCCCTCAGAACTAAGTTTCAGTATCCCCAGCAGAGCTAAACTTCAAACTATCTATCCCCAACGGAGCCAGACTAGTGAACCTTCTCCCCGCAGAAATGCTTCTCACTAGACTAGAGATTCTCAATCTTATCTCCCCAGCTTAAGTCTACCAGGTTCTAAAATCCCCAGTAGACCTCATCAGAAATTCTCTTACCCTGCGAGTCACCAAGGGAATTCCAAGTCCCTACAAGTGGTTCTGAGGCCCCTCGACGTTTGAAGGTTCGGTATTCCCCAGAAGATTGGTATACAACCCAAGCTCCTTATTCCCCAGCAACATCCCAGGAATTGTTCTTCCCAGCAGCAGTCAAGATGCTTTTATCTTCAGCTATCTCGGATTCATCTATCCTTCGCAAGACAGCTCTTTAGCTTACATGCGCATTCATTTACATTCATATCATATAACATACGTTGCATCATGCATCATGACATTGCATACAACTAACTCTTTACCTTTTCAGGTAAGATCGGTCAACAGACAAAAATCATTATCTTCCGAGATTCTTTCCAGGAATAGTTCAGATGTGACCCAGACATGGCAACATTCTGATGCTTATTCCAGATTCATCCAGATGCAGTTTTGCACGAGCTCATCATCAGGAAACCCTACACCGGTTCCTCCTCAAACTTCAAGATTTCTGAAAACAGTTCACGGGTTCTCCAAGTAACGGATATTAACCTATCACTTGTTCAGTCTCTTCCCAAGACTTCTGAAAACGGTTTATGGATTCTTCCCAACAACGGATGTTAATCTATCGCTTGTTCATATGCAACTTTTGAAAACAGCTTACGGACGCTTCCCAACAACGGATGCTGCTCTATTGCTTATTCAACTTCAAGATTTCTGAAAATAGTTTACGGGTTCTCCAAGTAACGGATGTTAACCTATCGCTTGTTCAGTCTCTTCCCAAGACTTCTGAAAACATTTTATGGATTCTTCCCAACAACGGATGTTAATCTATCGCTTGTTCAGTTGCAACCTTTGAAAACAGTTTACGGACGCTTCCCGACAACGGATGCTGCTCTATTGCTTATTCAACTTCAAGATTTCTGAAAATAGTTCACGGGTTCTCCAAGTAACGGATGTTAACCTATCGCTTGTTCGGTTTCTTCTCAAGACTTCTGAAAACAGTTTATGGATTCTTCCCAACAACGAATGTTGATCTATCGCTTGTTCAGATGCAACTTTTGAAAACAGTTTACGGATGCCTCCAGATACGGATGTCAATCTATTGCTTATTCAGACCCCAGTTCAGAGATGGTCCAAAACATGGACACCTTTCCGATACTCATTCCAGATGGCATCTTTAAGCCCATCCCCGACAAGTTTCTGTCACCCCTCCAGATGGCATCTGTAAGCCCATCTCCAAATGGCATCTCTAAGCCCATTCCCGCATCCATTGCTTTGACGAGTGCAAATTTAAGGGCACTCTAGTGTCCAATCTCCTTTTACCCTCGAGTCGCGAAAGGCAAACTTGCCAATCTAACTCTTCGGATTCAAGAAGATTGAACAGGGGCAACTGTTGTACCCCAAAATTTTCTCTCCCATTTTCTCAATATTTTCTCATCACAAGACCCTTGGAGCTCAAGATCCAGTTAGGGTTTCCTCTGCTCAAGACTTCTCCTTGCACTGTTGACCCAAATTAGGGTTTGTGTTTGCACAAAGATGTTTTGACCTAAAATGCCTAAGATGACTTTCATGCTTCATGTTGGACTCCCAAGTCTATCCATACCAAGTTTCAAGCCTTGATTCCAAACTTTGCCCAGTCAATTGGACAATTGACCTAGAAATCAACTGTATTGGGGAAAAAGTCAACTATGGCCAATTGACAGTCAAACCTCATGATTTTTGACCCATATCAACATAATGAACTCATATGAACCATTTGATAAAGTTTGGATCATAATTCCACAAGAAATTTGATCAGATCACCAAAAGGGCAAAATGGTCATTTTTAGGGTTTTGACTGCACAAAGGCAATTTTTGACTGTTTGACCAAACCAATGGCAAACCAAGCTCACATATGGACTCAAAGACCCCATGGAATTGTCTTGACATTCTCAACAAGTTCAAAAGATCTCAAATACACAAGATTGACAGTTGAATTTCCCAGTCAATTGATCAATTTTGACTGTATACTGAAAAGTCAAACTTTGACTTTTTGGTCAAAATCAAGTGTCAAGATTCATTTTTCATCAAAAAATGCCAAATCATGAAACTTGTTCATCAAGAAATCAAGAATTGCAAATTAGGGTTTGAAATGAAGATCTTTCATAACTTAGAATTTTTCTAAGTTATGAAAAACCCTAATTTTTTTCTAACTTTGCCCCACTTTCTCACCAAGATTCATTTGGATTCAAGCAAAAGTCAAAACATGAAAGTTGTAGTCTATTTCATAATCTACAACTTTGATTCACAAAGTTTTCCCAAAAGAAGCTTGTAGCTCAAGTTACAAATTTTGGAACAAGGGTACCAAACCATTCTTAACTTAGAGAAAATTTGACCTATTTTAGGCAGAATTTTTACCTAACTTCAAGACCATTTTTCACATACTTCCACTTGGAATTTCAATTTGCATTTCAAATATGGATTGTAGTACACATTACAAGGTTTCCAAAATGTCCAAGAACTCATCAAAAAACCTCATGGTTAGGGAGAATCGAATTTTGCAATATGGGAAAAACTCACTTTTGATTTGGCCAATTTACATGTTCATACATTTGTGCCATTTTGAATTCAGAATGCTTTCCTTGATTACGGGATTCTAAACCATCCAACACTCAATAATTTAATGCTAACTCATTGTGCCAAGGCCTTGTTTTATGAGTTTAAGCATTACATGTTGAGCTAAGCCATTTATAGAAAAAGCAAAATAGCCATTCTTGAAAAGTTACACTTTATGTCAAGATGCAAATCCAAGAAGTACAGTTAAAATCTCCTTGGCACAAGTTTAGGAACTAATTACACTGATCAATGCCAAGGTTTGCAGCATATTAGGGGGGCCTCTACCTGTCTAAAAACCAACTTGGACATTTGTTGCTTAAAGTGTAAGAAACATAGCATATCATCCAACAACTTTCATCTCAGCAAACCAAGCCTTAAGAAAACTTGTCAAACACTTTCTAAACATCCATTCTGAGCTAGAACACGAGCCAACCAAGTCCCAAACACTCTCATTCACAAAATCACCATTGAACTGCACAAAAACAGGGCCTGCTGCAGATTGAATCCCATAACTCATTTCCATCGTGCATTCTTGCTAAAATCACTCCAAACACCTTCCCTACCATCAATGCAAACTATCCAAAGCACTAGAAGTGGACTGTAACTCCTCTAATCAGTTTGGCCATTTTCATTTTCTTGTTTTGCAGTTGAAGTTCCATAACACGATTCAGCTAGTTTTAAAGCAAAGTAAAGCTTGGAATAGCATCCCTGGACCTCAAGGAAGCTGTACCAATCATCACCTTGCACTGAAAGTACCTCAATCATCAGATACAACTTCAACTGAACAGGTAAGTTCATGAATTCGTATCTCTCTATCCAGGAATTGTTAGCTTTAGGTTTGTGAAGAAAATATGTCACATTCATAGCCCTGAACATGCCCATATAGTTAGTTTTCATTTATGTTACGTGTGTCATGAGAATTTGATGTCTGAACATTGATAAAAAATTAGGTTAAGATTTGGGAATGGAGAAATTCTCTCTCATTTTTGAGAGTTAGATCAAGTTTTTGGTATGTATGGATTCGTTGTTTGATGCTGAACATTTTTGATGTTGTGAGTTTTCATTAAAAAGCCAGGAATTAGGATGTTTGAATCATTGAACAAAGCGCGCGTTTTTGACATTGTTTCTGGCCAGAGGTTGAAGAAAGACTTGGTGGGCTGGGCTTGAGTTGGCATTTCTGTTTACACACTACTTTTTACTTTGACACCCCCTAGGCCCATTTTGCTTATTTGCATGATTTTTTGACTTTTCTCTTTTTATTCTGACTTATTTATTTTTGCTAATAATATTAAAAACATAAAAAATATTTTTCACACCATTTTTATACTTTTTAGGCATTTATTTGTTTATATTGATATTTGTATGTACATAAATACATAATACTTTTTTAGAATATTAGGAATAAAATACCAAATACATTCATTTTTTCATTTTTTATTTTATTTTATCTTCTGAAAATATTTGATATAAAATATTTTTTTTTATAAATATTAAATATTATTATTTTTGTACATATAATATATATTTAGTAAATAATAATAATACATCTATATTTATTAGGATATTTAGATAAAAAATATGAAATATATACATTTTTATTTTTATTAATATTTGACTTTAAAAATACCTTTTTTACAAATATACTTCATTTTTATTTTTATTTTTGTATATAATAAATAAACATTGTACATATTAAATAAATAATACCTTTTACCTAATAAAATTAGGGTTTTACCCTAAACATAAAAATACCCAAAAATTAATACTTTTATTTTGTTTACTTGACATATAAAAATCCTTTTTTTTTCATACATATAAAAAACCCTTTTTGCATCTTGCATATTTATTTTATTTCCATTTAATTTGTGCAATCGATTATCTTGTAAATAATTGCAAATTGATGTAATAGCTAGGTTTAAATTCCTTGTCAAATACCCCCCATTTGAACATTTGTACCCCCCTTCCCATATTGTGTTGTAATAGCTTAGGAACTTTAATTTCCGCACTTTAATGCTTTCTAAATATACCATGATAGAATTAGGGTTTGTATGCAAATAAAAACAACCAAATAGTTTGACCTAATTTCAAGATAATCAAGCATGAAAATGGACAACACTAATCACACTTGCACCCTTAGGGTATTCCACTTGTTGCCTTCAATAATGGGCCATGTTGCATGTTAGGTCTCTTTGGGCAAAACAAACACAATTCAAATGATCACAGTCCCTCGATGACGCTTTCGGAAAGTGTCCTAAAAAATGATCAAAGTCCCTTAAAGGAAAATTGCCCAAAGATACTTAGCACCATTGCAATTATGGTCTAAACGATGACCCGCGCCCGTCCCTTTCACATCCTAACACAAGATTGTCCACCAAATGCAATGGTGGAACAAAATTGTTAAAAGGGTTAAAACATAGCAATAATCTTTGAGAACTTTAGGGTAGAAAGCTCTTAAGTACTTGTCAACTTGCAAAACAAAAACACTTGCCTATTTTTCAAACCACACTTTCAAAACAAACTTTCAAAAACCTTGAAACATCTTTTCAAAAAGACAAACACCTTTTGTAAAACATTCGAGTAAAGAATTGTTACAAGGGTAGCCTAGACAAGGCATCTTTTTTTAAAAACATTTTCAAAATCACACACAAAGCACCATTTCAAACAATTGAAAACCAAGGCAAGTTGATCTAAGCAAGTACCTAAGAGCCCATGGATAACCATGGATAGAAAGGGTGCTAATACCTTCCCTTTCTATAATCTACTCTCTGAACCCAAGAAAATATCTCAAAGGTTTTTGCTGTGCTTTTTAAACCTTTCCTTAGGATAAAATGAAAAGTCGGTGGCGACTCTTGCTCAACCGAAACATTTGCGAAAATGAACGCAAAACCATAGTCAGTTCTCCCACCGTATCACATATATCAATTCCTGAATCAGTACGGGGAGACTATCTACATGATGAACACTTCCTTCAAAGACATCTTCTAGATTAGATTAAATCGACCATAGATTTATTCTAATACTTCTTCCAGTAGACTTTTTCTGGCTCAGATTAAAATCACCATCCATTTATTCTGATACTTCTTCCAATTAAAGATAGGAAAAGACATCTTCTGGATTAGATTAAATCGACCATAGATTTATTCTGATACTTCTCCCAGTTAAAGACAAAAAGACATCCTCTGGCTCAGATTAAATCAAGCGTAGATTTATTCTGATACTTCTTCCAGTTGAAGTCGAGCGTAGAATTAGTCTAATTTTTATCAACAGTTACTTTGGATGGCATCTATAAGTCCACCTCCAACAATTCTCCATCATCTCTCCAAATGGAATCTTTAAGCCCATTCCCAGTATTACATCAACCAAAAACATTACTTCGGGCACATGCGAGTGCAAATTTCTGGGCACTTAAGTGTTCAATCATCTTCTACCTTGAAGTCATGAATGGAATACATGCCAATCTAACTCTTCAGTTTTAAGAAGATTGAACAGGGGCAGCTTTTGTACCCCAAAATTTTCCCTCCCGTTTTCTTTAAGGCATTCTTCTAATATTCTCAAATACTCAAGGATTCTCAAGAGTTGACTAGACAAACTAACCTCCTAAGCATTGGCCTATAACTAGGGTTTTGGTTTTCTCAAGGGAAATTGGACTTCTAATGCCTCAAATGACTTTCGTGATTCATCATTGGTCCTCAACAATGCTCATGTCAAGTTTCAAGCCTTGCGTCACAAATTTACCCAATCAATTGCTCAGATGACTAAAAATCAATTGTATTGGGTAAAAAGTCAAATATGGTCAAACATACAGTCAAACTTCAAGATTTTTTATCAACATAAATATTTTGAGGTGATATTCATCAGTTGATCAAGGGTTGACCATGATTCCTCAAGGAAAGCACTCAAATTACCAAAGGTCAAAAATTGCAAAAATTAGGGTTTTGACTGAAGATGATTGATCATTGACTTTTGGCCTAGTGCATGACCTAATGGCTTGAAGTATGGTCTCAAGAGGTCAAATACAACACCTTGACCTAATTATATGGCTCAATATATTTATAAAGTGTAAGGGATTGTGTGATACGGTGGGAGAACTGACTTGGTTATTTTGCATTCGATTGCAAATGTTGTGGTTTAGCAAGAGTCGCCACCGACTTTTCTTTTATCCAAAAGGAAAGGATGAAAAGAAAAGGAAAGACCTTTGAGATGTTTTCTTGAGTTCGGGGGGTAGATTATAAAAAGGGAAGGTATTAGCACCCTTTTTATCCATGGTTTTCCACGGGCTCTTAGTTACTTGCTAGATCACTTACTTTTGTTTGAAAATATGCTTTGTGTGGTTTTTGAAAGTATTTTGAAAAGGCGCCATCGTTTTAGGCGAACTTTGTAATGATTCTAGTTCGTAAGAATGTATACAAAGTGTTGATCTTTTAAAAATGTTTTCAAGTTTGAAAGTTGTTTTTGAAAGTGTTGGTGTTTGTTTTGAAAATAGCAAGGACGTTTTTGTATTGAAATTGAGCAAGCAACTAGGAACAATCTACCTACTTAAAAAGTCTTTCATGTTTATTTCCTCTTTCCTTTGACATTTTTATCTTGCCATTGATTTGATAAGTAACCCTATCTTTGGATGTAAAAGGGACGGGAAAGGGTCATCGTATAGCCATGATTAACAATGTTGTAAGATATCTTAGCATTTTCTTTAAGGGACTAAGATCATATTTGAAGGTAACATGAATAGCTTCATCGAGGGACTATGATCTTGTATTTTGCTTGTCTTTGCTAAGATACCTCACATGCATAATATGACCATTTTTGTAAGGCAACAAAGTGGATTTACCCTAAGGGTGTATATGTGTAAGTGTATTGGTTTTCATGCTTGATTTATCTTGATTACGTCTTGCTACTTGTTGGTTTTAATCTTTCCATACAAAACCCTAATTACAAGCATTTGTATATAAAACATTTAAATTGCGGAAAATAAAAATACTAAGCTATTATATCATTTAGGGAAGGGGGTGTACAAATTACAAATGAGGAATTTCAAGAAATTAAATCTAAATAATTATTACAACCATATTGAATTTGAATAAATGTACAAAAATGAAGGTAAAAATGCAAGAATATAAATGTAAAAAGAAATGTGATTTTTGTTTGGTTTTCATGAAAAGGGTTTATTGACCTAATTAATTAAAAATAAAATAATTAAGTAAAAAAATAAGAAAATCAAGATTAAGTTAGTAAAATAAATTAATTTAAAGAAAACAAGTTTTTTAGGATTTTTGTGAATTTAATTAAACTAGTAAATAAAATAAAAGTCCTAAGTTATAAATTGATTTTAATTTACAAGAAAATAGTATAATAATAATTAATATTTATTATCTAAGTATTAAAAGAAGAAGGAAATTAATTTATTAAAGAAATTGTTTATTTTTTGTTCTTTTAGTTTTTATGAAGAAAATAAACTAAATAAATATAAATAATATAAATATAAATATTTTTGGATTTTTATTTATAAAAATAATAATAATAATAAAAATAATAATAATAAAAATAAAATAAAATAAAAATAAAATGTAAAGAATAGTCAGGGAGGTTAAAGTGGAATTTCAGAGGTAATGCTAAGAAAAAAAATCAGGCCCGTGGGATGGAGGCCCAAGCGCTTCCTGAAACAAAAAAATGTCAAAAAATGTGAAAAAAAAGCAAAAGGCAGCGCGCTGGGTGTTGAATCGACGCCCTATTGGTTACCAGCGCGCTGCCTTACCACGGGGGTGGCTATACATCCGTTAATTTAAATGAAATGATAAATATATAATACAAAATGAGTCATGAATACACTTCATCTTCAACCTCCGGCCAGACCACCTGTATCTCATTCATTTCTCAAAAAAAATGGAAAATGCAAACATGAAAGTTGCTCCATTTTTTCATACGAATCCAACCATATAAATATCATAAACTATAAATCAAAGATGAATGAGAATTTTTGAAAGTACCAAATTCTGACCTAATAATTTTCAGAGGTTCAATCCTAAAATTCTCCTAGTTCAATCAATATAAATAAAATCTATGGACATGTATAGCTTCAGGGCAATGATGTCTACATTTTATCTTCACAAATACAAGCCTAACAATGCCTAAGTAATGAGATATAATTTCAAGAAACATACCTCAAAATTGGAAATCGTGAAATGCAAATGAGCTTGATTCAAGGTGCTGTAATGATCAGGTTAGCTTCCTCAAGTTCCCAGGAAGCTAATGCAATGGTTAGCTTGAGTTGAGAGTGGCTAAAATGGCTTGGAGAAGTCAATGTGCAATGCTCTGTTTTTGGCTATGGAGGAAGATGGAAATGGAGTTACAGTTGTACAACAGGGACAAGGATGATTTGTATTTGATGTTTAGAAGCTTTAGGAACCAAAAGGCTTGAAAATGCACGAGGGAGATGTGAGCTTCAATTTTTTGGTCAAAATGTGCAACAATGGTGATTTTTGATTCTATTCTAAGTTTTTGTGTATTTTAGGGCTTGTGTATGCGTGTGTTTTCTTGCAAATTACTTGTGTATCTATAAGCAAAAGGTTGGTGATGTTTTGCACAAGGTATTTCTGAGTTATAGGGTTATGGCTGAGTTGCTTGATTTTGAAGAAAAGTGAGAAATATAGTTTCAAGGTAGAAAGTACAAGCATGTAGAGTGGTTAGGCACTTTAAACATGTTTGCTTCTGATCAATTATCTTGAGTGTGGACAGAGACAACAAGTTAGGAGCTCAGGGAGAGTTGACATTTGCAAAAGCAAAGCTTTAGACAACTACAAAAAAGGGAAAAGACAACGCTTTTTCAGGCTTTTAACAGCACTTTAAAGCGCTGCCTAAAGCAACCCTGCTAAAAGAAAAGACAACGCTTTTTTTCAATGTAAAAGCACTTTCTTATACCTTCTTTAGACAACGCTTTTAGAATAGACATTGTTTTTTTATATACCCCTTTAGCAGCGCTTTTTCTTTAGACAGCGCTTTGTTATTTTTTAAGTTAAGCTTTAGACAACGCTTTCTTTAAAAGCGTTGTCTATTCCCCCACTTTAGACAGTGCTTTCACACTTTAGGCAGCGCTTATTTTTGAGTTTTTACAGCGCTTTTCTCCTAAAGCGCTGTCTATTGTTCACGATTTTTTTGAAAATAAATTATCTATTTTGACTTACAAAAGTGCTGTGCTATATATACAATGCATTTTAATCAGAATTTTAGAGATATTTGAACCAGGTTTTCACTATATTATGCACCATATTTGGTAGCTTCATTCCAATAAAATATGCATATATAAAAATTACACATATATATAAATTGATGATATATACAACAACAATTACAATATTTATGATACAAGTTATAATTCTACAAGTTAAAAGTCCTAAAATTCAAAATTGATGTTACATTTGTACATCTTTCTATCTTCAAGAATTCTCATGAAACAACAACAACATGAATATCTTAGCTCTATCTTCTACACATGCACCTATAAACCTGGGAAAAAAACCAAATGATCGAAATTCATAATATGATAATATTAACGTTGCACTTTATTCGAATTTAGATTTTACTCAAAACTCGAAAGTTCTCATCAAAGGAAATAAGACAATATACCTTAGCTTATAAAATTCTCAACCTGATAATGAATTGACACCATTCCTCCATAAGTTCATCCAATTGATCTTTTGAGTAATGTGCACAATTGAATTCCTCAAAGTACTACATATATAATAATATAACATAGTATGTTATTTAGTTAAAACAATATGTCATTTTCTGAGAAACACAAAATATGAAAATAGTATGTAATTCCTAAGTTAGAAATCCATACCGTGGATGGAATCTCTAATCGATCCAAAAGAATAGTTTCTTTCATAAACCTCAACATAAAATAGCCGCAATCTATACTGTTACACTGGCGAGGACACTACACATGGAAAGAAAATACGAATATATATCAGGATATACCCCTTAAATTGTTTTATCAAATATCATCACTAATGTAATCAAAACTGAATATCTCTTTGTGAAAATATGCCTCCACTCTGATCCATGTGACGTTGTTGGCTCTACTTTTTGGCACTTGAATATCTTTTTGGGAGCGAAAAGCTAGTAGAACGTTATAGTAAAATATAAACGACTGTTTAGAACAATCTCACATAGAAACATAAACATAAACACAAATCCAGATATGTTGACCATAAACATAAACATAAACATAAACTTGAATATCTCTTTGAGAGCAAAAAACTTACGTGTCAATCATCTATTTCAAATCTGGATATGTTGACCAATCATTGTATAACGAATCCATATAATACACAGTTTCTCTCATAGGATTAATCATAAATAATAACCAGTGTCCACTGTAAGATTAAACAAAGATTAAACAATGGCCAAAAAAGGAAACTTATAATAGATAAAGTTAGGATGAAAATCTAACATGTTGTCAGTATTATATGGAAAAAAGAACAACTTATCAGTATCTTTGTTGGCCACGAATAAACCTAGTACATATGCTATGATATCATCTGGTCTCGTTACAATTAACCCTGAATTGATAGTGTTGGGAGCTAAGAAGCCAAATCTTGCTTCTAATCCACGCGGGCGCATAATGTTGTCATACATAAACCTTAAATTAAAACATCATTAACATTATACTATATTCATTGAAATGAGGGATTAAATTATTCACTAATTAAACAAAGTTGATCGGAGATACCTGATGTATATACCGTTAAGACCGAGGCCTAATTCCAAATGTCTAAAAACTTGCTCCATATCCTCTCTACCAATTGCTTCAAGGTATTCAAAACCAAAGATGTCTGCACTTATAGGTATAAGGCGGGTACTACCATCTGGAATATCTGTAATTCCTAAATATGTCCGAAGACACGACTTGAACTGAGCAGTAGTTTTTTTGCTAGCCACAGTCTTCTTAGCAACATTCTTTTATTGTGTGGAAATATTGCTAATTTCAGGCGCCTTACCCCTACTGACTTGTGCAGTCTCTTTATCATGAACCTAGTTATCATATAATTAGTTAGGGGAAGTATAAAATCATAAATTAGCATTTCTCATAGGATAAATCTCATATAATTGTGTTGTACCTCAATTGATGCAATTGACTCGGTCTCCCGCCTAATCCCCTTATCTTTTGGAATGGATTTTGTTGGAGTCTAACATTACCATGTAAACAAAATGTTAGTATAATTGCCTTAAAAAATTTGAATAGTAAATGATTTTAAGCATACCTTATTATCTATGCAAACGAGGCTTGACGGTCATGCAACAAACGATCCTATTGATCTGCCACCAATGTTGCATCTGCCACATCGTCAGGTAGTGGTAACACGCACCCCCCTCTAAAACGACATCGACCGATACTTTCAAAAGTCCATCTGGGAGCGGTCTATGGTGAAGCATTTCTCCCGAAGTATTATACACTTTTTCCTTGCCAACCATCCGATAAGTCGGTGCCGACAAATAGAATTGACTTTGGGTAATGCCCTATAATTTAATAAATATGGTTATATAATTAATAAATATGGTTATATAATTAATAAATATGGTTATATAATTTATAAAGATGGTATATAATTACCTCGGGAATATTTTATCCAAAGTTACCATTGATACTACCTTTGTCACTAGTATCTTTAAAACTTGTAGCTTGTTCGATTTCCTTTCCCTTTCTCAGCTCATATACTTCTTGTTGTAACTTTTCCAACTTCTCCTGAAGTTCTTTATTGCTTGGAGCTTTTGTCTTTGATTTTTTTCAAGGATATTGGAGTGATCCCAAATCCCTTACCCCTCACCCGACCAGAATACTCACGAATATCTAATGCTCGTGAGAGTATTCTCCTGCAATCATTATCTTCATCTGGAGGTATAGACTAGGAAAGAGTCTCCTGAAATTCATATAAATATTGTAATTAAAGAATGATATGTTAATAAAAGAATGATTTAATTAAATAAATAAAAGTATGATGTGATTAAATAAATAATATTATATTTACACATCTCTCGAAAATTTGTTGAACTTTTTCTTCAACAGCTCCATCCTTACACACACGGTCTTCCTTCCATAAAATGTGTTCCGAAAGAGATGTTTCAGAACTATTCTCCTTTGTTAGCTACACATTAAGCCAAATAACATGATCAAATATAAGCATGCATATATTATAGATACTTTGCAATTTATGGATACTTACAATAGATTGTTGTAAGCGTGCATATCCCATACGGCCTTTTCTGTATGGATATGCTGGACTTGATGCTCGTTGTCGATTTACGACACTTAAACTCTCAAATTTTTGGGTATTTCTTTTGGATTTAAAAGTTTCCCATTCTTCAGCTGTAATCAAATCTGCATATTTCTTTGGAAGCTCTGCATCAACAAAAATTTTATCTGCATCCCTAAGAAACTTGTTTGACAAGAAATCTCCAAACCCTCTATGTAGTTTCCCAGCCAATTTAAGAATATAATCTCTCCTGGTATCCTCAATGATGAACAACCTCTACGAAAATCATACACAAAGTGCCTTAATATAAGTAATTTAGAGACATAATCGTCATTAAAAACAATTAAAATCACATATGGTACCTGTATCTCACTCCATATTTTATCTTTAGCGTCGTCCAACACTCTTGCTATCCAATATTCACATGTAATTGGAATTTCTCTTCTTACCACTGAACCGAGATAACTCGTCAACATTGAACCGTTAGGCTCAATTAGTTGGCCTTCTTGACTCCAATGCACATCATACTTTATGCTTTGGTCTCTATCCTGAATTATTCTCTTCATTATATTTATTCCTCGTCTATATTCCATTTCCATTTTACTAACGGCCTTATCTCCATCTTGCACAGAATCATCACGTGGGTGATCGTCGTTAGTAGCCATCTAACTTGTAATAAACATAAACATAAACATAAACCCAATATAAAATTCCATAGTCAATTAAATATATATAAAATGACAATACCAAAAATTAACTTAAACATAAACTTAAACGTAAACACAAACATAAACATGAACATTTTAATATGCTACCTCTTTCACTGACATCTCTTTTTTTTCTTGGTTGGAACATGAACTACTTGTTTCTTAATAATGCGGACGGATGGATTTATCCAAATTCCCTCATTATGATCTTTTCTGATATATGATTCATCCGCTATAATATTATCATCTTGATCATTTATAATATACGATTCATTCCGTCTAGTAAATGACTCATTCTCATCATCAATATCACCTTGGTCTACACCATTATCATCAACAACTTTGTTAGATAAAAGCACTATAGACCATATTGTACTCGCTGATTCAGTGACATAGAACACTTTTTTAGCTTGAGAGGATAGAATAAAAGACTCTTCTTTGTACCCCTCCCTATTAAGATCCACTTGCAAAAATCTTGACTTATCCATTCGTATGCCACCACTACTTACCCACTTGCAACCAAATATAGGAATCTGAAACTTCTCGTAATCAAACACCCAAATATGCTCGATAACCCCAAAATATGACAGATTTGCATATTTGGAGTTTAGGTCCTTCATACTTGAAATGTGAATTGCTTCAGCAAGCACGGTGACACCACTATTTTGCATAGTACTTTTATCATCTTGTTCTTTGGTATAAAATGTGTATCCATTAATTGCGTATGCGCTATAGGAAAACACATGCAAACTTGGACCATATGCCAAACATCTCAACCTTTTTGTTATTGAAGCGGGATCTGAATGAAGCCTTGAAAAAATATGATCCTTAAAACATGGTATAAAACTTTGGTTATGATCCCGTACTATCCAATTTTCATTTCTATTCTGATTTAACCCTCGGAGTACATCCTTGTGGATTTCAACATATGGCTCAACATCACTGTCATTGTGCAAAACATACAGATGCACTTTATCCCGTTCATCTTTTGATACTGTCACAATTTTATTTCCAATTACTATTTTATCTTCCCTTTTTTCAAAAATATGACTTTTGGGGAGTCCAATGGATTGAACTTTGGACAAATATTCAGTACAAAACTCAACCGCTTCTTCAACAATGTACCGCTTAACAATACAACCCTCCGTGAGACTTCGGTTTTTCACGTACCCTTTTAATTCTTTCATATAACGTTCAGCAGGGTACATCCATCTCATATAAGCCGGGCCACACAACTGTGTCTCTTTCACAAGATGAACAACTAGATGTACCATTATGTCAAAAAATGATGGCGGAAAATACATTTCAAGCTCACACAAAGTAATAACAATTTCTTTTTGCGATGTTGGTAAGATCTCAGGATCAATCACTTTACTACAAATTGACCTAAAGAAAAAACACAACTTAGTTATCGCACTCCTTACTTTATTAGAAAAATAGAACATATACCTATTGGTAGAAAATGCTCCATTGTAACATGGCAATCATGTGTCTTTAAACTCTTTAACTTAAGGTCTTTCATAGACACAAGTCTTCTAATATCTGAAGAGTATCCTTCTGGAACTTTAACTTCACTTAGAAACTTACAAAATATCTTTTTCTCCTTTCTAGATAGAGTAAAAGTAGTAGGTGGTAGATATGTTCAGCTTCCTTTCTTCACGGGTCCTAGTTCAGTTCGTATTCCCATCTTTAACATGTCCTCCCTGGCTTTAAGGCCATCCTTATACTTTCCTTTAATATTGAGTAACGTACCAATAACACTTTCAAATACGTTTTTTTCAATATGTATAACATCTAGAAAATGTCTCACATACAGAGACTTCCAATATGGAAGTTCAAAAAAAATCTATCTCTTCTTCCACCCACCTTTGACAACCGTATGCACAAAAGGCTTGCCAAACTGAGTACACACATCTTTCACCTTTTCAAAAATTTGGTCACCTGACAATGCAGGTGGAGCTTTATGTTGTTCGGTGTCTCCATTGAATTCTTTTCTCCATGCACGGTAGTGATGTTTAGAATGTAAGAATCTACGATGATCAAGAAACACATTCTTCTGACAAAGTTCCAAACGTGTCATATCAGTTTCATCTTCACAAACAGAACACGCACGTTGACCTTTAATGATATACCCAGATAGATTCCCGTATGCTGGAAAATCATTAATTGTGCCAAACAACATCACCCTCAAATTGAAACTTTGTTTCTTATATCCATCAAAAACCTCCACCCCGTTCTCGCACAAAATCTTTAAATCTTCGATCAAAGGTGTCAAGTGTACGTCTATGTCATTTTCTGGTTGTTTAGGCCCAGATATTAACATAGATAACATCATGTACTTAGGCTTCATACATAGCCATGGAGGTAGGTTATAAATCATAAGAATCATAGGCCATGTGGTATGTGAGATACTTTGAAGACCATGCGGGTTCATTCCATCAGTAGATAAAGCCAAGCGAAGGTTTCTTGATTCTTCTCCAAAATCAGGATAATCATTATCAATTTTCGACCACTGTGGTGAATCTGCCGGATGTCAATACTTTCCATCAATAATTCTTTCATCTGCATGCCAAGTAATGTGTCTTGCATCGGTTTTACTATGAAACATGCGCCTAAATCTCAGAATTATAGGAAAATACAATAAGACTTTTGCTGGAGACAATTTTTCTTATATCGAGACAAACCGCATTTAGGGCACATATTTAACAATGCATATTCGTTTCGAAACAAAATGCAATCGTTTGGACAAGCATGTATCTTATCATAGCTCATGCCAATAGAGCACAACATTTTTTTGGCCTCTTAGGTTTGATTAGGAAGAACATTATCCTCCGGAAGCATATCTCTCATAAGGGCAAATAACTCTGAAACTTTTATCTGACCATCCATTGCCCGACTTTTAGTTGTACAACTTTAATACCGCAGACAGTCTTGTGAATTTAGTGCAACCTTTATACAAAGGTTTCTCTGCATCGCTTACCAATGTCTCAAACATTTTGGGACAATACTGAAGATCTTCTTCAAGTGCATTTGCAATCTCTTCGACTCGATCAAAATCGTATGTATCTGTGTCCTTGTCGTCTGAAGCATAGGCCGTACTACTTTTCTCCCCCGGTTCAACGTTGTCGTTACAATTTTCACCGTTAAATATCCAATACGTATAACTTCTATCAATTTCATGCATTAGTAAATGTGATTTCAATCTGTCTGCGTTAACCAGACCCACATAACAACAACCCAAGCAAGGAGACTTCATTCGACTGGGGTCTTTGGCGTGTTCAACAACAAACTTAATGAATTCCAATACCTCATTCTCGTACTCTTGTGACAATCGATTGGCAAACATCCATTTTTATCCATTTTTTTCTACTTATTCAAGTAAACAAAACCCCTATAAACAGATTATTCTCTTTTTGTTTGAATTAAACGAATTATTTCTAGAAATTTATTTCTAGAGTTAATAACATGGACTAAAAATAAATATATCTATATAAAAATAATTGTGTTTTTAATTGATCGATACAGATAGAATTTGAACTTGACTTACCAAAGAAAGAAAAGGGGCTATTGGTGTCTACGGCGGATGATGCGGCTTTGATGTTCTTCGAATCGGTGATGGTCTTCGACTAACTACACCAATATAAAGGGATCATCAAAAACAAGTTGTATATATATATATATATAGGTTCAAAATACTAGTAAAAAAATACTAGTTCATGGAGAATATAAACATGATAAACAATTTAGAAACCAATTAAAATAACAAAAAAACCCATCATATATATCATCTTTTTTATTCCAAAACAAAGAACCAAAAGAAAATGCAATAATGCTAAATGCTAAAAGTGTTGCTATTATATATCAAGCCCTACCAAGAACTCAAAAATCAAAATACATACATATAACTCAGTTTAGACATCAATAGGAGGATAATGTCTTATATGTTAGCATAGTACATTATCAATAGGAGGATAACTCAGTTTGGACATCAATGGAGATAAAGACTTTTTCAAGAAAGAACCTACCTTGAGAACCGGTCGGTGTGGGTGAAGGAAAACCGAGAGAGACGGTGGAGGACAGAGGGGGGCTGGTACGACAGCGAAGAATTTACGCTTTATGTTCAAGGAGGGAAAGGGTTACGCTTTCTGTTTGTGAATCTGTGAATACACTGATTCTATTTTTTTAATTTTCATTTATATGCCTTTAGACATCACTTTCTAAAAGCGTTGGCTAATATGGACCTATAGCAGCGCTTTCGAAAAGCGTTGGCTAATATGGACCTATAGCAGCGCTTTTGAAAAGCGTTGGCTAATAGGGTCCTTTAGCAGCACTTTTTGATATTTTTTTTATTTTTTATGACTTTAGACAGCCCTTTATTAAAGCGCTGTCTAAAGTGGACCTTTACTAGCGCTTTTGATAGAGCGCTTTCTAAAGCAATACTTTAGCAGCGCTTTTTAAAAGCACTGTCTAAGGTCATATTTTTAGCAGCGCTTTTACTAATTATTTTATACAGTTTCTGTGTTTTTTTTACATTCACTTATACAGCGCTTTTGTATAAAAGCGCTGTCTAATGTGCACTGTTAAAAATCACTTTTGGCGTAGTGTTATCAAAATAGCAATGGTAACTTTGTTCCATAAATGGAAAATTATCTTGGATAAAGCTTGAATTAAATGAATAATAGCTCAAAAGAAAGTGTAATCTTCTGATTAGGGAGAGATATTGAGGTTTAGAGGCCTGCAAAGCAAAATTGTGCAGCATAGGCTTGAGATTTGAAATCTTGTTCATCACAAAATGACCTATAATTTAAGTTTGAAACCCTCACTTCCTCTCTTCGATTCTCCTTGCTCAAAAATGATCTCAAGGAGTTCGTGGACATTTTGGAAAGCTTGTAGTGTTCTCTAAAACCCCTCTTTGATTCAATTTTGAAAATTCCCCTTGGAACTATGTGAAAATTTTCCATGAAGTTAGGGTAAAATCCGGCCTAAACTAGGGCAAAATTTTCACTTAGTGTTTAGTTTCATGACCATGACTTCATGGATTAATAACTTTAGATCCAAGCATTTCTAAGATAAGTTGTGTAAAGCAATATTTTAGATCTCATGGAGATATACAACTTTCATGTTGAAATTTTCTTTTGAATCATCTTGCATCATGGTGAAAAAATGGCTCAAATTTGTGAAAAAATATGAAGTTTTCAACCCTTAGAAAAATATCTAAGTTTGGAAACTTTGACTTTTCAAAATGAAATCTTGAATTTTTGATTTCTTGATGAAAAAATTTCATATTTTGACATGTTTTGATGAATTATGACTTTTGACACTTGATTTTGACCAAAAAGTCAAAGTTTGACTTTTCAGTGTAGAATTGACTTTGGATTAGTTAACCGAAAATCAACTATCAATCAAATGACCTTGAGCAATGTTTTGAGTCATGTCATTAGGTCAAAATGATGCAATTGGAATCTTGAGATCATGCCTCAAACAAATTAACCATTTTCTAGGTCAAAAATAAAAAATTGCCCTTTCTCAGTCAAAACCCTAATTTTGACCATTTTGCCCTTTTGATGATCTGATCAAATTTCTTGAGGAATTATGGTCCAAACTTGATCAAATGATACATATGAGTTTATAATGTTTATATGGATAAAAAATTAAGAAGTTTGACTGTAAATTGGCCACAATTGACTTTTTCCCCAATATATTTGATTTTTAGGTCAACTGCTCAATTGACTGAGCAAAAATGTGATCCAAGGCTTGAAACTTGACATGAGCAAACTTGGGGGTCCATAATGATTCATGAAAGTCATATGAGGAATTAAAAGTTCAATTATCCTTGTGCAATCTCAAACCCTAATTTCAGTCATCAGTGCTTAAGGAGGTGTCTTGAGCTGATCAACCCTTGTGCAGTCTTGAACCAAAGGAGATCTTGTGAGAAAATATTTGATAAATGAGAGGGAAAATTTTGGGGTATAACAACTTCCCCTGTTCAATATTCTTAAACCTGAAGAGTTAGATTGGGGGATCCGCCATTCGTGACTTAAAGGTGGAAGATGATTGGACACTAGAGTGCCCAAAAATTTGCACTCGAAGATGAATTGTGAATGGGCTTATAGATGCCATTTGGAGGAATGATGGAGATTTGCCAGAGATGGCTTGTAGATTCCATCCAAGGGTGACTGTTGACAGAGAATAGACTAAGCCTGAACGTGAGTTTAACTGGAAAAGAATCAGAATAAATCTTTGGGAGCGACTTATCTGAACTAGAAGAAATCTTGTATGTTGCTTGACTGGGAAGAATCAGCATAAATCTTGGAGCGATTTATCTGAACCATAAGTGTTCCTTTGGAAAGTATCAGTATAAACCGTTGAGGGTTTTAAACTGAACCAAAAGAGATCTTGAATATTCTTTAACTGGAAAGAATTAGAGTAAATCTTTGAGCAATTTATCTGAACCAGAGAAAGCGTCCACGGGAAATAATCAAAGTAGACCATTGAGATATTTATCTGAACCTGAAGTGTTCCTTTAGAAAGTATCAGGATAAACCGTTGATGGGTTTAAGCTGAACAAAAATAAATCTTAAATATTCTTTAACTGGAAAGAATCATAATAAATCTTTATGCGATTTATCTGAACCAGAGAAAGTATCTGCGAGAAATAATCAGAATAAACCATTGAGAGGTTTATCTAAACCCGAACTGATCATTTGGAAAGTATCAGGATAAACCGTTGAGTGGTTTAAGCTGAACCAAAAGAGATCATGAATATTATTTAACTGGAAAGAATCAGAATAAATCTTTGTGCGACTCATCTGAACCAGAAAAAGACGTCTGCAGGAAAGAATCAGAATAAATCATTGAGAGATTTAACTGAACCGGAAAGGATCTGGAGAAGAATCAGAATAAACCATTGAGAGATTTATCTGAACCAGAAAAGACATCTGCGGGAAAGAATCAGGATAAACCATTGAGATATTTAAACTGAACCGGCATGGATTTGGAGAAGAATTAGAACAAATTGTTGAGAGATTTATCTGAACCAAAGAAAGAGTTTGCGAGAAAGAATCAGAATAAACCATTGAGAGATTTAAGTTGAACCGACATGGATCTGGAGAAGAATCAGAACAAATTATTGAGGGATTTATCTGAACTAGAGAAGACAGCTGCCGGAAAAGAATCAAAATAAATTGTTGAGAGATTTAAACTTAACCGGCAGGAGTATGAAAGAAATATTTGTTGTATAGATGGTTGACCAATCCTTTCTTGGGAATTGATCTGTAAT
The DNA here is from genome assembly GCA_948472305.1 of Vicia faba. NCBI lineage: Eukaryota > Viridiplantae > Streptophyta > Magnoliopsida > Fabales > Fabaceae > Vicia > Vicia faba. The sequence continues at coordinate 1,300,063,130 of OX451738.1, forward strand.
TGACTTGTTGAAAATTTGATGATAATTTTCTGTTGATTGGTCTTTCTTGAAAATATGAAAGGTTAGTTGCATGGAATGTCATGATGTATGAAATGCATGGTGTAATAATGTTCTCAACATAAATGAGATTATGTCGTATGTATTTGTGTTGTCAATGTTATGATGTATGGATGCAATGTTTGGACACGTTAATTGTTATGCCACAGTGTTGCTGGAGTCAGGGAAAATAAATCCATAAGCATTGTTGAGAATGAGGAGTGCAAGTCTTCATGTTTTGAAGTTGAAGTATTGATGAGTTTGCATTTGTCAGAGAAATAAACTCTACTGTGAAGTGGAAACGCCGTGCATTGCTTGTGGACTTTGTGAAATCCTACTGGGGAATCCTGAGAAACTGAGTGACTTTCACTGAGGTATCTTAAGAGCGGTAACTGGAAGTTTTGTTCCGTCGGGGATGTGAGAGAGCTTGATATCATTAAGCTGCACACTGTGGGGGATTTTATGGAATAGTCTAAAGATATTATCCTATTTCTTAAAGCCATTAGTGTTTGTCTTTCTATTTTCTGTTCCTTTTTTTGTTCATTTGTAAACAGTAGTTACGTTCAAATGCATATGTTCAAAAATAAATCATTGGACGTTTTTGTAAACAAAACACAGAAATAAAGAAAAATAGATAGTTTTGCAATCTCAAAGGGATATCTTTGTATTAACTTGAATAAGTATTTTTTGTACAATGTGACGAACATTCTCGTAAGAGAATGTCATCGTAAAAAAATGAAAGTTTGATACAAAGAAAAGATAGTTATGTGAAATAATCCCATGGTGTTCCTATTCTTCTATAGCCTTCGTGTCTCTGAGTGTCTTGTCCACTTGCTGCTTTGTCCGAAGCTGATTGGATTGATTAGAACCGTTGAGCTTATCAGTCGATGCTAAAGGTTGTCTGTAAGGTGATCCAACGAGAAATAGTCATACGTTTTAATTCCCTAACTTTTTCCTGGACCACCCTTTTGGGTTTTCAGTCCACCGCATACCCTTTTTTGCCCAAGCCGCCCTTTTGGGTTTTCAGCTTGCCGGGTGTACAATTTTTTTTGTATTTTATCCCTAATTTTTTCCCGAACCTTTTGGTTCGCCGGGATGCCCTTGTTTTTCCTAGGTGTGTTAACCTAGCGGGTCTCTTATGCGTAGTATCTTTTGACTATGTCCGCGTTTACAGGGTGTGAAAGGTCGACGCCATCCATAGTGGTTAAGATCATTGCTCCACTAGAGAATATGCTTTTGATCACAAATGGTCCTTCATATGTAGGAGTCCATTTTCCCCTGGGATCACCTTGTGGTAATATGATACGCTTGATTACCAAGTCACCAACCTGATATACTTGACGTCTGACCTTCTTGTTAAGAGCCTTGATCATACGTTTTTGGTACATCTGGCTGTGGCAGACAGCCGTAAGCCTCTTCTTGTCAATTAGGTTCAAATGGTCAATCCAAGTTTAAATCCATTCATCTTCATTCAGCCCTAAATCTTTTATGATTCTCATAGAAGGTATTTGGACTTTGATTGGTAGAACAACCTCCATGTCGTATACCAAGGAGAAAGGAGTTTCCCCTGTTGATGTGCATGCCATGGTACGGTAACCGTGGAGAGCGAATGGTAGCATCTCATGCTAGTCCTTGTAGGTTACTTTAATTTTTTGTATGATCGTCTTGATGTTCTTATTTGCAGCTTCGACAACACCATTCATCTTTGGCCGGTAATGGGAAGAATTATGGTGCTGGATCTTGAATTGCACGCATAGTGCAGTGATTATAGTATTGTTGAGATTTGTGCCATTGTCTGTGATGATTCTCTCCGGGATACTGTACTGATAGATGAGATTCTGTTTGATGAACCGGGCCACAACATTCTTGGTAACGGAAGCGAAAAAAGTTACCTCAACCCACTTCGTGAAGTAGTCAATGGCCACTAAGATGAAGCGGTGTCCATTAGAAGCTGTAGGTTTAATTTCTCCAATCATATAGATGCCCACATCGCGAATGGCCAGGGAGAAGTCAGGACACTTAGAGGAACTAGAGGCATATGCACTTTGTCAGCATAGTTCTGACACTTGTGACAAGTTCGTGAATGCTGATAGCAATCTGCTTCCATGGTAGACCAATAGTACCCTGCCTGTAGGATCTTCTTAGCCATCGTATGCCCACTAGAAGGGGTGCCAAAAGTGCCTTCATGTATATCAGCCATGATCTTTTCTGCCTCAACCTTGTCTATGCAACGAAGCAAAACAGAGTCGTGGTTGCGCTTGTAGAGAATGCCATTATTGAGGAAGAACATAGAAAAGAATCTTCTCAAGAACTTCTTATCATTGACTGAAGCTCCTTCCAGATAATATTGAGCCTCAAGATACCTCTTAAATTCATGGAACCAAGGCTGGTCCACTTCTTCTTCAGTATCGATCTCGTGACAGTAAGCTGGTTCATCCATCCGTTCAATGGTGATCTGGGGAGCCTCGTTACCCCACTTGAGTTTAAACATGGATGACATAGTGGCTAGCGCGACTGCTAGTTGATTTTCCTCTCATGGAAAATGCTCAAAGGTAATTTCCTCGAAATGTGGGATTAATGTCAACACATGTTCTTTGTAGGGGATGAGGTTAGGGTGCTTTGTGTCCCATTATCCTTTGATCTGACTGATGACTAAGGATGAATCTCCAAATACACTTAAGGACTTGATTCCCAAATCTATGGAAGCTTTGAGACCAAAAATACACGCTTCATATTCTGCCATATTATTTGTACAGTTGAAGCAAAGTCTTGCAGTGAAGGGAGTATGACATCCTTCAGGGGATATGGTTACAGCACATATGCCATTGCCGAGTTTGTTGGAGGCTCCGTCAAAAACCAAGGTCCATCGGGATCCTTGTTCAGGTCCGTCATATAGTCTAAGTTCCTCAGAATTGTTTACCATCATGATGTCTTCATTTAGGAAATCAAACTTCATGGACTGATAGTCATCCACAACTTGATGATCAAGGTGATCGGTTAGCACACTTCCCTTTATTGCTTTTTCGGTAGTGTACTGAATGTCGTATTATGTCAGGATCATCTGCCATCTTTCTATTCTCCTAGAGAGAGCAGGATTCTCGGATATGTATTTAATTGGATCCATCTTGGATATCAATAAGGTAGTATGGGTCAGCATATACTGTCTTAGCCGACGAGCAGCCCATGCTAGAGCGTAACAACTTTTCTCGAGCAGTGAATATCTTGTTTCACAGTCGGTAAACTTTTTGCTCAGGTAGTAAATAGCATGCTCTTTTTGGCCAGACTCGTCATGCTTCCCCATCACACACCCCATTGAATATTCCAAAACAGTTAGATACATGATCAAAGGTCTTCCCTCGACTGGCGGCATCAAAACAGGAGGCTCTTGTAGGTACTCTTTGATCTTGTCGAAGGCAACTTGGCATTCATCATTCCATTTGACTACTTGATCTTTCTTCAGTAATTTGAAGATTGGTTCACAAGTAGAAGTTAAGTGAGAAATGAATCTGGCAATGCAGTTTAGTCGTCCTAAAAATCCTCTGACTTCCTTATCGGTGCGAGGAGACGGAATTTCTTGTATTGCTTTCACCTTGGCAGGGTTCACTTCGATACCTTTACCGCTGACGACGAAGCCTAGGAGTTTACCGGACCTCACCCCAAATGTGCATTTATTCGGGTTCAACCTTAGCTTGTATTTATTTAGTCTCTCAAACAGTTTCTGCAAATGGTCAAGATGTTCCTCTTCAGTTTGAGATCGGGATATCATGTCATCCACATAGACCTCTATTTCATGATGGATCATGTCGTGAAATAGAGCTATCATGGCGCGTTGATAAGTTGCCCCAGCGTTCTTCAACCCGAATGGCATAACCTTGTAATAGAATGTGCCCCACTGTGTAACGAAGGTCGTTTTCTCCATGTCCTCAGGTGCCATTTTGATTTGATTGTAGCCTGAGATACCATCCATAAATGAGAACACTTTATGCTGTGCGGTATTGTCAACCAAAATATCGATATGGGGAAATGGGAAATCATCCTTAGGGCTTGCCCTATTCAAATCTCAGTAATCCACACACATGCGTACTTTTCTGTCCTTTTTAGGCATTGGAACAACATTGGCGACCCATTGTGGATAGGAGGTGATGGCTAAGAATCCAGCGTTGAATTATTTTATGACTTCATCCTTGATCTTCTCTGACATGTCTGGCCGCATGCGACGAACTTTCTGTTTTACCGGAGGGCAGCCTTCTTTTGTCGGTAGACGATAGACCATGATATCAGTGTCAAGTCCTGGAATTCCTTCGTATGAACAAGCAAAGACCTCAACATAGTAATGTAGCAACTGAATTAAGCGCTTCTTGACACAGGGTTCCAGATTGGATCCTACCTTGACTTCTTTCTTGTCCTCTTCGGTACCTAAGTTGATCGTGTCCACTGGTTCTTCGTGGGGTTGTATGGTCTTTTCTTCTTGTTGTAGTAACCTGGCTGGTTCCCCTGGCACTTCACAATCTTCCTCACCTTCGTCTTTGGCTTGGTAGATTAGATTTTCAAAGTCACAATAGGCCATAGCAGAATTGTTACCCATGGGATCCTGAGTGGATGTAGATCTGCATTTTAATATTTGAGTGTGTGTAAGAGCATAGCTATTATTGAAAGAAATAAAAATGTAGAAAAAGAAAAACAAAGAGCACAAAGTTTGCATGCAAAAACATCCATGATTCATTTATGACATATGAAAATGAGGTAACAACCATTACAAATGGACCGTTGTGCCTCGGGTAAGACACAAGGTTTTAAAAGCCTGAATTGTTTAATTATTACAGGTCCGACAAAAATTTAAAGACAACTACTGTTGGATAAAAGTAACTGGGAAAAAATCTTTAGCTTCCCAGTTGGCGAGTCCTCCATTGATAGTTGGGAAAATCCATTCCTCCAGGTCACAGTTGTCATCACCATCTTCCACTGTGTTGACTCTATGGTTGCTGATCCTCAAAGGTGGTCCCCCGACACGAGCACGACGAACAACTTTCTGGGCTCCTAAAGTGAAACCCAAATCAAATTTGTCAGATTTGTAACGGATATTCGGGAGTTGGCCCCAAATAGTACACCTACATTCTTCGACCACTTCCTTGGCATCTTTCAGAGAAGACATCTTTAGAGGAGGCCTTGCAATATTTGTTACTTGGGAAACAGTCTTGGTTGTTGCCACTATTTGTGGAACTTCCTCGTAATGCTAAAATGTAGTTTCAATGAATTCACCATCCAATTCCATATATCTGAAGGAGTTCAAGTGACTGACCATATATTCCTCCTCTCTATGGACAATAATGATTTTCCCTTTGGTTGGGTATTTCAACATCTGATGTAATGTAGAGGTGACAACACCAGTGTCATGAATCAATGGTCGGCCCAATAAACATGAATAGGAAGGGTGAATGTCCAACACGTAAAAAGTTTAATCAAAGCTTTGAGTTCCAAATTTTATGGGGATGTCCACCTCCCCATTCACCATCCTCTTTGATCCGTCGAAGGCCCTTACCACTATGTTGCTGGGTTTTAAGGTCAAACCTTCACATTCGAGTCTATCCAAAGCCTTCTTAGGCAGCACATTCAAGGATGAACCAGTATCAACCAGGACATGGGCCAAAGTTGTGCCCCTGCATTCGACATAGACATGTAATGCCTCGTTGTTTTTCCTCTCTCTAGGTGTCAGGCCAGCATCAGAAAAGCATAAACTGTTATCCGCGGTCAAGCTGGCCACACAGTCTTGGAACTGATCATTAGAGGTTTCTTGTGGTACGTGGGCAGTTTTAAGAAATTTCACCAAGGCCTTCGCATGAGCCTCGGAGCACAACAATAAAGCCAACATGGAAATCTTTGATGGAGTATGCCCTAGCTGTTCGACTATGTTGTAGTCGTTTCTCTTTATAATTTTTAGAATTTCTTCCATTTCCTTTTGGGAGGCTTCTAGGATAAATACTGATTGCGCCTTCATCCGTACAGGCTCAACCAGAATGCCTTTGCCTCGAGTCTCGGTCAACTCGGTAGTAGGGGTGTCAGTAGGGGTAATCATGAGAATTGTAGTAGTAGGAACAAAAGCAGGGATGATCACAGGATCAGTAACAGTTTTCGGAGGAGCAATCTCGGGAGAGAATACTCTGCCACTTCGGGTTATCTTGCTGGTTCCCACAATGTTATCGATGTCGGGGTCAGCCAATCCTGCTTGACATTGTGATAGTAGACATCGCCCCCATAGTTCCATGGGACAGTTTTATCTGAGGAGTACGGGATCAGCCCTGGCATAGTAATTATCAGTGGAGCCACCTTAGGAACTGATGTAATCCTAACGGGTCTTTTGGTAGAGACCCTGGAAGGATTGGCGGAAATGGTTACTATTGAAACATCATTGTAAGAAATGGTTGGAACGGGAGTCTTTTCAAACAAAATCTCTTTGTCATCCATTAGGCGCTTGACACATGCTTTCAATAAATGATAACCAGTTGGTAGGGATAAACGCAGGTGACAGCCTTTGCCACAACCCGAAAATAAACCGACCTTCAACAGGTTCCTCTTGACAGTCAGGAGAGGAGTAACAAGTTCATCAACAATAATAACATACATATCATCTTCAACGGCGTTAACATCACGGCCACGCTTGGGCATAGGAGCGGTGATAACATTTGGGATCTCAGGAGCATCAAATTCAATTTATTTTGCTTCGAGAAGGTCTTTCTCCTTGTTTTTCAAAGCCCAACAGTTGTTGGTATCATGGCCTGGACTTTCCGAATGTTAAGCACAACGAGCATTAGGGTGGTAATAAGGAGAGGCGGTGTTGGGATTCTTCGGGGCTTCCTTCAAAGTTACCATATTAGATCTCAACAAATGTGGCAGGACTTGAGACAGTTTCATATTTATCCGGGTAAATTGTCTTACCGGTCTTTCTGTTCTAGGATGGTTATTCTTTTGTTGAGTAGGTGCAGGTTTAGGGATCATGATGGACCCTACCGTTGGACGACGTTCAGTTCTATCCTAATTCCTTTGAGGGTACACAACAACAACCTCTTTCTTCCCAATAAATGGTTTTTTCACGACACTGGAGGATGCGTCTTTTTGGATCTTTCCCCTCTTAATCCCAACTTCCACTCTTTCCCCGGTCAAGATTAATTCAGTGAAGCCTGTTGAGGAGCTTCTGATTAGATGATTAAATAAAGGACCGGACAGGGTACCCAGAAACATGTCTACTAGGTCTTTATCAAAAAGGGGAGGCTGGAGTCTTCCTGCTAAGTCCCTTCATTTTTGAGCGTAGTCTTTGAAACCTTCGCTTGAAACCATAGCCATATTCTAAAGTTTAGTACGAGTGGGAGCAAGGTCTGCGTTATATTGATACTGTTTATAAAAAGCGGCGTCAAGGTCTTCCTTGTTATGGATATTGGCCCTTTCCAGTTGATAGAACCAATCTAGCTGAGTCCCGGATAGACTATCCTTAAAGAAGTGGATCCACAAATCTCTGTCAACTGTGTGAGGCTGTATCTTCCTCACATAAGATCGGAGGTGCATCTTGGGACATGAAACTTTGTCTTAATTAGAAAAAATGGGTGCCTTGAACTTTGGTGGAATAACAACCCCAGACACCAAACCCAACTCTTCAAAGTCCATCCCGGGCACTTTCTGAATCTTCATTGCACTTAGGCGCTCTTCCAGATGTTTGTATTTGTCATCAGCCGGAGGATACTGCTCTTTAGAGTAATCTTCTTCTTCTTCCTCTTCATATTCTAGCTGGGAAGTCACTTCCTTGCCTTTCCCTTCTTGATTATCCTTTTCACCAGATGATGTTGTGAAGTCTAGGGTCCGTCTAGTTGGCCCTGGGAACCTTCTTCCTACATCCAAAACATAGGTTTCTTTCTTTGCTTTCTTCTTCTTTTCTTTGATCAACAAAGTTTTCAAATCCTCTTGCCCTTTGGCTAGAGTCAAGAACATCTGTTGAAACTAAGCATTCTGCGCCTGGAGGTCTTTTACTATCTGTTCCATGTCCATCTTACTGAACTAAACAATAGAAAGATGAGGAGACCTATGGTAAGAAACCTTCTTATGTTATGATGAATAAATATGCATATGCAATGATTTCAAGGAAATTAGAGACTTAAATTTGCTTTAGGCCAAAAAGGAACACACATTATATTAATAAATAAAAGTTTGAGTACATCATGCCTCTTTGGGCTTACAAAGAAATACAAAAACTCTAAGATAAAAAAGTTGAACGCATCCTCTTTGGTGCGATATAGGCGTTCAGACTCCTCTCCTCATGAAACTGCTTGGTGAGTTCCAAGACCTTCTTCTCGCTGGCATATAATTGGGCCTCGAAGGTGTCTCGCCCCCCCTTCATTTGTATCCAATCCCTTTGCAATTCCCCGAGAGAGGTGGGCATGTCAGGATGTAGGATAGTGTAGGGGACATCTCCTTCCACAACAGGCTCTATGATAACCGGAAGAATGGAGGGGTAAGGCATCATAAGACTTTGAGCATGAGCTCATACCCATTTGAGGTAAGGCTCAAGAGGGATGGAATTCTTATGCCCCAATGTCTTGCTATCTTCCTTGTTCAACATCCTCCAAGCTCGGATAAATCTCTGGCGGTAACCTTGGTTGTCATTCTCGTAGTCAAATACCAACCCTTGAATAAGCATCTCATGTGGACCATCCCTCCGGGCATAACCAAATTGTCTTAAGGATAAACAAGGGTTGTAGATGATACCTCCTCTAATTCCAAGTAAGGGGACATTATGGAATTCTCTATAACGGTCGATGATAATAACATTCTCTATAGATCAGGAACACCAATGAATGTTTGAATGTTTGAGCGTCATCAACTTATGTGACCACCTTGAATCTTGCTTGTTCTTTAATACAAATTAGGGAAGATGCGAAATAAACCATCTTGCCAAGAGAGGAGTACAACACATGATAATATCCCTTTTCCTCATAGTGCGAGTGTGAAAAGAATGTAGGATGTCTCCTAACAAAGTAGGCACCGGGTTACGAGACATGAAGATTTTGATGGCGTTTACATCTATGAGTTGGTCAGGATTTGGAAACAAAACCATCCCATAGATGAGGAGAGCCACAATTTCCTCAAAAGCTTGCAAGTCCAAGGACTTCCAACAGTTTTGAGCTTTCTCAAACAAGAACTTGGCTAAGAAACCCAACTATTGTGACATCAGATGATTGCAAGTGTAGGGCTTGAGCAATCTCTTCTGGTTTTGGATCTCTTTCCGTACCGTTGAAGGGTAGTTGATTGAGAATTGGAATCCTCAAGACTTAGGAGAATTCTTCCAAAGTTGGCACAAGTTGATAATCAGGAAATGTGAAGCAATGGTGTAGAGGATCAAAGAACTAGAAGAGCACCTTCATCATGTCCTCATTAGTTTTGGAGGTATCCAAGTTTAGGAGGCAACCATGTCTTTCAGTAAATGGAGAATTTTCGGGAACCCTTGATGCTAACTCTTTAAGTTGAGGAGGGATCCTTACAAGATTGACTTGAATGGCTTTCCTGCGAAAAGAATCCATGTCCTACAAAACAGAACAAAGATAAATCTAAAAAATCCTTGAAATGGTTAGTGAGTATGAGTATTATGTTATGATGTTTATGATTTTATGTACAAGTAAACATATACAAACAAAACAAACAAGTCTTTAGGTTTAGGCTTGCATGGAGTCTCATAAGTAAGTACCCTCTTGAAGTTTAGTTGGCTCAAACCCGTCCTAGCAATAGTAACCAGGTTCTAAGGGAGCTCAATATCACTGGTTTGTTTCCTCAGGCATTGTTTCAGCACAAGCCTCTTTAATGGCGACCGAAATATCCCAAAAAACCAAACCTCAATGAGTGTAGTATCGAGTATCTACCAACTTCGGACTGCACCAAAGTCGGTTATCTCACTACATCCTAATGGCTAAGTTGGTCAAGTAAAGGTTTTAGAAGTTAGTTAATGCCTCATGATATCACTCAGCGGCCCCGTATTCTTCTTGACTACTCAAGGGCTACCGGTACCCACAAATATGTCACACTAACGTAGCTATTGCTTAGACCGTGTCGGTATACCCTGCACAGTTTCCACAATGTATTGATACTTACCTATATGGTATCCCAAATCCTGGTAGAGGATTCAAACCCAAACAAAGAACCAAAATGTAAAGCGTACAAGTCAAACAATGAAAGATGTGATCTAACCCTAAGGTAACCCCACTTTTAAAAATTCCCCGGCAGAGTCTCCAGTTCTGTGATACGGTGGGAGAACTGACTTGGTTGTTTTGTGTTTGATCGCAAATGTTACGGTTTAGCAAGAGTCGCCATCGACTTTTCTTTTATCCAAAAGGAAAGGCTGAAAAGAACAGGAAAGACCTTTGAGATGTTTTCTTGAGTTCGGGGGGTAGATTATAAAAAGGGAAGGTATTAGCACCCTTTTTATCCATGGTTTTCCATGGGATCTTAGTTACTTTCTAGATCACTTGCTTTTGTTTGAAAATGTGCTTTGTGTTGTTTTTGAAAGTATTTTGAAAAGGCGCCATCGTTTTAGGCGAACTTTGTAATGATTCTCGTTTGTAAGAATGTATACAAAATGTTGATCTTTTGAAACAAATTTCAAGTTTGAAAGTTGTTTTTGAAAGTGTTGGTGTTTGTTTTGAAAATAGCAAGGATGTTTTGGTTTTGAAATTGAGCAAGCAACTAGGAACAATCTACCTACTCAAAAAGTCTTTCATGTTTATTTCCCCTTTCCTTTGACATTGTTATCTTACCATTAATTTGGTAAGTAACCCTATCTTTGGATGTAAAAGGGACGGGCAAGGGTCATCGTATAGCCATGATTAGCAATATTGTAATATATCTTAGCATTTTCTTTAAGGGACTAAGATCATTTTTGAAGGCAACATGGATAGCGTCATCGAGGGACTATGATCTTGTATTTTGCTCATCTTTGCTAAGATACCTCACATGCATAATATGGCCATTTTTGTAAGGCAACAAATTGGGTTTATCCTAAGGGTGTATGCGTGCAAGTGTATTTGTATTCATGCTTGATTTGTCTTGATTAGGGTTTGCTACTTGTTGGTTTTAATCTTTCCATACAAAACTCTAATTACTAGCATTTGTATATAAATCATTTAAATTGCGAAAAATAAAAATACTAAGCTATTGCATCATTTAGGGGAGGGGTGTACAAATTACAAAAGGAGAATTGCAAGAAATTAAATCTAAATAATTATTACAAGTATATTGAATTTGAACAAATGTACAAAAATGAAGGTAAAAATGCAAGAATATAAATGTAAAAAGAAATGTGATTTTGTTTAGTTTTCATGAAAAGGGTTTTTTGACCTAATTAATTAAAAATAAAATAATTAACTAAAAAATAAGAAACTCAAGATTAAGTTAGTAAAATAAATTAATTTAAAGAAGACAAGTTTTTTAGGGTTTTTGTGAATTTAATTAAACTAGTAAATAAAATAAAAGTCGTAAGTTCTAAATTGATTTTAATTTACAAGAAAATAATATAATAATAATTAAGATTTATTGTCTAAGTACTAAAAAAAGAAGGAAATTAATTTATTAAAGAAAATGTTTTTTTTTGTTCTTTTAGTTTTTATGAAGAAAATAAACTAAATAAATATAAATATTTTTGGATTTTTATTTATAATAACAATAATAATAAAAATAATAATAATAAAAATAAAAGAAAATAAAATAAAAATAAAATGTAAAGAAAAGTCAGGGAGGTTAAAATTGAATTTGGGAGGTAATGCTAAGAAAAAAATCAGGCGTACGGGATGGAGGCCCAAGCGTTTCCTGGAACAAAAAAATGTCAAAAAATGTGAAAAAAAGCAAAAGGCAGCGCGCTGGGTGTTGAACCCACGCCCCCTTGGTTACCAGCGTGTTGCCTTACCACTGGGGTGGTTGTACATCTGTTAATTTAAATGAAATGATAAATATATAATACAAAATGAGTCATGAATACAGTTCATCTTCAACCTCCAGCCAGACCACCTGTATCTCATTCATTTCTCAACAAAAATGGAAAATGCAAACATGAAAGTTTCTCCATTTTTTCATACGAATCCAACCATATAAATATCATAAACTATAAATCAAAGATGAATGAGAATTTTTGAAAGTACCAAATTCTGACCTAATTATTTTCAGAGGTTCAATCCTAAAATTCTCCTAGTTAAATCAATATAAATAAAATCTATGGATATGTACAGCTTCAGGGCAATGATGTCTACATTTTATGTTCACAAATGCAAGCCTAACAATGCCTAAGTAATGAGATAGAAGTTTAAGAAAAATACCTCAAAACTGGAAATCGTGAAATGCAAATGAGCTTGATTCAAGATGTTGCAATGATTAGGTTAGCTTCCTCAAGTTCCCAGGAAGCTAATGCAATGGTTAGCTTGAGTTGAGAGTGGCTGAAATGGCTTTGAGAAGTCAATGTGCAATGCTCTATTTTTGGCTAAGGAGGAAGATGGAAATGGAGTTACAGTTGTGTAACAGGGACATGAATGAGTTATATTTGATGTTTAGAAGCTTTAGGAACCAAAAGGCTTGAAAATGCACGAGGGAGATGTGAGCTTCAAGTTTTTGGTCAGAATTTGCAACAATGGTGATTTTTGATTCAATTCTGAGTTCTTGTGTGTTTTAGGGCTTGTGTATGCGTGTGTTTTCTTGCAAATGACTTGTGTATCTATAAGCAAAAGGTTGGAGATGTTTTGCATAAGGGATTTCTGAGTTATAGGGTTATGGCTAAGTTTCTTAATTTTGAAGAAAAGTGAGAAATATAGTTTCAAGGTAGAAAGTACAAGCATGTATAGTGGTTAGGCACTTTAAACATGTTTGCTTCTGATCACTTGTCTTGAGTGTGGACAGAGAAAACAAGTTAGGAACTCAAGGAGAGTTAACATTTGCAAAAGCAAAGCTTTACACTACTACAAAAAAGGGAAAAGACAACGCTTTTTTAGGCTCTTAACAGCGCTGCTAAAAGAAAAGACAACGCTTTTTTTCAATGTAAAAACGCTTTCTCATGCCCACTTTAGACAACGCTTTTTTATATACCCTTTTAGCAGCGCTTTTGCTTTAGATAGCGCTTTATTATTTTTTTAAGTTAGGCTTTAGACAGCGCTTTCCTTTAAAAGCGTTGTCTATTCCCCCACTTTAGACAACGCTTTCACACTTTAGGCAGCGCTTATTTTTGAGTTTTACAGCGCTTTTCTCCTAAAGCGTTGTCTATTATTCACGATTTTTTTTAATAAATCATCTATTTTGACTTACAAAAGCGCTGTCCAATATATATAATGCATTTTAATCAGAATTTTAACCATATTTGAACCAGATTTTCACCATATTATGCACCATATTTGGTAGCTTCATTCCAATAAAATATGCATATATAAAAATTACACATATATATAAATTGATGATATATACAACAACAATTACAAATTTAAGATACAAGTTAAAATTCTATAAGTTAAAAATCCTAAAATTCAAAATTGATGTTACATTTGTACATCTTTCTATCTTCGAGAATTCTGATGAAACAACAACAACATGAATATCTTAGCTCTATCTTCTACACATGCACCTATAAACCTGGAAAAAAAATCAAATGATCGAAATTCATAACATGATAATATTAACGTTGCACTTTATTTGAATTTAATTTATACTCAAAACTTGAAAGTTCTCATCAAAGGAAATAAGACAATATACCTTATCTTATAAAATTCTCAACCCGATAATGAATTAACACCATTCCTCCATAAGTTCATCCAATTGATCTTTTGAGTAATGTGCATAATTGAATTCCTCAAAGTACTACATATATAATAATATAACATAGTATGTGATTTAGTTAAAACAATATGTCATTTTATGAGAAACACAAAATATGAAAATAGTATGTAATTCCTAAGTTAGAAATCCATACCGTGGATGGAATCTCTAATTGATACAAAAGAATAGTTTCTTTCATAAACCTCAACAGAAAATAGCCGCAATCTATACCGTTACGCTGGCGAGGACACTACACATGGAAAGAAAATACGAATATATATCAGGATATACCCCTTAAATTGTTTTATCAAGTATCATCACTAATGTAATCAAAACTGAATATCTCTTTGTGAATATATACCTCCACTCTGATCCATGTAACGCTGTTGGCTCTACTTTTTGGCACTTGAATATCTCTTTGGGAGCAAAAAGCTAGTAGAACGTTATAGTAAAATATAAACGACTGTTTAGAACAATCTCACATTGAAACATAAACATAAACACAAATCCATATATGTTGACCATAAACATAAACATAAACATAAACATAAACTTGAATATCTCTTTGGGAGCGAAAAACTTACGTGTCAATCATCTGTTTCAAATCTGGATATGTTGACCAATCATTGTATAACGAATCCAAATAATACCCAGTTTCTCTCATAGGATTAATCGCAATCAATAACCAGTGTCCACTGTAAGATTAAACAAAGATTAAACAATGGCCAAAAACGAAAAATTATAATAGATCAAGTTAGGATGAAAATGTAACCCGTTGCCAGTATTATATGGCAAAAAGAACAACTTCTCAGTATCTTTGCTGGCCACGAATAAACCTAGTACATATGCTATGACATCATCTGGTCTCGTTACAATTAACCCTGAATTGATAGTGTTGGGATCTAAGAAGCCAAATCTCTCTTCTAATCCATGCGGGCGCATAATGTTGTCATACATAAACCTTAAATTAAAACATCATTAACATTATACTATATTCATTGAAATGAGGGATTAAATTGTTCATCTAATTAAACAAAGATGATCGGAGTATACCTGATGTATATACAGATAACACCGAGGCCTAATTCCAAATGTCTAAAAACTTGCTCCATATCCTCTCTACCAATTGCTTCAAGGTATTCAAAACCAAAGATGTCTGCACTCATAGGTATAAGGCGGGTACCACCATCTGGAATATCTGTAATTCCTAAATATGTCCGAAGGCACGACCTGAACTGAGTAGTAGTTTTTTTTCTAGCCACGGTCTTCTTAGCAACATTCTTTTTTTGTGTGGAAATATTGCTAATTTCATGCGCCTTACCCCTATTGACTTGTGCAGTCTCTTTAGCATGAATCTAGTTATCATATAATTTGTTTGGGGAAGTGTAAAATCACAAATTAGCATTTCTCATAGCATAAATGTTATATAATTGTGTTGTACCTCAATTGATGCAATTGACTCGGTCTCCCGCCTAATTCCCTTATCTTTTGGAATGGATTTTGTTGGAGTCTAACATTACCATGTAAAAAAAATGTAAGTATAATTGCCTTAAAAAATTTGAATAGTAAATTATTTTAAGCATACCTCATTATCTACGCAAACGAGGCTTGACGGTCATGCACCAAACGATCCTATTGCATCTGCCACCAATGTTGCATTCGCCACATCGTTAGGAAGTGGTAACAACACACCCCCTCTAAAACCACATCTACCAATACTTTCAAAAATCCATCTAGGAGCGGTCTATGGTGAAGCATTTCTCCTAAAGTATTATACACTTTTCCCTTGCCAACCATCCGATAAGTCGGTGCCGACAAATAGAGTTGACACTGTGAAATTCCCTATAATTTAATAAATATGGTTATATAATTAATAAATATGGTTATATAATTTATAAAGATGTTATATAATTATCTCTGGAATATTTTGTCCAAAGTTACCATTGATACTACCTTTGTCACTAGTATCTTTAAAACCTTTAGCTTGATCGATTTCCTTTTCCTTTCTCAGCTCATATACTTCTTGTTGTAACTTTTCCAACTTCTCCTGAAGTTCTTTATTGCTTGGAGCTTTTGTCTTTGATTTTTTTCCCAAGGATGTTGGAGTGATCCCAAATCCCTTACCCCTCACCCGACCAGAGTAATCACGAATATCTAATGCTCGTGAGAGTATTCTCCTGCTATCATTATCTTCATCTGGAGGTATAGACTGGGAAAGAGTCTCCTGAAATTCATATAAATATTTTAATTAAAGAATGATATGTTAATAAAAGAATGATGTAATTAAATAAATAAAAGTATGATGTAATTAAATAAATAATGTTATATTACACATGTCTCAAAAATTTGTTGAACTTTTTCTTCAACAGCTACATCCTTACACACACGGGCTTCCTTCCATAAAATGTGTTTCAGAAGAGATGTTTCAGAACTATTCTCCTTTGTTATCTACACATTAAGCCAAATAACATGATCAAATATAAGCGTGCATATATTATAGATACTTACAATAGATTGTTGTAAGCGTGCATATCCCATATGGCCTTTTCTGTATGGATATGCTGACTTGATGCTCGGTCGATTTACGACACTTAAACTCTCAATTTTTTGGGTATTTCTTTTGGATTTAAAAGTTTCCCATTCTTCAGCTGTAATCAAATCTGCATATTTCTTTGGAAGCTCAGCATCAACAAATTTTTTATCCGCATCCTAAGAAACTTGTTTGACAAGAAAGCTCTAAACCCTCTATGTAGTTTCCCGGCCAATTTTAGAATATAATCTCTCCTGGTATCCTCAATGATGAACGACCTCTATGAAAATCATACACAAAGTGCGTTAGTATAAGTAATTTAGAGACATAATCGTCATTAAAAACAATTAACATCACATATGGTACCTGTATCTCACTCCATATTTTATCTTTAGCGTCGTCCAACACTCTTGCTCTCCAATCTTCACATGTAATTGGAATTTCTCTCCTTACCACCGAACCGAAATAACTCGTCAACGTTGAACCGTTAGGCTCAATAAGTTGGCCTTCTTGACTCTAATGCACATCATACTTTATGCCTTGGTCTCTATCCCGAATTATTCTCTTCATTATTTTTATTCCTCGTCTATATTCCATTCCCGTTTTACTAACGACCTTATCTCCATCATGCATAGAATCATCACGTGGGTGATCATCGTTAGTATCCATCTAACATGTAATAAACATAAACATAAACCCAATATAAAATTCCATAGTCATTTTAATATATATAAAATGACAATACCAAAAATTAACATAAACATAAACTTAAACGTAAACACAAATATAAACATAAACATTTTAATATGCTACCTGTTTCACTAACATCTCTTTCTTTTCTTGGTTGGAACATGAATTACTTGTTTCTTAACAATGCAGATGGGTGGATTTATCCAAATTCCCTCATTATTATCATTTCTGATATATGATTCATCCGCTATAATATTCTCATCTTGATCATTTATAATATACGACTCATTCCGTCTAATACATGACTCATTCTCATCATCAATATAACCTCGGTCTACACCGTTATCATCAACCACTTTGTTAGATAAAAGCACTATAAACCATTTGGTACTCGTCGGGTCAGTGACATAGAACACTAGTTTAGCTTGAGAGGCTAGAATAAAAGGCTTTTCTTTGTACCCCTCTGTTGTACCCCAAAATTTTCCCTCTTATTTTATCAAGTTTTTCCCCACAAGACTCTTTGAATTCAAGACCAGATTAGGTTTGCTCAGCTCAAGACATCTCCTTGCACTGTTGACCTGAAATTAGGGTTTGAGTTTGCACAAGGATTTTTGGACTTCCAATGCTCAATGTGACTTTCATACTTCATGTTGGACTTATAAGATTTCCCATACCAAGTATCAAGCTTTGAATCAAATTTTTGCCCAGTCAATTGGACAGTTGACCTAAAAATCAGCTGTATTGGGGAAGAAGTCAACTGTGACCAATTTACAGTCAAACCTCATAATTTTTGATCCACATCAACATTATAAACTCATATGAACCATTTTATCAAGTTTGGACCACAACTCCTCAAGAAATCTCATCAGATCATCAAAAGGGCAAAATGGTCATTTTTAAGGTTTTGACTGCAGAAGGGCAATTTCTGATTTTTGACCTAGCCAATGGAAAATTGGGTTCAAGCATGGATTCAAGGACTCAATGGCATCATCTTGACCTAATCACAAGGTTCAAAAGATCTCAAATGCATTGGATTGACAGATGAATTTTCTAGTCAACTGATCAAAAATCAACTGTACACTGAAAAGTCAAACTTTGACTTTTTGGTCAAAATCTAGTGCCAAGGGTCATTTTTCATCAAGATGTGTCAAAACATGAAACTTGTTCACCAAGAAACCTAATTTTGAAAATTAGGGTTTAAAATGGAAAATTTTCATAACTTAGAAATTTTCTAAGTTATGAACATTTCTTTTTTTTCCCCAACTTTTCCCAACTTTTTCACCATGATGCAATTGGATTCAAGGAAAACATCCAACATGAAAGTTTTAGTCCTCCACAAAATCTACAACTTTAATACACAAAGTTTTCCCAAAAGATGCTTGGATCTCAAGTTATGGTTTTGTGAACAAGGGTTCATGAAACATAACTTAGTGAAATTTTGCCCGAGTTTAGGCAGGATTTTGACCTATCTTCATGGTAATTTTTCACATATTTCCAAGTGGAATCTCAAAATTCATTTCAAATATGTATTGTATAGCATGTTACAAACTTTCCAAAATGTCCAAGAACTCTCCAAAATCATTTGTGGTTAGGGAGAATTGAAGGATTGGAAATGGCAAATCATCACTTTTGTCCAATACATTTTGCACCATTGCTACAAGTTGCAATTCTGTCCAAAGCATGCTTGTACTTGGTTTACAGGTCTTAAACCTTCCTACACTCATAAATTAAATGCAAACACATTGGATTTAGGCTTTGTTCTGATCTATGAAGCATTATACAAAGGTTTAATCCATTTTTGGCAAAAAGTTAACAATGCCATTTACATAAAGCATGCTTTATGTCAAATTGATTATTTTGAGCCATACACCAAGCCTTTTGCTGAAAACAAAGCTCCCTAATATTAGGCAAAGTTCACCAACTTTGTGCAGCTAGAATACAGGCCTGTACAACCTTGGCATGGTCACTTCTCACCTTTTACTTCAAAAACAAGTCATTGTGAAAAAAGTCCATAACTTTGTAATCTGATATAACCAAGTCTTTGTAACATTTCAAATGAATTCAGCATATCACACCAAGCCTAGAACACGATTCCATAAGTTTTCAAACACCCTTAAACATAAAAACTTCATTTCTACCCAAAACAGGGCAAGTTCTGCAAATCAGAAGTCAAAACCATTTCCACTCGTGCGTTTTGTCCCAAACCAGTTCCAACACACTCCATACAACATACCTAAACTATCCCAACCATTCTCAAGCCACTGTAACTCCATTTTCACACTTCAGCATTTTTTCTTTGAAGCTTTGCAGGTTGAGTTCTACAAGCATATTCAGGCCATTTCAAAGCAAGTCAAGCATTGGGGAAGGTTAAGGGAACATCAAGCAAGCTCAAAAGAACCTCAGGCCTCACTGAAAGTTGTTGCATTTCCATACTCGAGCTTGACTGAAACAGGTAAATTTCAAACTTCTATCTCCTTATTTAGGAATAATTAGGCTTAGGTTTGTGACGCAAAAATGTAGTCCTCATTGTCCTTCAACTGTACATATGCTTAGAATTCATTTATGTTAACTGAGCTAGGAGTATTTGATAGTTGAACTTACTGAAAAAACTAGGTCAAGATTTAGGGCCAATGAAATTCTCTCTGGTATTTGAGAGCTAGATCAAGTTTTTTACATGGTTAGAATCGTGTGATCAAGAGCTATAACTTTCATGTTGCAAGTTTTTGTTTTTGAGCACGTATGCAGGAGTTCCATATTTGAACAGGGCACGCGTTTTTTTGTTTCTGGAGGACATGGATGAAGTGGAAATGGGCTGGGCTTGGCTTGTTTCTACTTTTTGCACCCCCTAGCTTGCTTTCTGCACCCCCTTGGTCCATTTGATTATTTTTGTATATTTTTTTATTTCTTTTACATTTATGACTTTTTATTTATTTTTCTAAATATTTAAAATCACAAAAAATATTCTCTTAGTTTTTCACTTTTTATTTTATTATTTTTATTATTTTTTTGGACATAGAAATAATTTATTAATAGTGATATACTTTTATTTTCTTAAATAAAAACTTGTAAATATTATAAAAAATATTATATATTTTTATTTTTTATTATTTATACACTTAAATAATATTTTCTCACACATTTTTATTTTTTAACACTTTTGTATATATATTTATTTATTTTCTTGTACATAAATAAATAATATAATATATATATTTTCTTAAAACAAAAACTAGGGTTTCTACCCTTTCAAAAATAATCATTAATATTTTTCTTATTTTTAGACAAAAATAATTTATTTTACATACATAAAAAATAAATACAAAAATATCCTTTGCATATTTATATTTGTTTGTACATTTAAATATTTGTTTATTTATTTATCTTGTGCAATATTTCAATTTGGTTGTAATAATAGCTCTTAGGGTTTTATTTTCTTGCAAATATCCCCCTATTCAAACTTGTACCCCCTCCCCATAATAATGTTGTAATAGTCTTAGATTTACTTTTTCGCATTTTATTGCTTTCAAATATGCATGATAGAAAGATTAGGGTTTGTATGATAACCAAAAATCCAAACAAATAGCATGACTAAACACAAGACCATAATGCATGAAAAATGACAACACAATGCACACAAGCATCTCTAGGGTTTTCACCCACTTGTTGCCTTAAAAACATGGCCATGATATGCATGCTAGGTATCTTGGAAAAACAAAATCAAAACAAAAAGATCATAGTCCCTCGATGACGCTATCTTGGTTTCCTATACAAAAATGATCTAGTCCCTCAAAAATTTGCTAAGATACTTGGCACAATTGCTATCATGGTCATACGATGACCCACGCCCGTCCCGTTTAACATCCAAACACAAGGTTGTTTACCAAATACAATGGTAAAACAACAATGTCAAAGGGTTAAAAATGTGTAGAAAAAACTTTGAGTTAGGGTAGACAACTCCTAGTTACTTGATCTCTTGCAAACCATCCTTGCTATTTTCAAACTAACACACAATTTCAAAACATTTCCCAAAAACAAACTTTCAAACAATTGAAACATTTTTCAAAAGACAAACACCTTCGTATACATTCAAACAAGAATCATTACAAAGGTTGCCTAGACAAAGGCCTCTTTTCAAAATATTTTCAAAACCACACACAAAAGCACCATTTCAAACAATTGAAAAGCAAAAGCAAGTGATTTAAACAAGTAACTAAGAGCCCATGGAAAACCATGGATGAAAAGGGTGCTAGCACCTTCCCTTTTCATAATCTACCCCCCGAACCCAAGAAAACATCTCAAAGGTCTTTCCTGTGCTTTTTGACCTTTCCTTTGGATAAAATAAAAAGTCGGTGGCGACTCTTGCTAAACCAAAACATTTGCAAACACAAACGCAAAACCTCAAGTCAGTTCCCCCACCGCATCACACCCTCCCTATTATGATCCACTTGTAAAAATCCTGACTTATCCATTCGTATGCCACCACTACTTACCCAATTGCAACCAAAGATAGGAATCTGAAACTTCTCATAATCAAACACCCAAATATGCTCAATGTGATACAGTGGGAGAACTGACTAGAGGTTTTGCGTTTCATTCTCACTTGTGCGATTAAAAAGAGTCGCCACCGAATTTTCTTTTATCCAAAACGAAAGGTAAAAAAGCACAGGAAAGACCTTTCGATAATTTTATCGAGTTCGGGAGGTAGATTATGAAAAGGGAAGGTGTTAGCACCCTTTTCATCCATGGTTTTCCATGGGCTCTTAGTTACTCATTTAGATCACTTGCTTTTGTTTGACTTGTGTGCTTGTGGTGTGGTTTTTTGAAAGTATTTTGGAAAGTTTCTTTGTAATGGTTCTCGTTTCTATAAGAACGTATACAAAGTTTTGTTTCAAAAAATGGTTCAAAGATGTGTTTGTGAATCGTGTTTTGAATTTTTTTTGAAAAGAGGTTTCGTAATGGTTCTCGTCTCTATAAGAATGTATACGAAACGTTTCATCTTTTGAAAATGTTTTGAAATGGAAGTGTAGGTGTGAAAGTTTTTGTCGTGAGCAAGTGAGTAACTAAGAGCGAATCTATCTACTCGAAAGGTCTTAAGTTGTTCTTTTCTTCTTCCTTTTAATGGTGTTATCTTACCATTGATTTGGTAAGAAGCCCTATCATTGGATGTAAAGGGACAGGCGCGGGTCAATCTTACAATCATTGAAGGAAACTTGTGAGACGCTCTAGCAATTTTGTAAGGGACGATATCATTTTATCGAAGGCAACATCGAGGGTCATCGAGGGACTACGATCTTTGTTTATCGAAGGGTTATTTGCTAGAGTGTCTCATATTCGAGGGACATGATTGTATCTCCGAAGCAACAAGCAAGGTTACCCTAGAGGTGCGCGTGTGAGAAGTGTGTTGATTTCAAGTTATTTATTCTTGGATTAGGTCATCTAGCGATTGATTTTTAAATCTTGCCATACATGCCTAATTACTACACAATATATAGAAAGCAATAAATTGCAGAAATTAAAAGTCTAAGCTATTACAAAAGTATCCGGGAATGGGGGTACAATTATTAAAAATGGGGATGAGTCACATAACAAATAGCAATGTCCAAATATTACAACCAAATCGAATTGTTGTGCGATTCAATATAAAGCTAAGACAATTTACGAAAATAAAATCAATAAAGTATGAAATGTATGTATTTACTTGACAAGAGAGAAATAAAATCTATTCTAAAAAGGTTAAAAAAATTTATTATTATTCTTTTATGTATTTTATTAATTTAAAAGTAAAATTTTAAAGAAAGAAAAATTAATTAAACTAAATCTTGATCTTTTGGTGTTTTTCTTAAATGTTACAAATTAATAAAAAGATATAAAAAGAAAATAATGAAAATTGATTCTTAAGACTAAAAAAAATGTGCAAAAAATAATATTAGTAATTTCAAAACAAATAACAACAAATTAAAAAGATAGGAAGAAAATGGGCTTTAAAGAATTTGGAGGGTAATAGGCCCAAAAAGGGTTATTGTTTGCTGAAAGAAAAAAAAACAAGGCAGAAGGGGAAGGGAGTCAGGAAACGCGTGGGCTTAAGGTTATGCCAAGACAGGCCCAATGCTCTTAAGCTTGCTTATTGTGTTTAATTAGGGTAAACAACAAAAATTAGGGTTTGTGCCCTCTTGCGCTCACAGCGGTGCCACTCTGTTCGTCTCTCACTTCTCTCAAATTCATTCATCTTTCTCGCTAACCATCCTTATTATCTTCCTAATTTCGCGAATAGAATGTCCCTCAGCCCCTTTGATTCAACCTAGTTTACGTTATTCTTTCTGGAAATCCCTAATTTGAAGAGAAATCATCTAAGGGTTTGACATGCATTCTCTGATCTTCCTCTCACCCTTGTTACCGGAGCACCTCACACTCCTCACTTCCTAAGCAGATGCTAATGGTTCTGTTCTTGAAAGGGTATGATTCTATTTTTTTGTTACGATTTTGTTTGATGGTTAAACGAGCTTTTGTTATTGTCTTGCCTTATTCATGTTTTCTCTATTAACCTATTGTGTTATATGTTTAAGATGCAGTAAATAGTTTGTCAAGAAATATACCTTTGGAGCTTTTCTGTGAGAAGTGATATTTTGAGATGAGATGCTCCCTGGTGATGGGCTAGGCAAGGAGGAAGAGATGATGACGAAGGATGCACACTTTTGGTACTTCTTCTTTGTCTATCCTCTTTACTGAATGAGGATGATGTTTGTTTCTGATTGTTGGATAATGGTTGATGATAATGATGCTTCTGATTTTTAGATGTTGTGTTTGAGACTTTTGGGTTATGAACTGTTGGATGTGGTTTTACAAAATTTTTGGTTTGATATTGTTGCTGTTGGTTTTGATGATGTTGATAGAATGTTGGGAGGTTGATGGTTGGTGAATGTTTGGAGATTGTTATGTTTTTGTTGGTTACAGTTTTGATACTTTTCTGAAGGTTGTTTGAACTTGCTATACAGATTTTGAACTATTTGAGCTTGTTATGTTTGGTTTTGGTTGTTTTTGAGAACTGGTTGGAGTTTTGATATTGTTACGGTTTGTTAGGTTTTGTGAAGGTTTTTTTTGTAGTTTGAAAACTGGTTTTGGTAGTTCTAACAGGTTTTATCAGTTTTGTGAAAACTTGAGATTTTGTGGCTTTGAGTTGTTGAAGGTTGTTGGCATTACAGTTTGTAGGCTTTGGTTTTCTAGGTTTGATAACAGGTTATTGTTACTATTGGTTATGGTTTAACAGGTTTCTTGTTGGAAACTAGGTTTGTAGGTTACCGTTTGGCCTTGTGAGATGGGTTACAGGTTTTTGATTGTTTGAACTGAGTTGTATGTTTGGTGGATGGTTTTCTGATTTTTTGAACCTAGTTGTATTTATGGCTATGCAGGTTTTATATTATGTTGGACTGTTTTGGTTTGACAATTTTACAGCTTATTCAAAATGGTGGGAAACCACCAAATTTTGAATACTTTGGGATTTTCTTCTTAGGCTCTTTTCCTTGCAGTTTTGTTTGCTAGCATTTTTGGTGCAATTGTGACAGCAGGGAAGCATCCCCTAGGTGACTTCTTTCCTCTTCCTCTCTTAATGACCCTAAGCCAAATATTTTCTGAAAAGTTTTCAATTTTTAATTTGGAAAATGATGAAAAAGGCTTAAGAACAAGGCTCTTGCTTGTTGACTTAGTTTTATATTTTCTTCTTGTTGATGCCCTTTTGTCTGCTTATGCTGTTTGTATTTTGTTTGCATCTGTTTTTGCTGATGCTGCTATCCGGTTTGCATTATTTTGTTTATTTGCCTTTTGCTTTGGCCATGCTGCTGTATATCTTGGCTTGTTTGGGCAATTTACGCGCCTGCTGCCTGTTTGGCCATGCTGCTTGTATATTTTCACTTGTTTGGGCAGCTTTGCTGGTACTTGGATAAATTGCTTGCATTCCTTTTTTTTATTTGGATAGCTTTGCTTACATTTTGATTTTTCTTTTTTGTGAACCAAGAAGAGCAATCTTCTTGTGATATGCAAAAATTGAAAAATAAAAACGTGATGAATTAAAAATAGCCCTCTGATTCCAAATTGCAAACTTTAATGATGAACACATTTTTTCCTTTTGAAAATTCTTAACCATATCCAATTAACTGTACTGATCAAATTTCTATCTTTTGTTTTTCATGTGAGCGCAAACTGGATGGTGGCAAAGCAGAGGAAGCAGAAGATTCTTTGGCATGCATGGAAGCAATGGAAGCTTAGTCACTCTTAGACTTAAATTCTTCCTTTGTAATTTAGATAGGAATACTCAAATAATTGTACTAATTTATTATTTTTTCAAATACAATAAGTTGTAAAACTTAAAGCATTTAAATAATAAATTGTATTGTAACAATTTTTGAAATAAATGAAAGAAAGTCTTATGAGGTATTTTGATATCCATTAAAATCTTCTACTGTCAATAACTTACAATTTTCTCTTTGCATCTTCACTAATTCTTTAAGGTTCCTGATTAAGATAATTGAAATTGTATTCCAATGATTCCAACCAAGATAACTTAAATTCCCATTAATCCAATAACTCTGTAATCTTGCAACTGTATTCCAAATAAACACGAACTATGTATTCTATCAACAAACAAATGTTCATTCCATAAACCAGCAAATGTCTTAACAGACGCAAATTATCTGGTTAACTTGGATCAAACAAAACATGAATATTCCAAATGAACAGTCTTAGATCCCATCTCTTGTCCCAAATAAAACATGCCTTGAGAACAACCAGTAACCTTTCAGTAAACTTGAAAAAGCATGAAAACATATGACAGTTAATTGAATTTCTGAGAATTCAATTCTTTTGAGAAACGCAAGAAAAACCCTAATTCCTGATTTACTGCCAAAGGAGAAAATCTGACTGATCGATTCTTGAGCCATCCTTGAATATCTGAGGAACCCTAGGGTTGTGATTTCTGTGAAAAAAATGGAGGGCAAATTTTGGGGTACAACAGCTGCCCCTGTTCAATCTTCTTGAACCTGAAGAGTTAGATTGGCGAGTTTCGCCATTCGTGACTCGAAGGTAGAAGATGATTGGACACTAGAATGCCCGTAAATTTGCACTCGACAAAAGTAAAATTGAGGGAATAGGCTTAAAGATGCCATTTGGAGAGTGACAAAATCTTGTTGGAGATGGGCTTAAAGATGCGATCCAAGAATGTTTGGTTGTAAATCGACAGAATAAGCATCAGAATGGTGTCCGTATTTGAAACGTATCTGAACTGTATCTGTACTTGGAATCTGGATAAGCGACAAAATGACTTCCGTGTCTGGAGTGTATCTGTACTGTATCTTGAATAGGAAACATAATGACTTCCATGTCTTGGAGTGTATCTGAGCTGGGAGAAAAGTCAGAATAAGTGACAGAATGGCAACCGTGTACGGAGCGTATCTGGACTGTATCCGAAGTTGAGATCTGTATGAGTAGCAGAATGACTTCCGTGTCTGGAGTATATCTGAACTGTAACTGGGATCTGAATAAGTGACAGAATGACTTCCGTGTCTGAAGTGTATCTGTACTTGAAATTGATAGTTGAATCTGAATGAGAAATAAAATGGCTTTTGTATCTGGAGCGTATCTAATCTGTATCTGATTGTTGAAGTATGAATGAGTGACAAAATGGCTTCTATGTCTGGAGCGTATCTGGACTGTATCGAAACTTGCGATTTGATTAAGTATCAGAATGACTTCCGTGTCCGGAGTGTATCTGTACTGTATCTAAAGTTGAGATTTGAATGAGTGACAAAATGGCTCCCGTGGCTGGAACGTATTTGGACTGTATCAGTGATCTGTTGATATTTTGTTACAGATAGCTGTTAATCATATCCTGAAAAGGGTAGAATGTTAGCTGAAACACGAAGTTATGTTGAATGAAATGTATGATGCAATAAATGTGTTTTATTTGCTTATGATGTAATGTATGCGCATGTAAGCTGATTTGATGTATTGCTGAGGAAAGTAAATCCTTGACTGCCGCCGAGGGAAATAAACCCTTGACTGTTGAGGATTCCTGATGTGAGAATAATGCCATATACTTCTTGAGGAATATGCTTGGGGAATCCAGAGAATTTTAAAGACTTCTACTGAGGATTACTGACGGGAGTTTTCGTTCTGTCGAGAAGCAATAAAACTCTGTGGAAAAAATTTATCCTGCAATGAAAGCTCTGTGGTGAAAAGCTTAAATCCGCTGGGGAGTTCAAGAGTTTGGGTTGTATGCCACTTTACTGGGGAGTTACCCTATGTTGGGGAGAAACAAAAAGTTAACTGTTAATTGGTTGATTTTCAAGCTTCAAGACAACTTGCTGGGGAAACCTGGAGAAACTGGATAATTTCCGCTGTGGGTTGAAAGTTTCAGCTCCGCTGTGGATTGGTAGTTGGTAGTCTCATCTACGCTGGGAATCTGTAGTCTAAAGTTTTGGCTCCGCTGGGGGATTTCAATGACGTGCTGTAGAGATTGCTCATGGAATAGCCTAAAGACATTTTCCTAATCTTTCTACCTGTCAATAATTACTCTTTTTCATCCTATTTATTTGTAAACAGTAATTATGTTCAAATGCATATGTTCATTAATGAATCATTAGACGTATTTGCACATAAAACACAAGTGTAAAGAAAGAGGCAAATAGTTTTTTGTACTTTGAAAGAGATGTCTTTGTATTTACTTTGAATAAGTGTTTTGTACAAAGGAGACAGACATCCTAGTAAGAGGATGGTGTCGTAAAAAATGAGAAAAATTTATACAAAGAAAGATGTCTAAGTGTAAAAATCCCATGGGGTTCCCATCCTGCTATAGCCTTCGTAATTCCGAATATCCTGTCCGTTCGTTGCTTCGTCCGAATATTATTGGATTGATCAGAAACCTCAGAGTTTGTTTGTGAAGAGATTGTCCTTAGAGTGATCCGACGAGACATAGTCATACGCTTTAATTCCCTAACTTTTTCCTGGACCACCCTTTCGGGTTTTCAGTCCACCGGGAAACCCCTTTTTGCCCAAGTCGCCCTTTCAGGTTTTCAACTTGCCGGGTGTACAGATTTTTTTTGTTTTATCCCTAATTTTTGCCTGAATCGCCCTTTCGGGTTTTCGATTCACCGGGATGCCCTTGTTTTTCCTAGGTGTATCAACCTAGCGGGTCTCTTATGCGTAGTATCTTTTGACTATGTCTGCGTTCGCAGGGTGCGGCAGATCGTCGCCGTCCATGGTGGTTAAAATCATTGCCCCACTAGAAAAGATGTTCTTGATCACAAATGGTCCTTCGTAGGTAGGAGTCCACTTGCCCCTGGGATCACTTTGCGGCAAGATGATGCGCTTGATCACAAGATCTCCAACTTTATACACTTGGCACCTGACTTTCTTGATGAAAGCTTTGATCATCCGTTTTTGATACGTCTGACCGTGGCAAACAATAGTAAGTCTTTTCTCGTTAATTAAGTTTAACTGATCAAGCCAGGTTTGGATCCAATCGTCTTCACTCAAACCAGCATCCTTCATGATTCTCAAGGAGGGAATCTGAACCTCAATAGGTAAAACAACTTCCATGCCATATACCAAGGAATAGGGTGTTGCCCCAGTTGAAGTACGAGCCGTGGTACGGTACCCTTGGAGGGAAAATGGTAACATCTCATGCCAGTCTTTGTAGGTGACTGTCATCTTTTGTATGATCTTCTTGATATTTTTGTTCGCAGCTTCGACAACACCGTTCATCTTTGGCCGGTAGGGAGATGAATTGTGATGTTGAATCTTGAACTGTTCGCACAAGGCGGTGATTATAGTATTGTTAAGGTTTGTACCGTTGTCAGTGACGATCCTTTCGGGGATACCGTACCGACAAATGAGGTTCTGCTTGATGAAGCGGGAAACAACATTCTTTGTGACGGATGCGAAGGAAGCTGCTTCGACCCATTTTGTGAAGTAATCAATGGCCACCAAAATGAAACGGTGTCCATTGGATTTTGTAGGATTGATCTCTCCAATCATGTCGATTCCCCACATAGCGAATGGCCAAGGAGCTGTTAAGACGTTGAGAGGAACTGGGGGTATATGTATCTTGTCCGTATAAATCTGACATTTGTGACAAGTTCTGGAGTACTGATGGCAGTCAGCTTCCATGGTAGACCAGTAGTAGCTTGCCCTTAGAATTTTCTTAGCCATCGTATGACCGCTGGAGTAGGTGCCAAAAGTACCATTGTGTTGTTCAGCCATGATCTGTTCAGCTTCAATCTTGTCCACACAACGAAGCAGAATGCAATCATGATTGCGCTTGTATAGGATACCATTTCTCAGGAAGAACTTAGTTGAGAATCTCCTTAAGAACTTTTTATCATTGACTGAAGCTCCTTCAGGATATTCTTGAGCCTCGAGATACCTTTTGACTTCGTGAAACCAAGGTCGGTCCACTACTTCTTCGGTATTAATCTCGTAACAGTGTGCGGGTTCGTCCATCCGTTCAATGGTGATTTGGGGAGCCTCATTATCCCAATTAAGTTTAAACATGGATGACATTGTAGCTAGAGCATCTGCTAGCTGATTTTCTTCTTGCGGGAAGTGCTCGAAGGTAATCTGCTCGAAATGTGGTAGCAATGTCAAGACATGTTCTTTGTAACGGATGAGGTTTGGATGTTTAGTGTCCAACTCTCCTTTGATTTAACTGATAACCAAAGATGAGTCCCCAAATACAATCAAAGATCTGATTCCCAAGTCTGTGGCAGCCTTGAGTCCAAAGATACAAGCTTCATACTCGGCCATGTTGTTGGTGCAGTTGAAGCAAATTCTGGCGGTGAAAGGAGTATGGAAACCTTCTGGAGAAATAAGTACCGCGCCAATACCATTGCCAAGTGCATTGGAGGCACCATCAAAGTACAGGGTCCATCGGGATCCTTGTTCAGGTCCGTCATACGGTCTGAAATCTTCAATGTTGTCCAATGTCATAATGTCTTTGTCAGGGAAGTCGAATCTCATGGATTGGTAATCTTCGAGAGCTTAATGGGCCAGATGATCGGCTAGTACACTCCCCTTTATAGCTTTTTGGGTCGTGTACTGTATATCATACTATGTGAGGATCATTTTCCATCTAGCTATTCTTCCAGACAAAGCAGGCTTCTCAAAGATGTATTTAATTGGATCTATCTTGGATATCAGCAAAGTGGTATGAGTCAACATATACTGCCTTAGCCGGCGAGCAGCCCATACCAAAGCGTAGCAAGTTTTCTCGAGCAATGAATATCTTGTTTCACAGTCAGTAAACTTTTTGCTAAGGTAATAAATGGCATGCTCTTTTCGGCCAAACTCGTCATGCTGCCCCAGTACGCACCCCATTGAATTCTCTAGGACGGTCAGATACATGATTAGAGGTCTTCCTTCGACGGGTGGCATCAAGATAGGAGGTTCTAGAAAATACTTCTTGATCTTATCGAAAGCATCTTGACAGTCATCATTCCATTTAACTACCTGATCTTTCTTCAACAGCTTGAAGATTGGTTCACAAGTAGATGTCAGGTGAGAAATGAACCTTGCAATGTAGTTTAAGCGTCCCAAGAAACCTCTGACCTCCTTCTCAGTGCGAGGAGCGGGAATTTCTTGTATAACTTTGACTTTGGCAGGATCAACCTCGATGCCTTTGTTGCTGACAATGAAACCCAAGAGTTTTTCGGACTGGACTCCGAACGTGCACTTGTTAGGGTTCAATCTGATCTTGTATTCCTTTAACCTGACAAATAGCTTTTGCAAATGGTCGAGGTGTTCTTCTTCTGTCTGTAATCGGGATATCATGTCATCTACGTAGACTTCTATCTCATGATGTATCATATAATGAAACAAAGCTACCATGGCGCGTTGATAGGTTGCCACGACATTCTTCAGTCCGAATGGCATCACCTTGTAGCAGAACGTACCCCACTGTGTAACAAAAGTAGTTTTCTCCATGTCTTCAAGTGCCATTTTGATCTGGTTATAGCCTGAGAATCCTTCCATGAAATAAAATACCTTGTGCTGAGCTGTATTGTCAACCAAGATGTCAATGTGCGGAAGTGGAAAGTCATCTTTAGGGATGGCCCTGTTTAAGTCTCAGTAATCCATGCACATTCTCACTTTGCCTTCCTTCTTAGGCACGGGCACAATTTTAGCAACCCATTATGGATAGGAAGTAACAACAAGAAATCCAGCATTGAACTGCTTCATAACTTCTTCTTTGATCTTTTCAGACATGTCGGGCCTCATGCGGCGAACTTTCTGTTTAACTGGTGGACAGTCTTCTCTTGTGGGGAGACGGTGTACCAGAATGTCTATATCAAGTCCCGGAATATCTTCGTATGACCAGGCGAAGATCTCAACATATTCATTCAACAGCTGAATTAAGCGCTCCTTGACGTTTGGCTCTAGGTTGGTACCCACTCTGACTTCTTTTCTGTCTTCCTCAGTACCCAAGTTGATTGTCTCTAACAACTCCTCATGAGGTAGAATAGCCCTTTCTTCCTGTTGTAGCAGTCTAGCCAATTCTCCCGGCACTTCACAGTCTTCATCACCTTCGTATTCGGCATGGTAGACTAGATCTTCAGAGTCACTGAAGGTCATAGCAGAATTGTTACCTATGGGATCCGGAATGGAAGGGTACCTGCATTTGTGAGTGTGGGTGTGTGTAAGGGATAGCCACATTTAAACAAATAAAATGCAAAAGGAAAGAAAATGAACACAAAAGTTTATATGTGAAATCGTCCATGATTCATTAAATGGCATATGAAGATGAAAAATAAGAACCCTTACAAATGGACCTTTGTGCCTCGGGTAAGACATAAGGTTAAAAAAGAAGTACGAATTGTTTTAGCATTATTACAAACAACAGAAATGTTTGAAAGATAAATTACTGATTTATGAAAGTAATGGGAATAAAATCTTTTGCCTCCCAATTGCACAATCCTCCGTCAACAGTAGGGAAAATCCATTCTTCCAAGCTGCTCTCCTCTTCACCATCCTCCAAAGCATTGACTCTATGATGGGTGATCTTCACTGGTGGCCCTCCAGCCCGGGAGCGACGCACAACCTTTTGAGCAGAAGCAGTGAAACCCAAGCCAAATTTATCAGATTTAAAAGGAAAATCGGGAAGTTGCCCCCAGATTGTGCTTCCTCCTTCTTCAATCACGACCTTAGCATCCTTCAAAGAAGACATCCTAGGCGGAGGTCTTGTAGTCATGGGTACAGAAGCCACTGTCTTGGTTGCCACAATCTCCTGAGCTACCTCCTCAAAGTGCTGAAAGGGAGTTTCGATGAATTCACCATCCAATTCTACATAGCAGAAAGAATTTAGATGGCTTATCATGTATTCCTCCTCACCATGAACAATTATAATTTTCCCCTGAACAGGGTACTTGAGCATTTGGTGCAGAGAAGAAGTGACGGCTCCAGCATGATGAATTCAGGGTCTTCCTAACAAGCAAGAATAGGAGGGACGAATGTCCATCACATAAAATGTGGAGTTGAAAGTTTCTGTTCCCACTTTAATCAGGATGTCCACCTCCCCGTGGACCATCCTTTTAGAACCGTCAAAGACTCTGACAATAATATTGCTGGGCTTCAGGGTCAAACCTTCACAGTCCAATCTGTCCAATGCTTTCTTCAGCAAGACATTTAAAGACGACCCAGTATCAACCAGAACGTGAGCTAGAGTATTCCCTCTGCATTCCACTGAGACATGCATAGCGTCATTATGCTTTCTCCCCTTAGATGTTAAATCGGCATCGGAGAAGCCAAGACCGTTGTCGGCTGTTAGGCTAGCTACACACTCCTGGAACTGGTCCATGGAGGTTTCCTACGGCACGTGGGCCGTTTTCAAGAATCTGATCAGGGCTTTAGCATGAGCTTCGGAACAAAGCAGCAAGGTGAGCATAGAGATTTTTGAGGGGGTTTTCCCCAGTTGCTCCACAATATCGTAGTCGCTTTTCTTAATTATTTTTAAAATCTCCTCCATTTATTTTAGGGTGGTCTCAGGGATGACCAAAGGCTGAGCCCTCGTCCTGACGGACGCTTCTTGGATCCCCTCCCCTTTATCAGCAGCAACAGCAGAGGGTACAACCACGGGAGTTACAACTTCTTCAATAACTGGAGTTCTCATAGATATGTTGACTGGCACAGGAGTAACCTTAGGAGAATTTGAGGGTCCGAAGATTGCCCTTGGAGGAGCAATCTCTGGAGAGAAAATTCTTTCGCTGCGGGTGATTTTACTCGTCCCAGCAATATTTCCAATGTCAGGAGTCTCTTCATCATAACTTTCTTCAACTGATTCAATCTGCTTAATACCGTGGTAGAAGATCTCTCCTCCATAGTTCCACGGTATTGATTTGTTGGAGTTGTATGGGATAGGCCCCGACATAGTTATCTTCAGAGGTACAATCTTTGGATCGGATGTAATCTTAACAGGTCTTTTGGAGACCTTGGAAATATTGGCGGAAATGGTAATTATAGCAACGTCATTGACAGGAGTTGGTATAACAGGAGTTTTCTCGAAAAGGATTTCTTGATTATCCATTAGGCGTTGGATGCCTAATTTCAACAACGGACAGTCGGTTGGTAAGGATGAACAAAGGTAGCAAATTTTTTCACATCTTGGGAAAATCCCAGCCTTCAAAAAATTCAGCTTGATTATCGGTAACAGAGTCATCAAGTCATCAACAGTAGCAACAAAAAGATCCTCTTCAACAGCATGGGCATTGTGGCCATGCTTTGGCATCGGAGCAGAGATTACGTTCGACTTTTCAGGGGCGTCGAATTCCACTTCTTTAGCGTCTATTAAATCCTGAATCTTATTCTTGAGGGCCCAACAATTATTGGTGTCGTTCCCTATGCTATCTGAATGATAAGCACACTTGGCGTTTGAATGGTAGTACGGAGAAGTTGTATTCGGATTTTTCGGTGCCTCTTTCAAGGTTGTAAGGTTTAACTTCAAGAGATGGGGAAGAACCTGAGCATGTGTCATGTTTATTCGGGTGTACTTCCGTGCAGGCCTTTCTACCCTTTGCTGGTTGGTTTTGGGTTGATTGTTTCTAGGCTGATCAGCTGCAGACTGCTGAATCATTACGGCCCCCACCGCTGGTCGGCGCTCAACTCTTCCCTGACCTCTTTGAGAGTTGATAGCTGAGACTTCCTTCTTTGCTGGGAAAGGCTTTTTATGGCAGCGGAAGTAGATGTATCCTTTTGAATTTTTCCACTCTTGATTCCGGCTTCAACTCTCTCACCAGTCAGAATTAACTCGGTGAACCCCGCAGACGAACTTCCGATCAAGTGATTGAAAAAAGGGCCCGACAGTGTACCCAAGAACATATCCACAAGCTCTCTTTCAGACAATGGGGGTTGTACTCGTCCTGCCAAGTCTCTCCATTTATGGGCGTACTCTTTGAATCCTTCATTTGAGGCCATGCCCATACTCTGTAATTGAGTACGAGTTGGTGCTAAGTCCGCATTATATTGATACTGTCTGAAAAAGGCAGCTGCCAAATCCTCCCAATTATGCACATCAGACCTCTCTAGCTGGTAGAACCAATCTAACTGCATCCCTGAAAGACTGTCCTGGAAGAAATGGACCCACAGATCCTTGTCAGAAGAATGCGGTTTGATTTTTTTGACATAAGATCGCAGATGCATCTTTGGACAAGACAAACCATCGTACTTAGAAAATATAGGTACCTTAAATTTAGGGGGAATCATAATTCCAGAGACCAGCCCTAGATCTTCAAAGTCCAGCCCAGGAACTCTCTGCACCTCCATAGCTACCAGACGCTCTTCCAGATTCTTGTATTTGTCGTCTGCAGGAGGGTACTGCTGTTCAGAATAGTCTTCATCCTCCTCTTCTTCTTCTTCTTCCTCAGACTCAGTTATAACTGCAACTCCCTTTCCTTTTCCAACCCCTTCATCAGATGTTAAGGGGAAATCTAAGACCCTTCTAGCGTGACCTTCAAATCTTCTACCCAAAGTAGCCACACTAACTCTTTTCTTTTTTCTTTTTATCCTTTTCCTTTTCCAGCAAGGTTTTGAGATCCTCCTGACCCTTTGCCAAGGTCATGAGTAGCTGTTGGAATTATGAATTCTGTGCTTGCAAATCTTTGACCGTCTGCTCAATATCCATCTTGTTGAAATAAACAACAGAGAGATAAGGAAACCTGGTGTGAAGACCTGCTTATGCATATGATGATTGAAGATGCGATATGCAAATGATTTCAAGGAAATTTAGAAGATTTAAATTTTCCCAAACCATAAAAAACGCACGTCACATTAAATAGAAACCCAGTTCGAATACATCATGCCTCCTTGGGCTTACAAAGAAAGAAACTAAAATACAACAAAATTCTCAAGACAAATAGACCGAACGCATCCTTTTGGGAGCGATGTAAGTATTCAGATTCTTCTCTTCATGAAGCAGCTTGGTGAGCTCCAGAACCTTCTTCTCACTGGCGTAGTACTGGGTTTCAAAGGTGACTCGCTCTCCCTTCAACTGAATCCAGGTTTCTGTAGGTCTTCGAGAGAGTTAGGCATGTCTGGATGATGAACGGTGTACGGGACGTCTCCTTCAATAACAGGCTCAATGGTGACAGGAAGGATGGAAGGGTAAGGCATTAAGAGACTCTGGGCACGAGCCCATACCCACTTAAGGTAAGGCTCGAGAGGGATAGAGTTTTTATATCCCAAAGTCCTACTGTTCACTTTGTTCACCATTCCCCAAGCACGTGTAAATCTCTGGCGGTAACCTTGGTCTTCTTTGTCGTAGTCAAAAACCAGACCTCGGACGAGCATCTCATGAGGGCCGTCCCTTCGGGCATACCCAAACTTTCGAAGAGCTAAACACGGGTTGTAGGTGATACCTCCCCTAATACCTAGCAGAGGTACATTAGGGAATTCACCATATCGGTCGATGATAGAGATATCTTCCAAGGATCTTGAGCACCAACGGATATCAGAGTGGGTGAGAGACATCATCCTTTGAGACCAAGTCAATCTTTACTCGTTCTTCAATGCTGACTGAGGCAGGTGTGAAGTGAACCACTTGGCAAGTAGGGGTATACAACACAAAAGGGTACATTTTTTCTTCATGGTATGGGTATGAAGACAATGCAAGATATCTTCTAGCAAGGTGGGTATAGGATTGCGAGAGAGAAAGACTTTGATAGCGTTAACATCTATGATTTGGTCTAATTTAGGAAACAGAACCAAACCATAAATGAGGAGAGGTAGCACTTCTTCGAAAGCTTGGAAATCCATGTCATCCCAGAACGAACGAGCTTTTTCCAACAGAAACTTAGCTAAAAATCCTTTAACCCCACTTCTTGTCTCCCAATTGGTTGTGACGTCGACCCTCTTCATATGTAAAGCTTCGGAGATGACTTCAGGTTTTGGAATCCCATCTAG
The DNA here is from genome assembly GCA_948472305.1 of Vicia faba. Classification (NCBI taxonomy): domain Eukaryota; kingdom Viridiplantae; phylum Streptophyta; class Magnoliopsida; order Fabales; family Fabaceae; genus Vicia; species Vicia faba. The sequence continues at coordinate 1,300,099,641 of OX451738.1, forward strand.
ACCGGTGAACGATATCTGATTAAGCACGGGCACCCCTAAGAGCAGAGAGAACTCTTCCAATGTTGGTACCAGTTGATAGTCTGGAAAAGTGAAACAATGATGTACGGGATCAAAGAATTGGAATAGTACACACATCATCTCTTCTTGGAAGTTGGATGTAGCCAAACTGAGAAGTCGACCATACTTCTTGGTAAAAGGAGAATCCCCAGGCACTCTTGAGGCTAGCTCTTGAAGTTGAGGATGTGCTTTCACAAAGCTGATTCGGATGGTGTTTCTTCGGAGAGGATTCATTTCCTACAAAACAAAAACAAAGATAAATTTCTAAATCCTTGAAATGGTTAGTGAGCATGCATATGATGTTGATGATGTTTATGATGTTTATGTACAAGAAAACATATATACACACAACAAACAAATCCCTATGTTTCAGGCTTGCATGAGTTTGTAGGTAAATACCCTCTTGAAGTTTTAGTTGGCTCAACCTGTCCTAGAAACAAATATCGGGTTCTAAAGGATCTCAATATCACCGAACTTTTTTTTAGGCATTGTCTCAGCATAATCAATCTTTTCTTGCGGCCGAGATATCCCAAAATTCTAGCCTCAATTAGTGTAGTATCGAGTGTCAACCAATTTTCAACTTTACACCGAAACTGATTACCTCACTACGTCCTAATGGCCAAGTTTGTTCAATTAGGGTTCTAAGGTTAATTATTTCTTCGCGATGCCACTCAGCGGCCCCGTATTCTCCTCGATTCACCACGAGGGATACCGGTACCCACAAATGCGTCACACTAACATGGCTATTGTTTCAACCATATCGGTATACGCTGTATAGTCTCCACAATCTATTGTTATTTACCTAAAAAGGTGCCCCAAATCCGGTTAGAGGATTCAAACCTAAACAAATAGAACCAAAATATAAAGCATACAAGTCAAGCAAGATAAGAATGTAAAGGTGAACTAAAACCCTAAGGTAACCCCACTTTTTATTTTTTCCCCAACAGAGTCGCCAATTCTGTGATACGGTGGGAGAACTAACTAGAGGTTTTGCATTTCGTTCGCACTTGTGCGGTTAACAAGATTCGCCACCGACTTTAATTTTATCCAAAAGGAAAGGTAAAAAAGCACAGGAAAGACCTTTCGAGAATTTTCTCGGGTTCGGGGGGTAGATTATGAAAAGGGAAGGTGTTAGCACCCTTTTCATCCATGGTTTTCCATGGGCTCTTAGTTACTCGTTTAGATCACTTGCTTTTGTTTTATTTGTGTGCTTGTGGTGTGGTTTTTTAAAAGTATTTTGTAAAGTTTCTTTGTAATGGTTCACGTCTCTATAAGAACGTATACAAAGTTTTGTTTCGAATAATGGTTCAAAGATGTGTTTGTGAATCGTGTTTTGAAAAATGTTTTGAAAAGAGGTTTCATAATGGTTCTCGTCTCTATAAGAACGTATACGAAACGTTTCATATTTTGAAAATGTTTTGAAATGGAAGTGTAGGTGTGAATGTTTTTGTCGTGAGCAAGCGAGTAACTAAGAGTGAATCTATCTACTCGAAAGGTCTTAAGTTGTTCTTTTCTTCTTCCTTTTAATGGTGCTATCTTACCATTGATTTGGTAAGAAGCCCCATCATTGGATGTAAAGGGACAGGCGCTGGTCAATCTTACAATCATTGAAGGCAACTTGTGAGACGCTCTAGCAATTTTGTAAGGGACGAGATCGTTTTATCGAAGGCAACATCGAGGGTCATCGAGGGACTACGATCTTTGTTTATTGAAGGGTCATTTTCTAGAGCGTCTCATATTCGAGGGACATGATTGTATTTCCGAAGCAACAAGCAAGGCTACCCTAGAGGTGCGCGTGTGAGAAGTGTGTTTATTTCAAGTTATTTATTCTTGGATTAGGTCATCTAGCGATTGATTTTTGAATCTTGCCATACATTGCTAATTACTTCACAATATATAGAAAGCAATAAATTGCGGGGATTAAAAGTCTAAGCTATTAAAAAAGTATCCGGGAATGGGGGTACAATTATTACAAATGGGGATGAGTCACATAACAAATAGCAATGTCCAAATATTACAACCAAATCGAATTGTTTTGCGATTCAATATAAAGCTAAGACAATTTACGAAAATAAAATCAATAAAGCATGAAATGTATATATTTACTTGACAAGAGAGAAATAAAATCTATTCTAAAAAGGTTAAAAAAATTTATTATTATTATTCTTTTATGTATTTTATTAATTTAAAAGGAAAAGTTTAAAGAAAGAAAAATTAATTAAACTAAATCTTGATCTTTTGATGTTTTTATTAAATGTTACAAATTAATAAAAAGATATAAAAAGAAAATAATGAAAATTGATTCTTAAGACTAAAAGAAAGTGCACAAAATAATATTATTAATTTTCAAAACAAATAACAACAAATTAAAAAAAAGGAAGAAAATGGGCTTTAATGAATTTGGAGGGTACTAGGCCCAAAAAGCGTTATTGTTTGCTGGAGAAAAAAAACAAGGCAGAAGGGGAAGGGAGTCAGGAAACACGTGGGCTTAAGGTTATGCCAAGACAGGCCCAACGCTCTTAAGCTTGCTTATTGTGTTTAATTAGGGTAAACAACAAAAATTAGGGTTTGTGCCCTCTTGCGCTCACAACGGCGCCGCTCTGTTCGTCTCTCACTTCTCTCAAATTCATTCATCTTTCTCGCTAACCATCCTTATTCTCTTCCTAATTTCACGAATAGAATGTACCTCGACCCCTTTGATTCAACCTGGTTTACGTTATTCTTTCTGGAAATCCCTAATTTGAAGAGAAATCATCTAAGGGTTTGACATGCATTCTTTGATCTTCCTCTCACCCTTGTTACCGGAGCACCTCACACTCCTCACTTCCTAAGCAAATGCTAATGGTTCTGTTCTTGAAAGGGTATGATTCTATTTTTTTGTTACGATTTTGTTTGATGGTTAAACGAGCTTTTGTTGTTATCTTGCCTTATTCATGTTTTCTCTATTAACCTATTATGTTATATGCTTGAGATGCAGTAAATAGTTTGTCAAGAAATATACCTTTGGAGCTTTTCTGTGACAAGTGAGATTTTGAGATAAGATGCTCCCTGGTGACGGGCTAGGCAAGGAGTAAAAGATGATGACGAAGGATGCGCACTTTTGGTACTTTTTCTTTTTCTATCCTCTTTACTGAATGAGGATAATGTTTGTTTCTGATTGTTGGATAATGGTTGATGATAATGATGCTTCTGATTGTTAGATACTATGTTTGAAACTTTTGGGTTATGAACTGTTGGATGTGGTTTTACAAATTTTTTGGTTTGATATTGTTGCTGTTGGTTTTTATGATGTTGATAGAATGTTGGGAAGTTGATGGTTGGTTAATGTTTGGAGATTGTTATGTTTTTGTTGGTTAAAGTTTTGATACTTTTCTGAAGGTTGTTTGAACTTGCTATACAGATTTTGAATTGTTTGAGCTTGTTATGTTTGGTTTTGGTTGATTTTGAGAACTGGTTGGAGTTTTGATATTGTTACGGTTTGTTAGGCTTTGTGAAGGTTTTTTTTTTGTAGTTTGAAAACTGGTTTTTGGTAGTTCTAACAGGTTTTATCAGTTTTGTGAAAACTTGAGATTTTGTGGCTTTGAGTTGTTGAAGGTTGTTGGCTTTACAGTTTGCAGGCTTTGGTTTTCTTGGTTTGATAATAGGTTTTTGTTATTGTTACTATTGGTTATGGTTTAACAGGTTTCTTGTTGGAAACTAGGTTTGATGGTTACCATTTGGCCTTGTGAGCTGGGTTACAGGTTTTTGATTGTTTGAACTAAGTTGAATGTTTGGTGGATGGTTTTGGGATTTTTTGAACTGAGTTGTATGTTTGGTGGATGATTTTGGGATTTTGGAACTGTTGAGGTTTTTGATTTGTGGCTATGCAGGTTTTATATTATGTTGGACTATTTTGGTTTGACAGTTTTACAACTTATTCAAAATGGTGGGAAACCACCAAATTTTGAATACTTTGGGATTTTCTTCTTAGGCTCTTTTCCTTGCAATTTTGTTTGCTAGTATTTTTGGTAAAATTGTGACAGCAGGGCAACATCCCCTAGGTGACTTCTTTCCTCTTCCTCTCTTAATGACCCTAAGCCAAATATTTTCTAAAAAGTTTTCAATTTTTAATTTGGAAAATGATGAAAAAGGTTTAAGAACAAGCCCCTTGCTTGTTGACTTAGTTTTATATTTTCTTCTTGTTGATGCCCTTTTGTCTACTTATGCTGTTTGTATTTTGTTTGCATCTGTTTTTGTTGATGCTGCTGTCCGGTTTGCATTATTTTGTTTGTTTGCCTTTTGCTTTGGCCATGCTGCTGTATATCTTGGCTTGTTTGGGCAATTTGCGCGCCTGCTGCCTGTTTGGTCATGTTGTTTGTATATTTTCACTTGTTTGGGCAGCTTTGCTGGTACTTGGATAAATTTCTTGCATTCCTTTTTTTATTTGGATAGCTTTGCTTACATTTTTATTTTTCTTTTTTGTGAACCAAGAATAGCAATCTTCTTGTGATTTTCAAAAATAGAAAAATAAAAACGTGATGAATTAAAAATAGTCCTCTGATTCCAAATTGCAAACTTTAATGATGAACACATTTTTTCCTTTTGAAAATTCTTAACCATATCCAATTAATTTTACTGATCAAATTTCTGTCTTTTGTTTTTCATGTGAGCGCAAACTGGATGGTGGCAAAGCAGAGGAAGCAGAAGATTCTTTAGCATGCATGGAAGCAATGGAAGCTTAGTCACTCTTAGGCTTAAATTCTTTGTTTGTAATTTAGATAGGAATACTTAAATAATTGTACTAATTTATTATTTTTTTCAAATACAATAAGTTGTAAAACTTAAAGCATTTAAATAATAAATTGTATTGTAACAATTTTTGAAATAAATGAAAGAAAGTCTTATGAGGTATTATGATATCCATTAAAATCTTCTACTGTCAATAAGTTGCAATTTTCTCTTTGCATCTTCACTAATTCTTTAAGGTTCCTGATTAAGATAATTGAAACTGTATTCCAATGATTCCAACCAAGATAACTTAAATTCCCAGTAATCCAATAACTCTGTAATCTTGCAACTGTATTCCAAATAAACATGCACTGTGTGTTCTATCAACAAACAAATGTTCATTTCATAAACTAGCAAATGTCTTAACAGACGCAAATTATCTGGTTAACTTGGATCAAACAAAACATGAATATTCCAAATGAACAGTCTTAGATCCCATCTCTTGTCCCAAATAAAACATTCCTTGAGAACAACCAGTAACCTTTCAGTAAACTTGAAAAAGCATGAAAACATGTGACAGTTAATTGAATTTCTGAGAATTCAATTCTTTTGAGAAACGCAAGAAAAACCCTAATTCCTGATTTACTACCAAAGGAGAAAATCTGTCTGATCGATTCTTGAGCCATCCTTGAATATCTGAGGAACTCTAGGGTTGTGATTTATGTGAAAAAAGGGAGGGAAAATTTTGGGGTACAACACTCAATAACCCCAAAATATGACAGATTTGCATATTTGGGGTTTAGGTCCTTCATACTTGAAATGTGCATTGCTTCAGCAAGCACGGTGACACCATTATTTTGCATAGTACTTTTATCATCTTGTTCTTTGGTATAAAATATGTATCCATTAATTGCGTATGTGTTATACGAAAACACATGCAAACTTGGACCATATGCCAAACATATCAACCTTTTTGTTATTGAAGCGGGATCTGAATGAAGCTTTGAAAAAATATGATCCTTAAACCATTGTATAAAACTTTGATTGTGCTCCTGTACTATCCAATTTTCATTTCTATTCTTATTTAACCCTCAGAGTACATCTTTGTGCATTTCAACATATGGCTCAACCTCACTGTCATTGTGCAGAACATACAGATGCACTTGATCCCATTCATCTTTTGATATTGTCACAATTTTATTTCCAATTAATCTTTTACCTTCCTTTTTTTCAAAAATATGACTTTTAGGGAGTCCAATGGATTAAACTTTGGACAAATATTCAGTACAAAACTCAACCGCTTCTTCAACAATGTATCGCTCAACAATACAACCCTCTGGGCGACTTCGGTTTTTCACGTACCCTTTTAATACTTTCATATAACATTCAGCAGGGTACATCGATCTCGTATAAGCTAGGCCGCACAATTGTGTCTCTTTCACAAGATGAACAACTAGATGTACCATTATGTCAAAAAATGATGGAGGAAAATACATTTCCAGCTCACACAAAGTAATAACAATTTCTTTTTGCAATGTTGGTAAGATCTCAAGATCAATCACCTTACTACAAATTGACCTAAAGAAAAAACACAACTTAGGTATCACACTCCTTACATTATCTGGAAAAATAGAACGTATACCTATTGTTAGAAAATGCTCCATTAAAACATGGCAATCATGTGTCTTTAAATTCTTTAACTTAGACTAAGAGATATAGGCCCATGAAGTTCTGATTATTTTTATCCAACACTTAGAAAAAATTTCAACAAGTTTTTGTCAGCTTTTCATCCCAACTTCTTGACCAATTTCCACCAAGTTCCCATTTGATTTAGCCAAAACTCAAATCATGAAAGTTGTAGACAATGTTTCAAGCTTTCCAAGATGTCACTGAACACGATTTTATCATGCTTGAGATAGAAGTTTCGAAGAGATGAAGTTGGGTATCTAAGGTTGCATTATAGGTCATTTTTGTGACAAGTTCATAACCAAATCTTCAAACCATGTTGCATAATCCCACTTTTTAGGCCTTAAATCTCCATATCTATCCATAATCATATTACACACACTTTAGAGTCATGATCCAAGTGATTAAAGCTTTGTCCAATCCATTTTCCCATTAAGGGAAGAAAGCCAAGACTTCAATTTTAGAAAACAAGCTTTAATCACAATGTCAACTCCTTGAGCCTCTCAATTGTTTCTTCTGCACACACAAAATGTCAAATCCAGAAGCAACATGTCTAGAGCCTTTAACCACCTCAGATCCTTTGGTACTATGCATTGGAATAATGTTTCTTCAAAGTTACTTCAAATTTAAGCAACCAAACCATAACATGTTATCTTGCAAACCTGGTTACTTTAGCTCCTTCAACCTTTTCTCTATAAATAGAGAGGTCATTTGTAAGATAACACACGAATGCACAAGCCCTCAAACACTCTCAAACTCAGAATCACCAAGAAAACTCCATTGTTGTACATTTGAAGCTTCCAACACCCAACTTCAAATCCACTCATATGTTTTACTTTTTCATCATTCAAACATCATTTATACATCATATAGAAGCCATCCATACCCCTTTTTCATCATTATAACACATCCATCATCATTTTCCAAAACTCACTTTACACCTCTGCAACTTGACTTGTCCAGAAGAATTGAGGAACTTTCAATCCAAGGTAGGCGTTGAAAAAGCTTACTAGGAGTTCAGTGAAGCTATCCAGATCATCCTAACACCTCCAGAAGTGCTCTAACTTCAAACTCAATTCTCACTTCAGAGATTCAATGTGAGAAAGCCTAGTGCGCCTATCATGAACCTCATATCAACACCATCAAATCATCATGCAATCAGATCCAATGCACCCAAACACAAGACTATGGTACATCCCAAAGAACCATCCCCACTGGATCACAAACAGGTGTCGGGCTCCTCTATTTTGGGCAAAATAGTTTTTCTTCTTTTCAACCCCCAATTTTCCTTTTACAACACCAGGTCCATTAAAATTCTTTCTTTTGTTATTGTTTTTTTTTGGCAAAATGCTCATTTTGGTCCCTTAACTATAGGTCATGGTTCACTTTGGTCCCTTATCTTTTTGTTTTGGGCCAAAATGGTCCCTTAAGTTTCAAAACTCAACCGCGTTAGTCCTTCCGTTAGTGAAACGTTAGTGACATTCAAAAAGCAGACTCCAGGTGGCAGTTGTCATGCTTGAAGTGGCTTGTTGGAGGTAACGTGGCAGAGAATAAGGATAGAAAATCTCCTAAAGCTGAAGATAGCATATGCATGTTCTGTTTGCCCAAAACGAAATCCAAAGGAAAGAGGAAGAGGCTTACGAAGAGGCTTACGAAGAGGCTTGCGAAGAGGCTTGTGAAGGTGATTCTATAGGTGATTCCAGGTATGTTAATCTTGTTTTGTCTTCATTTCTGGATATTTGAAATGGGATTATGAATATTTGTTATGGGGTTTATGGGATTTAGGTTTAATGGAAAAATTCTTTAAACTCGTAATCCACCGTAGTGGTGAGTTCGTTGATCGAGAGCTTAGTATCTATGAAGGAGGCCTGGTATCTGAATTGTCAGTAGATGTTGATATGTGGAGTTACTTTGAGTTAGTTGGTGTATTGAAAGACTTAGGTTATACGTACAATGTAGAGAAAATGTATTATAAAGACCAACAATTTGGGATGAATGAACTAGTTGATGATAAAGGTTCCCTAGAAATTATAGACCTATACAGGGTGCATCATGTTGTTCAAGTTTACATTCAACACAGTTTGTCTCAACTTGAGTATTTTGATGGTCCTGTTGAGGAGCCTGGGAACATTGTAGATGAGATGGAGGAGTTTCTTAGCAAGCTGCATGATGACATTGATGGAAAGTTAAAGGAGACTATTAGTGTGGATGAAGTTAATGATGGATTGAATGATCCAAGTGTTGTTGTGGAACAAAGTAATGCTGGATTGAATGATGCAAATATAGGGATGGAAGCAACGAATGTTGAAGTGGAGCCTGTTGAAATGGAGCCAAATACTGATGGTCAAGTGCACGATGAATCCAATTCTGATGACAATGAGGATGAGATTTACCAGTATGACAGTGCCCTAGAAGTAGCCTTTGAAGATGAGTCTGATGGTTATGAGGACATTGATGAAAATGAAATTGTAGACCTGACTTTGTATGACAGTAATGAAATATCAAAAGGAAAAGGAAAAGGAAAGTGCAGCAAAGTTACAGAGGAATATAAGGGGAGTGACGATGACAGTGAGGATCTTAAAAGTGGTTGTGACAGTAATGGAAGTAGTGGGGTTAAAAGGAATAAATACCCAATTTTCAAAGAGATAAAGTATATGTCCAATTACAAATGGGAATTAGGAATGTATTTTATTTCAAAGGATAACATTAAGGAAGTTGTTGCCTCATATGCTGTTCAAAATTGAAGAGCCCTCAAGATCATAAAAAATGATAAGAAAAGGGTGAGGGTGAGATGTAATGAAGGTTATGAGTGGGAGGTTTATTTTTCCAAGTTATTACATGAGGAAACCTGGAAAATAAGGAAACTAATTTACAATCATAACTACAACAGGGAGTATATGTTAGGATGTTAAGCACAAAGTGGTTGAGCAAGAGGATTCATAATGCATTGAAAAACAACCCTAGGTTGAAGGTCCAAGATATTAAAGAAAAGGCATTGAGGAAGTGGAATGTAGGTGTAAATAAGACTAAAGCAATAAGAGCAAGAGTGGCTTCAAGGAATAGGGTTCATGATTCCTTTTTGGGTGATTACACTAGGATATATGACTATTGTCGTGAACTGCTAAGACCTAATCCAAGGTCAACAGTTAAGATGAATGTAGAACCTTATCTAGAAGGTGTTGATGATCAGAGACCCTTTTTTAAAAGGCTTTACATATGCTATGAAGGATGTAAGGAATGTTTCAAATTTTGTAGGCATGTGATAGGATTGGATGGTTGCTTTTTGAAGGGGCTTGGTGGAGGTGAAATTCGGGCAATTATATGAAGGGATCCTAATGATCAGATGCTTTCCATAACACTTGCGATTGTTGAAGGTGAAAATATAGATAGTTGGACATTTTTTTTGAAGCTACTGACTGATGATCTAGGGGGTGGAAAATAGTGTCGCTCATACACTTTCATTTCATACCAACAGAAGGTACACTAAATACTCCACTGAATCTTTACATTTATATGATTGTTTTCTTGATAATTCATCATTAGTTATGAATCTATTTTACACGGACTTTTACCTACAATGGAAGAGTTTCTGCCTAATATTGAATATCTATTTTGTGTTAGGCATCTGTATAAAAATTTCAGGAAGAAGTATCCTGGAAAAACATTCAAGGATCTTATCTGGAAGGCTGCTAAATCTACATACTCACAGGCTTGGGAAAGAGAGATGAGGGAAATGAGAATGATCAGTGGAGAGGCATATCTCCATATGATGAAGACTCCACCAAGATATTGGTCTAGATCATATTTTAGGACTACCAACAAGTGTGATGTTGTGCTGAACAATATGTCAGAGGCATTTAATATTGTTATTATTGAAGCTAGGGCTAAACCACTTGTAACAATGTTAGAGGAGATCAGAACTTACATGATGGAGCGATGGGAAAAAAACATAATGAGGTTCCAAGATATATCTGGTAATGATATTTTCCCAACATTAGAAAGAAGATGGACATAACAAGTGCCTACGCAAACTTATGGCTTGTCAGGTCTGGTCAGTTGTTGTTAACTGTTAATTGTTAAATGTTAATTGCAGACTATTAAATGTTAATTGTTATATGTTAATTGCAGACTGTTAAATTTTAATTGTTAAATGTTAATTGCAAATTGTTAAATGTTAACTGCAGAATGTCAGATGAGCATATGTTTGAAGTAAGGCATGTCGAAAACCCAACTGAAACATTCACTGTGAACTTGAAGGATTACTTGTGCTCCTGCAGAAGGTGGGAACTCACATGACTTCCATGTGTCCATGCCATGTGTTGTACCCCAAAATTTTCTCTCTCATTTCTCAATAAATCTATCATAAGATCTCCTTTGATTCAAGACTGCACAAGGTTTGATCAACTCAAGACACCTCCTCAAGCACTGATGACTCAAATTAGGGTTTGAGTTTGTAAAAGGATAATTGAAATTTCTAAGCCTTTTAATGAATCATTTTTATCCCTCAAGATTTCTCATGTCAAGTTTCAAGTCTTGGATCACATTTTTGCTCAGTCAATTGATCAATTGACCTAAAATCAGTTGTATTGGGAAAAAAGTCAACTGTGGTTAATTTACAGTCAAACTTCATATTTTTTGGTCCATATCAACATTATGAACTCATATATGTAATTTTATTAAGTTTGGATCATAATTCCTCAAGAAATTTGATCAGATCATCAAAATGGCAAAATGGTCAAAATTAGGGTTTTGAATGAGGAAGTTCAATTTTTGACTTTTGGCCTAACAAATGACTTATTGGTTTAAGAAATGATCTCAAGGATACAAATGCACCATTTTAACCTAATGGCATGGCTCAAAGCATTTCTCAAGATCAATTGATTGATGGTTGAATTTCAGTCAACTAATGAAAAGTCAATTGTACACTGAAAAGTCAAACTTTGACTTTTTGATCAAAATCATGTTTCAAAGATTACAATTCATCAAGACTTGTCAAAATACGAAACTTGTTCATCAAGAAATTGAAGAGTCAAAATTATCTTTGAAAAGTCAAAATTCTAAGACTTAGAATTTTTTCTAAGTGTTAAGAAGTTCATATTTTTTTCATAACTTTGTGCCAAATTTCTACCATGATGCAAGATGATTCAAGGGAAACTTCTAACATGAAAGTTGTAGATATCAATGAGATCTAAAACATTTTAGGGCAGAAATTTTTCTATAAATGCTTGGATCTCAAGTTATGAATTTGTGAAGACATGCTCATGAACTTAACACACTTAGTGAAATTTTTTCCTAGTTAGGCAGATTTTTGATACCAACTTCATGGCAACTTTTCACCTAGTTCCAAGATGAATCTTCAAAAATGTACAACATAAAGGATATAGAGGATGTTACAAGATTTTCAAAATGTCTAAGAACTCATTGAGATCATACTCGAGCTAAGAGAATCGAAGGCAAGAAGTTAGGGTTTCAAACTTGAATTACAAGTCATTTCTTCATGAAGAACCTTTTGATCCAATGTTAAACATGCTGCATAATATTGTTCCAAAAGCCTATTAACCCCTAATCTACCTTTAGTCATATGATTACGCAAAGTTTTATGCCCTAATCCAAGCATTCAATGCATTGTCCATGCTTAATACCATTTTAGGAAGAAAGGCAACATTACCATTTTGGAAAAGTGGCTTTAATCACAATGTCCACTCTTCTTGAGCCTCTAACTTTTTGTTCTGAACACACACAAAATTTATGCTCAGAAGCAATATATTTAAAGCTTCTAAGCCACCCTATAAACCAGGTACTTGTGCATTGGAACCACATTTTTCAAGCTTTCTTCAAAAACAAACAAAAATCCACAAACATGTGATTCTTGATTTCTGACTTCTCCAAGCATCTAAACTTTTTGCTTATAAATAGAGACACTATTTGTGAGCTAACACACGAGCAAAAAAACACCCTCAAACTCTCCCAAACTCAGAGCTGTGCAAAAATCACCATTGTTGTCATTTTTGGCCAAGAAACTTGAAACACAAAATCTACTCGTGTGTTTCTTTTCCAAACCCTCCACAAAGCTTCTATACCTCAAATATAACTTAACCAAATACCTGTTACATTTTTGTAACATCATCTTTTCCATATTCCATAATCAAAAACAGAGGTTTGCATCTTGATTTCTCTAGGCCATTTCAGCCACTCTCAACTCAAGCTAAGTATTGCATTAGCTTCCTAAGGACTCAAGGAAGCTAACCTGATCATTGCAGCACCTTGAATCAAGCTCATTTGCAAAACACGAATTCCATTTTTGAGGTAAGTTTTCTGACTTTTGAAATATTCATATAGGCATTGTTAGCTTTCCATTTTCAAAGACAAAATATAGATATCATAGCCCTGAAGATGACCATGTCCTAAAAATTTATTTATATTGCTTAAGTAGTGAGAATTTTAAGTTTGAACTTTCTGAAAAAGTTAGGTCAGAATTTGGTACCATTAGAAATTCTCATTCATCTTTGATTTATAACTTATGATATTTATATGGTTGGATTCGTATGGAAAAATGGAGCAACTTTCATGTTTACATTTTTCATTTTTGTTGAGAAATGAGTGAGTTACAGGAATCATTAGATTAGGTTTAGTTATTTTCTTTTTTTTTATTTAAAATTAACTTAGAACTTAGGTTTCTTTTAATCACTTAATTTCTATACTATTTTTTATTAAACTTAACCCCTTTTCTAAAAAACCCTAAAAAATGCTTTCTAACTTATTTTCTTTTTCTTAATTAGTTTGGGGTAATTTTTTAATTAATCATTTTCTTTTAGATAATCAAGTTAAAACTCTTTCCTCAAAAATCCAAATAAAAATCCTTTTCTTTTCCATTTATATCCTTGTATATTATATTTTCATTTATTGTACATTATTCATTATTCAATATGGTTGTAATAGATAATTAGGTTTAATTTCTTGCAATCCCCATTTGTAAATTTGTACACCCCATCCCCCTAATCATGTAATAGCGTAGTAACTTTACTTTCCGCAATTTATCGCTTTCATATAAATGCTAGTAATTAGGGTTTGTATGGAAAGATAAATCAATAAGTAGATAACCCTAATCCAAGATAAACTATGCATGCAAATCAAACACACTATGCACACATGAACCCTTAGGGTAATTCTACTTGTTACCTTACAAAAATGGTCAGCTATGCATGTGGGATATCTTAGCAAAAACAATCAAAAATACAAGATCATAGTCCATCGATGACGCTATAAATGTTGCCTTTCAAATGATCTTAGTCCTTCAAAGAGAAATGCTAAGATACCTTACGACATTGCAATCATGACTATATGATGACCCACACTCGTCCCTTTTACATCCAAAGATAAGGCTTCTTACCAATCAATGGTAAGATAGAAATATCAAAAGAACCGAAGAAATGAACAAAATACTTTTGAGTAGGTAGATTGTTCCTAGTAGCTTGCTCACTTTAAAAACAAACATCCTTGCTCACTTTCAAAACAAACATCCTTTCTCATTTTCAAAACAAACACCAAACACTTTCAAAACAATCATCCTTGCTCATTTTCAAAACAAACACCAAACACTTTCAAAAACAAACTTTCAAAACTTAAAATATTTTCAAAAGTCCAACACTTTGTATACGTTCTTACAAACGAGAACCATTACAAAGTTTTCCTAAACGAAGGCTCCTTTTCAAAATACTTTCAAAAACCACCACAAAGCACATTTTCAAACAAAAGCAAGTGATCTAGCAAGCAACTAAGATCCCATAAATAATTATGGATGAAAATGGTGATAACACCTTCCCTTTCATAATCTACCCCCCAAACTCAAGAAATAATCTTAAAGGTCTTTCCTGTTCTTTTCCACCTTTCCTTTTGGATAAAAGAAAAGTCAGTGGCGACTCTTGCTAACCGCAACATTTGCCATCAAACGCAAAACATCCCAAGTCAGTTCTCCCACCGTATTACAGAATTGGCGACTCTGGTGGAGAATACTCAAAAGTGGGGTTACCTTAGGGCTAGATCACTTTTATTTTGCTTTCATTGTTTGACTTTCTTGCTTTACATTTTGGTTCCTTGTTTGGGCTTGTTTTGATCCTCTACCCGGATTTGGGATACCTTATAGGTAAGTAGCAATAGATTGTGGAAACTGTGTGGGGTATACCGACATGGTCTAAGCAATAACTACGTTAGTGTGACACATTTGTGGGTACCGGTAGCCCTTGAGTAGTCAAGCAGAATACGGGGCCGCTGTGTGGTGTCATGAAGCACTAACTGACTTTAGAACCTTTACTTGACCAACTTGGCCATTAGGAAGTAGTGAGATAGGTAGCTTTGGTTCAGTCCGAAGTTGGTTGATACTCGATACTACGCTCATTGAGATCATACTTCTCAGGATATTTCGGTCGCCATGAAAGAGGCTTGCGCTGAAATAATACCCGATAAGAAAGATCAGTGATATTGAGATCCCTTAAAACCAGGTTACTATTTCTAGGACAGGTTTGAGCTAACTAAACTTCAAAAGGGTACTTACCTATAAGACTCCACGTAAGCCTAAACCTAAGGAATTGTTTTCCTTGTTTGTATATGCTTACTTGTACATAGCATCATAAACATCATAATATCATAAGCATTCTCACTAACCATTTCAAGGATTATTAGGATTTATCTTTGTTCTGTTTTGTAGGACATGGCTTCTATCTGCAGGAATACTATCCCAGTCAATCTCGTAAGAATTCCTTCTCAACTCAAAGAGTTAGCATAAAGGATCCCTGAGAATTCTTCATTCACTAAAAGACATGGTCGCCTCCTAAATTTGGTTACCTCTAGAACTGATGAAGATATGATGAAGGTTCTTTTCCAGTTCTTTGATCCTCTACACCATTGCTTTACTTTTCCCAATTATCATCTTGTGCATACTATGGAAGAATTCTATCAACTCTTGAGGATTCCTATTCTCAATCAACTACCTCTCAATGGTACGGAAAGAGATCCAAGACCTAAAGAGATTTCCCGAGCACTACACTTGCAACAATCTGATTTCACAACTAATTGGGAAACAAGGAGTGGTGTCAAAGGTTTCTTAGCCAAGTTCTTGTTTGAGAAAGCTCAAGATTGTTGGAATTCTTTGTATTTACAAGCTTTTGAAGAAATCTTGGCTCTTCTCATCTATGGTATGGTTTTGTTTCCAAACCCTGACCAACTTATAGATGTAAATGCTGTCAAAATCTTCATGACTCGCAATTCGGTGCCTACTTTGTTGGGAGATATCCTACATTCTCTCCACTCTTGCACTATAAGTAAAATAGGGATCCTCTTGTGTTGCACTCCTCTCTTGGATAGATGGTTTATTTCGTATCTTCCCTGTTTTGTGTTAAAGAACGAGCAAGGTTTGAGAGGGTCTCATAGGTTGATGACGCTTAGACATTCAGATATTCATTGGTGTTCTCGATCCTTAGAGAACATTACTATCATCGACCATTGTGGGGAATTCCATAATGTCCCTTTTCTTGGCATTAGGGGAGGTATCACTTACAACCCTTGCTTAGCCTTACGACAGTTTGGATACGCCCGAAGAGATGGTCCTCATGATATGCTCTTCCAAGGATTAGTATTCGACTACGAGAGCGACAATCAAAGTTACCGTCAGAAGTTTATACAAGCTTGGAGGACGGTAAGCAGAGTGGACAGTAAAATGCTAGGACACAAGATTTCTATTCCACTTGAACCTTATCTTAGGTGGGTACGAACTCGTGCTCAGAAACTTGTGATGCCTTATCCCTCCATCCTACCAGTTATCATGGAACCTGTGGTTGAAGGAAATGTCTGGTACACTGTCCTCCATCTCAACATGCCTACTTATCTTAAAGACTTGCAAAAGGGTTGGATTCAGCTAAAGGAAGAAAGAGATACATTCGAAGCTCAATTCTACGCTAGCGAGAAAAAGGGTCTTGGAGATTACAAAGCAGCTACATGAAGAGCAAAGCTTGAACGCCTATATTGCACCAAAGAGGATGCGTTTGACCTTTTTATATTAGAGATTTATTTTTGTAAGCCCAAGAGGCATTTTGTAATCATTTTGAACTAATTAATGAAAATTTAGATTTTTTCATTCTTTGTCTATACAAATTTAAATTTAATAAATCCTTGAAATCATTTGCATATACATCTTGCATGCATCATAACATAACAGGTTTTCACACGATAGATTTCTTTATCTTTCTGCTGTTCATTTCAACAAGATGGATATCGAGAAAACTGTGAAGGACCTACAAGCACAAAACTCTCAGCTTCAAGAGACTCTGCTGACCCTAGCCAAGGGGCAACAAGACTTGATGGCGTTGCTAGCAGCCAAAGAGAAAACAAAGAGGAAAGCCCTAGTCAACATGGGTAGAAGATTCAAAGAGTCGGTCCGTCAGATCTTGGTAGTGGAAGACTCATTTGAGGAAGACAAGAATCAGATTGGAGAAGCAAGGAGTACCCAAGTTGGGTGTATCAATGATCAAGCATCTGATGATGATTATTATTTTGAACAACAGTATCCTCCTGTCGATGTCAATTACAAGCAGCTAGAAGACAAATTAAAGGCTGTTGAGATTCAAGTCGTCCCCGGTTTGGATTTTGATGATTTGGGTTTAATATTTGGGGTTGTCATTCCCCACAAATTCAAGATACCATTCTTTGCAAAATACAACGGGGCTTCCTGTCCAAAACTTCACCTGAAATCTTATGTGCGCAAAATTCAACCTCACACCGTTGATAAGAAACTCTGGGTTAACTTTTTTCAAGAAAGCTTGGCTGGGACACAACTAGAGTGGTTTTACCAATTGTATGGTTCCCGTATCCATACATGGGAAGATTTAGCCACCGCTTTCTACCACCAATACCAGTATAATGCCTACTTGGCACCCACAAGAGTTCAGTTGCAAGACATGACAATGGGGAAGAATGAAGGGTTCAAAGAGTATGCCCAAAAGTGGAGAGATCTCGCTAGTAGGGTTCAACTACCTTTCACTGATAGGGAGCACAATGACATGTTTATGGGCACTTTATCTGGTCCATTCTTTAACTTATTAGTTGGTTGTTCTTCATCCGGTTTCACCGAGCTAATCTTAACTGGTGAAAGAGTTGAAAGTGACATCAAAAGCGGGAAGGTTCCCATAGCATCTTCCTCCACCTCCAATCTCGTAAAGAAACCTTTTACCGTGAAAAAAGAAATCAAAGTTGTGTATGGGATAAGGGCCTGTACCAAGAAGGATGATCGTCCGGCTGTTAATAGTGTCCGGATTTCCAATCCAACTCCTGCTCAAAGACCATCTTCAAATCATCAACGATTTCAGGCTCCACCAAGACAATTCACAAGGATAGGCATGTCACTATCCCAAGCCTTACAACACCTACTAAAGGATAATTTGGTGACACCGCGTGATCCTCAGGCCAATCCAGATACCTCTTCACCCAAATACAATCCGAACGCCAAGTGTGCATATCACTCAAAAAGTCCCGGGCATGAGACTGACCAATGTTGGGCACTGAAGAATAAAATTCAAGTCTTGATAGACAACAAGACCATTTAATTTGATCCTCCTCCAACTCCGAATGTAATCACCGCACCTATGCCAAATCATGGCAAGGGTGTCAATGTTGTTGAAGATACAATTTTTTTCCCTCCGTCGAAGACTTGACTACTCCATTAAACATCATAAAAAATAATCTGTTGAAAGTTGGGATTTTCCCTGACTGTTTGAGGGACTATGTTTGTTGTTCCAGATAAGTCAATGGATGTAACAGGTTGAAGGAAGGCATTCAACGCTTGATGAATAGCCATGAGAACCTATTTGAGAAGACTCTACCTGCTAAAAGTTTGACCAATAAGATTGAAGATCTCTCCATCATAACTATCTCAAACAAACCTCTTAGGATCTCCTCCAAGGGTCCTATCAGGATTTCAAATGAACCAGTTGTTGCTCCTCTGATAATTACCACCCCTGAGTCAATTCCATACTCTTCCAACAAAGCGGTGCGATGGAACAATGGTGATGAGGTGTTTTACCATGGGATAAAGCAAGATGCTTGGATTGAAGAAAAGAAAGCTGATGACATTGGTAATATTACTGGCTCTAGTAAGGTGACCAGAACTGGGAGAATCTTTTCACCCAATATCTCACCTCTAGTTGTTATAAAGGCGCCTGTCTGCATCATCGCTGCTAAGTCTAGTATTGATACAAGGGGAAAAGAAAAAGTGGTTGAGCCCACTGAGATAGAAATACCCACAAAATACATTGTTGATGGAGAACCTTCCACTCGAGAAATGGATGAGATCTTGAAAATTATAAAAAGGAGTGATTTCAAGATTGTGGAGCAGCTGGGGAAAACCCCTTCCAAGATTTCCATGTTATCTTTATTACTCTGTTCTGATGCTCATGCTCGGGCGTTAATCAAATTCTTGAAGATGGCTCATGTCCCTCATGAGACCACAACTGACCAGTTTAAAAATTGTGTGGAAAGCTTGACAGCTGATAATTGTTTGGGATTCTCGGATGCTGATTTGACACCACTTGGAAAGAACCATAACAAAACTCTACATTTTTCTGAAGAATGTAAGGGGACTACCCTAGCACATGTTCTGGTCGACATTGGCTCTTCTTTAAACGTGCTACCTAAGGGGGTGTTAGACTGTTTAGACTATGAAGGTTTAGTTTTGAAACCAAGTGATATTATTATGAGGGCTTTCAATGGGTCCAAAAGGACAGTTCATGGAGAGGTGGATCTCCCGATCAAGTTGGGCTCACATATTTTTAACTATACTTTCTACATCATGGATATTCGCCCTGCCTACTCCTGTTTGTTGGGTCGCCCTTGGATCCATGGAGATGGGGCAATAACCTCAACTTTTCATCAAAAGCTCAAGTATTCGGTTAAGGGAAGAATTGTCACTGACTGTGATGAGGAGGAGTTCATGGTAAGCCACCTCAACTCGTTCAAATATGTGGAGATGGATGGAGAATTTATAGAAAACCCCATGTCAGGATTTTGAAGATGTGCCACCAATGATTGCTACTGCCAAATGTTCCTTTGATATGTTCAAAGATGTTAAGATCATGCAAAAGATGGTTTCACTTAAAGATGCTCGTGCTGTAGTCGAAGAAGGAAGTTGTGATACTTGGGGGGAAAATCCTCGAGATCCCATTCAAATGAGACAAATGTGGTTTGGGTTTCACTATCAAGGCTCAGAGAGAAGTAAGGCGCGCTCACGCGGGGAAGCTCCCTCTCCGTATTAGAAGTCACGAAGTCAATGTTGTAGGTGATTATGACAATGAGGTTGCATTTGAAGATTGGGTTTACCCTACTACAACAAAGCTCAAAAATTGGCACGCAAAGGACTTCGTTCCCATCTCCTTCATTGAGGAGTAATCACTTGTTTATTGCTTTCTTTT
This sequence comes from Vicia faba, assembly GCA_948472305.1. NCBI lineage: Eukaryota > Viridiplantae > Streptophyta > Magnoliopsida > Fabales > Fabaceae > Vicia > Vicia faba. The sequence continues at coordinate 1,300,119,545 of OX451738.1, forward strand.
AATTCAAGAACATTTTTATCTGTAATATTAAACAATGACTTTTAAGCCATGTGTCTGGCCCGGGGCACTATGGTCCATTTGTCAAGGGTTTTATTTATGTTCATTTTATTATATGATCATTCAATACAAATCATTGTGCTCATTGTTTTTCTTTTTCATCAAATACATTTTTCAAAATAGCCATGTATCTTACATGCACACATACACACACACACACTTGCAAGTCCTCATCCACTCTGGATCTCATTGCCAATGACTTTACTATTGCCGACTATGACTTTGAACGTCCAATTAACCAAGTCGAAGACGAAGGAGAGGAAGATTGTGAAATACCGGGAGAATTATCCAGACTTCTATTACAAGAGGAAAAATCTATTCAGTCGCATGAAGAGTCAGTTGAAGTCATCAATCTAGGTATCGATATAGACAAGAAAGAAGTCAAGATTGGCGCTAACCTGGAAAGCAGTGTCAAAAGTAGATTGGTTCAGATGTTACATGATTATGTGGAAGTGTTTTCTTGGTCATATGAAGATATTCCAGGGTTGGATACCGACATTGTAGTGCATTGTCTGTTGACAAAGGAATATTATCTTCCCGTCAAATAAAAAGATCGTCGCATGAGGCCTGACATGTCTGAAAAGATAAAAGCTGAAGTGATGAAACAATTTGATGTCAGATTCCTAGCAACAACATCTTACCCCCAATGGTTTCCAATGTGGTTCCAATGCCAAAGAATGACGGAAAAGTTCGTATGTGCGTAGATTATAGGGATCTGAATAGGGCAAGCCCCAAGGATGACTTCCCACTACCTCATATTGATGTCTTGGTCGATAACACTGCTCAGCATTAAGTTTTATCTTTCATGGATGGTTTCTCAGGCTATAATCAAATTAGAATGGCTCCCGAAGACATGGAGAATACCATTTTCGTTACGCAATGGGGCACCTTTTGCTACAAGGTAACGTCATTCGAATTGAAGAATGCAGGGGAAATATATCAAAGGGCTATGGTAGCTTTGTTTCATGATATGATCCATCATGAAATAGAGGTATATGTGGATGATATGATTTCCGGATCACAAACTGAGGAGGAACATCTCGATCACCTATACAAGCTATTTGAGAGAATGAAAAAGTACAAGTTGAGGTTGAACCCCAATAAGTACACATTTGGAGTGCGATCTGGAAAGATTCTAGGTTTTGTTGTTAGTGGTAAAGGCATCAAAGTCGATCCCACCAAGGTAAAGGCCATCCAAGAAATACCAGTCCCCCATTCTGAAAAGGAAGTTACAGGATTCTTGGGTCATCTTAATTACATTGCCGGCTTCATATCTCACTTGACTGCTACTTGTGAGCCAATCTTCAAACTCTTGAAGAAAGGTCAAGTAGTCAGATGGAATGATGAATGTCAAGCTACCATCGACAAAATCAAATAATATCTTCAAGTACCTCCTATTCTCATGCCTCCGGTTGAAGGAAGACCCTTGATCATGTATTTGACAGTACTATAGAATTCTATGGGGTGTGTTTTGGTCCAACATGACGAGTCTGGCCGAAAAGATCATGCTATTTACTACCTGAGCAAAAAGTTTACCGACTGTGAAACCAGATATTCACTGCTCAAGAAAACTTGTTGCGCTCTGGCATGGGCTGCTCGTCGGCTAAGACAGTATATGTTGACTCACACCACTCTGTTGATTTCTAAGATGGACTCAATCAAGTACATCTTCGAGAAACCTGCTCTTTCTGGATGGATAGCTAGATGGCAAATGATCTTGACTGAGTACTGTAGCAACTGGATTTTTAATCAGAGTCTCCACTATTAGTTTTTAGCCTAGGGAAGGGAATCTAACAGAAAACCCTAATTCGCAGACATAGATTCTTGGTTTCGGACTTCATTAGACGAAAGGAAGGTGTTAGGCACCTTTCATCTACCTTGTTCACAAGGATACTAGGTTTTAGGTTTGAGGTGGGGAAACAAGATTTAAATTTTATATAGGGGAACTCGCTACGATTTTTGATCGTATGCCTACGTATCCTCTTATGAGGAATCAAAGTCCCAATTTGTAGTTCGTATCGGTTGGTGTTTTTTATGGGTTTGCAAATATATTTTGAATCACTTCTCTCTCGATTGGGAGTAGTGATTGTGGAGATTTTGACTGAGTGCATAGTAAGCCAAAACTAGTTTGAAACCCTTTTGCAAAAAAAGTTGATTAGCTTAGTTTATTGCGAAAATAGTTTGATGATTTGATGGATACTTTTAATCGTATTAATTACGAAGATCTCTTGATTAATGCATGATAAAAATATTTAATGCAAATATGCATAAAAATATGTTCATGAGTTTTTTAAATAAACATAATTTATTTATGATAATAGGTAAAATTTACATATAATAAATAATAATACCATAAATAAAAATTACTATTAATAATAATAATTATAACTAATAATAATAAAAATAATAATTAAATTAAGGTAATAATATAATATAATAATAATAGTAAGAAAATAATAATTATATAAAAAATGTAAAATATAATTAATTTTAAAAGGGGGTGTATTTGTTAGTTATTAAGTAAAATATGGGGTGTTATAAGTATATCTGGGCTAGGCCCATTACGAGTCCAGGAAAAAGGGTGTAAATTATATGTTGGCTTGGTAGTTTCAAACAAAGAGTGGGTGTGGAAATGAATTGGGCTTAGGCCCATTATGCGTTTGGAAGGGGCCTGGTTGATCGAGTGTGCGAGGGAGTATGGGATTATGGTGGACTCGGCCTCACATCCGTCCACCGATGATCATGTGGATGAGATTTTAAGGGTACGTGCTAATTACCATGTCCGCACGGGCATTAGATTACTATGGAAAAAATAATGATTGTTTTTTTATATTTTCATTCATCATTTACAACAAACTATCATCTCTTTTATTCTACCCTTCTCACCAAACCCTAATCCCCTTTTCCTCTCCGGGGGCGTAACCCAAACAAACCCCTTCCCCTCTGCAAATCAACCCCAACAACGCGACCACAATATTAAAACAAAAAAACTAAGTTATACCTCCTTATAATATTCGAGATCTTGCCGATTTGGAATTCGTTTCTAATCCTCTTTCTTCCCCAATTTTGCATGTTCAGCGACGGTAGCAGCACGAAATGGTGACGGCGATAGCGATTAGGGTTTCAGATATTGAAACCCTAATCGAGGTCCTCTTCGTTCTTCAAAAACGGGAGGTTTATGTATTTCGCTTCCCTGTGTTCTTCTTTAACTTCTTCTTCTGTTCTTTAAGCCTCTTCAGTCTATTGTGTTCTGTCTATCCCTCCTGCCATCTTTGTATCTTCATAATCTCACAGTAAAAACCTTCTCTCTGTAAAACATCCTCCCCTTGTATACTTAGTTTTTTTTGTTATTTATAGGTTTAGAAATTTTGGGTTTTTAGTTCGTTATTAGCTTTGTAATTTCATTGATTTTGTAGATTTGATTGGATGTAATAGAGATTGAAATTGATTCTAGGCTGTATGTTTTGTATAAGATTTGATTTTGTTTGACTATAACTTGATTGGATTCTGTAATTGATAATGTCATAAGATTTTTCCAGATTTTGTATTATGTTAGATTTGTATTCTGATATTGCTTGAATGTTGTAATACATTGAAGATTTGATTTAATCTTTTAGATGTTCTGGATATTTAAAATACAAGATTTGATATGTATACTCTGCGACTTGATTTGGTTTAGATGGAGCTTATTTTCTGCATAATTGTTAGACATGACTTATCAATAAGATCTGATCACATGCTAATCAGAATCGTATCAATAAATTGTGCACAAGTTTTTTTAGTAAATTGGAACAGTAGGTGTTTTGGGACTGGCAAATATGGGCCCTGCGTTGTTGAGCTGTATTGGGCTTAAGGAAAATTTGATCCAAAACCCCTTTTCTAACACAAAAATATTTAATAAATAATTAGTAAAATAACTTTTAATTATAGTCAATTTAATAATCATAAGCAGTAAAACAATGTCACGTTTAAAAACAATATCACTTGTTATACTTATTTTATTTTTTTTAAATTAAAATAATGATAACAATTTTAATAATTTTCTTTTAACCCTATCAAAGCAGCAAATGGGCTGTTAGGACTTGTTTAATGGGCCTAACATAATCTTAACTCAACAATCAATACTTGCCTTTTTTTTAATTATAAACAACATTTTAGTTTTACGGAAACACTTTTTCTTTTAGTACTAAATGGGCCTAAAGGCTTTGAACATCTAATCCAATCCAACTAATAATAATCTGCAAACAATAACTTAATTAATAAAACATGGGTCAGATTATAATTCACTAATTCCAAATGGGCCAAGAATTGGGCCCTAAGCATCAAAATATTTTTTTTACAGCAATCATTCTCCTTAAAGAAGAACCATCTTGTGCCAGCTAAAGAAGAAATCTTAATGGACTTGTAATTCAGAATTATACCCCCCCCCCTTTTTTTACAAGAAATACTAACACCCAAATGGCTTATGTAATTAAACTTAATAATTAATTTTTAAATGAGTTTCCATTTTCGAACCGCATAGGCCATTGGACAACATGCTCCGTAAATGGGCCTACGGATACTTGAGTCTCTCTGATTTAGATAGCCCCATTCTCTTGAATTTAAGGTACACACCCCTAGTTGGATAAAGACGGACTATCAGGTATTGATATGCCTTCTTTAATTGAATATTTCTTCAACTTTAATCTCGAAAAATATAATCGTCGAGGTAGGAAAAATTTTGGGTACGACAGTTGCCCCTATTCAATTATCTTTCAATCGAATAGCGCGAGAAAACTCGAGTCTTACGCATTTTAATTGGAAGTTTATTGAATACTTGAAGTATCCCCAAAATTTGTCCGACAAACATAAGGTTACACTGATATAGCATACCCTTACGAGTCTTATGGAAAGTAGGCAAAGCTGATGCTATATAGCTTACCAGGGTTTGATAACGAGGCAGATGGTTTTACGAGCACAATTTCTTATTTTTTTTGTTTGTTTTTTATTACTCATCTATTTGGGGGATGACTACAACAATGATTGATGATGCATGGCTGCTTGAAGACTGAGGCCTTGGATTATTTTTGTGAATTATTGGTGACGTTTGAGGCGATGGGCTAGAGTTTTGTTTTCTTTCGAGCATCGTTGCGTGAAGTTTGAGGAGATGGGTTGTGTTATGGGATAAAGAAACACATTGCTGTATGAAGTCCGATGCAATGGGTTAAAGTTTTTGTTTTCTTTTGAGCATCGCGGCATGAAGTCTGAGGCGAAGATAAGTGTTTATGGAATAATGAAACGTATTGTTGCATGAAGTATGATGCAATGGATTAGAGTTTTGCAAACCGCTATGTGAATCTAGATATGGTCTTCGGACATCACCGCATGAAGTCTGAGGCGATGTTTGTGTTACGGGGTAAAGAGATGTACATTGCTACATGAAGTCTGAGGCAATGAGTTTGGTTCACAAATCACTGCGTGAAGTCTGATGCGATAGGCTGGATTTTATGGAATAGAGAAACACATTGTTGCATGAATACTAAGGAAATGGGACAGGTTCGCAAATCACTGCGTGAAGTTTGATTTGATAAGCTAAATTTTGCTTTCGGACATCACTGAGTGAAGCCTGAGGCGACGATCTGTGTCACAGAATAAGAAATACATTGTTGCATGAAGTCTAAGGAAATGGGTTATGTTTGAAAATCACTGCGTGAAGTCTGATGTGATAAGCTAAATTTGTTGTTTCGAACATCGCTGCATGAAGTCTGAGACGATGGTCTGGAGTTTGGAACACATTACTGCATAAAGTCTGAGGCAACGGGTTAAGTTCGCAAATCACTGCGTGAAGTCTGATGTGATAAGCTAAATTTGGTTTTCGGACATCGTTGTGTGAAGCCTGAAGCGATGATTTGTGTTACAGAATAAGAAATACATTGTTGCATGAAGTCTGAGGAAATGGGTTAGGTTTGCAAATCACTGTGTGAAGTCTGATGTGATAAGCTAAATTTGTTGTTTTGAACATCATTGCATAAAGTCTGAGACAATGGTCTGGAGTTTGGAACACATTGATGCATGAAGCCTGAGGAAATGGGTTAAGTTCGCAAATCACTGTGTGAGTCTTATGTGATAAGCTAAATTTGGTTTTTGGACATTGCTGCATGAAGCCTGAAGCAATGATCCGTGTCGTAGAGTAAGAAATACATTGCTGCATGAAGTCTGAGGCAATGGGTTAGGTTTGAAAATCATTGCATGAAGTATGATGTGATAAGCTAAATTTTTTGTTTCGAACATCGCTGCATGAAGTTTGAGATGATGGTATGGAGTTTGGAACACATTGTTGCATGAATTCTGAGGCAATGAGTTAAGTTTGCAAGTCACTACGTGAAGTCTGATGTGATAAGCTAAATTTATTGCTTCTGACATCGTTGCATGAAGTCTAAGACGATGATCTGGAACTTGGCATAACGAAACACATTGTTGCATGAAGTTTGAGGTAATGGATTAGTTTCGCAAATTGCTGTGTGAAGTCTAAGGCGATAAGCTAGGTTTCATTTTCGAGCATTGCTGCATGAAGTCTAAGGCGATGATCTAGGTTTTTGCAAAAACATTGCGGCTTAGAGGCAATGTAATGAGTTGTGAGAATACATTGTGGCTCAGAGGCAATGTACCGAGTTTGGAGAATACATTGCGGCTTAGAGGCAATGTACTGAGTTTTGAGAACACATTGCGGCTTAGAGGCAATGTGTTGAGTTTGGTTAATACATTGCGGCTTAGAGGCAATATGTTGATTTTGGGTAATACATTGCGGCTTCGAGGCAATATGTTGAGTTTGAGGATACATTACGGCTTAGAGGCAATGTGTGGAGTTTAAGGATACATTGCAGCTTAGAGGCAATGTGTTATGTTTGAGGATACATTGCGGCTTAGAGGCAATGTGTTGAGTTTGCAAATACATTTCGGCTTAGAGGCAATGTTCTGAATTTTGCAAATACATTGCGGCTTAGAGGCAATGTTCTGAATTTTGCAAATACATTGCGTCTCAGAGGCAATGTAATGAGTTTTGCTGATACATTGCGGATTAGCAGTAATGTACTGGGTTTGTAAGGAACTCATCACTGCAGGAAGACTTAGGTGATGGGCTGAATGTGTCACGACATGAAGACTGAGGTGACGGGTTGAACCGTAAGAGAAGTATTGTGTTGGTTGATCCTTAGATAGTTGGATCTAGGGTGAAATTATTTGTCTGTTTTCTATATGATACATGTGTATGCATGTGTATTGAATGTTATATGTATGCGAAATGTATGATGTTTGACATTGATATGGAACCCTAAGTGTATTGAATATCGAAATGTATAGGGTATGTATGCTTTAGATATGCAAAATGTGTGTATGTTTGAAATGTGTGTAAGATGCGTGTAAGCCTCAAAATGTTATGAAGACTATTTCGGGAATTCTCTCCTTTAAACCATTGGCTTAGAGTTACCAATTCCTGGCATTGTATGTTGTGTCGTCGTAGCATTGTTGAACTTGAATACGGTGGGAAATGTTAGCAAAAGTTGAGCATTGATTTTTTATTGCAGGCATAGACGTAGGTAATGGCATATGCGTAGAGTTGTATGTTACAAGTGTGAGCATAGACGTATGTATTGGCATATGTGTGGTCTCTGTAAGCGCGGGAGTAAGCATAGATGTATCTAGATTCATATATTGTAGGCGCAGGCGTAAGCGTAGCCGTATGTAGATTCGCATGTCATAGGCGTAGGCGTAAGCGTAGATGTATCTAGAATTGGTAGGAGTATACATGTGCATAGACGCATGTGACGACATAGCCCTTGTGTTGCAAGTTAGGCATAGGTGTTGACACGGACGTAGACTTTGCATATGGACACGTAGATATATGTATAGACTTTGTATCATTGAGTACAAGCATAGGCGCAGACATGTGTATAGACGTAGACTTCGTGTATGGACGCGTAGATATGCACAGATACATGCGTAGACATGTGTATAGATTTTTGTGTTGCAAGACGTAGGAGTAGCCATGTGCATGGATGTAGACATGGACTTTCTTTTGACATTTTTCTAACCAAAACATTTTTTCGATGTTTTGTCAAGTGCTTTTATTTTGTTAATTCCCCAAAATGATTTCAAGACAATATTCACAAGTATTGATCGTAGTATTTTGTAAACAAGTCTGAAAAAAAGAAAAATGCAATTTAAAAGATGCAAAGAAAGTAAATTTTTTATCGATATGCCTCTGAATAGGCGAGAATACAATATGCAATCCCTGGAAAGAGGTAATTACAGAAAGTTTTAAAACTATAAATGGCGCTAAAAATTATAATTGCTACTATCGTTCCCTAATATCCTTTTAATAATCTTATCTCCCTTGCTTTTGAGTTGAATGATTCAGATTTATCTCTCCCTTCGTGGTTCATAGTCGCAGTTCTTAGATCGCAGTCTTTTTGTTCTTTATTTCTTTGTATGAAATCCCTAACTTTTGCTTGGATTTCCCTTTCGGGGGATCATTCCACCGGGATAATAAATTTTTTTATATGCCCCTAATTTTTGCCTGGATCTTCCTTTAGGGTTTTCGATCCACCGGGATGCTCCTTTTTGCCTAAGTCTCCTGTTTAAGGTTCGAGCTTAGCGAGCTTCTTATACATAGTATTTTTTACTGAATCTGAATTTGCCGGGTGCGATAGTTCTTCCCCATCCATTATTGTGAGGATAATATTACCACCGGAGGATGTTGTTTTGACTATGTACGGGCCTTCGTAATTGGGGGTTCGTTTACCATGTGAGTTGAGGCGAAGTAGCAGAATCTTCTTGAGTACTAGACCATGTTGTGGTCCATCTCGTAGAATATATTGTTACTCAGAAATAATTTCGAGGCTAATTTTTGTAGAGTTTCTTGTTGATGCTGGAGGCATTTTCTGGATGTTCTTGTTTTTCGAGGCCTTTTTTGGTGTCGTAAAACCAAGGCTTGTTATATTGTTATTTTTTTTATAGCAAGGCAATGTGTGGGCTCTTGATTGTGTATGCTTATGATGTGTGATTCATGGTTTTACCAAGTTACTTTGAATATAGACGATATAGTTTCCAGGGCGTCTGTCATTTGATTTCCTTTTCGTGGGACGTGACTGAAAATGATTTTTGCAAATTCCGCAGTCGGTTTTCAAAACATGATCCCGATACGGAACTAGTTTTGGATGTTTAGTATCCTGTTCACCATTGACTTGGTATATGGCTTGTGAGCATTCTTTGGAGAAGTCAATACTGCCCCTATATCTTTCCTTGGTGCATTTGAAGCTTCGTCGAACGGGGATACCCAACGTGCCCCTGGCTCGAGTTCTTCGTCAGATCTTGGTATTTCGTAGTTGCTTATTTTTACAGCATTGTCTGTATTTAGCCTTGGCCTGTTTTTGTAGATATGCGCAATAACTGGATCAGCTTCTTTGGGGCTCCGCTCTAACATTGCCCCTTAGCTTTGTTTCCCCTGTGTTCAGATTAATGGTCCTAATAGCCTCTTGATATGGTTGTATATTGTTAGATTTTATTTTCATCTCCCTCTCCGTTTTCTCAGAGAGTTCAAGATCTTTATCATCTTCCTCTTTAGCTTGGTTGATAGGAAAATCAAAATTATATCGGATCGCAGCAGTAGCATTGTCGGTGGTTTTGGGCATGAATTTTTAACTTTATCATGTTTTGGTGCCGATTTAGTATATGAACCTTTGAAAATGCATATGCAGAGAAAGTATTGCCATTTTTAAATTTATGATATAAATGCAAGAGACAGACAGAGATCTTAATTGAAAACAAAATATAACTTTTATTAATCGTAAATATTGTCAGAAACAAAATGGGGAACCCTTACAAGAAACCCCTATGCGTCGGGCTTGACATAGGTTCTTTCAAAAAACAAGAAAAATTAATCAGGAAAGAATAAGATCTCAGGAATCTCCACGAAGGTCCATCTTTTGAGTTCTCCTTCTGGGGTGCATTCTCGGATGAATTCAGTTTCCCCTTCGGTGTTGGCCTTGCTGGATATTTTTGCCACATGTCCGCCGCGCACTACTCCATTGCTGACAAAAGTCTCTTGGATTGGAGGAAAATGTGTTTCTCCCTTCAGAGTAGCTTTGTGTTTTTCTTCAGGGTCTTGTTCGAACTGGACTATCCCATGGTCCCTTAGAGTTTGTAGAGCTCTTTCGAAAGCTTCATTGTGTCCCGGAAGGAATCCACATCCCAACGGATATTCTTTCAACGATTTCGTGGGGGGTTTTGTTGGTCTGTTTTCCCTAGAGTCAGTGACTACTTCAATTGCGTTTATTTTCAACCCCTCGTGCAACGACGTAGGGTCTGATGTGATTTCGGGCTTCTCGAAAGTGATGTCTTGAGAATCCAAAAAATCCTGCACCTTGTGTTTGAAAGGCCAACAATGTTTTATGGTATGTCTAGGAAAATTAGCATGATACTCGCATCTAGAGTTGGCATCGTATCTTCGTGGGAGTGGCACGACTGGTGGAGCTAGAGGCTTGAGTTCCACTAATGATACCTTAACCAGCTATTGTAATAGCTGACTGGGTCGCATCGGGAGTGGATCAAATTTCCTGGGTGGCCTTCTGCCTTGCTTCTGTCCTAGTGGGATCACTAATGGTTGTTGTACCCTAGATTGTGATGCCACAACATTGATTTCTCCCTCTTTTCCTTTGGGGAAGCTTGAAGCAGGCCGTTTTGAATTGTAGGGAGCATTTGATGATCCCCCTGATATCATCCCACTTTTAATCCCAGTCTCGATTCTTTCTCTGATGGTTACTAGGTCTAAGAAGCCCGAAGAGATACTTCCAACCATCATCTCATAATACAGCCTGTGCAAAGTTCCCAGGAACATGTCTACTAAATCCTTCTCTAAAAATGGTGGTTGCACACGGGATGCCAACTCCCTCCATCTCTGAGCATACTCCTTGAAGGGTTCTTCTTTCTTCTAGGACAAATTCTAGAGTTGCATGCGGGTAGGTTCCATGTCCAGGTTATATTTGTAATGATTTAGAAAAGCATTAGCAAGATCTGCCCATGTTAGAATATGCGTTTTCTCCAATTGCATATACCAGTCTGAAGATGCCCCACTCAGGCTATCTTGAAAATAGTGAATCATCAGTTTCTAATCATGGGCACGGGCATGCATCTTCTTGCAATACATGCGAAGATGATTTCTTGGGCAAGTGCGCCCCTGGTATTTTTCGAAGTCAGGTACTTTGAACTTCAGTGGAATCACTACGTCAGGAACTTGGCCCATTTCAAGAGCGTCTACTTCGAAAGCATCTAAACCCTCAACAACTTTTAATCTTTCTTCTAGGGCTTTGTACTGATTCATCACTAATGGATTATCAACAGCATGAGTATCATTCATCTTTGAGGGTGCTTGGTTGGAATCCTCTGAGTCATGGTCTATGTATTGCAGGTCCAAGTAATTGTCTACATCATTGGTCGGAATCTGTAGGGTACGAGATGCCCCTGTTTTTGGCAGCGGTGGGACAAACCCTTCAGTTTCAGCTTCTTGTTGGGCCATGAAGGACTTATGGAGTCCTGCATCTAACTATTTCTATAGTTGGTAACCGCTTGATGCACCAATAGTCTGAGCTACTTCCTCGAAAGCTACCCTAGAAATTTAGTCTTTCCTGTCAATTATGTTCTTCAAAGCCAGAAGAACTTGACTCAAGTCTCCTTTCATTGAACTTACGTCACCCTTTACTTGGTCGAGATCCTCTTTGAATGCAGCCTGAGTTTCCATTGCTTTATGTTGATAAGCCCTTGTTTGATATGGAGGCCAAGGAGGTGGAGACCTTCTTCTACCAATGGTTCAACTGGAGAGATGTTTATGAAAAAAATGAGTTTTGACATGGTATACGGGTGTTCGTGAATGCATACATGCGAATGAATGTGTATGAATATGAAATGGTTACTGTTTTAAATGTCTTATTCCCCTGGGTACATGCTTATCCTTTATTATTTTACTTGGCGACTATCTTTAAAATAGATACTCGAATGAGATATGGAAACAAAATGCCTTTATTGAAGGTAACATAATTTAGATATTGAAAAATATTACGATCTTAAACCAAAAATTTATTTGCGTGAAATCAAGAAAAAAAGGAAATAAGTATTCTAGGTGCGCCTGCGGATATCTGATCTTGAAACCATCCCTTATTGCTGGACAAATCTTGAGAAAGTCTTCAGCACGTTATTTCCCTTTCATGGCCTTCATTTCAGACATGTTTGGCGTGTTGACGCGGGCAAGTCGTTTCCTTCGGTATCCATTTTTAAAGACAGTCACCGAGATCTCTAGTTTATTATTATCTTTTATACCCACTGTGAATAAGACAAATGTAGGGTGGAAAATATATGAAATGCATGATGAATACATGAAATGTATGAATGCGTGGGTGTAAGGTTGAGTGAGGGGATTTTTGTAATAAGTACCCTTAGAAGGTAGGTTCCTTAGTCTTGACCTACAATTTATCTACCCTCCCAGAAGGTGGCTACCTTAAGGGTGTCATGAATAATAGCAAAGGGGAAAGGCGCAAGGGCCTCCCTTAGGTGGAGCCTCTTTACGGACTGCGACTTTCGTCTCCAAATCATGAAAGATCTCGTCATGATATTTTTGGGTTAAGGTCGTTACAAAGAGTCAAGGGTGACCTTCCAAAGTCCTACTCGTCAAAAGGATATCTCTCGATAAGTATTCCTTTTTCGGAAGTTCATCGACTCTAGGCGAAGTCGTCACATAAACTCGCAGGGGTGATGTACCCCCTAAGCTAATAGACGAACCTTCTTTCTAAGGGTTATATTGAAAATATTTTTGAGATAAGAGTTCTCGCCACGCAGTAAATATATAATGATAAGAATAATTGACAATAAATAAATAAATGCGATAAAGTAGATAAATGCAATAAATAAATAAATAAATAAATAAAGCAAATAAAAATAAAAACCCAAAAATACCTAAAACCTAGGGTTAAGGAGAGTCCCCAGCAGAGTCGCCAGCTGTAGCAACTGGATTTTTAATTAGAGTCGCCACTATTAGTTTTTATCCCAGGGAAGGGAATCTAACAGAAAACCCTAATTCGCAGACAGGGGTTCTAGGTTTCGGACTTCATTAGACGAAAGGAAGGTGTTAGGCACCTTTCATCTACCTTGTTCACAAGGATACTAGGTTTTAGGTTTGAGTTGGGGAAACAGGATTTAAATTTTATATAGGGGAACTCGCTACGATTTTTTACCGTATGCCTATGTATCCTCTTATGAGGAATCAGAGTCCAAATTTGTAGTTCGTATGACTTGGTGTTATTTAGGGGTTTGCAAACATATTTTGAATCACTTCGCAGTCGGTCGAGAGTAGTGATTGCGGAGATTTTGATTGAGTGCATAGTATGCCAAAACAAGTTTGAAACCCTTTTGCAAAAAAAGTTTATTAGCTTAGTTTATTGCGAAAATAGTTTGATGATTTGTTGGATAATTTTAATCGTATTAATTGTGAAGATCTCTTGATTAATGCATGATAAAAATATTTAATTCAAATATGTATAAAAATATGTTCATGAGTTTTTTAAATAAACATAATTTATTTATGATAATAGGTAAAATTTACATATCATAAATAATAATACCATAAATAAAAATTACTATTAATAATAATAATAATTATAACTAATAATAATAAGAATAATAATTAAAAAAAGGTAATAATATAATATAATAATAATAGTAAGAAAATAATAATTATGTAAAAAATGTAAAATATAATTAATTTCAGAAGGGGGTGTATTTGTTAGTTATTAAGTAAAAGATGGGGTGTTATAAGTAGATCTCAGCTAGGCCCATTACGAGTCCAGGAAGGGGGGGTGTGAATTATTTGTTGGCTTGGTAATTTCAAACAAAGAGGGGTGTGGAAACAAATTGGGCTTAGGCCCATTATGCGTTTGGAAGGGGCCTGGCTGATCGAGTGCACGAGGGAGTATGGGATTATGGTGGACTTGGCCTTACGGCCGTCCACCGACGATCATGTGGATGGGATTTTAAGGGTACATGCTAATTACCATGTCTGCACGGGCATTAGATTACTAGGGAAAAAATAACGATTGTTTTTTTATATTTTCATTCATCATTTACAGCAAACCATCATCTCTTTCATTCTACCCTTATCACCAAACCCTAATCCCCTTTTCCTCTCTGGCGGTGTAACCCAAACAAACCCCTTCCCCTTCACAAATTAACCCCAACAACCCGACCACAATATCAAAACAAAAAAAAACTAAGCTATACCTCACAATTTTCGAGCTCTTGCGCGATTTGGAATCCATTGCTAATCCTCCTCCTTCTTCAATTTTGCAGGTTCGGCGATGGTAGCAGCACGAGATGGTGACGGTGATAGCGATTAGGGTTTTAGATATTGAAACCCAAATCGCGGTCCTCTTTGTTCTTCAACAATTGGAGGTTTAGGTATTTCGCTTCCCCGTGTTCTTCTTCAACTTCTTCTTATGTTCTTAAAGCCTCTTTAGTCTACTGTGTTATGTCTATTCCCGCCCCCCCACTCGTCGTCTCTATATCTCCGTAATCTCACAGTAAAAATCCCCTCTCTGTAAAACTTCCTCCCTTTGTATACTTTGTTTTTCTGTTATTTATAGGTTTAGAAATTTATGGTTTTGAGTTCGTTATTAGCTTTGTAATTTCATTGATTTTGTATATTTGATTGGATGTAATAGAGATTGAAATTGATTATGGGCTGTATATTTTGTATAAGATTTGATTTTGTTTGACTGTAACTTGATTGGATTCTATAATTGATAATGTCATAAGATTTTTCCAGATTTTGTATTATGGTAGATTTGTATTATGATATTGCTTGAATGTTGTAATATATTGAAGATTTGATTTAATCTTTTAGATGTTCTGGAGATTTTAAATACAAGGTTTGATATGTATACTCTGTGATTTGATTTGGTTTAGATGGAGCTTGTTTTCTACATAATTGTTGGACATGACTTATCAATAAGATCTGATCACATGCTAATCAGAACCGTATCAATAAATTATGCGCAAGTTTTTTTAGTAAATTGGAACAGTAAGTATTTTGGGACTGGCAAATATGGGCCCTGCGCTGTTGAGCTGTATTGGGCTTAAGGAAAATTTGATCCAAAACCCCTTTTCTAACACAAAAATCTTTAATAAATAATTAGTAAAATAGCTTTTAATTACAGTCAATTTAATAATCATCAACAGTAAAACAATGTCAGGTTTAAAAATAATATCACTTGTTATACTTATTTTATTTATTTTAATTTAAAATAATGATAACAATTTTAATAATTTTCTTTTAACCTTATCAAAATAGCAAATGGGCTGTTAGGACTTGTTTAATGGGCCTAACATAGTCTCAACTCAACAATCAATACTTGCCCTTTTTTTAATTATAAACAACATTTTTGTTTTACGGCAACACTTTTTCTTTTAGTACTAAATGGTCCTAAAGGCTTTAAACATCTAATCCAATCCAACTAATAATAATCTGCAAACAATAAATTAAATAATAAAACATGGGTCAGATTATAATTCACGAATGCCAAATGGGCTAAGAATTGGGCCCTAAGCATCAAAAGATTTTTTTTACAGCAATCATTCTCCTCAAAGAAGAACCATCCTGGGCTAGCTAAAGAAAAAATCTTAATGGAAGTGTAATTCAGAATTATACCCCCCCCCCTTTTTTTTCCAGCAATACTAACACCTAAATGGCTTATGTAATTAAACTTAATAATTAATTTTGAAATGACTTTCCATTTTCGAACCGCATGGGCCATTGGCCAACATGTTCCGTAAATGGGCCTACGGATATATAAGTCTCTCTGATTTAGATAGCCCCATTATCCTGAATCTAAGGTACAGCCCCTTAGTTGGATAAAGATGGACTATCAGGTATTGATATGCCTTCTTTAATTGAATATTTCTTCAACTTTAATCTCTAAAAATAAAATCATCGAGGTAGGAAAAATTTGGGGTACGACAAGTACGAAATTCAATACACAATGAAAAAGGCCATCAAAGGGAGTGTCTTAGCAGATCATTTGGCCCATTAAGCTGTTGATGATTATCAGTTTATGAACTTTGACTTCCCATATGAGAATATCATGCTAGTGACTGACTATTCGAAACCTGGACCGTATGACGGACCTGAACAAGGATCCCGATGGACTATGGTCTTCGATGGGGCTTCCAACGCCTTGGGCAACGGAATAGGTGTTGTGATTATCTACCAAGGTTGACACACTCCTTTCACCGCCATATTATGCTTCGATTGCACGAATAACATGGCTGAGTACGAAGCATGCATTTTGGGTCTGAAGGCTGCCATTGATTTACGGATCAAGAATTTGAATGTGTTTGGGGATTCCACTTTAGTGATTAGCCAAGTAAAAGGAGATTGGGACACTCACCTTTGAACACTTCCCCAGGGAAGAAAATCAGTTAGATGATGCATTAGCCACAATGTCTTCTATGTTCAAGGTTAGATGAGATAACGAATCTCCTATGATTACAATTGAGAAATTCGACGAACCTGCACACTGATGTGAGCTTGACACTGACACAGAAAAGCCTTGGTACCATGAGGTGAAGAGATACTTTAAAGCACAAGAGTATCCCAAAGGAGCATCCACCAATGACAGGAAGTTATTACGATGATTTTCAGCGAAATTCTTCCTAAGTAATGGAATATTGTACAAGCGCAACCATGATTCTACTATACTCCGATGTGTGGACAAGAAGGAGGCAGAGGAAATTATGGAAGACATGCATGATGTTCTCTTTGGGACTCACTCAAGCGGACATACTATGGCCAAGAAGATCCTGAGAGTTGACTATTATTGGTCAACGATGGAGACTGATTGCCATCAACACTCAAGAACTTGCCACAAATTCCAAATCTATGATGACAAGTTCCATGTGCCTCCTATCCCTCTAAACGTCATGACCGCTCCATGGAAATTTGCAATGTGGAGAGTTGACATGATTGGAGAGATCAAGCCCAGTGCTTGAAATGGACATTGCTTCATTCTGGTCGTTATTGATTATTCACCAAATGGGTCGAAGCCGTCACATTTGCCTCAGTCACCAAGAACATGGTAGCCAGATTCATCAAATATAATCTCATATGCCGCTATGGTATCCCCGAAAGGATCATCACTGACAATGGGACTAACCTCAAAAATTCTATGATTACCGAACTTTACACTCAATTCAAAATCAAGCATTACAATTCTTCTCCTTATAGACCTAAACTGAATGGCGCAGTCGAAGCAGCCAACAAAAACATTAAGAAGATTGTTCAGATGATGGTAGTGACCTACAAGGACTGGCATGAGATGTTACCGTTTGCTCTTCACGGCTACCGCACTTCAGCTAGAACATCAACTCAGGCAACTCCTTTTTCCCTGGTCTATGGCATGGAAGCTATTTTGCAAGTGGAATTTCAGACTCCCTCACTAAGGATTATGAATGAAACAAGCCTAGGCGAAGATGAGTGGATTCAGACAAGATTGGATCAGTTGAACTTGATCGATGAGAAGCGATTGGTTGCTGTTTGCCATGGTCAGACGTACCAAAAACGCATGATCAAGGCTTTCAACAAAAAGATCAAGCCTCGAGTATATCAAGCTGGTGACTTGGTGATAAAGTGCATCATTCTATCATAAGGCGACCCAAGGGGAAAATGGACTCCCACCTACGAAGGACCATTTGTTGTCAAGAGAATGTTCTCTGGTGGTGCCATGATGCTTACTACTATGGATGGCGAAGACTTCCCACATCCTGTAAACGCGGACATAGTTAAAAAATACTACGCATAAGAGACCCGCTAGGTTGACACACCTCGGCAACATAAGGGCATCCCGGCAAACCAAAAGGTTTGGGCAAAAATTAAGGATATATGCAAAAGATTATACACTTGGCAAGTTGAAAAACCGAAAGGGAGACTTGGGAAAAAATGGGTATCCTGGTGGGATGAAAACCCGAAAGGGAGGTCCATGCAAAAGTTAAGGATTGAAAGCGTATGACTATGTCCTGTGGAATCACCACAGTCAACTTCATTACCAAGGTCCAAGTTCAAACGGTCCAAGATCAATCCAATCAACTTCTTTC
The DNA here is from genome assembly GCA_948472305.1 of Vicia faba. Classification (NCBI taxonomy): domain Eukaryota; kingdom Viridiplantae; phylum Streptophyta; class Magnoliopsida; order Fabales; family Fabaceae; genus Vicia; species Vicia faba. The sequence goes on from OX451738.1 coordinate 1,300,137,770, forward strand.
AATGGAAAGGGGAATTCGAAGACATTGGGGCAACAATAGAGTTGGAATGCAATAAGATCATTTCCACATGGCTATTTGTTTTTGTTTTCAATTTTTGTGTTCCTTTCGATGATTTCCTCTTACTAGGATCTTCGTCTCTTTGTATAAAAAAAATGCCTATTCATGGGCAAAATATCAATACAAATATATTTTGAAGTGCAAACTTTCTGTTTTTGTTTTAAATGAAAAAATGTCCAATGACTAAAGTTGAACGAACATATGCATGTGAACATAATTAAAACTATTTGGCACATGTTGTCGTAACCCAAATTTGTCCTACCCCGATGATTTTATTAGAATAATAAAGAAGCATATAACTAAGGATGGTACAACAATATATGATGGCCCATTCTTAATATTTAAGTCAATCAGGGGTGTATTTTAATTCATGAGAATGGGGATATATGAATCAGAGAGACTCATGTATTCGTGAATCCATTCGCAAGGCATATTTGCCATTGGGCCATGCGATTCGTAAATGGAAATTATTGGAGTAACTATAAAGTACTAAATGATTAAATTATTATTAGTAAAAAGTTGATCCCACTCAAGTTTAAATTGCGTAAGCTTATTTAGGTTAAGTAAGAAACTGGGGGGGGGGGGTAATTTCAAGTTACAGGCCCAAAGGAATTGGAAGCATTGAGATGGACCATCTTTGTTTAAGCAAGAAAGAGAGGTGTATGTTTTATTAGCCCATTTTTATCTATTTTGAAAATCGTCCCATTTTGCTTAAACATTAATTTGCGGCTTAGTTATTAAAAATGGGTCCATTGGTCTTCCTAGGATTTGATTGGTATTAAGACTTCTTATTTCTTCTCTATAAAAGATAAATAATTAAAATATATTTCTTAAAAATAAAAAAAATGTGATTGCTACTTTTTATTTTACAGTAGTAATTAGTCATAATTCAGTTATTAAAGAATGATGCTGTATCAAGTTTTTAGAGAAAACGGTGTAAGCCCAAAATTCTAAAGCGTTTGACGTAAGGCCCATATTTGCCAAAACACCTATTGTGTCAATCATCCTGAGTTAATGCATGTTTTGGGCCCACTAGCATGTACTATTAGAATTAAATCATGCTAATTGCAGAATTATTGCAGAATCTGTTTTATTAACATATACTGTGGGAATCCAAAATAAACTGAATCAAAATTTGCTTATTACAAAACAAATCTTAAAATGCAATCTGCAAATCAAATATAAATCTGGAAAAAAAACTTACAGAATCTTCAAGGACGTTCAAACATTACAGAAGAATAAAAAATAACGTTACATAAAACTTAAAGCAAATATTCAGAATAACAGCAAATCCAGAAATAAATTATACAAACTAAATTTAAATCAATTATATAAACTAGATTCAAATCAGATCTTTACAAATCCGGAAACCTTCATTACAATAAAAAATATATTATCGGTAAATGAAAACAATTACAATCAATTACAATAAAGCTTTTAAATCCCTAATTGAAGTAAATCGTAACTGGAAAAACTCAAAACCCTAAAATTCTACCTATATAAACTGAGAGAAAGAAAATACAGGGATAGTTTACAAAGAACAGGGGATTTATTTTTTTGACAGAAGAAGAACAGAGTGGGTGCGGTTCGTTGACAGAGACAGAAAAACAAGAAGGGAGGAAATTGAAGAAGAACTAAGACCTTGACGTTGAAAGAAGAAGCGATTATAGTTTCTGGATTGGAACCCTAATCGTTTTCCGTTGCCCGCCGCGAGCCACCGCTAAGCACCGCCATTCACCACCATCCTCAAGCTTTATATCAACGCCAAAATCTGCAAAAAATCAGGAAGAAGGAAAAGATTAGAAGGGCAAATTCAGAACTGAAACCAACATAGAGAAAGGGTAACACTTAGCTTTTCCTAATATTGTTCTTATGGTTGTTTAGGGATTCGAGAGATTGATTTTTGTAAAGGGGGTCATGGCGGAGAAAGGGTTTTGTTTGGGGTAGCGTCGTCGGTTAAAACGAGCTAGGGTTTGGGGCGAGGTTGAGAAGAAGATATTGTGGATAGGAGAGGAAGAGAAATGAGATAAGTTATGTGAAATGAAAAGCGAAAGTGAATAAGAAACAAATCTTATCCCTTCGTATCCCATGCACCGTGCCCACAGTGATAATCATGCTCTCGCATTTATCATCCACATGATTTTGATAAAACGGCCATAAGGCCAAGCCGCACCCTAAGGCTATGCACTGCGTAACATACAATCACCTTGGACTCCTTCTCAATCGTGTTTGGGCCTAGCCCGTTATGTTTTACACCCCTATCCACAATTTACTAAAACTCCAAACGAACCATACCCCCTCCTTGCCTGAACTATAATGGGTCCAGTCAGGTTACTTTTAACACCCCTTCATTTTTACTTGTTAATACAAATTGCACCCCCCTGATTTAATTAAATAATTTTTATTTTTTTTATTTTATTTTTTTATCTATTTTTTCTATATATTATACTTTTATTATTATTATAATTATTTCTTTTTCTTTATAATAACAATTATTATTATTAATATCAATTTTGTTATCATATTTTTATTTACCATTTATTTATCATGTGAATAAATTATTTTAATTTAAGAAGTCATGCATATATTTTATTATATTATTTGCATTAAATATTTTTATCATGCATTAATCAAGACTTTTCGAAATTAATACAATAAAAAACACAAACCAAGCATCAAACTATTTTCGCGAACAAATTAAGCTAATCAACAGTATTTTTTTGCAAATGTGTTTCAAACTAATTTTGACTTACTCCGCACTCAGTCAAAATCTCCACAATCACTACTCCCGACCGAGTGCGAAGTGATTCAAAATATGTTTGCAAACCCCCAAAAAACACCAACCCTTACGAACTGTGAATTGGGACTCTGATTCCTCATAAGAGGATACGTAGGCACGCAATCTAAAATCGTGGCGAGTCTTGCTAATTAAAACTTAAAACCCTGTTTACCCCAAACCTAAACCTAGAGCTTAATATCCTTGTGAACAAGGTATACGAAAGGTGCCTAACACCTTCCTTTCGTATAATTGAGTTCTAAACCTAGAATCTCGGTCCGAAAATTAGGGTTTTCTGTTAGGTTCCCTTCCCTAGGATAAAAACTAATAGTGGCGACTCTTGATTAAAAAAACCAGTTGCTACAGCTGGCGACTCTGTTGGGTACTCTCCTTAGCCCTAGGTTTTAGGTTTTACTTTGGGTTTTTTTTATTTATTTATTTGCATTAATTATATTTATTGCATGTATTTATTTATTGTTAATTTTTCTTATCATCATATATACTGCGTGACGGGTTTTTATTTCAAAAAATATATATATTTTCAATAACCCTTAGAAAGAAGGTTCATCTATTAGCTTAGGGGGTACATCATTCCTGTGAGTTTATGTGACGACTTCGCCTAGAGTCGATGAACTTCCGAAAAGGGAATACTTATCAAGGGATATCCTCTTGACGAGTAGGACCTTGGAAGGTCACCCATGACTCTTTGTAACAGCCTTAACCTAAAATCTCATGACGAGACCTTTCACGACTTTGAGATGAAAGTTTCAGTCCATAAAGAGGTTCCACCTAAGGGAGGCCCTTATTCCTTTCCCTCTGGTGTTATTCTTGACACCTTTAAGGAGACCACCTTTTGGGAGGGTAGACTAACCGTAGGTCCAAATTAAGGAACCTACCTTATAAGGGTACTTATCATAAAATCCCGTCATTCAGCCTTACACCCACGCATTTATACACTTCATGTATTCGTCATACATTCATCATATATTCGTCGGCCATTTATTTGTATTATTCACGGGGTACAAAAAAAAATCAAGATCTCGGTGATTGTCTTTAAAAACGGATACCGAAAGAAACAACTTGCTTGCGTCAACACGCCAAACATGTCTGAAATCAAGGCCACAAAAGGGAAATAACGTGCTGGAGACTTTCTCAAGTTTTATCCAGAACCAGTGGATGGTTTCAAAAGCAAATATCTGCAGGCACGCCTAGAAGACTTATTTTCTTGTTGGCTGATTTCACGCAAATAAAGTTTTGGCTGAAGATTGTAATATTTTTCAATATCTGAATTACGTTACCTTCAATAAAGGCGTTTTGTTTCTATACACCATTTGCGTATCTATTTTAAATATAGTCTCCAAGTAAAATAATAAAGGACAAGCATGTACCCAGATGAATAAGACATTTAAAACATTAACCATTTCATATTCATACACATTCATTTGCACGCATGCATTCACGAACACCCACATATCATGTCAAAACTCATTTTTCCAAAAAAAACATCTCTCCAGTTGAACCATTAGTAGAAGAAGGTCTCCACCTCCTTGGCCTCTATATCAAACAAGGGCTCATCAACAGAAAGCAATGGAGAAAATAGAGGAAACTCAGGTTGTGTTCAAAGAGGATCTCGACCAAGTAAAGGGCGACGTAAGTTCAATGAAAGGAGATTTGAGTCAATTTCTTCTGGCTTTGAAGAACATTATTGACAGGAAAGACTAGATTCCCAGGGCAGCTCTCGAAGAAGTAGCCCAGACTATTGGTGCATCAAGCGGTCACCAACTAAGGAAAGAGCCATAAGCAGGAATCCTAAAGTCCTCCGTAGCCTAACAAGAAGCTGAAACTGAAGGGTTTGTCCTACCGCCACCAAAAGCAGGGGCATCTCATACCCTACAGATTCCAACCAATAATGCGGACTCCCACTAGGACACAATGAAGCTCTCGAAAGAGCTCTATAAAGGCTAGGGGACCAGGGGATAGTCCAATTAAGATGATACCCTGAAGAAAAATATAAATCTACTCTGAAGGGCGAAGCACAATTTCCTCCAATCCAAGAGACATTTGTCAACACTGGAGTAGTGCATGGCAGACATGTGGCAAAAATATCCAACAAGGCCAACACCAAAGGGGAAACTCAATTCATCCGAGAATGCAACCCAGGAGGAAAACTCAAAAGATGGACAACCTTGGAGATTCCTAAGATCTTTTTCTTTCCTAATCAATTTTTCTTGTTTTCGAAAGAACCTTTGTCAAGCCCGAGACGTAGGGGTTGCTTGTAAGGGTTTCCCCATTTTGTTTCAGACAATATTCACGATTAATAAAAGTTGTGTTGTGTTTTCAATCAAGATCCCTTTCTTTCTCTTGCATTTATATCTCAAATTTTAAAAATGGAAATACTTTCTCTACATATGCATTTTCAAAATATTCAAATACTAAAGCTGCACCAAAACATGATAAAGGTGCAATTTCATTCCCAAAACCACCGATGATGCTATTGCTGCGATCCAATATAATTTTGATGCTCCTATCAACCAAGCTAAAGAGGAAGATGATAAAGATCTTGAACTCTCTGAGAAAATGGCGAGGGAAATAAAAAAAAAGCTAACAATACGCAACCGTATCTAGAGGCTATCAAGACCATTAATCTAAGTATAGGGGAAGACCTGGAAGAAACCAAGCTAAGGGGAAATGTAAAGAGTGGAACCATAAAGAAGCTGATCATGTTATTACGCATATCTACAGAAACATACCAAGGTCAAATATAGACAGTGCTGTAAAAATAAGCAACTATGAAATACCAAGATCTGACGAAAAACTCGAGCCATGGGCATGTTGGGTATCCATGTTCGACGAGGCTTCAAATGCACTGGGGCACGTTATAGGGGCATTACTTACTTCTCCAAAGAAGGCTCACAAGCCATTGCCAAGTCAATGGTGAACAAGATACCAAACATCCAAAACGGCTTCCATATCGGGATCATGTTTTAATACTGACTGCAAAATTCGCAAAAATCATTTCCAGTCACGTCCCACGAAAAGGAAATAAAATGAAAGACGCCCTGACAATTATATCTTCTATATTCAAAGTAACTTGGTCAAACCACAAATCGTGCATCACAAACAGGCGCTTCGAAGAGCCCGCACTTTGCCTTGCTATTAAAAAAATGACAATATAACAAGCTTTGGTTTCACAACGTCCAGAACATGCCTCCAGCATCGACAAGCAACTCTACAAAAGTTAGCCTTAGATTTCTTTCATGAGTAACGGTATATTGTACAAGATAAACCACGACATGGTCTAATACTCAAGAAGATTCTGCTACCACGCCTCGACTCATGTGGTAAACGCGCCCCCGATTATGAAGGTCCTTACGTAGTCAAAACAGCATCCTCCAGTGGTAATCTTGTCTCCACAATAATGGATAGGGAAGTACTACCGCGTCTGGAAAATTCAGATGCAGTCAAAAACACTATGTATAAGAAGCTCTTTAATCTCGAACCTCAAACAAGCGACTTAGGAAAAAAGGAGCGGCCCGGTGGATCGAAAACCCTAAAGGGAGATTCAGGAAAAAATTAGGGGCATATAAAAAAACATCCCGGTGGATTGAAAACCCGAAAGGGCAATCCAGGCAAAAGTTAGGGATTTCATGCAAAGAAATAAAAAACAAAAAGACTGCGATCTAAGAACTGCGACTACGAACCACGAAGGGAGAGATAGATTTGAATCATACAACTCAAAAGCAAAGGAGATAAGATCATAAAAAGGATATTGAAGAACAACAGTAGCAATTATCATTTTTCATTGCGATTTACAATTTCAAAATTTCTGTAATTACCTCTTTCTAGGAATTGCATCTTGTACTCTCGCCTACTCAGAGGCATATTAATAAAACATTGGCTTTCTTTGCATTTTTCAAATTGCGTTTTTTATTTTTCTCAGACTTGTTTACAAAATACTGTGATCATTACTTGTGAATATTGTCTTGAAATCATTTTGGAGGATTAACAAAATAAAAGCATTTAACAAAACATCGATAAAACATTTTTGGTTAGAAAAATATCGAAAGAAAATCCACGTCTACGTCCACGCACGTGGATACTCTTAACTCCTGCAAATATATACACATGTCTATGCTTGTATCTATGCATATCTACGCTCACAATGCAAAAAGTCTACGTCCATACACATGTCTGCGCCTATGCTTGCACTCAACAATACAAAGTCTATACATATATCTATGCGTCCCTACGCAAAGTCTACGTCCATGTCAGCGCCTATGCCTACACTTTCAACACAAAGTCTACGTCCGCACATGCATCCACGCACATGTGTACTCTTGCCAATTCTATATACGTCTATGCTTACGCTTACGCCTACGACATACGAATCTACATACATCTACGCTTACACCTGCACCTACAATGTCTAAATCTACATACGTCTACGCTTACGCTTGCACTTACAAAGACCATACTATGATCGGTGGATCTGGAACTGACTGTTTAACGCTGGTTCGCGAAATGTCGCGGAAGCAAGAGTCGCCACCGTCTTTTATTTTCTCCAAATGGAAAGGACAAAAGCACAGAAAAATTCCTTAAAGAGATTGCTCTCGGTTCGGGAGGTAGATTATAGAAAGGGAAGGTGTTAGCACCCTTTCTATCCATGGTTATCCATGGGCTCTTAGATACTTGCTCATTGTGTTTTCAAAAAATGGTTTGTTTGCTTTTCAACTGTGGGTTTTAAAAAAAAGTTTCTTTGAAAATTTCAGTTCGACTCTTGTATCAGTCCTCAAGAGTGTTTGAAAAATTGCTTTCGAAAGCTTTTTGAAAAGGTGTCGGTGTGAAAAGTATTTTTGATTTGTTTTGAAATTAGAGCAAGTATCTAGAGTCGTCTACCTACCCTAAGGAATTCGTCTGTGTAGATGTCCTTTAAAGTAGTGCCATCCCACCATTGAGAGGTAGGTAGCACCACCGTTGGAGGTATTCGGGTCAATTCGAGGTTTGGGACATGGTGATCACCAGAGCAATGGGAAGACACCTTAGAAGCTACCCTCATGCCAGGTTCCCGGATCATGAGGACTTACTAAGACATCCTCTACTCGACGATCACCTTTCGAGGCAAGGCAACAGTGAGGCGTACCCTAGGGGTGGTGTGTGCGATTCGTGTGTCGTTTTCATTTGCATTTATCTTGTCATGTTATTGGTGTTCTGCGCTTGTTTTTATTTCGTCCATACATTCTTTCATGCTTTTGGTTAACAGTTAAAGATATTGCGGGAATATAAAAATCTAAAGCTATTACAAAAGGCGCGGGTCCACATCGCCAAAAGTTTCTCGAACCCGATTTGACAGAAAATAAATAAAGGAATTAAAAGTGCGAGAAGTAATTAAAATGTTACAAGGCCTTGGGAGAGATACATGAATATTTAAGCGGAAAAGAAATAAGTATGCGAATTAATAAGGAGTTAAGAACGAGGGCGTTGGACCCTTTTTGCAAAGTTAAAATAATGAGAAATTAATTAAAATTAAAAGAAAGAAAGGAGATGTTTTTTTGGTATTTTTAGTATTTTAGGATTTAATATAAAAAAAGGAAAAATTAATTGAAATTAATACTAACCCTAATGCTAATGGCTTTTAATTTATTAAGAAAAATATTAAATTTTAACCTGAATTAACCCTAATTTTTATATATAATTTTAATTATGAAAATAAATAAAATAAATAATATTAATTATGAAAGAAAAATGAAAAGGATGAAAAATTATTAATTAAACCTAATTCTATGTTTTTTTTAGATTTTATTATGAAAAGAATTAAAACTACAACTTAATTTTAAACTAAATAATTATATACAATTTATTTATGGAAAATATTAAAACAAAAGTATTTATTATCTTTTTTCTGATTTTTATATGTTTTTTATATTTATGAAAATAAATGATTAATTAAACAAATTAAAAGAAAATAAAATAATAATTGAAAATAAAGAAACAAAATAATAAAAAAATGGAAAGGGTTTGCAAACCTGGGGGTTCAGACCCCAAATAGGAGGTGTTTCCTTCAGCAATTTGGCCCATCAACCTTTAGGCCTGGTGGACTTTTTAGGACACGTACCCCAGCGTTGACTAGAGACTTCCATGTTCCCCAAGTCCTGGCCCTTGGATGGAGGAAAGTGGACGCGTGGCTGACTGGATAGAGGGACGTATGATGATCCACAACGTTATGCCTGCACATGATTATTAATTGAAAAATAAAATGAGAATAAGGAAGACCTGGGGCTCGAACCCAGGTCTTGGACGTTAACACACACAACGCTTGCCAGTTGTTCTAGACGCGCTTTCTGTAATTAATATAATAAACAAACAATATAAAACAAACGCGTTAGTGTGTTCTTTTTTCCGCGCGAATTTTTGAATTGACCAACCAGCTTATGCCACCACACCTTCTTCTTCGTTGTGTTTATTTTTCCTGAAATACACAAAACATTGGCAACGGTTTTCACGCGTTGCCTAAGACACCATACAAGAAAATAGCGATTAAGCATGGAACGCTCATAAATTGGGCGCGACACATGGATTCTCTTCGTCCAGATGCGTTCATTTTGATCGTCAAGGTCCCAAGTCTCAATTTTTCCTTATTTGAGAAGCCCTAATTCAAGGTCCTGTAAACCCTAGAAATTGACAATGGCATAATCGCGTATACAGCTCAAAAACACAATTAAATACATGGGTTAGCTTCAGAATCAAATGACCAACATGAATCAATAATTAAATTTCACAAAGAATGCATGGATTAGGATGTACGATTATGAAATTTATTTGAAACAGGTGGACTCCATTGTACCAATTCCGGGCGTTTTGATGAGCGTTTGTGATTGGAAAACGTTCAGTAATGCTTGAGGAAGCTAATGAGATAGGTTTTTAGACTTGAATCGCCTTGCAAAGGTGTTTTCAGATTTGAGTTTCTTGCAAAAAATTTCAAGTTTGATGATCAATTTCTAGCGCAGCTTCATGGGTATCAGGACTAGGTTTTCGTTCAGGCTTATGTATAGAATATATTAGGTCAAAGAAATTGTCCAAAGATCCATGAATTAAAGAATTCAATATTTTATTTCTTCACCATGATTTCCAAATCTTTTTCCATGTGTTTTTATTCTCAATCACACCAATCAATCCAAATCTTTCCATATTGGTACATGCACGAAATCTTGAGGGTAAAACATGCACAAAAAGATTTAAAACTTTAGGTTAAGTATTTTTCATACATTTAATTTGATTTAAATGAATTATTATAAATAAAAATTCAAATAAATAAATAAAAAATGAAGAAATACTTCCCTTTGGGCCAAGTGGTCGTGCATATGCCATGGATGAAGAATTATGGAAGAAAAATGGGCCCATTAGCAATTTTAGGTCATTTGAATCAATGTTGACTTTTCAAAATATCCAAAAATTTCCCAACTTCCACAAGGCATAACTTGTTCAATGTTTAAGCTTTGCTCATGTTCTCTGACATTTTGGAAAGGTCTTTGAGTCCTCTAACCAATGCCTTTGGTCCCATGTCATTTTGATTTACCAATCGCAAGTTATGGCCTTTGACTTAAAGTCCCTTTTTGTTGATTTTTGAAAATGACCTATAATGTTGAAATTGATAACTTTTTGTGAGAGAATTTCTAGGACTTGAAGTATGAAGAGGAGTTGTAGGAAATGTCTTTATCTTCAAAATGAGCTTTGGATGGAATTTTTCTGATAATCCATGTGAAAGTTATGCCCTGGTCAATTTACAGTTGACTTTTTCAGCTGTCCAAATAAGGAAACTTTTGCATCTTGATGATTTTTGAGCCAAGCTTTGAGAATCATGATCAAGCATTGATCAAATGATGTTTGTGGCTTCAAAATGATATGTTGACCAAAAATTTGAACTTTTGACTGTCAAATGACCATTTTGCCCCTACAGTTGACTGTAGTGCAATTAGGGTTTTTGACTGTGCAATTTTGTGCTGAAAGCCTTGAAACTTGATATGAGGATACTTGACCATATTTGTAGGCATGTGAGACTTGATTGGACCTTTGGAAACTTCATTTTCTTGACCAGAACACAAACCCTAATTTTGACTGCTTAGGAGGCTCTTGCACAGTGCAACCCTTGGGGAATTTTGAAGCATGTCTTGGCAAATCTTTGAAGAATATGGGAGGGCAAATTTTGGGGTACAACAGTTGCCCCTGTTCAATCTTCTTAGACCTGAGGATGCAGATTGGCTGACGTGCCTTTCGTAATCCGAGGGTAGAAGATGATTGAACACTAGAGTGCCCAGAAATTTGCGCTCACATAGTAGCGGTGTGGTGATGGGAATGGGCTTATAGATGCCATTTAGAGGTTGATGAATCGAATGATGGGCTTATAGATGCCATCTGGATGTTGATTGCGTAAGAGATTCCTTAGCGAGAACCTGCATACCTGCAAAAGAAAAAATGAGTACCTGACACGTTGCAGGAGCTGGTTTTCAGATGCTTGGTATAGATGTGTCCTGACTGGTTACAGGAGCTGAATCTGGAGGTTCACAAGATGATGAATGAACCAGGGATGGTTGCTACCTTAGTATGAACGGTAAGAGAACCTCGGGTGACTTTAACTTCAACAACGCTCGTCGAGAAAATCTTGGTGGGAATTACCATCTTCGCAGTATCGGGAAGAGAACCAATAGGCAATTATAATCTGAAAGGGAATTACCACCTCGCGCACCGTCGGGGAGGGGACCATAGGAAATTATAACCTGAAAGGGAATTACATCTCACGCGCCGTCGGGGAGAGGACCAAAGGAAATTATAATCTAAAAATGGAAATCTCATGCGCCGTCGGAGAGAGAACCAATAGGAAATTATAATCTCAAAGAAAACCCTAAAAATGGAAATCTCATGCACCGTCGGAGAGAGAACCAATAGGAAATTATAATCTCAAAGAAAACCCTAAGAATGGAAATCTCATGCACCGTCGGAGAGAGAACCAATAGGAAATTATAATCTCAAAGAAAACCCTAAAAATGGAAATCTCATGCACCGTCGGAGAGAGAACCAATAGGAAATTATAATCTCAAAGAAAACCCTAAAAATGGAAATCTCATGCACCGTCGGAGAGAGAACCAATAGGAAATTATAATCTCAAAGAAAAACCCTAAAATGGAAATCTCATGCACCGTCGGAGAGAGAACCAATAGGAAATTATAATCTCAAAGAAAAACCCTAAAATGGAAATCTCATGCACCGTCGGAGAGAGAACCAATAGGAAATTTATAATCTCAAAAAAAAACCCTAAAATGGAAATCTCATGCACCGTCGGAGAGAGAACCAATAGGAAATTTATAATCTCAAAGAAAACCCTAAAATGGAAATCTCATGCACCGTCGGAGAGAGAACCAATAGGAAATTATAATCTCAAAGAAAACCCTAAAAATGGAAATCTCATGCACCGTCGGAGAGAGAACCAATAGGAAATTATAATCTCAAAGAAAACCCTAAAAATGGAAATCTCATGCACCGTCGGAGGGAGAACCAATAGGAAATTATAATCTCAAAGAAAAACCTAAAATGGAAATCTCATGCACCGTCGGAGAGAGAACCAATAGGAAATTATAATCTCAAAGAAAAACCTAAAATGGAAATCTCATGCACCGTCGGAGAGAGAACCAATAGGAAATTATAATCTCAAAGAAAAACCCTAAAATGGAAATCTCATGCACCGTCGGAGAGAGAACCAATAGGAAATTATAATCTCAAAGAAAGACCTAAAATGGAAATCTCATGCACCGTCGGAGAGAGAACCAATAGGAAATTATAATCTCAAAGAAAAACCTAAAATGGAAATCTCATGCACCGTCGGAGAGAGAACCAATAGGAAATTATAATCTCAAAGAAAAACCTAAAATGGAAATCTCATGCACCGTCGGAGAGAGAACCAATAGGAAATTATAATCTCAAAGAAAAACCCTAAAATGGAAATCTCATGCACCGTCGGAGAGAGAACCAATAGGAAATTATAATCTCAAAGAAAAACCTAAAATGGAAATCTCATGCACCGTCGGAGAGAGAACCAATAGGAAATTATAATCTCAAAGAAAACCCTAAAATAACTTCTACTGAGTCTTTATCAGAAAAATCTGTTTGGAGTCGATTTAGCTGGACTAGAGAAGGCCTTGGACTAGATAAGGAATCTTTGGAGTTGATTAACTGAACTGGTCTAGGTCTTGAAATATGATTGAGAATTTAGCTGAATCTTTCTTGAAAGGTAAAGGTCAGTCATATGCAATGCATGACATGGATCAAGCAATGATGTTCTCAACATAAATGAGATTTGTAAGGTGTGATGCGTCTATGCATTCTATAATGATGTATGTGATGTCTTATGTATGCTTTCGTCTAGGAATGTAAATCCTTGACGGGTGCCGGGAAGTCACTCCTGGGCTGATATTGAAGAATAAGCTTTTTGCTTCCGCTGGGGATGGTAGCTGCAAGAATACCGGTAGGAGAAGATAACTCCGTTGAGGAATAAACTTGGCAAATGGAAGATTCTGCGGGGAGAAAAAATACTCTAGCGACCATGCTGGGTAGTGATATTCTGTGGGGAGAGATATTTCTGCTGAATTGTTGATAATTACTTGCTGGGGATACCCTTATTGTTGGAAGTGTTGATAGACTTCGCTGAGGATGAGAAGATTTCGTCGGGGACGCTCTTTCCGTGGCTTTTGGCTGAGGATAACCCAGTTATATCCTGTTAAGGAAATAACTCTTTTAATAAGGCCGGACGACGCGTTCGTGCTCTGCGAGGGATAAGCTTTTAGAATCTACTGGGGATAAGCTTCCAGAATTTACTGGGGATAAGCTTGCTGCTTGGGGAGATGGACTCTAATTTTCCTGGGGAATTAGATTGGACTCTCCTGGGGAGATTTTGGACCGTAATTTTGTAAGTTGAAAGAGGGAACATATGTAGGGTTTCCTGCTGATGAGCTCGTGTAAAACCGCATCTGAAATGGAGAAGGAACCTGTGTAGGGTTACTTTGATGATGAGTTCGTGTAAAACTTTGTTTTTAGAAAGGGAGGACCTGTGTAGGGTTTCTGGGTGACGAGTCCATGTAAAACTGCATCTTGAAGAGAGGGAACCGGTGTAGGGTTGCTTGCTGTCGAGTTCGTGTAAAACTTCTTGACGAACCGAGGTAAGGTCATCTTGAGATAGGTCCATGTAAGACTTCCGGGGGAACCGGGGTTAGGTTACCTGGGATAAATCCATGTAAGATTTCTTGATGAACCAGGGTAAGGTTACTTGTGTATAAGTCCATGTAAGATTTCTGGAGGAACCGGGGTTAGGTTGCATGATTTTGATTAAGTGGATGGTTGTCCTGTTTGGTTTCGGATGTTAACCCACGATCTGGAATTGGTAAAGGTAGATGGTAATCATCCCTATGTTAATCTTTCCTTTGTACTTTGGGTTGACAGAGCAATTGGATCGCCTGGATAACTCATTATTGCCCCTGTTTCGGAGGCGAGAGAAGAGGATACCTGTGTGGGTGACTGACAGATCTTTGGGTAGACAAGTGATGAGATACCGGAACATAGTCGTACGCTTTGATCCCTAACTTTTGCCTGGACCGCCCTTTCGGGTTTTCAGTCCACCGGGATACCCATTTTTGCCCAAGCCGCCTTTTCAGGTTTTCGACTTGCCGGGTGTACATATTTTTCCATTTTTTTATCCCTTATTTTTGCCCGAACCCTTTTGGTTCGCCGGGAAGCCCTTATTTTTGCCTAGGTGTGTCAACCTAGTGGGTCTTTGATTGCGCGTAGCATTTTTTCGACTATGTCCACACTCTCAGAATGTAAGGAGTTGCCCCTGTTGGAAGTATTTTGTCATGCCCCAGATACTGGGCAATGCTCCTACTGTGCCCCTTGACTGGGGGTACTTCTGTTCACAAGGTGTTCATCGTGCGAATTTCCCTGCTGTTCGAACAAATAGTCATATGCAAACAAGATTATTTTAAGAATGCAAAAGCCTATGTCTGTCTTTGAATTTTGAAAATGTATTTTTTGTAATACAGTGCGGTGTCAACTCAAGATTTTACAGCAAACCTTCAGGAGTCAGTATACCTTCGTAACAGTATGCTTTCGAACTAACCCATGCTTCAGCTAGGACTTTTAAGGGTTATATCGTGGTCTGGTTCATGGTTTAAGAAACAAAGGATAAAGGCTCAAATTATTTGTACCCACCCGCTCTTCATGATGTTCTCCAAACCTAAACTCAGTTGATCATATATTAGACTTTGTTTGAGTCTTTGCCCTGATTTTCCGGTGATGGTTCAGATATTGATGATCTATTCTGACTAGGCAGTCATTTTTTCTTTTGTTGAGGGTTTGTGAGACCTCTTTCTTGATTTTTGTTATCCCTTTCTTTTTTTGCCTGAACTGTTTCCTTTTTGGAATTACAGTCAGCGGGATGCCCCAGTTCCATAAGTCCCTTTTATAGGTTTTGACTTCTTGGCCTTTTTTATTTTGGGAGATATAATGACTGCCTGTCCTTCTTGATTATTCGGAACCATCACTGTCTTTCTTTGTTTCGTAAGGACTTCTTTGGTGCCATTCGTTATGCACTTGGATCAACTGAGAGAACTACCCTGCCCCAGGTTATGATTAAGGGTTTTAAATTTCGAAAAGAAAAACTCCTACTTCTTTGGCTCAGATGGGTTGACGAGGGATTATCATCCTTATAACTCCAGTGTTTAGGGATTGAAACAATGCCTGTACCTCATCAGCGGGGTCTGTTCAAAAGCATACTGTAGATCATGGTATTGTTTTCGTCATCCTCCTTCAAGAGGTTTAGAGTTTTCAGTCAAGAGTGGATCATCGCAAAAATATGAAAGCAGTTTTAAGTACAGTAAACATAATTAATTCAAGACAGACATGTGTAATGCATTCATGAAATAAAAGAGTTTAACATGACAATTGTTTATCAAGAAAGGAAAATAAAATTTGAATTCAAATGAACAAAAATCTCTCAATCCTAGCCATGTTTTGGCAAGGGAGCAGTGATCACATTGGGAGTCTCGGCAGGTTCGAATTCAATCTCTTTAGCATCGATCATATTCTGAATCTTGTATTTCAGTGCCCAACAATCCTCGGTATCGTGCCCCGGGCTATCAGAATGATAAGCACACCTTGCTTCTGGATTGTAGCTTGGAGAGGAAGTCTTGGGGTTTGCAGGAGGGTTGATCACTGCAATCAGGTTCATCTTCAACATGTGCTGCAATGCTTGTGACCATGGCATGTTAATGTTGGTGAATTGTCTTTTAGGCTCGTCCGGCCTTCGCTGGTTTCCCTTTTGTGGTTGGCGGCGTGGTGCAGAACCAGAGATCATGACTGCCCCTGCATGTTGGTCACGACGACTCTTTTGGCTGTATGCAGCATTAGATTCTTTCTTTCCCGTGTAAGGCTTTTTGTGAGTGTCAGAAGGTGTGGCCTCTTGAATTTTTCCACTCTTGATACCAGCTTCAATTCTTTCGCCAGTCAGGATGAGGTCGGTAAATCCAGCAGATGAATTACCAATGAGGTGATTGAAGAATGGCCCGGATAGGGTCCCCAAGAACATATCAACGAGTTCCCGGTCAGTTAATGGAGGCTGCACCCTTCCAGCAAGGTCTCTCCATCTCTGCGCGTATTCCTTGAAACCTTCACTTGACCCCAGCGACATACCCTGGAGTTGGGTACGCGTAGGAGCAAGGTCGGCATTATACTGGTACTGTTTGTAGAATGCAGTGGCTAAGTCTTCCCAGGTACGGATGTTGGCTCCATTCAATTGATAGAACCAGTCGAGTTGAGTCCCTGAAATACTCTCTTGGAAAAAGTGGATCCATAAGTTCCTGTCGGCCGTGTAGGGCTGGATCTTCCTCATGTAGGACCTGAGATGCAGCTTTGGACAGGATGCCCCGTCGTACTTTGCAAAGGCAGGTGCCTTGAATTTGTGCGGGATCACTACCCCAGAAGACAGACCTAGATCCTCGAAGTCCAGGCCAGGCACCTTTTGTATCTCCATAGCACTTAGCCGGTCTTCCAACTGTTTGTACCTATCCTCAGCCGGAGGGTACTGTTCGTCGTTGAAATCTGTCTCATTGTCGGAGACCACTGGACTGGGAACCCTTTCCTCTTGATGACTGCCTTTCCCCACAGATGGAGTTGTCCTCTCAGCTTGATCCTGCAGGGTGTTCCCAGATCTGCGCCTAGGGCTGAACAAAACAGTCCTCTTCTTCTTCTTTTCCTTCTTCAAGAGCAGAGCCTTCAGATCTTGTTGCCCTTGGGTCAAATTCATGATCAGCCCTTGGAACTGGGCGTTCTGAGCCTGGAGGGCCTTGATAGTGTGCTCGGTTGAGGATTCAGGATTCATGACGAGACTGCTGAAACAAACAGCGAAGAAGGTAAGCAACCTGCAGAGAAAGGGTACCTGTTATGCAATGATATGTATGACATGCATGCAATGATTTCAAGGACCTCGAGGGGTAAACAAATTGTTAGAGTTGGAAACTGGTAACTTGATTGAAGGTACTTCATGTTGTTGAGAGTCCTTCTTCAAGGGTCAAAGGCTCACCATATCCAGTGGGTCATAGCCCCTGACAACTTTGGCTAGAGGAAAATAAATCCTCTTTGCCCCTTGCTAGATGTTTGATTCATCATGACCTGCATCACAAGCCCTTGAGATCCTTGAAATGGGTTAGGATGTATGCAATGGTATGATGTTATGGTATGCATGGGGTAATGTACGTAACCCTGTTATGAGTCCAAATTAAGGACTGTAGACAAAACCTACAAGAAACAAGTGTCAGGTAACAAGCATGCAAATAGTCAAGTACGAAGGCACACAAGTCACACAAGAGAAGCCCTTAGAGTTTAGGCTAGCATGGGGTCTAGGTATTACCCTCTTTAGTTTGTTGGTTCATACCTGTCCTAACAAAAGTAACCGGGTTCTTAGAGGATCCCAATATCATTGACTACCCTCAATCGGTCATAACTCCCGCATCACAATCTTTTCTTGCGGCCAGAACCATCACGAGAGTTTAGCCTCAATGGGCGTAGCATACTGCTACTGTTCTAATGGCCAAGTTGTGTCATTTAAGGTTCTAAGGTCTGTTGGTGCTTAATGACTCCTTGGAAGACCCATATTCTCCCTGTTTCAACACGAGGGATATCGGTACAGACCAAGGTGCCACACCAACGTAGCCACTGCTTCACCCATGTCGGTATACACCGGACAGGTCCCTCACAGCTTATGCTACCTAAACAGGGTATCCCCAGATCCGGGTTAGGATCTATGTAACTCCCATGCAACCCACAATAGTAAAGCAAGCAAGTCAATACAATTGAAAACATAGTGATCTTAGTCCTAAGGTACACCTCACTTTAAAGGTAGTCCCCAGCAGAGTCGCCAGTTCTGTGATCGGTGGATCTGGAACTGACTGTTTAACGCTGGTTCGCGAAATGTCGCGGAAGCAAGAGTCGCCACCGTCTTTTATTTTCTCCAAATGGAAAGGACAAAAGCACAGAAAAATTCCTTAAAGAGATTGCTCTCGGTTCGGGAGGTAGATTATAGAAAGGGAAGGTGTTAGCACCCTTTCTATCCATGGTTATCCATGGGCTCTTAGATACTTGCTCATTGTGTTTTCAAAAAATGGTTTGTTTGCTTTTCAACTGTGGGTTTTAAAAAAAAGTTTCTTTGAAAATTTCAGTTCGACTCTTGTATCGGTCCTCAAGAGTGTTTGAAAAATTGCTTTCGAAAGCTTTTTGAAAAGGTGTCGGTGTGAAAAGTATTTTTGATTTGTTTTGAAATTAGAGCAAGTATCTAGAGTCGTCTACCTACCCTAAGGAATTCGTCTGTGTAGATGTCCTTTAAAGTAGTGCCATCCCACCATTGAGAGGTAGGTAGCACCACCGTTGGAGGTATTCAGGTCAATTCGAGGTTCGGGACATGGTGATCACCAGAGCAATGGGAAGACACCTTAGAAGCTACCCTCATGCCAGGTTCCCGGATCATGAGGACTTACTAAGACATCCTCTACTCGACGATCACCTTTCGAGGCAAGGCAACAGTGAGGCGTACCCTAGGGGTGGTGTGTGCGATTCGTGTGTCGTTTTCATTTGCATTTATCTTGTCATGTTATTGGTGTTCTGCGCTTGTTTTTATTTCGTCCATACATTCTTTCATGCTTTTGGTTAACAGTTAAAGATATTGCGGGAATATAAAAATCTAAAGCTATTACAAAAGGCGCGGGTCCACATCGCCAAAAGTTTCTCGAACCCGATTTGACAGAAAATAAATAAAGGAATTAAAAGTGCGAGAAGTAATTAAAATGTTACAAGGCCTTGGGAGAGATACATGAATATTTAAGCGGAAAAGAAATAAGTATGCGAATTAATAAGGAATTAAGAACGAGGGCGTTGGACCCTTTTTGCAAAGTTAAAATAATGAGAAATTAATTAAAATTAAAAGAAAGAAAGGAGATGTTTTTTTGGTATTTTTAGTATTTTAGGATTTAATATAAAAAAAGGAAAAATTAATTGAAATTAATACTAACCCTAATGCTAATGGCTTTTAATTTATTAAGAAAAATATTAAATTTTAACCTGAATTAACCCTAATTTTTATATATAATTTTAATTATGAAAATAAATAAAATAAATAATATTAATTATGAAAGAAAAATGAAAAGGATGAAAAATTATTAATTAAACCTAATTCTATGTTTTTTTTAGATTTTATTATGAAAAGAATTAAAATTACAACTTAATTTTAAACTAAATAATTATATACAATTTATTTATGGAAAATATTAAAACAAAAATATTTATTATCTTTTTTCTGATTTTTATATGTTTTTTATATTTATGAAAATAAATGATTAATTAAACAAATTAAAAGAAAATAAAATAATAATTGAAAATAAAGAAACAAAATAATAAAAAAATGGAAAGGGTTTGCAAACCTGGGGGTTCAGACCCCAAATAGGAGGTGTTTCCTTCAGCAATTTGGCCCATCAACCTTTAGGCCTGGTGGACTTTTTAGGACACGTACCCCAGCGTTGACTAGAGACTTCCATGTTCCCCAAGTCCTGGCCCTTGGATGGAGGAAAGTGGACGCGTGGCTGACTGGATAGAGGGACGTATGATGATCCACAACGTTATGCCTGCACATGATTATTAATTGAAAAATAACATGAGAATAAGGAAGACCTGGGGCTCGAACCCAGGTCTTGGACGTTAACACACATAACGCTTGCCAGTTGTTCTAGACGCGCTTTCTGTAATTAATATAATAAACAAACAATATAAAACAAACGCGTTAGTGTGTTCTTTTTTCCGCGCGAATTTTTGAATTGACCAACCAGCTTATGCCACCACACCTTCTTCTTCGTTGTGTTTATTTTTCCTGAAATACACAAAACATTGGCAACGGTTTTCACGCGTTGCCTAAGACACCATACAAGAAAATAGCGATTAAGCATGGAACGCTCATAAATTGGGCGCGACACATGGATTCTCTTCGTCCAGATGCGTTTGTTTTGATGGTCAAGGTCCCAAGTCTCAATTTTTCCTTATTTGAGAAGCCCTAATTCAAGGTCCTGTAAACCCTAGAAATTGACAATGGCATAATCGCGTATACAGCTCAAAAACACAATTAAATACATGGGTTAGCTTCAGAATCAAATGACCAACATGAATCAATAATTAAATTTCACAAAGAATGCATGGATTAGGATGTACGATTATGAAATTTATTTGAAACAGGTGGACTCCATTGTACCAATTCCGGGCGTTTTGATGAGCGTTTGTGATTGGAAAACGTTCAGTAATGCTTGAGGAAGCTAATGAGATAGGTTTTTAGACTTGAATCGCCTTGCAAAGGTGTTTTCAGATTTGAGTTTCTTGCAAAAAATTTCAAGTTTGATGATCAATTTCTAGCGCAGCTTCATGGGTATCAGGACTAGGTTTTCGTTCAGGCTTATGTATAGACTAGATTAGGTCAAAGAAATTGTCCAAAGATCCATGAATTAAAGAATTCAATATTTTATTTCTTCACCATGATTTCCAAATCTTTTTCCATGTGTTTTTGTTCTCAATCACACCAATCAATCCAAATCTTTCCATATTGGTACATGCACGAAATCTTGAGGGTAAAACATGCACAAAAAGATTTAAAACTTTAGGTTAAGTATTTTTCATACATTTAATTTGATTTAAATGAATTATTATAAATAAAAATTCAAATAAATAAATAAAAAATGAAGAAATACTTCCCTTTGGGCCAAGTGGTCGTGCATATGCCATGGATGAAGAATTATGGAAGAAAAATGGGCCCATTAGCAATTTTAGGTCATTTGAATCAATGTTGACTTTTCAAAATATCCAAAAATTTCCCAACTTCCACAAGGCATAACTTGCTCAATTTTTAAGCTTTGCTCATGTTCTTGGACATTTTGGAAAGGTATTTGAGTCCTCTAACCAATGCCTTTGGTCCCATGTCATTTTGATTTACCAATCTCAAGTTATGGCCTTAGACTTAAAGTCCCTTTTTGTTGACTTTTGAAAATGACCTATAATGTTGAAATTGATAACTTTTTGTGAGAGCATTTCTTGGACTTGAAGTATGAAGAGGAGTTTTAGGAAATGTCTTTCTCTTCAAAATGAGCTTTGGATGGAATTTTTTTGATAATCCATGTGAAAGTTATGCCCTGGTCAATTTACAGTTGACTTTTTCAACTGTCCAAATAAGGAAACTTTTGCATCTTGATGATTTTTGAGCCAAGCTTTGAGAATCATGATCAAGCATTGATCAAATGATGTTTGTGGCTTCAAAATGATATGTTGACCAAAAATTTGAACTTTTGACTGTCAAATGACCATTTTGCCCCTACAGTTGACTGTAGTGCAATTAGGGTTTTTGACTGTGCAATTTTGTGCTGAAAGCCTTGAAACTTGATATGAGGATACTTGACCATATTTGTAGGCATGTGAGACTTGATTGTACCTTTGGAAACTTCATTTTCTTGACCAAAACACAAACCCTAATTTTGACTGCTTAGGAGGCTCTTGCACAGTGCAACCCTTGGGGAATTTTGAAGCATGTCTTGGCAAATCTTTGAAGAATATGGGAGGGCAAATTTTGGGGTACAACACATACATATGCCAATACATATGTATACGCCTGCACTTACAACATACAAATCTACACATAGGACATTACCTACTTCTACGTCTACGCTTACGCCCGCAATACAAAAGCAATGCTCAACTTTTGCTAACATTGCCCACCGTGTTCAAGTTCAACATTACTACGATGACACAACATACAACGCCAGGAGTTGGTAACTCTTAGCCAATGGTTTAAAGGAGAGAATGCCAGAAATAGTCTTCAAACCATTTCAAGGCATACGCGCATCTTACACACATTTCATACATACACACATTTTGCATATCTCAAGCATACATACACTATGCATTCCTGCATATAATACGCATATATTCAGGGTTCCATATCAATGTCAAATATCATGCATTTTGCATACATACAACATTTAAAACACATGTATCTCCTAGAATATAGATAAATAATTTCACCCTCGATTCAACTATCTAAGGGTCAACCAACGAAACATTTCTCCTATGATTCAAACCTTCACCTTAGTCTTCATGCCGTAACACATTCATCCCATCACCTAAGTCTTCCCGCAGTGATGAGTTCCTTACAAAACCCATTACATTGCCTCTAAGCCGCAATGTATTCTCAAAACTCAGTATGTTGCCTCTAAGCCGCAACATATTCTCAAAATCCATTACATATCCTCTAAGCCTTAATGTATCCTTAAAACCCATTACATTGCCTCTAAGCCGCAATGTATCCTCAAAAATCAATGTGTTGCCTCTAAGCTGCAATGTATTATAACAAGCCCATTACATTGCCTCTAAGCCGCAATGTATTCCCAAAACTAAGTATGTTGCCTCTAAGCCGCAACATATTCTCAAAACCCATTACATTTCCTCTAAGCCGCAATGTATCTTTCCAGATCAACATATTGCCTCTAAGCCATAATATATTATCCAAGCCAACACAGTGCCTCTAAGCCGCAATGTATCCACAAACTCAGTACGTTGCCTCTAAGCCGCAACGCATTGTCAAAACACAATATATTACTTCTAAGCCGCAATATATCATCCAACTCAAACACATTGCCTCTAAGCCATAATGTATTCCCAAAACTCAATATATTGCCTCTAAGTCGCAATATATCGCCTGACTCAAACACATTGCCTCTAAGCCGCAATGTATTTGCAAAACTCAACACATTTCCTCTAAGCCGAAATGTATCTTTCCAGATCAACATATTGCCTCTAAACTGCAATATATCATCCAAACCAGCACATTGCCTCTAAGCCGAAATGCATTACCCAAACTCAGACCATCGTCTCAGACTTCATGCAGCGATGTTCAAAATCAAATTTAGCTTATCACATCAGACTTCATGCAGTGATTTTTGAACCTAATCCATTGCCTCAGACTTCATGCAGCGATGTTTGAAACTAAATTTAGCTTATCACATCAGTCTTTACGCAGTGATTCATGAACCTAACACATTACCTCATACTTCATGCAGCAATGTGTTTCAAACTCCAGACCATCGTCTCAGACTTCATGCAACGATGTTCAAAACAACAGATCTAGCTTATCACATCAGACTTCACGCAGTGATTTGCAAACCTAACCAATTTCCTCAGACTTTATACCGCAATGTATTTCTTATTCTGCGACACAGGTCATTGCCTCAGGCTTCATGCAGCGATGTCCGAAACCCAAATATAGGTTATCACATCAGACTTCACGCAGTCACTTGCAAACCCAACCCATTTCCTTAGTCTTCATGCAGCGATGTATTTCTTTATTCCATAAAATCCAGCCTATCGCATCAGACTTCACGCAGCGATTCGCGAACCAGACTCGTTGCCTCAAACTTCATGCAACAATGTATATCTCTTTAATCTGTAACACAAACCATCACCTCAGACTTCATGCAGCAATGTCCGAAAACCAAATCTAGCTTATCATCTCAGACTTTACGCAGCAATTTGCAAAACTGTAACCCAATGCGTCTGGCTTCAAGCAACAATACCTTTCTTTATTCCATAAACACCGATCATCGTCTCGGACTTCATGCCGTGATGCTCAAAATAAAACAAAACTCAACACATTGCCTCTAAGCCGCAATGTATTCACAAACTCAACACATTTCCTCTAAGCTGCAATGTATCCTCAAAACATAACACACTACCTCTAAGCCGCAATGTATTATCCAAACTCAACACATTGCGTCTAAGCCACAATGTATTACCCAAATCAACACATTGCCTCTAATCCATAATGCATTCTTCAAACACAAACACATAGCCTCTGAGCCGCAATGTATTCATGCTTAAAACATCGCCTCAGACGTCATGCAGCGATTCACAAATGTAACCCATGACCTCGGTCTTCAAGCAGCCATGCATCATCAATCATTTCTATACTCACCCTCCAAATGGGTGAATATGCCAAGACATACAGAATTGTGCTATCTGCCTCGTTATCAAACTCGGGTAAGCGATATATCATCAGCTTTGCCTACTTTCTTTAGATTTATAAGGGTATGCTACATCATTATAACCTTATGTTTGTCGGACAAATTTTGGGATACTTCAAGTCTTCAATAAACTTTCAATCAAAATGCACAAGACTCGAGTTTTATCACGCTATTCGATTGAAATATAATTGAATAGGGGCAGCTGTCGTAACTGTAATCTCAAGCCTCAACTCAACTTTAGTTTTGATGAAAGACAAACAAACTAGTTTGATGAAAGACAAACAAGCATTATGGAAAGAAGGAAAAGAAGTGGAAATCATCTTAAAGCATCATTCACTCAAAGCTTCAAGGAACTTGGCAAGCAATCAAGTATATCAATTCTCAATTAAACTACATTGATTAGAAATGCTCAAAAATGATATACACACTTGCCACATCACTTCAAGTATATTTCAAAAACAATTTTTAAGTTTTTCTCTGCTGTAAATCGATTAACATCTTGTGTAAATCGATTTACACATGCTTTTTCAAAAACTGTTTGCTCCTGCCAGCAATCGATTGACATGTTGTGTAAATCGATTGATCACAGAACAAACTGATTTTTTAACACATGTAAATCGATTGACACAACATGCTAATCGATTTACACTTCAAACTTTTTGAAATTCTGAACGTTACAAACACGTGCAATCGATTTGCATGTTATGTTAATCGATTTGCACATTGAAAATTTTGAAAAATCTGAAATGGTTTCAAGATATCCTTCATACCTTTTCTCCAATAGTTGCATGATCAAACATTGCATCTTGTCAAGTTTCACAAACAGAAAAGTGTCCTTTTGGAAAGGTATCTTGATTACTATATATTGCAAAATATTTTCAAATCAAAAACAACTCTTCTCTTGCAATAAAATCTGAACTTTGTAAAATATTCAAACTTCATATTTCTTAACTTTTAAGAACAAAGATTTTCTGCACTTTCACACATATAAAGAACAGAAATCTTTGAGCATTATCTAACCATTGTGTTACAGTTTGAATTGCTTACAAGAGAAGAAAGAAGAAACTTCAAAGAAGTCACTCTAAGTGATCAACATCTTTCAAGAAATCATACTTCATAAAAACATACAAAGTGTAACTTATTTCCAGGATTGTTGGAATTAAGTATTAGATTACTTTTGTTCCTTGTTGTCCATTATTGGAAACAAGAGGTATCTTTTGAGAGGATTGTTCTCATTAGACTTATTGGAAATCCAAGAGGGTGTTCTTGGTTATTTGTTAGGTTCTTTAGTGGATAAGACTAGGAAGAGTCTTGTAAAAGTTCTAACAATATAGTAAAATCTCTTGCGTGTTTGCAAGGGGACTGGACGTACTTCCGGGTTGTGGAAGGAACCAGGATAATTCTCCGTGTCTCTTTACTTTCTGCACTTTACAGTTTTCAAAGCACTATATCAAAACCAGAAAGTATAAAATAAGTCAAAAATCGACCATCACCTAATTCACCCCCCCTCTTAGGCGCAATCTTAATCTTACAATTGGTATCAGAGCAGGTTATAGGTAACCTGCTCCTAGAGATCCAGTATGGCTTCCGCAAATCATCAACCAGTTTTCAGAGATGGTGGTAGTAACAACAAGCCTCCTCTATTTTGTGGTGAATATTTTGACTTTTGGAAAATACGCATGAAGGCGCATTTAGAAGCACAAGGAGAGGAAGTATGGGATGCTGTTGAAAATGGTCCATTTATCCCAATAACGGTAATCAATGGCGTTGGGTCTGCAAAGCCCAAAACTGTATGGGACGACGATGATAAAAAGAAAGTTCTCTATGACAAAAAGGCAATAAACCTTCTTCAAGGTGCTCTCAGTATGGACGAATTTTTTCGTGTCTCAAACTGCACAACAGCAAAGGAAATTTGGGATACCTTGGTTCAAACTCATGAAGGAACGGCTGAAGTAAAAAGATCAAGGCTAAATACCTTGAGTCAAGAATATGAACTATTTCGAATGCAGCCCGGAGAATCCATTCTTGACTTACAAAAGAGATTTGTGCATTTGACAAATCACTTAATTGCTCTTGGTAAAACCTTGCCAAATGATGAACTCAACTTGAAAATCCTTAGATCATTGACTAGGGAATGGCAACCAAAGGTAACGGCAATCTCGGAAAAGAAGAGTCTCTCCGCAATGACTTCCGCTACATTATTCGGCAAACTTCAAGAATACGAAACGGAACTCGGTAGACTTGAAAAACATGAGAATCTAGAAAAGAAGTCCAAAAACATTGCCTTAAAAATTGATTCAAAAGAAGTGGTAAAAGAAGACAATCCGGAAGAAGATGAAAATTTCATGCTTCTAGTGAAAAGACTTGGAAAGTTTTTTGGCAGAAATGACAAAGGCGGATCTCATGCACATAAGAGAAAGCACTTCAAGAAAAGAGAAGCCTCCACATCAACTCAAGATGTCTCATGTTATGAATGTGGAAAGCAAGGACACATCAAGCCAAACTGTCCAAATCTCCCAAAGAAAAATGGATTCAAAGGAAAGGACTCAAAACAAAAGAAAGCCTACATAGCATGGGAAGATAATGATATGAGCAGTTCATCGGAATCGGAAAGCGACGAATGTGCAAACTTAGCCTTAATGGCATCGCATCACTCCGACAATGAAGAAGAGGTTAGTAATGAATTTAATCTTTTTGATGATGATGTTCAAGGTGCAATTGATGAACTCTTGAAAGAATGCAAAAGTTTATACAAAAAGGTGTCAAAACAAGAAAAAGAACTTCTAAGTTGTCTAGAAAAAATTGACACCATGACTAAAGATTTTGATCTTCAAAAACAAAATTTTATAAAAGAAAAAGAAAACTTTGCATGCTCCAAGTGTGAATCAAATGTCTTTCAAATTGTTCAATTGAAAAGAGTCATTGAACGATATGAAAAAGGACAAATAGGATTGGAAGGATTACTAAGCCAACAACGTTATCCTAATGATAAAAGAGGTCTTGGTTATGTGAATACTAAGAAACCAAGTAACAATCCCACTGTTTTTGTAAAGGCTAGTAATAGTTCCAATCCCAAGAAAGTAGAAAAGAAGCAAGTTGTTCATAATCATCAAAAGAAAAAGGCTAATGTATCTAAAAGAAAACAAATTCCTAGATACAAGAGTAAATTTGTTCCAAATTGTTTTTACTGTGGTATTATTGGACACACACCAAATGCATGCTATATTAGAAATTTCAGTATGGCTAGTGGACATTATGCATGGGTGAAAAAGGGAACTAACTATGAAGGACCCAAGGCAACTTGGGTACCTAACAAGAAATAATTTGTTTTTGTAGGTATGCTTGAAATCCACTTCAAATGTTTGGTATCTTGACAGTGGATGTTCAAAGCATATGACAGGAGATGTACACCAATTTTCATATCTAGTACATAAAGCCAAAGGGTATGTCACCTATGGAGACAACACCAAAGGAAAGATTCTTGGCGTTGGAATAGTTGGCACACCTCCATCCATTCAAATTGAGGATGTTCTCTATGTTGAAGGATTAAAGCACAACCTTCTTAGCATAAGTCAACTTTGCGATAGAGGGTTCAAGATCAAATTCAACAAAGAAGAATGCCTTATTATGGATGAGGCAACCAATGAGGTAAAACTCAAAGGTATAAGATCTAACAATATTTTTGTGATTACTCTAGATGATTTGTCTATGAAGGTACAATGTCTTATGGTAAACAACAATTACGCTTGGTTATGGCATAAGAGGATTGCTCACATTCACATGGAGCACTTGAACAAATTGGTTAAGCATGACTTAGTTATTGGTCTACCAAAGATGAAGTTCATCAAAGACAAATTATGTAGTGCATGCCAAAAGGGCAAACAGACCAAATCAACTTTCAAACCAAAGAATGTGGTTTCAACAACAAGACCACTTCAATTGTTGCACATGGATCTTTTTGGTCCATCTAGAACAAGAAGCTTCGGAGGTAACATTTATGCATTAGTTATTGTAGATGATTTTTCCCGCTTCACTTGGACTTTGTTTTTAGTACACAAGAATGAAGCATTCAAGGCATTCAAGAGATATGCAAAACAAGTTCAAAATGAGAAGTCATCAAAGATAACATCAATCCGAAGTGATCACGGTGGAGAGTTCCAAAACAGTCTATTTGAAGAATTTTGTGAAGAAAATGGGATCTTCCACAATTTTTCAGCACCAAGAACTCCACAACAAAATGGAGTAGTTGAAAGGAAAAATAGGTCTTTGGTGGAACTTGCTAGAACCATGCTAAGTGACTCAAGTTTACCTAAATATTTTTGGGCGGATGCGGTAAGCACGGCATGTTATGTAAGCAATCGCGTGATCATAAGACCTATACTAAAGAAAACTCCATATGAGATCTACAAAGGAAGAAAACCAAATATCTCTCACTTTCATATTTTCGGGTGCAAATGTTTTGTCCTTAACAACGACAAAGACAATCTCGGTAAGTTCGATGAAAAATCGGATGAAGGTATCTTTCTTGGTTACTCCCTTTCTAGCAAAGCTTTTAGAATTTACAATAAAAGAACTTTAACTATAGAAGAATCAATGCATGTTTCTTTTGATGAATCTAACACCTCCAAGGAGGAAGTTGCTATTTGTGATGATGATGATTCTATAGATTTATCTCATGAGATTTCCTGCGGAGATGGCAAAATTGTCAATCCGGAACAAACACATGAACTTTCACATCAAAATGAAAATGATGATGATCTTCCTCAAGAATGGAGAACTCATCGTGATCATCCAATTGACAATATAATTGGAGATATTAGCAAAGGAGTATCTACTCGACTAAATCTTAAGGATGCATGCTTAAATATGGCGTTTGTATCTCAAGTTGAACCTACTAAAGTGGCTCAAGCACTAGAAGATGATCAATGGATCCTTGCCATGCAAGAAGAGTTAAACCAATTCGAGCGGAATGAAGTTTGGGAACTTGTTCCTAATCCAGGAAATAAACGTATCATTGGAACCAAATGGGTTTTCAAAAACAAGATGGATGAAAATGGAATAATCACTCGAAACAAGGCAAGACTAGTTGCTCAAGGATACAACCAAGAGGAAGGAATTGATTTTGAAGAAACTTTTGCTCCGGTAGCACGTTTGGAAGCAATAAGACTATTACTTGCATATGCATGCTCATTGGACTTTGAACTTTTTCAAATGGATGTAAAAAGCGCATTTCTCAACGGATTCATAAATGAAGAAGTCTATGTAAAGCAACCTCCCGGTTTTGAAGACTTCAAACATCCTAATCATGTCTTCAAACTGAAGAAAGCTCTCTATGGGCTGAAGCAAGCACTAAGGGCTTGGTATGATAGACTAAGCGCATTCCTATGTGAAAAAGGGTTTGTAAAGGGTAAAGTTGATACCACTCTCTTCATAAAAAATGTTAATCATCATACCTTACTTGTACAAATCTATGTAGATGATATTGTTTTCGGTTCAACTAACCAAAATATGTGCAAGGAATTCTCGTCTATGATGCAAGGAGAGTTTGAGATGTCTATGATGGGAAGATTGAATTTCTTTCTTGGTCTTCAAATTAAGCAACTCAAACATGGTATCTTCATAAACCAATCAAAATATTGCAAAGACCTTATAAAGAAGTTTGAGATGGAAAGTAGCAAAGAAAGTGCAATTCCTATGGGATCCGGCACCTATCTTGACCCAGATGAATCAGGAAATTCTATTGACATAACTAAGTATCGTGGAATGATTGGCTCACTCCTTTATTTAACAGCAAGTAGACCTGACATTATGTTCAGCGTTTGCCTATGTGCAAGATATCAAGCCAATCCTAAAGAGTCTCACCTTGCAGCAGTCAAGCGCATAATAAAATATCTCAAAGGAACAACCAACGTCGGATTATGGTATCCAAAAGGTAGTATGTGCAATCTAGTTGGTTATTCTGATGCTGACTATGCAGGTTGCAAAACTGATCGCAAAAGTACAAGTGGAACATGTCACATTCTTGGAAATGCCTTGGTTTCATGGTCATGCAAAAAGCAAGCAAGCGTAGCTCTCAGCACTGCCGAAGCAGAATACATTGCGGCTGGAAGTGGATGCGCACAAATTCTTTGGCTAAAACAACAATTACTTGACTATGGAGTAAACCTTGGATGCATTCCTCTTCGATGTGATAACACAAGCGCGATCAATATTACGAAAAATCCAGTTATGCATTCCCGGACGAAACACATTGACATCAGACATCATTTTATCCGAGACCATGTACTCAAAGGAGATGTCGAGATCACATTTGTGGACACTCAAAATCAACTCGCGGACATCTTCACAAAACCACTTGCAAAGGATGCATTTTTCAAAATTCGTCGTGAACTTGGAATCCTCGATGAACAAGATATTTAAGGTGCACTCAATCCTTGACTATACCTTAATGTACATATATATGTGGTTAGACATTGTTTCAAATGTTAAAAATAATGATTTTTTAAATTTTCTCTTTAAGTAAATCGATTTACACCATATGTCAATCGATTTACTACTGAAGCAAATCAGTTTTTTAATAAAATCTTGTGTGTAAATCGATTTACACAATATGTAAATCGATTTACCACTGAACGAAAATTACTTTTTATGAAAAATGTTCTGTGTAAATCGATTTAACCAAGGGGTAAATCGATTTACCACAGAATCTGAAGCATTTTTTATGTATTTTCTCTATGCAATGTATTTTGTTTTAACATGTGATACTTATAATGAGCTTTTAATATATTGGTCAAACATTCATTGCCTCTCAACCTCCCACCTTTCTATTGCCCAATCAATGAAACCTTGACCAAAATTACAAAATTAAAACCTCATAAAACCTCACTTACCCTACTATACTATTTAATCTCACCAAAACTCCCTCACTATCTCATCACACCAACACACTCTCTCACATAACAAAAGAACTCTATATCTCTCTTTTCAAAACCCTAACAAGATCCATGGCTCCCAAGAGAAAAGCCTCTGCCTCAGAGAAAGGAAAGAAGCCAGCTTCGTCATCATCTGAAAACTCTGTGCTCGAGTACCTCACGGATCCACAGCGGGACAGATTCCTCAAGCATTTTCAAAAGAAAATCGTCTCCACTCCAAAGTTTGGTATGTTATCTACTTTTCCAGATGAATGCTTCTCATTTCAAAGAGATTTCATTGCTTATGGGTTAGAACCATTAATATCTTCACATGGTTTCTATTACCCGGATCTGGTTAAAATTTTCTACAGCAATATGTGCTATGACAACAACAAATGTTATACATATGTCCTTGGAAAAAGAATCCCTCTGTATTCCAAAACTCTTGGCAGAATCTTGAACATTCCATATTCTGGAAGTACCCTCTATGATCCAGAAGATGCTGCTTGGGAAAACTATCAGAAGCGAGAATTTTTCTATAGCATTGGAAGGCTATCTGAATCTGAATACCGTGCCAAGCGGATTCGCAGTCTTGGCGGGGTTACTCCAGCTAGGGACACATGGAGTGCTGGAAATTTCCATATTGATGATAGGTTGTTTCACTATTTTCTGGTGTATATTTTGTTTCCTAGAGCAGGGAATCATTGTACGGTGACCGACCTAGAGCTTCAAATCATCTATGCAAGGAAAAATGGAATCCCGGTCAATTGGGCAAAATTGATTGTGATGCATATGCTAAAAGTTGCCGCAAGGGCCACCTTTCTACCATATGCATATTTCATTACAAGGATTATGGAAGCTTATGATATAGATTTCACTGGATTTGAGCGAATTGAAATGGATCCAATCTCCACTAGGATCTCCATCAAAAATGTTGATTCAAGGATGGGTGTTCATTTCAACGCTGAAGCAAAAACCATAACTTACATTGGAGAAGATGTGGTCGGCGATGAAGGTCAAAATGCAGATGAAGAAGACCATGAAGTTCCTGCTGCTGCTGCTTCTGGTCCCACAAATCAAGATGTTATGGATTTCATGACGCAACAGTTTGCTTCTCTGAATTCTAACATCAATGCTCGATGGACGGAGATAAATGACTCTACCTCATCTCGGATAGATGCTTTTCAGAATGATGTGAACCAACAATTTTCATATCTTTATTCACATCTTCATATCCCTCCATACGACCCAACCAATCCTGCACCTCCGCCTCCTCAATACACCGAACCACCTCTTCAACAACAATTTCCTTATCAAGGACCTTTTTAAAATGTTCTTGATCAATGTTCTTAAATTCTTAGTATAAGTATCATTATGGATTTTGTCTTGTTTTGTTCTGTTCATTTTATGTATTGTGTTCTTAAAACTTTGTTCGATAATTTTGAATATTTTGTGTTTTTTTCATTCATGTTCCTATACATTTCTTTCTGGTATACTTTCTTGTTGCATCTTTCCCTTCTTTTTGATAATGTCAAAGGGGGAGAAGGATGTAATAGCACTTTATGGTTGTTTGTTTTCATTGTCTTTACAGAGCAAACTTTCAAAGCTTTTTCTCTATAGGGGGAGAAATCTTCTCAGGGGGAGAAAACACCGTTTGCTAAAATTCTGATCAACACATAAAGGAAAATGGTTTGTCATCATCAAAAAGGGGGAGAATGTAATCTCAAGCCTCAACTCAACTTTAGTTTTGATGAAAGACAAACAAACTAGTTTGATGAAAGACAAACAAGCATTATGGAAAGAAGGAAAAGAAGTGGAAATCATCTTAAAGCATCATTCACTCAAAGCTTCAAGGAACTTGGCAAGCAATCAAGTATATCAATTCTCAATTAAACTACATTGATTAGAAATGCTCAAAAATGATATACACACTTGCCACATCACTTCAAGTATATTTCAAAAACAATTTTTAAGTTTTTCTCTGCTGTAAATCGATTAACATCTTGTGTAAATCGATTTACACATGCTTTTTCAAAAACTGTTTGCTCCTGCCAGCAATCGATTGACATGTTGTGTAAATCGATTGATCACAGAACAAACTGATTTTTTAACACATGTAAATCGATTGACACAACATGCTAATCGATTTACACTTCAAACTTTTTGAAATTCTGAACGTTACAAACACGTGCAATCGATTTGCATGTTATGTTAATCGATTTGCACATTGAAAATTTTGAAAAATCTGAAATGGTTTCAAGATATCCTTCATACCTTTTCTCCAATAGTTGCATGATCAAACATTGCATCTTGTCAAGTTTCACAAACAGAAAAGTGTCCTTTTGGAAAGGTATCTTGATTACTATATATTGCAAAATATTTTCAAATCAAAAACAACTCTTCTCTTACAATAAAATCTGAACTTTGTAAAATATTCAAACTTCATATTTCTTAACTTTTAAGAACAAAGATTTTCTGCACTTTCACACATATAAAGAACAGAAATCTTTGAGCATTATCTAACCATTGTGTTACAGTTTGAATTGCTTACAAGAGAAGAAAGAAGAAACTTCAAAGAAGTCACTCTAAGTGATCAACATCTTTCAAGAAATCATACTTCATAAAAACATACAAAGTGTAACTTATTTCCAGGATTGTTGGAATTAAGTATTAGATTACTTTTGTTCCTTGTTGTCCATTATTGGAAACAAGAGGTATCTTTTGAGAGGATTGTTCTCATTAGACTTATTGGAAATCCAAGAGGGTGTTCTTGGTTATTTGTTAGGTTCTTTAGTGGATAAGACTAGGAAGAGTCTTGTAAAAGTTCTAACAATATAGTAAAATCTCTTGCGTGTTTGCAAGGGGACTGGACGTACTTCCGGGTTGTGGAAGGAACCAGGATAATTCTCCGTGTCTCTTTACTTTCTGCACTTTACAGTTTTCAAAGCACTATATCAAAACCAGAAAGTATAAAATAAGTCAAAAATCGACCATCACCTAATTCACCCCCCCTCTTAGGCGCAATCTTAATCTTACAGTAACCCAAATTTATCCTACCCCGGTGATTTTATTAGATTAATAAAGAAGCTTCTAACTAAGGATGGTACAGTAATATCTGATAGCCCATTATTAATATTTAAGTCAATCAGGGGTGTATTTTAATTCAGGAGAATGAGGCTATCTGAATATGAAAGACTTATGTATCCGTGAATCCATTCGCAAGGCATGTTGGCCATTGGCCCATGTGATTCGTAAATGGAAATTATTGGTGTAACTATAAAGTACTAAATGATAAAATTATTATTAGTAACAAGTTGAGCCCACACAAGTTTAAATTGCGTAAGCTTATTTAGGTTAAGTAAGAAACAAGGGGTAATTTCAAGTTATAGGCCCAAAGGAATTGGAAGCATTGAGATGACCCATCTTTGTTTAAGTAAGAAAGAGAGGTGTATGTTTTATTATCCCATTTTGATCTATTTTGAAAATCGTCCCATTTTGCTTAAACATTACTTTGTGGCTTAGTTATTAAAAATGGGTCCATTGGTCTTTCTGGGATTTGATTGGTATTAAGACTGTTTTTTTTTTCTTTTTTATAAAAGATAAATAATTAAAATATATTTCTTAAAAAGAAAAAAAATGCAATTTCTACTTTTTATTTTACAATAGTAATTAATTAGAATTAAGTTATTAAAGAATGATGTTGGATCAAGTTTTCGGAGAAAACAGT
This sequence comes from Vicia faba, assembly GCA_948472305.1. Lineage (NCBI taxonomy): Eukaryota > Viridiplantae > Streptophyta > Magnoliopsida > Fabales > Fabaceae > Vicia > Vicia faba. Next base: position 1,300,172,873 of record OX451738.1, read on the forward strand.
GTAAGCCCAAAATTTTGAAGCGTTAGACGTAAGGCCCATATTTGCCAAAACACCTACTGTGTCAATCATCCTGAGTTAATGCATGTTTTGCGCCCACTAGCATGTACTGTTAGAATTAAATCATGCTAATTGCAGAATTATTGCAGAATCTGTTTTATTAACATATACTGTAGGAATCAAAAATAAACTGAATCAAATTTTGCTTATTACAAAACAAATCTTAAAATGCAATCTGTAAATCAAATATAATTCTGGAAAAAGCAATCTTACAGAATCTTCAAGGACGTTCAAACATTACAAAAGAATCAAAAATAACGTTACAGAAAACTTAAAGCAAATCTCCAGAGTAACAGAAATCCAGAAATAAATTATACAAACTAAATTTAAATCAATTATACAAACTAGATTCAAATCAGATCATTACAAATCCGGAAACCTTCATTACAATAAAATATCTATTAACGGTAAATAAAAACAATTACAATCAATTACAATAAAGCTTCTAAATCCCTAATTGAAGTGAATCGTAACTGAAAAAACTCAAAACCCTAAAATGCTACCTATATAAACTGAGAGAAAGAAAATACAGGGACATCAATTTTTTGACAAGAAGAACAGGGGAGGCGGATAGTTTACAGAGAATATGGGATTTCTTTTTTTGACAGAAGAAGAACAGAGTGGGCACGGTTCGTTGACAGAGACGGAAAAACAAGAAGGGAAGAAATTGAAGAAGAACCAAGACCTTGACGTTGATAGAAGAAGCTATTAGAGTTTCCGGATCGGAAACCCTAATCGCTTGTCGTTGCCCACCGCGATCCACCGCTAAGCACCGCCGTTCACCACCATACTCAAGCTTTCAATCAACGCCAAAATCTACAAAACAAGGAAGGAAGAAAATATTAGACGGCAAATTCAGAACTGAAACCAACATAGTGAAAGGGTAACACTTAGCTTTTCCTAATATTGTTCTTATGGTTGTTTAGGGATTCGAGAGATTTATTTGTGTAAAGAGGGTCACGGCAGAGAAAGGGTTTTGTTTGGGGTAGCGCCGCCGTTTAGAACAAGCTAGGGTTTGGGGCGAGGTTGAGAAGAAGATGTTGTGTACGGGAGAGGAAGACGAATGAGATAAGTTATGTGAAATGAAAAACAAAAGTGAATAAGAAACAAATCTTATCCGTTTGTATCCCATGCACCGTGCCCAAAGTAATAATCATGCTCTCGCGTTTATCATCCACATGATTTTGATCAAACGGCCATAAGGCCAAGCCGCACCCTAAGGATATGCACCGCGTAACATACAATCACCCTGGACCCCTTCTCAACCGCGTTTGGGCCTAGCCCATTATTTTTTACACCCTCTATCCACAATTTACTAAAACTCCAAACGAATCATATCCCATCCTTGCCTGAACTATAATGGGCCCAGTCAGGTTACTTTTAACACCCCTTCATTTTTACTTGTTAATACAAATTGCACCACCTCTGATTTAATTAAATAATTTTTATTATTATTTTTTTATTATATTTTTTATCTATTTTTTCTATATATTATACTTTTATTATTATTATAATTATTTCTTTTTATTTATAATAACAATTATTATTATTAATATCAATTTTGTTATGATATTTTTATTTACCATTTATTTATCATGTGAATAAATTATTTTTATTTAAGAACTCATGCATATATTTTTATTATATTATTTGCATTAAATATTTTTATCATGAATTAATCAAGACTTTTCGCAATTAATACAATAAAAAACACAAACCAAGCATCAAACTATTTTCGCGAACAAATTAAGCAAATCGACAGTCTTTTTTGCAAATGGGTTTCAAACTAATTTTTACTTACTGCGCACTCAGTCAAAATCTCTGCAATCACTACTCTCGACCGAGTGCGAAGTGATTTAAAATATGTTTGCAATCCCCCAAAAAACACCAACCCATACGAACTACAAATTGGGACTCTGATTCCTCATAAGAGGATACGTAGGTACGTGATCTAAAATCGTGGTGAATCTTGCTATTTAAAACTTAAAACCCTGTTTACACCAAACCTAAACCTAGAGCTTAATATCCTTGTGAACAAGGTAGACGAAAGGTGCCTACAGATCTCTGCACAAGTCAAGCTGCAAGCTCCAAGTTTGAAAATGACAATGGTTGAAACAGGGCTTACATATGCAAGATGAATGCTTGGACTGCTTTGGTATGATGTGTATGAAGTGTTTCAAATGTTAAAATGCAAAACGCACGAGCCAAAAATGAAATGGCTATGATTCTGCAGCAACTGTGTGTTTTGGCAAAAAAATTGAGTTTTTGAGTTTGAGGGTGTTTCAGTTGTCAAGCAATTGTGCTCTAGTTTGTAACAAGTTTGTATACTTGTATAGAATGGATACATAGTCAGCTTCTTAATAGATGTGCAAGCTTTTGACCTTTTGCAATCTTTCTTGCTTTTTAAGTAAAGTGACAAGACCAATGCTAACATGCTTGTCCTTGCTTGCTTGTGACCTGAAATGAACTTGTACCATATTCTTGAGACCTGTAGAACTTGCTTGCATCAAAGAAACAGGTCCAAGGCTCAAGATTGATAAAGTTGCAAAAGCTCACTTTACGAAAATGGCATTGTAACCTTTATGCTTAAAATGGAATTATCTCTTGTACAATGTTCCAAAAGCCAAGATAAAGCCTTTATCTTCTGAGTTTGCATTTAATTATGGAGTGTATAATGAGTTTAGGACCTGTAAAGCAAGATTAAAACATCAAAGATCTGATTTGCAACTTGATGCTTTGTAAAAATGGCTTGATCAATAGTGATAAAATGCCAACTTCCCTTCTTCGATTCTCCCTAACCAAAAATGATCTTGGAGATTTCTTGGATATTTTGGAAAGATTGCAATGTGATCTATAATACATATTTGAAATGAATTTTGAGATACCTCTTGGAACTAGGTGAAAAATGTCCATGAAGTTGGGTCAAAAACCTGCCTAAATTAGGGCAAAATTTCACTAAGTTAAGAAGTTCATGGACCTATATTCATAAATTTATAACTTGAGATCCAAGCATCTTTTGGGAAAGGTTTGTGAAGAAAAGTTGTATATTTCATGGAGGACTACAACTTTCATGTTGGAAGTTTTCTTTGAATCAAATTGCATCATGGTGAAAAAGTGGTGGAAAGTTGGGAAAAAATAAGAAAATTTTCACACTTAGAAAAATTCTAAGTTATGAAAATTTTCAAATTCAAAACCCTAATTTGAAATTTTGAGTTTCTTGGTGAACAAGTTTCATATTTTGACATAACTTGATGAATTATGACCCTTGGCACTTGATTTTAACCAAAAAGTGAAAGTTTGACTTTTTAGTGTACAATTGACTTTTGATCAATTGACTGCAAAATTCATCTGCCAATATAATGAACTTAGATATTTTGAACCATGTAATTAGGTCAAGATGATGCCATTGGACCCTTGAAATCATTTTTGAACCCAATTGGTCATTGGCTAGGTTAAAAATCAGAAATTGCCCTTTCTCAGTCAAAACCCTAATTTTGACCATTTTGCCCTTTTGATGATTTGATCAAATTTCTTGAGGAGTTGTGATCCAAACTTGATCAAATGGTACAGATGAGTCTAAAATGTTTATGTGGATAAAAAATTATGAGTTTTGACTGTAAATTGGCCATGGTTGACTTTTTCCCCAATACAACTGATTTTTAGGTCAACTGTCCAATTGACTGATAAAAAATGTGGTTCAAGGCTTGAAACTTAGCATGAGCAATCTTAGGGTCCAAGATGATGTATGAAAGTCACATGAAGCATTGGTGGTCCAAAAATCCTTGTGCAAACTCAAACCCTAATTTTGGGTGATTAGTGCAAGATGAGATGTATTGAGCTGACCAAACCCTAGTCTTGTCTTGAGTCCAAGAAGTCTTGTGAGAAAAATATTGATAAATGAGAGGGAAAATTTTGGGGTACAACAGCTTCCCCTGTTCAATCTTCTTGGACCTGAAGAGTTAGATTGGCGAGTCTTGTCGTTCGTGACTCGAAGGTAAAAGATGATTGGACACTAGAGTGCCCATAAATTTGCACTCGACAAAGTGTAGTTGAGGGAATGGGCTTAAAGATGCCATTTGGAGAGGTGATAGAACCTTGTTAGAGATGGGCTTATAGATGCCATCCAAGAATGTTTGTTGAATTGTATGTTGTAAGTCGAAAGAATAAGTATCAGAATGGTGTCCACCTCTGGAACGTATCTGAGCTGTATCTGGACACTTGAGATCTGAATGAGAAACAGAATAGCATGCGTGTCTGGAGCGTATCTGTACTGTATCAACAGTGTGAAATCTGAATTTGAATAAGTATCAGAATGGCATCCATATCTGGAGCATATCTGAACTGTATCTAATAGTTGAAATCTGAATAAGTATCAGGATGGCACCCGTATATGGAGCGTATCTGAACTGTGTCATGAACTTGGAATCTGAATTAGTGACAGAATGGCAACCATGTCTGGAGTGTATCTGAACTTGAAATCTGAATAAGGGCCAGAATGGCATCCGTGTTTGAAGTGTATCTGAACTTGAAATCTGAATAAGGGCCAGAATGGCATCCGTGTCTGGAGCGTATCTGAACTTGAAATCTGAATAAGGGCCAGAATGGCATCCGTGTCTGGAGCGTATCTGAACTTGAAGTCTGAATAAGGGCCAGAATGGAATCCGTGTCTGGAGCGTATCTGAACTTGAAATCTGAATGAGTAAGTCTGAATAAGTGACAGAATGGCAACCGTGTATGGCACGTATCTAGACTGTATCTTGAAATTATGGTCTGAATGAGTAGTATAATAGCTTCCGTGTCTGGAGCGTATCTAAACTGTATCATGGTAGTTAAATCTGAATGAGTAACAGAATGACTTCCGTGTCTGGAGTGTATCTGAACTGTATCTTGAGTTGAGATCTGAATGAGTAACAGAATAACTTCCGTGTCTTGAGTGTATCCGTACTGTATCATGATGGCATTTTGTTAAACGGTATCTGTTAATCTTATCTTGAAAAGGGTAAAATGTTAGCTGAAACACAAAGTTATGTTGCATGAAATGTATGATGCAATATATGTATCAATGTCTATGATATATGGATGTAATGTATGCGCATGTAAGCTGATTTGCTGCATTGTTGAGGAAAATAAATCCTTGACTGCTGTCGCAGAAAATAAATCCTTGACTGATGAGGATAAGAAATCCTTGGCGAATTCTCTGGGGATATAGGGATCCTTCATGTCTTGAAGTTGGAGTATTGACAAAAATTATGTTGCGAGCAATTCCATATACTGCTGGAGTAATCTGCTTGGGGAATCTAGAGAATTTTGCTGACTTCTACTGGGGATTACACAATGGGAATCCTTATTCTGCTGGGGAATAAAGAAAACTCTGATTACTTCTGCGGGGAATTAATAAAGAGAATCTTCATTCTATTGGGGAGCAATGAAAACTCTGTGGGGAAGAAAAAACTTATTCCTATTTGGAAAAAGTTCGGAGTTTCGGTCGTCTTCCACTCTACTGGGAATTATCCTAGGTTGCGGAGAGACAAAAGTTAACTGTTATACGGTTGATTTTCAGGCTTCAAGATAACTTGTTGGGGAATTTATAGAAACTGGATGGTTTCCGCTGGGGATTGATAGTTAGAAGTTTTGGCTCCACTGGGGATTAAGAGTTTGAATTTTTAGCTCTGCTGGGGATCTTAATGATGTATTGTAGAGATTGCTCATGGGATAGCCCAAAGACGTTTCCCAATTCTTTCAACCTGTCAGTAATTGTTTTCTTCCATTTTGTTTATTTGTAAATAGTAATTATGTTCAAATGCATATGTTCATTAATGAATCATTGGACGTTTTTGCAAATAAAACACAAGTGTAAAGAAAAAAAGGCAAATAGTTTTCTGTACTTTGAAAGAGATATCTTTGTATTTACTTTGAATAAGTAGTTTGTACAAAGGAGACAGACATCCTAGTAAGAGGATGGTGTCATAAAAGTAAGAAAAATTTATACAAAGAAAGATAGCTATATGTGTAATAATCCCATGGGGTTCCCATTCTGCTATAGTCTTTGTATCTCTGAATATCTTGTCCATTCGTTGCTTCGTCCGAAGATGATTGAACTGATCAGAAGCTCAAAGTTTTTCTGTGAAGAGATTGTCCTTAAAGTGATCCGATGAGACATAGTCATACGCTTTAATTCCCTAACTTTTGCCTGGACCGCCCTTTCGGGTTTTCAGTCCACCGGGAAACCCTTTTTTTCCCAAGTCGCCCTTTTGGGTTTTTAACTTGCCGGGTGTACAAATTTTTTTATTTTATCCCTAATTTTTTCACGAACCTTTTTGGTTCGCCGGGATGCCCTTGTTTTTCCTAGGTGTGTCAACCTAGCGGGTCTCTTATGCGTATTATCTTTTGACTATGTCTGCGTTCGCAGGGTGCGGCAGGTCGTCGTCGTCCATGGTGGATAAGATCATTGCCCCACCAGAAAAGATGTTCTTGATTACAAATGCTCCTTTGTAGGTAGGAGTCCATTTGCCCCTGGGATCACTTTGTGGCAAGATGATGCGCTTGATCACTAGATCCCCAACTTGATATACTTGGCATCTGACTTTCTTGTTGAAAGCCTTGATCATCCGTTTTTGATACGTCTGACCATGGAAAACAGCAGTAAGTCTCTTTTCGTCAATTAAGTTCAGTTGATCAAGTCGGGTCTGGATCCAATCGTCTCCACTCAAACCCGCATCTTTCATGATTCTCAAAGAGGGAATCTGCACCTCGATAGGTTAAACAACCTCCATGCCATAAACCAAAGAATAGGGTGTTGCCCTAGTTGACGTGCGATCTGTGGTACGGTACCCGTGGAGAGCAAACGGTAGCATCTCATGCCAGTCCTTGTAGGTGACTGTCATCCTTTGTATGATCTTTTTAATGTTTTTGTTAGCAGCTTCGACTGCACCATTCATCTTTGGCCGATAGTGGGATGAATTGTGATGTTGAATCTTGAAATGCTTGCACAAATTGGTGATCATAGTATTGTTAAGGTTTGTACCATTATCAGTGATGATCCTTTCTGGGACACCATACTGGAAAATAAGATTCTGCTTGATGAAGCGGGCAACAACATTCTTAATAATGAATGCGAAGGAAGCTGCTTCAACCCACTTGGTGAAATAGTCAATGGCCACCAGAATGAAACGGTGTCCATTGGATGTTGTAGGTTTGATCTCCCCAATCATGTCGATTCCCCACATAGCGAAGGGCCAAGGAGTTGTTCAGACATTTAGAGGAACCGGAGGCACGTGCACCTTGTCTGCATAGATTTGACACTTATGGCATGTCCGGGAGTGTTGATAGTAGTCAGCTTCCATGGTAGACCAGTAATAGCTTGCCCGTAGAATCTTCTTCGCCATCGTATTCCCACTAGAGTGAGTGCCAAAGGTACCTTCATGCAATTCAGCCATGATCTTTTCAGCTTCAATCTTGTCCACACAACGGAGCAGAATAGAATCATGATTACGTTTGTACAGGATGCCATTACTTAGGAAGAACTTAGCTGAGAATCTCCTTAAGAACTTTTTGTCATTGACTGAAGCTCCTTCTGGATATTCTTGAGGTTCGAGATACCTTTTGACTTCATGAAACCATGGCTAGTCCACTACTTCTTTGGTATTAATCTTATGGCAGTGTGTTGGTTCGTCCATCCGTTCAATGGTGATTTGGGGAGCCTCGTTATCCCAATTAAGTTTAAACATAGATGACATTGTAGCTAGAGCATCTGCTAGCTGATTTTCTTCTCGCGAGAAGTGTTCGAAGGTAATCTGCTTGAAATGTGGTAACAATGTCAAACACATGTTCTTTGTAAGGGATAAGATTTGGATGCTTGGTGTCCCATTCTCCTTTGATCTGACTGATGACCAAAGTCGAATCCCCAAACACATCTAAAGATTTGATTCCCAAGTCTATGGCAGCCTTGAGACCAAAGATGCATGCTTCGTACTCTGCCATGTTGTTCGTACAGTTGAAGTAAAGTCTGGCAGTGAAAGGAGTATGGTATCCTTCCGGAGATATAAGCACATCGCCGATATCGTTACCAAGTGCATTGGATGCCCCATCAAAGTACAGGGTCCATCGGGATCCTTGTTCAGGTCCGTCATATGGTCTGATCTCTTCATTGTCATCCAATGTCATGATGTCTTCGTCAGGGAAGTCGAACTTCATGGACTGGTAATCTTCTACAGCTTAATGGGCCACGTGATCATCTAGCACACTGCCCTTTATAAATTTTTGGGTCGTGTACAGTATGTCATATTCTGTTAAGATCATCTGCCATCTAGCTATTCTTCCAGACAGAGCAGGCTTCTCAAAGATGTACTTTATCGGATCCATCTTAGATACCAGCAAAGTGGTATGAGTCAACATATACTGTCTTAGCCGGCGAGCAGCCCATACCAGAGCGCAGCAAGTTTTCTCGAGCAGTGAATATCTGGTTTCACAGTCGGTAAACTTTTTGCTTAGGTAATAAATGGCGTGCTCTTTTCGGCCAGACTCGTCATGTTGCCCCAGTACGCACCCCGTTGAATTCTCTAAGACGGTCAGATACATGATTAGCGGTCTTCCCTCGACGGGTGGCATCAAGATAAGAGGCTCTAGTAAATACTCCTTGATTTTATCGAAAGCAATCTGACATTCATCATTCCATCTGACTACCTGATCTTTCTTCAACAGCTTGAAGATTGGTTCACAAGTAGACGTTAGGTGAGAAATGAATCTGGCAATGTAGTTTAGGCGTCCCAAAAAACCTCTGACTTCCTTCTCAGTGCGAGGAGAAGGCATTTCTTGTTTAGCTTTGACTTTGGCAGGATCAACCTCGATGCCTTTGTTGCTGACAATGAAACCTAAGAGTTCACTGGACCGGACTTCGAATGTGCACTTGTTTGGGTTCAATCTTAGCTTGTACTCCTTCAATCTGACAAATAGCTTTTACAAGTGACCAAGGTGTTCTTCTTCAGTTTGTGATTGAGCTATCATGTCATCTACGTAGACCTCTATCTCATGATGTATCATATCATGAAACAAAGCTACCATGGCGCGTTGATAGGTTGCCCCGGCATTCTTTAGTCCGAATGGAATCACTTTGTAGCAGAACATACCCCACTGTGTGACAAATGTAGTTTTCTCCATGTCCTCAGGTGCCATTTTGATCAGTTATAGCCTGAGAATCTGTCCATGAAAGAAAATACTTTGTGCTGGGATGTATTGTCGACCAGGATGTCAATGTGTGGAAGTGGAAAATCATCTTTAGGGCTGGCCCTATTTAAATCTCTATAATCCACACACATTCTCACTTTGCCGTCCTTTTTAGGCACGGGAACAATGTTGGCCACCCATTGAGGATAGGAAGTAACAGCCAAAAATACAGCATTGAACTGTTTCATAACCTCCGCTTTGATCTTCTCTGACATGTCAGGTCTCATGCGGAAGACCTTTTGTTTCACTGGTGGACAGTCTTCTCTTGTGGGTAGGCGGTGTACCACGATGTCTGTATCGAGTCCTGGCATGTCCTCATATGACCAAGCAAAGATCTCAACATAATAATGCAATAGCTGAATTAGGCACTCCTTGACACTCGGCTCTAGATTGGCACCCACTTTGATTTCCTTTTTATCTTCCTCAGTACCCAAGTTGATTGTATCCAATTGCTCCTCATGAGGCTGAATTTCTCTTTCCTCTTGTTGTAGTAATCTGGCCAATTCCCCTGGCACCTCACAATCTTCCTCACCTTCGTATTTGGCTTGGTAGACCATATCTTCAGAGTCACTAAAGGCTATAGCAGTATCTTTACCCATGGGATCCGGAATGGAAGGGTACCTACACTTGTGAGTGTGTGTGTGTGTAAGGGTATATCCATCTTAAAACAATGAAATGTAAAAGAAAGACAATGGGCATAAAAGGTTTATATATGAAAAAGCGTCCATGATTCATTGAATGACATATGTAGATGAAATAAAAACCCTTACAAATGGACCATTGTGCCTCGGGTAAGACACAAGGTTTTTAAAGTGCAAATTGTTTGTGAATTATTACAAGTCCAATAGAAATGTAAAAGATAAATTACTATGATATGAAAGTTATCGGGATGAAGTCTTTGGCTTCCCAGTTGCAAAGTCCTCCGCTGACAGTAGGAAATATCCAATCTTCCAGGCTTCCCTCCTCTTCATTGTCTTCTACCGCATTGACGCTCCGGTTGCTAATATTTACAGATGGCCCCCCAGCACGGGCACTGCGCACAACCTTCTAACCAGTCGAAGTAAACCCCAAGCCAAACTTGTCTGATTTGCAGGGAATGTTTGGAAGCTGACCCCAGATTATGCATCCCCCTTCTTCCACTACTGCCCTTGCATCCTTTAGAGATGAAATCCTAGGTGGAGGTCTCGTGATCTTAGGAATCGAGGATACCGCCTTGGTCACCGCTAGTTCTGGAGAGACTTCTTCAAAATGTTGGAAAGGGGTCTCTATGAACTCGCCATCTAACTCCACATAACGGAAGGAATTTAGATGACTAATCATATACTCCTCCTCCCCATGGACAGTTATGATCTTCCCTTGGACGGGGTACTTCAGCATTTGAGGCAAGGTGGAGGTGACATCACCGGCATTGTGGATCCAGGGGCGTCCTAATAGACAGGAATAAGAAGGACGAATGTCCATCACGTAGAATGTTGAGTGTAAAACCTGAGTTCCTACCTTGATTGGGATGTACACCTCCCCGTGGACCATTCTCTTCGATCAATCAAAAGCTCTCACCACTATGTTCCTGGGTTTTAAAGTCAGCCCCTCGTAGTCCAATCTATCAAGGGCTTTTTTCGGCAAGATGTTCAGAGATGATCCAATATCGACCAAGACATGAGCAAGGGTTGTTCCTCTGCACTCCACTGAGACATGTAATGAATCGTTGTGTTTTCTCCCTCTGAGTGTCAAGTCAGCATCGGAGAAGCCCAAGCCATTATCAGCTGTCAATCTGGCCACACAGTCCTGGAACTGGTCAGCAGACGTCTCTTGCGGCACATGAGCTATCTTCAGAAATTTTACCAGAGCTTTGGCGTGTGCTTCAGAGCATAGCAACAGGGCTAGCATAGATATCTTGGAAGGGGTCTGCCCCAATTGTTCAACCACATCATAATCACTTTTCTTAATGATCCTCAGGATTTCTTCCATCTTCTTCTTGGATGTTTCAGGAATAGCTAGTGATTGAGCCTTCGTCTGGACAGGCTCCTCTTCAACGTTCTTTCCTTTATTCTCAGCAGTGGAAGTAGGGATAGGAATTGTATTGTCTTTGTCGGTGGGTACGCTTGCAGGTACAATCACTGGTGCGGAGGTAATCTTCGGAATGGCCATGGGTCCAAAGACTGCTGTTGGAGGAGTAATCTCTGGAGAGAAGATCCTACCACTGCGGGTGATCTTGCTAGTTCCAACAATATTGCTAATGTCGGAATTATCCTCTTTGGAGTTTTCTTCTTCGACTGTTAGTTCGTCCTGTTTAATACCATGGTAGTAGATTTCTCCACCATAATTCCATGGTACTGATTTATCTGATTTGTATGGGGCAGGCCCGGGCATTGTAATCTTAAGCGGAGCAGTCTTTGGAGAAGGTGTAATCCTAACGGTTCTTTTAGGGGCCCTAAAAGGATTGGCGTAGATGGTTATTATTGAAACTTCTTTAACTGGAACGGGTGAAATAGGAGCTTTCTCAAACAAAATTTCTTGGTTATCAATCAGTTTTTGGATTCCTTTCTTCAACAGAGGGTAGTCAAATGATGAGGACAGGCAAACATGGTAGTCTTTTTCACAACCTGGGAAGATGCCAGCTTTTAACAAATTCAACTTGATGGTCAGGAGCGGAGTTAACAATTCATCCATGGTAGCAACAAATAGATCTTCTTCAATAGCATTGGCATTGTGACCATGCCTCGACATCGGAGCGGAAATAACATTCGGTTTCTCAGGCGCTTCAAAATCAACTTCCTTCGCGTCTATCAGATCTTGAATCTTGTTCTTCAAATCCCAACATTTGTTGGTGTCGTGCCCTGGACTTTCAGAATGGTACGCACATCTGGCGTTGGGATGGTAGTGTGGAGAAGCAGTATTAGGATTCTTTGGGGCCTCTTTTAAAGTGGCCAGGTTCAACTTCAAGAGATGTGGTAGAACTTGGGATGGAGTCATGTTAATCTTGGTAAATTTCCGAACTGGTCCTTCTACCCTTTGCTGGTTAGTTCTTGGTTGGTCTGATGCATGCTTCAGAATCATTACGGCCTCCACCGTTGGTCGGCGCTCGGTTCTTCCCTGATTTCTTTGTGAATAGACAGCAGATACTTCCTTTCTTCCCGTGAAGGGCTTTTTTACAGCAACTGAGGCAGACGCGTCCTTCTGAATTTTCCCATTTCTTATACCAGCCTCCACTCTTTCGCCGGTTAAGATCAATTCGGTAAACCCTGCAGAAGAACTCCCAATCAGATGATTGAAGAAAGGTCCAGATAGGGTTCCCAAGAACATGTCCACCAACTCCCTCTCGGATAGAGGGGGTTTCACCCTTCCGACTAGGTCTCTATACTTTTGCGCATAATCTTTAAAGCCCTCATTGGAAGCCATAGCCATACTCTGCAGCTGAGTATGGGTAGGCGCCAAGTCGGTGTTGTATTGATACTATTTATAAAAAGCTGCTACCAAGTCTTCCTAATTATGGACATCTGCCCTCTCTAACTGGTAGAACCAATCAAGTTGCGTTCCTGATAAACTGTCCTGAAAAAAGTGGACCCACAAGTCTTTATCAGCGGAATGTGGTTGAATTTTCATGACATACGATCTGAGGTCCATTTTAGGGCAAGACACCCCATCATACTTGGAAAATAGTGGCATTTTAAACTTTGGAGGGATTACAATTCCTGACACCAGCCTTAACTCCTCAAAATCTCGCCCTGGTACTCTCTGGATTTCCATAGCAGTTAGACGCTCTTCCAGGTGTTTGTATTTGTCATCGGCCGGAGGGTATTGTTGTTCAGAGTAGTCCTCTTCTTCCTCTTCTTCTGCTTCAGAATCTGATGGTACTGCCATTTCTTTTCCTTTTCTTTCCCCTTCTTCAGATGTTGTTGGGAATTCTAAGGTCCTTCTGGCTTATCCTTGAAATCTTCTGCCCATGATAACCACACCAGCTGGCTTCTTCTTCTTTTTCTCCTTTTCTTTTTCTAGCAAAGTCTTCAGCTCCTCCTGCCCCTTGGATAAGGTCATGAGCAACTGTTGAAATTGTGAATTCTAAGCTTGCAAATCTTTGACCGTTTGTTCAAGATCCATCTTGCTGAAATAAACAACAAAAAGATGAGGAAACTTGGTGTGAAGACCTGTTTATGTTTATGATGAATGATATGTATTCATGCAATTCTTTCAAGGATTCAGAAATTCAAATTTGTTTTAAACAAAAAGAAACACACGTCATATTAATAAAAATAGAATTTGAGTACATCAATGCCCCTTGGACAAAATAATACAAAACTCTAAGGTAAAAAGACGTTGCGCATCCTATTTGGTGCAATGTAGGTGTTGAGAGTCTTCTCTTCATGAAGTAGCCGAGTGAGTTCCAAAACCTTATTCTCGCTTGCGTAGAATTGGGCTTCGAAAGTATCGCGCTCTCCCTTGAGTTGTATCCGACTCCTTTGTAGGTCTTCGAGTGATGTTGGCATGTCATGATGTAGGATGGTGTATGGAACCTCTCCTTCCTTAACAAGCTCTATAATCACTGGGAGAATAGAGGGATAAGGTATCATAAGACTTTGGGCGCGGGTTCGTACCCACTTGAGGTAAGGCTCAAGAGGGATGGAATTCGTGTGTCCCAGAGTCTTGTTATCCACCTTGTTGGGCATCCTCCAAGCTCGGATGAATCTCTGACGGAGTCCTTGATCGTCGTTGTCGTAGTCGAAAACCAAACCTTGAAGCAACATATCATGTGGGCCATCCCTTCGGGCATAACCAAATTGTCTTAGAGCTAAGCACGGGTTGTAGGTGATGCCTCCCCTAATGCCAAGTAGAGGGACATTGGGGAATTCCCCACAACGGTCAACTATGATAACATTCTCTTTGGATCGAGAACACCAATGAATATCTGAATGTTTAAGTGTCATCAACCGTTGTGACCACCTCAAACCTTGCTCATTCTTCAAGACTGATTGTGGAAGATGAGAAATAAACCATCTTTCCAGAAGAGGAGTGCAACACATAAGAACACCTCTTTTCCTCATTGTACGAGTGTGAAAAGAGTGGAGGATATCCCCAAGCAATATAGGTACCGGGTTGCGAGACATGAAGATTTTGACAACGCTCACATCTATGAGTTGGTCAGGATTATGGAATAAGATCATCCCATAGATGAGAAGATCTACAATCTCCTCAAAAGCTTGCAAGTCTAGGGAATTCCAACAGCTTTGGGCCTTCTCAAACATAAACTTTGATAAGAAGCCTTTAACACCACTTCTAGTTTCCCAATGAGTTGTGACATCAGATGAGTGCAAGTGCAGGGCTTGAGCAATCTCTTCTGGCTTTGGATCTCTTTTCATACCGTTGAAAGGTAGTTGATTGAGAATACGAATCCTCAAAAGTTGAGAGAATTCTTCCAAAGTGGGAACAAGTTGATAGTCAGGAAATGTGAAGCAATGATGCAAAGGGTCAAAGAACTGGAAGAGAACTTTCATCATATCCTCCTCTGTGTTGGAAGTGACCAAGTTGAGTAGACGACCATGTCTCTCGAAGAATGGAGAATTCTCAGGAATCCTTGAAGCTAACTCCTTGAGTTGTGGAGGAATTCTTACAAGGTTGATTTGGATAGTTTTCCTGCAAAGTGAATCCATAACCTACAAAACAAGAACAAAGATGAATCTCCAAAATCCTTGAAATGGTTAGAGGATGCATATGATGTCCATGATGTTATGCACAAGTATATATGTACAAGCAAATCACACAAGTTCCTAGTTTAGGCTTGCATGGGGTTTCATAGGTAAGTACCCTCTTGAAATTTAGTTGGCTCAACCTGTCCTAAAAATAGTAACCGGGTTATGAGGAGCTCAATATCACTGGATTGTTTCCTTGTTCATTGTTTCAATTCAAGCCTCTTTACTGGAGACCGAAATATTCCAAGGAACCAACCCTCAATGAGTGTAGTATCGAGTATCTACCAACTTCGGACTGCACCAAAGCCGGTCATCTCACTACATCCTAAAAGGCCAAGTTGGTCAAGTAAAGGTTCTAGAAGTTCATTAGTGCTTCATGACATCACTCAGCGGCCTTGTATTCTCTTTGATTGACTCAAAGGCTACCGGTACCCACAAATATGTCACACTAATATAGCTATTGCTTAGACCATGTCGTTATACCCCGCACAGTTTCCACAACGTATTGCTATTTACCTATAATGTTTCCCAAATCCGGGTAGAGGATTCAAACCCAAACAATAGAACCAAAGTGTAAAGCAAACAAGTCAAACAAGTTAAGCATGTAAATGTCATCTAGAACCTTATGGTAACCCCACTTTTAATATTTTCCCCAGCAGAGTCGCCAGTTCTGTGATGCGGTGGAAGAACTGACTTGAGATTTTGCGTTTGTGTTTGCAAATGTCGCGTTTAGCAAGAGTCACCACCGACTTTTATTTTATCCAAAAGGAAAGGTAAAAAAGCACAGGAAAGACCTTTGAGATGTTTTCTTGAGTTCGGGGGGTAGATTATGAAAAGGGAAGGTGCTAGCACCCTTTTCATCCATGGTTTTCCATGGGCTCTTAGTTACTTGTTTAGATCACTTGCTTTTGCTTTGTTTTATTTGAAATGGTGCTTGGTGTGGTTTAGAAAGTATTTTGAAAAGAGGCCATTTGATTAGGCGATCTTTGTAATGATTCTCGTTCGTAAGAATGTATACAAAGATGTTTGTCTTTTGAAAAATGTTTCAATGTTTTGAAAGATGTTTTGAAATGTGTGTGTGTTTATTTTTGAAAATAGCAAGGATTGTTTTGAAATTGATCAAGTAACTAGAATCTATCTACCTACTCAAATGTCTTTCTTGTGCATTTTTTATTCCTTTGACATTGTTAACTTACCATTGATTTGGTAAGCAACCCTATTTTTGGATGTTAACGAGACGGGCGTGGGTCACCGTATGACCATGATAGCAATGTTGCCAAGTATCTTAGCATGTTTTAGGAACCAAGATCATATTTGTTTAGGCAACCTTTTGATAGCGTCGTCGAGGGACTATGATCTTAAATTTGTTTTGTTTTGCCAAGATACTTCGCATGCGTAACATGGCCATTTTATTTTAGGCAACCAAGTGGGTGAAACCCTAAGGGTGCTTGTGTGCAAAGTGTGTCATTTTTCATGCTTTTGTCTTGCACTAGGTTTTCTATTTATTTTGTTTTTGTTCTTGTCATGCAAACCCTAGTTTACTAAACATGATATATGAAAGCAATAAATTGCATAAAATAAACTAAGCTATTACAAAAATTATTATGGGAGGGGGGATACAAGTTTTTGAATGGGGATATTGCACAAATATAAACCTAAAAATACTATTACAACCCAATCGAATATTGTGCGCATTAAATAAATATACAAATATTGAAATGCAATGCAAATGTATTTATGTAAAAAATGTTTTGTATTTGTTTAATGTATGAGAAAATAATTTATTTAAACCCTAGAAATAAGAGAAAAAATATTATTATTTTTGGAAAGGGATGAAACCCTAATTTTTATTTCAAAGAAAATAATGTTTCAATATTAATATTTTGTCCATTTTTGTATAAGAAAAATAATACATAATATTATATATAAATATTAAAAAATTAAGTATGTATAAAAATAAATATTTATGAATATAAATAATATAATAAAAAAATGTTAAGTATTTTTTTAAGTGCATTTACAAATTTATTTAAGAAAATAAAATCTATTATCCTAATAAACTATTTTTATGCAAAAAAAATAAAAAAAATAAAAATAAAATTGAAAAAATAAAGAAATTATTTTTTTATGATTTTTTTAATGTTCATAAAAAATAATTAAAACCAATAAATATAAAAATATGAGAAAATATGAAAAATATAACAAAGTAAGTCAGGGGGTGCAAATAGTGGATCAGGAGGTGTGAAAAGCAAAAACAAAAATAGCCCAACGCGCCAAAAAGCCTAAGCGCTTCGTCCCTGTCCTCCAGCCATCTTCCTCGCGCGCGTTTTCTGTTCAAACTTGTAACTTGCTAATGCTTGCACAAAAACAAAAACTTATAACGTGAAACTTGTGGCATTTAATCTCACGATTCCAACCAATATAAATTTTATAACCTAACTCTACAAGATCAGAGAGAATTTTGAGACCCCTAATTCGTGACCTAAAAATTTCATGAACTTCAAGCTTCACATTCTCACAGCATAATTAATATAAATGAAAAATATGCATATGTACAGCTTTACCATGTTATAGACTACATCTTTTCTTCACGGATCATGGCTTGAGGATGCCTAAATAGAGAGATAGAGTTTTGAAAAATACCTCCTTCAGTTGGATTTGGATAGAGCAATGTAGGGACTTTAGTGGAGGCCTGAGGATTGTGTGAGCTTCCTTGAACTTCCTTCAAGCTATTCCAATGCTTATCTTGCTTTGTGGATGGCTAGAAGTCTCTGCACAAGTCAAATTGCAAGCTCCAAGTTTGAAAATGGCAATGGCTGAAACAGGGCTTACAGATGCAGGATGAATGCTTGGACTGCTTTGGTATGATGTGTATGAAGTGTTTCAAATGTTAAAATGCAAAACGCACGAGCCAAAAGTGAAATGGCTATGATTCTGCAACAACTGTGTGTTTTGGCAGAAAAATGGAGTTTTTGAGTTTGAGGGTGTTTCAGTTGTCAAGCAATCGTTCTCTATTTTGTAACAAGTTTGTATACTTGTATAGAATGGATACAAAGTCAGCTTCTAAACAGATGTGCAAGCTTTTGACCTTTTGCAATCTTTCTTGCTTTTTAAGTAAAGTGACAAGACCAATGCTAACATGCTTGTCCTTGCTTGCTTGTGACCTGAAATGAACTTGTACCATATGCTTGATACCTGTAGAACTTGCTTGCATCAAAGAAATAGGTCCAAGGCTCAAGATTGATAAAGTTGCAAAAGCTCACTTTATGAAAATGGCATTGTAACCTTTATGCTTGAAATGGAATTATCTCTTATACAATGTTTCAAAAGCCAAGATAAAGCCTTTATCTTCTGAGTTTGAATTTAATTATGGAATGTAGAATGAGTTTAGGACCTGTAAAGCAAGATTCAAACATCAAAGATCTGATTTGCAACTTGATGCTTTGTAAAAATGGCTTGATCAAAAGTGATAAAATGCCAACTTCCCTTCTTCGATTCTCCATAACCAAAAATGATCTTGGAGAGTTCTTGGACATTTTGGAAAGCTTGCAATGTGCTCTATAATACATCTTTGAAATTCATTTTGAGATACCTCTTGGAACTAGGTGAAAAATGTCCATGAACTTGGGTCAAAAACCTGCCTAAATTAGGGCAAATTTTCACTAAGTTAAGAAGTTCATGGACATATATTCACAAATTCATAACTTGAGATCCAAGTATATTTTGGGAAACGTTTGTGAAGAAAAGTTGTATATTTCATGGAGGACAACAACTTTCATGTTGGAAGTTTTCTTTGAATCAAATTTCATCATTGTGAAAAAGTGGTGGAAAGTTGGGAAAAAATAAGAAAATTTTCACACTTAGAAAAATTCTAAGTTATGAAAATTTTCAAATTCAAAACCCTAATTTGAAATTTTGAGTTTCTTGGTGAACAAGTTTCATATTTTGACATATCTTGATGAATTATGACCCTTGGCACTTGATTTTGACCAAAAAGTCAAAGTTTGACTTTTCAGTGTACAGTTAACTTTTGATAATTGACTGCAAAATTCATCTGTCAATCCAATGAACTTGAGATCTTTTGAACCATGTAATTAGGTCAATATGATGCAATTAGACCCTTGAAATCATGTTTAAACCCAATTGGTCATTGTCTAGGTTAAAAATCAGAAATTTCCCTTTCTCAGTCAAAACCCTAATTTTGACCATTTTGCCCTTTTGATGATTTGATCAAATTTCTTGAGGAGTTGTGATCCAAACTTGATCAAATGGTACAAATGAGTCTAAAATGTTGACATGGATAAAAAATTATGAAGTTTGACTGTAAATTGGCCATGGTTGACTTTTTCCCCAATACAACTGATTTTTAGGTCAACTGTCCAATTGACTGATCAAAAATGTGGTTCAAGGCTTGAAACTTAGCATGAGCAATCTTAGGGGTCCAAGATGATGTATGAAAGTAAAATGAAGCATTGGTGGTCCAAAAATCCTTGTGCAAACTCAAACCCTAATTTTGGGTGATCAGTGCAAGATGAGATGTCTTGAGCTGACCAAACCCTAGTCTTGTGTTGAGTCCAAGAAGTCTTGTGAGAAAAATCTTGATAAATGAGAGGGAAAATTTTGGGGTACAACCGTTATCTATAGGCTCTAAGTTGCTTGCTAGATCTCTTTCTTTTGTTTGAAAATGTGCTTTTTGTGGTTTTTGAAAGTATTTTGAAAAGGTACCATCGTTTAGACAAACTTTGTAAAAGTTCTCGTTCATAAGAACATATACAAAGTGTTGAGCTTTAGAAAATGTTTTGAAAGTGTTTTTTGAAAGTGTTTGTTTTCAAAATAAGAAAGAGTGTTTGATTTTAACTTGAGCAAGCAACTAAGAACAATCTACCTACTCAAAAGTCTTAGTTCATTTCTCCCTTTCCTTTGATATTGCTATCTTACCATTGATTTGGTAAGAAGACCTATCTTTGAATGTAAAGGAACGGGCGTGGGTCATCATATAACCATGATAGGAATATTGTGAAATATCTTAGGAGTTCTCTTTGAGGGACTAAGATCATTTTGAAAGGCAACTTTGATAGCGTTATCGAGGGACTATGATCTTGTATTTTTTATTGATTTTTGCTAAGATACTACACATGCATAACATGACCATTTTTGTTAATGCAACAAAGTGGAATTATCCTAAGGGTGTAAGTGTGCAAGTGTGTTGATTTACATGTATTGTTTTGTCTTGAATTAGGGTTTGGTAACTTGTTGATTTAATCTTTCCATACAAACCTAAATTTACTAGCATTTATATATAAAGCATTAAATTGCGGAAAATAAAAATACTAAGCTATTACATCATTGGGGGAGGGGGTATACAAATTTACAAATGGGGGTTTTGCAAGAAAATTAAATCTAATTAATTATTACAACCATATTGAATATTGTACAAAATTGAAGATAAAATGCAAGAATGAAAAATGGAAAAAGAAATAATTTTTGTTTAGATTTTTATGAAAGGGTTTTAACTAAACCTAATTAAAAAAGGGTTAATAAAAAAAATCAAACAAAACTAAAACCTAAATTAATTAACAAATAATAATAAGTTAAAAATGATTTTTTTAGGGTTTTTCATGAAAAGGCTTTAAATTAATAAAGATAAAAATGAAGATTAATCAATTAAAATAGACCTAAGTCCTAATTAATTAATTTATAAGAGAATAATAATATAATAATTAAACCTAATTATTTAAGTACTAATTAAAAAAGGAAATTAATTTACTAAAAGAAAATGTTTTTTTTTGTTCTTATGTTTATATGAAGAAAAATAAACTTAATAAGTATAAATAATAAAATAAAAATATTTTTTATATTTTTTTAATAAAATAATAATAATGATAATAATAATAATAATAATAATAATGAAGAAAATATGAAATAAAAATAAAAATACAAAATAAATAAAAATGAAAAATAAAATGGGCTAGGAGTGTAAACATAGTCAGGGGGGTTAGAGTCTGGCAAAAAAACAAAAAGCCCAAAGTTTAGGGGCCCAGGCGCTTATCCAAACAAAAAAAAGGATAAAAATATGAAGAAATACAAAAAAGGGTACCACTGTGGCTCGAACTCAGATCCTTAATGTAACAGTCGCACACTTTAACCACTGGGGTGGTGATACACCTGTTAACTTAAACACAACAATAAATATATAACACAAGTCTTGCCCTGACTGTACTTCATCTTCAACCTCCAGCCAAAGGATCTGTAACTTACTCATTTTTCATCCATTTTCAAAAGTGTAAACATGAAACTTGTGCATCTTTTCACCATGAATCCAATCATG
Organism: Vicia faba; assembly: GCA_948472305.1. Taxonomy (NCBI): domain Eukaryota; kingdom Viridiplantae; phylum Streptophyta; class Magnoliopsida; order Fabales; family Fabaceae; genus Vicia; species Vicia faba. The sequence continues at coordinate 1,300,194,164 of OX451738.1, forward strand.
TAACTAACTTAAGCTAACATTCAAAGATAAGGATGAATTTATGAAAGTACCAAATTCTGACCTAAATGTTTCAGCAAGTTCAAACTCAAAATTCTCCCTACTCAAGCAACATAAATGAAATCCAAAAATGTTGTTTCCACCTCTAAGCCATTAGAACTTCTACACATTAACTTATTTGGACCAGTAAAAATTGCTTCAGTCAGTGGCAAGAAGTATGGGTTAGTAATCGTAGATGACTATAGCAGATGGACATGGGTAAAGTTCTTAAGAAACAAGGACGAGTTACACTCTATGTTTGTTACCTTCTGCAACCAAGTTTGGAATGAAAAGGATCTTAGAATTGTCAAAGTCAGAAGTGATCATGGTGGAGAATTTGAAAATAAAGATTTTGAATTATTCTTTAATGAAAATGGAATTCTGCATGATTTCTCTTGTCCTAGAACTCCCCAGCAAAATGGAGTTGTAGAACGAAAAAACAGAACATTGCAAGAAATGGCCAAAACCATGATCAACGAGACTAACGTTGCTAAGATATTCTGGGCAGAGGCAATAAACACAGCGTGTTACATTCAGAATAGAATCTCCATAAGACCTATTCTGGAAAAGACTCCATATGAATTGTGGAAGAACAGAAAGCCCAACATTTCCTATTTTCACCCATTTAGATGAACATGTTTTATTCTAAATACAAAAAATTATTTGAACAAGTTTGACTCTAAATCACAAAAGTGTATTATGTTAGGATACTCTGAACGCTCGAGAGGGTACAGAGTATATAATATAGAAACACAGATTGTTTACGAGTCAATCAGTGTTAGGTTTGATGATAAGCTTGACTCTCAAAAGTCAAAGCAGAATGAACTCCCTGCAGGTATGGAAGTTGAACTCACAGGTACTGAAGTCAACTCATCATAATTTCTCAACAGAGACACTCCCTCAACAACAGAAAGAGTCACTGCAAGAAATACAACACCTTTTGTTGATCAACTCTAGAAAAGACTTTCCAGAAGCAGCATTAATCATCCAGAAGATACAATATTGGGAAAGAAGGAAGATCCAATCAGAACAAGATCAACTTTCAGAAACTCTGAAGAATCCCTCATGAGACTGGTTTCTCTAATTGAACCAACAATAATTGGTGAAGCACTTCTGGACAATGACTGGATTCTGGCAATGCAAGAGGAACTAAATCAATTCACCAGAAATGACATATGGGATCTGGTTCCCAAACCAAAAGGATTCAACATCATTGGTACAAAATGGGTGTTTAGAAACAAACTGAACGAGCAAGGAGAAGTCATTAGAAACAAAGCATGACTGGTGGCACAAGGTTATAGTCAGCAAGAGGGGATAGACTATACAGAAACCTTTGCTCCAGTCGCCAGGTTAGAATCTATCAGACTCTTAATATAATTTGTTGTTAATAAAGGCATCACTCTGTATCAGATGGATGTCAAAAGTGCATTCTTAAATGGCTATATAGATGAAGAGGTATATGTGCACCAACCCCCTGGTTTTGAGAGTTCCAAAAATCCAGAATATGTTTTCAAACTAAAGAAGTCACTCTATGGTCTGAAATAAGCTCCTAGAGCTTGGTATGAAAGACTAAGTAACTTCCTGTTAGAAAAGGAATTCGATCACCAGAGGGAAAGTGGACACAACCTTCTTCTGTAAGACAGTTAAGAATGACATGTTAGTTTGTCAGATTTATGTTGATGACATCATATTTGTATCTACTAAACCCTCTCTGGGAAGAGAATTTGCTAAATGTATGCAGGCAGAATTTGAGATGAGCCTAATGGGGGAACTCAAATTCTTTTCGGGCATTCAGATAAATCAAACTCTAGAAGGAACTTACATTCATCAGAGCAAATATGTCAGAGAACTTCTAAAGAAATTTGATCTCTCAGAATGTAAGCCCTCAAAGATTCCAATGCATCCCACGTGCATTCTGGAAAAGTAAGAGGTAAGTAAAAAGGTAGAACAGAAGGTCTACAGAGGTATGATTGGTTCTCTTCTCTATCTGATGGCTTCAAGGCCTGACATTCTATTTAGTGTTTGCATTTGTGCTAGATTCCAATCAGATCCTAGAGAATCTCACTTAACAGCAGTTAAGCAAATTTTCAAGTATCTGAAAGGTACTGCTAATCTGGGTTTGTTTTATAGAAAATCAAATTATTACAGCTTAGTAGGATATTGTGATACTGACTTTGCTGGAGACAAAGTAGAACGTAAAAGCACTTCTGGAAGCTGCCAGTTTCTGGGAGAAAATCTGATCTCATGGTCCAACAAAAGACAGTCCATAATAGCACTATCAACAGCAGAAGCTGAATACATAGCAGCTGCTGGATGTAGTACGCAAATTCTCTGGATGAAGAGTTAACTTGAAGACTTCAATATATTTGAGAGTAACATTCCTATCCTCTGTGACAATGCTTCTGCTATTTGTCTCAGTAAAAATCCTATTTTACATTCTAGGGCTAAGCGTATAGAAATAAAACATCATTTTATTAGGGACTATATTCAAAAAGGGATTCTTAACTTAAAATTCATTGACACATACCATCAATTGGCTGATGTCTTTATAAAACCTCTTTCTGAAGATAGGTTTAACTTCATTCTGAAACATCTCAGCATGAAGCTTTGCCCAGAATAAATTATTTTATTTACATATCTTAACCTTCAGAACTTAGTTATTTTCTGTGAACTACTGATCAACCTGCCTTCAGAGTTTTAGAAGTACAGATTGCATCAGAATCTATCCATGAAGATCTGAACGTTTCATTTCAAGGATAGAAGTGTGTTGTTCACGTAAGAAAACAGTTATACCCCATTCATCAGCTACCTTCTGAGGCTGATCACGCATTCACTTTTCTGAAAGGTCAAAAGCGCTGATTGGGTGCATTGAGACATACGTCATGGGTATCCGTTCCAATATCTTTCTGAATCCCCTAAAATCAGCTATCATTAATGCTTATAATCATGATTAACTGTTTCTGTCTCTCTTACTGTTTATGCTTTCAAGAAAATCTATTTAAACTCAAGTTTCACTCTTTACATTCTTTCACTTTTACTCTCTCAATACCTTCTATTGTTTTCAGTTCGTACTTTCAAAAAACCCTTTCATCTTTCTCAAAATTTCTTGTGTGAACATGGCTTCTTCAAGCGTCCAAAACATCAGTACTCAGGAAACTGCTTCTCTGGAACAGTATGAAGAACCATACAGAACGCTACTCACTTCCATTGACAATCTGGAAGTTCTTTCAGAACTAATTGTTGACTTTGAAAGCTTTCAAGAAAACGACTTTAATCTGCATGAAGACGTCAATGCTCAAGGTTGGAACACATATTTTGGCCGTCTTCTAGGGCCAACATTTCCAATTCTTGTCAAAGAATTCTGGATACATGCTTCCTCCTCAAACTATCAATTTACCTCGTATGTCATGGGGAAGAAGATTGTCATTACAGAAGACCTAATTTCAAGGCTTATTGGCTACAATGGTGGATGTGTCAGATGTATTGACATGGCTGAAAGATGTTCTAATGTAGCTTCTATTGCAAGGGAAATATTTACTTTGGGCCTACCCTCCAGCAAGATTAGGAATCTGAAGGATCATCATAGAATTTGGGCTAAAATAATTCTGAGATGCATCAACCACAGGAAGCCAACTAGCTCTCCTGACTACATAAACATTCATCAAGAGTTTCTAATCTACTTTATCTCCAAGAAGACTAAGGTAAATCTCCCTCACTTGCTATTTAATCATCTGAGGACCAGTGTAAAGGAAATAGGAGAAGATGAGCATACCAAAAGGGACTCGATACCCCTGGGAAGACTCATATCATATATTCTGACAGAGAATAGGCTGATAGAGCATTTGATTGAAGCACGGGAAATCAGCTCACTAGAAGCAACGACTGGGAAGCCTCTAAACGCAAAAAATCTGAAAAAGATGAAAATCATTGAGAACATCAAGAAGGAACCCAACGTTACTTCTTTTGCAACCATCACTTCCAGAAGAATTCCTCTGGATGACTTTCCTCTTTTCTCTGAGATTGACTCCAAGCCTGAGATAATTGTCAGATATATGGCTGCATGCAAGGCAGATGACACTGCACCAGAAATAAACATCCATGACTTGCATCAAGATGCTCCAGAAGTTATTCTGAAAAAGACCAAGAAAAGAAAAGCAGCAGCAGAAGGACCATCTCAGAAGACTCCAAAATCTGCAAGAAAGAAAGGTAATCCTTCCTCTATTACTGTTTTAGAATCAATAACTATATCAACATCTGAAACCTTAACTACCCAATCAGAACATCCAACTCCATAAACCTTTGATGACTTTGACATAGGGTTTGATCCATCAGAAACTCTAAGTCTAAGAGAAACTCACTCCCTTCCTATCAATCAAAATCCTGAACAAACTCAACCAGAACTTACCAAAGTTCTGTCTGATATTGACTCTTTTGACCAAGAAATTTCAGCTCCCACAATGCAAAATCCAAATCCTCAACTCCCTGATAATCCAAACTTCGAAACTACAACAGATGTTCCACAACAAGATATTCCACTACCTCTCTCTCCACAACAAGATATTCCTCATCCACCATCACCTCAACCTGAACAACCAGAAGCTCAAACTTCTGAGAATCTACCATCTGTGACCCATGAACCAGAACCTCGTAATGTTTCATCCAACCAATTTGAAGATCCTACTTCAGATTCAGATACTATACCAATCCCAGGAATCACTGAACCACTTGCCATTCGCATGCCTCTCACCATCCTGGACATTCCACAAATTCCTTCTTCTCTGGAATCCATACCACCAAATTCCCTTACCAGTCCAATCATCATACCTGACTCTCCCACTCCTTCACCCAAGAGCAATCCAGCTGACAACATAAGACTTGTCATTGATCCAATTGCATTGGAAAGGCTAACTGCTATATCTCACAAAACTGCCATTCCCAAACCAAAACCAACTGAAACCACACCAGATGTTGATACAAGTTTGTTGATGTTTGAAACAGGAATACAGAAATGGATAAACTCCTTGAAGCATGCTAGTCTAGAGACGATTAATCCTGTTGCTTCTGATTATCTATGGATAAGTTTCAAAAACTGGCTAAGTTATGAAACACTAAAGCTAAAAGAACAGAGATATGAACATGTTCAGCAGAATTTCAGTGATATGCAAAAGGTTTTTGAAGACCAAGTTCTGAGCCATCTGCTCAAGGAGGAGATTCTCCCTCTGGATAATGCTCCCTGGTCAGAACATCGTCCCTCAGATGAAGTTCAACCAGAATCAGAAGGTCTCTCCCTAACTGCTGATCCAGAAGAGATGATCTCAGCAGAGGAAATGGTTCAATGTGATCAAGCTGCAGAATGCTCTGAGAAGCGTCCAGATACTGAAGAATCTCCAGCTCCTTCCTATGTCATGCAAACTCTGGAAGAATTAAAGAGAGAAAATTCTGTTATCCAGGAAAGGTTGGATAAGCAGGAGGACACAAACAAAGAAATCAAGAGCATATTGGGCAAACAAGAAGAATATAACTCCCAGATCAAGGGCTTGCTGGAAGCTTTGTTCACACGCCTTCCTCCTCTATCTTAGATTATTTTCTGTTTTAAATCTGTTTACATGTAACATTTGTTTTACATTGCTTCTGTTCTGAACTATTTTTCATTGCTTCTTGTTTTTTAATATAAATAAACTTTTTAGCTCTGATTATATTGCCTTTTTGATAACTGTCAAAAAGGGGGAGAAAGTAAGATATTTTCAATAACGGTTTACTGAGACAAAAGTCTCAAACATTATGGACTACTTAACCTTTATCTTCTGAAAAGCTTGAACAGGTACAAACTCTAATGAAAGACGCAGTTAAACTCTGATGCTCAAAGACTCAAGGAACTTAAGGGAAGTAATCAACTCAGGGGGAGTTTTTCTTCTTAATTCTAAACTTTTTATTCTTTATTTTTTAATTGAAAAATATGGTTTTTGTCATCATTAAAAAGGGGGAGATTGTTAGAACATAGTTTGATTCTACAACCCTTGGTTAGAGTTTTGATGATAACAAATACAAAGAATAAATAAATACAAAGAAAAAATATGCACATTAAAAATATGTTTTATGTATGCAAAAGTTCTGATCAAATCAGCATCAGAAGATAAGCCATAAGTGCTACACGCTGAAGCAATCAGAACATACGCTGAAGATTGATGACCAGAACATGCGCTTAATCAAAGTAAACTCTGATTCTGAACAAAAACATATCAAACCAAGTCATCAATATTCTGAAGCGTCATCAGTAGTAAGGAGAAAAGATTCTGAAGCGATACTGAACATTCAAGACAACATCAATTCCAACGGCTTCCTTCAGACATGATCTTCTCCAAAAGGAAAGTGTGTTAATGACATTAAACATGCTTTATGATCAACGTCTTTACACTGCCTATATAAACAAGTCAGCTTTCAAAATGAAGCACGCACGTACATACAATGATTTTGCTAGCTCACCACTCACGCATATTCAAGCTTCAAGCAATTTCATTCTTTATTCAAGGCTATAAACCTGTGTAATTTATCACAGTTGTGATAAACCGTTTTTGTTAGAAAAACAACAACACATATTATATAATCTTATTGAAAAAGAGATCCTTGAGATTAACCGGATTATGGTTGTACTCAAGAAGACTTTAACAATTGTTAAAGTAGCTTTTGTAATCTTTTTGAGATTAGTGGATTAAGACCTCGTTGGAGAGAGGAGAAATCACCTTGACGGGTGGATTGGAGTAGTTTGAGATCAAACGAACCAGGATAAAAATACTGTGTCATTAAGCTTTTTAGATCCATGTTTTCAATTCAACCCCCCCTTCTTGTGTTTTTCACATCTTCACTTGATGCTAACTCTTTGAGTTGAGGAGGGATCCTTATAAGATTGACTTAAATGGTTTTCCTGCGAATAGAAGCCATGTCCTACAAAACAGAATAAAGATAAATCCAAATAATCCTTGAAATGGTTAGTTAGAATTAGTATGATGTTATGATGTTTATGATGTTATGTACAAGTAAATATATACAAACAAGACAAACAAGTCCTTAGGTTTAGGCTTGCATGGAGTCTCATAGGTAAGTACCCTTTTGAAGTTTAGTTGGCTCAAACCTGTCCTAGAAATAGTAACCGGGTTCTAAAGGAGCTCAATATCACTAGTTTGTCTTCTCGAGCATTGTTTCAGCGCAAGCCTCTTTCACGGCGACCGTAATATCCCAAAAATCCAAACCTCAATGAGTGTAGTATCGAGTATCTACCAACTTCAGACTTTACCAAAGACGATCATCTCACTACGTCCTAATGGCCAAGTTGGTCAAGTAAAGGTTCTAAAGTCAGTTAGTGCTTCATGACATCACTCAGCGGTCACGTATTCTCCTTGACTACTCAAGGGCTACCGGTACCCACAAATATGTCACACTAACGTAGCTATTGCTTAGACCATGTTAGTATACCCCGCACAGTTTCCAGAATGTAATGCTACTTACCTATAAGGTATTCCAAATTCAGGTAGAGGATTTAAGCCCAAACAAAGAACAAAAATGTAAAGCAAACAAATCAAACAATGAAAGGAAATAAAGGTGATATAGACCTAAGGTAACCCCACTTTTAAGTTTAATCCCCAACAGAGTCGCCAGTTCTATGGTGTGGTGGGAGAACTGACTTGGGTATTTTGCATTTTATCGCAAATGTTGCGGTTAGGAAGAGCCGCCACCGACTTTTCTTTTATCCAAAAGGAAAGCTTGAAAAGAACAAGAAAGACCTTTGAGATTATTTCTTGAGTTCGGGGGGTAGATTATGAAAAGGGAAGGTGTTAGAACCCTTTTCATCCATAATTATCTATAGGCTCTTAGTTTCTTGCTAGATCTCTTGCTTTTGTTTAAAAATGTACTTTTTGTGGTTTTTGAAAGTATTTTGAAAAGGTGCCATCGTTTAGGAAAACGTTGTAATAGTTATCGTTCGTTAGAATGTATACAAAGTGTTGAGCTTTTAAAAATGTTTCAAGTTTGGAAGATGTTTTGAAAGTGTTTTTTGAAAGTGTTAGTTTTGAAAATAAGCAAGAGTGTTTGATTTGAAATTGAGCAAGCAACTAGGAATAATCTACCTACTCAAAAGTCTTAGTTCATTTCTTCCTTTCCTTTGATATTTCTATCTTACCATTGATTTGGTAAGAAGCCCTATCTTTGGATGTAAAGGGACGGGTGTGGGTCATCGTATAGCCATGATAGCAATGTTGTGAAATATCTTAGCAATTATCTTTGAGGGACTAAGATCATTTTGAAAGGTAACTTTGATAGCATCATCGAGGGACTATTGTAACACCCTCTAAAAACCCCGAATAAATTTTCGCGAAAAATTGAAATTATAATTTCAGAGTACATGTATCAACGAGGATGTCACAATTCTCTTTTAATACAAACAAGTTCCTGTCATGCATAACATAGAAGCAACTCATACATGTTTACACAGCGGAATAATTTAATTAACAAAATCAATGTTATAACATTTTCAAAATCATCAGGGATTAACACCTGGAAAATATCAACATCATATTATAACAACGTAAGGAAATAAACGAGTCTGACTAAAACAGCTCGACAAATAAACGTTCCCGGAGTTACAACTATCAGAGCATGACCCGGACAATATTTAAACGAAAATAAACTAGAAACAACAAGCCTTCGCCAAGCACCTGAACGAAACTCCTCAATCTGAAATATTCAACAGTAAGGGTGAGCATCTCAACTATACATTTGATTATACGTTCATAACAATCAATTCAGGAAACCATAAGCATCACCCAACAATTAGCATGTTTTATAGATTACAAAAACCTTTACAATTTATATATTCATAATATCTTACTTTGCATGCTTATAGTTAACATCAAACATCGTTAACAATTTAGTAACAATACATGCATACAATCAATCAAATACAACATTGGAAAAATCATCCATTCATGTCATATTCAATGTTATGCAACACACCCATGCATGTGGTACCATTTTACCGCCCCATTAAATCTCGGGTCACGGATAACTCACCGTTCCATTATATCGCGGACACGGCTACCACCTCAACGTTCCATTAAATCGCGGACACGTATATTGGCCACCATGTTAATTCCACACAATGGGAATTAACAAATGCAACATGATATGTAAAGTATGTAACACTCAGCATACTATTAACATCAATCGACATATCATGCAACATCAACAATATCAAATATAACATGATCTGAATAGCATGTAATCACTCAGCATACTATTAAACATCAATCATATCAAGTTATATCATAATTCATGCTTGATACATCATATAAAAGCATGACAATCAAATCCATATAGTGTTGGTATCATAACATACGATCGTCATTCGATACTAGCATCAATCAACACTAGGAAATCAATAAACACATATTCAAAACATGTCAAACACTGCACATCAAAACCGGATCAATCCGTACTTAACAGCATGCACAGAAAACATAGTTTAAAAACCAACACAGGAGGTTTAACACGGGTGCCCGTGTAAAGCAACACTGCCCGTGTGGAAATGTGTCCAGAAAACACGTTTTTTTGACAATACAGGGGATCAACACGGGTGCCCGTGTGAATCAACACGGCCCGTGTTGAATTGTGCCCAGAAAACACATATTTATGCCAACACAGTGAATCAACACGGGTGCCCGTGTTAATCAACACGTCCGTGTTGAATTGTGGCCAGAAAACACATTTTTATCAGCATTACAGTAAATCAACACGGGTGCCCGCGTTAATCAATGTGCCCGTGTTGATGAGTGCGAACCCAAAATTTTCTGTACCTGCAGCAGCTCAGAACAGCAGCCAGACACGAAAAATACCGGCCAAAACGTGCCTTTCGGTACATAACAACATCAATTGTGCATAACTCAAAGCAACACATCAATTAGGACTCAATTCCCTTCTACGTTAAATCAATTTCCAATCCTAAGGACAGCAGTATTTCACTTAAGGTCTCATTTTCCAAAATCAACCAAAACTCAGAATTTTTATTTTTAAAACATATTATTTTATCAACACTCTTTCATCAACAACAAATTTTATTAAATTGACCTTAAGTTACATATTACCCGTCCTTTAGGGAAATTCTAACACATCCAGGTCATCCCTAGAACACCTAAGGTAAATTCACGATCATATGGATATACTCCAAATCCACCATTTGGGAACCTAAAGTCCTTAATCGATTCATAAAATTGGGAACCTAACCTTTTCTAACGGAATTCGGCCCTAAAGTTATCGATCACTGAGAACGTCAGAGAAAATGGGATTATCCTACGATTGCCCAACCAATTGCATCTAAACCCATAAACAAATGTAAATTGAGTAGTAGCCCCCCTTACCTTATCAAATTGCAGCTTGAGTTCTTGAGCGATGTTCTTCGTCCTTCTCACCTTCAGAGCTCTATTTCCCCAAATTTCCCAAACTCTGTGTTATCGTGAATAATGAGAAAATAACTTGAGTTCCAAAACATATCCCTATTTCTTTTGCACCCCCACTCTTTTCTAACAACATCCAAGCCCAATAACTTAAAAACCCAATATTTCTTATTTCTTTTATTTTCTTCAAATATTCCAAAATAAATAATTCTTTTTATTTTATTAATTCTAATAAAATAAATTCCCAATTAAATAAATCAAATAATTAAAACTGGGGTGTTACAACTCTCCCCCACTAAAAGAGTTTTCGTCCTCGAAAACATACCTTAGACGAATAGTTCCGGATAAGCCTCTTTCATCTGGCTCTCCAGCTCCCAAGTGATATTTCCATCTGCTGGACCTCCCCAAGAAACCTTCACTAATGCTATCTCTTTACCTCTTAACTGTTTCACTTCCCCATCTTCTATCCTCATAGGCAATGCTTCTACTGTCAGGTTATCTCTCACCTGTACATCATCTATTTGGATTACATGAGATGGGTCTGGAATGTATCTCCTGAACTGAGAAACATGAAAAACATCGTGCAAATTCGCAAGTCTCGGAGGTAAAGCAATATGATAAGCAACTTCTCCAACTCTTTCCGTAATCTGAAACAGACCAATAAAACGCGGAGTCAACTTCTTAGATTTCAACGCTCGACCAATACCCGTCATCGGAGTAACTCTCATAAACACATGATCTCCAGCACTGAATTCTAAATTCTTTCTCCTCTTATCATGATAACTTTTCTGACGACTCTGAGAAGCTCTCATCTTCTCTTGAATCAATTTGATCTTTTCAGTAGTCTGCTGAACAATCTCTGGCCCAATTATTGAACTCTCTCCAGATTCATACCAACACAAAGGCGTTCTACACCGTCTACCATACAATGCCTCAAACGGAGCCATACCAATACTCGAATGGTAACTATTGTTATAAGTAAATTCAATCAATGGCAAATAGCTATCCCAAGCTCCGCCCTTCTCTAAAACACAAGCACGTAATAAATCTTCTAACGATTGAATTGTCCTCTTCGTCTGTCCATCAGTCTGAGGATGGTAAGCTGAACTCAACCTCAATTTAGTACCCAAAGCCTTCTGCAATCCTTCCCAAAATTTCGAAGTGAACCTCGGATCTCTATCTGACACAATACTAGAAGGAACTCCATGCAAACTCACTATTTTCTCAATATATAACTGTGCCAATCTCTCCATTGAGTAATCCATTCGCACCGGTATAAAATGAGCAGACTTAGTCAGTCTATCCACAACAACCCATATCGCTTCACAATTCTTAGGAGTCCTCGGCAACCCGGATACAAAATCCATAGAAATACTATCCCACTTCCATTCTGGAATAAACATCGGCTGCATAAATCCAGACGGCTTCTGATGCTCAATCTTCGATTTCTGACAGATTAAACATGCATGCACAAATTCAGCTATTTCCTTTTTCATTCCCGACCACCAAAACAATTTCTTCAAATCATGATACATTTTCGTGGCACCCGGATGAATACTCATCCCACTGCGATGTCCTTCCTCTAATATACTCTTCTTGATTTCTGCGACATCAGGAACACAAACTCTATCGCCAAATCTCATAACATCATTTTCATCAATTCTAAACTCACCACCTTGACCTTGGTTGATCAATGTCAATTTATCAACTAAATTAACATCAGATTTCTGCCCGATCCTGATCTCTTCTAGAATACCACTAGTAAGTTTCAACATACCCAAACGAACACACTTCGGAGTACTTTCACAAATTAAACTCAAATCTCAGAATTGTTCAATTAAATCCAATTCACGAACCATCATCATAGACATGTGCAAGGATTTCCTGCTCAAAGCATCTGCAACCACATTTGCCTTACCAGGATGGTAATTCAAACCAAAATCATAATATTTGAGAAATTCCAACCACCTTCTCTGCCTCATATTGAGCTCTTTCTGATCGAAAAGATACTTCAAACTCTTATGATCACTATACACTTCAAATCTCGAACCATACAGATAATGTCTCCATAATTTCAAGACAAACACAACTGCTGCCAACTCTAAGTCATGAGTAGGATAGTTCCTTTCATGAACCTTCAACTGTCTCGAAGCATACGCAACTACCTGTTGATTCTGCATTAAAACACCACCTAGACCCAACAGAGATGCATCACAATAGACCACAAAAGATTCCACCGGATTCGGCAAAATCAGAATAGGAGCACTAGTCAATCTCCGCTTCAATTCTTGGAAACCTTTCTCACAATCAGAATCCTAAATAAACGCTTGTCCTTTTCGAGTCAACTTCGTCAACGGCAATGCTAACTTTGAGAATCCTTCGATAAACTTTCTGTAATAACCTGCAAGACCAAGAAAACTTCTGATTTCAGAAACAGTCTTCGGCGCTTCCCACTGAGATACTGCTTCTACTTTTGTAGGATCCACTGCAATACCATTCTTAGAAATCACATGTCCAAGAAAACTAACTTCATTCATCCAGAACTCACATTTGGACAACTTTGCATACAACTTCTTATATTTCAACAACTCTAACACAATTCTGAGATGTTCCGCATGCTCTTCGTCACTCTTGGAATAAATCAGAATGTCATCAATAAAAACCACAACAAACTTATCCAGATACGGATGAAAAATCCTATTCATATATTCCATGAAAACGCCAAGCGCATTAGTAACTCCGAACGGCATAACAGAATATTCATAATGCCCATACCTCGTTCGAAAAGCAGTCTTTTGAATATCTTCCGCTTTCACACGAATCTGATGATATCCAGATCTCAAGTCAATCTTACTGAATACACTGGCTCCAATTAGCTGATCCATTAAATCATCAATCCTCGGTAAAGGATACCGATTTTTAATGGTTACTTTGTTCAATTGCCTGTAATCAACACACAGTCTCATAGAACCTTCTTTCTTCTTAACCAACAATACCGGAGCACCCCAAGGCGAAACACTTGGACGAATAAACTTCTTCTCCAGTAAATCTTCCAATTGACTCTTCAATTCAGCCAACTCAGACGCAGACATACGATATGGCGCCATCGACACCGGTCTCGTACCAGGAATCAAATCTATAGAAAATTCCACTTCTCTCTCAGGAGGTAACTCACCAACATCATCAGGAAAGACTTCTGGAAAATCACACACCACTGGCAATTCACCACCCCTGACCTTTCCTGTTGCATCTAACGAAGCAAGTAACATAAACACATTAGCACCGTCTTCCATTGCTTCTTGTACCTGCCTAGCAGTCATAGTCAAATTCTCGACACCAACTGCTTCTGGAAAAATCACCGTCTTAGCAAAACAGTTCAGATGAACCCGGTTGAATTCCAACCAGTTCATCCCAAGGATAATATCAATTTGTTCAAGCGGTAGGCACACTAAATCTATACCGAAACCTCTACCAAAAATCTCAATAGGACAATTCCTACATACAAGTGAAGTTGTCACTGAACCCGATGCAGGAGTGTCAACAACCATGCTACCTCGCATATCAGATATGTCCAGTTTCAACCTCTCAGCACAATCCAAAGAAATGAAAGAATGAGTTGCACCAGTATCAATAATTGCAACTAAAGGTGTGCCATGAATAAAACACGTACCTTTAATCAATCGATCCTCTGGAGTAGTCTCAGATCTAGACAAAGCGAACACTTTTCCACCTGACTGATCCTTCCTAGGCTTAGGACACTGCGGACGAATGTGACCTTCTTCGCCACAATTGTAACAAGTGACAGACTTCCCTTTGCAATCAATAGACAAATGACCAGCCTTTCCACATTTATAGCACTTCTTCTCATCACTCTTGCAATCTCGAATATGATGACCAGACTCACCACACCTGTAGCATCTGATAGGAGCCTTAGAATCTCCCCCACTAGGCCTTTTCCAACCACCTGATCTCTGGTTATCTCTACCATATGGCTTGCCACGGTCCATATGTTGCTTTCCTCTTTTATCAACGGTCCCACGAGAGTGAGACGACCTATTCTTGGTAATATCTTCTTCTAAGATCCTGCTACAATCCACCAGGTCAGAAAATCTACGAATACGCTGGTACCTGATTCCCTGCTTAATCTCATCTCGGAGACCATTCTCAAATTTGATACATTTAGAGAATTCTCCAGCCTCATCATTGTTGTAGTGTGCATAATACTTTGCCAATTCAGTGAACTTAGTAGCATACTCACTAACAGTCAGATTGCCCTGCTTAAGCTCCAAAAACTCAATTTCCTTTCTTCCCCGAACATCTTCAGGAAAATACCTCCTCAGAAAAGCCCTTCTGAAGTTAGCCCAAGTCAGTGCCTCTCCATCCTGAACCATTTCAGTCCTTGTTGCAACCCACCAGTCGTCGGCCTCTTCTGCCAACATATGCGTACCATATCTGACTTTCAGATCTTCAGTACAATCAATTACACGGAAAATCCTTTCGATTTCCTTCAGCCACTTCTGAGCACCTTCAGGGTCATGTGTACCTTTGAACAACGGAGGATTGTTCCTTTGGAAATTCCCCAATTTCCTATCAGCAACCATCACGCCTCCAGTTGGGTTTCCAGCAAGTACACCAGCTAACATCCCCAAAGCCTCAGCGAGTGCAGCATCATTTCGTTCGTTACCTCTTCCAGCCATATTCCTGAGAATTAAAACATACTCCTCATTAGAATACAGTATCGACAGTGTTACCTTACACTAATCGCATACGAAAGGGATGACTGACTCAAGACTCTGGTCGCAACGACCGACTATGCTCTGATACCACTATTGTAACACCCTCTAAAAACCCCGAATAAATTTTCACGAAAAATTGAAATTATAATTTCAGAGTACATGTATCAACGAGGATGTCACAATTCTCTTTTAATACAAACAAGTTCCTGTCATGCATAACATAGAAGCAACTCATACATGTTTACACAGCGGAATAATTTAATTAACAAAATCAATGTTATAATATTTTCAAAATCATCAGGGATTAATACCTGGAAAATATCAACATCATATTATAACAACGTAAGGAAATAAACGAGTCTGACTAAAACAGCTCGACAAACAAACGTTCCCGGAGTTACAACTATCAGAGCATGACCCGGACAATATTTAAACGGAAATAAACTAGAAACAACAAGCCTTCGCCAAGCACCTGAACGAAACTCCTCAATCTGAAATATTCAACAGTAAGGGTGAGCATCTCAACTATACATTTAATTATACGTTCATAACAATCAATTCAGGAAACCATAAGCATCACCCAACAATTAGCATGTTTTATAGATTACAAAAACCTTTACAATTTATATATTCATAATATCTTACTTTTCATGCTTATAGTTAACATCAAACATCATTAACAATTTAGTAACAATACATGCATACAATCAATCAAATACAACATTGGAAAAATCATCCATTCATGTCATATTCAATGTTATGCAACACACCCATGCATGTGGTACCATTTTACCGCCCCATTAAATCTCGGGTCAAGGATAACTCACCGTTCCATTATATCGCGGACACGGCTACCACCTCAATGTTCCATTAAATCGCGGACACGTATATTGGCCACCATGTTAATTCCACACAATGGGAATTAACAAATGCAACATGATATGTAAAGTATGTAACACTCAGCATACTATTAACATCAATCGACATATCATGCAACATCAACAATATCAAATATAACATGATCTGAATAGCATGTAATCACTCAGCATACTATTAAACATCAATCATATCAAGTTATATCATAATTCATGCTTGATACATCATCTAAAAGCATGACAATCAAATCCATATAGTGTTGGTATCATAACATACTATCGTCATTCGATACTAGCATCAATCAACACTAGGAAATCAATAAACACATATTCAAAACATGTCAAAAACTGCACATCAAAACCGGATCAATCCGTACTTAACAGCATGCACAGAAAACATAGTTTAAAAACCAACACAGGAGGTTTAACACGGGTGCCCGTGTAAAACAACACTGCCCGTGTGGAAATGTGTCCAGAAAACAAGTTTTTTTGACAATACAGGGGATCAACACGGGTGCCCGTGTGAATCAACACGGCCCGTGTTGAATTGTGCCCAGAAAACACATATTTATGCCAACACAGTGAATCAACACGGGTGCCCGTGTTAATCAACACGCCCGTGTTGAATTGTGGCCAGAAAACACATTTTTATCAGCATTACAGTAAATCAACACGGGTGCCCGCGTTAATCAACGCGCCCGTGTTGATGAGTGCGAACCCAAAATTTTCTGTACCTGCAGCAGCTCAGAACAGCAGCCAGACACGAAAAATACCGGCCAAAACGTGCCTTTCGGTACATAACAACATCAATTGTGCATAACTCAAAGCAACACATCAATTAGGACTCAATTCCCTTCTACGTTAAATCAATTTCCAATCCTAAGGACAGCAGTATTTCACTTAAGGTCTCATTTTCCAAAATCAACCAAAACTCAGAATTTTTATTTTTAAAACATATTATTTTATCAACACTCTTTCATCAACAACAAATTTTATTAAATTGACCTTAAGTTACATATTACCCGTCCTTTAGGGAAATTCTAACACATCCAGGTCATCCCTAGAACACCTAAGGTAAATTCACGATCATATGGATATACTCCAAATCCACCATTTGGGAACCTAACGTCCTTAATCGATTCATAAAATTGGGAACCTAACCTTTTCTAACGGAATTCGACCCTAAAGTTATCGATCACTGAGAACGTCAGAGAAAATGGGATTATCCTACGATTGCCCAACCAATTGCATCTAAACCCATAAACAAATGTAAATTGAGTAGTAGCCCCCCTTACCTTATCAAATTGCAGCTTGAGTTCTTGAGCGATGTTCTTCGTCCTTCTCACCTTCAGAGCTCTATTTCCCCAAATTTCCCAAACTCTGTGTTATCGTGAATAATGAGAAAATAACTTGAGTTCCAAAACATATCCCTATTTCTTTTGCACCCCCACTCTTTTCTAACAACATCCAAGCCCAATAACTTAAAAACCCAATATTTCTTATTTCTTTTATTTTCTTCAAATATTCCAAAATAAATAATTCTTTTTATTTTATTAATTCTAATAAAATAAATTCCCAATTAAATAAATCAAATAATTAAAACTGGGGTGTTACAACTCTCCCCCACTAAAAGAGTTTTCGTCCTCGAAAACATACCTTAGACGAACAGTTCCGGATAAGCCTCTTTCATCTGGCTCTCCAGCTCCCAAGTGATATTTCCATCTGCTGGACCTCCCCAAGAAACCTTCACTAATGCTATCTCTTTACCTCTTAACTGTTTCACTTCCCGATCTTCTATCCTCATAGGCAATGCTTCTACTGTCAGGTTATCTCTCACCTGTACATCATCTATTTGGATTACATGAGATGGGTCTGGAATGTATCTCCTGAACTGAGAAACATGAAAAACATCGTGCAAATTCGCAAGTCTCAGAGGTAAAGCAATATGATAAGCAACTTCTCCAACTCTTTCCGTAATCTGAAACGGACCAATAAAACGCGGAGTCAACTTCTTAGATTTCAACGCTCGACCAATACCCGTCATCGGAGTAACTCTCATAAACACATGATCTCCAGCACTGAATTCTAAATTCTTTCTCCTCTTATCATGATAACTTTTCTGACGACTCTGAGAAGCTCTCATCTTCTCTTGAATCAATTTGATCTTTTCAGTAGTCTGCTGAACAATCTCTGGCCCAATTATTGAACTCTCTCCAGATTCATACCAACACAAAGGCGTTCTACACCGTCTACCATACAATGCCTCAAACGGAGCCATACCAATACTCGAATGGTAACTATTGTTATAAGTAAATTCAATCAATGGCAAATAGCTATCCCAAGCTCCGCCCTTCTCTAAAACACAAGCACGTAATAAATCTTCTAACGATTGAATCGTCCTCTCCGTCTGTCCATCAGTCCGAGGATGGTAAGCTGAACTCAACCTCAATTTAGTACCCAAAGCCTTCTGCAATCCTTCCCAAAATTTCAAAGTGAACCTCGGATCTCTATCTGACACAATACTAGAAGGAACTCCATGCAAACTCACTATTTTCTCAATATATAACTGTGCCAATCTCTCCATTGAGTAATCCATTCGCACCGGTATAAAATGAGCAGACTTAGTCAGTCTATCCACAACAACCCATATCGTTTCACAATTCTTAGGAGTCCTCGGCAACCCGGATACAAAATCCATAGAAATACTATCCCACTTCCATTCTGGAATAAACATCGGCTGCATAAATCCAGACGGCTTCTGATGCTCAATCTTCGATTTCTGACAGATTAAACATGCATGCACAAATTCAGCTATTTCCTTTTTCATTCCCGACCACCAAAACAATTTCTTCAAATCATGATACATTTTCGTGGCACCCGGATGAATACTCATCCCACTGCGATGTCCTTCCTCTAATATACTCTTCTTGATTTCTGCGACATCAGGAACACAAACTCTATCGCCAAATCTCATAACATCATTTTCATCAATTCTAAACTCACCACCTTGACCTTGGTTGATCAATGTCAATTTATCAACTAAATTAACATCAGATTTCTGCCCGATCCTGATCTCTTCTAGAATACCACTAGTAAGTTTCAACATACCCAAACGAACACACTTCGGAGTACTTTCACAAATTAAACTCAAATCTCGGAATTGTTCAATTAAATCCAATTCACGAACCATCATCATAGACATGTGCAAGGATTTCCTGCTCAAAGCATCTGCAACCACATTTGCCTTACCAGGATGGTAATTCAAACCAAAATCATAATCTTTGAGAAATTCCAACCACCTTCTCTGCCTCATATTGAGCTCTTTCTGATCGAAAAGATACTTCAAACTCTTATGATCACTATACACTTCAAATCTCGAACCATACAGATAATGTCTCCATAATTTCAAGACAAACACAACTGCTGCCAACTCTAAGTCATGAGTAGGATAGTTCCTTTCATGAACCTTCAACTGTCTCGAAGCATACGCAACTACCTGTTGATTCTGCATTAAAACACCACCTAGACCCAACAGAGATGCATCACAATAGACCACAAAATATTCCACCGGATTCGGCAAAATCAGAATAGGAGCACTAGTCAATCTCCGCTTCAATTCTTGGAAACCTTTCTCACAATCAGAATCCCAAATAAACGCTTGTCCTTTTCGAGTCAACTTCGTCAACGGCAATGCTAACTTTGAGAATCCTTCGATAAACTTTCTGTAATAACCTGCAAGACCAAGAAAACTTCTGATTTCAGAAACAGTCTTCGGCGCTTCCCACTGAGATACTGCTTCTACTTTTGTAGGATCCACTGCAATACCATTCTTAGAAATCACATGTCCAAGAAAACTAACTTCATTCATCCAGAACTCACATTTGGACAACTTTGCATACAACTTCTTATCTTTCAACAACTCTAACACAATTCTGAGATGTTCCGCATGCTCTTCGTCACTCTTGGAATAAATCAGAATGTCATCAATAAAAACCACAACAAACTTATCCAGATACGGATGAAAAATCCTATTCATATATTCCATGAAAACGCCAGGCGCATTAGTAACTCCGAACGGCATAACAGAATATTCATAATGCCCATACCTCGTTCGAAAAGCAGCCTTTTGAATATCTTCCACTTTCACACGAATCTGATGATATCCAGATCTCAAGTCAATCTTACTGAATACACTGGCTCCAATTAGCTGATCCATTAAATCATCAATCCTCGGTAAAGGATACCGATTTTTAATGGTTACTTTGTTCAATTGCCTATAATCAACACACAGTCTCATAGAACCTTCTTTCTTCTTAACCAACAATACCGGAGCACCCCAAGGCGAAACACTTGGACGAATAAACTTCTTCTCCGATAAATCTTCCAATTGACTCTTCAATTCAGCCAACTCAGACGCAGACATACGATATGGCGCCATCGACACCGGTCTCGTACCAGGAATCAAATCTATATAAAATTCCACTTCTCTCTCAGGAGGTAACTCACCAACATCATCAGGAAAGACTTCTGGAAAATCACACACCACTGGCAATTCACCACCCCTGACCTTTCCTGTTGCATCTAACGAAGCAAGTAACATAAACACATTAGCACCGTCTTCCATTGCTTCTTGTACCTGCCTAGCAGTCATAGTCAAATTCTCGACACCAACTGCTTCTGGAAAAATCACCGTCTTAGCAAAACAGTTCAGATGAACCCGGTTGAATTCCAACCAGTTCATCCCAAGGATAATATCAATTTGTTCAAGCGGTAGGCACACTAAATCTATACCGAAACCTCTACCAAAAATCTCAATAGGACAATTCCTACATACAAGAGAAGTTGTCACTGAACCCGATGCAGGAGTGTCAACAACCATGCTACCTCGCATATCAGATATGTCCAGTTTCAACCTCTCAGCACAATCCAAAGAAATGAAAGAATGAGTTGCACCAGTATCAATAATTGCAACTAAAGGTGTGCCATGAATAAAACACGTACCTTTAATCAATCGATCCTCTGGAGTAGTCTCAGATCCAGACAAAGCGAACACTTTTCCACCTGACTGATCCTTCCTAGGCTTAGGACACTGCGGACGAATGTGACCTTCTTCGCCACAATTGTAACAAGTGACAGACTTCCCTTTGCAATCAATAGACAAATTACCAGCCTTTCCACATTTATATCACTTCTTCTCATCACTCTTGCAATCTCGAATATGATGACAAGACTCACCACACCTGTAGCATCTGATAGGAGCCTTAGAATCTCCCCCACTAGGCCTTTTCCAACCACCTGATCTCTGGTTATCTCTACCATATGGCTTGCCACGGTCCATATGTTGCTTTCCTCTTTTATCAACGGTCCCACGAGAGTGAGACGACCTATTCTTGGTAATATCTTCTTCTAAGATCCTGCTACAATCCACCAGGTCAGAAAATCTACGAATACGCTGGTACCTGATTCCCTGCTTAATCTCATCTCGGAGACCATTCTCAAATTTGATACATTTAGAGAATTCTCCAGCCTCATCATTGTTGTAGTGTGCATAATACTTTGCCAATTCAGTGAACTTAGTAGCATACTCACTAACAGTCAGATTGCCTTGCTTAAGCTCCAAAAACTCAATTTCCTTTCTTCCCCGAACATCTTCAGGAAAATACCTCCTCAGAAAAGCCCTTCTGAAGTTAGCCCAAGTCAGTGCCTCTCCATCCTGAACCATTTCAGTCCTTGTTGCAACCCACCAGTCGTCGGTCTCTTCTGCCAACATATGCATACCATATCTGACTTTCAGATCTTCAGCACAATCAATTACACGGAAAATCCTTTCGATTTCCTTCAGCCACTTCTGAGCACCTTCAGGGTCATGTGTACCTTTGAACAACGGAGGATTGTTCCTTTGGAAATTCCCCAATTGCCTATCAGCACCCATCACGCCTCCAGTTGGGTTTCCAGCAAGTACACCAACTAACATCCCCAAAGCCTCAGCGAGTGCAGCATCATTTCGTCTGTTACCTCTTCCAGCCATATTCCTGAGAATTAAAACATACTCCTCATTAGAATACAGTATCGACAGTGTTACCTTACACTAATCGCATACAAAAGGGATGACTGACTCAAGACTCTGGTCGTAATGACCGACTATGCTCTGATACCACTATTGTAACACCCTCTAAAAACCCCGAATAAATTTTCGCGAAAAATTGAAATTATAATTTCAGAGTACATGTATCAACGAGGATGTCACAATTCTCTTTTAATACAAACAAGTTCCTGTCATGCATAACATAGAAGCAACTCATACACAGCGGAATAATTTAATTAACAAAATCAATGTTATAATATTTTCAAAATCATCAGGGATTAACACCTGGAAAATATCAACATCATATTATAACAACGTAAGGAAATAAACGAGTCTGACTAAAACAGCTCGACAAACAAACGTTCCCGGAGTTACAACTATCAGAGCATGACCCGGACAATATTTAAACGGAAATAAACTAGAAACAACAAGCCTTCGCCAAGCACCTGAACGAAACTCCTCAATCTGAAATATTCAACAGTAAGGGTGAGCATCTCAACTATACATTTGATTATACGTTCATAACAATCAATTCAGGAAACCATAAGCATCACCCAACAATTAGCATGTTTTATAGATTACAAAAACCTTTACAATTTATATATTCATAATATCTTACTTTGCATGCTTATAGTTAACATCAAACATCGTTAACAATTTAGTAACAATACATGCATACAATCAATCAAATACAACATTGGAAAAATCATCCATTCATGTCATATTCAATGTTATGCAACACACCCATGCATGTGGTACCATTTTACCGCCCCATTAAATCTCGGGTCACGGATAACTCACTGTTCCATTATATCGCGGACACGGCTACCACCTCAACATTCCATTAAATCGCGGACACGTATATTGGCCACCATGTTAATTCCACACAATGGGAATTAAAAAATGCAACATGATATGTAAAGTATGTAACACTCAGCATACTATTAACATCAATCGACATATCATGCAACATCAACAATATCAAATATAACATGATCTGAATAGCATGTAATCACTCAACATACTATTAAACATCAATCATATCAAGTTATATTATAATTCATGCTTGATACATCATCTAAAAGCATGACAATCAAATCCATATAGTGTTGGTATCATAACATACGATCGTCATTCGATACTAGCATCAATCAACACTAGGAAATCAATAAACACATATTCAAAACATGTCAAACACTGCACATCAAAACCGAATCAATCCGTACTTAATAGCATGCACAGAAAACATAGTTTAAAAACCAACACAGGAGGTTTAACACGGGTGCCCGTGTAAAACAACACTGCCCGTGTGGAAATGTGTCCAGAAAACACGTTTTTTTGACAATACAGGGGATCAACACGGGTGCCCGTGTGAATCAACACGGCCCGTGTTGAATTGTGCCCAGAAAACACATATTTATGCCAACACAGTGAATCAACACGGGTGCCCGTGTTAATCAACACGCCCGTGTTGAATTGTGGCCAGAAAACACATTTTTATCAGCATTACAGTAAATCAACACGGGTGCCCACGTTAATCAACGCGCCCGTGTTGATGAGTGCGAACCCAAAATTTTCTGTACCTGCAGCAGCTCAGAACAGCAGCCAGACACGAAAAATACCGGCCAAAACGTGCCTTTCGGTACATAACAACATCAATTGTGCATAACTCAAAGCAACACATCAATTAGGACTCAATTCCCTTCTACGTTAAATCAATTTCCAATCCTAAGGACAGCAGTATTTCACTTAAGGTCTCATTTTCCAAAATCAACCAAAACTCAGAAATTTTATTTTTAAAACATACTATTTTATCAACACTCTTTCATCAACAACAAATTTTATTAAATTGACCTTAAGTTACATATTACCCGTCCTTTAGGGAAATTCTAACACATCCAGGTCATCCCTAGAACACCTAAGGTAAATTCACGATCATATGGATATACTCCAAATCCACCATTTGGGAACCTAAAGTCCTTAATCGATTCATAAAATTGGGAACCTAACCTTTTCTAACGGAATTCGACCCTAAAGTTATCGATCACTGAGAACGTCAGAGAAAATGGGATTATCCTACGATTGCCCAACCAATTGCATCTAAACCCATAAACAAATGTAAATTGAGTAGTAGCCCCCTTACCTTATCAAATTGCAGCTTGAGTTCTTGAGCGATGTTCTTCGTCCTTCTCACCTTCAGAGCTCTATTTCCCCAAATTTCCCAAACTCTGTGTTATCGTGAATAATGAGAAAATAACTTGAGTTCCAAAACATATCCCTATTTCTTTTGCACCCCCACTCTTTTCTAACAACATCCAAGCCCAATAACTTAAAAACCCAATATTTCTTATTTCTTTTATTTTCTTCAAATATTCCAAAATAAATAATTCTTTTTATTTTATTAATTCTAATAAAATAAATTCCCAATTAAATAAATCAAATAATTAAAACTGGGGTGTTACAACTATGATCTTGTATTTTTTATTGCTTTTTGCTAAGATAATCCACATGCATAACATGGCCATTTTTGTTAAGGAAACAAAGTGGAATTACCCTAAGGGTGTAAGTATGCAAGTGTGTTGATTTACATGCATTGTTTTGTCTTGAATTAGGGTTTGCTAACATGTTGATTTTAATCTTTCTATACAAACCCTAATTTACTAGCATTTATATATAAAGAATTAAATTGTGGAAAATAAAAATAATAAGCTATTACATCATTGGGGGAGGGGGTATACAAATTTACAAATGGAGGTTTTGCAAGAAAATTAAATTAAATAAATGTTTACAACCATATTGAATATTATACAAAAATAAAGATAAAATGCAAGAATGCAAAATGGAAAAAGAAATGATTTTTGTTTGAATTTTTATGAAAGGGTTTTAACCTAAACCTAATTAAAAAGGGTTAATAAAAAAATAAAACAAAACTAAAACCTAAATTAATTAACAAAGAATAATAAGTTAAAAATGAGTTTTTAGGGTTTTTTTATGAAAAGATTTTAACTTAATAAAGATAAAAATGAAGATTAATCAATTAAAATAGATCTAAGTCCTAATTAATTAATTTAAAAGAGAATAATAATATAATAATTAAACCTAATTATCTAAGTATTAATTAAAAAAAGGAAATTAATTTACTAAAAGAAAATGTTTTTTTTGTTCTTTTGTTTATATGAAGAAAAATAAACTAAATAAGTATAAATAATAACATAAAAATATTTTTAATATTTTTTTAATAAAATAAGAAAAATAATAAAAATAATAATAATAATAATGATAATAATAATAATAATGAAGAAAATATGAAATAAAAGTAAAAATAAAAAATAAATAAAAATGAAAAATAAAATGGGCCAGGAGTGTAAACACAGTCATGGGGGTTTGAGTCTGACAAAAAAACAAAAAGCCCAAAGTTTAGGGGTCCAAGCGCCTGTTCAAAAAAAAAGGGAGAAAAATATGAAAAAAATACACAAAAGGGTACCACTGGGGCTCGAACCCAGATCCCTGAGGTAACAGGCGCGAGCTTTAACCATTGGGATGGTGATACATCTGTTAACTTAAACACAACAATAAATATATAACACAAGTCTTGCCCTGATTGTACTTCATCTTTAACCTCCAGCCAAAAGATTTGTAACTTACTCATTTTTCATCCATTTTCAAAACTGTAAACATGAAACTTGTGCATCTTTTCACCACGAATCCGACCATGTAACTAAATTAAGCTAACATTTAAAGATAAGGATGAGTTTATGAAAGTACCAAATTCTGACCTAAATGTTTTAGCAAGTTCAAACTCAAAATTCTCCCTACTCAAGCAACATAAATGAAATCTATGGACATGTATAGCTTCAGGGCAATGGTATCTACATTTTATCTTCACAAATGCAAGCCGAACAATGCCTAAATAATGAGATGGAAGTTCAAGAAAAATACCTCAAAACTGGAAATCGTGAAATGAGTTTGAGCTTGTTTCAAGTGATGGTGATGATCAGGTTAGCTTCCTTGAACCTCTAGGAAGCAAATGCAATTGCTGGCTTAAACCGAAAGTGGCTGAAATGGTCTAGAGAAGTCCAACTACAATGCTCTGTTTTTGAACTTGGAAGTTGATGAAGATGATGTTACATTCGTGTAACAAGGACATGGATGGTTTGTATTTGATATGAGAAAGCTTTTGAGACTAAAAGGAAACAATGGTGGTTTGTGATGCAGTTTTGAGTTTAGGTGAGTTTGAGAGCTTGTGTGTTCGTGTGTTAGCTTGCAAACAACTTGTATAATTATATGGAAAAGGTTGGTGCACTTGAGAGGGTCAGAAGCATAAGATATAGACTTATGGCTATGTTACTTGATTTTGAAGAAAAATGAAAACATGGTTTCAAGGCATAGTACAAGAATGGCCTGAGTTTATGGGAGGTTCTAGACGTGTTGCTTTTTCCTTTGACATTTCTTATGATTAGAAGGAAACAAGTGCAAAGCTCTATGCATTGACTTTGTGATTAAAGCCTCTTTACAAGAATGGAATGGTAACTTTGTGCCATAAATGGAAATGCAACTTGGATAATGGCTAAAGTGCTTGGATCAAAGCTATAACAACTGTGTAAACATTTAATTATGGAGTGAAAAACAAGTTTTAGGCCTTTAAAGCAAATATTATCTAGCCTAGCTATGACTTGGTCAAGTGTTCATCACAAATTCTGCCTTGTAAATCAAGAATGAAACTCTAACTTCATCTCTTCGATTCTCTTAGCTCAAGCATGATCTCAATGAGTTCTTGGAAATTTTGGAAATATTGTAACATCCTCTACAAACCCTATGTTGAACATTTTTAAAAATTCCTCTTGGAACTATGAGAAAAATTGCCATGAAGTTAGGTCCAAATCCTGCCTAAACTAGGGCAAAATTTCACTAAGTTTCCAAGTTTCACGAACATGTATTCACAAAATCATAACTTGAAATCCATGAATTTCTAGGAGAAGTTGTGTTATACAATGTTTTATGTCTCATTTAGATATAAAATTTTCATGTTGAAAGTTTCCTTTGAATCATCTTACATCATGGTGAAAAATTGGCTCAAAGTTGTGAAAAAATATGAAGTTTCCAACACTTAAAAAAATTTCTAAGTTTAGAAATTTTGACTTTTCAAAATGAAATATTGACTTTTTTGATTTCTTGATGAATAAGTTTCATATTTTGACATGTTTTGATGAATTGTGAACTTTGACACTTGATTTTGACCAAAAAGTCAAAATTTGACTTTTCAGTGTACAATTGACTTTTGATCAGTTGACTGAAAATCAACTATCAATCAATTGACCTTGAGAAATGTTTTGAGTCATGTCATTATGTCAAAATGATGAAATTTAACCCTTGAGATCATGTCTCAAACCAATTAATTATTTGCTAGGTCAAAAATTAGAAATTGTCCTTTATTAGTCAAAACCCTAATTTTGACCATTTTGCCCTTTTGATTATCTGATCAAATTTCTTGAGGAATTATGGTCCAAACTTGATAAGATGACATATATGAGTTTATAATGTTGATATGGATAAAAAATTATGAAGTTTGACTGTAAATTGACCACAATTGACTTTTTCTCCAATACAGTTGATTTTTAGGTCAACTAATCAATTGACTGAGCAAAAATGTGATCCAAAACTTGAAACTTGTAATGGCAATATTGAGAGTCCAAAATGATTAATGGAAGTCATATGGGGAATAAAAAGTCCATTTATCCTTGTACAATCTCAAACCCTAATTTTCAGTCATCAATGCTTGAAGAGGTGTCTTGAGCTGATCAACCCTAGTGCAGTCTTGAACCAAAGGAGATCTTGTGGGATATTACTTGATAAATGAGAGGGAAAATTTTGGGGTACAACAGATAGCATTATCAAAAATAGGAAGAAAAGAATAAAGACTATCGAGTAGGTAGATCGCTTGTAATCGCTTGCTCACAAACTAAAACAATTTTCACAACTCACTCTTCCAAAACAACTATTTTCAAAACACTTTATAAACACTCTTGAGGACTGATACAAGGGTTATCATAAATAAAATTGCGTTACATGGGCATTTTCAAAACATCTTTCACAAAACCACACTTTCTTTCACAAATATTTTCAAAACAAACATTTTGTATACATTCTCAATGATACGAGAATCATTACAAAATTGTCGTACTTAGGCATTTTCAAAATATTTTCAAACATACACAAACACAAAGCATTTTCAAAGTGAGCTAGAAATTAAGATCCCGTATATAAATACGGATGAAATAGGTGCTAACACCTTCCCTTTTCATAACCTACCCCCCGAATTCAAGAAAATTTCTCAAAGGTCTTTCTTATTCTTTTAACTATTTCCTTTATTGGATAAAAGAAAGGTCGGTGGTGAATGTTGTACCCCAAAATTTTCCCTCTTATGTTTCCAAAGGTTTTTTCTCTTATATGGGTGGTGTTGTACCCCAAAATTTGCCCACTCATTTTACTCAACACATGCCCCTTGAGGTCCTCAACTGGCTCAAGGATGCCCAAGAGTTGACCAGACAAACTCTCTCCTAAGGCAATGTACCTCAAACTAGGGTTTCACTCCTCATCAAGATGGTTGAAGTACAAAGGTCCAAAATGATTTCCATGGTCCCAATAAGTTCTCAAGATCATCCATGTCAAGTTCCATGCCTTGCACAAGAAGTTTTCCCTATCAACTACTCAGATGCCTGAAAATCAACTACATTAGGTCAAAAGTCAACTATGGCCCACATACAGTCAAACATCAATATTTTTGGTCAACATCAACATTTTGAAGATATATCCATCATTTGATCAAGGTTTGATCATGATTCCTCAAGGAATGCCCCAAATTCATCAAAACCCAAAACTTGCTAAATTAGGGTTTCTTAGGAAAAGTCAACCAAACTTTGACCAAGCATAACTTCTTCATAATTTATCATAAATTTTCCATCTAAGGCTCATTTTGAATAAGATGAAATTCCCTATAACTCATCTTCAGTCCAAAAGTTCAAAATATGCACTCATCAAAAGATATGAATTTCTACATTATAGGTCCTTTTGAAAAGTCAATAAAAAAACCTTTTGGGTCAAAGCTTCTTACATGAAGATGGAAGACCCAATTGAGATGAAACCAAAGGGGTTGTTTAGGGGACATCCTAATATTTCTAAAAAGTCCAAGAACACCTCTCTAGGGTTAAAATTGGAGGAGATATGCCTTGTCAAAGTTGACCTTTATTGCAAAATTCCCAAAAGTCAAATGTGCTCAAAAATGCATTTTTTTGTCAAATGGGCCTATCATTTCATGATTGCATATTGTTTGTGACATGGTCGCGACTCAAATCAGCATCCACACATTATTTGCTTCATTATTTATTTTATTTTGATTTTTTATTATTTAAAATTTAAATTAAATCAAATAAATGGCAAAAAATACAAAAAGATTGATTTTGATCTGATTTTTTGTAGGAATCAAATCCAATTAGGCTGGCATATCAAATCAAATCGTGCAAGAGCAAATTAGAACAAAGATGGCATGATTAGGCCTATTTCGGAAACATATCATACAAGAGAAAAATCAAATCAAATCTCCATGATTTGCAAAGATACAAAGCATTTTTGTTGACCTAATATGCCCTACTATACATGCAGAACATAAACAATGTGCAAGAAAAAGGATTAAAGTTGTGAGGAAGGAAGAACAAAACTTAAAAAATTGCAAGAAAGTGGTGGATCGTTCTTGGACCTAGAGGGTGATTCAATCCATTCTAATACTACCAATAGACTCCTGGACATCTCCAGAACGTGTCTCAATCAATTGCAAGCATTTTCACGTCCAGAATCGTGAGTTATAGACCCACGGTTTGCACATACCATCTTGAACTTGATTTTAAAATTTACGCATGATTAATCACTTTTAAGCATAAAACTGTGTTTGTACTGGCATTTGGAATGTTTTGGTTTATGTAATTTTGCATTTTGATGCTTGTATTCATAATTGCCATTGTTAGGGTTTATCTTGTAGTTTTAGGGTTTTTCCATACAGGTTAAGTCAGCCCAAGAAAGGGGTATCATGATGCTCGTGGGTTCAAGGCGAATGGATTCATGTATTCACATTTCATTTATCATGCGTTTTGATGATTTTTGAAATTCACAGATTTATAGCCATGGAAAATTGTCTGTAGGTAAAGGTTTTGTACCTAACACGACTGATAAGGAAGAAGAAGATATGTGGCACAACCCCATTGGTTTGTTTAAATAAAATGTGTGTTTTTTATTTTTCTGTTTTATCCAGTTTGTTTGATATAATATATATTGTTTTATTTTACTAACAAATAAAACGCGTAACCTAAATGGCAAGGCGTGCATGGTATTGAGTGGGAGGACCTGGGTTCGAACCCAGGTCCAGGCATTTTCCTATTTTTCTGAATTCTTTATTTCAGATCTAGCGCGTTACACAGTTAAGGGTCCACCATGTAGCCACGCAATCCAGCCAATGGATCATCTCCATCGCCAATTCAACGTCTCATGCAGTAAGGTCCACGGTACACCATCAACAAGGACCAACACTGGATCAAGCATGGAATGGGCTCAGCAGCTCTTTAGGCCTTACAAATTCAACATCACACCCCCTGAATTGCTCAATAATACAGGCCCAATTTCTTTTCTTTTTATTTTATTTTATTTTTTAATTATTATTTTTAATTATCCTTTTTTTACAAAATAACCCAAAAAATCATTTTTATCATAAAATCAAAAATCATAAAAACATCAAAAATCATTTTTTTTCATAAAAATATTTTATTAATTAATTAGTTTAATTAAATTAAGGCAATTTAATTCTTTCTTTTGTCATAATTTAAAATAATTAGACTTAGGGTTTAATTTTGTACATAATCTGATTTTTCCTCAAAAAAACTAACCTAAACATTTTTTTTAATTAGATCTTTTAGGTTTTGCTAATTATTCTCGAATTTAATTCACCGCACGCATTTTTTAATTTTCTTTTGATTATTATTGTAATTGTTCCGAGTTTGTAATAGTAATTAGGGTTTTGAATTCCGCATCTTTATTTTCAGTCCAAGATAATTATGTATCTGCAAAAGCCCTGTAATAGCTATAACTTTAACTTTCTCGCTTTAATTTCTGCAAACTATAAACTGCTTAGATGAATGTTAATAGGATTGTATGGA
Source organism: Vicia faba (assembly GCA_948472305.1). NCBI lineage: Eukaryota > Viridiplantae > Streptophyta > Magnoliopsida > Fabales > Fabaceae > Vicia > Vicia faba. The sequence goes on from OX451738.1 coordinate 1,300,225,538, forward strand.
AAGACTAACCGAAAATTAATACAGTAGAAAACCCTAAATGTGTAAAGATAAATTAACTGAAAACATACACTCACACATGCTAACTCCTAGGGTTTGCCCCACTCCGGTTGCCTTCGGTAAGAGGTCATGAAGTATAGGGTTTGTTAATGGTCGTCCTCTAGTCCCGAAAGATCTAAAATGACCCATTCAGATGTTGCCTCAGAAAAAGATACTTAAGACTTTAGGATGATTACTAATATTTCCTAGCATTTCTTTTATGATCGTACATGTCCCTTCGAATGTCCCTAAAAAAACTCCAACGAAGATGCTACCTATTTCTTAATAATGGGATAGCATTGTCTAAAAGGAAAACGAACAGACCTTTTTCGAGTAGGTAGAAAACTCTTAAGTACTTGCTCAAACAAACAAAAACTTTTTTCACACCAACACTTTCCCAAACAAAGTTTTCAAAAACAACTTCGTAACACTCTTGAGGACAGAAACAAGGGTTAATACAAAGTAAAACAAAACTTTTCAAAAACAAGCACATACAAGCAGTTTTCAAAATGAGCAAGTACCTAAGAGCCCGTGGAAAACCACGGATAGAAAGGGTGCTAACACCTTCCCTTTCTATAATCTACCCCCTTACTCAGAAACATCTCGGAAAAGGTTTTTTTGTTCTTTTTCCTTTTCCTGATTAGATAAAATAAAAGTCGATGGCGACTCTTTCTTACCACGACATTTGCAAACAAAAAACGCAAATCAGTATTAACAGTCGGTTCTGCCACCGTATCACAGGTGGTCACAAGCACTTGGTTAAAGAAATTTGAGAATTTTGAAAATGAACAAGGTGTCTTTCAATTGGCATCTTGACAAGCTTCAATTGAGCACCTAAACCTCCTTCAAGCTTGCTTCAAATTTTCAAGCTTCAATTGAAGCCTTAGCATTTTGCTTTTTTGTTGTATACAAGCTTCGACCGGGCATGTGTTTCCTTTGAAATAGCCTCCTTTGATCCAAAAGGGAAGGGCCTATTATTGGTGCTCCTTTGATTTAGAAGTTAGTAGTATCCTGCTGGCTTGTTTCGATTCAGAGGGCGTTGGCTTCTTACTATTTCTTTCAATTCATAAGGCAGGAACTTCCTTTATTCCAGCAGGCACAAAGCAATGGCCTCCTGCATACGTCCTTCGACTGCACCATTGGCTTTACATGTTTGCTAAATTCACAATGTAATGGTTACCTGCATGTCTACTTCGATTGAGCAAGCGCCGCTCCAGGTTTGTCTTGATGACTATCTGCATGCAATCTTGATTCCTGCTTCGACTGGTAAGTATATCCCTTGGAAAGTTTGTTTCAACATGCATAGGATTTACATTGTTGGCCCATTCAAAGGAATGGCAAGGGATGCATACAAGTGATGCATGTGGTCCCTTCAAAATAGCATACACATTGGTTCAAAATGAAGATTACACATATTTCTAGCCAAAGTGAAAGAGAGGTATGCAAAGATGCTGGTTGGCCCAAAATCCCACATATTTCCATACTCAAGTTTCCTGCACAAGCATTCTAAAGGAAGCTTCGATTATCCTAGTGAAAGTATCTCCCCAATTAATGGACTTGGCATTAAGGATTCCTGAAAGCTCTCCTTTCACTGAAAAGCATGGCCGGTTGCTCAACTTGGTCACTGCAAAACCTGATGAAGAAATGTTGAAAATTTTGTTTCAGTTCTTCGATCCTCTGCATTACTGTTTCACATTCCCGGATTACCAGTTAGTGCCTACTATGGAAGAATTTTCTCAGTTATTAGGGATACCCATTCTTGATCAGCTACCTTTCAGCGGTACAGAAAGACATCCCAAACCTGGAGAAATTGCTAAAGCTCTATCCTTACAACCGTTTGACATAGTGACAAATTGGGAAGACAGAGGGAGTGTTCAAGGAATTTCGGTTAAATTTTTGTTCGAGAAGGCTTACTATTTTTGGGATACCCTGGATCTACAAGCTTTTGAAGAGGTTTTGGCGCTCCTTGTCTACGGGATGGTATTGTTCCCTAATGCGGATCAACTCGTAGATGTTAGCACAATCCAGGTTTTTATGTCTCGGAATCCGGTAGCTACATTACTCGGGGCTATTCTACACTCTCTACATGCTCGCGCTCAAAAAAGAAGGCGGACCATCCATTGTTGCACTCCTCTATTGGCTAGGTGGTTTATTTCGCACCTACCTAGATCTACTTTTAAGAATGAAGATAGGAATATCAACGCCTACATCGCTCCAAAGAGGATGCGCTTATGGGAAACCTAGTCTTCTTTTTGTTTTATTTTGCTTAATTGTACTCTCAAAATACATTCTTTGTAACAATTCAAGTTTACTAATACAATTCACGTTTGTTCTTTTTTAAGCAAATTTGAGCCTTTAAGAACCCTTGAAAACATTTCATACATATCATACATATCATTGCATTACAGGATTCATAACAGGTTTCTCATCTTCCCCGCTGTTTATTTCAGCAATGGCTCTTGAACAAACTATGAAAGATCTTCAGACTCATAACACGCAGTTCCAACAAATGATTGTGGCTCTAGAAAAAGGACAAGAAGAGATGAAGGCTTTGATTGTTAAGAAGAACACTAAGAAGACCAAGAGGACAGCCGGTGTGGCACATATGAGCATAAGGTTCAGAGGGCTGCCAAGACGGGTTGTTGATTTAGCTTCTTCATCTAAAGAGGGAGAGAATCAAGAGGGTGAAGCCAGAGAAGAGGACTTTAGTCCTAAAGAGTCTGACAATGAAACTGATTATAATGAGGAGCAGTACCCTCTGGCTGATGAAAGGTACAAGTAGTTAGAAGAGCATCTGAGTGCTATGGAAATCCAGAAGGTTCCTAGGCTGGACATTGAAGAGTTGGGTCTGGTCTCTGGGGTTGTCATCCCCCCAAAATTCAAGGCACTGGTATTTTCTAAGTATGATGGGGTCTATTATCCTAAAATGCATCTTCGTTCCTATATAAGGAAGATACAACCTCATACTGCTGACAAAGACTTGTGGGTTCACTTCTTCCAAGACAGTCTGTCTGGAACACAACTGGATTGGTTCTATCAGCTGGAAAGAGCCAATGTTCGTAACTGGGAAGACGTTGCTGCTGCATTTTATAAGCAATGTCAATATAATGCAGACCTCTCTCTCACCCGTACACAGCTCCAAAATCTTTATATGGGTTCGAACGAGGGTTTCAAGGATTACGCACAGAAGTGGAGAGATTTGGCTGGAAGAGTTCAACCTCCCTTGGCTGACAGGGAGCTCGTGGATATGTTTCTAGGAACTTTGACTGGGCCATTCTTATACCATCTGATTGGAAGTTCATCGGCGGGTTTTACTTAACTGATCTTAACAGGAGAAAGAGTGGAAGCTGGAATCCAAAGTGCAAAAATTCAGAAGGATGCCTCTTCTAGTGCTGCAAGGAAGCCATTTGCAGGTGAAAAGGAAGTCAGTGTTGTCTATAACCAAAAGAATCATAATCAAACCGAACACCGTCCGGCGGTAGGGGCAGTTATGATTCCCAAATCTGCACCTGCTCAGCAAAGAAACAATCATCCAAGAGGAGAAAGACCAGCTAGACAGTTTACTCAGATCAACATGACGCTATCTTAGGTTTTACCTCAGTTGCTAAAGTCCAATCTAGTTACTCTGAGGGAAGCTCCAAAGAATACGAACACCACCTCTCCTTACTATAAACCGAATGCTCGTTGTGCTTATCATTCAGAAAGTCCCGACCATGACACCAATGACTACTGGGCTTTGAAGAACAAAGTGCGGGATCTGATTGATGCTAAGGAGATTGAATTTGGTCCCCCGGAGACTCCCAACATTATCAATGCTCTTACGCCGAAACATGGTCGGGGTGTTAATGTCGTTGAAGAAGATTTGTTTGTCACTTATGTGGAAGAATTGGTGACCCCACTCATGACTATGAAGTGGAACTTGCTGAAGGCCAGCTTATTTCCGGGATGTGATGAAGTTTGACACCTTTGCTCATTTCTACCGACTGGTTGCCCTTTGTTGAAGACAGGTGTTCAGCGCCTGATGGATGACAAAGAGATTCTGTTTGAGAAGACTATTATTCCGACTGTTCCTGTGAAGACGTTGCTATCATAACCATTTCTGCCAATTTTTCCAGGGCCTCTACTAAGAGACCCGTCAGGATTACATCAATTCTGAAGGTGACTCTGTTGATCATAACCATTCCTAGACCAATCCCATACTCCTCGGACAAAGTTGTTCCTTGGAACTATGGGGCCGACGTCTATTACCACGGCGTAAAGCAGGACATGCTAGCCATTGAAGACAAGATTGTTGAAAATGCTGATTCCGACATCGTCAATATTGTCGGAACCAGTAAAATAACAAGAAGTGGAAGAGTGTTCTCCCCTGAAATTTCTCCCCCGAAGACTGTTACCGGACCTATGATCATTTCTATTGTGGTTCCACCCAAGACTACTAATGCAATTCCAGTAATCACTCCTGTTGACCCTCCCATCATCGAGTCGGCCGAGACTCGAGGTAAAGACATACTGATCGAGCCTGTCTTAACAAAGGCCAATTCAGTAACCATACCAGAAGCTTCCAAAAAAGAAATGGAAGAAATTTTAAAGATAACAAAGAAGAGCGAATACAACGTGGTCGAGCAGCTGGGGTAGACCCCATCCAAAATTTCTGTGTTGGCTTTGTTGATGTGTTTCGAGGCCCATGCGAAGGCTTTGATTAAGTTTCTGAAGACGGCTCACGTGCCACAAGAGACATGTGCTGATTAGTTTAAAGATTATGTGGCTAGTCTGACTGCCGATAATTGTTTGGGTTTTTCCGATGCGGATCTGACACCAAAGGGGAGGAAACATAATGATGCTCTTCATGTTTCCGTTGAATGCAGGGGCACAACGCTGGCCCATGTTTTGGTAGATACTGGCTCCTCGTTGAATGTGCTACCTAAAAATGCTCTGGACAGATTGGACTGCGAAGGCTTGACCTTGAAGCCTATCAATATAGTAGTGAGAGCTTTTGATGGTTCGAAGAGGATGGTGCACGGGGAAGTGGATGTCCCTATCAATCTTGGTTCCCATACCTTCGAATCCACTTTCTATGTAATGGATATCAAACCATCATATTCTTGCTTGTTGGGACACCATTGGATACATGGGGATGGGGCTGTTACTTCTACCCTCCACCAGATGTTGAATTACCCAGTAAGAGGAAAGATTGTCACTGTGTATGGTGAAGAGGAGTATATGATCAGTCACTTGAACTCCTTCAGGTATGTGGAAATGGATGGCGAGTTCATCGAGACTCCTTGCCAGAACTTTGAAGAGGTACCTCAGATATGGCTACAGTAGAAACTACCGACAGCCCCCCAAAGGTCACCAAATCTCCCTCGAAGATGGCTTCCCTCAAGGATGTACGAGCAGTGGTTGAAGAAGGTGGGTCTACCAATTGTGCTCAGCTCCTGGTTATTCATTACAAGTCTGGCAAATCTAGTTTGGGCTTCACTACAGGTGCTCAAAGGGTTGTTCGTCACCCTCGGGCTAGAGGACCTGCCCTACGCATCAGCAATCATGGGGTCAATGCGCTTGAAGACGGTGATGGTAATTCTGACATTGACAGCTGGATCTCCCCAACTACCAACGAAGGACTCAGTAACTGGACTGCCAAGGACTTTGTACCGATTACTTTTGTTCAGGAGTAATTGTCTTTCTAATTTTTCGGATATGTAATTTAAAAACAATATAAACTCTATATCCATGTGTCTTACCCGGGGCATAATGGTTCTATTTGTGAGGGTTATCATGTTTCATTTTCATATGACATTAATAAAGCATTGGACGTTTGCATACAAATTTTTCGCTCTTTGTCTTTCTTTTCTTTTATTATGTCTATACAGCTATGCTCTTACACACACTCATGTATCCAAATACAGATCCATATCCACTCTGGATCCCATTGATAACAGTTCTGCTACTGCTCATTATGACTTTGAAAATCAGATCAACCAAGCCGAGGACTAAGGTGAGAAAGATTGTGAGGTACCCAGAGAACTTGCTAGACTATTACAGCAGGAAGAAAGGGCCATACAGCCTCATGAAGAGCCAGTTGAGACAGTGACCTTGGGTACAGGGGAAGACAAAAAAGAGGTTAAGATAGGTGAAAATCTGGAGCTTAGTGTCAAACAGCGGTTGGTACAGATGTTGCATGAGTATGTTGAAATCTTCGCCTAGCCATATGAAGACATACCGTGACTAGACACGAATATAGTGGTTCATCGTCTGCCGACTAAAGAAGATTGCCCTCCGGTAAAGCAAAAGGTACATCGTATGCACCCTGATATGTCAGAGAAGATTAAAGCAGAGGTTATGAAGAAGTTCAACATAGGGTTCTTAGCTATCACCTCATATCTGCAGTGGGTTGCTAATGTGGTTCCAGTACCTAAGAAAGATGGTAAAGTATGAATGTGTATGGATTACAGAGACCTGAACAGGGCAAGCCCCAAGGATGACTTCCCGCTTCCCCACATCGATGTTGTGGTTGACAACACTACACAACACAAAGGCTTTTCCTTCATGGACCATTTCTCTAGATACAATCAGATCAAGATGGCACCTGAAGACATGGAGAACACAACCTTTGTTACATAGTGGGGCACTTTCTACTACAAGGTGATGTCGTTTGGGTTGAAGAATGCTGGGGTAACTTATCAGTGAGCTATGGTATCTCTGTTCCATGACATAATTCACCATGAGATAGAGGTTTACGTCGATGACATGATATCCAGGTCTCAAACTGAGGAAGAACATCTTATTCATCTACAAAAGTTGTTTGATAGGTTGAAGACGTACAAGCTGAGGTTAAATCCGAACAAGTGCACCTTCGAGGTAAAGTCTGGTAAGCTTCTGGGATTCATCGTCAGTGACAAGGGTATTCAAGTAGACCCTGCAAAGGTGAAGGCCATACAAGAGATACCGGCTCCCTGTACTGATAAGGAAGTTAGAGGTTTCTTGGGACCATAAATTACATTTCCCGATTCATTTCACATTTGACTGTTTCTTGTGAGCCAATCTTCAAGCTTCTAAAGAAAGATCAAGTGGTGAAGTGGAATGAAGCATGCCATGTTGCCTTTGACAGAATCAAGCAATACCTCCAAGAACCTCTTATTCGGATGCCTTCGATTGAAGGAATACCTTTGATAATGTACTTAACAATACTAGATAATTCAATGGGGTGTATGATGGGGCAGCATGACGAGTCTGGTCGAAAAGATCACGCAATATACTACATTAGCAAAAAGTTTACCAACTGTGAAACACGATACTCACTACTCGAGAAAACTTGATGCGCTTTGGCATGGGTTACTCGCCGACTGAGACAGTATATGTTGACCTACACTACTTTATTGATATATAAGATGGATCCGATCAAGTACATTTTCAAGAAGCCCGCTCTCTCCAGAAGAATATAAAGATGGCAAATGATCTTAACCGAGTACGACATCCAATACACAACCCAAAAAGCAATCAAGAGAAGTGTGTTAGCTGATCATTTGGCACATCAAGCCGTGGATGACTACCAGTCCATGAATTTTGAGTTCCCGGATGAGAACATCATGTTAGTAACCAAATGTGAAGAACCTGGACCGGATGAAATATCTGAGGAAGGATCCCGATGGTCTATGTTTTTTTTATGGAGCCTCAAACGCGTTGGGTAATGGAATTGGTGCTGTAATCATATCTCCCGAGGGCTGTCATACTCCGTTCACTTCCCTATTATGTTTCAACTGTACCAACAACATGGCAGAGTATGAAGCATGTATCATGGGTCTTAGAGCTGCTATTGACCTAAGGATCAAGTTCTTGAGTGTATTCGGGGATTCCGTTTTGGTGATAAGTCAGATCAAAGGCGAGTGGGATACAAAACACCCGAACCTTATCCCTTATAGAGGACACATACTGACACTGCTGCCGCATTTTGAAGAGATCACCTTTGAACATTTCCCATGAGAAGAGAATCAGTTAGCGGATGCGCTAGCTACTATGTCGTCAATGTTCAAGGTTAGGTGGGACAATGAAGCTCCCAGAATCACTATTGAGAGGTTGGATGAACCGACATACTGCTATTAGATCGATACTGAGGAGGTAGCCGACAAACCTTGGTTTCATGAGGTGAAAAGGTATCTCGAGGCTCAAGAATACCCCGAAGGGGCATCTGTCAATGACATGAAATTTATGAGAAGGTTTGCTGCAAAGTTCTTCCTAAGCAATGGAATCCTCTATAAGCGCAATCATGACTCTACCTTACTGCGGTGTGTAGGCAAGAGCAAAGCAGAGAGGATCATGGAAGACCTACACGAAGGTACCTTTGGCACTCATTCCAGTGGACATACCATGGCAAAGAAGATCCTACGGATAGGATACTACTGGTCCACTATGGAAGCCGACTGTTATCAGCATTCTCGAACCTGCCACAAGTGCCAAATCTATGCTGATAAGGTGCGTGTACCTCCAGTTCCCTTGAACGTCTTGACAGCTCCCTGGCCCTTTGCAATGTGGGGCATTGACATGATCGGAGAGATCAGACCTACCGCGTTCAACGGGCATCGCTTCATCCTAGTGGCCATTGATTACTTCACGAAGTGGGTTGAGGCTTCCTCCTTTGCTACGGTTACCAAGAATGTGGTGGCACGGTTCATCAAGCATAACTTGGTTTTTCGTTATGGTATCCCTGAGAGAATCATCACGGATAATGGTACTAATCTCAACAACTCGATGATCATTGAACTCTGTAAACATTTCAAGATTCAACATCACAACTCTTTTGCTTACCGACCGAAGATGAATGGGGTTGTCGAAGCTGCTAATAAGAATATTAAAAAGATCATACAGAAGATGACAGTGACATACAAAGACTGGAACGAGATGTTACTGTTTGCTCTTCATGGGTACCGTACATCAGCACGTACGTCGACAAGGGCAACACCTTATTCTCTGGTATATGGCATGGAGGTTGTCCTACCCATGGAGGTCCAGATCCTTTCTCTACGGATTATGAAGGATGCAGGTTTGAGAAAAGACAATTGGATCCAGACTCGACTTGATCAATTGAACTTAATTGACGAGAAAAGACTTACTGCTGTCTGCCATGGTCAAATGCATCAGAAACAGATGATCAAGGCCTTCAACAAGAAAGTCACACAACAAGTGTATCAAGTACGGGATATGGTAATCAAGCGCATCATACTACCTCAAGGTGATCCCAAGGGCAAATGGACTCACACCTATGAGGGACCATTTGTAATTAAGAACATATTTTCGGGTGGAGCCATGATTCTGACCACCATGGATAGTGACGACCTTCCACACCCTGTCAATGCGGACATAGTGAAAAGATACTACGCATAATAAAGACCCGCTAGGTTGACATACCTAGGAAAAAATAAGTGCATCCCGGCGAACCAAAAGGGTTCGGGAAAAATTAGGGATAAAAAAAAAATCAGTACACCCGGCAAGTCAAAAACCTGAAAAGGCGGCTTGGCAAAAAAGGGTATCCCGGTGGACTGAAAACCCGAAAGGGCGGTCCAGGCAAAAATTAGGGATTAAAGCATATCATTATGTCCCATTGGATCACCTTGCGATCATACCTCAGTAATCAGAAATCAAGCTCAAATGGTACCGATCAATCCAGTCAGCTTCGGACAAGCAGCAAAGTGATGAGATGCTCTAAGACATAGGGGCAATAGCAGAATTGAAACTCAATGGGATCACTACACATAATTGTTTACTTTTTGTACATAATTTCTGTAATAATTTCCATTTTTACAGCGGCGTTCTCTTACTAGAGCGTCAGCCTCCTAGTAAAAAACGCATGTTATAGGAAAATTTCAAATCAATACAAAGCGTCTTTTGAGTATAAAACTTTGTGTTTGTTTTTCCGTTTTCTGTTTTGTTTTGCAAAAAAACGCCCAATGTTTTATTCTTGACATATGCATTTGAATATGATTACTGTTCACAAATATCTGCATACAAAACAGAAAGATAGTTACTAAGAACTCAAAGAAACCGGTACAAAACCTAAATACCGACAGTTACCTCGTCTGTCATGGTACAAGGGGCAGAGACAGTTGAAAGCAAAGTCACTATCACATACAAGCCAGTGATACCTATATTCCCCACAGAGCCGAGACAACCAAGGTCCGACCTCCGTATCCCCAAGCAGGAATTCCTTCCCCAGCAGGTTCCTTCAGAAAGTTGATATCTGCATTCCCCAGCCGAGTTTTATAACCATGAGTAGTTTATAAAGCCATCTCCCGAGCAGAGTTTATTTCAATGACAACGGAAGCTCAATCTCCAACAGAGCTCTTCTCTACAGCAATGGAAGTTCATCCCCAGGTGAGTTTATTTCTCCAAATCAGTAGATCTTCCAACAGAGTATCTCTCTTCCCCACGGAGTCATTCCCCCGTAGGATTATTCTCAGACAGAGTCTCCTCCGGCAGAATGTTCTCAAGCAGAATGGATGTAAATCCCCAGCTAATCATCTTCGGTCACTATCCCTAGTGGAAACAAAGAAATCAACTCCTTATACTCTCCAGCAGCAGTCCAGGATTTATTTTCCCCAGCTAGAGAATATCACAATAGCATTGCATATCCATACATCATGGCATGTGCATACATATTATACAACACAATCTCATTTATTTTGAGAATATCATTACTCAATACATTCCATACATCATGACATTACATACGACTAACTCTTTACCTTTCAGGGAGAAATACAATCAAGTTCTCACAAGTTCTCTCTGGTTCAGTCAAACCGACACCAAGGTTTCTATTCTAGTTGAAGATATTCCAACACTTTTCAAGATTTTCTCTGGTTCAGTCAAACCGACACTAAGGTTTCTATTCCAGTTGAATATGTTCTAAGACTTTCATCTGGGTCAACCAAATCGCCGCTAAGATTCTCCTGATTTCTATGCCAGTCAAAGTTAATTCGAGACCTCTCTCGGGTTTAGTCAAATTGATACCAAGATTTCTCTCCCAGTTGAAGACAACTCGAGTTCTCTATTGTTCAGTCAAATTGATACTAAGATTTCTATTCCAGTTCAAAAGCTATGAAGCCCGGGAACTTACCAGATAATAGTCAACCAACAATACATCATACTGTGAAGCCTAGAGCATGATCAGATAACAATACAAAATACTACAAAGCCTGGAATCGACAAGATAGTGGTATATCTCAAATTCAAGCTATGAAGCCCAGAAATTGACCAGATAATATCTTAATTTCTCCAAATTATTGAAGCCTGGGGCACGACCAGATAATGGTATAAGACGCTGTGAAGTCTGGAGCACGACCAGATAGCGGCAAGAGACACTGTGAAACCTAGAGCAGGACCAGATAATAGTCTGAGGTACTGTGAAGCTTGGAATTAGACCAGATAGCAGTTTACTCGGCCAATTACTATTGAAGCCTGGAAACGACCGGATCTTAGTATGCCTTAAACTCAAGTTGAAACCCGGATGCGACTGGATAACCACTTAATTCCTTTTGTAGCCTAGAGCATGACCAAATAACAGTTTTTGAGATTTCAAAGCCTGGAGAACGACCAGATAGAAATTTTAATTTCATCTCCCCAGTAAGTAACTGTAAAACCTGGAGCACGACCAGATAGTTGTCAGTCTTATTATCCTTAGCAAATCATTGTAAGGCCTGAAGCACGACCAGATAGCAGTTCATTTTCATCTCCTCGACTAAGAGATGATTCCACAGTAAAGTAACGGACAACTGAAGTTCCTTAAATTCCATTTCTCCCAAGACAGAGACCAACATTCCTCAGCAGATTCCTCCTCAATGGCAAGAACAGGAATTCTCATCAAAGGAATATCTCGGGAAATCAACATCCTCTAGATGGCATCTTTAAGCCCATCTCCGACGATTCTCCGCCATCCAGATGGCATCTTTAAGCCCATCTTTGGTGACCTTCCATCATCTCCTCCAAATGGCATCAGTAAGCCCATTCTTAATACTACCTACACAGTCCAACACCATCTCAGACGAGTGCAAATTTCTGGGCACTCTAGTGTTCAATCATCTTCCACCTTCAGATTACGAAAGGCAGACAACCAATCTACATCCTCAAGTTTAAGAAGATTGAACATGGGCAGCTGTCGTACCCCAAAATTTTCCCTCTCATTTTACTCAACACATGCCCCTTGAGGTCCTCAACTAGCTCAAGGATGCCCAAGAGTTGACCAGACAAACTCTCTCCTAAGGCAATGTACCTCAAACTATGGTTTCACTCCTCATCGAGATGGTTGAAGTCCAAAGGTCCCAAATTCTATCCATGGTCCCAATATGTTCTCAAGATCATCCATGTCAAGTTTCATTCCTTGCACAAGAAGTTTGCTCAGTCAAATGCTCAGATGCCTAAAAATTAACTACACTAGGTCAAAAGTCAACTGTGGCACACATACAGTCAAACTTCAAGATTTTTGGTCAACATCAACATTTTGGAGAGATATCCATCATTTGATCAAGGGTTGATCATGATTCCTCAAGGAATGCCCCAAATTCAATCAAACTCAAAAGTTGCTAAATTAGAGTTTCTTAGGAAAAGTCAACCAAACTTTGACCAAGCATAACTTCTTCATACTTTATCAGAAATTTTCCATCTAAGGATCATTTTGAATAGTATGCAATTACCTATAACTCATATTCATCCCACAAGTTCAAAATATGCACTCATCAAAAGATATGAATTTCTACATTATAGGTCCTTTTGAAAAGTCAACAAAAACACCTTTTGGATCAAAGCTTATTACATGAACATGGAAGACCCAATTGAGATAAAACCAAAATGGTTGTTTAGGGGACATCCTAAGCATTCTAAAAAGTCCAAGAACACCTCTCTAGGGTTAAAATTGGAGGAGATATGCTTTGTCAAAGTTGACCTTTTTTGCAAAATTGCCAAAAGTCAAATGTGCTCAAAAATGCTTTTTTTGTCAAATGGGCCTAGCATTTCATGATTGCATCTTGTTTGTGACATGGTCCACGACCCAAATCAGCATCCACACATTATTTGCTTCGCTATTTTTTTTATTTTATTATTTGAAATTCAAATTAAATCAAATAAATGGAAAAAAATACAAAAAAGATTGATTTTGATGTGATTTCTTGTAGGAATCAAATCCAATTAGGCTGGCATATCAAATCAAATCGTGCAAGAGAAAATTAGAACAAAGATGGCATGATTAGGCCTATTTTTGAAACATATCATACAGGAGAAAAATCAAATCAAATCTTCATGATTAACAAAGATACAAAGCATTTTTGTTGACCTAATATGCCCTACTATATATGCAGAACATAACCAATGCACAAGAAAATGGATTAAAGTCGTGAGGAAGGAAGAACAAAACTAAAAAATTTGCAAGAAAGTGGTGGATCGTTCTTGGACCTAGAGGGTGATTCAAGCCATTCTAAGACTACCAATAGACTCCGAGACATCTCCAGAACGTGTCTCAATCAATTGCAAGCATTTTCACGTCTAGAATCGCGAGTTACAGACCCACGGTTTGCACATACCATCTTGAACTTGATTTTAAAATTTACGCATGATTAATCACTTTTAAGCATAGCAATGTGTTTGTACTGACATTTGGAATGTTTTTGTTTAAGTAATTTTGCATTTTGATGCCTGTATTCATAATTGCCATTTTTAGGGTTTATCTTGCAGTTTTAGGGTTTTTCCATACAGGCTAAATTGGCCCAAGAAAGGGGTATCATGATGTTCGTGGGTTCTAGGCAAATGGATTCATGTATTCACATTTCATTTATCATGCGTTTTGATGATTTTTGAAATTCACAGATTTATAGCTATGGAAAACTGTCTGTAGGTAAAGGTTTTATACCTAACACGACGGATGAGGAAGAAGAAGATATGTGGCACAACCCCATTGGCATGTTTAAATAAAACGCGCGTTTTTTATTTTTCTGTTTTATCCGGTTTGTTTGATATGATATATATTGTTTTTATTATACTAACAAATAAAACGCGTAGCCCACATGGCAAGGCGTACGTGGTATTGAGTGGGAGGACCTGGGTTCGAACCCAGGTCCAGGAATTTTCCTATTTTTCTGAATTCTTTGTTTCAGATCTAGCACGTTACACAGCTAAAGGTCCACCATGCAGCCAATGGATCATCTCCATCACCAATCCAACGTCCCACGAAGTAAGGTCCACGGTACACCATCACTAAGGACCAGCACTGGATCAAGCGTGGAAAGGGCTCAACAGCTCTTTGGGCCTTACAAATTCAACATCACACCCCCCTGAATTTCTCAACAATAAAGGCCCAATTTCTTTTCTTTTTATTTTCTTTTCTTTTTTAATTATTTCATTAATTATCCTTTTTTTTACAAAATAACCCAAAAAATCATTTTTTTCATAAAATCAAAAATCACAAAAACATCAAAAATCATTTTTTTCATAAAAATATTTTTTTAATTAATTAGTTTAATTAAATTAAGGAAATTTAATTCTTTCTTTTGTCATAATTTAAAATGATTAGACTTAGGGTTTAATTTTGTACATAATCTGATTTCTTCTTAAAAAAACTAACCTAAACATTTTTTTAATTAGATCTTTTAGGTTTTGCTAATTATTCTCGCATTTAATTCGCCGCACGCATTCTTTAATTTCCTTTTTATTATTATTGTAACTGCTTTGAGTTTGTAATAGTAATTATTGGTTTTGAGTTCCGAATCTTTATTTCCAGTCCAAGATAATTATGTATCTGCAAAATCCCTGTAATACCTAGGACTTTAACTTTCTCGCTTTAATTTCCGCAAACTATAAACTGCTTAGATAACTGTTAATAGGATTGTATGGAAAGACTAACCGAAATTTAATACAGTAGAAAACCCTAAATGTGCAAAGATAAATTAACTGAAAACATACACTTGCACATGCTCACTCCTAGGGTTTGCCCCACTCCGGTTGCCTTCGGTAAACGGTCATGAAGTATAGGGTTTGTTAGTGGTCGTCCTCTAGTCCCGAAATATCTAAAATTACCCATTCGGATGTTACCTCGGAAAAAGATCCTTAAGGATTTAGGATGATTACTAATATTTCCTAGCATTGCTTTTGTGATCGTACATGTCCCTTCGAATGTCCCTAAAAAAACTCCAACGACGATGCTACCTATTTCTCAATAATGGGATAGCATTGTCTAAAAGGAAAATGAACAGACTTTTTTCGAGTAGGTAGAAAATTCTTAAGTACTTGCTCAAATAAACAAAAACTTTTTTCACACCAACACTTTCCCAAACAAAGTTTTCAAAAACAACTTCGTAACACTCTTGAGGACAAAAACAAGGGTTAATACGAAGTAAAATAAAACTTTTAAAAAACAAGCGCACACAAGCAGTTTTCAAAATGAGCAAGTACCTAAGAGCCCGTGGAAAACCACGGATAGAAAGGGTGTTAACACCTTCCCTTTCTATAATCTACCCCCCGTACTCAGAAACATCTCGAAAAAGGTTTTTTCTGTTCTTTTTCCTTTTCCTGATTGGATAAAATAAAAGTCGATGGCGACTCTTGCTTACCGCGACATTTGTGAACAAAAAACGCAAACCAATATTAACAGTCAGTTCTGCCACCGTATCATAGGTGGTCACAAGCACTTGATTAACGAAAATTGAGAATTTTAAAGATGAACAAGGTGTCTTTTAATTGGCATCTTCAAAGGCTTCAATTGAGCACCTAAACCTCCTTCAAGCTTGCTTCAAATTTCCAAGCTTCGACTAGCATGTATTTTCCTTTGAAACAGCCTCCTTCGATCCAAAAGGGAAGGGCCTACTGTTGGTGCTCCTTTGATTCAGAAGTTAGTAGCTTCCTGTTGGCTTGTTTTGATTTATAGGGCGTTGGCTTCTTACTGGTTTCTTTCAATTCACAAGGCAGGAACTTCCTTCATGCCAGCAGGCACAAACCAATGGCCTCCTGCATACGTCCTTCGACTGCACCATTGGCTTTACATGCTTGCTAAATTCATAATGTAATGGTTACCTACATGTATGCTTCGATTGAGCAAGGGCCTCTCCAGGTTTGTCTTGATGACTACTTGCATGCAATCTTGATTCCTGCTTTGACTGGGCAGTATATCCCATGGAAAGTTTGTTTCAACACGCATAAGATTTACTTTGTTGGCCCATTCAAAGGAATTGCAAGGGATGCATACAAAAGATGCATGTGGTCCCTTCAAAAGAGCACACACATTGGTTCAAAATGAAGGATACACATATTGCTAGCCAAAATGAAAGAGAGGTATGCAAACATGCTGGTTGGCCCAAAATCCCACATATTGCCATACTCAAGTTTCCTGCACAAGCATTCTGAAGGAAGCTTCGATTATCCTGGAAATAGTTTTTTGTTAGGGCTCAATCGAAGAAGCCCCAATGATGATATTTGATCCATTAGAAGGACACACCTTGGTCGCCCATTCAAAGAGGGAACAAAACATACATATGAAAGACACTTTAAAAGTCCATTCGAAGGAGGCAACTAAAGGCCCATTCGAAGGGTACACAAATAGTCCATTCAAAAGACCCCTTCGAAGGAGGAAACCAAAGGCCCATTCGAAGGGTACATAAAAGGTTCATTCAAAAGACCCATTCTAAGGATATATAAGAGGTCCAATCGAAGGGAAAAGACTGGAGGTATTCAAAAGCCAAAATTGTCCACATTCATTCAAATTTAAAAAAGAGACAAGTTTCCATGACTTTGGAAAAGTTACAAAACATCATTCATGGCTTTGAAAACACTTGTTTATGGCAGTTTAAACCTTTGTTCTCTTGTCCCCTCCATCCCCTCTATATAAAGAACACACTAGCAAGCTCCAAGGGAGGCTGGACACAACCGGGGAGAGAGTCACATGAAATTAAAAACACATTCTTGGAGATTTCCCGAAGCTTCTCCAATCATCCCCAGCCTTTAATCAAGTATCCCCATATCCAAAAGTGTCAAATTGAAGCAATCCTTAAACAAGGGTGTCCACGCCTGAAACCACATATTCATACATCACCATTTATAAGAGCTGGTAAAAGATCAAACTTTACATTTGCATGATACATTAACACTTGTAATTCATTAGATTTGGATTCAAGATTAAGAACCTGGGTTCGACATCCAGGTCTATATTTGTTTTGTTTCTAACGCTTGTACTGTAGACCAAGCCTGAGCAGACCATCGCGCACAGGATCAAAGGACCTGGGTTCGACACCCAGGTCCTACATCTTTATTTGGCTAATATTTATCTTACAGATTCAAATCGAAAGGCAGCATCCACCCTTGGATCGAAAGACAATCATCCTTCATTGGATCAAAGTCTACCTTTTTTCCTCTGGATCGGAAGCCACCTTCCTCTGGATCGAAGGCCACTTACTTCCTCTGAATCGAAGCCCCCACCTCTCACTGGATCGAAGGATGCCCCCCTTTGTATTTTTTTTATTTCTTTATTGACTTCTTTTTTATTTTAACATTAAAATCAAAATTACAAAAAAACATTAGGCTAGTGTTTTATTAATCAAATTAGATTCTATTAATTAACTAATTATTTTAACCTTTCTTGAAATTAAAATTAAATAGACTTTGGTTGTATTTTCTTAAAATAAAACAAAACAAACAAAAAGATTTCTCTTCCTTAGGATTTAGACGTCCCTGTTAATTTTTTTCCGCATTTATTTACTTTCTCATTTTTCATCTTATTGTAACTGCTTCCCAGTTTGTATAGTAACTAGGACTTTACTTTTCCCATTTTTATAATGTACCTCTCACAAAGCCATATAATAGCGTAGAATTTACCTTCCCGCACTTACATTTCTACACTTTAAATTCATGTATATATATTAACTATTAGTAATTATGCTTGCATGGAAAGACTAATAATTAAACACTAGCAAACTTAACAAAAAGACAAATATAACTGAAACATAATACACTTGCGCATATACACCTCTAGGGTACCCCACTTTGGTTGCCTTCGGAAATAAAACTGTCATGTCCCTCGAGACAGGGACGCTTTAGCAAAGACCCATAAATCAAAAAATCATAGTCCCTCGATGATCCTACAATTGCCTTTCGATAAATGATCTAGTCCCTAAACAGAAATTGCTAAAGCGTCTCTACATTGTTGCCTTTAGGACTGTATGTCCCTTAGGATGTCCCTCATACATCCAACAATGGGGCTTCTTATCAATCAATGGTGAGGTAGCAACATCTAAAGGAGGAGGAAAAGAATATTAGACCTTTTTGAGTAGGTAGGATGCTCATAGTTGCTCTCTTGCTCAAAATAAAAAAACATTTACACACCAACACTTTCAATTGAAACATTTTCAAAAGTCAAACCCCTTTGTACGCATTCTTATAGAGACGAGAATCATTACAAAGGCACTTTTCCAAAATCACTTTCAAAAACATTTTCCACAAACACTCCTTTAAACTATTTTCAAAACCAACAATTTGTACGCATTCTTTTAGAGACGGAATCATTACAAAGACGTTTTCAAAATATTTTCAAACCCACACCACAAAGCACATTTTCAAAAAAAATCAAATTGAACTAGTAAGCAACTAAGAGCCCGTAGAGAACTACGGATGGAAAGGGTGATAACACCTTCCCTTTCCATAATCTACCCCCCCTTCCTCAGAAAATCTCGAAAAGGTCTTTTTATGTTCTTTTCACCCTTTACTTAATTTGGATAAAAGAAAAGTTGGTGGCTACTCTTGCTTACTGCAACGTTTGCAAACAAAAATACAAAACCAGTATTAAAAGTCGGTTCTGCCACCGTATCACAGAAATGGCGGCTCTGCTGGGGATAAGGCAAAAATGGGGTTACCTTAGAGCTTAGTTCATTTTAAAATTGCTTTCATTATGTTTTTTATGCTTTACTTTTGAGGTTTTTTTGGGGTTGCTATTATAAATCCTACACCCGAATTTGGGGCACCTTATTAGGTAAGTAGCAACAAATCATGGAAGTTATACGGTGTAGACCAATATGGACAATGTGATAGCTACATTAGCGTGATACTTTGGTTTGTACTAATGTTCCTTGAGTCAGTCATGGATAAAATTAGGCTTCTTTAGTGTCATTAAGCACTAACTGACCTTTAGAACCTTTAATTGACTCATCCTAATCCATTAGAAAGTAGTGAGATGGTCGGCTTTGGTTCCGACCGAAGATTGGTTGATACTCGATACTACACTCATTGAGACTAGAATTTTGGGATATTTTGGCCATAATACGTCGGTGCTTGAGCTAGAACAATACCTAAAAGAAAGGTCAGTGATATGAGACTCCTTAGAACCCGATTACTATTAATAGGACAGGTTGAGCCAATTGAAACTTCAAGAGGGTACTTACCCGTGAACCCCATGAAAGCCTGAACCTAAGGCTGCTTGTGTGACTTGTTTCCCTTCATTATCTAACAACTTGAACTCATTGCAGGGCTTCTTTTTTTGCAGGACCTTGTTTGTATACATTATCCAATAAACTGGTTTTCCTGCAAGACATACTTGTCTTCATCACCCTGCAATTTTTCTTGACGCATAGCATACACATCATAACATCATGCCATAAGATTTCCTTAACCATTTCAAGGATCTCAAGGGCCGCTGATGCAGGTTATGATAAAGTAAACGTATAGCAAGGGGAAAGGGGATTTATTTTCCTCTAACCAATGCCTTCAAAAACCAAACTACAACAACTTGAGTCAGGGGTGATGACCCACTCGACATGGTGAGCTTGACTCTCGTAGAAGGACATTCAACAATATGAAGTTCTTCAAGCAAAGTTGTAGTCAACTCCTAACATCTTCTTGTGTTTACCCCGCGAGACCCTTGAAAACATAGCATAAGAATATCATACATATCATTGCATAAAAAAGTTTCAAGACAAGCTTCTTATCCCTTCGCTGTTTATTTCAGCAAAAGATATGGCTCTCGAACAAACAGTGAAGGATCTCCAAGCACAAAACGCTCAGTTTCAGCAAATGTTCATGGCTCTGACTAAGGGGTAAGAAGAATTTAAATCTCTCGTCATTAAAGATAAGAAGAAGAAGAAGGCAAAGAAACTAAATGGTGTTTTAAATTTAGGAAGAAGACTCAGAGAACCAGCCAAGAGAGCTCTAGATCTCACAACTCCATCAAATGAAGGGGATAATCATGAAGATGATAACAATCCAGGGATTGATGAAGATGAAACTGATTACTCTGAGGAGCAATATCCTCCTGCTGATGATAAATACAAACAGCTGGAGGATCTTCTCAATGCTAAGGAGATTCAACAGATACCTGGCTTAGGCTTTGAAGAATTAGGGTTGGTTTCTGGCGTGATCATCCCACCAAAATTCAAGGTTCCCACATTTGCCAAATATGACGAGGTTTCTTGTCTTAAACTTTGTTTGAGATCATATATCAGAAAGATACAGCCTCACACAGTTGTCCGGAAGTTATGGGTCCATTTCTTCCAAGAAAGTTTGGCTGGCACTCAACTGGAGTGGTTCTATCAGCTAGAAGGAACTGACATCCATACCTGGGAAGACTTGGCCTCTTCTTTCTACAAGTAGTACCAAAAAATGCTGACCTCGGTCCAACTCGTACACAACTTCAAAGCATGTCTATGGGTTCTAGCGAAGGCTTCAAGGAATATGCCCATAAATGGAGGGATCTAGCTGGTAGGGTACAACCCCCTCTGAAAGATCGTGAAATGGTAGACATGTTCATGGGCACTCTAACATGCCGGTTCTTTAACCTGCTGATTGGGAGTTCTTAATCCAATTTTACAGAGATGGTTATGACTGAGGAAAGGATCGAAAATGGTATCAAGAGTGGGAATATTCCAATGGCTTCATCCTCTAACCTTGAGAGGAAGCCATTTAGTGGTAAAAAAGAATCTAAACCCTAAACCCTAAATTTTAGGGTTTAGATTAGAAAAATAACAAAATGCACACGCATGGGATCAAACCCAGGACGTGTGCATCAAAGACATGCCTCCCAACCATATGCGCTGGATTTATTAGTTGTAAACATAATAAACAAATAAAATAAAAATCCAAATCAAGTATCCTTCCATAAAAACGCGCGAAATTTGAATGGACTAATCACGCCTTGACACACATCATCTTCTTCCTTGGACCGTTGTTTTAGGTAAAACACTTTTACCCACGGACGTTTGTTCATGGCTATAACCCTGTTCATCTAAAAAATTATGTACAGGAAAGATAAATTAACTTGGTGACCATGAATCAACTGGGCATGAAGCCCTGATCATCATGATACCTATTATCAAACCTAATTTTGCCTAGGTTAAAAACCCCAAAACGAAGCTCGAAACCCTAACTATGGCATATTGCAATTCCTGTGCTATAAATGCAATTAAATGGTACCAATAGCTTGCAAACAAGATGATGAAAAAGAATATATGATTAGAATAGCTTTATGATACGTAAAACATGGTAAACGATTTTGAGTTCTTAGTGAAAACCGTAGTGGGTCATGGGCACGATTTCAGGTGTTTTGAAGCTTGAGGATGGGTGGAATAACTTCCTGAGACGCCAGGAGTGTATTGCTGGCCTTGAACTGCTTTGAATCACCCTGTAGAAGGAAATCCGACCCCCACTTTTTGCCCAAAAATTGAATTTTGTTCTTGCTGTTTCACGCCTTCAACCCTTGTCCTCTTGATCTGGAATTATTACGCACTTATAGTAGACTGAATTAGATCAACAAAATTGTATCATATCTTTGAGAATTATGAAAATTGTATTTGATTTGCTTCTTGTATGATATCTTTCCAAAACTTTCCTCAATCCAATCTTTTTCAACCCTAATGACCTTTGCACAAATTGATCATCATGCTAGCTGTACATGGACTCCAAATGTGCACAAAAATCTCAAGATTCGATTTTTTTTCATTATTTTACCATTTAATTTGATTTATTTTTATTTAAATGAATAAAAAAATCAAAATAAATGATAAAAATAATAAAATAATAGGTGGAAAAGCTCAGGGGTCGTGGGTCCTACTAGAAACATGTTTCAAGCAAGAAAACATGGGCCCCTTTGGAAAAAATGAAAGTTTGATCAATGTTGCCTTTGATGGGTTGTAGGGAATTGTATCCTCTTAAAATGAGCCTTTGATGGGAAATTTCTGATAAAGTATGAAGAAGTTATGCCTGGTCAAAGTTGGGTTGACTTTTACTGAGAAACCCTAATTTAGCAACTTTTGGGTTTTGATGAATTTGGAGCATTCCTTGAGGAATCATGATCAACCCTTGATCAAATGATGGATATAACTTTAAAATGTTGATGTTGACCAAAAATATTGAGTTTTGATTGTATGTGGGCCACAGTTGACTTTTGACCTAGTATAGTCGATTCTCAAGCATCTAAGCAGTTGACTTAGCAAACTTCTTATGCAACACATGAAACTTGACATGTAGGGTCTTGAGAACATATTAAGACCATGGAGAGCATATGAGACCTTTGTGGTCCACCCATCTTGATGAAAATAGAAACCCTAATTTAGGGTACACTACCTTAGGGGAGAGTTTGTCTGGTCAACTCATGGGCAACCTTTGGAAAATTGAAGATCTCAACGGACATGTATTGAGTAACAATGAGAGGGACAATTTTGGGGTACAACAGCTGCCCCTGTTCAATCTTCTTAAACCTGAGGATGTAGATTGGTTGTTCTGCCTTTCGTGATCTGAAGGTGAAAGATGATTGAACACTAGAGTGCCCATAAATTTGCACTCGCATGAAGTGGCCCTTGATTTGTGATATCAGGAATGGGATCACAGATGCCATTTGGAGGTTGATGATAGAAGATTGTCAGAGATGGGCTTAAAGATGCCATCCTGGATAATGTGGATTTCCTGAGATATTCCTTTGATGAGAACCCCTGCTCCTGTCGTTGAGGAGAAATCTGCTGAGGAATGTTGGTATCTGTTTTGGAAGAAATAGAATTTTGGGAGCTTCAGTTGTCCGTTACTCTACTGGGGAATTAACTCCGGAGTTGAACTACATATCTGGTTAGTGTACATGATGCACTACGACTTACTGGGGAAACGCGAAACCAGTCGAGTTTGATCAGGCCCAGGTCTTACAGTGTTGTGGGCTGCTGTCTAGAGATAAGAGGGAAGGAACCTGGATAGTAGGGTTACTTTGATATGAAAATCCTGGATAGTAGGGCTGTGAGAAGGAACCTGGGTTGTAGGGTTACTTCGATATGAAATCCTGGATAGTATGGCTGTGAGAAGGAACCTGGGTTGTAGGGTTACTTTGTGATAAGTTCGTGTAGAACTTCAAAAGGAACCTGGGTGAGGTTACTTTGATATGACAACCTGGGTAAGGTTGTTTCGTGAGGAGTTTGGGTAAAACTGCAGCGGGAACCTGGGTAAGGTTACTTTGAGGTAAGTTTGTCTAAAACTTTAAAAGGAACCTGGGTAAGGTTATAAGTTTGTGTAAAACTTCAGAATGAACCGGGTTAAGGTTATAAGTTTGTGTAAAACTTCAGAAAGAACCGAGGTAATGTTATAAGTTTGTGTAAAACTTCAAAAAGAACCGGGGTAAGGTTATAAGTTTGTGTAAAACTTCAGGATAAACCGTGGTAGGGTTATAAGTTTGTGTAAAACTTCAGAAAGAACTGGGGTAAGGTTATAAGTTTGTGTAAAACTTCAGAAAGAACCAGGGTAAGGTTATAAGTTTGTGTAAAATTTCAGGATAAACCGGGGTAGGGTTATAAGTTCGTGTAAAACTTCAGGAGGAACCTGGGTAAGGTTACCTTGTTATGATAATGTATATTAGTTGACCCGTTTGATTTCGGGAACTGAGTTTCCATTAGTTTTCCGTATATGTGATTTGTATAACTGCTGGATTCATTGAAGCTAATTGTCTTTTCCTGAAAAATATCAGGGTTAGTTATATGAGATGCATGTAATGCAGGGCGAGATGATGTTCTCAAAATAAATGAGATTATGCTGTATATGATATGTATGCGTATGTCATGATGTATGTTCATGAAATGTTGTCGGGGTATGCTTCCGCCTGGGAAAAAAAATCCCTGACTATTGCTGGAGATTCGCAAATATTCTGTCAGGAAGAGGTGTTGGAGAAGTAACTCTGAGTACCGGACTCTGGGGGAAGAGATACTTTGTTGGTAGTCCTGCTGATCTGGAGGAATAAACTCAGTTAGGGGTGAAATCCCGTTGCTAGAAGTGATAAGCTCTATTGGAGATTGAGCTTCTATATCTGTGGAAATAGACTCCTCTTGGGGAATGAAATTTATTTACTCGCCTGCGATTACGAACCTCGGTTGGGGATAGTTATGTCATGTTTCAGGAAAGCTGACATCAACGCCTTTGGATATTTTTACTCTGTGGGGAGTGCGCATACCAATAATTAAGTTCCCAAGCATGACTCTATCCCGATACCTGCAGGTCAAAGTGACTGTAGGGTTCGGTACTTCTTATTTTCCCTGTTTCTAGAATTACGAGTAATTGTCTTTTGTTTCTTATGCAAATATTTATGAGCAGCAATCATTTTCAAATTCATATATCAAAAATAAATCATTGGACGTTCTTGCAAAACAAAACAGAAAAAGAAAAAGAAACAAATTGAAGTTTTGTAAAAATGACTTGTATTGATTTTGAAATTGGCCTGTAATAGGCGTTTTGTACAAACAGGATGACGTCCTAGTAAGAGAACTCCCCCGAAATATAGAAATTATACAATTCGTGTAAAAGAGAGAAAACAGCTATGTGAAACAACTCCATTGGGTTCCAACTCTACTATTGTCTTTATATCCTCAAGCATCTCATCACTTTTCTACTTGGCCGAAGGTTGATCGGATTGATTGGCGCCGTCTGAGCTTGATAGCTGATACCCGAAGTCTGGTCGCAAGATGATCCAAATGAGATGTAGTGATACGCTTCAATCCCTAACTTTTGCCTGGATTACCCTTTCAAGTTTTCAATCCACCGGAATACCCTTTTTTTTCCTAAGCCGCCTTTTCAGGTTTTCGACTTGCCAGGTGTACAAATTTTTTCATTTTCATCCCTTACTTTTGCCTGAACCCTTTTGGTCCTACGGGAAGCCCTTATTTTTGCCTAGGCCAGTCGACCTAGCGGGTCTTTGATTATGCATAGTATCTTTTCACTATGTCTTCATTGACAGGGTGAGGAAGGTAGTCACCATCCATGTTGGTTAGAATCATAGCTCCTCCCGAGAAAATGTTCTTAACCATAAATGGCCCTTCGTACGTGGGAGTCCATTTGCCCCTAGGGTCACCTTGCGGCAGTATGATGCGTTTGATCACCAGATCCCCGACTTGATATTCTTGACACCTGACTTTCTTGTTAAAAGCCTTAATCATTCGCTTTTGATACGTCTGACCATGGTTGATAGTAGTAAGTCTCTTTTCATCGATTAGATTTAGTTGATCAAGCCGGGTTTGGATCCAGTCGTCTTTGTTCAAACCTGCATCCTTCATAATTCTAAGAGAAGGTATCTAGACTTCGATGGGTAGGACTGCCTCCATGCCATATACCAGGGAGTAGGGTGTTACCCCTGTTGACGTCCGTGCTAAGGTACAGTACCCATGAATAGCGAATGGTAACATCTCATGCCAGTATTTATATGTCACCGTCATTTTCTGCACAATCTTCTTGATGTTCTTTATTAGCTGCTTCAACAACCCTATTCATCTTCGGCCGGTAGGGAGAAGAGTTATGATGTTGTATCTTGAACTGTTTATAGAGCTCGAAGATCATTGTGTTGTTGAGATTCGTACCATTGTCAGTGATAATTCTCTCTGGTACACAGTATCGACAAATCAGGTTGTGTCGGATAAACCGCGCCACGTTGTTCTTGGTTACTGTAGACAAGGAAGTTGCATCAACCAACTTCGTGAAGTAATCAATGGCTACCAGAATGAAACGATGCCCGTTAGACTCAGTAGGTCTGATCTCGCCGATCATGTCGATGCCCCACATCGCAAAGGGCCAAGGAGCTTTCAGGACATTTAAGGGGACCAGAGACACTTGCATCTTATCAGCGTAGATTTGGCACTTATGACAAGTTCGAGAGTGCTGATAACAATCAACTTCCATAGTGGACCAGTAGTATCCTGCCCGTAGGATCTTCTTAGCCATGGTATGTCCACTAGAATGGGTTCCGAAAGTGCCTCCATATAGATCTGTCATGATCTTCTCTGCTTCGCTCTTGTCTACACACCGTAGTAGTGTTGAGTCATGGTTGAGTTTATAGAGGATCCCATTACTGGGGAAGAATTTTGCAGCAAACCTTCTCAGAAACTTCTTATCATTGACAGATGCCCCTTCAGGATACTCCTGAGCCTCGAGATACCTTTTGACTTTGTGAAACCAGGGTTTGTCTGCCACTTCTTCAGTATCGATCTCACAACAGTGTGTTGGTTCATCTAACCTCTCAATGGTAATCTGGGGAGATTCATTGTCCCACCTAACCTTGAACATAGAAGACATGGTAGCTAGCGCGTCCGCTAACCGGTTCTCCTCTCGTGGGAATTGTTCGAAGGTTACCTCCTCAAAGTGTGGGAGCAATGCCAGTACATATTATTTGTAAGGAATAATATTTGGGTGCTTCATATCCCACCCCCCTTTGATATGAATAATCACCATGGAGGAATCCGCGAATACACTTAAAAACTTAATCCTCGGGTCAATAGCAGCTCGAAGTCACACGATACATGCTTCATACTCCGCCATATTGTTTGTGCAGTTGAAACATAAGTAGGCAGTGATCGAAGTATAATATCCCTCAGGAGATATTATTACAACGTCAATGCTGTTACCCAGCGCGTTTGAGGCTCCATCAAAATACATAGACCATCGGGATCCCTCTTCAGGTCCTTCATCTGGTCCAGGTTCTTCGTAGTCAGTCACAAACATAATATTCTCATCCGGGAACTCAAAATTCATAGACTGGTAGTCATCCATGGCCTGATGAGCCAAATGATCAGCCAATACACTCCCCTTTATTGCTTTTTGGGTCGTATATTGTATGTCGTATTCGGTTAAGATCATTTGCCACCTTGCTATCCTTCCGGAGAGAGCGGGCTTCCCGAAAATGTATTTGATCGGATCCATCTTTGATATCAACAAAGTAGTGTGAGTCAGCATATACTGTTTCAGCCGGCGAGCAGCCCATGCCAAAGCGCAACAAGTTTTCTCGAGCAATGAGTATCGGGTCTCTCAATCGGTAAACTTTTTGCTAAGGTAGTAAATGGCGTGCTCTTTTCGGCCAGACTCGTCATGCTGCCCCATCACACACCCCATTGAATTGTCTAGCACTGCCAAGTATAATATCAAAGCTCTTTCTTCAACTGGAGGCATCATAATTGGCGCTTCTTAAAGGTATTCTTTGATTCTTTTGAAAGCGGTCTGGCATTCATCATTCCACTTTACAACTTGATCTTTCTTCAGAAGCTTGAAGATTGGCTCACAAGTAGCAGTCAGATGTGAAATGAACCTGGCGATGTAATTCATACGTCCCAGGAAACCTGTAACTTCCTTCTCTATACGGGGAACCGACATCTCTTGTATAGCTTTTACCTTCGCAGGGTCTGCCTGAATACCCTTGTCACTGACGATAAAACCCAGAAGCTTACCAGACCTTACCCCAAAGGTAAACTTATTCGGATTCAACCTCAGCTTATACATCTTCAATCTGTCAAAAAATTTCTGGAGATGATCAAGATGCTATTCCTCAGTCTGAGACCTGGCTATCATATCATCAACATAAACTTTGATCTCGTGGTGAATCATGTCGTGGAACAAAGCGACCATGGCGCGCTGATAGGTTGCCCCAGCGTTCTTTAGCCCAAAAGGCATCACCCAGTAGTAAAAGGTGGCCCATTATGTAACGAAGGTTGTCTTCTCCATGTCTTCAGGAAACATCTTGATCGGGTTGTAGCCATAGAAACCATCCATGAAGGAGAAGATTTTATGCTGCACGGTGTTGTCGACCAGAACATCAATGTGAGGAAGAGGGAAATCATCCATGGGGCTTGCCCTGTTCAGATCTTTGTAATCCACACACATCCGTACCTTACTGTCCTTTTTAGGTACCGGAACGACGTTAGCAACCCACTGCGGATAGGAAGTGACAGCTAAGAATCCTGCGTTGAACTGCTTCATGACCACTTCCTTAATTTTCTCTAACATTTCGGGACGCATACGACGGACCTTCTGCTTAACCGGAGGATAGTCTTCTTTAGTCGGCAGGTGATGTACCACAATATCAGTGTCTAAACTAGGCATGTCTTCGTAGGACCAGGCGAAGATCTCAACATAGTCGTGCAGCACCTGTATCAACCTCTATTTGACGCTAAGATCCAGATTTGCACCTATTTTAACCTCTATTATGTCTTTCTTAGTACCCAAAATCACTGCCTCAACTGACTCTTCATGAGGCTGTATGGCCCTTTCTTCCTGTTGTAGTAGTCTAGCAAGTTCTCCAGACACCTCATAATCATCCTCACCTTCGTCCTCGGCTTGGTTGATCGGATTTTTGAATTCATAACTAGCAATAGCAGAGCTGTTATTAATGGGATCCATAGTGGATATGGATCTGCATTATGATACGTGAGTGTGTGTAAGAGAATAGATGTTTTGATTAAATGAAAAGCAGAAAGGAAAAACAAGGAGCCGAAAATTTGTATGCAAGAAACGTCCAATGCTTTATTAATGATTATGAACTGACAAATAATCACCCTCACAAGCAAAGCCGAGGTGCCTCGGGCAAGGCACCGGGCCGTAAAGTTTCAAATTGTTTATTACAAATCTTAAAACAAAAAAGGTTAATTACTACGGAATAAAAGAAACAGGTATGAAGTCCCTAGCCGTCCAGTTACTCGGTCCACCATTGGTAGTTGGGTAGATCCAGTCGTCAATGTCCGAGTCCTCTTCACTATCTTCAATGGCATTAATTCCTCGATTACTGATGGGTAGGGGAGGTCCTCCAGCCCGAGCGCGTCTAACAACCCTTTGAGCTCCTGTAGTGAAGCCCAAACCAAATTTGTCAGTTTTATGAGTGAAATCAGGGAGCTGACCCCAATTGGCACACCCACCTTCTTCAACCACGGCCTTGGCGTCCTTGAGAGAAGCCATCTTCAAAGGAGGTTTGTTGCTGGTAGTTTCAGTCGAAGCCAAGATCTGAGGGACCTCTTCAAAATTCTGACAAGGGGTTTCGATGAATTCCCCATCCATCTCTACGTAGCGGAAGGAGTTGAGGTGACTCACCATATATTCTTCTTCACCCCGCACTGTGATAATTTTTCCTTTTACTGGGTACTTCAGCATTTGGTGGAGTATGGTGGTGACTGCCCCAGCCTCGTGGATCCAAGGACGACCCAACAAACAAGAATACGACGGCTTGATATCCATCACATAGAAAGTGGACCCAAAAGTCTGAGAACCCACTTTGATAGGGATGTCCACCTCCCCGTGCACCGTTCTCTTCGATCCGTCAAAAGCCCTTACCAAAATGTTACTAGGCTTAAGAGTTAGACCCTCGCAAACCAAACGGTCCAACGCCTTCTTCGGCATAACATTCAGTGAAAACCCAATATCTACCAGCACATGAGCCATAGTGGTGCCCCTGAATTCAATCGAGACATGCATAGCATCATTATGCTTCCTTCCCTTTGGTGTCAAATTCGCATCTGAAAAGCCCATCCCATTATCAGTAGTCAGGATGGCCATACAGTCTTTGAACTGATCAGCAGAAGTTTCTTGTGGCACATGCACTGTTTTGAGGAATGCAATTAAAGCCTTCGCATGGGCTTTAGAACACAACAACAAAGATAACATGGATATCTTTGATAGGGTCTGCCCCAGCTGCTCGACCATATTGTAGTCTCTTTTCTTAATGATTTTCAGTATTTCCTCTATTTTTTGCTTAGAAGCTTCCATAACGATTTTCTTAGGCGCCTCCGTCCGAGCAGGCTCACCTACAACCTCTTTTCCGTGGGTATCAGGCGATTCTCCAACAGGGGTAAGAACAAGAACAGTAGTTGATGTACTAGCAGGAACAACAGATGTAATGACAATAGGCTGGTTAACAGTCTTAGGGGAAATCTCGGGAGAGAAGACCCTTCCACTTCGGGTGATTTTGCTGGTTCCGAAAATGTTATCAATATCAAGATCATCTTCTTTATATTTCAGATCTTGTTTGATGCCATGATAGTACACATAGGCACCATAATGCCAGGGGACAGCTTTATCGGAGACATACGGGACAGGACTAGGAACAGTGATTATCAATGGATCAATTCTTGGAGCAAATGTAATCCTAACAAGTCTTCTCGAAGAAACCTTGGAAGGATTGGCGGAAATGGTTATAATGGCAATGTCTTTAACTGGAACAACAGGAACCATAGTTTTCTCAAACAGAATTTCTTTGCTATCTATCAAGCGTTGGACACCTAATTTCAGCAAACGGCAACCGGAAGGTAGAAGCGAACACATGTGGCAACCTTTACCATAACCTGGAAATAAACTGGCCAACAACAAATTCTTTTTGACAGTCATGAGAGGAGTAGAAACTTTATCAACAGAGGTAACAAACAAATCAGTATCAATAGCATTAACTCGACGACCATGTTTAGGCATGGGAGTAGTTATGACATTTGGCTACTACGGAGCATCAAAATCTATCTCCTTGGCTTCAAGCAAGTCTTGTACTTTGTTTCTCATAGCCCAGAAGTCATTTGTATCGTGGCCAGGACTCTCAGAATGATAGGCACACTGGGTATTTGGATTATATCGGGGAGATGTAGTATTTGTATTCTTGGGAGCCTCTCTCAAGGTTGCCAAGTTAGATCTTAGCAAGTGAGGTAGAAATTCAACTAATGTCATGTTGATGCGGGTAAACTGTCGTTGTGGTGTTTCCACCCTTTGTTGATTATTGCATTGTGGAGCAGCTGTAGGTCTAGGTATCATCACGGAACTTACTGTCTGACGTTGTTCAGCCCTGTTCTTCCCCCTTGGGCTATAGACGGCACTGGCTTCCTTCTTACCAGCAAAATGATTCTTTACTGAACTTGGCGAAGCATCCTTCTGTATTTTTCCGCTTCGAATCCCAGCCTCTACTCTCTCTCCAGTTAAAATAAGCTCGATGAAACCAGCTGACGAGCTGCCAATCAAATGATTGAAAAATGGACCAGATAGCGTCCCTAAAAACATATCAACCAACTCCCTATCAGACAACGGGGGTTGAACTCTCCCAGCCAAGTCTCTTCATTTTTGGGCATAATCTTTAAATCCTTCAGTTGCACCCATGGACATACTCTGGAGTTGAGTACGAGTGGGAGCAAGGTCAGCATTGTATTGATACTGCCTGTAGAAAGCAGCAGCAAGATCTTCCCAATTTCGGACATTGTCTCCCTCCAACTTGTAGAACCATTCAAGCTGAGTCCCTGACAAACTATCTTGAAATAAATGCACCCACATATTTCTATCAGTTGTGTGGGGCTAAATCTTCCTGACATAAGAGCGGAGATGGAGCTTTGGGTAGGACACCCCATCATACTTGGCAAAAACTGGAGCTTTGAACTTCTGCGGGATGACCACTCCTGACACCAATCCCAATTCTTTGAAATCTAATCCAGGTATCCTCTGAACATCCATGGCACTCAGACGGTCTTCTAACTTCTTGTATCTATCCTCAGCAGGAGGATATTGCTCATCATTATAATCAGTATTATTGTCAGAGACTGCAAGATAGGATCCTTCTCTCCTTCTTGGTTCTCCCCTTCCTTAGATGAAGAGGTCAGGTCGAATCGTCGCTTCAACCGCTCTCCAAACCTTTTCCCATGTTCAAAATACCGGTAACCTTCTTCTTTTTCTTCCTCTCCTTCAAAATGAGGGCTTTCAAATCCTCCTGCCCCTTTTCCAGACTGATAAACATTTGTTGGAACTGGGCGTTCTGTGCCTGCAGGTCCTTAATGCTTTGTTCAGAAGACATTTCTGCTGAAATAAATAGCGAATGAGATGAGAAACCTGTAATGGTACCTGTAATGATGTGTATGATAATGGTATGCTCATGCAATGATTTCAAAGACCTCGGAAAATTTAAATTTGCGAACCAAAAATAAACAAAAACTTTATTAGCTAAAATTGAAGTTCAAATGCCTTTAAGGCGTTACAATTAAAAATAAAGCTAAAACTAGAAAGAAAAATCAAAATTCCCATGGATGCTTCCTCTTTGCGCCGAGATAATCATTCAATCCTTTTTCCTCATGCAACTGCTTTGTGAGCTCTAAGAATTTCCTCTCCTGAGCATGGAACTGATCCCTGTAAGCATCCTTCTCTTTCATCAACTGAATCCAAGACCTCTATAATTCCCCCAGATCCGTGGGTATGTAAGGATAGAGAATCGTGTAAGGAATGCCTTCTTCAGTAGTGGATTCCACAATCACTGGCAAAACAGCCACGTAGGGCATCATAAGCTGCTGAGCACGAGCTCACACCCATTGTAGATAAGGTTCCATTGGAATGGAAGTCTTTAGCCCAAAAGCCCTGACGCTCGATCTATTTACCATTCCCCAAGCTCATACGAACCTCCGACGATACCTTTGAATATCCTCCTCATAGTTGAACATGATGCCTTCAATTAGTAACTCATGGGGACCATCCCTTCGAGTGTGACCAAATTGTCGCAGAGCTAAACAAGGACTGTAGGTTCTACCCCCTAATACTAAGCAGTGGGACATTAGGGTACTCCCCGCATCGGTCAATGATAGCAATGTTTTCCATAAATCGAGAACACTAAAATATTTGTATGGGCGAGTGACATTATCCTTTGTGACCAAACCAGACCTTCTTCATTCTTTAGTATAGACTTAGGGAGGTGATAAATAAACCACCTCGACAATAATGGCATGCAGCACATAAGAATCCCTCTTCTCCTCATGGTAAGAGTATGAAGAGTACGCAAAATATCTCCGAGCAAGGTAGGGACCGGGTTGCGAGAGAGAAAGATCTTGATAGCATTCACATCTACGAATGAGTCTGATTTAGGGAAGTGAACTAAACCATAGATAAGAAGATCCAAGACCTCCTCAAAAGCCTGAAAATCCATATTATTTCAAAATAGATGGGCTTTGTCTATCAGAAACTTATCTAGAAAACCCTTGACTCTGCTTCTAGTTTCCTAATTAGATACCACGTCGGCCCGTTTCAGATGTAAAGATAAGGCAATAACTTCTTGCTTAGGAACTTCTTCTAGACCTGTGAATGGTACCTGTTCAAGAATAGGTATATCCAATAGCTGAGATAATTCATCCAAGGTAGGCACCAACTGATATTCTGGAAAGGTGAAGCAGTGGTGCTTGGGATTGAAGAACTGAAAAAGTACACTCATCATCTTTTCATCAATGTTTTAAGTAACCAAGTTGAGAAGTTAACCATGTCTTTTAGTGAACGTAGAAGTTTTAGAAACCCTTGATGCTAGCTCTTTGATTTGGGAAGGAATCTTCACAAAGCTGATTCAGATGGTATTTCTATGAACGAAAGCCATAATCTACAAAACAGAACAAAGATAAATTCCCTTGGTCTTTGAAATGGTTAGTGCAATAAGCATGGATGCCATGTTATGATGCATGATGTCATGATAAACCACAGGTATTGAAGATGTGAAAAACACAAGAAGGGGGGGTTGAATTGTAAAACTTAAATCAAAAGGCTTGACAACACAGAATTTTTATCCTGGTTCGTTTAATCTCAAACTAATTCAGTCCACCCATCAAGGTGATTTCGCCTTTCTCCAACGAGGTCTTAATCCACTATTCTCAAAGGATTACAATAGCTACTTTAACAACTGTTAAAGTCTTCTTGAGTACAACCACAATCCGTTTAATCTCAAGGAACTTCTTTTACAAATGAATTGAACAAGTGTGTTGTTGTTGTTTTCTTACAAAACTGTATATCACAACTGTGATAATTACACAAAATAAGCTTGAAATAAAATGAATTTGCTAAAGCTTTGAATATGCGTGGTTTGGATAGCTTGGAAAATTTTGAGTGCGTACGTACGTGCTTCTTTTCACAAGCAGACCTGTTTATATAGGCACGCAAGGATACTTTGTCCATAAAGGAGGTTTAATGATAATAATGCACTTTCCTTTTGTAGAAGATCTTTGTCTGAAGAAAGCCGTTAGCATTTAATTCTGTCTTGAATAACCAGTAACGCTTCAAAGTCTTCTTTGCTGTATCTGCTGATAACGCTTTAGAGTGTTGATGACTTGGTAAAGATGTCTTTGATCAGAGTCAGAGTGAATTTGTTTAGGTGCAGATTCTGGTCATCAAGCTTTAGCGTATAGCACATATTTTTGATCTTCTGATGTTGATTTTATTCTTATGCTAATTCCATCAGAACTTCTGCATATACAAAACATGATTTTAAGGAGCATAAATTTTTCTTTGTATATAAATTTGAAATAATTTATTCTTTGTATATAACTTTGAAATAATTTATTCTTTGTATTTTGTTATCATCAAAACTCTAATCAAGGGTTGTAGAATCAAATTATATTCTAACAATCTCCCCCTTTTTGATGATGACAAAAACTAGATTTTTCAATAAAGAATAAAGAATAAAAGGTATAGAATTAAGAAGAAAAACTCCCCCTGAGATGATTACTTCCCTTTAATTCCATGAGTCTTTGAGCATCAGAATCTTACTGTATCTTTCATCAGAGTTTTGTACCTGTTCAAGCTTTTCAGAAGAGAGAAATTAAGTAGATCAGAATGTTTGAGACTTATGTCTCAGTAATCCGTTATTGAAAATATCTTATTCTTTCTCCACCTTTTTGTCAGTTATAAAAAAGGACATATAATCAGATCCAGAAAAATCAGAATCAATGATAAGTTCAGAACAACAACAATGTAAAGAATATTACAGATAAACAAATTTTTTAAAAAACAGAGGAAAATCTAAGAGGGAGGAGGAAGACGCGTGAACAAAGCTTCCAACAAGCCCTTCATCTGGATGTTGGTTTCCTCTTGCTTGGTTAACATGCTCTTGATTTTCCGAAATTTTGTCATCCTGTTTATCCATTCTTTCCTGCATCAAAAATATCAGATCTCTTTAGGTCTTCCAGAGTTTGCCTTTCATAGGAGGAAGCTTGAGGATCTTCAGTAACTGGATGCTTCTCATAGCATTCTGCAATGTCATCTTTTTGACCCAATTCTTTTGCAGGAATCATCTGCTCTGGAGTATCAGTCAGAATGAGATCTTCTGATTCTGGTTGAACTTTGTCTGATGGACGATGTTCTGACCAGGGAGCATTGTCTAGAGGGAGAACTTCTTCCTTGAGCAGCTGGCTCAGAACTTGATCTTCAATTACTTTTAGCAGATTACTGAAGTTCTGTTGAACTTGTCCGTAGCTTTGTTCTTGCATCTTATGAGTTTCAGAACATAACCATTTTCAAAAACTTGTCCAAAGATAATATGATGTAGTAGGATCAATCAGCTCAAGACTAGCTTGCTTCAGGGAAGTTATCCACTTCTGCATTTCTGTTTCAAATATCAATAAACTGGTACCAACATCTGGTGTAGGTTCAAATGGTTTTGGTTTTGGAATGGCTGTTTTGTGGGTTATGGCAGCAAGGCATTCAAAAACAGTTAAATCAATGATAGTTTTGGTATTGTCATTTGGATTGATCTTTCGTGAGGGAGTGGGAGAGTCTGGAATGATTATTGGACTAGTTGGGGAGTTTGGTGGAATTGATTCTAGTGAAGAGGGAACTTGGGGAATATCTAGAATGGTCAGGGGCATATGGATGGCCAGAGGTTCAGTGATTCCAGGAATGGGAATGGGATCAGAATCAACAGTTTGGTTGGATTGAACATGATGAGGTTTTGGTTCACAAGATTCAGGAGGTTGGACCTCAGAAGTTTGAACTTCTGGTTGTAATAGTTCAGGTTGTGGAGAAGGTGGATGAGTTTCTGGTTGAGGAGAGAGTGGAATTTCTGGTTGAGGTGCTTCTGAAATGGTTTCAGAGTTTGGATTTACTGGTATGGGAGCAGAAATATGTTGGTCAAAGGTTTCAATATCTGATAGAAATTTTGCAAGTTCTTGTTGAGTTGCTTCAATATTTTGATTGATAGGTAGGGAGTGAGATCTCCTAAGTTAAAGTTTCTGAGGGGTCAAATTCAAGGTCAAAATCATCAAATGTTTGTGGGTTAGGAATTTCTGATTGGGTAGGGATTGGTACAGATGTTGATACAGATACTGAACCTAAAACAATTACAGAAGAAGGATTACCTCTCTTTTTAGCTGCTTTGGGAGTCTGCTGGGATGATCCTTTTGTTGTTGCCTTCCTTTTCTTGTTCTTCTTCAGCACAACTTCTGGAGCCTTCTGTTTCCGATCCTGAATCTTTAAATCTGGTGTTGTACCATCTACCTTGCATGCATCCAGATATCTGACTATAATCTCAGGCTTAAAATCAATTTCTGGGAACATGGGAAAGTCATCCAGAGGGATTCTTCTGCTGGTGATTGTTGCAAAAGAAGCAACACTGGGATCCTTCTTAATGTTAACAATAATCTTCATCTTCTTCATATTCTTCGCATTCAAAGGCTTTCCAACAGTTGCCTCTAACGTGCTGATTTCTTGTGCTTCTGTTAGATGATCTATCAGCTTATTATCTGTCAGAATATCTGTATGAGCCTTCCAAGGGGTATCCAATCCCTTTTAGTGCGCTCCTCTTCTCTAGTCTCCTTAACACTAGTCCTCAGATGATTGAACAGCAGATGAGCCAGATTCACCTTAATCTTCTGGGAGATGAAGTAGATCAGAAACTGCTGATCAATGTTGATATAGTCAGGAGAGTTGGTTGGCTTCCTGTGGTTTATGCATCCCAAAATAATCTTAGCCCATATTCTGTGATGGTATTTCAGATCCCTTATCTTGCTGGAGGAAAGACCCAGAGTGAAGATTTCTCTAGCAATTAAGGCGACATCAGCACATCTCTCAGCCATGTCTATGCATCTCACGCCACCACCACTGTAACCGATCAATCTTGTAATAAGGTCTTCAGTTATGACTATCTTCTTCCCCATTATATACGAAGTCACTTGATGGTTGGAGGATGAAGCATGAATCCAAAATTCCTTCACAAGGATTGGGAACGTTGGACCTACCAGACGATCAAAATACTTATTCCATCCTTGAGCCTTTACTTCTTCAGAAAGATTGAATCCATTTTCTTGAAGACTGTTAAAGTCCACAATTAATTATGAGAGAACTTCTAGGTTGTTAATGGCCATGAGGAGAGTTCTGAATGGTTCTTCATATTGTTCTGAGGAATATGTTCTCTGAGTACTGGAAGTTGGGTTGCTTGAGGAAGCCATGTTCACACAAAAATTTGAGAAGAAAATGAAAGGGTTTTGAAAAAGATGCAAACTGAAATTAATTAGATTGTAGAGAAAGTGAAAGAGTATAAAGAATGAGAAATGTGTTTAAATATATTTTGAAAACGTAAATGGCAAGAGAGAGAAATAAATTGTAATGATTATAAGTATTAATGACAACTGATTTTGGGGGATTCAGAAAGATATTGGAACGGTTACCCATGACATGTGTCTCAATCCACCCAATCAGCGCTTTTGACCTTTCAGAAAAGTGAACGCGTGTTCAGCCTCAGAAGGTAGCTGATGAATGGATGACAACTGTTTTCTTACGTGAACAACACACTTCTATCCTTGAAATGAAGTGCTCAGATATTCATGGATAGATTCTGATACAATCTGGACTTCTAAAAATCTGAAGGCAGGTTGATCAGCAGTACACAGAAAATAACCAAAATTATGAAGGTTAAGATATGAAAATAAAACTGTTTTATTCTGGGCAAGGCTTCATGTTGAGATGTTTCAGAATGAATTTAAACATATCGTCAGAAAGAGGTTTTGTAAAGACATCAGCCCATTGATGGTTTGTGTCAATGAATTTTAAATTGAGAATCCCTTTCTGAATATAGTCCCTAATAAAATGATGTTTTATTTCTATATGCTTAGCCCTAGAATGCAAAATAGGATTTTTACTGAGACAGATAGCAGAAGTGTTGTCATATAGGATAGGGATGTTACTCTCAAATATATTGAAGTCCTCAAGTTGACTTTTCATCCAGAAAATTTGCGTGCTACATCCAGCTGCTGCTATGTATTTAGCTTCTGCTGTTGATAGAGCTATTGTGGACTGTCTTTCGCTGGACCATGAGATCATATTTTCTCCCAGAAACTGGCAGCTTCCAGAAGTGCTTTTACGTTAAACTCTGTCTCCAGTAAAATCAACATCACAGTATCCTACTAAGCTGTAATCACTATATTTTCTATAAAACAAACCCATATTAGTAGTACCTTTCAGATACTTGAAAATTCGCTTAACTACTGTTAAGTGAGATTCTCTAGGATCTGATTGGAATATAGCACAAATGCAAACACTGAATAGAATGTTAGGCCTTGAAGCCGTCAGATAGAGAAGAGAACCAATCATACCTCTGTAGACCTTCTGTTCTACCTTTTGACTTACCTCTTCTTTTTCCAGAATGCACGTGGGATGCATTGGAATCCTTGAGGGCTTACATTCTGATAGATCAAATTTCTTCAGAATTTCTCTGACATATTTGCTCTGATGAATGTAAGTTCCTTCCGGAGTTTGATTAATCTGAATGCCCAGAAAGAACTTTAGTTCCCCCATTAGGCTCATCTCAAATTTTTCCTCCATACATTTAGCAAACTCTCTTCCCAGAGAGGGTTTAGTGGAACCAAATATAATGTCATCAACATAAATATGACATACTAATATGTCATTCTTAACTGTCTTACTGAACAAGGTTGTGTCCAATTTCCCTCTGGTGAATTCCTTTTCTAACAGGAAGTTACTTAGTTTTTCATACCAAGCTCTGGGAGCTTGTTTCGGACCATAGAGTGACTTCTTTAGTTTGAAAACATATTCTGGATTTTTGGAACTTTCAAAACCAGGGGGTTGGTGCACATAAACCTCCTCTTTTATATAGCCATTTAAGAATGCACTCTTGACATCCATCTGATACAGAGTGATGCCTTTATTAATAGCAAATGAAATTAAAATTCTGATAGATTCTAACCAGGCAACTGTAGCAAAGGTTTCTGTATAGTCTATCTCCTCTTGCTGACTATAACCTTGTGCTACAAGCCGTGCTTTGTTTCTGATGACTTCTCCTTGTTCATTCAGTTTGTTTCTGAACACCCATTTTGTACCTATGACGTTGAATCATTTTGGTTTGGGAACCAGATCCCATACGTCATTTCTTGTGAACTAATTTAGCTCCTCCTGCATTGCCAGAATCCAGTCATTGTCCAGAAGTGCTTCATCAATTGTTGTTGGTTCAATCAGAGAAACCAGTCCCATGAGGGATGCTTCAGAGTTTCTGAAGGTAGATCTTGTTCTGATTGGATCTTCCTTCCTTCCTAAGATTATTTCTTCTGGGTGATCAATGTTGCTTCTGGATGGTCTTTTTTGGAGTTTATCAACATAAGGTGCTGGGTTGCTTGCAGTGACTCTTACTGATGTTGAGGGAGTGTCTCTGTTGAGAGCCTCTAAGTTGTCTTCAGTACCTGTGAGTTCAACTTCCATACCTGCAAGGAATTCATTCTGCTTTGACTTTTAAAAGTCAAGCTTATCATCAAACCGAACACTGATTGACTCTTCAAAAATCTGTGTTTTTGTATTGTATACTCTGTACCCTCTTGAGCGTTCAGAGTATCCTAACATAATACACTTTTGTGCTTTAGAGTCAAACTTGTTCAAATAATTTTTTGTATTCAAAATAAAACATGTACATCCAAATGGGTGAAAATAAGAAATGTTGGGCTTTTTGTTCTTCCACAATTCATATGGAGTCTTTTCCAGAATAGGTCTTATGGAGATTCTATTCTGAATGTAACACGCTGTGTTTATTGGTTCTGCCCAAAAGATCTTAGCAACGTTAGTCTTGTTGATCATGGTTCTGGCCATTTCTTGCAATGTTTTGTTCTTTCATTCTACAACTCCATTTTGCTGGGGAGTTCTAGGACAAGAGAAATCATGCAGAATGCCTTTTTCATTAAAGAATAATTCAAAATCTTTATTTTCAAATTCTCCACCATGATCACTTCTGACTTTGACGATTCTAAGATCCTTTTTCATTCTGAACTTGGTTGCAGAAGGTAACAAATACAGAGTGTGACTCGTCCTTGTTCCTTAAGAAATTTACCCATGTCCATCTGCTATAGTCATCTACGATTACTAACCCATACTTCTTGCCACTGACTGAGGTAGTTTTTACTGGTCCAAATAAGTCAATGTGCAGAAGTTCTAATGGCTTAGAGGTGGAAACAACATTTTTGGATTTGAAAGCAGGTTTTGCAAACTTGCCTTTCTGACATGCTTCACACAAAGCATCTGAATTGATCTTCAAGTTAGGAAGTCCTCTGACCAGATTGAGTTTGTTAATCTGAGATATTCTTCTCATACTAACATGTCCCAATCTTATGTGCTAGATCCATTGCTCGTTGTTAACAGACAAAAGACATTTTACATTCTGACTTTTCAGTTCAGAAAGTTTGATTTTATAAATGTTGTTTTTCCTCTTTCCATTAAATAGGATAGTCCCATCTTTCTGACTAACAGCTTTGCATGAATTTTGATTGAAGATTATATCATAACCATTATCACTTAATTGACTTATGGATAACAGATTATGCATTAATCTATCAACTAATAAAACATTATTAATAGAGGGAAGGTTTCCATTACCTACTATTCCAGAGCCAATAATCTTTCCCTTCTGATTGCCTCCAAAGCCTACGTGGCCTCCAAGCTTAAGTTCCAGGCTTTGGAACATATGCCTTCTTCCCGTCATGTGTCGTGAGCAGCCAGAGTCTAGGTACCATGACTGGTGTCCTTGCTTTGTTGCTAAAGATATCTGCCACATGTATTATTTTATCCTTAGGTACCCACATTTTCTTGGGTCCAGATTTGTTAGTTTTACCAAAACTCTGGTTGAATTTTGGTTTGACAGAATAATCACTACTTGTATATTTTATGTCATGTGTGTGTCCATATATAAAGTGTGAATCAACTGGAGTACGTTTTATAACCAAATCCATGTCATTTTTTTGGTGTAGGAACCTTACCTTGATATCCTATACCTTTTCTGCCATTTCTGCTAACTCCATAGATTATTGAAGCCATTTTGCTTCTGTCTATGTTTTTAGCCAGAAACTTTTGAAAGCTGTGATCATACTCTTTGATGATCTTATCAGCATTGCTGGGAGTTTCAGGGATTGTTTCCTTCTGAGAGTTTTGCAATTGGTTTTCTAGTTTTGAAATTCTATCTTTTAACTCAGAATTCTCCAATTTGAGACTCTCAGTTTTATCAGAGTCAGAAGCAAGATTCCTTTTCAGGTTTCTGAATTTGAATCTGATTTGTTGATACCTTTCCAAAATCTCATTTAGGCTTTCAGCTAGTTCAGCCTTAGTAAAGTTGATAGTAAAGTCAGGGAATACCTCTTCTGTATCTGATTCTGAATCTGAACCAGAAGCTTCACTGTCTTCAGAGACGTTTTCCATGAGAGCTATGTTTGCTCTTTCATCATCTGATTCTGAGTCAGCTTCAGATGTATCAGAATCATCCCACGTAGCCACGAGACTTTTCTTCTTTTCCTTGCCAAACTTCTTTTTGGGCTTCTCCTTCTGAAGCTTTGGGAAATCACTTTTGTAGTGCCCTTGCTCGTTACACTCATAGAAGATGATGTCTTTGTTGTTTAGCTTTCTGTATCCTGAAGAGCCTTCAGATCTCTTGTGTCCAGAGGAGGATTCTGACCTTCTGTATCTGGAGGAAGATTCATTCTGATTTTCTGATCTTCTGGGATTCCTGAACTTCCTTTTCCTCTGCTTCCACAGTTGGTTCACCCTTTTGGAGAGAAGAGACAATTCATCTTCTTCTGATGAGGATCCATTAGAGGTTTCTTCCACAGCCTGCAAAACTTTGGAGTCATATTTTCTGTTAGATTTTAAAGCTAATGGCTTACCTTGATTTTTAGGTTCATCTGCTTCTAGCTCTATCTCGTGACTTCTGAGGGAGCTGACAAGTTCCTCCAGAGAGATTTTGTTGAGATCCTTGGCTAGTTTAAGCGCTGTAA
This sequence comes from Vicia faba, assembly GCA_948472305.1. NCBI lineage: Eukaryota > Viridiplantae > Streptophyta > Magnoliopsida > Fabales > Fabaceae > Vicia > Vicia faba. The sequence goes on from OX451738.1 coordinate 1,300,267,816, forward strand.
CCACTGGCCTCCACTGTTTTGGCAAGCTTCTGATGATCTTCTTTACGTGATCAACAGTGGAATATCCTTTGTCATGAACTTTTAGACCAGCAACAAGAATTTGAAATCTTGAAAACATAGCTTCTATTGATTCATTATCTTCCATCTTGAATGCCTCATACTTCTGAATGAGCGCAAGGGCTTTTGTTTCTTTGACTTGAATGTTGCCTTCATGTGTCATTCTTAGAGAATCAAACATATTCTTAGCAGTTTCTCTGTTTGATATTTTCTCATATTCTGAATATGAGATGGCGCTGAGAAGAATTGTTCTGGCCTTGTGATGATTTCTGAACTCACGCTTTTGCTGATCAGACATCATTTTCCTGTCAATCTTCTGACCACGTCCATCCACTAGGTGCGTGTATCCATTAGTCACCATGTCCCATAGATCAGCATCATGGGCCAGAAAGAAACTCTCAATTCTGTCTTTCCAGTAGTCAAAGTTTTCTCCATCAAAGACTGGAGGTTTGCCACTGAATTTGTCCCTTTCTTCATTGTTGTCATTGCTGATGTTTTGACTTGGTCTACCATTGTGTTTTTCTGACGCTGGATCTTGTACTGACACTGTTAAGTGTTAAAGCTCACAACTAGGCGCTCTGATGCCAATTGAAGATGTGAAAAACACAAGACGGGGGGGGGGGGGGGGGGGGGGGGGGGTTGAATTGTAAAACTTAAATCAAAAGGCTTGACAACACAGTATTTTTATCCTAGTTCGTTTGATCTCAAACTACTCCAGTCCACCCGTCAAGGTGATTTCTCCTTTCTCCAACGAGGTCTTAATCCACTATTTTCAAAGGATTACAACAGCTACTTTAACAACTGCTAAAGTCTTCTTGAGTACAACCACAATCCAATTAATCTCAAGGAACTTCTTTTACAAATGAATTTAACAAGTGTGTTGTTGTTGTTTTATTACAAAACTGTATATCACAACTGTGATAATTACACAAAATAAGCTTGAAATAAAATGAATTTGCTAAAGCTTTGAATATGCGTGGTTTGGATAGCTTGGCAAATTTTGAGTGCGTACGTACGTTCTTCTTTTCACAAGCATACCTGTTTATATAGGCACGCAAGGATACTTTGTCCATAAAGCAGGTTTAATGATAATAATGCACTTTCCTTTTGTAGAAGATCTTTGTCTAAAGAAAGTCATTAGCATTTAATTCTGTCTTGAATAACCAGTAACGCTTCAGAGTCTTCTTTGCTGTATCTGCTGATAACGCTTCCGAGTGTTGATGACTTGGTAAAGATGTCTTTGATCAGAGTCAGAGTGAATTTGTTTAGGCGTAGATTCTGATCATCAAGCTTCAGCGTATATCACATATTTTTGATCTTCTGATGTTGATTCTATTCTGATGCTAATTCCATCAGAACTTCTGCATATACAAAACATGATTTTAAGGAGCATAAATTTTTCTTTGTATATAACTTTGAAATAATTTATTCTTTGTATATAACTTTGAAATAATTTATTCTTTGTATTTTGTTATCATCAAAACTCTAATCAAGGTTTGTAGAATCAAACTATGTTCTAACAGGTATAGCAAACACTGGTATAGAAAACACAGTCAAGTCACACCAAGTCCTTAGGTTTAAGGCTTGCATGAGGTTAAAGGTAGTACCCTCTTGATGTTTAGTTGGTTCAAACATGTCCTAAAAAATTAATCAGGTTCTAGAGATTCTCAATATCACTAACCATCCTTTATCGGGCATTGTTTCAGCTCTCAATCTTTTCTTGCGGCCAAAATATCTCGAAAGTCTGATCTCAATGAGTGTAGCATCGAGTATCAACCAGTTCTCAGCTCTACATCGAGGCCAGCTATCTCGCTAATTTCTAATGGCCAAGTTGTTCAACTAAGGTTCAACGATCCGTTGGTGCTTCACGACACCATGCGGCGGCCCCGTATTCTCCTCGTTTCCCCACGAAGGGTGCCGGGTACCAACCAAAGTGCCACACCAACACAACCATCGCTTAAACCATATCGGTCTATGCCGTACAGTCTCCACGATCTATTGTTGTTTACCTAACAAGTGCCCCAGATCCAGGTGTAGGATCTATAGTAACCCCAGACAAAACCCTTAAAAGTAAAGCAATTAAGACAATCAAGAGAAGCAATTTAATGATCTATATCCTAAGGTAAACCCCACTTTATAAAACTTCCCAGCAGATTCGTCAGTTCTGTTGATACGGTGGTAGAACCGATTGTTTATACTAGTTTGCGTTTTGCGTTTCTTGTTTGCAAAATGTCGCGGTAAGCAAGAGTCGCCACCGACTTTTATTTCATCCAATCATGGAAAAGGGAAAAGAACAGAAAAAACCTTTTTTCGATATATTCTAAGTACGGGGGGTAGATTATAGAAAGGGAAGGTGTTAGCACCCTTTCTATCTGTGGTTATCTACGGGCTCTTAGGTACTTTCTCATTTTTCAAATTGCTTGTGTGTGTTTGTCTTGAAAATGTTTTACTTCGTGATAACCCTTGTATCAGCCCTCAAGGATGAGACGAAGTTTGTTTTGAAAATTTGTTTGAAAAGGTGTTTGTGTGAAAAGTTTTTTATTGAGCAAGTACTTAAGATTCTACCTACTCAAAAAAAGTATGTTTATTTTCCATTTAGACAATGCTATCCCATTATTGAGAAATAGGTAGCATCGTCGTTGGAGTTTGTAAGGGACGTTCGAAAGGGACAACTACAATCACTAAAGCAACAATTAGAAAACTTTAGTAATAACCCTAGAGTCTTAAGATCTTTCTGAGGCAACATTTCTGAGGCAACATTTTCGAGGCAACATTCGAAAGGGACATTTTGATCTCTTTAGACTGGAGGGTAACCGCTAAAATCTCCTATGCTTAATGATTGCTTACCGAAGGCAACCGAAGTGAGGTAAATCCTAGGAGTCAATATGTGCATATGATTTATTTCAGTTATTTAATCTTTGCACATTAGGGTTTTCTAACTTTTTTAATTTTTCATGCGTTCTTGCCATGCAATCCTATTAATACATCTAATAGTTAATAATTTGTAGAAAGTAAAAGCGGAAATAAACCTAGCTATTACATGGCTTTGAAAGTTACATAATTGCCTTGACGGGAAATAAAAGTGTGGAATTTAAAACCCTAATTAAAACTATTACAACCTTGAAACAGTTACAAAATAATGGCAAAAACAATAACAAGCGTGCGGAAAATTAAATGCGAGGACGATTGGAATAATTTAAAACCCTAATTTGAGAGAAAAAGTATTTTTGGATTTTTCCTGAGAAAATATTAAATTGAAAATTAATTAAACCTAATTTCTAATTGTTTTTAAATTATGAAAGGAAATAAATTAATCTAATTGTCTAATTAACCTAATTAATTAAAGAAATAAATGTTTATGAGAAAAATGATTTTTGATGTATTTTTTTAAAGAAAATTAATTAAATTGTGCAAAATCTCAAACCCTAATTCTACTTGTTTTAAATTATGAAAGAAATTAAAGTTACCCTAAATTAATTAAACTAATTAATTTAAAAAATATTTATTAATAAAATAAATATTTTTTGTGATTTTTGATTGGTTAATTTAATAAAATAATTTTTGTATTAATAAAAAAACAAAATAATTGAAAAAAGAAATTAAAGAAAAAATAGTAAAAATTACCAAGTGGGCCTGCTGTTAGCAATTCTGGGGGGGTATGAATCTGAATTCATTGGCCCATTAAGCCTCTAAGCCCAGTCAACCTTTGGATCTGGTGTAGCATTACCTTGCATGTGTACCATGGGCCTTCAAGGGAGAAGCGCGAGATCTGGCCAGCTGGGCATCCAATGGATGGACGTTGATGGTACATAATAGGCGTGTGAGGGAGCATTGCATTGGATTGGCCTGAAATTATAAGAAAAATAACAAAATGCACACGCCTGGGATCGAATCCAGGACGTGTGCATCAAAGGCATGCCTCCCAACCATCTGTGCTGGATTTGTTAGTTGTAAACATAATAAACAAATAAAATCAAAATCCAAATCAAGTATCCTGCCAGAAAAACGCGCAAAATTTGAATGGACTAATCACACCTTGACACGCATCACCTTCTTCCTTGGACCGTTGTTTTAGATAAAACACTTTTACCCACAGACGTTTGTTCATGGCTATAACCTTGTTCATCTCAAAAATCATGTACGGGCAAGATAAATTAACTTGGTGACCATGAATCAACTGGGCGTGAAGCCCTGATCATCATGGTACCCATTATCAAACCTAATTTTGCCTAGGTTAAAAAACCCCAAAACGAAGCTCAAAACCCTATCTATGGCATATTGCAATTCCTGTGCTATAAATGCAATTAAATGGTACCAATAGCTTGTAAACAAGATGATGAAAAAGAATATATGATTATAATAGGTTTTATGATACGTAAAACATGGTAAATGATTTTGAGTTCTTAGTGAAAACCGTAGTGGGTCGTGGGCACGATTTCGGGTGTTTTGAAGCTTGAGGATGGGTGGAATAGCTTCCTGAGACGCCAAGGAGTGTATTGCTGGCCTTGAACTGGTTTGAATCACCCTGTAGAAGGAAATCCGACCCCCACTTTTTGCCCTAAATTTGAATTTTGTTCTTGCTGTTTCACGCCTTCAACCCTTGTCCTTTTGATCTGGAATTATTATGCACTTATAGTAGACTGAATTAGGTCAACAAAATTGTATCATATCTTTGAGAATTATGAAAATTGGATTTGATTTGCTTCATGTTTGATATCTTTCCAAAACTTGCCTCAATCCAATCTTTTTCAACCCTAATGACCTTTTCAAGAATTGATCATCATGCTAGTTGTACATGGACTCCAAATGTGCATAAAAATCTCAAGATTTGATTTGTTTTCATTATTTTACCATTTAATTTGATTTATTTTGATTTAAATGAATAAAAAATCAAAATAAATGATTAAAAAAATAAAATAATAGGTGGAAAAGCTCAGGGGTCGTGGGTCCTATTAGAAACATGTTTCAAGCAAGAAAACATGGGCCCCTTTGGAAAAAATGCAAGTTTGATCAATGTTGACTTTTGACAATTTTCCAAAAATTGCCAACTTTGACAATACACAACTCTCTCAATTTTGACCCTAGGAGGGTGTTCTTGGACATTTTAGAAATCTTAGGATGTCCCCTAAGAAATCCTTTTGGTATCATATCCATTGAGTGTTCCATATTCATGTATGAAGCTTTGACCCAAAAGGTGTTTTTGTTGACTTTTCAAAAGGACCTATAATGTCAAAATTCATATCTTTTTGTGAGTGCATATTTTGAACTTGTGAACTGAAGATGCGTTGTAGGGAATTGTATCCTCTTCAAAACGAGCTTTGGATTGAAAATGTCTAATAAAGTATGAAGAAGTTATGCCTGTTCAAAGTTGGGTTGACTTTTACTAAGAAACCCTAATTTAGCAACTTTTGGGTTTTGATGAATTTGGAGCATTCCTTGAGGAATCATGATCAAAACTTGATCAAACGATGGATATAACTTCAAAATGTTGATGTTGACCAAAAATCTTGAGGTTTGACTGTATGTGGGCCACAATTGACTTTTGACCTAGTATAATCGATTCTCAAGCATCTGAGCAGTTGACTTAGAAAACTTCTTATGCAAGGAATGAAACATGACATGTAGGGTCTTGAGAACATATTAAGACCATGGAGAGCATATGAGACCTTTATGGTCCACCCATCTTGATTAAAATAGAAACCCTAATTTGGGGTATACTGCCTTAGGGGAGAGTTTGTCTGGTCAACTCTTGGGCAACCTTGATCAAATTGAAGATATCAATGGACATGTATTGAGTAACAATGAGAGGGAAAATTTTGGGGTACAACAGAAAGCATACTATTAGAAAAGGTATCCTGACTCCTGTAGGATTCTCTATAAATCCTGAGCTGATATCACACTCTTACAAAGTTTGTTTGTTTTACTAAAAAATGAATTTTCAAACTTCAAGACAGACATAAGCTTCGCATTCTTAAAATACCATTGTTTGCATATGACTATTTTTTCAATAGCAGATAAATTCGCACGACGAATATTCAATGAACAGAAATATCCTCAATGAGCAGAATCACCTCAAATGGAAATACATTCCAATGATAGGCCTTTCATAATCAAGGGGCATAGCATGGTGTCCAGCTAATCTGGGGCAGCCAAGTCAAGGTTCAAGGAATCTCTCTAAAATTCGAATATCCAGGGGAAGATCTCCATCTGAATCAATTAGAGCATTGGACATGAATTCCAACAACGAATCACGTGCAATCAAGCAAACATCTTCTAGCAGTGTGGCAACACTTACCACTATGGACAGTGACAATCCTCCGTACCCGGTGAACATGGACATAGTCGGAAAATACTACGCATGAACAAAGACCCGTTAGGTCGAATGTCCTAGGAAAAAATAAAGGCATCCGTGCGAACTAAAAGGGTTCGGGAAAAAATTAGGGATATACATGTGAAAAATCTGTACACCCGGCAAGTCAAAAACCTGAAAAGGCGGCTTGGGAAAAAAGGGGTATCCCGGTGGACTGAAAACCTGAAAGGGAAGTCCAGGCAAAAATTAGGGATTAAAGCGTACGATTATGTCTTGTCATCTCGTCACTCGTCTATTAGTAATAAGACTTATCACCATGATCAGTGTTCTACTCGACACTTCAAGAGTTGGAATAATAGTCAAACCATCCACTAAATCTCGAAAGATATTTTCTCCAGCAGGTACAGAGGCAGGGGAACCCTACTATAAGATCACTACCATATTCTCAGCATACATCTTAATGAGCTCAGGTGTTCTTACATCCCCAACAGAGCAAAAATATCCAATTATCGCTCCAAAAATTCCCCAGTGAATTTGTCAAACTTTTTGGGTTCCCCATTAGGATTCCATAAAGATCCCCAAGAGGATTACAGAGTTTCCTTCCCCAACAGAGTTTATTTCGCTAACAATGAAAATCCGTTTCTCAACATCTCAACTTCGACAAAATTTGAAGACCTACATTTCTTCATCCCCAACAGCAATTAGGGATTCATTTTCTTGGGTCTTGATTTGTTAGTTTTACCAAAACTCTGGTTGAATTTTGGTTTGACAGAATAATCACTACTTGTATATTTTATGTCATGTGTGTGTCCATATATAAAGTGTGAATCAAGTGGAGTACGTTTTATAACCAAATCCATGGCATTTTTTTGGTGTAGGAACCTTACCTTGATATCCTATCCCTTTTCTGCCATTTCTGCTAACTCCATAGATTATTGAAGCCATTTTGCTTCTGTCTATGTTTTTAGCCAGAAACTTTTGAAAGTTGTGATCATACTCTTTGATGATCTTATCAGCATTGCTGGGAGTTTCAGGGATTGTTTCCTTCTGAGAGTTTTGCAATTGGTTTTCTAGTTTTGAAATTCTATCTTTTAACTCAGAATTCTCCAATTTGAGACTCTCAGTTTTATCAGAGTCAGAAGCAAGATTCCTTTTTAGGTTTCTGAATTTGAATCTGATTTGTTGATACCTTTCCAAAATCTCATTAAGGCTTTCAGCTAGTTCAGCCTTAGTAAAGTTGATAGTAAAGTCAGGGAATACCTCTTCTGTATCTGATTCTGAATCTGAACCAGAAGCTTCACTGTCTTCAGAGACGTTTTCCATGAGAGCTATGTTTGCTCTTTCATCATCTGATTCTGAGTCAGCTTCAGATGTATCAGAATCATCCCACATAGCCACGAGACTTTTCTTCTTTTCCTTGCCAAACTTCTTTTTGGGCTTCTCCTTCTGAAGCTTTGGGCAATCACTTTTGTAGTGCCCTTGGTCGTTACACTCATAGAAGATGATGTCTTTGTTGTTTAGCTTTCTGTATCCTGAAGAGCCTTCAGATCTCTTGTGTCCAGAGGAGGATTCTGACCTTCTGTATCTAGAGGAAGATTCATTCTGATTTTCTGATCTTCTGGGATTCCTGAACTTCCTTTGCCTCTGCTTCCACAGTTGGTTCACCCTTTTGGAGAGAAGAGACAATTCATCTTCTTCTGATGAGGATCCATTAGAGGTTTCTTCCACAGCCTGCAAAACTTTGGAGTCATATTTTATGTTAGATTTTAAAGCTAATGGCTTACCTTGATTTTGAGGTTCATCTGCTTCTAGCTCTATCTTGTGACTTCTGAGGGAGCTGACAAGTTCCTCCAGAGAGATTTTGTTGAGATCCTTGGCTAGTTTAAGCGTTGTAACCATTGGCCTCCACTATTTTGGCAAGCTTCTGATGATCTTCTTTATGTGATCAGCAGTGGAATATCCTTTGTCAAGAACTTTTAGACCAGCAACAAGAATTTGAAATCTTGAAAACATAGCTTCTATTGATTCATTATCTTCCATCTTGAATGCCTCATACTTCTGAATGAGTGCAAGGGCTTTTGTTTCTTTGACTTGAATGTTGCCTTCATGCGTCATTCTTAGAGAATCAAACATACTCTTAGCAGTTTCTCTGTTTGATATTTTCTCATATTCTGAATATGAGATGGCGCTGAGAAGAATTGTTCTGGCCTTGTGATGATTTCTGAACTCACGCTTTTGCTGATCAGACATCATTTTCCTGTCAATCTTCTGACCACGTCCATCCACTAGGTGCGTGTATCCATCAGTCACCATGTCCCACAGATCAGCATCATGGGCCAGAAAGAAACTCTCAATTATGTCTTTCTAGTAGTCAAAGTTTTCTCCATCAAAGACTGGAGGTTTTCCACTGAATTTGTCCCTTTCTTCATTGTTGTCATTGCTGATGTTTTGACTTGGTCCTGCCATTGTGTTTTTTTGACGCTGGATCTTGTACTGACACGGTTTAGTGTTAAAGCTCAGAACCAGGCGCTCTGATGCCAATTGAAGATGTGAAAAACACAAGAAGGGGGGGTTGAATTGTAAAACATAAATCAAAAGGCTTGACAACACAGTATTTTTATCCTGGTTCGTTTGATCTCAAACTACTCCAGTCCACCCGTCAAGGTGATTTCTCCTTTCTCCAACGAGGTCTTAATCCACTATTCTCAAAGGATTACAACAGATACTTTAACAACTGTTAAAGTCTTCTTGAGTACAACCACAATCCGATTAATCTCAAGGAACATCTTTTACAAATGAATTTAACAAGTGTGTTGTTGTTGTTTTCTTACAAAACTGTATATCACAACCGTGATAATTACACAAAATAAGCTTGAAATAAAATGAATTTGCTAAAGCTTTGAATATGCGTGGTTTGGATAGCTTGGAAAATTTTGAGTGCGTACGTACGTTCTTCTTTTCACAAGCAGACCTGTTTATATAGGCACGCAAGGATACTTTGTCCATAAAGCAGGTTTAATGATAATAATGCACTTTCCTTTTGTAGAAGATCTTTGTCTGAAGAAAGTCGTTAGCATTTAATTCTGTCTTGAATAACCAGTAACGCTTCAGAGTCTTCTTTGTTGTATCTGCTGATAACGCTTCAGAGTGTTGATGACTTGGTAAAGATGTCTTTGATCAGAGTCAGAGTGAATTTGTTTAGGCGTAGATTCTGGTCATCAAGCTTCAGCGTATATCACATATTTTTGATCTTCTGGTGTTGATTCTATTCTGATGCTAATTCCATCAGAACTTCTGCATATACAAAACATGATTTTAAGGAGCATAAATTTTTCTTTGTATATAACTTTAAAATAATTTATTCTTTGTATATAACTTTGAAATAATTTATTCTTTGTATTTTGTTATCATCAAAACTCTAATCAAGGTTTATAGAATCAAACTATGTTCTAACAAGTATAGCGAACACTGGTATAGAAAACACAGTCAAGTCACACCAAGTCCTTAGGTTTAAGGCTTGCATGAGGTTAAAGGTAGTACCCTCTTGAAGTTTAGTTGGTTCAAACATGTCCTAAAAAATTAATCGGGTTCTAGAGATTCTTAATATCACTAACCATCCTTTATCGGGCATTGTTTCAGCTCTCAATCTTTTCTTGCAGCCAAAATATCTCGAAAGTATGATCTCAATGAGTGTAGCATCGAGTATCAACCAGTTCTCAGCTTTACACCGAGGCCGGCTATCTCGCTAATTTCTAATGGCCAAGTTGTTCAACTAAGGTTCTAAGGTCAGTTGGTGCTTCACGACACCATGCGGCGGCCCCGTATTCTCCTCGTTTCCCCACGAAGGGTACCGATACCAACCAAAGTGCCACACCAACACAACCATCGCTTAAACCATATCAGTCTATGCCGTACAGTCTCCACGATCTATTATTGTTTACCTAACAAGTGCCCCAGATCCAGGTGTAGGATCTATAGTAACCCCAGACAAAACCCTTAAAAGTAAAGCAATTAAGACAATCAAGAGAAGCAATTTAATGATCTATATCCTAAGGTAAACCCCACTTTATAAAACTTCCCAGCAGATTCGTCAGTTCTGTTGATACGGTGGAAGAACCGACTGTTTATACTAGTTTGCGTTTCTTGTTCGCAAAATGTCGCGGTAAGCAAGAGTCGCCACCGACTTTTATTTCATCCAATCATGGAAAAGGGAAAAGAACAAAAAAAACCTTTTTTCGAGATATTTTGAGTACGGGGGGGGGGGGGGGGGGGGGGGGGGTAGATTATAGAAAGGGAAGGTGTTAGCACCCTTTCTATCTGTGGTTATCTACGGGCTCTTAGGTACTTTCTCATTTTTCAAATTGCTTGTGTGTGTTTGTCTTGAAAATGTTTTACTTCGTGATAACCCTTGTATCAGCCCTCAAGGATGAGACGAAGTTTGTTTTGAAAATTTGTTTGAAAAGGTGTTTGTGTGAAAAGTTTTTTATTGAGCAAGTACTTAAGATTCTACCTACTCAAAAAAAGTATGTTCATTTTCCATTTAGACAATGCTATCCCATTATTGAGAAATAGGTAGCATCGTCATTGGAGTTTGTAAGGGACGTTCGAAAGGGACAACTACAATCACTAAAGCAACAATTAGAAAACTTTAGTAATAACCCTAGAGTCTTAAGATCTTTCTGAGGCAACATTTCTGAGGCAACATTTTCGAGGCAACATTCGAAAGGGACATTTTGATCTTTTTAGACTGGAGGGTAACCGCTAAAATCTCCTATGCTTAATGATTGCTTACCGAAGGCAACCGAAGTGAGGTAAACCCTAGGAGTCAATATGTGCATATGATTTATTTCAGTTATTTAATCTTTGCACATTAGGGTTTTCTAACTTTTTTAATTTTTCATGCGTTCTTGCCATACAATCCTATTAATACATCTAATAGTTAATAATTTGTAGAAAGTAAAAGCGGAAATAAACCTAGCTATTACATGGCTTTGAAAGTTACATAATTGCCTTGACGGGAAAAAAAGTGTGAAATTTAAAACCCTAATTAAAACTATTACAACCTTGAAACAGTTACAAAATAATGGCAAAAACAATAACAAGTGCGCGGCAAATTAAATGCAAGGACGATTGGAATAATTTAAAACCCTAATTTGAGAGAAAAAGTATTTTTGAATTTTTCCTGAGAAAATATTAAATTGAAAATTAATTAAACCTAATTTCTAATTGTTTTTAAATTATGAAAGGAAATAAATTAATCTAATTTTATAATTAACCTAATTAATTAAAGAAATAAATGTTTACGAGAAAAATGATTTTTGATGTATTTTTTTAAAGAAAATTAATTAAATTGTGCAAAATCTCAAACCCTAATTCTACTTGTTTTAAATTATGAAAGAAATTAAAGTTACCCTAAATTAATTAAACTAATTAATTTAAAAAATAGTTATTAATAAAATAAATATTTTTTGTGATTTTTGATTGGTTAATTTAATAAAATAATTTTTGTATTAATAAAAAAACAAAATAATTGAAAAAAGAAATTAAAGAAAAAATAGTAAAAATAACCAAGTGGGCGTGCTGTTAGCAATTCTGAGAGGGTATGAATATGAATTCATTTGCCCATTAAGCCTCTAAGCCCAGTCAACCTTTGGATCTGGTGTAGCATTACCTTGCATGTGTACCATGGGCCTTCAAGGGAGAAGCGCGAGATCTGGCCAGCTGGGCATCCAATGGATGGACGTTGATGGTACATAATAGGCATGTGAGGGAGCATTGCATTGGATTGGCCTGAAATTATTAGAAAAATAACAAAATGCACACGCCTGGGATCGAACCCAGGACGTGTGCATCAAAGGTATGCTGCCCAACCATCTGTGCTGGATTTGTTAGTTGTAAACATAATAAACAAATAAAATCAAAAGCCAAATCAAGTATCCTGCCAGAAAAATGCGCAAAATTTGAATGAACTAATCACGCCTTGACATGCATCATCTTCTTCCTTGGACCGTTGTTTTAGGTAAAACACTTTTACCCACAGACGTTTGTTCATGGCTATAACCTTGTTCATCTCAAAAATCATGTACAGGCAAGATAAATTAACTTGGTGGCCATGAATCAACTGGGCATGAAGCCCTGATCATCATGGTACCCATTATCAAACCTAATTTTGTCAAGGTTAAAAAACCCCAAAACGAAGCTCAAAACCCTAGCTATGGCATATTGCAATTCCTGCGCTATAAATGCAATTAAATGGTACCAATAGCTTGCAAACAAGATGATGAAAAATAATATATGATTAGAATAGGTTTATGATACGTAAAACATGGTAAATGATTTTGAGTTCTTAGTGAAAACCGTAGTGGGTCGTGGGCACGATTTCGGGTGTTTTGAAGCTTGAGGATGGGTGGAATAGCTTCCTGAGACGCCAAGGAGTGTATTGCTGGCCTTGAACTGGTTTGAATCACCCTGTAGAAGGAAATCCGACCCCCACTTTTTGCCCTAAATTTGAATTTTGTTCTTGCTGTTTCATGCCTTCAACCCTTGTCCTTTTGATCTGGAATTATTATGCACTTATAGTAGACTGAATTAGGTCAACAAAATTGTATCATATCTTTGAGAATTATGAAAATTGGATTTGATTTGCTTCATGTATGATATCTTTCCAAAACCTGCCTCAATCCAATCTTTTTCAACCCTAATGACCTTTGCAAGAATTGATCATCATGCTAGTTGTACATGGACTCCAAATGTGCATAAAAATCTCAAGATTTGATTTGTTTTCATTATTTTACCATTTAATTTGATTTATTTTGATTTAAATGAATAAAAATCAAAATAAATGATTAAAAAAATAAAATAATAGGTGGAAAAGCTCAGGGGTCGTGGGTCCTATTAGAAACATGTTTCAAGCAAGAAAACATGGGCCCCTTTGGAAAAAATGCAAGTTTGATCAATGTTGACTTTTGACAATTTTCCAAAAATTGCCAACTTTGACAATACACAACTCTCTCAATTTTGACCCTAGGAGGGTGTTCTTGGACTTTTTAGAAAGCTTAGGATGTCCCCTAAGCAATCCTTTTGGTATCATATCCATTGAGTCTTCCATATTCATGTATGAAGTTTTGACCCAAAAGGTGTTTTTGTTGACTTTTCAAAAGGACCTATAATGTCAAAATTCATATCTTTTTGTGAGTGCATATTTTGAACTTGTGAACTGAAGATGCGTTGTAGGGAATTGTATCCTCTTCAAAATGAGCTTTGGATTGAAAATGTCTGATAAAGTATGAAGAAGTTATGCCTGGTCAAAGTTGGGTTGACTTTTACTAAGAAACCCTAATTTAGCAACTTTTGGGTTTTGATGAATTTGGAGCATTACTTGAGGAATCATGATCAAAACTTGATCAAACGATGGATATAACTTCAAAATGTTGATGTTGACCAAAAATATTGAGGTTTGACTGTATGTGGGCCACAATTGACTTTTGACCTAGTATAATCGATTCTCAAGCATCTGAGCAGTTGACTTAGCAAACTTCTTATGCAAGGAATGAAACATGACATGTAGGGTCTTGAGAACATATTAAGACCATGGAGAGCATATGAGACCTTTATGGTCCACCCATCTTTATTAAAATAGAAACCCTAATTTGGGGTATACTGCCTTAGGGGAGAGTTTGTCTGGTCAACTCTTGGGCAACCTTGGGCAAATTGAAGATATCAATGGACATGTATTGAGTAACAATGAGAGGGACAATTTTGGGGTACAACAGAAAGCATACTATTACAAAAGGTATCCTGACTCCTGTAGGATTCTCTATAAATCCTGAGCTGATATCACACTCTTACAAAGTTTGTTTGTTTTACTAAAAAATGAATTTTCAAACTTCAAGACAGACATAAGCTTCACATTCTTAAAATACCATTGTTTGCATATGACTATTTGTTCAATAGCAGATAAATTCGCACGACGAATATTCAATGAACAGAAATCCTCTCAATGAGCAGAATCACCTCAAATGGAAATACATTCCAATGATAGGCCTTTCATAATCAAGGGGCATAGCATGGTGTCCAGCTAATTTGGGGCAGCCAAGTCAAGGTTCAAGGAATCTCTCTAAAATTCGAATATCCAGGGGAAGATCTCCATCTGAATCAATTGGGGCATTGGACATGAATTCCAACAATGAATCACGTGCAATCAAGCAAACATCTTCTAGCAGTGTGGCAACACTTACCACTATGGACAGTGACAATCCTCCGTACCCGGTGAACATGGACATAGTTGGAAAATACTACGCATGAACAAAGACCCGTTAGGTCGAATGTCCTAGGAAAAAATAAAGGCATACGTGCGAACTAAAAGGGTTCGGGAAAAAATTAGGGATATACATGTGAAAAATCTGTACACCCGGCAAGTCAAAAACCTGAAAAGGCGGCTTGGGCAAAAAGGTGTATCCCGGTTGACTGAAAACCTGAAAGGGAAGTCCAGGCAAAAATTAGGGATTAAAGCGTACGATTATGTCCTGTCATCTCGTCACTCGTCTATTAGTAATAAGACTTATCACCATGATCAGCGTTCTACTCGACACTTCAAGAGTTGGAATAATAGTCAAACCATCCATTAAATCTCGAAAGATATTTTCTCCAGCAGGTACAGAGGCAGGGGAACCCTACTATAAGATCACTACCATATTCTCAGCATACAGCTTAATGAGGTCAGGTGTTCTTACATCCCCAACAGAGCAAAAATCTCCAATTATCGCTCCAAAAATTCCCCAATGAATTTGTCAAACTTTTTGGGTTCCCCATTAGGATTCCATAAAGATCCCCAAGAGGATTACGGAGTTTCCTTCCCCAACAGAGTTTATTTCGCTAACAATGAAAATCCGTTTCTCAACATCTCAACTTCGACAAAATTTGAAGACCTACATTTCTTCATCCCCAACAGCAATTAGGGATTCATTTTCCCTAGTTCAACAATACCGCATTAGAACGACTGTCATGTTCATACATTGTATTCATACATCATTTTGCAAATTTCATAGCATATGCAATACGATTTCATATATCACAATCTCATTTTTTGAGAACATCATTTGCACTTCATGCATCATGACATTGCATACAGCTAAACCTTTATCATTTCAGGTAAAGTCTATACACAGACGAATATCATCAACTATTTACATGACCAGACGAATTTATGGTAATCTATTGAGGTAGCAATCGTCAAAGATTCCTTCATTATCTGTTGAGGTAGAAATCGTCAAAGATTCCTTCATTATCTTTTGAGGTAGAAATCATCAAAGACTCCTTCATTATCTATTGAGGTAGTAATCGTCAAAGATTCCTTCATTATCTATTGAGGTAACAATCATCAAAGATTCCTTCATTATCTATTGAGGTAGCAATCGTCAAAGATTCCTTCTTTATCTGTTGAGGTAGCAATCGTCAAAGATCCTTCATTATCTGTTGAGGTAGCAATTGTAAAAGATTCCTTCATTATCTGTTGAGGTAGAAATCGTCAAAGATTCCTTCATTATCTGTTGAGGTAGAAATCGTCAAAGATTCCTTCATTATCTGTTGAGGTAGAAATCGTCAAAGATTTATTCATTATCTGGTGAGGTAGCAATCGTTAAAGATTCATTCATTATCTATTGAGGTAGCAATCGTCAAAGATTCCTTCATTATCTGTTGAGGTAGCAATTGTCCAAGATTCCTTCATTATCCATTGAGGTAAAAATCGTCAAATATTCCTTCATTATCCATGGACTCATCCTGAAACAGCCCTACACTGGCTCTTTCTAATACATTTTTAGATAACGGTTAATTCCATTATCCCCAGCAAGTTACTGTGAATCCTGGACTTCAACCAGAAAACAATAAACTTTCATCTCTCCAATACAGAGATAACTCTCCAGCAGAGTCTTGAACAACTGAAGTACCTAGACTCTATTCCCTATAGAGTTTTCCTCAAGCAGGAGAACAACAAAAACCCACATTCCCCAACGGACTCCTCCTCGGACAGCAGGAACAGGAACCCCCAAAGGGACCATGTGTGAAATCAGCACCTGCTTTTGATGGCATCTTTAAGCCCATCTCTGACGTCTCTCTATCATCTTCTCCAAATGGAATCTGTAAGCCCAATCCCGTCATCATCAACTAACAGTATTATTTCATTCGAGTGCAAATTTTTGGGCACTCTAGTGTTCAATCATCTTCCACCTTCAGATCACGAAAAGCAGACAAGCCAATCTAAATCCTCAGGTTTAAGAAGATTGAACAGGGGCAGTTGTTGTACCCCAAAATTTTCCCTCTCATGTTTCCCAAGGTTTTTTCTCCTATATGGGTGGTGTAACACGGTGGGAGAACTGACTTGGGTGTTTTTCATTTGATCGCCATTGTTGTGGATAGCAAGAGTCGCCACCAACATTTCTTTTTTCCAATGAAGGAAATGTTGAAAAAAACAGGAAAGACCTTTCGAGATTTTTTCTTAAGTTCGGGGGGTAGGTTATGAAAAGGGAAGGTGTTAGCACCCTTTTCATCTGTAGTTATCTACGGGCTCTTAGTTGCTTTCTAGATCACTTGCTTTTGTTTGAAAATGTGCTTGTGGTGTGGGTTTTGAAAGTATTTTGAAAAAGAATGTCTTTGTAATAGTTCTCATCTCTATAAGAACGCGTACAAAGTGTTTTGTCTTTTGAAAATGTTTCAAAGTGAAATTGTGGGTATATTAAATGTTTTTTTCGTGAGCAAGCAAGCAACTAGGAGCATCCTACCTACTCAAAAAGGTATTTAATGTTATTTTCCTCCTCCTTTAGATGTTTCTATCTTACCATTGATTTTGTAAGAAGCCTCATCATTGGATGTGAAGGGATGAGCGTGGTACATTTGTAAGTCATAGAAGGCAACCTATGGGATGTTTTATCAATGTCGTTTAGGGACTAGATCATTTACCGAAGGCATCATTAAGGGTTATCGAGGGACTATGATCTTTTATCGAGGGTCTTTTCTAAAACTCCCATATTCGAGGAACATAACTATTTTTCCGAGGCAACAAGTGGAACTACCCTAGGGGTGCATGTGTGTGAATAGTGTGTTTGATTGCATGCATTTTTGTCTTTTGAACTTTTGGTTATCTACTTGTAGTTTTTATCTTGCCATACATCCTAGTTACTAATATTTATACAAAAACAATAAAAATGCAAAAGAAAATAAATCCTACACTATTACAACCATATTGAAATAGAAATAAAATATAAAGACAAAATAAAATAAAAAAAGGAGAAAATGAGCTCTTTCGATTCAGGCAGAAGCATCCTTCGGTTCTGCACTTTTTTACCTCTTTCAATTTGGACCTGGAGTTAGCAAGGTTCTGCCCTTCGTTTGAGGCCTAGAGGAAGCAAGGTTATGTCCTTCATTTGAGGCTTAGAGGCAGCAAGGTTTTGTCATTTAACTAGGAGTTGGAAGTCAGCAAGGTTCTGTCTTCGTTTGAGGCATGGAGGCAACAAGGTTCTGCCCTTCATTTGAGGTCTAGAGGCAGCAAGGTTCTGTCCTTCGACTGGGAATTGGAAGTCAGCAAGGTTTTGTCTTCGTTTGAGGCCTGGAGGAAGCAAGGTTCTATTCTTAGACTGGGAGTTGGAAGTCAGCAAGGTTTTGTCTTCGTTTGAGGCCTGGAGTCAGCAAGGTTCATTCTTTGCCACAGGCTCCTTACTAACTCCTACGGCTATAAGTATGCTAGACCCTCAGGTTGAGATTCGAAAGGCTTGGGCATTTATCCAATCGAAAGGTACAATGAACCTGTCTTAAATTCTTAAAATGCAACATTCAAGTGTAACTACAGGCCAGGGGTTAGCACAAAATTATTGGGTCTCAAAGTCCAAAGCCTAACTATTCAGAGTTGATATTTTTAGCATATGGGCAGTAAAAATTGAAAGCTAAGACATAGTCAAGCTCCCTATATGAAATATCTACATTTTCTTTATTGGCATGTGCACATGATATTTAAATAGAATAGGTTCAAGTTTAAAGGGAACTTACCTCTTGAAGTTCTTAAATCGAAGGAAACTGCAAGTGTCTTCCTTGGTGGAGAATGGAAGTTCGTTGGGACCTTCCTGAGACTAATCCAGTTACCACTTTATGCAAGCAATCAATCAATCGAAAGAGGTTGTGTGAGTGGATCGAAGGTTCTTTTTATAATAAGTAATGGAATGACTCAAAGGGCTACTAAATGGTTGTTGGGGAAGTGGGTCGAAGGCTAGTTAGATGATCACTTGGGGGGTGAATCAAAGTTTCTTTTTATAACAAAAGGGGGGTTGAGTTTTTCATAAGTGTTTGAAAAAATGTTGGGAAGTGTTTGAGAATTTTTGTAATTTTCACAAGTGTTCTCTTGCAATCCTTCAGGCGCCCCTAACATGTGCGATGGAGGTTGATATTTATAGATGGCACTGGCTGATGTTTTAGGAGGGAAAACAAAAGATTTAGACAAAAATGACATGTTGTGTTTGTAGCTTTCAAGGGGCAGTGTTTGTATGCCATTTTGCTGCAAGGAATAAGGCAGTTTTGCAGGACTGTTGTGCAGCAGTTTTGGAGTTTTATGGCCAATGTATCAGGCCTGAACGTGGAAGCGCATGGGATTTGGTCAACAAGTACCTTTGGCATCTCAACCTTTTGTCTTGACCCCTTAGCCTTGTCTTTCGACCAGACTTTTCAACAATCAATTCTTTTTTAAATCGAAGTGTCCTTCAAATGACTCATATGGGTATCCTTTGAAGGGGCCTAAATAAGTGTCTCTCGACCAGGCCCTTCATGGGTTCCTTCGAATGGTCCAAATACATGCTCATGAGGTGGGTCAACAAAACATGTCATTCGATTGGGACATTCAGACATATCTGGAAAGTCCTTCGAATGTGCCATCATGGAACTTCTTTCGCATGAGAGAATGGCATAGTGTAGAATTTGTATGTTGATGCAAGCCATTTCCAAGGGGGATATTGCCCACTCAAACTTGCCTGCAAGGGGCCATATGGGAAAACGAAGGGTGTATGTAGGAGATCCCTGCCTTGTGACCTTATGCAAACATGCTCAAATGAAGGTTTGTAAAAAAGGAGCCACATGCCCAAACGAAAGGCATGACTAAAAGCTTGTGCTGAAGGGTTCACACGTTCCAAACGAATAATGCATGCAAAGGATGAAAGGAACAATTGAAACTTGCAATACTGGGAAAGCCATATGCCCTAAACGAAGGAGGCCTGCAGGAGGTAAGATGTGTAATAAAAAGAGAGTAGAAGAGAGGTCTTGACCTCCTGAAATGAAGGGCATCATCAGGAGGCTTTTTTTTCCTTATGAATTGAAGCTAGTTGATGAGAAGTGTTACCCTGTCGAAGCTTGTAACAAGTTGCTTCAAAGGGTGACTTTGGCCTTGTTCATGTTAACATGGTAGGGAATTTTGCCTTGTAAATCTTGGCTAACACGCAGGAAAGATGCTATGTGGCCAAACGAAAGATTTGCATAAACGTTCAAATGAAGTCTAGTACCCAAATGAAGCAGGAAATGAACTTTCCCAAATGAGTCCAAAGCCCCAATCGAAGCATGAAATTAACTTGCCCAAAAGGATTCCAGCGCCCAAAAGAAAGATGCAACCAAAGCCTATATCGAAATAGCCAAAACACCCAATCGAAGGATGCAAAAATCGAAGAGAAATTGTTTTTCCTTTAATTTTGTCAAAGAAAGTATTTTCATTTGTTTTGTCTTTTTTAGCAATTTCCTCTTTAATCTTGATGCTGAAAAACCCAAATGTATTTGTGTAAGCATGAATTTTTGGGAGCCCCTTGTGAGAAATGCCTTGAGAAATGAGAGGGCAATTTTGGGGTACAACAGATGCCCCTGTTCAATCTTCTTAAACCTGAAGAGTTAGATTGGCGAATCTGCCATTTGTGACTTGAAGGTGGAAGATGATTGAACACTAGAGTGCCCAGAAATTTGCACTTGATGATATTATGGTTGACGTGTAAGGAATGGGCTTAAAGATGCTATTTGGAGAAATGATGGAGAGTTGCCGGAGATGGGCTTATAGATGCCATCCAAAGGTGCTTGTTGACAGAAATTAGACTAAGTCTAAGCTTACTTCAACTCGAAAAGAATAAGAGTAAACCTTTGGTTGATTTAACTGAACCAGCTGAAGTCTTGAATAATCTTTAACTGGAAAGAATCAGGATAAATCTTTGGAGCGATTTGTCTGAACTAATGAAAGTGTCTACTGGGAAAGAATCAGGATAAACCATTGATCGATTTAAACTGAACCATCAGAGGTCTGGAAAAGAATCAGAATAAATCTTGGAGCGATTTATTTGAACCAGAGAAAATGCCTATGGGAAAGAGTCAGAATAAACCATTGAGATATTTAAACTGAACCAACAGAGGTCTTGAATATTCTTTATCTTGAAAGAATCATAACAAATCTTGGAGCAATTTATCTGAACCAGAGAAAATGTCTACGGGAAAGAATCGGGATAAATAATTGAGAGATTTAAACTGAACCAGCAGAGGTCTGGAAAATAATCAGAATAAATCTTGGAGCGATTCATTTGAACCAGAGAAAATGCCTACGAGAAATAATTAGGATAAACCACTTAGAGATTTAAACTGAACCAACAGAGGTCTTGAATATTCTTTAATTGGAAAGAATCAGAATAAATCTTGGAGCGATTTATCTGAACCAGAGAAAGTGTCTACCAGAGATGAATTAGGATAAACCATTGAGGGATTTAAACTGAACCAGCAGAGGTCTTGAATTATCTTTAACTAGAAAGAATCAGAATAAATCTTGGAGCGATTTATCTGAACCAGAGAAAGTATCTATCGGAGATGAATTAGGATAAACCATTGGTCGATTTAAACTGAACCGGTAGAGGTCTGAAGGAAGTATTTGTCATGTAGATAGTCACCCTGAATTGTTTTGGGAATTGATCTACAATTGATTTGTTCACAGATAATTGTATTGTCTTGTCGATAATTTTTTGATGATAATTTTCTGTTGATTGATTTTTCCTGAAAAGGTAAAGAGTTAATTGTATGCAATGCCATGATGTATGGAATGCGTGTCGTGATGATGTTTCTAAAAAATAAATGAGATTGATATATGGATTTGTGTTGTTGATGTTATGATGTATGAATGCAATGTATGCACATATTAGTTGTTCTGTTGTTTAGATTCAGGAAAATAAATCCCTGACTGCCGCTGGGAATATGGATTGTAAGCCTTCATATTTTGTTGAAATTGAAGTTTTGATAGATGGGTTTCTGTCATTAGAGAAGTAAACTCTGTTGGGGAAGGGAAACGTCGTGCATTGTTTATGGAGTTGGTGAAATCCTGCTGGGGAATCCTGAGCAACTGGGCGGCTTTTATTGGGAAATCCTTGATTAGAAACTTTGCTCCGTCTGGGATATTAGAGCACCTTATACCATTAGGCTGCATACTTAAGATATGACAGTGATCCTGTAGCAGGATATCTTTTCTTCTGCTCCTACTGGAGAAAGTACTTGCGAGGATTCTATAGAATGGCCCATAGATGTTATCATGTTTCTTAAAGCCATTAGTAATTGACTTTCTGTTCAGTTTTCCTCTTTTATGCATTCATTTGTAAACAGTAATTACATTCAAATGCATATGTTCAAAATAATAACTGGATGTTTTTGCAAACAAAACGGAAAAGTAAAATAAAAAACAGATAATATTGTACTTTTAAAGAAATATCTTTGTATTAACTTGAATAAGTATTTTTGTACAAAGAGACGAACATCCTAGTAAGAGAATGTCGCCGTGAAAAGAAAAACTAACACACAGAAAGATAGCTATATGAAATAATCCTATAGGGTTCCCATTCTGCTATAGCCTTCATGTCTCTGAGCGTCTCATCCACTTGCTGCTTTGTCCGAAGCTGATTGGATTGATTAGAACCGTGTGAGTCTGACAATTTTGATATTGAAGATTGGATGTAAGGTGATCCAAAGGGACATAGTCATATGCTTTAAATCCCTAATTTTTGCCTGGAATACCCTTTCGGGTTTTCAGTCCACCGGGATACCCTTTTTTGCCCAAGTCGCCTTTTCAGGTTTTCAGCTTGTCGGGTGTACAAATTCTTTTGTGTTTGATCCCTAATTTTTGCCTAGTCCAGTCAACCTAGCGGGTTTTTCATGCGTAGTATCTTTTAACTATATCCGCGTTTACAGGGTGCAGAAAGTCGTCACCGTCCATACTGGTTAAGATCATTGCTCCACCAGAAAATATGTTTTTTATCAAAAATGATCCTTCGTATGTAGGAGTCTATTTTCCCCTTGGATCACCTTGTGGAAGTATGCAACGCTTGATTACCAAGTCACTAACCTGATATACCTAACGTCTTACCTTCTTGTTAAAAGCTTTAATCATGCGTTTTTGGTATATCTGGCCATGGCAGACAACTGTAAGCCTCTTCTTATCAATCAAGTTCAACTGGTCAAGTCGAGTTTGAATCCATTCATGTTCATTCAACCCTACATCCCTCATGATTCTTAAAGAAGGTATCTGGACTTCCATTGGTAGGACAGCTTCCATGCCCTATAACAAAGAGAAAGGAGTTGCCCATGTTGATGTGCGCGTCGTGGTACGGCAGCCGTGGAGAGAAAATGGTAACATCTCATGCCAATCCTTATAGGTCACTATGATCTTCTTGATGTTTTTATTAGCGG
The DNA here is from genome assembly GCA_948472305.1 of Vicia faba. Classification (NCBI taxonomy): domain Eukaryota; kingdom Viridiplantae; phylum Streptophyta; class Magnoliopsida; order Fabales; family Fabaceae; genus Vicia; species Vicia faba. The sequence goes on from OX451738.1 coordinate 1,300,290,911, forward strand.
CTTCTACAGCGCCATTCATCTTTGGCCGATAAGGAGAAGAGTTATGATATTGGATCTTAAATTGCGCGCATAGTGCGGTGATCATAGTATTGTTGATATTGGTACCATTATCTGTATTGATTCTCTCCGGAATACCATACCGATAGATAAGATTCTGTTTGATGAATCAGACCATAATGTTCTTGGTAACAGAAGCGAATGAAGCTGCCTCGACCCACTTCGTGAAGTAATCAATGGCAACCAAGATGAAGCGGTGCCCATTAGAAGTTATGAGTTTGTTCTCTCCAATCATGTCAATGCCCCATATTGCGAATGGCCAAGGAGCAGTCAGGACGTTTAGAGGAACTGGAGGCACATGTACTTTATCGGCATAGATCTGACATTTGTGACAGGTTCGTGAATGCTGATAATAGTCTGCTTCCATGGTAGACCAATAGTATTTTGCCCGTAGGATCTTTTTGGCCATCGTGTGTGTGATACGGTGGGAGAACTGACTTGAGGTTTTGCGTTTGTGTTCGCAAATGTTTCGATTTAGCAAGAGTCGCCATCGACTTTTTATTTTATCCAAAGGTAAGGTCAAAAAGCACATGAAAGACCTTTGAGATGTTTTCTTGGGTTCAGGGGGTAGATTATGAAAAGGGAAGGTGCAATCACCCTTTTCATCCATGGTTATCCATGGGCTCTTAGTTACTTGTTTAGATCACTTTTTTTTGCTTTTCAATTGTTTGAAATGGTGCTTTGTGTGTAGTTTTGAAAATGTTTTGAAAAGAGGCCATCATTATGGAAACCTTTGTAAGGATTCTTGTTTGAATGTATACAAAGGTGTATTTTCTTTTGAAAAGATGTTTCAATGTTTGAGAGTTTGTTTTGGGAAATGTTTTGAAATTGTGTTGTGAGGTGTGTTTAAAAATAACAAGGATGTTTTTGCAAGTTTAGATCAAGTAACTAAGAGTTGTTTACCCTATCTACTCAAAGATCTTTCCTACACATTTTTAACCCTTTTACATTGTTGTTTTACCATTGCATTTGGTAAACAACCTTGTATTTAGATGTTAAACAGGACAGGCGCGGGTCATCGTATTGACCATGATAGCAATAGTACCAAGTATCTTTAGCAATTTTTTGAGGGACTAGATCATTTTGTATAGGCAACCAAGATAGCGTCATCGAGGGACTATGATATTTTGTTTTGTTTTTGTTTTTCCAAGATACTCAACATGCATAACATGGCCATTTTAAAGGTAACAAGTGGATGAAACCCTAGGGGTGCATGTGTGCATTGTGTTGTCATTTTCATGCATTTATATCTTGCATTAGGTCTAACTATTTGTTTTGATTTTGGATATTGCATACAAACCCTAATCTCTATCATGGCATATTTGAAAGCTATAAATGCGTAAAATAAATCTACGACTATTACAACATTGATATGGGGAGGGAGATACAATTTTGAATGGGGAGTACTTACAAGAAAATAAAACCCGAAGATTTACTATTACATCCAAATTGAACTCTTTGCATCAAATAATAAATAAACAATATTTAAATAAGCAATTTAAATATAAATATGCAAAACATACAAAAAAATGTTTTTGCTTATTTTTATGTATGTAAAAATAAAATATTTAATGCATTAAAGATAATAAAATGGAAGATTATTTTTGCTAAGGGTAAAAACCCTAAGTGTGTGTATATATATATATATATATATATATATATATATATATATATATATATATATATATATATATATATATATATATATATATATATATATATATATATATATATATATATATATAAATTATATTATTTATGTACAATAAAATAATAAAATATATACAAATGTCAAAAAATAAAATTATATTAGAAAAAATATTATTTAAGTATGTAAATAATAAAAATAAAGGTATAATATTTCTATGTATTATTTTCAAGTTTCTTATTAAAGAAAATAAAAGTATGTTATTTAATAATTATTTTCATGTTATAAAAAATAATTAAAAAAATACAAAATAAAATGTGAATATTTATGAAAATATTTTTTGTAATTTTTTATGTTTAGAAAAATAAAATAAAGTCAGAAACTAAAAAGAAATGAACAAAAAATGAAAATATAAATCAAATGGGCTGGGGGGTGTAAATAGCAAGTCAGTGGTGCAAATAGCAAGGAAATGACAAGGCCCAGCCCAGATCAGCTTCATCTTCAACCTTTGAATCTCAAAAACGCACGCCTGTGTACAAAATCTGGAAATCCTGCATACGTGCTCTAAAGCAAAAACCCATAACACCAAAGTCATAGCATTTTTCAAGACGATTCCAACCATATAAAGAACTTAATCTAACTCTCAAAGACCAGAGAGAATTTCTCTGGCCCTAATTTTTAACCTAACTTTTTCAGGAAGTTCATCACTCAAATTCTCTCAGCACACTTAACTTAAATGAAATCTATGCATATGTACAACTTAAGAGCTATGAGTACTACATTTTTTATTCACAAACCTAAGCCTAATGATTCCTAAATAGAGAGATAGAAAGTTGGAAAATACCTATTTCAGTTGAACACGAGTATGGCAATGTAGAGCTTTTCAGTGAGGCCTGAGATGCTTGGGAGCTTGCTTGAACTTCCTCTGACCTTCCTCAATGTTTAGTTTGCTTTGGAATCCCTTGAACAAGCTTGTAGAAGTCAACCTGCACAAGCTGAAAACATAAAATGGTGAATCTTGCAAATGGAGTTACAGTCAATGTCCAATGGTTGGGATAGCACAATGAGTTATATGGAAGGTATTGGAACAGGTTTGGGGCAAAACGCACGAGTAGTTTTTGTTATGGAACTCAAAGTGCAGAAACTGCCCTGTTTTGCAAGAACAAGGTGTTTTGATGTTCAAGAGTGTTTGAGGGATGGATGGCTCGTGTTTCTGGCTCAATGCAATGTGCAAAACTTGTTTAGAATGGTCCTTAAGCTTGGTTATAACAGATACTCAAGTTATGTGATTTTGGCAAGTTGACTTGTTTTGAAAGAAAAGTGTGAAGTGATACAAGATAGGCATGTACAGGCTATCTCCAAGTATGCACAAGTTTTTTGTACCTTTGCCTAAGTTTATGGAACTTGTTTGCTGCAAAGAGAGACGTCAAAGGCTCAATGGAAGCAAGTTGACATAAAGTTGCCTTTATGAAAAAGGAAATGCTACATTTTTGCCATTTTAAGATTAATTCAATGTGTAAACCTCTATTGATCAGAATAACACCTTAAACCAATGAGTTTGCATTCAATTTTTTAGTGTGGAAGGGTTTAGAGACCTGTAATCAAGTACAAAGCAAAGTTGGACAGATTTTCAACTTGTGTCAACATGAAAATGCCATGGATCAAAAGTGAGTTTTTTCCAAATTCAAACCTTCGATTCTCCCTAACCATAAATTATTTTGGAGTGTTCTTTGACATTTTGGAAAGCTTGTAACATGATCTACAATCCATATTTGAAATGAATTTTGATATTCTAAGTGGAACTAGGTGAAAAATTTCCATGAAGATAGGTCAAAATCCTGCCTAAACTAGGGCAAAATTTCACTAAGTTAAAAGTTTCATGGACCCTTGTTCCAAAAATCATAACTTGAGATACAAGCTTCTTTTGGGAAAACTTTGTGAATAAAAGTTGTAGATTTTGTGGAGGAATACAATTTTCATGTTGGAATTTTTGTTTTAATCCAATTGAATCATGGTGAAAATGTTAGGCAAAGTTGGGAAAAAATAAGAAAATTTCATAACTTCGAAAAATTCTAAGTTTTGAAATTTTTCAATTTTAAACCCTAATTTGCAAAATTAGGTTTCTTGATGAAAAAGTTTCATGTTTTGACACATCTTGATGAAAAATGACCCTTGGCACTTGATTTGACCAAAAAGTCAAAGTTTGACTTTTCAGTGTATAGTCAAATTTTGATCAGTTGACTGAAAAATTCATCTGTCAATCCAATGCATTTGAGATCTTTTGAACCTTGTGAATGGGTCAAGATGATGCAATTGAGTCCTTGAATCTATACTTGAACCCAATTTTCCATTGGCTAGGTGAAAAATCAGAAATTTCCCTTAAACAGTTAAAACCCTAAAAATGACCATTTTGCCCTTTTGATGATCTGATCAAAATTCTTGAGGAGTTATGGTCCAAACTTGATCAAATGGTTCATATGAGTCTATAATGTTGATGTGGATAAAAAATTATGAGGTTTGACTGTAAATTGGCCACAGTTGACTTTTTCCCTAATATAGTTGATTTGTAGGTCAACTGTCCAATTGACTGGGCAAAAATTTGATTCAAGGCTTGAAACTTGGTAGAGCCAATCTTGTAAGTCCAACATGAAGTATGAATGTCACTTTGAGCATTGAAATTCCAAAAATCCCTTATTTAGGTCATCAGTGCAAGGAGATGTCTTGAGCAAAGCAAAACCCTAATTTGGTCTTGAGTCCAAAGAGTCTTGTGGGGGGAAATCTTGATAAAATGAGAGGGAAAATTTTGGGGAGCAACAGCTGCCCCTATTCAATCTTCTTGAACTTGAAGAGTTAGATTGGGGAGTTTTCCTTTCGTGACTCGAAGGTAAAATAGGATTGGACATTAGAGTGCCCGTAAATTTGCACTCGTCGATGTAAATGAGGGAATGAGCTTAAAGATGCCATTTGGAGATGGTAGAATCTTGATGGAGGTGGGCTTAAAGATTCCATCCAAGACTGTTTGTTGAAAATCAGGAGAACAAACATCAGAATGGTATCCGTATCTAGACCGTATCTGAGTTATATTTGGAGATTAGATTTGTATGAGCAAAGGAATGGCGTCCATGTCTGGAGCGTATCCGAGCTGTAACCGTATTTGATTCTTGAATGAATATCAAAATGACTGCCGTGTCTGGAGTGTATCTGTATTGTATCTGAATTATGAATGGGCGACAGAAAAACATCCGTCTATGGAGCATCTCTAGGTTGGGGATAAATTCTGAATGAGTGACAGAATGGCAATCGTGTCTGGTGCGTATCTAGAATGTATCTGAAGTTGAGATCTGTATGAGTAGCAGAATGACTTCCGTGTTTGGAGTGTATCCGTACTATAACTGGGATCTGGACAAGTGACAGAATGATGTACGTGTCTGGAGTGTGTCTGAACTTGAGGTTGATAGTTGAATCTGAATGAGAAATAGAATGGCTTCCGGGTCTAGAGCGTATTTAGTTTGTATCTGATTGCTGAAGTCTGAATGAGTAATAGAATGACCTCCGTGTTTGGGGTGTATCTATACTATATCTTAATAAGAGATCCGAATGAGTAGCAGAATGACTTCCATGTCTTGGAGTGTATCCGTACTGTATCTAAAATCTTTGAATAGTTGTTAAAGATAGCTTTTAATCTCATCCTGAAAAGGGTAAAATGTTAGCTGAAACACAAAGTAATGTTGCATGACATGTATGATGCAATAAAATGTGTTCTATCGATGTTTATGATATATGAATGTAATGGATGCGCATGTAAGCTGATTAGTTGTCTTGCTGAGGAAAATAAATCCTTGATAGCTGGAGATAATTAAATCTTTGAGTGCTGCTGGGGAAAATAAACCCTTGACCGCTGTTGGAGATAGAAAATCCTTGGCAACTTGTAGGGATAAACTTTGACAACTTCTATGGGGATGTGAGAATCCTTCATGACTTTCCTGGGGATATAGGGATCCTTCAAGTCTGCTTGGGAAATATGCTTGAGGAACCCAAAGAATTTTGATGACTATGGCCGGGGAATAAAGAAAACTCTGACGATCTCTACTGGGGGATTGAAACCTTGGAGGCTTCACTGGAGAAATGAGAATGAGAATCTTCGATCTACTGGGAGATAACTATGTGGGGAGAATGTTTATTCTATTGGAGAGTTTTCAAGAGTTTGGGCTGTATGCCAATCTACTGAGGAATTATCCGAAGCTGTTGTCTGGTTAGTTGTCAGGTTATAAGATAACTCTCTAGGGGATTGGAGGAAACTAGATGGTCTTCCAACGGGGTTTGAGGGTCGAAGTTTTGGACTTCGTTGGGGAGGAAAGTTTCATCTTCACCAAGGGTCTGCAGTTCAAAGTTTTGCTCCACTGGGGATTGGGAGTTTGCAAACTTAGTTCTGATGGGGATTTTGAAACTTAACTCCGCTGGAGATATGTATTTCAAGGCTTTAGCTCTGCTAAGGATTTCTCCTGGAATAGCCTAAAGACGTTTTCCCATACTTTCAATATGTCAGTAATTATTCTTTCTCATTTTGTTTTATTTGTAAGCAGTGATTATATCCAAATGCATATGCTCATTTAGTAAATCATTGGACGTTTTCAAATAAAACATAAGCGTAAAAAGAAAGAAAAGGAAAACAAATTTCCGCACTTTGAAGCATCTTTGTATTAACTTTGTGTAAGTATTTTGTACAAAGGGGACAGACATCCTAGTAAGAGAATGTTGTCATAAAATTGAGAAAAATTTATACAAAGAAAGATGGCTATGTGTAACAATTCCATGGGGTTCCCATTCTGATATAGCCTTCGTAACTCTAAGTATCTTTTCCATTCATTGCTTCGTCTGACGATGATTAGATTGATTAGAAGCCTGAAGCTTGTCTGTTGAAGAGATTGTCCTTAAATTGATCCGACGAGACATAGTCATACGCTTTATTTCCCTAACTTTTGCTTGGACCGCCCTTTCGGGTTTTCAGTCCACCAGGAAACCCTTTTTTGCCCAAGTCGCCCTTTCGGGTTTTCAACTTGACAGGTGTACAATTTTTTTTTATTTATCCCTAATTTTTTCCTGAACCGCCCTTTCGGGTTTTCAATTCACCGGGATGCCCATTTTTGCCCAAGTCTCCCTTTCGGGTTTTCAACTTGTCGGGTCGTTTATGCGTAGTATCTTTTAACTATGTCTGTGTTCGCAGGGTGCGGAAGGTCATCGCCGTCCATGGTGGTCAGGATCATTTCCCCACCAGAAAAGATGTTTTTGATCACAAATGGTCCTTCGTAAGTAGGAGTCCATTTTCCCCTGGGATCACTTTGCGGCAAGATGATCTGCTTGATTACAAGGTCCCCGACTCGATATACTTGTCTCTTGACTTTCTTGTTGAAGGCCTTGATCATACGTTTCTGATATGCCTGACCATGGTAAACAGCAGTAAGCCTCTTTTCGTCAATCAAGTTAAGTTGATCAAGCCGGGTCTGAATCCAACCGTTTTCACTCAAACTAGCATCTTTCACGATTCTAAAGGAGGGAATCTGAACCTCGATAGGTAATACAGCTTCCATGCCGTATACCAAAGAATAAGGTGTTGCCCTAGTTGAAGTGCGTGTCGTGGTACGGTACCCGTGCAGAGAAAACGGTAACATCTCATGCCAGTCCTTGTAGGTGACTGTCATCTTTTAAATGATCTTTTTGATTGTTCGCAGCTTCGATAACACCGTTCATATTAGGCCAATAGGGAGATGCATTGTGATGTTGAATCTTGAACTGCTCGCACAGAGCGGTGATCATAGTATTGTTCAAATTTGTACCGTTGTCAGTGATGATCCTGTCGGGGATACCATACCGGCATGAGGTTCTTCTTGATGAAGCGGGCAACCACATTCTTTGTAACGGAGGTGAAGGAAGCTGCCTCGACCCACTTGGTAAAGTAATCAATGGACACCAGGATGAAACGGTGTCCATTGGATGATGTAGGCTTGATCTCTCCAATCATGTCGATTCCCCACATCACGAATGGCCAAGGAGCTGTTAAGACATTGAGAGGAACTGGAGGTATATGTACCTTGTCCGTGTAGATTTGGCATTTGTGACAAGTACAAAAATGTTGATGACAGTCAGCTTCCATGGTAGACCAGTAGTAGCCTACCCGTAGAATCTTTTTAGCCATCGTATGACCGCTTGAGTGGGTGCCAAAGGTGCTATTATGTAGTTCAGCCATGATCTGCTCAACTTCAACCTTGTCCACACAACAGAGCAGGACACAATCAAGATTGCGCTTGTATAGGATACCATTGCTCATAAAGAACTTGGCCGCGAACCTCCTTAAGAACTTTTTGTCATTGACTAAAGCTTCTTCAGGGTATTGTTGTGCTTCGAGATACCTTTTGACGTCATGAAACCAAGGTAGGTCCACTACTTCTTCGGTATTAATCTCATGACAATGTGCAAGTTCATCCATTCGTTCAATGGTGATTTGAGGAGCCTCATTATCCCAGTTAAGTTTAAACATGGATGACATTGTAGCTAGCGCATCTGCTAGCTGATTCTCTTCTCGCGGGAAGTGCTCGAAGGTGATCTGCTCGAAGTGTGGTAACAATGTCAGGACATGTTCTTTGTAAGGGATGAGGTTAGGATGTTTAGTATCCCACTCTCCTTTTATTTGAATGATAACCAAAGATGAGTCCCCAAATACAATAAAAGATTTGATTCCTAAGTCAATAGCAGCCTTGAGACCAAAGATACAAGCTTCATACTCGGCCATGTTGTTGGTACAGCTGAAACAGAGTCTAGCGGTGAAAGGTCTATGGCAAACTTCTGGAGAGATAAGTATTGCGCCGATACCGTTTTCAAGTGCGTTGGAGGCACCATCAAAGTACAGAGTCCATCAGGATCCTTGTTCAGGTCCGTCATACGGTCTGTTTTCTTCAATGTTGCTCAAAGTCATGATATCCTTGTCGGGAAACTCGAACCTCATGGATTGGTTATCTTCGACAGCTTGATGGGCCAGATGATCGGCTAGCACACTCTCCTTTATAGCTTTTTGGGTCGTGTACTGTATATCATATTCAGTGAGGATCATCTGCCATCTAGCGATTCTTCCGGATAGAGCAGGCTTCTCGAAGATGTACTTGATCGGATCCATTTTAGAGATCAGTGAAGTGGTATGTGTCAACATATACTGCCTTAGCCGGCGAGAAGCCCATACCAAAGCGCAACAAGTTTTCTCGAGCAGTGAGTAGCGAGTCTCACAGTCGGTAAACTTTTTGCTAAGGTAATAAATGGCATGCTCTTTTCGGCCAGACTCGTCATGTTGGCCCAGTACGCACCCCATTGAAATCACTAGAACGGTCAGATACATGATTAACGGCCTTCCTTCGACGGGTGGCATCAAGATAGGAGGTTCCAGCAAATACTCCTTGATTTTATCGAAAGTAACTTGATAGTCATCATTCCATTTAACTACCTGATCTTTCTTCAACAGCTTGAAGATTGGTTCACAGGTAGATGTTAGATGAGAAATAAACTTTGCAATGTAGTTTAGGCGTCCCAAGAAACCTCTGACCTCCTTCTCAGTGCGAGGGGTAGGCATTTCTTGTATAGTTTTGACTTTGGAAGGATCAACCTCGATGCCGTTGTTACTGACGATGAATCCCAAGAGTTTACCAGACCTGACTCCGAAAGTGCACTTGTTAGGGTTCAGTCTGAGCTTGTACTCTTTCAATCTGACAAACAGCTTTTGTAGATGGTCGAGATGTTCTTCTTCTGTCTGTGAACGGGCTATCATATAGTCTACGTAGACTTCAATCTCATGATGTGTCATGTCATGAAACAAAGCTACCATGGTGCGCTGATAGGTTGCCCCGGCATTCTTCAGTCTGAATGGCATTACTTTATAGCAGAAGGTACCCCACTGTGTAACAAAAGTAGTCTTCTCCATGTCTTTAGGGGCCATTTTGATCTGGTTGTACCCTGAAAATTCATCCATGAAAGAAAATACCTTATGTTGAGCTGTATTGTCAACCAAGATGTTAATGTGTGGTAGTGGAAAGTCGTCTTTAGGGCTATCCCTGTTTAAGTCTCTATAATCCATGCACATTATGACTTTTCCGTCCTTCTTGGGCACGGGCACAATGTTAGTACCCCGTTGTGGATAGGAAGTAACAACAAGAAAGCCAGTGTTGAACTGCTTCATCACTTCAGCTTTGATCTTTTCGGACATGTCGGGCCTCATTCGGCGGACTCTCTATTTGATTGGTGGACATTCTTCTCTTTTAGGTAGACGGTGAACCACAATATCTATATCAAGTCCCGACATGTCTTCATTGGACCAGGCGAAGATTTCGACATATTCATTTAATAGCTGAACTAAACGCTCCTTGACATTTGGCTCTAGGTTGGCACCCACTTTAACTTCTTTTCTGTCTTCCTCTGTTCCCAAGTTGATAGTATCTAACAACTCCTCGTGAGGTAGAATAGCCCTTTCTTCCTGTTGCAAAAGTCTAGCCAACTCTACAGGCACTTCACAGTACTCATCACCTTCGTATTCGGCATGATTGACCAGATCTTCAGAGTCACTGAAGGCCATAGCAGAATTGTTACCCATGGAATTCGGAGTGGATGGGTACCTGCATTTTGTGAGTGTGGGTGTGTGTAAGGGATAGCCACCTTTAAACAAATAAAATGTAAAAAGAAAGAAAATGAACACAAAAGTTTATATATGGAAACGTCCATGATTCATTAAAAATGGCATATGAAGATGAAAAATTAAGCCCTTACAAATGGACCTATATGCCCCGGGTACGGCATAAGGCAAAAAGTGTACGAATTGTTTAAAAATTATTACAGACCAACAAAAAATGTTCAAAAGATAAATTACTGATTGATGAAAGTAATGGGAATGAAGTCCTTGGCCTCCCAGTTGTTCAGTCCTCCTTCAATAGTTGGAAAGATCTAGTCTTCAAAATTGCTCTCTTCTTCATCATCCTCTAAAGCATGAACTCCATGATGAGTGATTTTCAATGGAGGTCCTCCAGCCCGGGAGCGACGCACAGCCTTCTGACTAGCAGCAGTGAAACCCAAACCAAACTTATCTGTCTTGTAAGGAAAATCTGGTAGTTGACCCCATACTGTGCTTCCTCCTTCCTCGATCACAGCCTTCACATCTTTAAGGGATGACATCTGGGACACAGGTTTGGTAATGATGGGCACAGAAGTCATTGTCTTAGCTACTGCAACTTCAGGGGAAACCTCTTCAAGGTGCTGAAAGGGGGTCTCGGTAAATTTTCCATCTAATTCAACATAGCGGAATGAATTCAGATGGCTTATCATATACTCCTCTTCGCCACGGACTGTCACAATTTTCCCCTGGACAGGGTACTTAAGCTTTTGATGCAGCATAGATGTGACGACTCCAGTATGATGAATCTAGGGCCTTCCTAACAAGCAAGAGTAGGATGGACGAATGTCCATGATATAAAATGTGGAGTTGAAAGTTTTTGTACCCACTTTAATTGGGATGTCCACCTCCCCGTGGACCATCCGCTTAGAACCGTCAAAGGCTCTTACGATGATGTTGTTGGGCTTCAAAATTAGACCTTCACAATCTAGTCTGTCCAATGCTTTCTTTGGTAGGACATTTAAAGACGACCCGGTATCAACCAGAACATGATAAAGAGTAGTCCCTCTGCACTCCACCGAGACATGCAGCACATCATTATGCTTTCTCCCCTTAGATGTTAGATCGCATCGGAGAAGCCAAGACCATTGTCGGCGGTTAGGCTGGCTACACACTCCTGGAACTTGTCCGTAGAGGTTTCCTGAGGCACATGGGTTGTCTTCAAGAATTTGATCAAGGCTTTGGCATGAGCTTCGGAACAGAGCAATAAGGCCAGCATAAAGATTTTTGAAGGGGGTTGCCCTAGTTGTTCTACGACATCATAGTCGCTTTTCTTAATTATTTTTAAAATCTCCTCCATTTCCTTTTGAGTGGTCTTGGGGATGACCAAAGGTTGAGCCCTCATCCTGACGGGCGCTTCTTGGATCCCCTTACCTTTATCAGCAGTAACATCAGAGGGTATAGCTTCGGGAGTAACAATTTCTTCAATCACTGGAGTTCGTACATATGTGTTGACTGGAACAGGAGTAATCTTAGGAGCATTTGAGGGTCCAAAGATTTCCCTTGGAGGAGCAATCTCTGGAGAGAAGATTCTTCCGCTGCGGGTGATCTTACTTGTCCCTGCAATATTTTCTATGTCAAGAGTCTCTTCATCAGAACTTTCTTCCACTGATTCGATCTGCTTAACACCATGGTAGAAGATCTCTCCTCCATAATTCTACAGTATTGTCTTGTTGGACTTGTATAGGATAGGCCCCGACATTGTTATCTTCAGAGGTACAAACTTTGGATCGGGTGTAATCTTAACAGGTCTTTTGGAGACCTTGGAAAGATTGTCGGAAATGGTTATTATAGTAACATCGTTGATTGGAGTAACAGGAGTAACAGGAGTAATAGGAGTTTTCTTAAAGAGGATTTCTTGATTATCCATTAGGCGTTGGACGCCTAACTTCAATAGCGGACAGTCGGCTTGCAAGGTCGAACAAAGGTAACAATCTTTTTCACAGCCCGGGAAAATCCAGGCTTTCAACAGATTCATCTTGATCATTGGCAATGGAGTCATTAAGTCATCAACAACAGTAACATAAAGATCTTCTACAACAGCATGGACATTGTGACCATGTCTTGGCATTGGAGCAGATATCACATTAGGTTTTTCGGGGGCATCAAACTCCACCTCTTTGGCATCTATTAAATCCTGGATCTTATTTTTGAGGGCCCAACAATTGTTGGTGTCGTGCCCCACACTGTCCGAATGATAGGCACACTTTGAATTTGAATGGTAGTAGGGAGAAGAGGTATTTGGATTCTTTTGGCGCCTCTTTCAAGTTTGTAAGGTTTAACTTCAACAGATGAGGGAGAACCTGAGCAGGTGTCATATTGATCCGGGTGAATTGTCGTGCAGGCCTTTCCACCCTTGCTTGGTTGGTTCTGGGTTGACTATTTCGAGGTTGATCAGCTGTGGAATTCTGAATCATCACAGCCCCTACCGCTGGTCGGCGCTCGACTCTTCCTTGATTTCTCTGGGACTAAACAACTGAGACCTCTTTCTTGGATAGAAAGGTCTTCTTGATATCAGCCGAAGCGGATGCATCCTTCTGAATTTTACCGCTCTTAATGCCAGCTTTGACTCTTTCACCAGTCAGAATTAACTCGGTGAACCCTGCAGATGAGCTCCCGATCAAGTGATTAAAGAATGGACCTGACAGGGTCCCCAAAAACATATCCACAAGCTCTCTCTTAGACAATGGTGGCTGCACCCTTCCAGCCAAGTCCCTCCACTTTTGGGCATACTCCTTAAAGCCTTCATTAGAGACCATACCCATACTCTGTAATTGAGTACGAGTAGGTGCTAAGTCTGCATTATATTGATATTGTCTGTAGAAGGCAGCAGCCAAATCCTCCCAGTTGTGTACATCAGATCTCTCAAGCTGATAGAACCAATCCAATTGCGTACCCGATAAACTATCTTGAAAAAAGTGGACCCACAGATCCTTATCAGAAGAATGAGGTTGGATCTTTCTGACGTAAGACCTTAGATGCATCTTTGGACAAGACAAACCATCATATTTAGCAAATGTAGGCACCTTGAATTTAGGGGGAATCACAATCCCAGCAACCAAACCTAGCTCCTCGAAATCCATCCCTGTAATACGGTGGGAGAACTGACTTGAGGTTTTGCGTTTGTTTTCGCAAATGTTTCAGTTGAGCAAGAGTCGCCACCGACTTTTTATTTTATCCTAAGGAAAGGTTAAAAAGCACAGCAAAAACCTTTGAGATGTTTTCTTGGGTTCGGGGAGTAGATTATAGAAATGGAAGGTATTAGAACCCTTTCTATCCATGGTTATCCATGCGCTCTTAGTTACTGGCTTAGATAACTTGCCTTGCATTTTCAATTGTTTGAAATGGTGCTTTGTGTGTGGGTTTGAAAATGTTTTGAAAAGAGGCCATTTGTTGTGGCAACCTTTGTAATGATCCATGTTTGAATGTATACAAAGGTGTACTTATCTTTTGAAAAGTTTTCAATGTTTTTTTGAAAGTTGTTTTGAAAGTGTGTTGTGATGTGTTTTTTGAAAAATGGCAAGGATTGTTTTACAAGATTTGGTCAAGTAACCAAGAGCTATCTATCCTAAATTTCTCAAAGATCTTTCCTATGTTTTAACCCTTTTAACAGTATTGTTCCACCATTGTATTTGGTGGACAATCTTGTGTTAGGATTGTTAACGGGACGGGCGCGGGTCATCGTTTAGGCCATGATTGCAATAGTGCCAAGTATCTTTGGCAATTTTTCCTTTAAGGGACTTGATCATTTTTAGGCAACTTTTGAAAGCGTCATCGAGGGACTATGATCATTTGAATATTGTTTTGTTTTGCCAAAAACACCCAACATGCAACATGTCCCATTTATTGAAGGCAACAAGTGGAGTAACCCTAGGGGTGCAAGTGTGATTGGTGTTATCCATTTTCATGCTTTTTTTGTCTTTGAATTAGGTCAAGCTATTTGTTATTTTTGATTTGCATACAAAACCCTGAGTCTATCATGGCATATTTAGAAAGCTTTAAAGTGCGGAAAATAAAAGTCCTAAATTATTGCAATATAATTATGGGATGGGGGGTACAAATGTTCAAATGGGGATATTTAGCAAGAAATTTAAATCTAAACTATTACATCCAAATTGAATATACAAGTTATTTTAATTATACAATAATTGAATAAAAATACAATAAATATGCAAGATGCAAAAAATGATTTTCATATGTATGTAAAAGTATTTTTCATGTGACAAATAAAAAAAAATAAAAAGGTTAACTTTTGGGTATTTTCATGGTTTAGGGCAAAACCCTAATTTGCTAAATAAAAAGTATTTATTATTTACTATATACAATATTTATTAATTATATACAAAAATAAATAAAAAGGAAGTATATTGTAAAAAAGTGATTTTTTAGGTCAAATATTAATAAAAATAAAAATGTATTATTTTTTTGTATTTTTATCCTAAATATTCTAAATATATAAATATTTATATTATGTATTAAATATATTAAATATATACAAAAAATAAAAATATTTATTATTTACAAAAAAAAGGTATATTTTTAGAAAATGTTTTCAAAAGATAAAATAAAATAAAATCAGAAAATAAAATATATTTGTATTATTTTTAGTATTGTAAATAAAAGTATTATATATATTTATTTACATACACATATCAAATAAAACAAATAAATGCCTAATAAATACAAAAAAGGTGAAAAAATATTTTTAATGTTTTTTTATATTTTAATAAAAAATAACAAGTCAGAATCAAAAAGAAAAAGTCAAAAATGATTAAAAAATCACACAATGGGCCAAGGGGGTGTAAGTGGAAAATGAGTGTGCAAACAGAAAAATGAATCAGGCCCAGCCCAAAGGACTTTGTCTTCAACCTCCAGCAACTTTCCAAACAAAAAACGTGTATTTCCTTCTCCAACTGCTATCTCTTGATTCTTTGACTTTTAACATAAACTTATAACATCAAAAATGTAGAGCATCAATCCACGAATTCATACATATAAAAAACTTGATCTAACTCTCAGAAATGAGAGAGAATTTCTTCTCCCCCAATTCCTGACCTAGCTTTTTTCCAATGTTCAGGTTCAAAATTCTCTCAGTACACAAAACATAAATGAAAAGTAATGATATGGGTAGTTTCAGGGCCATGAGTAGAGCATGTTTCATTCATAAACCTAAGCCTAACTCTTCCTAGATTGAGAGATAGAATTCCAAACTTTTACCTGTTCAGCTTGAATCGTGTACAGCAATGGAGGTATCTTCAATGGAATTTGAGGACTTGTACAGCTTGCTTGAAGTTTAGGGATGCTTCTCCAACCTCTAGCTTTCTCTGAAACTAGCTGAATCGAGCTATGAAAGTTCACCTGCAAAGTTGAAAACTGAAAATGGCAAATGATGTTAGGGATGTTACAGTTTGTGTTCAATGCTTGGGATAGCTTCAGTTGGTGATATGGAACATGTTTGAACTCTTTTTGGCCAAAGTGCACGAGTGGAAAGGTTTATAGAAGTCAAGTTGCAGAAGGGACTCTGTTTTTTGCAGTAGGATGGTGTTTCTGGGAATGAGAAGGTATTGAAGGTGGTTTGGTCGTGCTTTAGGTCTGGTTTGATGTATGGAAGACGTTCACAAGGTTTTTGTTTTGCTGCGTTGACAGGAGATGGAAGTTGGTATGTGTTTGCAAGATTTCTTCTATGTGAAGCAAGGAAATGTGTTCTTGGATATAAACCAGTACAATACCCCCATCTATGTTGCACCTCTTGTTATTGAAAATTGTAACTTGTAGATTTGATTTGGCTTCAGAGATATGGCCCCATGCCTCTTGGATTTGGAACTTGACATAAAGTGTAACTTTATCAAAATGGCTAAAATGCTTTTTTCTAATTATGGATTAATCTAACATGTATTGCCCAAATGAATGAAATAACATCTTGGCACAATGGTTTAGCATTGAATTATTGAGTAAGAAAGGGATTAAAGGCCTGTAACCTAGCTTGTGCATGCTGAGTTTGAAAATGCAAAGTGTTATGAACATGCATTTGGTCAAGAACAAAAGTGACTTTTGCCCAACTTTGCCAATTCGATTCTCCCTAACCACAAGGGTGTTTGAGAAGTTTTTGGACACTTTGGAAAGCTTGAAATGTGTACTACAATCCATCTTTGTAATGCAAATTGAGATTCCAAGTGGAAGCATGTGAACAGTGGCCATGAAGTTGGGCAAAAATCCTGCCTAAAATAGGTCAAAAAATTTCTAAGTTAAGAATGTTTTGCACCCCTATTCCAAAAATTATAACTTGAGCTACAAGCTTCTTTTGAGAAAATTTGTGAATCAAACTTGTAGATTTTGCAATGGACTATAACTTTCATGTTTTGAGTTTTGCTTGAATCCATTTGCATCTTGAAGAAAAAATGGGACAAAGTTAGGAAAAAATTAGGAAATTTCATAACTTAGAAAATTTCTAAGTTATGAAATTTCTTCATTTTAAACCCTAATTTGTAATTCTTGGTTTCTTGATGAACAAGTTTCACAATTTGGCATGTTTTGATGAAAAATGAATCTTGACACTTGATTTTGACCAAAAAGTCAAAGTTTGACTTTTCAGTATACAGTCTAATTTGGATCAGTTGACTGGAAAATTCATCTGTCAATCTTGTGCATTTGGGATCTTTTGAACTTGTTGAATGTGTCAAGACCATGTCATTGAGTCCTTGAGTCCATATGTGAGCTTGGTTTGCCATTGGTTAGGTTAAACAGTCAAAAATTGCCTTTGTGCAGTCAAAACCCTAAAAATGACCATTTTGCCCTTTTGGTGATCTGATCAAATTTCTTGTGGAATTGTGATCCAAACTTGATCAAATGGTCCATATGAGTTCATAATGTTGATGTGGGTAAAAAATCATGAGGTTTGACTGTCAATTGACTACAGTTGACTTTTTCCCCAATACAACTGATTTCTAGTTCAACTGTCCAATTGACTGGGCAAAGATTGGAATCAAGGCTTGAAACTTGGTATGGATAAACTTGTGAGTCCAACATGAAGCATGAAAGTCATTTTGGGCATTTTAGGTCAAAACATCTTTGTGCAAACTCAAACCCTAATTTGGGGCAACAGTGCAAGGAGGAGTCTTGAGCAGAGCAAATCCTAACTTGATCTTGAGCTCCAAGGGTCTTGTGGTGAGAAAATATTGATGAAATGGGAGGGAAAATTTTGGGGTATAATAGTTTCCCCTGTTCAATCTTCTTAGACCTGAGGATGTAGATTGGCTTGCGTGCCTTTCGTGATCCGAAGGTGGAAGATGATTGAACACTAAAGTGCCCAGAAATTTGCACTCGCATAATGGAGTATCATCAATGTGATGTCGGGAATGGGCTTATAGATGCCATTTGGAAGTGTAAGAGATAGTTGTGGAGATGGGCTTAAAGATGCCATCGGGGGTGTCGATCGCGTAAGAGATTCCTTAGCGAGAACTTGCGTACCTGAGAAAGAAAGATGGTTTCCTGGCTTGCTACAGGTGTTGATCTTCAGTCTCTTCATGCAGATATGCCCTGGCTAGATACAGGTATCAAATCTACAATCAATTGCTCAAAGATATGCCCTGGCTAGATACAAGAATCGAATCCGGAACTTCAAAAGGTTTCTTACAGACGTGCCCTGGATGGATACAGGTATCGAATCTCTAAACTAATCATGCAGATATGCCCTGGCTAGATACAGGTGTCGAATCCACAATCAAATACTCACAGATGTGCCCTGGCTGGATACAGGAATCGAATATGGAATTAGTCGTCTACAGAAATGCCCTGGCTGGATACAGGAATCGAATCTAGAGTTGGTCGTCTATAGATATGCCCTGGCTGGATACAGGCATCAAATCTGGAATTTGTCGTCTACAGATATGCCCTGGCTGGATGCAGGTATCAAATCTGGAATTTGTCGTCTACAGATATGCCCTGGCTGGATACAGGCATCGAATCTGGAATTTGTCGTCTACAGATATGCCCTGGCTGGATGCAGGTATCGAATCTGGAATTTGTCGTCTACAGATATGCCCTGGCTAGATACAGGTATCGAATCTCTAAACTCTTCATGCAGATATGCCCTGGCTGGATACAGGTATCGAATCTACAATCAATCACTCACAGATATGCCCTGGCTAGATACAGGTATCGAATCTGGAATTGCGATAGTTGATAGTAATCATCTTTGGATTAACCTTTTCCTGAAAAGGCAAAACATTAGTTGTATGCAATGTCATGATGTATGAAATGCATGATGTCATGATGTTTTTCAAGAATAAATGAGATTGTGTGATATGATGCGTATATGCATGCGTCATGGTGTATGATAATGTGATGAATGTATTTTTGTCTAGGAAAATAAATCCTTGACGACTGCCGGGAGTTTGTGGAATCCTGGGCTGATTTTGAAGAGTGGAGTTCTTCGTTTCTGCTGGGGATGACGGTTGCAAGAATAAACCGGTAGGAGAAGATGACTCCGTTGGGGAATAAACTTGTTGGAGAGATTACTCTGCGGGGAATTACTCTGTGGGAAGAGATACTTCGCTGAGGTTTTGATGAGAGCTCCGCTGGGGATTCCACTGATATGTTATGTTGGGGAATTTGATGAACTCCGCTGGGGATGGGAAGAACTTTGCCGAGGACGATCTTTCCATGGTAATTACCTGAGGATAACCCAGTTGTACCCTGGTGGGGAAATAACCTTTGAATAAAGTCGGGGAGAGACGTATGTACTCTGTAGGTGATAAGCTTCCAGAATCTACTAGGGATAAGCTTCCAGAATCTACTGGGGATATGGATTCCACTTTCCTGGGGAAACTTCGGATTGTACTGGGGAATGGTTCCACTGGGGTGTCTGTATTCTGCCGGGGAACAAATCTTATATTAAGACTGCCGGGGATGCTTGCTGAGGAATGTCTATACTCTGCTGGGGAATGTTGAGATCTTCTAGGGATACCCAACTTTCTTAGGGCTGACAGTAGACTAACTCTGCTTGGGGAGAGTATCGCTGACTTGCTGGAGATACTGTGCCTTTTCAGGGCCGACGGGGGACTAACTCTTCCTGGGGAGAGTATTGTTGAATCTTGTCTTACTATGTGGGGAGTTGAGGTAACTTGGTTACATTCTTCAGCCGAACTTACCTTGGCACCTCGGTGGACAGAGCAACTAGATTGCTTGGACAATTCTTTATTGCCCCTGTTTCTGATGTCATCTGTAATTAGTCATTTGTTTCGCATGCAAATATTCATGATTAGAAATTAATGTCAAATGCATATATCAAAAATGAACATTGGACGTTCTTTGCAAAACAAAACAGAAAAAGGAAAAACGATGGGTAATTTTTCTGAAAAAATTGAATTTGTACTGATTTTGAAATTTGCCTGTAAATAGGCGTTTTATGTACAGGAGGCTGACTTCCTAGTAAGAGAACGCCACTGAGCAAAATAGATTTTATACAATTTTGTGAAAAGGAAACAAAACAGCTATGTGAAAAATAATCCCACTGGGTTCCAACTCTCTTATCGCCTTTATGTCTTCAAGCGCCTCATCACTCTGTTGCTTAGTTGAAGATGAAGCTGATTGATTGGAGTCATCTGAGCCTGATAGTTGATGTCGAATTCCGGATGCAAGGTGATCCAATGAGACATAGTATTACGCTTTATCCCTAACTTTTGCCTGGACCGCTCTTTCGGGTTTTCAGCCCACCGGGATACCCAATTTTGCCCAAGCCGCCTTTTCAGGTTTTCGACTTGCCGGGTGTACAGATTTTTTCATTTCATCCCTTATTTTTGCCCGAACCCTTTTGGTTCGCCGGGAAGCCCTTATTTTTTCCTAGGTGTGTCAACCTAGCGGGTCTTTAATTCATGCATAGTATCTTTTTACTATGTCTGCATTGGCGGGGTGAGGAAGGTCGTCACCATCCATGGTGGTTAGAATCATAGCTCCTCCTGAGAAGATATGTTTAACCACAAACGGCCCTTCGTACGTAGGGGTCCATTTGCCCCTGGGATCACTTTGAGGAAGAATGATGCGCTTGATTACCAGGTCTCCAACTTGATACTCTTGTCGTCTGACCTTCTTGTTAAATGCCCTGATCATCCGTTTTTGATACGTCTGACCATGACAAATAGCAGTGAGTCTCTTTTCGTCAATTAGGTTTAATTGATCAAGCCGAGTCTAGATCCAGTCATCTTTGCTCAAACCTGCATCCTTCATTATCCGGAGAGAGGGTATCTGGACTTCAATAGGTAAGACTGCCTCCATGCCATAGACCAAGGAAAAGGGAGTTGCCCCTGTTGACGTCTGTGCTGAGGTACGGTACCCATGAAGAGCAAACGACAACATTTCGTGCCAATCTTTGTAGGTCACTGTCATCTTCTGCACAATCTTCTTGATGTTCTTATTTGCTGCTTCTACAGCCCCATTCATCTTCGGCCGGTAGGGAGAAGAGTTGTGGTGATGTATCTTGAATTGCTCGCAGAGCTCAGTGATCATCTTGTTGTTAAGATTGGTACCATTATCCGTAATGATCCTCTCAGGTACACCGTATCGACAGATCAAGTTATGCCGAATGAATCGTGCCACGACGTTCTTGGTTACGGTAGCGAAGGAAGCTGGCTCGACCCACTTTGTGAAGTAATCAATCGCTACTAAGATGAAGCGGTGCCCGTTGGATGCCGTAGGTTTGATCTCGCCGATCATATCAATGCCCCACATTGCACAAGGCCAAGGTGCTATCAAGATGTTCAGAGGGACCGGAGGAATGTGCACCTTATCAGCATAGATCTGGCATTTATGACAAGTTCGAGAATGTTGATAACAGTCGGCTTCCATTGTGGACCAGAAATATCCTGCCCGAAGGATTTTCTTTGACATGGTATGTCCACTGGAATGCGTTCCGAAGGTACCTTCATGTGGCTCTTCCATGATCCTTCTTGCTTCAGTCTTATCCACACAACGCAGTAAGGTCGAATCATGGTTTCGCTTGTAGAGAACGCCATTGTTGAGGAAGAACTTGGCCGCAAACCTTCTCCGGAATTTCTTGTCATTAACAGATGCGCCTTCGGGGTATTATTGAGCTTCAAGGTACCTCTTCACTTCATGATACCAGGGTTTTTCAGTTACCTCCTCGGTCTCGAGATCGCAGCAATGTGCAGGTTCGTCCAACTTCCAGATAATGATCCGGGGAGCCTCATTGTCCCATTTGACTTTAAACATAGAAGACATCGTAGCCAACGCGTCCGCTAACTGATTTTCCTCTCTTGGGAAGTGTTCAAAGGTTATCTCTTCGAAATGGGGAATCAACGTCAACACATACTCCTTGTAAGGAATAAGATTTGGGTGTTTCGTATCCCACTCGCCTTTGACCTGATTGATCACGAGAGCGGAATCTCCGAAGACACTCAGAAACTTGATCCTTAAGTCAATCGCAGCTTGAAGACCCATGATACATGCCTCATACTCTGCCATGTTATTGGTGCAGTTGAAACATAGTCGGGCGGTGAGTGGAGTATGAGTGCCTTTAGGGGATATGATCACAGCGCCGATGCCATTAGCCAAAGCGTTCGAGGCTCCGTCAAAGTGCATAGACCATCCGGATCCCTCCTCAGGTCCTTCATCCGGTCCAGGTACTTCACAATCAGTTACTACCATGATATCCTCGTCTGGAAATTCAAAGTTCATCGACTGGTAATCGTCCACTGCCTGGTGCGCCAAATGGTCTGCCAATACACTTCCTTTGATTGCTTTTTGAGTCGTGTACTAGATGTCATATTCCGTCAAGATCATCTGCCATCTTGCTATTCTTCCGGACAAAGCGGGCTTTTCGAAGATGTACTTTATTGGATCCATTTTTGAAATCAACAGAGTAGTGTGAGTCAACATATACTGTCTCAGCCGGCGAGCAGCCCATACCAAAGCGCAGCAAGTTTTCTCGAGCAGTGAGTATCAGGTCTCATAGTCGGTAAACTTTTTGCTAAGGTAATAAACGGCGTGTTCTTTTCGGCCAGATTCGTCATGCTGCCCCAACACACACCCCATTGAGTTGTCTAGTACTGTCAAGTATAAGATTAGAGGTCTCCCTTCAACCGGCGGCATAAGAATGGGTGGTTCTTGGAGATACTCTTTGATTCTTTCGAAAGCGGCCTGGCATTCATCGTTCCAACGTACTACTTGATCTTTCATCAGCAACTTGAAGATTGGTTCACAGGTAGCAGTTAGATGCGAGATGAATCGGGCAATGTAGTTCAACCGTCCTAGAAAGCCTCTGACTTCTTTCTCTGTCTTGGGAGTTGGCATCTCTTGTATGGCTTTCACTTTGGCGGGGTCCACTTGAATGCCTTTGTCGCTTATGACGAAGCCTAGCAATTTTCCAGTTCTCACCCCAAAGGTGCACTTGTTTGGGTTCAACCTCAGCTTGTACAACTTCAGACGGTCAAACAGCTTCCGCAGATGGTCAAGGTGTTCCTCCTCAGTTTGGGACCTTGCAATCATATCATCGACGTATACCTCTATCTCGTGATGGATCATATCATGAAATAAAGCAACCATGGCACGTTGGTAGGTTGCCCCAACATTTTTCAACCCAAAAGGCATGACCTTGTAGCAAAAGGTGCCCCACTAAGTAACAAAAGTGGTCTTCTCCATGTCTTCAGGAGCCATCTTGATCTGATTATAACCGGAGAAGCCGTCCATGAAGGAGAATACTTTATGCTGAGCAGTGTTGTCAACCAGAACGTCGATATGAGGCAGAGGGAAATCATCCTTAGGGATGGCCCTGTTCAAATCCCTGTAATCAACACACATTCTGACCTTACCATCTTTCTTCGGCACTGGAACCACATTAGCAACCCACTGAGGGTAAGAAGTCACTACTAGAAACCCGGCATCAAATTGTTTCATAACCTCAGCTTTGATTTTCTCGGACATTTCTGGACGCATACGGCGGACCTTCTGTTTTACCGGAGGGCATTCTTCCTTGGTAGGCAGGTGATGAACCACAATTTCGGTATCCAACCCAGGCATGTCTTCGTAAGACCAGGCAAAGATTTCCACATAGTCATGCAGCATCTGAATCAACCGTTGTTTCACTGAGCTCTAGATTGGCGCCAATCTTGACTTCCTTTCTGTCTGTCTCAGTACCCAGATTTACCGTTTCCACTGGCTCTTCATGTGGCTGAATGTCCCTCTCTTCCTGGAGTAGTAGTCTTGCAAGCTCACCAGGCACTTCGCAATCATCTTCACCTTCGTCTTAGGCTAAGTTGATCGGATTTTCGAAGTCATAACTGGCAGTAGCAGAGTCGTTACCAGTAAGATCCAGAGTGGATTGGAACCTGTATAGGTGAGTGTGTGTAAATATAGCTGTTTTGCAATATATAATAAAGAAAGAAAAGGAGCGCAAGATTTTGAAATGCAACAAACGTCCAATGTTTTTATTAATGACATATGAAGATGACACACAAAAGCCCTCACAAATGAAGCCACGGTGCCCTGAGTAAGACACCGAGCCATAAAAGTTTCAAAATATTGTCTGTTACAAATTCAAAACAAAAGAGTTCATTACTGAGTGACAAAAGTAATAGGTGTGAAGTCTTTGGAAGTACAGTTGCTTGGTCCACTGTCGGTTGTTGGGTAGATCCAGCTGTCGAATTCAGATTCCTCCATGTCGTCTTCAATAGCATTTACTCCTGGGTTGGTGATGAACACAGGAGGTTTTCCAATTCTTGCCTTACGAACAGCCTTCTGAGCTTCTGCAGTGAAACCCAAACCAAACTTGTCAGTCTTTGGAGTGAAATCAGGAAGTCGGCCCCAGTTTGCACACTCACCCTTCTCAATCACATCCCGGGCATCCTTTAAGGAAGCCATCTTCAAAGGAGAGTCTTCTTTAGTCATAGTCTCTACTGATGCCAGTGTCTGAGGCACCTCTTCAAAGTGTTGAAAGGGGGTCTCAATGAACTCCCCATCCATTTCTATGTACCGGAACGAGTTGAGGTGGCTGACCATGTATTCTTCCTCCCCCTGCACTGTCACAATCTTCCCTCTAACCGGGTACTTAAGCTTCTGATGTAGTGTGGAGGTCACAGCTCCAGCCTTGTGGATCCATGGACGACCCAGCAAACAAGAATAGGATGGTCGGATGTCCATCACGTAGAAAGTAGAATCAAAAACTTGAGAACCAACCCTGATTGGAATGTCAACTTCCCCATGTACCATCCTTTTCGAACTGTCAAAGGCCCGGACAACAATGTTACTAGGCTTGAGCTCCAAACCCTCATAATACAACCTTTCTAGGGCCTTCTTGGGTAATACGTTCAATGAATATCCGGTTTCTACCAACACATGGGCAAGAGTAGTGCCCCTGCATTTAATGGAGACATGCAGGGCGTCGTTATGGTTCTTTCTTTTGGCAGTCAGATCGGCGTCAGAGAATCCCAAACCATTATCGGCAGTCAAGTTGGCCAAACAATCGGTAAATTGATCAACAGACGTTTCTTGTGGCACATGGGCCATCTTTAGGAAGGAAATCAGGGCCTTGGTATGGGCCTTTGAACACAACAGTGATAGCATAGAAATCTTAGATGGGGTGTGCCCCAACTGCTCAACTACATTGAAATCACTCTTCTTAATGATCTTGAGAATCTCTTCAATCTCTTGTTGGGAAGCTTCAACATTGGTTGTCTTTGGTGCCTCCGTCAGGGCAGGCAAATCAGTAGCAATCCCTTTGCCCCGAGCGTCGGATGACTCGGTAGCAGGGGTAGAAACAGGAACTTGATCAGGAAGGGGAGCAGGCACACTTGCAGGTGTGATGATAAGAGGTCTCTGAATAGCTGGTGGCGCAATATCTGGTGAGAACAGCCTACCACTGCGAGTAACTTTGGCAGGCCCGGTGATGTTGCTGACGCCGGTACTAGTATCAAACTCTTGTTTTACCCCGAGCACATAAACATCTGCCCCATAGTGCCACGGGACAGCTTTGTCGGATGTATAAGGGAGAGGCCCCGGAACAGTGATGATGATAGGAGCAA
The DNA here is from genome assembly GCA_948472305.1 of Vicia faba. Classification (NCBI taxonomy): domain Eukaryota; kingdom Viridiplantae; phylum Streptophyta; class Magnoliopsida; order Fabales; family Fabaceae; genus Vicia; species Vicia faba. Next base: position 1,300,316,349 of record OX451738.1, read on the forward strand.
TCTTCTGAGTGGACATGATTTTGAAAGGCTTCTTTGAAGGAGCCTTAGGAGGGTTGTTGAAAATAGTAACAATAGACACTTCTTCAGCAGGGATAGCAGGAACATCAATCTTCTCGAACAAGATTTCTTTGCTATCCATCAGGCTTTGGACGCCTGACTTCAGCAAGGGACAACCAGCAAGTGAAACAGCACATAGAAGGTAACCTTTACCACATCCCGGAAATAAACCGGCTAGCAACAGGTTCCTCTTGACAGTCAACAATGGAGTAACAATCTCTTCCACGGAGGCTACATACCGGTCTTCTTCCATAGCATTCACTCCATGCTGGGGCATGGGAGAAGTCACAACATTGGGCCTTTCGGGCACCTCAAACTGTATTTCTTTAGCATCAATAAGGTCCTGAACCTTATTCCTCAGAGCCCAACAATCGTCCGTAGAATGCCTCGGGCTATCAGAGTGATAAGCGCAGCGGGCGTTGGGATTGTACTTTGGAGATGTTATGTTTACCAGCTTCGGAGCTTCTTTGACAATTACCAGATTAGTTGATAGTAGTTGCGGCAAAATCTGAGACAGGGTCATGCTGAGTCGAGTGTACTGCCTTTTGGGTCTCTCACCCCTTGGTTGGTTATACTGCTGAGGAGCAGCAACAGGCTTTGAAATTACCAACGCGTTGACAGCTTGGCGGCGCTTAAGTTTAATTTGTCTTCTGGGACGATAAACAACACTAGCTTCCTTCTTGAAGAGCTTCTTTTCAGTACTCGCGGAGGCACCTTTCTGTATCTTCCCCGACTTGATACCAGCTTCTATCCTCTCACTGGTTAAGATCAGGTCTGGGAACCCAGCAGAAGAATTACCAATCAGGTGGTTGAAGAATGGACCGGACAAGGTCCCTAAGAACATGTCGACAAGCTCACGACCCGTCAAAGGTGACTGCACCCTACCAGCCAGGTCTCTCCACTTTTGCGCATACTCCTTGAATCCTTCGCCCGTCCCCAGTGACATACCCTAGAGTTGGGTACGCGTGGGAGCGAGATCAGAATTGTACTGATACTGCTTATAAAATAAAGTAGCCAAATCTTCCCAGTTTCGAATACTGGCTCCATCCAGCTGATAGAACCATTCGAGTTGAGCCCCTGAAAGGCTATCCTGGAAGAAATGGATCCATAGTGTGATCGGTGGACCTGGAACTGACTGTTTAATGCTGGTTCGCGAAATGTCGTGGAAGCAAGAGTCGCCACCGTCTTTTATTTTCTCCAAATGGAAAGGACAAAAGCACAGAAAAATTCCTTGAAGAGATTGCTCTCGGTTCGGGAGGTAGATTATAGAAAGGGAAGGTGTTAGCACCCTTTCTATCCATGGTTATCCATGGGCTCTTAGATACTTGCTCACTTGTGTTTTCAAAATGTTTTGTTTGATTTTCAACTATGGGTTTTAAAAAGTTTCCTTGAAAATTCCAGCTCGACTCTTGTATCAGTCCTCAAGAGTGTTTGAAAAGTTGCTTTCGAAAGCTTTTTGAAAAGTGTCGGTGTGAAAAGTATTTTTGAATTTGTTTTGAAATTAGAGCAAGTATCTAGAGTCGTCTACCTACCCTAAGGAATTCGTCTGTGTAAATGTCCTTTAAAGTAGTGCCATCCCACCATTGAGAGGTAGGTAGCACCACCGTTGGAGGTGTTCGGGTCAATTCGATGGTTCGGGACATGGTGATCACCAGAGCAATGGGAAGACACCTTAGAAGCTACCCTCATGCCAGGTTCCCGGATCATGAGGACTTACTAAGACATCCTCTACTCGACGATCACCTTTCGAGGCAAGGCAACAGTGAGGCGTACCCTAGGGGTGGTGTGTGATTTGTGTGTCAGATTCAGATAATTTTGTCTTGTCATGTCATGGGGTGATCTACGCTTTTATTTTATTTTGACATTCATTCTTGCATGCATTAGTTAACAGTTAAAAATTGCGAGAAGGTAAAAGCTCTAAACTATTACAAAAGGCGCGGGTCCACATCGCCAAAATTTCCAGAACCCGATTTGACAGAAAAATAAAGAATTAAAAGTGCGACAGATAAAAATGTTACATGGCCTTGGGAGAGATACATAAATATTATAAAGAATAAAAAATAAATATGCGAATTGGAATTAAAGTTGAAACGAGGGCGTTGGACCCTTTTTAACTAAATTAAATTAAACGATTATTAAATTAATAAAATTAAAAGGAAAAGAAATTTGTTTTTTTGGTATTTTTGTATTTTATGATTTTAATGAAAAAGAATTAATTAAAATAAAATGCTAACCCTAATTCTAGTTGTTTTTAGTTTATTAAGAAAAGATTAAATTTTAACCTAATATTTAACCTAATTATTTACATGTCATTTAATTATAAAAATAAATAATAGGAAATATTTAATTATTATGAAAGAAAAGAAAAAAGGATAAAAATGATTATAAACCCTAATTCTACCAATTTTAGATTTTTATTAAGGAAAATACTACAATTAAACCTAATTTAATAACTAAAATTAATTAATGCAATTTATTTACAAAAATACTAAAAAATAAAAATATTTTTTATTTTTTATCTTTTCTGATTTTTGGTGTTTTTTATATATTATGAAAATATTAAATTAATTAAAAAAAACAATAATTAAAAGAAAGTAAAAATAATGAAAAATAAAGAATGTAAAAAAAAAAATTGCAAACCTAGGGGGGGTCTGCCCCCAAATTGGGAGGTAAATCTTTGGCAATTTGAGCCCAATAAGCTTCAGGCCTGGCTGACTTTTCCACTAGTGTACCCAAGCGTTGACTCACGTGTACCATGCTCTCCAAATTTGTGCCCTTGAATTGATGAAATTGAACGCGTGGACGGCTTGATGGAGGAACGTATGATGGACCATAGCGTTGGCACTGCATAGGATTATTAAATGAAAAATAGTATTGAAGGGGTGGGGACCTGGGATCGAACCCAGGTCCTGAATGTCACCACACACATGCCTAACCAACCAAGCCAAATGCGCGTCTTGTACATTAAACAACAAACAATGAATATAAAATAAACAATGGTTAGTGGGGCCTCCGCGCGCGAAAATTCGAACCAACCATTCATAGCTTGCCACCGAGTCATCTTCTTCATGGCTTTATTCTTTTCCTGAAACAAAATACCATTAGCAACGGTTTTTTAAACGTCCCCATAGACACCCTATTGGAAAATAGCGATTAGCCCCTGGGGCCTCATAAATTAGGCGCGAGGGTCTCGTTCTCTTCGTCCAAGCATGCTTGATTCATCTATGGCACTGTGAGATTCTAATTTTACAGCGTTTGGAAACGCCTAAATTGAAGCTTGCAAAACCCTAAATATTGTTAATGGTGAATCCTTCCATAGTGCACGAAAACGAAATCAAACCATACAGTTAGCTTCATAATGGAATAATGAACACAAATCACATATTAAAAATTGCTAAATATGCATGAATTGAGATGCAAGAATATGAAATCTTTTCTGTACAGGTTGCGATCGTGTTACCAATTTAGGGCGTTAGAATGATTGATTTCGATTGGAAAACTTTCCTTGAAGCCTCAGGAAGCTAATGGGATAAAAAATTTGCCTTGAATCGTCCTAGAACTTGGTTTTCAGATTTGAGTTTTCTTGAGAAATTTCAAGTTTTCATATGGTGTTTTCTGCGCAGCTTTTTGGTAATGAGCATTAGGTCTTGCTTGTGTATGTATAGGAGAGTGATTTAGGTTAAGAAACTTGATCAAAATCCATGCATTGATGTGAAAAATATTTGATTTGCAAACCATAATTTTTCAATCTTTTTTCATGCTTTTTAGCTCTCAATCATATCCAATCAACTTTAATTCTTCCCTAATCTGATTTGCACGAAATATTGGAGATATTATATGCACAAAAAGATTTGAAATAGTAGGTTTGACATTTTTCATGTATTTTAATTAATTTAAATGAATTATTAATAATAAAAATCCAAATAAATAAATAAATAATGAAGAAAAACTTCCCTTTGGGCCAAATGGTCGTGAACATGCCTTGGATAATGAATTGTGGAAGAAAAAGAGGCCCATTAGCAATTTTAGGTCATTTGAATCAATGTTAACTTTTCAAAATATCCAAAAATTTCCCAACTTCCACAAGGCATAACTTGCTCAGTTTTTAAGCTTTGCTCATGTTCTTGGACATTTTGGAAAGTTATTTGAGTCCTCTAACCAATGTCTTTGGTCCCATGTCATTTTGATTTACCAATCTCAAGTTATGGCCCTTGACTTAAAGTCCCTTTTTGTTGACTTTTGAAAATGACCTATAATGTTAAAATTGATAACTTTTTGTGAGAGAATTTCTTGGACTTGAAGTATGAAGAGGAGTTGTAGGAAATGTCTTTCTCTTCAAAATGAGCTTTGGATGGAATTTTTCTGATAATCCATGTGAAAGTTATGCCCTGGTCAATTTACAGTTGACTTTTTCAATTGTCCAAATAAGGAAACTTTTGCATCTTGATGATTTTTGAGCCAAGCTTTGAGAATCATGATCAAGCATTGATCAAATGATGTTTGTGGCTTCAAAATGAGATGTTTGATCAAAAATTTGAACTTTTGACTGTCAAATGACCATTTTGCCCCTACAGTTGACTGTAGTGCAATTAGGGTTTTTGACTGTGCAATTTTGTGCTGAAAGTCTTGAAACTTGGTATGAGGATGCTTGACCATATTTATTGGCATGTGGGGCTTGATTGGACCCTTGGAAACTTCATTTTCTTGATCAGAACAAAAACCCTAATTTTGACTGTTTAGGAGGCCCTTACACTGTGCAACCCTTGGGGAATTTTGAAGCTTTGACTTGGCAAATTTTGAAGAATATGGGAGGGCAAATTTTAGGGTACAACAGTTGCCCCTGTTCAATATTCTTAGACCTGAGGATGCAGATTGGCTGACGTGCCTTTCGTAATCCGAGGGTGGAAGATGATTGAACACTAGAGTGCCCAGAAATTTGCGCTCACATAGTAGCAGTGTGATGGAAATGGGCTTATAGATGCCATTTAGAGATTGATGAATAGGATGATGGGCTTATAGATGCCATCTGGATGTTGATCGCGTAAGAGATTCCTTAGCGAGAACTTGCGTACCTGCAAAAGAAAAATGAGTACCTGACATGTTGCAGGATCTGGTTTTCAGATGCTTTGTATAGATGTGTCCTGACTGGTTACAGGAGCTGAATCTTTAAACTCTTCAGACGTGCCCTGGAGAGATACAGGAATCGAGTCTGGTAATGTTAGTCTTCAATGGATACACCCTGGCAAGATTCAGGCATCGGATCCTCGAACTCTTCAGACACACCCTGGCAAGATACAGGAATTGGATCTGGTAATGCTAGTCTTCAACAGATACACCCTGGCAAGATTCAGGTATCGGATCCTCGAACTCTTCAGACACACCCTGGCAAGATACAGGAATCGAGTCTGGTAATGTTAGTCTTCAATGGATACACCCTGGCAAGATTCAGGCATCTGATCCTCGAACTCTTCAGACACACCCTGGCAAGATACAGGAATCAGATCTGGTAATGTTAGTCTTCAACGGATACACCCTGGCAAGATTCAGGCATCGGATCCTCGAACTCTTCAGACACACCCTGGAAAGATACAGGAATCGGATCTGGTAATGTTAGTCTTCAACGGATACACCCTGGCAAGATTCAGGTATCGGATCCTCGAACTCTTCAGACACACCCTGGCAAGATACAGGAATCGGATCTGGTAATGTTAGTCTTCAACGGATACACCCTGGCAAGATTCAGGCATCGGATCCTCGAACTCTTCAGACACACCCTGGCAAGATACAAGAATCGAATCTGGTAATGTTAGTCTTCAACGGATACACCCTGGCAAGATTCAGGTATCGGATCCTCGAACTCTTCAGACACACCCTGGCAAGATACAGGAATCGGATCTGGTAATGTTAGTCTTCAACGGATACACCCTGGCAAGATTCAGGTATCGGATCCTCGAACTCTTCAGACACACCCTGGAAAGATACAGGAATCGGATCTGGTAATTGGTCGTCAACAGATACACCCTGGCAAGATTCAGGAATCGGATCTTTGGTTGCGACCATTGATAGTAATCATTTTTATACTTACTTTTGTCCTGAAAAGACAAGCGTTAGTTGTATGCGATGTCATGTTGTATGAACTGCGGGATGTTCTCTGACTACGTGAGATTGTATGTTCATGATGCGTATATGCATGCTATAATGTATGAAGATGTTTATGAATATTATGTTTTCGTCTTAGGAAGATAAATCCTTGACGGGTGCTAGGAAGTCCCTCCTGGGTTGATGTTGAAGAATAGATTTGCCTCCGCTGGGGATGATAGTTGCAAGAATACCGGTAGGAGAAGATAACTCCGTTGGGGAATAAACTTGGCAAATGGAATAACTCCGCGGGGAGAAAAGTACTCTGACGATCTTGCTAGGGAGCAATACTCTGTGGGGAGAGAGATACTTTGCTGAGTTGTTGATAATAACATGCTGGGGATACCCTTGTTGTATTGGAAGTGTTACTGGACTTCGCTGGGGATAAGGGAACCGTGTCGACGACGATCTTTCCGCGGCTTTTGGCTGAGGATAACCCAGTTATATCCTGGTAGGGAAATAACTCTTTGAATAAAGCCGGGCGGCGCGTTCGTGCTTTGCGAGGATAAGCTTCCAGAATCTACTGGGGATAAGCTTACTGCCTGGGGAGATGGACTCCGACTTTCCTGGGGAAACTGGATTGGACTCTCCTGGGGAAGTTTTGAACTGCGGGGGAAGTGATTTCCTTTGAATGTTGGATATACCTCCGGGGACCAATCTTTAGGCCAAGACTGCCGGGGATGCTTGTTAAGAACATATATGCTGCTGGGGAATGTTGAGATCTGCTGGAGGATACTCAACTTCCTTAAGTTTGATTGTAACTTTGCTCGGGGAGAGTGTATTGACTTGCTGGCTCACTCTCTGGGGAATTAAGGTGTCTGGTTATGTTCTTTAGCTGAACCTACCTTGGTACCTTGGAGGACAGAACAATTAGATTGCTTAGACAACTCTTTTATTGCCCCTGTTTCTAATGTTACCTGTAATTAATCCTTTGTTTCGTATGCAAATATTCATGAGTTAGCAAATTATTGTCAATGCATATATCACAAATTGAACCTTGGACGTTCTTCGCAAAACAAAACAGAAAAAGAAAAACAATTTGCACTTTTAACTGAAAAGTATATTTGTATTGATTTTTGAATGGCCTGAAAATAGGCGTTTGTGTACAAGAGGCTGACGTCCTAGTAAGAGAACGCCGCCGAACAAGAGAGTTTATACAATTTTTGTATAAAAGAAAATAAAACAGCTGTGTGAAATGGATGATCCCACTGGGTTTCAACTCTGCTATTGCCTTTATATCTCCGAGCGTCTCATCACTTGATGACCTTGGTTGAAGGTGAAGCTGACTGATCGATGCCGTCTGAACTTGATGTAGATACCGGATTCTGGATGCAAAGTGATCCAATGAGACATAGTATTACGCTTTTATCCCTAACTTTTGCCTGGACCGCCCTTTCGGGTTTTCAGTCCACCGGGATACCCATTTTTGCCCAAGCCGCCTTTTCAGGTTTTCGACTTGCCGGGTGTACAGATTTTTTCATTTCATCCCTTCATTTTGCCCGAACCCTTTTGGTTCGCCGGGAAGCCCTAATTTTTGCCTAGGCATGTCAGCCTAGCGGGTATTTTTTCATGCGTAGTATCTTTTTACTATGTCTGCATTAGCGGGGTGAGGAAGGTCGTCACCATCCATATTGGTTAGAATCATGGCTCCTCCTGAGAACACATGCTTAACCACAAATGGCCCTTCGTACGTAGGGGTCCATTTGCCCCTTGGATCACTCTGAGGAAGGATGATTCGCTTGATTACCAGATCCCCAACTTGATATTCCTGTGGTCTGACCTTTTTGTTAAATGCCCTGATCATCCGTTTCTGATACGTCTGACCATGGCAGATAGCAGCAAGTCTTTTTTCATCAACGAGGTTTAATTGATCAAGTCGTGTCTGGATCCAATCATCTTCGTTCAGATTTGCATCCTTCATTATCCGGAGAGAGGGTATCTGCACTTCGATCGGTAAGACTACCTCCATACCATAAACCAAAGAGAAAGGAGTTGCCCCGGTTGACGTCCTAGCTGAGGTACGGTACCCGTGTAGAGCGAACGGTAACATCTCGTGCCAATCTTTATAAGTCACTGTCATCTTCTGCACGATTTTCTTGATGTTTTTATTTGCTGCCTCTACAGCCCCATTCATCTTCGGTCTGTAAGGAGAAGAATTGTGGTGCTGTATTTTGAACTGCTCGCAGAGCTCAATGATCATCTTGTTATTCAGATTGGTACCGTTATCTGTAATAATTCTTTCTGGGACGCCGTACCGACATATCAGATTATGCCGAATGAACCGTGCCACAACAGTCTTGGTTACCGTAGCATAGGAAGCTGCTTCGACCCACTTCGTAAAATAATCAATCGCCACTAGGATGAAGCGATGCCCATTAGATGCTGTAGGTTTAATCTCACCGATCATGTCTATGCCCCACATTGCAAACGGCCAAGGCGCAGTCAGAACATTCAGGGGAACTGGAGGAACATGCACCTTGTCTGCATAAATCTGGCACTTATGGCATGTCCTAGAATGTTGGTAGCAGTCAGCTTCCATTGTGGACCAGTAATACCCTGCCCGAAGGATCTTCTTTGCCATTGTATGTCCACTGGAATGTGTACCAAAGGTCCCTTCATGTAGCTCTTCCATGATCCTTTCTGCTTCAGTCTTATCCACACAACGCAGTAAGGTTGAATCATGGTTTCTCTTGTACAAGATGTCGTTGCTAAGGAAGAACTTGGCCGCGAACCTTCTCAGAAACTTCTTATCGTTGACAAATGCACCTTCAGGGTATTCCTGAGCTTCCAAATATCTCTTCACCTCATGGTACCAAGGCTTCTCAGTCACCAATTCAGTCTCGAGATCACAACAGTATGCCGGTTCGTCCAGTTTCCAGATGATGATCTGGGGAGCCTCATTATCCCATTTGACCTTAAACATAGAAGACATTGTAGCTAACGCGTCCGCTAGCTGATTCTCTTCTCTTAGAAAGTGTTCAAAGGTTATCTCCGTGAAGTGGGGGATCAAGGTCAACACACATTCTCTATAAGGAATAAGATTCGGATGTTTCGTATCCCACTCTCCTTTGATCTGATTGATCACAAGAGCGAAATCTCCGAAGACACTCAGAAACTTGATCCTTAGATCGATCGCAGCTTGAAGACCCATGATGCACGCCTCATACTCCGCCATGTTGTTGGTACAATTGAAACATAGCCGGGCAATGAGTGGAGTATGAGTGCCTTGAGGTGATATGATTATGGCGCCGATACCGTTACCCAAAGCGTTGGAGGCTCCGTCAAAGTGCATAGACCATCGGGATCCTTCCTCAGGTCCTTCATCTGGTCCAGGTACTTCACAATCAGTTACTATCATGATGTTTTCATCCGGAAACTCGAAGTTCATTGACTGATAGTCATCTACGGCCTGATGTGCCAAGTGGTCTGCCAATACACTTCCCTTGATGGCTTTCTGGGTTGTGTACTGAATGTCGTATTCCGTCAAGATCATTTGCCATCTTGCAATTCTCCCAGACAGAGCAGGCTTTTCGAATATGTACTTTATAGGATCCATCTTTGAGATCAACAAGGTAGTGTGGGTCAGCATATACTGTCTCAGCCGGCGAGCAGCCCATACCAAAGCGCAGCAAGTTTTCTCAAGCAGTGAGTATCGGGTCTCACAGTCGGTAAACTTTTTGCTAAGGTAATAAATGGCATGCTCTTTTCGGCCAGACTCGTCATGCTGCCCCAGCACACACCCCATTGAGTTGTCAAGCACTGTCAGATATAGTATCAGAGGTCTCCCTTCAACCGGTGGCATAAGGATGGGTGGTTCTTGGAGATACTCTTTGATTCTGTCAAAAGCAGCCTGACATTCATCATTCCAACGTACTACCTGATCTTTCTTCAACAGCTTGAAGATTGGTTCACAGGTAGCAGTCAGGTGTGAGATGAAGCGAGCAATGTAATTCAGGCGTCCTAAAAAGCCTCTGAGCTCCTTCTCTGTCCTGGGAACTGGCATCTCTTGAATAGCTTTAACCTTGGCAGGGTCCACTTGAATGCCCTTGTCGCTCACAACGAAGCCTAGCAACTTCCCAGATCTTACCCCGAAGGTGCACTTGTTCGGGTTCAACCTCAGCTTGTATAGTTTCAACCGGTCAAACAATTTCTGCAGATGATCTAGGTGCTCTTCCTCAGTCTGGAACCTTGCGATCATGTCGTCCACATACACTTCTATCTCATGATGGATCATGTCATGAAATAAAGCAACCATGGCACGTTGGTAGATTGCCCCAGCGTTCTTCAACCCGAATGGCATGACCTTGTAACAGAAGGTGCCCCACTGAGTAACAAAGGTAGTCTTTTCCATGTCTTCAGGTGCCATCTTGATCTGATTGTAACCTGAGAAACCATCCATGAAAGAGAACACCTTATGCTGAGCTGTATTGTCAACAAGGACATCGATGTGAGGTAGAGGGAAGTCATCCTTGGGGCTGGCCCTGTTCAGATCCCTGTAGTCGACACACATTCTGACCTTACCGTCCTTCTTAGGTACCGGCACCACATTAGCAACCCACTGAGGGTAAGAAGTCACTGCAAGGAACCCAGCGTCAAACTGTTTCATAACCTCGGCTTTAATCTTCTCAGATATCTCTGGACGCATACGGCGGACCTTTTGCTTAACCGGAGGGCAATCTTCCTTAGTTGGCAAGTGATGGACCACAATATCGGTATCCAACCCGGGCATGTCTTCGTAGGACCAGGCAAAGATCTCCATATAATCATGTAGCATCTTAGTCAACCGTTGCTTCACGCTGAGCTCTAGGTTGGCACCATACTTTACCTCTTTCCTGTCTGCTTCAGTACCCAAGTTTATTACTTCCACTGGCTCCTCATGTGGTTAAATTGCCCTCTCTTCCTGAAGTAACAGTCTTGCAAGCTCGCCAGGCACTTCGCAATCATCTTCACCTTCGTCTTCGGCTAAGTGGATCGGATTTTTGAAGTCATAACTGGCAGTAGCAGAGTCGTTACCAGTGAGATCCAGAGTGGACTGGAACCTGTATAAGTGAGTGTGTGTGTAAATACAGCTGTTTTGAAATATATGTAAAGGAAAGAAAGATAGAAAAGGAGCATAAGATTTGCAATGCGAGAAAACGTCCAAGATTTTCATTTATGATATATGAAATGACAATTTATATGCCCTCACAAATGAAACAACGGTGCCTCGGGTAAGACACCGGGCCATAGAGTCTATTTATTGTTTATTACAAATAACGAAACAAAGAAGTTTATTACTGCGTAACAAAGGTAACAGGAGTATGGTCCTTGACAATCCAATTGGTCAATCCTCCTTCAGTCGTTGGATAGATCCAGCTATTAAACTCAGCTTCGTCCACTTCATTGTCTTCCCCAACAGCATCCACTCCTGGATTTGTAATGAGCACAGGAGGTCTTCTAGTCTTCGCCTTCCGCATAGCTTTCTGACCCTCTGCAGTAAAACCCAGTCCAAATTTGTCAGTTTTCTGTGTAAAGTCGGGAAGCCTGCCCCAGTTAGCACATTCACCTTTTTGAACCACAGCCCGGGCATCCTTCAGGGAAGCCATCTTCAAAGGAACATTCTCTTCTACTGCTGTTTCTGCTGCCGCTGAAATTGGAAGCACCTCCTCGAAATCCTGAAAGGGGGTTTCAATAAACTCCCCGTCCATCTCAATGTATCTGAAGGAATTCAGATGGCTTACCATATACTCCTCCTCTCCTTGCACAGTGACGATCTTCCCTCGGACGGGGTACTTCAGCTTCTGGTGCAAGGTAGAGGTCACTGCCCCAGCCTTATGGATCCAAGGTCGACCTAGTAGACAAGAGTACGATGGACGGATATCCATCACATAAAATGTAGAGTCGAACACCTGAGAGCCCACTCGAATAGGGATGTCAACCTCTCCATGAACCATCCTTTTTGAACCGTCAAAGGCCCTGACGATGATATTGCTGGGTTTTAATTCCAGGCCTTCACAATCCAAACGGTCTAAAGCCTTCTTGGGTAGCACATTTAAGGAAGAACCAGTATCCACCAATACATGTGCCAGAGTAGTGCCCCTGCATTCGATAGAGACATGCAGGGCGTCATTGTGGTCTCTTCCTTTCGCAGTCAGGTCAGCATCTGAGAAACCCAAGCCATTGTCTGCTGTCAGATTTGCTACGCAATTAGTGAACTGGACTGCCGATGTCTCCTGTGGCACATGGGCCGTCTTGAGAAATGAGATTAAGGCCTTAGCATGGGCCTCTGAACACAGTAACAAGGAGAGCATCGAGATCTTGGAGGGCGTGTGCCCCAGCTGTTCCACAACATTGAAGTCACTCTTCTTTATTATCTTTAGAATCTCCTCCATTTCTTGTTGGGAGGCCTCAGCATTTACAGGTATCGGTGCCTCCATCCGGGCAGGCTCATCTTCAACTCCCTTACCCCGAGCATTGGATGACTCGGCAGCAGGGGAAACAACTTGATCAGCAACAGGAACAGGTACACTTGTAGGTGTTATAAGGAGGGGTCTTCGGGTAGCAGGCGGTGCAATGTCAGGCGAGAAGAGCCTGCCACTGCGGGTAACCTTGGATGGGCCAGTGATATCACAGATACTGGCGCCAGTGTTGAACTCTTGTTTGATCCCATTCACATACACATCTGCCCCATAATGCCAGGGGACAGCTTTATCAGATACGTAGGGAAGAGGCCCCGGAACAGTGATAACCACAGGTGCAACAGTCATGATTTGAACAGGCTTCTTCGGGAGAGCCTTGATTGGATTATTGAAGATGGTAACCACAAAAACTTCTTCTACCGGAACCAACTGAGCAGCAGACTTCTTAAACAGAATCTCCCTACTATCCATTAGGCTTTGGATGCCTAACTTCAGCAAGGGACAACCAGATAGGGAAACAGCACAGAACAGGCAACCCTCACTGCAACCCGGAAATAAACCGGCCAGCAGTAGGTTCTTCTTGACGGTCATTAAAGGAGTAGCCAGATCATCCACAGAAACAGCGTACACTTCTTCATCGACAACATTTACCCCATGCTGAGGCATAGGAGCAGTCACCACATTCGGCCTCTCAGGCGCTTCGAACTGTATCTCCTTCGCGTCGATAAGGTCTTGCACCTTATTCCTTAATGCCCAACAGTCATCAGTGGAATGCCCCGGGCTATCAGAATGATAAGCACAACGAGCATTTGGGTTGTATTTTGGAGAGGCAGTGTTTACACCTTTGGGGGCCTCTCTGACAGTCACTAGGTTGGTTGAGAGCAACTGTGGTAAGATCTGCGACAAGGTCATACTCAAACGGGTGAATTCCCTTCTGGGTCTCTCAGCCCTTGGTTGGTTAGCTTGCCGAGGAGAGGCGGCAGGCTTCGCAATCACCAATGCGTTGACAGATTGGCGGCGCTCTGGTTTGTCTTGCCTTCTAGGCCCATACACCACACTGGCCTCTTTTTTGAAGGGTTTCTTCTCTGAACCTGTAGATGCACCCTTTGGAATCTTACCAGACTTCAACCCAGCCTCAATTCTCTCTCCAGTCAAGATAAGATCAGTGAATCCAGCAGAAGAATTCCCAATAAGATGGTTGAAAAATGGCCCAGATAGGGTCCCCAAGAACATGTCTACTAGCTCCCGGTCAGTCAACGGAGGCTGCACCCTGCCAGCCAGATCCCTCCACTTCTGAGCGTACTCTTTAAAACCTTCACTTGAACCTAACGACATACCCTGGAGTTGGGTACGTGTAGGGGAAAGGTCGGCATTATATTGATACTGCTTATAGAAAGCAGTAGCCAACTCCTCCCAGTTACGAACCTTGGTCCCATCCAGCTGATAGAACCATTCGAGATGAGTCCCTGAAAGACTCTCCTGGAAGAAGTGGATCCACAAATTCTTATCTGCTGAGTACGGTTGAATCTTCCGAACATAGGACCTGAGATGTAGCTTGGGACAAGACGCCCCGTCGTACTTAGTGAAAGATGGTGCTTTGAACTTCCGAGGAATAATCACACCAGTAGACAAACCCAGATCTCCAAAATCCAGCCCAGGCACCTGTTGTATCTCCATAGCATTCAACCTATCCTCCAGTTGCTTGTATTTGTCTTCGGCAGGAGGATACTTCTCTTCATCAAAATCAGTCTCGTTGTCGGAGACTACCGGACTAGGACCTTTTTCCGCTTGAGGAGTACTCTTGCCAATGGAAGAACCAGCCTCTTCATTTTGCAGAGTATTGCCAAACCTTCGGCCCGAGCTGAACAAAACAGTCCTTCTCTTCTTCTTCTTTTCCTTCTTCAGGAGCAGAGCCTTCAGCTCTTCTTGGCCTTGAGCCAAACCCATGATTAATTCCTGAAATTGCGCATTCTGCGCCTGAAGAGTCTTGATGGACATCTCAGTTGAGGATGAGTCAGGATTCATGATGCTGAAATAAACAGCGAAGAACGGTAAGCAACCTGAAAAGAGGAAAACCTGCTATGCACATGATGAATGGAATGCGTATGATTTATGTTTCCAAAGACAATCGGGAATCAACTTTGTAGACAAAAAGGAACACACTTCATTAGATTCAACTTTGAAACTGAAATTATTCAACAGGTTGCCCTTAGGCGTTACATGAAAGGAAATACTGAAAAGGGAAATAAAACTGTAAAAGAACATCTGGAGCTCCTTATTGATCCCATGGTCTCCTCTTCTCAGTACGGATGTAGGCATTCAGAGCTCGCTCATTCTCCAACTGCTTTGTCAGCTTCTGGATCTTTAATTCCTGCTCGTTGAACTTTTCCCGGTAAGAATCCCGTTCTTCTCGCATTTGCGACCAAGATCTCTTCAATGTCTCATAATCAGTAGGTATCTGAGGAGGAAGGACAGTTGGAGGAACACCATCTTTGTCAGGACACTCAAGAATGACGGGTCTGACGGCTTCGTATGGCATACCTAACTTCTGAGCACGGATGCGAACCCATTTGTAGTAGGCTTCCATAGGTAAAGAAGTCTTTGGCCCTAACTCTTGTGGGTCAGCTTTATGAACTTTGTCCCAAGCCTTGATGAACCTACGACGCAGCTCGTCACTATCCACCTGAAACTCAAAACTGATGTGAGGCACCAACATCTCATGGGGGCCTGCTCTTCTTGCTCTTCCAAACTGACGGAGCGCTAGACATGGATTGTAAGAGATCCCTCCTTGGGTACCAATCAGAGGAACATTAGGGTATTCCCCGCATCGATCAATGACAGCTATCTCATCCAAACCTCTGCAAGTCCAAATGATGTCTTTGTCGGTGAGAGACATTAACCTATGAGCCCAACCTCTTCCTTCTTGATTCTTCAGTACGAACTTGGGGAGGTGCGAAATAAACCACCTCACCAACAAAGGGATACAACACCATAGGGTTCCTCGTCTTCGGGTAGTACGAGCATGAAGTTGTTGCAAGATGTCACCCAAGAGAGTGGGCACAGGATTCTGAGACATAAAGATCCTTATGGCAGTGGCATTAATGAAGTTATCAGGATTAGGAAACAAGACCAACCCATAGATTAAGAGAGCCAAGATGTCTTCATATGCCCTAAAGTCCAGGTCATTCCAGAAACTGTTAGCTTTACCGATCAGAAACTTGGCCAAGAAACCCTTAACTCCGCTTCTAGTTACCCAGTTGTCTATTACCTCTTGATGTGTCAAGGGAAGAGCTGCAGCAACATCCTCAAGCCTGAGGGTCTTTTCCCAACTAGTGAAGGGAGTCTGATCCAAGATAGGGATACCAAGCAAATCAGAGAACTCTTCCAGGGTAGGGACCAGCTGGAAGTCTTGAAAGGTGAAGCACTGGTACAGAGGGTCATAGAACTGGGTCAGAACACTCATCAACTGTTGATCCCGCTTTGCAGTGACTAAACTGAGAAGGGAACCATGCCTCTGAATGAAGGAAGTGGTATTTGGAATTCTGCTAACCAAGTCTTCAAGCAACTCAGGTGAACGAACGAAGTTGAACCGGATAGTATTCCTTCGCACAGGCATCATGATGTCCTACAAAACAGAGCAAAGGTGAAACCCTCTTGTCTTTGAAATGGTCAGTCCTTATGTAGGATGCATGCAATGCTCATGATGTTATGATGTTATGATAAAGCACACCACACATAGATACAAAGGCAAACATGGTAAGGCACACAAGTCACACAAGGCAAGCCCTTAAATTTTAGGCCAGCATGAGGTCTAGGTACTACCCTCTTTCAGTTTGTTGGTTCATACCTGTCCTATCAAAGTAACCGGGTTCTTAGAGGATCCCAATATCATTGACTACCCTCAATCGGTCATAACTCCAGCATCGCAATCTTTTCTTGCGGCCAGAACCATCACGAGAGTTTAGCCTCAATGGGCGTAGCATACTGCTACAATTCTAAAGGCCAAGTTGTGTCATTTAAGGTTCTAAGGTTATTGGTGCTTAATGACTCCTCAGAAGACCCATATTCTCCTCGTTGCAACACAAGGGATATCGGTACAGACCAAGGTGCCACACCAACGTAGCCACTGCTTCACCCGTGTCAGTCTACGCCGGACAGGTCCCTCACAGCTTATGCTACCTAAACAGGGTATCCCCAGATCCGGGTTAGGATCTATGTAACTCCCATGCAACCCACAAAGTTAAAGCAGACAAGTCAATACAATTGAAAACACAGTTATGAACTAACCCTAAGGTACACCTCACTTTAAGTTTAATTCCCCAGCAGAGTCGCCAGTTCTGTGATCGGTGGACCTGGAACTGACTGTTTAACGCTGGTTCGCGAAATGTCGCAGAAGCAAGAGTCGCCACCGTCTTTTATTTTCTCCAAATGGAAAGGACAAAAGCACAGAAAAATTCCTTGAAGAGATTGCTCTCGGTTCGGGAGGTAGATTATAGAAAGGGAAGGTGTTAGCACCCTTTCTATCCATGGTTATCCATGGGCTCTTAGATACTTGCTCACTTGTGTTTTCAAAATGTTTTGTTTGCTTTTCAACTATGGGTTTTAAAAAGTTTCCTTGAAAATTCCAGCTCGACTCTTGTATCAGTCCTCAAGAGTGTTTGAAAAGTTGCTTTCGAAAGCTTTTTGAAAAGTGTCGGTGTGAAAAGTATTTTTGAATTTGTTTTGAAATTAGAGAAAGTATCTAGAGTCGTCTACCTACCCTAAGGAATTCGTCTGTGTAAATGTCCTTTAAAGTAGTGCCATCCCACCATTGAGAGGTAGGTAGCACCACCGTTGGAGGTGTTCGGGTCAATTCGAAGGTTCGGGACATGGTGATCACCAGAGCAATGGGAAGACACCTTAGAAGCTACCCTCATGCCAGGTTCCCGGATCATGAGGACTTACTAAGACATCCTCTACTCGACGATCACCTTTCGAGGCAAGGCAACAGTGAGGCGTACCCTAGGGGTGGTGTGTGATTTGTGTGTCAGATTCAGATAATTTTGTCTTGTCATGTCATGGGGTGATCTACGCTTTTATTTTATTTTGACATTCATTCTTGCATGCATTTGTTAACAGTTAAAAATTGCGAGAAGGTAAAAGCTCTAAACTATTACAAAAGGCGCGGGTCCACATCGCCAAAATTTCCAGAACCCGATTTAACAGAAAAATAAAGAATTAAAAGTGCGACAGATAAAAATGTTACATGGCCTTGGGAGAGATACATAAATATTATAAAGAATAAAAAATAAATATGCGAATTGGAATTAAAGTTGAAACGAGGGCGTTGGACCCTTTTTAACTAAATTAAATTAAATGATTATTAAATTAATAAAATTAAAAGGAAAAGAAATTTGTTTTTTTGGTATTTTTGTATTTTATGATTTTAATGAAAAAGAATTAATTAAAATAAAATGCTAACCCTAATTCTAGTTGTTTTTAGTTTATTAAGAAAAGATTAAATTTTAACCTAATATTTAACCTAATTATTTACATGCCATTTAATTATAAAAATAAATAATAGGAAATATTTAATTATTATGAAAGAAAAGAAAAAAGGATAAAACCCTAATTCTACCAATTTTAGATTTTTATTAAGGAAAATACTACAATTAAACCTAATTTAATAACTAAAATTAATTAATGCAATTTATTTACAAAAATACTAAAAAATAAAAATATTTATTATTTTTTATCTTTTCTGATTTTTGGTGTTTTTTATATATTATGAAAATATTAAATTAATTAAAAAAACAATAATTAAAAGAAAGTAAAAATAATGAAAAATAAAGAATGTAAAAAAAAAATTTGCAAACCTAGGGGGGGTCTGCCCCCAAATTGGGAGGTAAATCTTTGGCAATTTGAGCCCAATAAGCTTCAGGCCTGGCTGACTTTTCCACTAGTGTACCCAAGCGTTGACTCACGTGTACCATGCTCTCCAAATCTGTGCCCTTGAATTGATGAAATTGAACGCGTGGACGGCTTGATGGAGGAACGTATGATGGACCATAGCGTTGGCACTGCATAGGATTATTAAATGAAAAATAGTATTGAAGGGGTGGGGACCTGGGATCGAACCCAGGTCCTGAATGTCACCACACACATGCCTAACCAACCAAGCCAAACGCGCGTCTTGTACATTAAACAACAAACAATGAATATAAAATAAACAATGGTTAGTGGGGCCTCCGCGCGCGAAAGTTCGAACCAACCATTCATAGCTTGCCACCGAGTCATCTTCTTCATGGCTTTATTCTTTTCCTGAAACAAAATACCATTAGCAACGGTTTTTTAAACGTCCCCATAGACACCCTATTGGAAAATAGCGATTAGCCCCTGGGGCCTCATAAATTAGGCGCGAGGGTCTCGTTCTCTTCGTCCAAGCATGCTTGATTCATCTATGGCACTGTGAGATTCTAATTTTACAGCGTTTGGAAATGCCTAAATTGAAGCTTGCAAAACCCTAAATATTGTTAATGGTGAATCCTTCCATAGTGCACGAAAACGAAATCAAACCATACAGTTAGCTTCATAATGGAATAATGAACACAAATCACATATTAAAAATTGCTAAATATGCATGAATTGAGATGCAAGAATATGAAATATTTTCTGTACAGGTTGCGATCATGTTACCAATTTAGGGCGTTAGAATGATTGATTTCGATTGGAAAACTTTCCTTGAAGCCTCAGGAAGCTAATGGGATAAAAAATTTGCCTTGAATCGTCCTAGAACTTGGTTTTCAGATTTGAGTTTTCTTGATAAATTTCAAGTTTTCATATGGTGTTTTCTGCGCAGCTTTTTGGTAATGAGCATTAGGTCTTGCTTGTGTATGTATAGGAGAGTGATTTAGGTTAAGAAACTTGATCAAAATCCATGCATTGATGTGAAAAATATTTGATTTGCAAACCATAATTTTTCAATCTTTTTTCATGCTTTTTAGCTCTCAATCATATCCAATCAACTTCAATTCTTCCCTAATCTGATTTGCACGAAATATTGGAGATATTATATGCACAAAAAGATTTGAAATAGTAGGTTTGACATTTTTCATGTATTTTAATTAATTTAAATGAATTATTAATAATAAAAATCCAAATAAATAAATAAATAATGAAGAAAAACTTCCATTTAGGCCAAATGGTCGTGCACATGCCTTGGATAATGAATTGTGGAAGAAAAAGAGGCCCATTAGCAATTTTAGGTCATTTGAATCAATGTTGACTTTTCAAAATATCCAAACATTTCCCAACTTCCACAAGGCATAACTTGCTCAATTTTTAAGCTTTGCTCATGTTCTTGGACATTTTGGAAAGGTCTTTGAGTCCTCTAACCAATGTCTTTTGTCCCATGTCATTTTGATTTACCAATCTTAAGTTATGGCCCTTGACTTAAAGTCCCTTTTTGTTGACTTTTGAAAATGACCTATAATGTTAAAATTGATAACTTTTTTTGAGAGCATTTCTTGGACTTGAAGTATGAAGAGGAGTTGTAGGAAATGTCTTTCTCTTCAAAATGAGCTTTGGATGGAATTTTTCTGATAATCCATGTGAAAGTTATGCCCTAGTCAATTTACAGTTGACTTTTTCAGCTGTCCAAATAAGGAAACTTTTGCATCTTGATGATTTTTGAGCCAAGCTTTGAGAATCATGATCAAGCATTGATCAAATGATGTTTGTGGCTTCAAAATGAGATGTTTGATCAAAAATTTGAACTTTTGACTGTCAAATAACCATTTTGCCCCTACAGTTGACTGTAGTGCAATTAGGGTTTTTGACTGTGCAATTTTGTGCTGAAAGTCTTGAAACTTGGTATGAGGATGCTTGACCATATTTATTGGCATGTGGGGCTTGATTGGACCCTTGGAAACTTCATTTTCTTGATCAGAACAAAAACCCTAATTTTGACTGTTTAGGAGGCCCTTACACTGTGCAACCCTTGGGGAATTTTGAAGCTTTGACTTGGCAAATTTTGAAGAATATGGGAGGGAAAATTTTAGGGTACAACACATAGGTTCTTGTCTGCGGTGTAAGGTTGGGTCTTCCTTACATATGATCTGAGATGCATCTTCGGGCAGGACAGCCCGTCATATCTTGCAAAAATTGGCACTTTAAACTTCGGGGGGATCACAATTCCAGCAACTAATCCCAAATCTTCGAAATCTAAGCCGGGAACTCTCTGCAGCTCCATAGCTGCAAACCTGTCTTCCAATCTTTTGTACTTATCATCGGCGGGCGGGTATTGTTGCTCAGAGTAGTCTTCGTCTTCTTCAGCCTCTTCTTCTTCAACTTCGGATTCAGAAGGTACCGCAACCCCTTTTCCTTTACTGGTTCCCTCTTCAGATGTAGGGGGAAATTCAAGAACTCTTCTGGCTTCACCCTCAAACCTTCTTCCTAGGGTAGCCACCCCGACTCTCTTCTTCTTCTTCTTCACTTGCTCTTTGTTCCCAAGCAGGGCTTTTAGATCCTCCTGACCCTTTGCCAAGGTCATCAGGAGATGTTGAAACTGTGAGTTTTGAGACTGCAAGTCTTTGCCCGTTTGTTCGAGATCCATCTTACTGAAATAAACAGCAGAAAGATAAGGAAACCTGGTGTGAAGACCTGCTTATGCGCATGATGAATGATATGTTTGTTTATGCAATGCATTCAAGGATTTAGAAAATTCAAAATTGTTGCAAACAAAAAGAACGCACGTCATATTAATAAGAAGAAATTTTGTCAGTACATAAATGCCCCATGGGCCAAATATTACAAAAAATTCTCAAGGTAAAAAGACGTTGCGCATCCTCTTTGGTGCGATGTAGGTGTTGAGGGTCTCTTCCTCATGGAGTCGGCGAGTAAGCTCCAAAACCTTCTTCTCACTGGCATAGAAGCTGGCTTCAAAAGTATTCCGTTCCTCCTTGAGTTGGATCCAACTCTTCTGCATCTCCTCCCACAATGTTGGCATGTCAGGATATAGGATGGTGTAGGGAACCTCTCCTTCCTTAACGGGCTCTTTAATCACAGGGAGAACATGAGGGTAAGGCATCATTAGACTCTGGGCTCGGGTTCGTACCCACTTGAGATAAGGCTCAAGAGGGATGAAGTTCTTGTGCCCCAGTGTCTTGCTGTCTACCTTGTTAGGCATCCTCCAAGCTCTGATGAATCATTGGCGAAGTCCTTGCGCATCGTTGTCAAAGTCAAAAACTAGGTCAGGAATCAACATGTCATGAGGGCCATCCCTTCGTGCATATCCAAATTGTCTCAAAGCTAGACAAGGGTTGTAGGTAATGCCTCCTCTAATGCCAAGTAATGGAACATTAGGGAACTCTCCACAACGATCGACGATGATGACATTTTCTCTAGATCGAGAACACCAATGTACATCAGAGTGAGTGAGGGTCATCAACCGTTGTGACCACCTTAAACCTTGGTCATTCTTCAAGACAGATTGTGGAAGGTGAGAAATAAACCACCTTGCAAGGAGAGGAGTACAGCACATGAGAACACCCCTCTTTCTCATTGTTCGTGTGTAAAATGAGTGAAGAATGTCCCCAAGCAATGTTGGTATTGGATTTCTGGATAAGAAGATCTTGACGGCGTTGACATCTATAAGCTGGTCAGGGTTTGGGAACAGGACCAACCCATAAATGAGGAGTGCCACAATTTCTTCAAAGGCTTGTAGATCCAATGAATTCCAACACTGTTGTGCCTTCTCAAACAAGAATTTTGTCAAGAAGCCTTTGACACCGCTTCTAGTTTCCCAATGCCCCTTGATGTCCGATGGTTGCAAGTGTAGTGCTTGAGCAACATCTTCAGGCTTTGGTTCTTTTTCTGTACCGTTATAGGGTAGTTGATTAAGAATAGGAATTCTCAAGAGTTGAGAAAATTCCTCCAAAGTGGGCACCAATTGGTAGTCGGGGAATGTGAAACAATGGTGAAGGGGGTCAAAGAACTAGAACAACACCTTTACCATGTCCTCTTCAATGCTGGTGTTGACTAGGCTGAGCAGTCCACCATGTCTTTCACTGAAGGGAGGGCTTTCTGGAATTCTGGATGTGAGCTCCTTGAGTTGAGGAGGGATTCTCACAAGGTTGACCTGGATAGTTTTCCTGCAAAGAATTTCCATGACCTACAAAACAAGAACAAAGATGAAGATCCAAACCCCTGAAATGGTTAGTGTATGCATATGATGCTTTATGATGTTCATGATGCATGCACAAACATATGTACAAGCAATTCACACAAAACCCTAGTTTCAGGCTTGCATGAGGTTTCATAGGTAAGTACCCTCTTGAGTGAAGTTGGCTTAAAAACTTGTCCTATAAATAGTAACCGGGTTCTAAGGAGCTCAATATCATTGGATTGTTTTCCATGTTCATTGTTTTGGTTTAGCCACTTAACTAGCGACCAAAATATTCCAAGAAAACAACCCTCAATGAGTGTAGTATCGAGTATCTACCAACTTCGGACTGCACCAAAGCCAGTCATCTCACTACCCCTAATATAAGGCCAAGATGGTCAAGTAAGGTTCTAGGTCATTAGTGCTTAGTGACATCACTCAGCGGCCCCGTACTCTCCTTGATTGAACTCAAGGGTTACCGGTACTCACAAATATGTTGCACTAATATAGCTATTGCTTTAACCGTGTCGGTATACCCCGCACAGTTTCCACAACGTATTGATATCTATGAATGTTTCCCCAAATCCGGGTGTAGGATTTCAAACCCAAACAAGAGAGCCAAGATATAAAGCAATCAAAGCAAACAATTAGTCATGCAAGAGGGTGATCTAAGCCCTAAGGTTACTCCACTTTAAAATTCTCCCCAGCAGAGTCGCCAGTTCTGTGATACGGTGGGAGAACTGACTTGAGGTTTTGCGTTTGTTTTCGCAAATGTTTCGGTTGAGCAAGAGTCGCCATCAAATTTTTATTTTATCCTAAGGAAAGGTTAAAAAGCACAGCAAAAACCTTTGAGATGTTTTCTTGGGTTCGGGGAGTAGATTATAGAAAGGGAAGGTATTAGCACCCTTTCTATCCATGGTTATCCATGGGCTCTTAGTTACTTGCTTAGATCACTTGCCTTTCATTTTCAATTGTTTGAAATGGTGCTTTGTGTGTGGGTTTGAAAATGTTTTGAAAAGAGGCCATTTGTTGTGGCAACCTTTGTAATGATCCATGTTTTAATGTATACAAAGGTGTACTTATCTTTTGAAAAGTTTTCAATGTTTTTTTGAAAGTGTGTTGTGATGTGTGTTTTGAAAAATGGCAAGGATTGTTTTGCAAGATTTGGTCAAGTAACCAAGAGCTATCTACCCTAAATTTCTCAAAGATCTTTCCTATATTTTAACCCTTTTAACAGTATTGTTCCACCATTGTATTTGGTGGACAATCATGTGTTAGGATTGTTAACGGGACGGGCGCGGGTCATCGTTTAGGCCATGATTGCAATAGTGCCAAGTGTCTTTGGCAATTTTTCCTTTAAGGGACTTGATCATTTTTAGGCAACTTTCGAAAGCGTCATCGAGGGACTATGATCATTTGAATATTGTTTTGTTTTGCCAAAAACACCCAACATGCAACATGACCCATTTATTGAAGGCAACAAGTGGAGTAACCCTAGGGGTGCAAGTGTGATTGGTGTTATCCATTTTCATGCTTTTTTTGTCTTTGAATTAGGTCAAGTTATTTGTTATTTTTGATTTGCATACAAAACTCTAAGTCTATCATGGCATATTTAGAAAGCTTTATAGTGCGGAAAATAAAAGTCCTAAATTATTACAACATAATTATGGGATGGGGGGTACAAATGTTGAATAAAAATACAATAAATATGCAAGATGCAAAAAATGATTTTCATATGTATGTAAAATTATTTTTCATGTGACAAATAAACAAAAATAAAAAGGTTAACTTTTGGGTATTTTCATGGTTTAGGGCAAAACCCTAATTTGCTAAATAAAAAGTATTTATTATTTACTATATACAATATTTATTAATTATATACAAAAATAAATAAAAAGGAAGTATATTGTAAAAAGGTGATTTTTGAGGTCAAATATTAATAAAAATAAAAATGTATTATTTTTTTGTATTTTTATCCTAAATATTCTAAATATATAAATATTTATATTATGTATTAAATATATTAAATATATATAAAAAATAAAAATATTTATTATTTACAAAAAAGGTATATTTTTAGAAAATGTTTTCAAAAGATAAAATAAAATAAAATCAGAAATAAAATATATTTGTATTATTTTTAGTATTGTAAATAAAAGTATTATATATATTTATTTACATACACATATCAAATAAAACAAATAAATGCCTAATAAATACAAAAAAGGTGAAAAAATATTTTTAATGTTTTTTTATATTTTAATAAAAAATAACAAGTCAGAATCAAAAAGAAAAAGTCAAAAATGATTAAAAAATCACACAATGGGCCAAGGGGGTGTAAGTGGAAAATGAGTGTGCAAACAGAAAAATGAATCAGGCCCAGCCCAAAGGACTTTGTCTTCAACCTCCAGCAACTTTCCAAACAAAAAACGCGTATTTCCTTCTCCAACTGCTATCTCTTGATTCTTTGACTTTTAACAAAAACTTATAACATCAAAAATGTAGAGCATCAAACCACGAATTCATACATATAAAAAACTTGATCTAACTCTCAGAAATAAGAGAGAATTTCTTCTCCCCCAATGCCTGACCTAGCTTTTTTCCAATGTTCAGGTTCAAAATTCTCTCAGTACACACAACATAAATGAAAAGTAATGATATGGGTAGTTTCAGGGCCATGAGTAGAGCATGTTTCATTCATAAACCTAAGCCTAACTCTTCCTAGATTGAGAGATAGAAGTCCAAACTTTTACCTGTTCAGCTTGAATCGTGTACAGCAATGGAGGTATCTTCAATGGAATTTGAGGACTTGTACAGCTTGCTTGAAGTTCAGGGATGCTTCTCCAACCTATAGCTTGCTCTGAAACTAGCTGAATCGAGCTATGGAAGTTCACCTGCAAAGTTGAAAACTGAAAATGGAAAATGATGTTAGGGATGTTACAGTTTTTGTTCAATGCTTGGGATAACTTCAGTGGGTGATATGGAACATGTTTGAACTCTTTTTGGCCAATATGCACGAGTGGAAAGGTTTATAGAAGTCAAGTTGCAGAAGGGACTCTGTTTTTTGCAGTAGGATGGTGTTTCTGGGAATGAGAAGGTATTCAAGGTGGTTTGGTCGTGCTTTAGGTCTGGTTTGATGTATGGAAGATGTTCACAAGGTTTTTGTTTGGCTGTGTTGACAGGAGATGGAAGTTGGTATGTGTTTGCAAGATTTCTTCTATGTGAAGCAAGGAAATATGTTCTTAGATATAAACCAGTACAATGCCCCCATCTATGCTGCACCTCTTGTTATTGAAAATTGTAACTTGTAGATTTTATTTGGCTTCAGAGATATGGCCCCATGCCTCTTGGATTTGGAACTTGACATAAAGTGTAACTTTATCAAAATGGCTAAAATGCTTTTTTCTAATTATGGATTAATCTAACATGTATTGCCCAAATGAATGAAATAACATCTTGGCACAATGGTTTAGAATTGAATTATTGAGTAAGAAAGGGATTAGAGGCCTGTAACCTAGCTTGTGCATGCTGAGTTTGAAAATGCAAAGTGTTATGAACATGCATTTGGTCAAGAACAAAAGTGACTTTTGCCCAACTTTGCCAATTGGATTCTCCCTAACCACAAGGGTGTTTGAGAAGTTTTTGGACAATTTGGAAAGCTTGGAATGTGTACAACAATCCATCTTTGTAATGAAAATTGAGATTCCAAGTGGAAGCATGTGAAAAGTGGCCATGAAGTTGGGCAAAAATCCTGCCTAAAATAGGTCAAAAAATTTCTAAGTTAAGAATGTTTTGCACCCCTATTCCAAAAATTATAACTTGAGCTACAAGCATCTTTTGAGAAAACTTTGTGAATCAAACTTGTAGATTTTGAAATGGACTATAACTTTCATGTTTTGAGTTTTGCTTGAATCCATTTGCATCTTGAAGAAAAAATGGGACAAAGTTAGGAAAGAATTAGGAAATTTCATAACTTAGAAAATTTCTAAGTTATGAAATTTCTTCATTTTAAACCCTAATTTGTAATTCTTGGTTTCTTGATGAACAAGTTTCAGAATTTGGCATGTTTTGATGAAAAATGAATCTTGACACTAGATTTTGACCAAAAAGTCAAAGTTTGACTTTTCAGTATACAATCAAATTTGGATCAGTTGACTGGAAAATTCATCTGTAAATCTTGTGCATTTGGGATCTTTTGAACTTGTTGAATGTGTCAAGACCATGTCATTGAGTCCTTGAGTCCATATGTGAGCTTGGTTTGCCATTGGTTAGGTTAAACAATCAAAATTGCCTTTGTGCAGTCAAAACCCTAAAAATGACCATTTTGCCCTTTTGGTGATCTGATCAAATTTCTTGTGGAATTGTGATCCAAACTTGATCAAATGGTCCATATGAGTTCATAATGTTGATGTGGGTAAAAAATCATGAGGTTTGACTTTCAATTGACCACAGTTGACTTTTTCCCCAATACAGCTGATTTCTAGGTCAACTGTCCAATTGACTGGGCAAAGATTGGAATCAAGGCTTGAAACTTGGTATGGATAAACTTGTGAGTCCAACATGAAGCATGAAAGTCATTTTGGGCATTTTAGGTCAAAACATCTTTGTGCAAACTCAAACCCTAATTTGGGTCAACAGTGCAAGAAGGAGTCTTGAGCAGAGCAAATCCTAACTTGATCTTGAGCTCCAAGGGTCTTGTGGTGAGAAAATATTGATGAAATGGGAGGGAAAATTTTGGAGTACAACAATCCCTGATACTCTTTGTACCTCCATGGCTGCCATACGCTCTTCCAGATTTTTATACTTGTCGCCTGCAGGAGGGTACTGCTGCTCAGAGTAATCTTCATCCTCCTCTTCTTCTTCTTCAACCTCAGACTCGGAAGGCCATGCATCTCCCTTTCCTTTTCCAACCCCTTCATCAGATGTCGAGGGGAAATCCAGGACCCTTTTAGCTTGGTCCTTAAATCTTATCCCCATAGTGGCCACACCAACTCTTTTCTTTTTCTTTTTCTCCTTTTCTTTTTCCAGTAGACCTTTGAGCTCCTCCTGACTCTTTGCCAAGGTCATGAGTAGCTGTTGGAACTGTGAATTATGCGCATGTAGGTCTTTGACCGTCTTCTTTATATCCATCTTGCTGAAATAAACAGCAGAGAGATAAGGAAACCTGGTGTGAAGACCTGTTTATGCATATGATGAATGATGTGTATTCATGTAATCCAATCAAGGATTCAGAAATTCAATTTTGTTGCAAACAAAAAAGAACGCACATCATATTAATAAGATAGAATTTGTTAGTACATAAGTTCCCCATGGGCAAAATAATACAAAATTCTAATGTAAAAAGACGTTGCGCATCCTCTTTGGTGTGATGTAGGTGTTGAGAGTCTGCTCTTCGTGGAGTCGACGAGTAAGTTCCAAAAACTTATTCTCACTGGCGTAGAAGCTGACTTCAAAAGTATTTCGTTCTTCCTTGAGCTGTATCCAACTCTTTTGCAAATCTTCCAATGATGTTGGCATGTCAGGATGTAGGAGGGTGTATGGAACCTCTCCTTCCATAATAGGCTCTTTGATCATAGGTAGAATGTAGGGGTAAGGCATCATAAGACTATGGGCACGGGTTCGTACCCACTTGAGGTAAGGCTCAAGGGGGATGGAATTCTTGTGCCCCAGTGTCTTACTGTCCACTTTGTTGGGCATCCTCCAAGCTAGGATAAACCTTTGTCGAAGTCCTTGAGCGTCATTGTCGAAGTCAAAAACCAAGTCTGGAATCATCATGTCATGAGGGTCATCCCTTTGGGCATACCCAAATTGTCTCAGAGCCAAGAAGGGGTTGTAGGAAATGCCTCCCCTAATGCCAAGTAGTGGGACATTAGGGAATTCCCCACAACGATCAATGATGATGACATTTTCTCTGGACTGAGAACACCAATGAACATCAGAATGTGTAAGAGTCATCAATCGTTGTGACCACCTCAAGCCTTGCTCATTCTTCAAGACTGATTGGGGAAGGTGAGAAATAAACCACCTTGCTAGAAGAGGAGTACAACACATGAGAACACATATTTTCCTCATTGTTCGTGTGTGAAATGAGTGGAGGACATCCCCAAGTAATGTAGGCACAGGATTCCGAGATATGAAAATTTTGACAGCATTCACATCTATAAGCTAATCAGGGTTTGGGAACAAAACCAAACCATAGATGAGAAGTTCCATAATCTCTTAAAAAGCTTGCAAATCTAGAGAATTCCAGCAGTCTTGTGCCTTCTCAAACAGAAACTTTGCCAAGAAACCCTTGACACCACTTCCGGTTTCCCAATGACCTTTGATATCAGATGGTTGCAAGTGTAAGGCTTGAGCAACATCTTCAGGATTTGGTTCTCTTTCCGTACCATTGTAGGGTAGTTGATGGAGAATAGGAATCCTCAGGAGTTGAGAAAATTCCTCCAAAGTAGGCACTAGTTGGTAATCAGGAAATGTAAAGCAACGGTGTATGGGGTCAAAGAACTGGAAAAGAACTTTCACCATGTCTTCTTCAATGTTGGAGTTGACCAAGTTGAGAAGCCTACCATGTCTTTCACTGAAGGGAGAATTCTATGGAATCTTGGAAGTAAGCTCCTTGAGTTGAGGAGGGATTCTCACAAGGTTGACCTGGATTGTTTTTCTGCGGAGTGATTCCATAACATACAAAACAGGAACAAAGATGAAGATCCAAACCCTTGAAATGGTTAGTGGATTCAAATTATGCTTTATGATATTCATGATGTATGCACAAGTATATGTACAAGCAAGTCACACAAGTTCCTAGTTTCAGGCTTGCATGGGGTTTCATAGGTAAGTACCCTCTTGAAGTTAGTTGGCTCAACCCGTCCTATAAATAGTAACCGAGTTCTAAGGAGCTCAATATCACTGGATTATTTTCTGTGTTCATTGTTTCAGTTTAGTCACTTAACTGGCGACCGAAATATTCCAAGAAAACAACCCTCAATGAGTGTAGTATCGAGTATCTACCAACTTCGGACTGCACCAAAGCCGGTCATCTCACTACCCCTAAAAAGGCCAAGATGGTCAAGTAAAGGTTCTAAAAGTCCATTAGTTCTTCATGACATCAGTCAGCGGCCCCGTATTCTCTTTGATTGACTCAAAGGCCACCGGTATCCACAAATATGTCTCACTAATATAGCTATTGCTTCAACCATGTCGGTAAACAACCTTTTACATTGTTGTTTTACCATTGCATTTGGTAAACAACCTTGTATTTGGATGTTAAACGGGACAAGCGCGGGTCATCGTATTGACCATGATAGTAATAGTACCAAGTATCTTTAGCAATTTTTTGAGGGACTAGATCATTTTGTATAGGCAACTAAGATAGCGTCATCGAGGGACTATGATCTTTTGTTTTGTTTTTGTTTTGCCAAGATACTCAACATGCATAACATGGCCATTTTAAAGGCAACAAGTGGATGAAACCCTAGGGGTGCATGTGTGCATTGTGTTGTCATTTTCATGCATTTATATCTTGCATTAGGTCTAACTATTTGTTTTGATTTTGGATATTGCATACAAACCCTAATCTCTATCATGGCATATTTGAAAGCTATAAATGCGTAAAATAAATCTACGACTATTACAACATTGATATGGGGAGGGGGATACAATTTTGAATGGGGAGTACTTGCAAGAAAATAAAACCCTAAAATTTATTATTACATCCAAATTGAACTCTTTGCATCAAATAATAAATAAACAATATTTAAATAAGCAATTTAAATTTAAATATGCAAAATATGCAAAAAAATGTTTTTGTTTATTTTTATGTATGTAAAAATAAAATATTTAATGCATTAAAAATAATAAAATGGAAGATTATTTTTGCTAAGGGTAAAAACCCTAGTTTTCTTTAAGAATATATATATATATATATATATATATATATATATATATATATATATATATATATATATATATATATATATATATATATATATATATATATATATATATATATATATATATATATATATATATATATATATATATATATATATATATATATATATATATATATATATATATATATATATATATATATATATTAATTATATTATTTATGTACAATAAAATAATAAAATATATACAAATGTCAAAAAATAAAAATATATTAAAAAAAATATTATTTAAGTATGTAAATAATAAAAATAAAGGTATAATATTTCTATGTATTATTTTCAAGTTTCTTATTAAAGAAAATAAAAGTATGTTACTTAATAATTATTTTCATGTTAGAAAAAATAATTAAAAAAATACAAAATAAAATGTGAAAATTTATGAAAATATTTTTAGTAATTTTTTATGTTTAGAAAAATAAAATAAAGTCAGAAACTAAAAAAGAAATGAACAAAAAATGAAAATATAAATCAAATGGGCTGAGGGGTGTAAATAGCAAGTCAGTGGTGCAAATAGAAAGGAAATGACAAGGCCCAACCCAGATCAGCTTCGTCTTCAACCTTTGAATCTCAAAAACGCGCGCCTGTGTACAAAATCTGGAAATCCTACATACGTTCTCTAAAGCAAAAACTCATAACACCAAAGTCATAGCGATTTTCAAGACGATTCCAACTATATAAAAAACTTAATCTAACTCTCAAAGACCAGAGAGAATTTTTCTGGCCCTAATTTTTAACCTAACTTTTTCAGGAAGTTTATCACTCAAATTCTCTCAGCACACTTAACTTAAATGAAATATATGCATATGTACAGCTTAAGGGCTATGAGTACTACATTTTTTATTCACAAACCTAAGCCTAATGATTCCTAAATAGAGAGATAGGAAGTTGGAAAATACCTGTTTCAGTTGAACACATGTATGGCAATGTAGAGCTTTTTAGTGAGGCCTGAGATGCTTGGGAGCTTGCTTGAACTTCCTCTGACCTTCCCCAATGCTTAGTTTGCTATGGATTTGCTTGAACAAGCTTGTAGAAGTTAACCTGCACAAGCTGAAAACAGAAATGATGAAGCTTGCAAATGGTTGGGATAGCACAGGTGGGTTATATGGAAGGTATTGGAACAGGTTTGGGGAAAAACACACTTTTAGTTTTTGTTATGGAACTCAAAGTGCAGAAAATGCCCTGTCTTGAAAGAAGAAGGTCTTTTGATGTTCAAGAGTGTTTGATGGATGGATGGCTCGTGTTTCTGGCTCAAGGCAATGTGCAAAACTTGTTTGGAATGGTCCCCAAGCTTGGTTATAACAGATACTCAAGTTATGTGATTTTGGCAAGTTGACTTGTTTTGAAAGAAAAGTGTGAAGTGATACAAGATAGGCCTGTATCGGCTATCTCCAAGAATGCACAAGTTTTTTGTACCTTTGCCTAACTTTATGGAACTTGTTTGCTACAAAGAGAGAGGTCCAAGGCTCAAGGGAAGCAAGTTGACATAAAGTTGCCTTTATGAAAATGGAAATGCTACCTTTTTTCCATTTTAAGAATAATTCAATGTGTAAACCTCTATTGATCAAAATAACACCTTAAACTAATGAGTTTGCATTCAATTTTTGAGTGTGGAAGGGTTTAGAGACCTGTAATCAAGTACAAAGCAAAGTTGGACATATTTGCAACTTGTGTCAACATGAAAATGCCATGGATCAAAAGTGAATTTTTGCCAAATTCAAACCTTCGATTCTCCCTAACCATAAATGATTTTGGAGAGTTCTTGGAAATTTTTGAAAGCATGTAACATGCTATACAATCCATATTTGAAATGCATTTTGAGATTCCAAGTGGAACTAGGTGAAAAATTGCCATGAAGATAGGTTAAAATCCTGCCTAAACTAAGGAAAAATTTCACTAAGTTAAAAGTTTCATCGACCCTTGTTCCAAAAATCATAACTTGAGATCCAAGCTTATTTTGGGAAAACGTTGTGAATAAAAGTTGTAGATTTTGTGGAGGAATACAACTTTCATGTTGGAAGTTTTGTTTGAATCCAATTTCATCATGGTGAAAATGTTGGGCAAAGTTGCGAAAAAATAAGAAATTTTCATAACTTAGAAAAATTCTAAGTTATGAAATTTTTCAATTTTAAACCCTAATTTGCAAAATTAGGTTTCTTGATGAACAAGTTTCATGTTTTGACACATC
The DNA here is from genome assembly GCA_948472305.1 of Vicia faba. Classification (NCBI taxonomy): domain Eukaryota; kingdom Viridiplantae; phylum Streptophyta; class Magnoliopsida; order Fabales; family Fabaceae; genus Vicia; species Vicia faba. The sequence goes on from OX451738.1 coordinate 1,300,349,217, forward strand.
TTGATGAAAAATGACCCTTGGCACTTGATTTTGACCAAAAAGTCAAAGTTTGACTTTTCAGTGTACAGTCAAATTTTGAATAGTTGACTGAAAAATTCATCTGTCAATCCAATGCATTTGAGATCTTTTGAACCTTGTGAATGGGTAAAGATGATGAAATTGAGTCCTTGAATCCATACTTGAACCCAATTTTCCATTTGCTAGGTGAAAAATCAGAAATTGCCCTTATATAGTTAAAACCCTAAAAATGACCATTTTGCCCTTTTGATGATCTGATCAAATTTCTTGAGGAGTTGTGGTCCAAACTTGATCAAATGGTTCATATGAATCTATAATTTTGATGTGGATAAAAAATTATGAGGTTTGACTGTAAGTTGGCCACAGTTGACTTTTTCCCTAATATAGTTGATTTCTAGGTCAACTGTCCAATTGATTGGGCAAAAATTTGATTCAAGGCTTGAAACTTGGTAGAGTCAATCTTTTAAGTCCAACATGAAGTATGAAAGTCACTTTGAGCATTGAAAGTCCAAAAATCACTGTGCAAACTCAAACCCTAATTTAGGTCATTAGTGCAAAGAGATGTCTTGAGTAGAGCAAAACCCTAATTTTGTCTTGAGTCCAAAGAGTCTTGTGGGGGGAAATCTTGATAAAATGAGAGGGAAAATTTTGGGTTACAACAGTGTGCCCACTAGAATGGGTGCCAAAGGTACCTTCGTATAAATCATCCATGATCTTATCTGCCTCACTCTTGTCTATGCACCAAAGTAAAGTAGAGTCGTGGTTGCACTTATAGAGGATTCCATTACTGAGGAAGAATTTAGCAGAAAACCTTCTCAGGAACTTCTTATCATTGATTGAAGCTCCCTCCGGATATTCCTAGGCCTCGAGATATCTCTTAATTTCATGGAACCAAGGTTTGTCCACTACTTCTTCAATATCAATCTCCTGACAGTAAGCTGGTTCATCCATCCTCTCAATAGTGATTTGAGGAGCCTCATTATCCCATATGATTTTGAACATGGATGACATAGTGGCTAGCGCGTCCGCTAGTTGATTTTCCTCTCGTGGAAAATGCTCAAAGGTAGTTTCGTCAAAATGTGGGATTAATGTCAACACATGTTCTTTGTAAGGGATGAGATTAGGATGCTTCGTATCACATTCTCCTTTGATCTGACTGATGACTAAGGCTGAATCTCCAAATACACTTAACGACTTGATTCCCAAATCTATGGCAGCTTTGAGACCCATAATACACGCTTCATATTTCACCATATTATTGGTACAGTTGAAACACAGCCTAGAAGTGAAGGGAGTATGACAACTTTCAAGGGATATGATTACAGCACCGATGTTGTTGCCGAGTGCGTTGGAAGCTATGTCAAAAACCATGGTCCATCGGGATCCTTGTCCAGTTCCATCATACGGTCTGAGTTCTTCACAATTGTTTACCAACATGATGTCTTCGTCCGGGAATTAGAAATTCATGGATTGATAGTCATCCACAGCCTTATGTGCCAGGTGATCAGCTAGCACACTTCCCTTTATTGCTTTTTAGGTAGTGTATTGAATGTCGTATTCTTTTAGGACCATCATCTTGTTGTTATTCCAAAGAGGGCGGGTTTCTCGAATATGTATTTAATTGGATCCATCTTGGATATTAATAAGGTAGTGTGAGTCAGCATATAATGTCTTAGCCGACAAGAAGCCCATGCTAGAGTGCAGCAAGTTTTCTCGAGAAGTGAATATCTAGTTTCACAGTCGGTAAACTTTTTGCTCAGGTAGTATATTGCATGCTCTTTTCGGCCAGACTCGTCATGCTGCCCCATCACACACACCATTGAATTTTCCAAGACTGTTAGATACATGATTAGAGGTCTTCCCTCAACTGGAGGCGTCAAAATGGGAGGTTATTGAAGGTACTCTTTGATCCTATCAAAGGCATCCTGGTAGTCGTCGTTCCATTCCACCACTTGATCTTTCTTCAATAATTTGAAGATTGGTTCACTAGTAGTGGTTAGATGGGAAATGAACCTGGTGATGTAGTTTAGACGTCCTAAGAATCCCCTAACTTCCTTCTCAGTGAGAGGAGAATGCATTTCTTGTATTGCTTTTACCTTTGCAGGGTCCACTTTGATACATTTTCCGCTGACAACGAAGCCTAAGAGCTTACCTGACCTTACTCCAAAAGTGCATTTATTCTGGTTCAACCTTAGTTTGTATTTTTTCAGTCTTTCGAACAGCTTCTGCAAGTGGTCAAGGTGTTCCTCTTCATTTTGAGATCTATCTATCATATCATCCATGTAGACCTCTATCTCGTGATGGATCATATCGTGAAACAAAGCTACCATGACACACTGATAGGTTGCCCCGGTGTTCTTCAGCCCAAATGGCATAACTTTGTAACAGAATGTGCCCCACTGTGTGAAAAAGGTCGTTTTCTCCATGTCCTCAGGCAGCATTTTGATCTGGTTGTATCCGGAGAAACCGTCCATGAAGGAGAATACTTTATGTTGTGCGGTGTTGTCAACCAGAATATCGATGTGGGGAGCGGGAAGCCATCCTTGGGGCTTTCCCTATTTAGGTCTTTGTAATCCACACATATACGTACCTTACCGTCCTTTTTAGGCACTGGAACAACATTGGAGACCCATTATGCATAGGAGGTGACAGCTAAGAATCCGACGTTAAACTGCTTCATGAATTTAGTCTTGATTTTCACTGACATTTCTGGCCGCATATGACAAACCTTCTATTTCACCAGAGGGCAGTCTTCTTTTGTCGGCAGACGATGGACCACGATATCAATGTCGAGTCCTGGCATGTCTTCGTATGACCAGGAAAAGACCTTAACATAGTCATGTAGTAACTGAGTTAAGCGCTTCTTGACACTATGCTCCAGGTTGGCACCTACCTTGATTTCTATCTTGTCCTCTTCAATACCTAAGTTAACTATTTCAACATGCTCTTCGTGAGGTTGTATGGTCCTTTCTTCCTATTGTAATAACCTGTACAGTTCCCCTGGAACCTCACAATCTTCCTCACCTTCGTCTTCGTCTTGGTAGATCGGATTTTCAAAGTCATGGTATGCCATAGCAGAATCGTTACCCATGGGATCCTGAGTGGATGTGGATCTGCATTTTGATATATGAGTGTGTGTAAGAGCATAGTTATCTTTGCTAAAATAAAAGGTAGAAAAAGAAAAACAAAGAGCGTAAAAATTTGCATGCAAAAACGTCCCATGATTCATTAATGACATATGAAGATGAAGTAACAACCATCACAGATGGACCATTGTGTCTCGGGTAACACCCAAGGTTTTAAAGTCTAAATTGTTTAAATATTACAAGTCCTAAAAATTTAAAAGACAATTACTCTTGAATAAAAGAAATAGGAATAAAATATTTGGCCTCCCAATTGTTGAGTCCTCCGCCGATGGTTGGAAAAATCCACTCGTCCAGGTCACTGCTACCATCACTGTCTTCCAATGCATTGACTCCCTGATTGTTGATGCATAAAGGTGGTCCCCCAGCGCGAGAACGTCGAACAGCTCTTTGGGCCTCCGCATTAAAACCCAAACCAAATTTGTTGGATTTATAGGGAATATCCAGAAATTGACCCCATATGGTACATCCACCTTCCTCAACTACTGCTCTAGCATCTTTCAGAGAGGCCATTTTCAATGGAGGTCTGGTAACCTTCAGAGCCTTGGTAGTGGTCTTGGTTGCCGCAACCGTTTATGGGACCTCCTCAAAATTCTGACATGGGGTCTCAATGAACTCACCGTCCATTTCAACATACCTGTAAGAATTCAGGTGGCTAACCATGTATTCCTCCTCCCCATGGACTGTGATGATCTTCCCCTTGATTGGGTACTTCAACATATGATGTAGGGTATAAGTGACGACACCAACGTCATGGATCCAGGGTCGGCCCAATAGACAGTAATAGGAAGGGCGGATATCCATCACATAGAAGGTTGAATCAAAAGTCTGAGTTCCCACTTTGATAGGGATGTCTACTTCTCCGTGCATTGTTCTTTTAGAACCATCAAAGGCCCTCACCACAATGTTGTTAGGCTTTAATGTGAGTTCTTCGCAATCTAACCAGTCAAGAGCATTCTTGGGTAAGACATCCAACGATGAACCCGTATCCACTAGAACATGGCCTAATGTAGTGCCCCTACACTCAATGCAGACATGCAGTGCATCATTGTGTTTCCTTCCTTTGGGAGTTAAATCAGCGTCAGAAAAACCCAGTCCATTATCAATAGTTAGATTGGCCACACAATTCTCAAATTGATCAATAGAGGTCTCTTGGGGCACGTGGGCGGTCTTCAGAAATTTTACTAAGGCCTTGGCGTGGGCCTCAAAGCATAAAAGCAAAGCCAAAATTGATATTTTTGAGGGGGTCTTCCCCAACTGCTCTACGATGTTGTAGTCACTTTTCTTTATCATCTTCAGTATCTCTTCCATCTCCTTGCTAGAAGCTTCAAGAATGACCTATGGATGTGCCTTGCCCCTTGTCTCTGTAGAAGGGATAATAGCAGCACTATCTACGGAAGTATCACTGGGAATAATGGTATGAGCGGTAGCGAGAATAATTACAGGAGTAGCAATGGTTTTTGGAGAGATATCGGGGGAGAAAACCCTTCCACTTCTTGTTATCTTACTGGTCCTAACGATATTGTCGATGTCAGGATCAGTGTCTTTCGCAACTTTGTCTTTGATAGCCAATAGATTTTGCTTAATGCCGTGGTAATAGACGTCAGCCCCATAGTTCTAAGGAACAACTTTATCCAAAGAATATGGTATTGGCACCGGCATGGTGATGATTAGGGGAGCAGACTTTAGAATAGATGTAATCCTGACAGGTTTTTTGGTGGAGACCCTGGCAGGATTGTTGGAAATGGTGATTATTGAAACATCTTCACAGGAATTTCTTGCAAGAGGAACTTTCTCGAATAGAATTTCTTTGTTAACCAACAGACGCTGGATGCCCATCTTCAGTAAAAAAACATCCATTTGGTAGAGATATACATAAGCGACAACTTTCATCACAACTCGAAAATAGACCAACTTGTAATAGATTCCATTTAACAGCCAAAAGGGGAGTAGTTAAATCGTCCACAGAGGAAACAAAATAGTTATCATTAATAGCATTGACACCTTGACCATGTTTGGGCATTGGCGCTGTTATTACATTAGGTGTTTATGGGGGGTCAAACTCAATCTCTTTCTCCTTGATAAGGTCTTGTACCTTATTCTTCAAGGCCCAACAATCATTTGTATCATTCTCCGGACTTTCAGACTAATAGGCACATCAGGAATTCGGGTTATAGCAGGGAGAACCAGTGTTGGGGTTCTTGGGAGCTTCCTTTAGGTTCACCAGATTTGGCTTCAATAGATACGGAAAAACTTGGGACAAGGTCATGTTGATCCAGGTGAACCGTCTTATGGGCTCCTCCGGCCTGCATTGATATTTTCGTTGTTGATTTGATACAGGATTGGAGATAATAACAGCCCCTACCGTCAGGCGACGTTCAGTTTTGTTTTGATTCCTATGGTCATATGCAACACTGACCTTCTTCTTTCCGGTAAAGGGTTTCTTTATCGTACTCGAGGATACATCTCTTTAAATTCTTCCACTCTTTATATCAGCTTCTACCCGCTCACTAGTCATGATTAGTTCAGTAAGTCCAGTCGAAGAGCTTTCGATCGGACAATTGAAGAATAGACCAGATAACGTGCCTAAGAACATATCAACCAATTCTCTGTCAGATAAAGAGGGGTGGACTCTTCCTGCGAGATTCCTCGATTTTTAGGAATAAATTTTGAAACCTTCACCAGCACCCATCGACATACCTTGTAGTTGTGTTCGATTTGGAGCTAGGTCAGCATTATATAAATATTTCTTGTAAAAAGCATCAGCCAAATCTTCCCAATTGCGAATATTGGTTTCTTCCAACTGATAGAACCAATCCAACTGTGTCCCAGACAAGCTTTCTTGGAAGAAATGTACCCATAGGTTCCTATCAGCAGTATGGGGTTGAATTTTCTTGACGTATGACCTTAAATGCAGCTTTAGACAAGAGACAGTCATATTTAGCGAAAGTGAGGACCTTGAATTTTTGCGGGATGACAACCCCCGAGACAAGTCCTAGCTCTTCAAAATCCAGCCCGGGTACCTTCTGGATCTCCATAGCATTGAGGCGATCCTCCAGCTGTTTGTATTTATCATCAGTAGGGGGATATTGTTCTTCAGAGTAGTCGACTTCTTCCTCTTCTTCAGACTCTGGGTGGTCATTTCCTTCCTTGTTTTTTCCTGCTTGATTATCTCCTTCACCCGGCGAGGTTGCGAAATCTAAGGTTCACATGGCTGGTCCTTTGAATCTTCTTCCTAAATTCAGAACGCCGACTGGTTTCTTCGCCTTCTTCTTCTTATCTTTGATCATAAGAGCCTTTATGTCCTCTTGTCCTTTAGCTAGAGACAAGAACATCTGTTAGAATTGAGCGTTTTGCGCTAGAAGGTCCTTTATTGTTTGTTCAATATCCATCTCACTGAAATAAATAGTAGAAAGATAAGGAGACCTGTTGTAAGAAACCTGTTTGTGTTATGATGAATGAAAATGCATATGCAAATGATTTCAAGGAAATTAGAGATTTAAATTTGTTTAAACAAAAAGGAAACACGCGTTGTATTAATAAATCCAAGTTCGAGTACATCATGCCTCTTTGGGCTTACAATGAAAGAAATAAAATACAAAAAATCCTAAGACAAAAAGGTTGAACGCATCCTCTTCGGTGCGATGTAGGCGTTCAAACTCCGCTCTTCATGAAGCTTCTTGGTGAGTTCTAAAACTTTCTTCTCACTGACATAGAATTGGGCTTCGAAAGTGTCTCGCTCTTCCTTTAGCTAAATCCAATCCTTTTGCAAGTCTTCAAGAGAGGTAGGCATGTTGGGATAAAGGACATTATATGGGACATCTGCTTCAGCAACAGGTTCCTTGATAACAGGTAGGACAGAGGGGTAAGGAATTACGAGACTCTGAGCACGAGCTCGTACCCACCTAATATAAGGCTCAATGGGAATGGAATTTTTGTGTCCCAATGTCTTACTATCTACTTTGTTTACCATCCTCCAAGCTCGTATAAACCTCTAACGGTAGCCTTGATCGTCACTCTCGTATTCGAACACCACACCTTGGATGAGCGCATCATGTGGACCATCTCTTTGTGCGTACCCAAACTATTGCAAAGCTAAGAAAGGGTTATAAGTGATACCTCCCCTAATGCCAAGCAGAGGGACATTAGAGAATTCCTCACAACAGTCGATGATAGTAATGTCCTCCAAGGATCGAGAACTCCAGTAGATATCTGAATGTTTGAGTGACATCAACCTATTGGACCATCTCAAGCCTTGCTCGTTCTTCAAAAAGGATCGGGGGAGATGCGAAACAAACTACCTAGCCAACAGAGGAGTACAACACATGAGGGCTCCTCTTCTCTTCATGGTGCGAGAGTGGAGAGAATGCAAGATATCTCCCAACAAATTAGGCACTGGATTGCGAGATATGAAGATTTTGACAGCATTCACATCTATAAGTTGGTCAGTATTTGGATATAGTACCACCCCATAGATGAGAAGAGCCCAAATTTCTTCAAAAGCTTGTAAATCCAGAGTGTTCCAACAGTCTTGAGCTTTTTCCAACAGGAACTTGGCTAGGAACCCTTTGACACCACTTCTTGTTTCCCAATTATCCGTGACGTCGAATTGTTGCAAGTGTAAAGCTCGGGCAACCTCTTCAGGGCTTGGGTCTCTTTTAGTACCGTTGAAAGGTAGTTGATTAAGAATAGGAATTCCCAAGAGTTGAGAGAGTTCTTCCATAGTATGTACAAGCTGGTAATCAGGGAAGGTAAAGCAATGGTGCAAAGGGTCAAAGAACTGGAAAAGCACCTTCATCACATCTTCATCAAAGCTTGAGGTAACCAAGTTAAAAATTCGTCCATGTCTTTTGGTGAACGGAGAATTCTCAAGGACCCTTGATGCTAACTTCTTGATCTGAAAAGGTACTCGTACTAGGTTAACTTGGATTGTGTTCCTGCGAGTTAGATTCATGTCCTATAAAACAGAATAAAGATGAATCTCAAAATCCTTGAAATGGTTAGTCTAAAATTCTATGGTATGATGCCATGATGCCATGATGTTATGTACAAGCATATGCATAAGTTAATCAAATAAGTACTTAGGTTTAGGCTTGCATGAGGTTTATAGGTAAGTACCCTCTTGAATTTTAGTTGGTTCAACTTGTCCTAGAAAGTAAACGGGTTCTATGGAATCTCACTATCACTGATCTTTCTTCATCGGGCATTGTTTCAGCGTAAGCCTCTTTATTGGCGACCGAAATATCCCGAAAGTACGATCTCAATGAGTATAGTATCGAGTATCAACCAACCTCAGACTGCACCAAAGTCGGCTACCTCACTACTTCCTAATGGCCAAGTTGTTCAAGTAAAGGTTCTAAAGTTAGTTAGTGCTTTATGACACCACACATCGACCCTCTATTCTCCTTGACTACTCAAGGGCTACCGGTACCAACAAATGTGCCACACTAACATAGTTATTGCTTAAACCGTGTCGGTATACCCCGCACAGTTTCCACAACTTATTGCTACTTACCTAAAAAGGTGCCCCAAATCCGGGTAGAGGATCAAAACAAACCCAAACAAGGAACCATAATATAAATAAAACAAATCAAACAATGAAAATCAAGTAAATATGATATAGCCCTAAGGTAACCCCACTTTTAAGTATTTCCCCAGCTAAGTCACCAGTTCTGTAACACGGTGGGAGAACTGACTTGGGTGTTTTGCGTTTGATCGCAATTGTTGCGGGTAACAAGAGTCGCCACCGACTTTTCTTTTATTCAATAAAGTAAAGGTTGAAAAGAAAAGTAAAGACCTTTCGATATTATTTCTTGAGTTCGGGGGGAAGGTTATGAAAAAGGAAGGTGTTAGCACCCTTTTCATCTGTAGTTATCTACGGGCTCTTAGTTGCTTGCTAGATCATTTGATTTTGTTTGAAAATGTGCTTGTAGTGTGGGTTTTAAAAGTATTTTGAAAAGGAATGTCTTTGTAATGGTTCTCGTCTCTATAAGAATGCGTACAAAGTGTTTTGTCTTTTGAAAATGTTTCAAAGTGAAATTGTGGGTGTATAAAGTGTTTTTGTCGTGAGCAAGCAAGCAAATAGGAGTATCCTACCTACTCAAAAAGGTATTTAATGTTCTTTTCCTCCTCCTTTAGATGTTGCTATCTTACCATTGATTTGGTAAGAATTCCCATCATTGGATGTGAAGGAACAGGTGTGGAACGTTTGTATAGTCATAGAAGGCAACCTATAAGACGTTTTAGTAATGTCGTTTAGGGACTAGATCGTTTACCGAAGGCATCATTAAGGGTCATCGAGAGACTACGATCTTTTATCGAGGGTCTTTGCAAAAACTCCCATATTCGAGGGACATGACTATTTTTCCGAGGCAACAAGTGGAATTACGCTAGGGGTGCATGTGTGTGAATAGTTTGTTTGATTGTATGCATTTTTGTCTTTTGAACTTTTGGTTATCTACTTGTTGTTTTTATCTTACCATACATCCTAGTTACTAACATTTATAAAAAATAATAAAAATTCAAAATAAAGTAAATCCTACACTATTACAACCATATTAAAATAGCAAGAAAATATAAATACAAAATAAAATAAAAAAGGAGAAAAGTGAGCTCTTTCGATTCAGGCAAAAGAATCCTTCGATTCGGCACTTTTTGACCTCTTTCGGTTTGGACCTGGAGTAAACAAGGTTCTTCCCTTCGTTTGAGGCCTGGAGGCAGCAAGGTTCTGTCCTTTGTTTGAGGTCTGGAGGCAGCAAGGTTTTGTCCTTCGACTGGGAGTTGGAAGTCAGCAAGGTTCTGTCTTCGTTTGAGGCCTGGAGGAAGCAAGGTTCTGCCCTTCGTTTGAGGCCTGGAGGTAGCAAGGTTCTGTCCTTCGAATGGGAGTTGTAAGTCAACAAGGTTTTATCTTTGTTTGAGTCCTGGAGGTAGCAAGGTTCTGTCCTTCAACCGGGAGTTGGAAGTCAGCAAGGTTTTGTCTTCGTTTGAGGCCTGGAGTCAGCAAGGTTCATTCTTTGCCACAGGCTCCTTGCTTACTCCTTCAACTATAAGTATGCTAGACCCTCATATTGATATTCGTAAGGCTTGAGCATTTAGCCAATCGAAAGGTACAATGAACCTGTCTTAAATTCTTAAAATGCAACATTCAAGTGTAACTACGGGCCAAGGGTTAACACAAAATTATTGGGTCTCAAAGTCCAAAGCCTAACTATTCAGAGTTGAGATTTTTAGCAAATGGGAAGTCAAAATCGAAAGCTAAGACATGGTCAAGCCCCCTATATGAAATATCTACATTTTCTTTATTGGCATGTGCACATGATATTTAAATAGAATAGATTCAGGTTTAAAGGGAACTTATCTCTTGAAGTTCTTAAATCGAAGGGAACTACAAGTGTCTTTCTTGGTGGAGAATGAAAGTTCGTTGGGACCTTCCTGAGACTAATCCAGTTACCACTTTGTGCAAGCAGCCACTGAATTGAAAGAGGTTGTGTGAGTTGATCGAAGTTTCTTTTTATAACAAGTAATGGAATGACTCAAAGGGCTATTGTATGGTAGTTGGGGAAGTGGGTCGAAGGCTAGTTAGATGATCACTTGGGGGTGAATTAAAAGTTCTTTTTATAACAAAAGGGGAGGTTTATTTTTTTAGAAGTGTTTGAAAAAATGTTGGGAAGTGTTTGATAATTTTGGAAATTTTCACAAGTGTTCTCTTGCAATCCTTCAAGCGCCCCTAACATGTGTGATGGAGGCTGATATTTATAGATGGCATGGGATGATGTTTTATGAGGGAAATTAAAAGATTTAAACAAAAAGACATGTTGTGTTTGTAGCTTTCAATGGGCAGTGCTTGTATGCCATTTTGGTGCAAGGAATAAGGCAGTGTTGCAGGACTATTGTGCAGCAGTTTTGGAGTTTTATGGCCAATGTATCAGGCTTGAACCTGGCAGCGCGTGGGACTTGGTCAACAATTACCTTTGGCATCTCAACCTTTTGTCTTGACCCCCTAGCCTTTTCCTTCGACCATACTTTTCAACAATTAATTCTTTTTCAAATCGAAGTTTCCTTCGAATGACTTATGTGGGTATCCTTTGAAGGGGCCCAAATAAGTGTCTTTCGACTAGGCCCTTCATGGATTCCTTCGAATTGTCCAAATACATGCTCCTGGGGTGGGTAATCAAAACATGTCATTTGATTGGGACATTCAAACATATCTGGCAAGTCCTTCGAATGTTCCACCATGGTACTTCTTTCGCATGAGATAATGGCATAGTGTAGAATTTGTGTGTTGATGCAAGCCATTTCCAATGGGGATACTGCCCACTCAAACTTGCCTGCAAGGGGCCATATGGCCAAACGAAGGGTGTATGAAGGAGGTCCCTGCCTTGTTACCTTATGCAAACATGCTCAAACGAAGGTTCGTAAAAAAGGAGCCACATGCCCAACAAAAGGCATGACTAAGAGCTTGTGCTAAAGGATTCACATGCTCCAAACGAAGAATGCATGTAGAGGATGAAAGGCACAATCGAAACTTGCAATACTGGGAAAGCCATATTCCCCAAATGAAGGAGGCCTTCAAGAGGCAAGATCTGTAATCGAAAGAGAGTATAAGAGAGGTCATGGCCTCCTGAATCGAAGGACATCATCAGGATGCAAAAATCCATGCCTTGTTGCCTATATCGAAAGAGTCAAAATGCCCAATTGAAGGACGCAAAAATCGAAGAGAACTTGTTTTTCCTTTAATTTTGTCAAAAAGAGTATTTTCATCTATTTTGTCTTTTTTAGCAATTTCCTCTTTAATCTTGATGCTGAAAAATCCAAATGTATTTGTGTAAGCTTGATTTTTGGGAGCCCCTTGTGAGAGATGCCTTGAGAAATGAGAGAGAAAATTTTGGCGTACAACAGGTGGTCAGAAGCACTTGATTCAAGCAAAATTAAAATTTTGAAGATGAACAAGGTGTCTTTCAATTGGCATCTTGACAGGCATCGATTGAGCACCTAAACCTCCTTCAAGCTTGCTTCAAATTTCGAAGCTTCAATTGAAGCCTTAGACTTTTGCTTGTTTGCTGTATACAAGCTTTGATTGAGCATGTGTTACCTTTGAAACAGCCTCCTTCGATCCAAAAGGGAAGGGCCTCCTGTTGGTGCTCCTTCGATTCAGAAATTAGTTGCTTCCTACTGGCTTCTTTCGATTCAGAGGGTGTTGGCTTCTTATTAGTTTCTTTCAATTCACAAGGCAGGAACTTCCTTCATGCCAGCAGGCACAAAGCAATGGCCTCCTGCATACGTCCTTCGACTGCACCATTGGCTTTACATGTTTGCTTGATTCATAATGTAATTGTTACCTGCATGTCTCCTTCGTTTGAGCAAGGGCCTCTCCAGGTTGTCTTGATGACTACCTGCATGCAAGCTTGATTCCTGCTTCGACTGGGCACTATCTCCCTTAGAAAGTTTGTTTTAACATGCATAGGATTTACTTTGTTGGCCCATTCGAAGGAATGGAAAGGGATGCATACAAGTGATGCATGTGGTCCCTTCAAAAGAGCACACACATTGGTTCAAAATGAAGGATACACATATTTCTAGCCAAAACAAAAGAGAGGTATGCAAAGATGTTGGTTGGCCCAAAATCCCACATATTGCCATACACAAATTTCCTACACAAGCATTCTAAAGGAAGCTTTGATTATCCTGGAAAGAGGTTTTTTGTTGGGGCTCAATCAAAGAAGCCCCAATGATGAGATTTGAGCCATTCAAAGGACACACCTTGGCGGCCCATTAGAATAAGGCACAAAACATACATATGGAAGATACTCCAAAAGTCCATTCGAAGGAGGCAACCAAAGGCCCATTCGAGGGGTACACAAATGGTCCATTCAATAGACCCCTTAGAAGTAGGAAACCAAAGGCCCATTTGAATGGTACACAAAAGGTTCATTCAAAAGACACATTCGAAGGATATACAAGAGGTCCAATCAAAGGGCATGAACTGAAGGTATTCGAAAGCCAAAATTGTCCACATTCATTCAAATTCAAAAAAGAGACAAGTTTCCATGACTTTGGAAAAGTTACAAAACATCATTCATGGCTTTGGAAACACTTGTTTGTGGCTATTTAAACCTTTGTTCTCTTGTCCTCTCCATCCCCTCTATATAAAGAACACACTAGCAAGCTTCAAGGGAGGCTGGACACAACCGGGGAGAGAGTCACACGAAATTAAAAACACATTCTTGGATATTTCCTGAAGCTTCTCCAATCATCCCCAACCCTTAAGCAAGTATCCCCATATCCAGAAGTTCCAAATCGAAACAATCCTAAAACAAGGGTATCCACGCCTGAAACCACAAATTCATACATCACCATTGGTAAGAACTTGTAAAAGATCAAACTTTACATTTGCATGATACATTAACACTTGTACTATAGACCAAGCTTGAGCAGACCAGCGCGCACAGGGTTAAAGGACCTGGGTTCGACACCCAGGTCCTACATCTTTATTTGGCTAATATTTATCTTGCAGATTCAAATCGAAAGGCAGCATCCACCCCTGGGTCGAAAGACAATCATCCTTCATTGGATCGAAGGTTGCCTTTTTTCCTCTGGATCGGAATCCACCTTCCTCTAGATCGAAGGCCACTTACTTCCTCTGAATCGAAGCCCCCAATTCTCCCTGGATCGAAGGATGCCCCCTGTTGTACCCCAAAATTTTCCCTCTCATTTCCCAAAGGATCACCCTAGACCCTCAGGTTTATTTCTGTCAAGTTTCAAGTCTCATATTACAATTTTCTAAGAAAGTCATCACAAGGGCAAAATGGTCAAAAGCACCCTGAAAAGTCAAACTTTAACTTTTGAGCGAAATCAAGTTTCAACAATCATATTTCATCAAGGCATGAAATTGGTTCCTCAAGAAATCAAAAGTCAGAAATTACTTTGAAAAGATCAAATTTCTAAATATTTAGAATATTTTCTATGTTAAGAGAATATGATACTTCAGAACTTCTGAGCCAGCCTCCACGCGAATGTAATCAGAATTTGCAAAGATGGTTCAGAATATGACTCTTCAATCAGAATATATGGAAGCAATATTCTTCAGTCAGAACATGACTCTTCAGCATATGGAAGCTACGTTTCTGGTCTTCTGCGATCAGAACATCACCAAATCCTAAAACGTCGTTTTAGCAGCCTGCTGCCCTGCTATAACACAGTCCTGCAATCAGCTGTTGATCCATTCCATGCCTGCACTTTCTCAAACCCCATAATTGCACCAAATTAGCATAAAAAAGTTGTGATTAAAAAGCAATGGAACAGTATGCCAAAAAGGTTTAAATCCAATTTGTTGTTCCCCCCAAAACCACAACAAACTCACTTATAAATAAGTTGCTCCATCACACGTTTAAGGGGTTGGTTTTGGGAGAGAGAAAATTATCAAAGAGAGAAAAGAAAATAGTAAAAACATTCTTGAACCCATAATTCCCATACAAAACCAAACCTTTGTTCTTCCCTTTGAATCAAAGAACATAACATTTTGTTCCATTCCTTGCTAACTCCAGAACATCTGAAGGCAGCAACTCAGGTCCCAAGCACACGCTCCAGATTCAAGGTAAGTCTTTCTGACTTTGAAGATTTTCATTCAGAACATCATTTAAATATATAAATATCATAGTATTGATGTTTTCCATATCATTGCATAAGTAGAAAAACTGTGGATCAGAACTTCTTGAGTAAATTTAGGCTCAGAATCAGGATTAGAACTTCTATAAACTGTTGTGCTTTTATCATTTTCATTTGCTGTTGTTAAGAATTGAATAAAATGTAAATGTTCTTATTAATGTAAGGAAGGAGGTGAAGTGTAACACATAACTTCTGGTTTTTTCTTTATCACTGTTTTAGAATAACACAGAACTTCTGAGTTCTCCTCACTGTTTTAACACACAGAACTTCTAGGTTTTCACTCTGTTACGACACAGCACCAGAACTTCTAGGCTTTCTTACCATTTTAACACACATAACTTCTAGGTTTTCTCATTGTTATGGCACAGCACCAGAATTTCTATGCTTTCTTACTGTTTTAACACACACAGAACTTCTAGGATTTTTCTCACTGTTTTAACACTCAGAACTTCAGTGCGTAGCAACCCAGAACTTCTATTTTTCCCTCTTACGTTTCTTTCAGGACTTCAATGTGCATCAACCTAGAACTTCTGATTACCTCTGACATTTCTTTCTTAACCACAGCGTGCCTGGCATCAGAACTTCTGGTCCCTTTTATTTTGGTTTGCAGTAACATACTGATCCTACTTCTCATTATTTTTCCTTTTTCTCTCTTATTTTTATCATTTTTAGCATTAGAACTATTTTTATAAAAAGACATCAAAAATATTTTCTTTTATTAAATGATTATTTTCCTTTTAACTTATTAAGACAAAAAAAATCATTTTCAAAACAAACCCTTTCTTTTTTTTGTATTGTACAATTCAATATGGTTATAATAGGTAATTAGGAATTTAAAATTCTTGCAACCCCCCATTTGTAAATTTGTACCCCCAATCCCTAAATGATGTAATAGCGTAGGACTTTACATTTTTCGCAATTTATCGCTTTCAAATATAAATTCTAATAATTTGGGTTTGTATGGGAAGACATGAAATCAACAAATAGATAACCCTAATCAAGACTAAATGCATGTAAATTAAGCACACTAGCATATCTAGGGTAATCTCACTTTGTTTCCTTTTGGAAAATAGTCATGTCCCTCGAATATGGGCGTTTTGGCAAAGACCCTCGATAAAAGATCGTAGTCCCTCGATGACCCAAAGTGTTGCCTTCGGTAAACGATCTAGTCCCTAAACGACATTGCTAAAACGTCCCATAGGTTGCCTTCTATGATTATACAAACGTCCCACGCCCGTCCCTTCACATCCAACCATGGGGTTTCTTACCAAAGCAATAGTAAGATAACAACATCTAAAGGAGGAGGAAAATAACGTTTAAGACCTTTTGAGTAGGTAGGTTTTAGTTTCTCGCTTGCTCAAAACAAAAATATTTTATACACCAACACTTCACTTTGAAACATTTTTTCAAAAGACAACATTTTGTACGCGTTCTTATAGAGACGAGAACCATTACAAAGACATTCTTTTTCAAAATACTTTCAAATCCCACATCACAAACACATTTTCAAATAAAAAGCAAGTGATCTAGAAAGCAACTAAGAGCCCGTAGATAACTACGGATGAAAAGGGTGTTAACACCTTCCCTTTTCATAACCTACCCCCCAAACTCAATAAAATAATCTCGAAAGGTATTTCCTGTTCTTTTCAACCTTTCCTTATTGGATAATATAAAAGTCGGTGGCGACTCTTGCTAACCGCAACAATTGCGATCAAACGCAAAACACCCTAGTCAGTTCTCCCACCGTCTTACAGAACTGGCGACTCTGTTGGGGAATACTTAAAAGTGAGGTTACCTTAGGGCTAGATAACCTTTATTTGCTTTCAATGTTTGACTTGCTTGCTTTACATTTTGGTTCCTTGTTTGGGCTTGCTTTGATCCTCTACACGGATCTAGGACACCTTTTTAGGTAAGTAGCAATAGATTGCGGAAACTGTACAACATAGACCAATATGGTTGAAACAATAGCTACTTTAGTGTGACGCATTTGTGGGTACCTGTATCCCTTGGGTTGAATCGAGGAGAATATGGGGCCGTTGAGTGGTGTCATGAAGCACTAACTGAATTTAGAACCTTAATTGAACAAACTTGGCCATTAGGACGTAGTGAGATAACCAGTTTTTGTGGAAAGCTGAAAATTGGTTGATACTCAACAATACACTCATTGAGATTGGACTTTTGGGATATCTCGGCCGCAAGAAAAGATTGATTGTGCTGAGACAATGCCTAAAAGAAAGTTCAGTGATATTGAGACCCTTTAGAACCCGGTTACTATTACTAGGACAGGTTTAAGCCAACTAAAACTTCAAGAGGGTACTTACCTACAAACTCCATGCAGGCCTAAACCTAAGGACTTGTTTGCCTTATGTGTATATGCTTACTTGTACATAACATCATAAACATCATAACATCATACACATTCTCACTAACCATTTCAAGGATTTAGGAATATATCTTTGTTTTTTGTTTTATAGGCCATGAACTCCGTCCGAAGGAATACCATTAGAATCAACTTTGTGAAAGCACACCCTCAACTCCAAGAGTTAGCGTCAAGGGTACCTGAAGACTCCCCTTTCACCAAGAAATATGGTCGACTCCTCAGTTTAGATACCTCCAATTTCCAAGAAGAGATGATATGCGTGTTATTCCAATTCTTCGATCCCATGCATCATTGCTTCACCTTCCCCGACTATCAGTTAGTGCCAACACTAGAAAAATTCTCATTGCTATTAGGAGTTCCCGTGCTTGGTCAAACACCGTTCACCGGTTTAGAAGGGATTCCAAAACCTGAAGGCATTGCCGAAGCCTTGCATCTGAAGAGAGACAACATTATGGCAAATTGGGAGACAAGAAGCGGAGTTCAAGGGTTCCTAGCCAAGTTCTTATTGGATAAGGCTCATTCATTTTGGGAAGATTTGGATTTTCAAGCCTTTGAGGATGTCCTAGCCCTTCTCATCTATGGCTTGGTTCTATTTCCCAACTCAGACCAATTCATAGATGTGAACATCATCACTGTCTTTCTCTCTCGTAATCCTATACCTACCTTGCTGGGAGACATCTTACATTGTTTCCATACCCGCACCATGAAAAAAAGAGGTACTCTCTTGTGTTGTATTCCCCAACTTTCCAAGTGGTTTATTTCGCACTTACCTCGATCAACATTAAAGAACGAGCAAAGATTTACATGGTCTCAAAGGATGATGTCCCTCACCCACTCTGATATCCATTGGTGTTCGAGATCCTTGGCGGATACTTCTATCATTGACCATTTTGGGGAATTCCCTAATGTCCCTTTGCTTGGCATTATGGGAGGTATCACTTACAACCCTTGCTTAGCTTTGCGACAGTTTGGTTACGCCCGAAGATATGGTCCTCATGATATGTTCATCCAAGGACTGATATTTGATTACGAGAGCGACAATCAAGGCTACCATCAAAGGTTTGCATGAGCTTGGCTGATGGTAAACAAAGAAGATAGTGGGACACTGGGACGCAAGAATTCTATTCCCTTTGAACCTTATCTTAGGTGGGTGCAAGCTCGTGCTCAGAAACTTATGATGCCTTACCCCTTAATCCTACCAGTTATCATGGAACCCGTTGCTGAAGAAGAGGTCCCATATACTGTCCTCCATACCAACATGCCTACTTCACTTGAAGACTTGCAAAAAGGTTGGATTTGGCTAAAGGAAGAACGAGGCACTTTCAAAGCTCAATGTTATGCGAGTGAGAAAAGGGTTTTGGAGCTTACAAAGCAACTACATGAAGAACGGATCTTGAACGCCTATCTTGCACCAAAGAGAATGTGTTCAACCTTTTTATCTTAGAGATTTATTTTGTAAGCCCAAGAGGCATGTTGTAATCATTTTGAGCTAATTAATGAAATTTGACGTTTGTTCACTCTTTGTCTATACGAGTTTAAATTTCATAAATCCTTGAAATCATTTGCATACACATCTTCCATGCATCATAACATAACAGGTTTTCCACAACAGTTTTCCTTATCTCTCTGCGGTTTATTTCAGTAAGATGGATATCGAGAAAACAATGAAGGACCTACAAGCACAAAACTCCCAGTTTCAAGAGACTCTACTGACCCTGGCCAAGGGGCAACAAGACTTGATGGCGTTGCTAGCAGCCAAAAAGAAACCAAAGAAGAAAGCTTTAGTCAACATGGGTAGAAGATTCAGAGAGCCACTCTGTCAGATGTCGGTAGTGGAAAATTTGTCTGAGGAAGACGAGAATCAGATTGGAGAAGCAAAGAGTACACGGGCTGGGTGTACCAATGATCAAGCATTTGATAATGAAGATTATTTTGACGAGCAGTGTCCTCCAGCCGATGTTAAGTATAAGCAGCTAGAAGACAGACTGAAGGCCGTTGAGATTCAAGCCGTCCCCGGTTTGGATTTTGATGATTTGGGTTTAATATCTGGGGTTGTCATTCCCCACAAATTCAAGATACCAGTCATTGCTAAATACGATGGGGTTTCCTGCCCAAAGCTTCACCTAAAGTCTTATGTGCACAAAATTCAACCGCACATCGCCGACAAGAAACTCTGGGTTCACTTCTTTCAAGAAAGCTTGATTGGGACACAACTAGAGTGGTTTTACCAATTGGAGGGTTCCTGTATCCATACATGGGAATACTTAGATACCACTTTCTACCACCAATACCAGTATAATGATGGCCTGGCGCTGACAAGAGTTCAATTGCAAGACATGACAATGGGTAAGGATGAAGGGTTCAAAGAGTACGCCCAAAAGTGGAGGGATCTTTCCAGTAGGGTCCAACCATCATTAACTGATAGGGAGTACATTGATATGTTTATAGGCACTTTATCTGGTTTATTTTTCAACTTGTTGGTAAGTTGTTCTTCTTTCGGTGAAAGAGTTGAAAGTGGTATCAAAAGAGGGAAGATTCCCATAGCATCTACCTCAAACTCCAATTCCGTAAATCAACCTTTTATCAGAAAGAAAGAAATGAATGTGGTGTATGGGGCAAGGGCTTGTACCAAGAAGTATGATCGTCCGTCTGTTAATGTTGTCCGAACTTCCAACCCACACCATGTTAAAAGACAATCTGCCAATCATCAACGATTTGAGACTCCACGAAGGAAATTCACAAGGATAGGCATGTCACTATCCCAAGCCTTACAACACCTACTAAAGGATAATTTGGTGACACTGCGTGATCCTCCGGCCAACCCAGATACAACTTCACCTAAATGCAATTCGAATACCAAGTGTGCATATCACTCGAATAGTCCCGGGCATGCGACTGACCAATGTTGGGCACTGAAGAATAAAATTCAAGACTTAATAGACAACAAGACCATTGAATTTGATCCTCCTCCAACTCTTAATGTAATCATAGTGCCTATGCCAAATCATGGCAAGGGTGTCAATGCTGTTGAAGATACCGTTTTTTTTCCTCCGTCAAAGACTTGACTACTCCTTTAACCACTATCAAAAAGAATATGTTGAAAGCCGGGATTTTCCCTGGCTGTTTGAAGGATTGTGATTGTTGTTCCAAACAACTTAATGGATGCAAAGGGATGAAGGAAGGCATTCAATGCCTGGTGAATAGCCATGAGATCCTATTTGAGAAGACTCCGTCGGCCAAAAGTTTGACTAATAAGTGTTAAGACCTCTCCATCATAACCATCTCAAACAAGCCTTTTAGGATCTCCTCCAAGGGTCCTATAAAGATTTCAAATGAACCAATTATTGCTCCTCTGATAATTACCGCCCCCGGGCCAATTCCGTACTCTTCCAACAAAGTAGTGCCATGGAACTATGGTGCCGGGGTCTTTTACCATGGAATAAAGCAAGACGCTTGGATTGAAGAAAGAAAAGCTGATGACATTGGTAACATTACTGGCTCTAGTAAGGTGACCAGAACTAGGAGAATCTTTTCACCCAACATCTCACCACCAATTGTTACAAAGGCACCTATCTGCATCACCACTGTTAAGCCTAATACTGATACAAGGGGAAAGAGAAAGTAGTTGAGCCTGCTGAGATAGAAATACCCACAAAAGATATTTTCGCTGAGGAACCTTCTGCTCGTGAAATGGATGAGATCTTGAAAATTATAAAAAGGAGTGATTTCAAGATTGTGGAGCAGTTGGGGCAAACCCCTTCCAAGATTTCTATGTTATCTTTGCTACTCTGTTTTGATGCTCATTCTCAGGCATTAATCAAATTCTTGAAGAAATCTCGTGTCCCTCATGAGACCATGACTGACCAATTTTAAAATTGTGTGGCAAGCTTGACGGCCGACAATGGTTTGGGGTTCTCAGATGTTGATCTGACACCACTTTGGAAGAACCATAATAAAGCTCTGCATGTTTTTGTTGAATGTAAGGGGACTACCCTAGCACATGTTCTGGTGGACACTGGCTCTTCTTTAAACGTACTACCCAAGGGCGCTTTGGACCGTTTAGACTGTGAAGGACTAGTTTGGAAACCAAGTGATATTATTGTGAGGGCTTTCGATGGGTCCAAAAGGACAGTTCATGGAGAGGTGGGTCTCCCGATCAAGGTGGGCTCACATATTTTCAACTCTACTTTCTACATCATGGATATTCGTCCTGCTTACTCCTATCTGTTGGGTCAACCTTGGATTCATGTAGAAGGGGCAGTAATGTCAACCCTTCATCAAAAGCTCAAGTATCCGGTCAAAGGAAGGATTGTCACTATCTATGGTGAGGAGGAGTTTCTGGTAAGCCACCTCAAATCTTTCAAATATGTATAGATGGATGGAGAATTTATAGAAACCCCGTGTCAGGCTTTTGAAGTTGTACCACCAATGATTTCTACTACCAAATGTTCCTCTGATGTGTCCAAAGCTGTTAAGGTCGTGCCAAAGATTGTTCCATTCAAAGATGCTCGTGCCGCAGTCGAAGAAGGAAGCTATGATACTTGGGGGAAACTCCTCGAGATCCCTTTCAATGCAGACAAATATGGTTTGGGTTTCACTATCAAGGCTCAGAAAGAAGTGGGGCGCGCTCGTGCATGGAATCCCCCTCTCCGTATTGGAGGTCATGAAGTTAATGCTGTGGGGGATTCTGATGATGAATGTGCATTTGAAGAATGGGTATATCCTACTACAACAAAGCTCAACAATTGGCACGCAAAAGACTTTATTCCCATCTCCTTGATTGAGGAGTAATCACTTGTTTATTTCTTTCTTTTAATTCAAGAACATTTTGTCTGTAATATTAAACAATGACTTTTAAGCCAGGTGCCTGGCCCGGGGAACTATGGTCTATTTGTCAAGGGTTTTATTTATGTTCATGTTATCACATGATCATTCAATACAAACCATTGGACTTTTTTGCATTCGAAATTTTATGCTCATTGTCTTTCTTTTTCTTCAATACATTTTTTCAAAATAGCCATGTGTCTTACATGCACACACACACACACACACACACACACACACACACACACACACACACACACACACACACACACACACACACACACACACACTCTTGCAGGTCCTCGTCCACTCTGGATCTCATTGCCAATAACTCTACTATTGCCGACTATGATTTCCAATATCCAATTAACCAAGCCAAAGACGAAGGCGAGGAAGATTGTGAAATATCAGGAGTACTAGCCAGACTTCTATTATAAGAGGAAAAAGCTATTCATTCGCATGAAAAGTCAGTTGAAATCATCGATCTAGGTACTGAGACAGACAAGAAAGAGGTTAAGATCGGCACAAACTTAGAAGACAGTGTCAAGATCAGGTTGGTTCAGATGTTGCATGACTATGTGGAAGTGTTTGCTTGGTCGTATGAAGATATGCCAGGATTGGATACCGACATTGTAGTTCATCGTCTGCCGACAAAGGAAGAAATTCCTCCTATCAAACAAAAGGTTCGTCGCATGAGGCCTGACATGTCTGAAAAGATAAAAGCTGAAGTGATGAAACAATTCGACACAGGGTTTCTAGCTGTGACATCTTATCCCCAATGGGTTGCAAATGTGGTGCCAGTATCGAAGAAAGACGGAAAAGTTCGTATGTGCATAGATTATAGGGATCTGAATAGGGCAAGCCATAGGATGACTTCCCTCTACCTCGTATATGATGTCTGTGTCGATAACACTTCTCCGCATAAAGTATTCTCTTTCATGGATGGTTTCTCTGACTATAATCAAATTAGGATGGCTCCCGAAGACATGGAGAAGTCCACTTTCGTTATGCAATAGGGCACCTTTTGTTACAAGGTCATGTCGTTGGGATTAAAGAATGCAGGAGAAACATATCAAAGAGTTATGGTAGCTTTGTTTCATGATATGATCCATCGTGAAATAGAGGTATATGTGGATGATATGATTGCAAGATCACAAACTGGAGAGGAACATCTCGATCACCTGTACAAGCTATTCGAGAGGTTGAAAAAGTACAAGTTGAGGTTGAACCCTAATAAGTGCACATTCAGAGTGTGGTCTAGAAAGCATCTAGGTTTTGTTATCAGCCGTAAAGGAATTTAAGTTGATCCTGCCAAGGTGAAGTCCATCCAAGAAATGCCAGTCCCCCACTCTGAAAAGGAAGTTATAGGATTCTTGGGTCGTCTTTACTACATCGCCCGCTTCATATCCCACTTAATTGTGAGCCAATCTTCATACTCTTGAAGAAAGATCTAGTAGTCAGATGGAATGATGAATGCTAAGCTTCCTTCGACAAAATCAAGGAATATCTGCAAGAACCTCCTATCCTCATGCCTCCAGTTGAAGGAAGAACCTTGATCATGTACTTAACAGTAATAGAGAATTCTATGGGGTGTGTTTTGGGCAAACATGACGAGTCTAGCCGAAAAGAGCATGTTATTTACTACCTGAGCAAAAAGTTTACCGACTGTGAAACCAGATATCCACTTCTCAAGAAAACTTGCTGAACTCTGGCATGGGTTGCTCGTCGGCTAAGACAGTATATGTTGACTCATACCACTCTGCTGATTTCTAAGATGGACCCTATCAAGTACATCTTCGAGAAACCTGCTCTTTTCAGACAGATAGCTAGATGGAAAATGATCTTGACTGAGTACGATATTTAATACACAATGTAAAAAGCCATCAAAGGAAGTGTACTAGCAGATCATCTATCCCATCAAGCTATTGATGATTATCAGTCTATGAACTTTGATTTCCCGGATGAGAACATCATGCTAGTGACCGACTACACGAAACCTGGACCGTGTGACGGACCTGAACAAGGATCCTGATAGACTATGATCTTCGATGGGGCTTCCAACACTTTGGGTAACGTAATTGGTGTTATGATCATATCCCCTGAAGGTTGCCACACTCCTTTCACTGCTATACTATGCTTTGATTGTACGAACAACATGGTTGAGTACGAAGCATGCATTTTGGGTCTGAAGGATGCCATTGATTTGAGGATCAAGTATTTGAATGTGTTTGGGGATTCCTCTCTAGTGATTATCTAAGTAAAAGAAGATTGGGATACTAAACACCCTAATCTCATTCCTTACAAGGATCTTGTGCTATCCCTAATTCTTTACTTCGAAGAGATCACCTTTGAGCACTTCCCTAGAGAAGAAAATCAGTTAATCGATGCTTTGGCCACCATGTCTTCTATGTTCAAGGTCAGATGGGACAACAAAGCTCCTATGATTACAATTGAGAGATTCGACGAACATACGCACTGCTATGAGCTTGACACTGACACCGAGAAGCCATGGTACCATGAGGTGAAGAGATACCTTGAGGCACAAGAGTATCCTGAAGGAGCTTCCATCAATGACAGAAAGTTCTTACGAAGATTTGCAGCCAAATTCTTCCTAAGTAATGAACTCCTGTACAAATGCAACCATGATTCTACTCTAATCCGATGTGTGGACAAGAAGGAGGTAGAGGAAATTATGGAAGACATGAATGATGGTCTCTTTGGGGCTCACTCTAGCGGACATACTATGGCCAAGAAGATCCTGAGAGCTGGTTACTATTGGTCAACAACGGAGACTGATTGCCATCAACACTCAAGAACTTGCCACAAATGTCAAATCTATGCTGACAAGGTCCATGTGCCTCCTATCCCTCTGAACGTCATGACCTCTCCGTGGCCATTTGCAATGTGGGGAATTGACATGATTGGAGAGATCAAACCCACTGCTTCCAATGGACACAGCTTCATTCTTGTGGCTATTGATTATTTCACCAAATGGGTCGAAGTCGCCTCATTTTCCTCAGTCACCAAGAATGTGGTAGCCAGATTCATCAAACATAACCTTATATATCGTTATGGTATCCCCGAAAGGATCATCACCAATAATGGGACTAACCTCAATAATGCTATGATTACCAAACTTTGCACTCAGTTCAAAATCATGCTTCACAATTCTTCTCCTTATAGACCTAAAATGAATGGCGCAGTGGAAGCGGCCAACAAAAACATTAAGAAGAATGTGTAGAAGATGGTAGTAACCTACAAGGACTGGCATGAGATGTTACCGTTTGCTCTTCATGGCTACCGTACTTCAGCTAGAACATCAATCAGGGCAACTCCATTTTCTTTGGTCTATGGCATGGAAGTTTTATTACCAGTGGAAGTTCAGATTCCCTCATTAAGGATTATGAATGAAGCAGGTCTAGGAGAAGACGAGTGGATTCAGACAATATTGGATCAGTTGTGCTTGATAGATGCAAAACGAATGGCTACCGTTTGTCATGGTCAGATGTACCAAAAATGGATGATTAAGGCTTTCAACAAAAAGATTAGGCCTAGAGTATATCAAGCTGGTGACTTGGTGATAAAGCGCATCATTATGCCACAAGGCGACTCCAGGGGAAAATGGACTCCCACCAATGAAGGGCCATTTGTTGTCAAGAGAGTTTTCTCTGGTGGTTTCATGATGCTGACTACCATGGATGGTCAAGACTTCCCACATTCTGTGAACACAGACATAGTTAAAAAATACTACGCATAAGAGACCTGCTAGGTTGACAGACCTAGAAAAAATAAGGGCATACCGGCAAACAAAAAGGATTGGGCAAAAATTAGGGATATATGCAAAAGATTGTACATCCGGTAAGTTAAAAACCCGAAAGGGAGACTTGGGAAAAAATGGGTATTCTGGTGGGCTGAAAAACCGAAAGCGCGGTCCAGGAAAAAATTAAGGATTGAAAGCGTATTGTTGCAACTGGTTTTTTAATTAGAGCCGCCACTATTAGTATTTATCCTAGGGAAGGGAATCTAACCGAAAACCCTAATTTGTAGACAGAGATTCTAGGTTTCTGACTTTTTTAGACGAAAGGAAGGTGTTAGGCACCTTTCATCTACCTTGTTCACAAGGATATTAGGTTTTAGAGTTAGGTTTGGGTAAAATAGGGGTTTTAAATTTTAATAGGGGGAAGATTTTGTTTTTTTATAGGAGAACTCGCTACAATTTTTTATTGTATGCCTACGTATCCTCTTAAGAGAAATCAGAGTCCCAATTCGTAGTTCGTATGGGGTTGGTGTTTTTTAGGGGTTTGCAAACATACTTTGAATCACCTCGTACTCGGTCGGGAGTAGTGATTGCAGATATTTTGACTGAGACCGCAATAATCCAAAATTAGTTTGAAGCCCTTTTACAAAAAAAAACAGTTGATTAGTTTAGTTTATTGCAAAAATAGTTTGATGGTTTGTTTGTGTTTTTTAATCATATTATTTGTGAAGATCTTGATTAATGCATGATTAGAAAAGATTTAATGCAAATAATATATAAAATAATATATGCAATTTTAATATAAAATAAATTTAATTGATAATATAATAGTAATATTTAAATAGTAAATAAAAAATATTAATAATAACATTTACATGAAAAGGGATTATAAATAATAAATGATAATTATAAATAATGATAAAAATTGGATAACTATAATAATATATAATAATAATAATATCAAAATATAATAATAATAATAATAATAATAATAATAATATAAAATCACCATTTGATAATAATAATAATAATTATTTTAAATAAAAATATATATGTATATTTATAAAAAATTAGAAATAATAATTGAATTATAAAAATAAATTAAATTCAAGGGGGGTGTAAATTCTAATTAACGAGTAAACAGGGAGGTGTCTTTAGGAGGTTGGATTACGTGGGCGAGGGTGTATGGAAAATAAGGTAGGACTTGGCCTACGGCCGTCCGATCACAATCACGTGGAGGATAACGAGGGAGTATAATAATTATTGTGAGCCAGCGCGCATGGAATTGAAACGGATTACCTTTTTGTTTTTATTCATTTACATTGTTTTGTTGTTACAGAAAACTCCACTTATTCATCTTCCTCTCTCTCGTACATACAAACCCTTTCACTCTCTCTCATTTTAACCCTAATTCCCAAACTATCACCGATGGCGCTCTACCAAAACCCCAACACGAATCCGACCCCCAAAACCCCCTAAATCCCAAAAAATAACAACAAATCAACCAAATAAAAACGCTAAGTTAAGTAACCCTTTCGCGATTTCGCTTGCTCTCTGCCTTTAAATGTTCTGGATTTAGTATTGATCCCTGCTCTCCTTCGCTTTTGTAGGTTACGGTGGAGCTTGAAGGTGGTGCAACGGCGGATCAATGGAGATTGTGGTTTCAGATAATGAAACCCAAACCGTCCTTCTCTCGGATCTTCAACCAACAACAAGGTTATTTTCTCTTCGGTGTTCTTCACACAAGCTCTTCTACATTCTTTTATTTTTCGTCTTCTCTGTATCCCCCTCCTTATTTCTTTGTATAAAGTCTTCTCGCCTCCCTATTTTTTTCTTTCCTGTAAAACCCAAGTTCGAAAATAACTTTGACGGTAGCACTAAGGTGGGCAAATTTGGGGTATGACAGTTGCCACTATTTAATAACTCCTCGATTGAATGGCGCGAGAATGTGTAGGTCTTTGTTCATTTGAATTAGAGATTTATTAAATAATAGAAGACCCCAAAATTTGACCAATGGTTGGCTAGATATGGTTACGTTGTGTGATACGGTGGCAAAACCGACTGTTTGAATGCTAGTTTGTGTTTTGCGTTTTTTGTTCGCAAAATGTTGCGGTAAGCAAGAGTCGCCATCGACTTTTATTTCATCCAATCGGAAAGGAAAAAGTATAGAAAAAATCATTTTTCGAGATATTATGAGTACGGGGGGTAGATTATAGAAAGGGAAGGTGTTAGCACCCTTTCTATCCATGGTTTTCCATGGGCTCTTAGGTACTTGCTCATCTTTTTAAATTGCATGCGTGTGTGCTTTGTTTTGAAACAGTTTGACTTTTTGATAACCCCTGTACCAGTCCTCAAAGGTGCGATGAAGTTATTTTGAAAATTTGTTTGAAAAAGTGTAAGTGTGAAAAGTTTTGATTTTGAGCAAGTACCTACTCGAAAAAATATTGTTTCTATTATCGTTTACTTTAGACCGTGTTATCCTACTATTATTGAGTAGGTAACCCTAGTCATTGGAGTTGTAAGGGTCAATTCGAAAGGGACGTACGATCACTAGAGCAGTGTTAGGATGTCTTAGTAATAACCCTAGAGTCTTAAGATCATATTCGAGGAAACATTTCCGAGGAGGCAACATTTCTGAGGCAACATCCGAACGGGGCATTTTGATCTTTGTTAGACAGGAGGGCAACCGCTAATACACTATATACTTAATGATCATTTACCGAAGGCAACCGAAGTGTGAGTATACCCTAAGAGTGATATGTGCGAGTGATTTTTTTCCAGTTATTTATCTTTGCACATTAGGGTTTTCTAACTGTATTAATCTATCATGCGTTCTTGTCATACAATCCTATTAGCATACATCTAGACAGTTAAATATTTGCGGGAATTAAAAATGCGAGAAAGTAAATCTACGGTATTACAAGGCTTCGGGGAGGGAATTAATTACATAGCCAAAAACCCCGGAAAAAAAGCGATAAGTAAAAGACCTAGATTAAACTATTACAAGCCACGAACAGTTACAGAAATATTGGCAAAATAAATAACACGCGTGTGATGAATTGAATACGAGAGACCCTTGCCTAAACCTAATTGCGATTAATTAAGAAAATGTCTTTTTGTTTTGTTTTGTTATTTAATAAAAATAAAGAAATCATAAACTTAAAAAGAAATCCTAATTCTAATTGATTTTAAATTAAGAAAAATAAATTAATTTATTCTAAAACCTATTTTTTTGCATTTTTTTATCTATTTGAGAAAAAGAGAAAATAAAATTAAAAGTAAACCTAATTTTCTAATTTAATTTTAATTGTGAAAATAAATTAAAGTTTAACTAGGTTAAACTTAATTAAATTAAATTTGATAATAGTAATAAAAAAAATTAATCCTAATTTTTTGTGAGTTACTGAGTTTATGACTTTATGAAAAAAAAAAAAATTAATTTGTGAATTAAAATAAATAAAGAAAATTAAAAGAATAAAAAAAGAAAGGAAAATAAATAAAAAAAAGTAGTAGATGGGCCTGGTGTTGTTGCTGAAAGGGGGGTTGGA
The DNA here is from genome assembly GCA_948472305.1 of Vicia faba. Taxonomy (NCBI): domain Eukaryota; kingdom Viridiplantae; phylum Streptophyta; class Magnoliopsida; order Fabales; family Fabaceae; genus Vicia; species Vicia faba. The sequence continues at coordinate 1,300,378,551 of OX451738.1, forward strand.
ATATGAAATTCTGGGCCCAAAAGATCCAGGCCTGTTTGACTTTGCCTGATTCAGTGTGGTTGTTGACTTGAGGCATATGATGGTCATTCAGGGGAAAGGCATTGGATCTGGAGCGTTGATGAATGGGACGGCCAGGTCTTGAGTTGCATGGTGGATGCTTGGACGTGAGGTATACCTGATCACTCATTGAAAAATAACATGAAACAAATATGGGACTTGGGGATCAAACCCAGATCCTTACACATATTTCCAATGTACGCTTGCTAACTGAGTTGCAGTTGTTATTTGTATGTATAATAATAACAAATTATAATATAATGAAAACAAAAATGCTGAAACCCAAACGCGGGAAATTCAAATCACCCAACCAGGGAGTGACATGCATCCATCTTCTTCCTCCCAATCGTCGTTTTAGGTAACAACATTTTTACATATGGTTGCCTCACTGTAGCTATAAGCCTGTTCATCACAAAAATTGTCTACAAGCAATATAAATGAAATTCAAGGGTGCCAATCAACTCGTCTCATCCTCACGAGTATCATGGCACCAAAATCCAGACCCAATTTAGCCTATCTTGCAAAGCCCTAAACAAAAACGCAAAACCCTAGCTATGGCAATATCCTGTACAGGCGTTAAGAATGCAATTAAATGGTACCAAAATCTTGCAAACTCAATAAGGAACAAGAATATGTAATCAAAACTTGCAAATGATGTATAAATCAATGAAAACGAAAACGAAATTTTTGGCTAACCGTGTGACTGCTACAATGTGTTTCAAGACGTGGGAAGGCTTGCTAATGATTGGAACACGATCCTAAGACGTCCAACAATCGATTGGTAAGGTGAAGATGGCTTGGGATAGCCTGTAACTTGGAATTGGATCACCACTTTTTATTGAGATTTTTCAGTTTTGTTTTTGCTCTGCACCACTGTTCAACCTCTTCTCACGCCTTGGATCTCTTCTGTATATGTAATACAACATGTTAGGTCAACAAAAATGAATTCAATCTTGCCCATTATGAAGATTTGATTTGGTCTTTCATGGAATATGATATCTTTCCAAATTTGCTTTAATTCAATCTTTTTATATTCAAATCAGCCTTGCACGACTTGATTCTCAATTGACAGCATATAAGATATTCCTTCAATGCAAAAATCATCCCTAAAACACAATATATGATTTATTTCATTTTATTTGAATTTTAAGTGAATAAAAATCAAAATAAATTAAATAAATAAATAAATAAAGCATGGATGGTCTCATAGGTCGTGGACTATATTAGGAATGAGATGCAATCTTGAAAATATTGGCCCATTTAGCAAAAAATGCAAATTTAAGCATATTTGATTTTTGGCAATTTTGCAAAAAAGGTCAACTTGGCCAATGCATAAATCTCTCTATTTTTATCCTAGAGAGGTATTCTAGAACTTTTTATAAAGCTTAGGATGTCCTCTAAGCAACCCTTTTGGTCTCATCTCAATTGAGTCTTCCATGTTCATGTATGAAGCTTTGACCCAAAAGGTGTTTTTGTTGACTTTCCAAAATGACCTATAATGTCAAAATTCATATCTTCTTGTGAGTACATATTTTGAACTTGGGATATGAAGATTAATTGTAGGGAATTGCATCCTCTTAAAAATGAGATTTGGATGGTTCATATATGATAAAGTATGAGATAGTTATGCTTGGTCAAAGTTGAGTTGACTTTTCCTACAAAACCCTAATTTAGCAACTTTTGGGTTTTGATGCATTGTGAACAATCCTTGATGAATTATGGTTAACCCTTGATAAAATTATGAATGATACTTCAAAATGAGGATGTTGCCCAAATATCTTGAGGTTTGATTGTATGTGGGCCACAATTGACTTTTGACCTAGCATAGTCGATTTTCAAGCCTTTGAGCAATTGACTGAGCAAACTTCTTATGTAAGGCTTGAAAATTGACATGGATGATCTTGAGAACATATTAGGAAAATGGTGAGAATTTGGGATCCTTTGGATTCAAGCATCTTGATGAAAAATGAAACCCTAATTTGGGGTAGACTGCCTTAGGAGGGAGTTTGTCTGGTCAACTCTTGGACTTCCTTGAGAAATTTGAGGAACTCACTTGACATGTATTGAGAAATATGGGAGGGAAAATTTTGGGGTACAACAACTGCCTCTGTTCAATCTTCTTAAACATGAGGATGTAGATTGGCTCATCTGCCTTTCGTGATCTGAAGGTGGAAGATGATTGAACACTAGAGTGCCCAGAAATTTGCACTCGCATGAAGTGATATTTGATTTGTGATATCGGGAATAGGCTTATAGATGCCATTTGGAAGTTTCTAGAGAATTGTCGGAGATGGGCTTAAAGATGCCATCCGAAGAGGTGTTGCTTGCATAAGAGATTCCTTTGCGAGATCCTGTATACCTGTTGTTGAGGAGGACTTTATTGGGGAATGCTGGTCTCTGTCTTGAGAGAAATAGAGTTTTAGGAACTTCAGTTGTCCGTTACTCTACTGGGGAATAGTTCCGGTTTGGGAAGCGGAAGTGAACTGTGTGTTTGGTCGGGGTATATGCTGCACCACGACTTTCTGGGGAAATATGAAACCAATTGTGTATGATCGGGTCCCAGTCCTACAGTGTTGTGGACTGTTGTCTGGGGATAAGAGAGGAAGAACCCGGATAGTAGGGTTATAGGAAGGAACCTTGATAGCAGGGTTACTTCGAGATGAAAGTCTGGATAGCAGGGCTTGAGAAGGAACCAGGATAGTAGGGTTACTTCGAGATGAAATCCTGGATATTAGGGCTTGAGAAGGAACCTGGATAGTAGGGTTACTTCAAGATGAAAGCCTGGATGGTAGGGCTTGAGAAGGAACCCAGATAGTAGGGTTGCTTCGAGATGAAAGCCTAGATAGTAGGGCTTGAGAAGGAACCTGGATAATAGGGTTACTTCGAGATGAAAGCCTAGATAGTAGGGCTTGAGAAGGAACCTGGATAGTAGGGTTACTTCGAGATGAAAGCCTGGATAGTAGAGCTTGAGAAGCAACCTGGATAGTAGGGTTACTTCGAGATGAAAGCCTAGATAGTAGGGCTTGAGAAGGAACCTGAATAGTAGGGTTACTTCGAGATAAAAGCCTAGAGAGTAGGGCTTGAGAAGGAAACTAGATAGTAGGGTTACTTCGAGATGAAAGCCTGGAGAGTAGGGCTTGAGAAGGAACCTGGATAGTAGGGTTACTTCGAGATAAAAGCCTGGATATTAAGGCTTGAGAAGGAACCTGGATAGTAGGGTTGCTTCGAGATGAAAGCCAGGATAGTAGGGCTTGAGAAGGAACCTGGATAGTAGGGTTACTTCGAGATGAAAGCCTGGATAGTAGGGCTGTGAGAAGGAACCTGGATAGTAGGGTTACTCCGATATGAAAGCTTGGATAGTAGGGCTGTGAGAAGGAACCTGCATAGTAGGGTTACTTCGATATGAAATCCTGGATAGCAGGGCTGTGAGAAGGAACCAGGATAGTAAAGTTACCTCGATATGAGAGCCTAGATAGTAGGGCTACTTCGGAATGAGTCTGGGTGGAACCTGGGTAAGGTTGTTCTTGTTGCGCCAATGATTACTCTATTTAGCTTCGAGTGTTAATCATGGACCTGCTGGAAATTGTTGATAATAAATGTCTTTCCTGAAAGAGATACAGGTTAGTTATGTGCAATGCATGAGATGCATTGTGTAATGGCGTTCTTAAATGAGACTATGTTATATGTGATGTATGCACATGTCATGATGTATGAACATGAAATGCTGACGTAATAATCTGAGTCTGGGAAAATAAATCCCTGACTGCGGTTTGGAGGATATGAGAAATAGTATTCTTGACTGCTTGTAAAGAACCATAGTTTCTCTACTTCAGTTGGGAATGGTGAACAACGATGACTGTGCTGGGGATTTGCCCCTTGGCTAGAGAATATTCTGCTGAAAGAGACCCTGTTTGAGGATAATTCTGCGGGGGATAACTCTGTTGGAGAGGAGATACTCTGCTGATAGATCTGCTGTTTCGGAGAGCTAACTCAGCCGCGGATGAATTTTCGTTGCTGGTGATAATGAATCCTGTTGGAGATTGAATTTCTGCTTGTGAGAGAAATAAACTCTGCTTGGGGAAAAATTTACCAACTCACTCGCGATCGTGAAACTTCAATAAGGGAGAGTTATGTCCTGTTTGGGAAAGCTTACACCACTGTCTTTGGATACTTTTTACTCTATGGGGAATATAGGTACCACTGCTCACATTCTCAAGCTGACTCTATCCCAATACCTGGTGGGCAGAGTAACTATAAGGTTTGGGCACTTCTTGTTTGTCCCTGTTCCTGGAATTACGAGTAATCGTCTTTTGTTTCTTATGTAAATATTTATGAGCAACCATTATTTTCAAATGCATATATCAAAAATGAATCATTGGACGTTCTTGTAAAACAAAACAGAAAAAGAAAAACAATTGAAATTTCTTGTAAAAATGAATTGTATTGATTTTTGAAGTTGGCCCGTAATAGGCGTTTTGTACATGGAGGCTGATGTCCTAGTAAGAGAACGCCGCCGAAAGATAGAAATTACAATTTTGTGTAAAATAAAGAAAAAACAGCTATGTGGAATGATCCCATCGGGTTTCAACTCTGTTATTTCCTTTATATCTTCAAGTGTCTCATCACTTTGCTGCTTGGTCGAAGGTGGATCAGATTGATTGGCGTCGTTTGAGCTTGATAGTCGATACCGAAGTCTGGTTGCGAGGTGATCCCAATGAGACATAGTGTTACGCTTTGATCCCTAATTTTTTCCTGGACCGCCCTTTCGGGTTTTCATTCCACCGGGATACTCTTTTTTGCCCAAATCGCCTTTTCAGGTTTTCGACTTGCCGGGTGTACAGTTTTTTTCATTTTCATCCCTTACTTTTTCCCGAACCTTTTTGGTTCGCCGGGAAGCCCTTATTTTTGCCTAGGACAGTAAACCTAGCAGATCTTTGATCATGCGTAGTATCTTTCCACCATGTCTGCATTGACGGGGTAAGGAAGGTCGTCACCATCCATGGTGGTTAGAATCATAGCTCCTCCCGAGAAAATGTTCTTAACCACAAATGGCCCTTCGTATGTGGGGGTCCATTTTCCCCTGGGATCACCTTGCGGTAGTATGATGCGTTTGATCACTAGATCCCCGACTTGATATTCTTGACGTCTGACTTTCTTGTTAAAGGCCTTGATCATTCGCTTTTGATACGTCTGACCATGACAGGTAGCAGTAAGTCTCTTTTCATCGATTAGATTCAGCTGATCAAGTCGGGTTTGGATCCAGTCATCTTCGTTCAAACCTTCATCCTTCATAATCCTGAGAGAGGGTATCTAGACTTCGATGGGTAGGACTGTCTCCATGCCATACACCAAGGAGTAGGGTGTTGCCCCTGTGACGTCCGTGCCGAGGTACAATACCCATGAAGAGCGAATGGTAACATCTCGTGCCTGTCTTTGTATGTCATTGTCATCTTCTTCACAATCTTCTTAATGTTCTTGTTAGCCGCTTCGACAACCCCATTCATCTTCGGCGGGTAGGGAGACGAGTTATGATGCTGAATCTTGAACTGTTTGTAGAGCTCGGTGATCATCGTATTGTTGAGATTTGTACCATTTTCAGTAATAATCCTCTCCGGTACACCATATCGACAGATCAGATTGTGTCGGATAAACCGTACCACGATGTTCTTGGTTACTGTAGCAAAGGAAGCTTCCTGGACCCACTTTGTAAAATAATTGATGGCTACCAGAATGAAGTGATGCCCATTAGACGCAGTAGGTCTGATCTCGTCGATCATGTCGATCCCCCACATTGCAAAGGGCCAAGGAGCCGTCAAAACATTCAGGGGAATTGGAGGTACATGCACCTTATCAACAAAGACTTGGCACTTATGTCAGGTTCGAAAATGCTGATAACAATCGGCTTCCATAGTGGACCAGTAATATCCTGCCCGTAGGATTTTCTTCGCCATAGTATGTCCACTAGAATGAGTTCCGACGGTACCTTCATGTAACGCTGCCATGATCCTTTATGCCTCGCTCTTGTCTACACACCGCAATAAGGTTGAATCGTGGTTACACTTATAAAGGATTCCATTGCTGATGAAAAACTTTGCAGCGAACCTCCTCAGAAACTTCTTATCATTAACATATGCCCCCTTGGGGTATTCTTAAGCCTTAAGATACCTGTTTACCTCGTGAAACCAGGGTTTATCCGCTACCTCTTCAGTCTCAATGTCACAGCAATGGGCGGGTTCGTCCAATCTCTCAATGGTAATCTGGGGAGCTTCATTGTCCCACCTAACCTTGAACATAGAAGACATAGTAGCTAGCGCGTCCGCCAACTTGTTCTCTTCTCGTGGGAAATGTTCAAAGGTTATTTCCTCAAAGTGTGGGAGCAATGTCAGTACATAATCTTTGTAAGGAATAAGATTCGGGTACTTCGTATCCCACTCACCATTGATCTGACTTATCACCAGAGCGGAATCTCTAAATACACTCAAGAACATAATCCTCAGGACAATAGCAGCTCGAAGACCCATGATACATGCTTCACACTCCACCATGTTGTTGGTGCAGTTAAAACATAATCGGGCGGTGAACGGAGTATGACAGCCCTCAGGAGATATGATTACAGCGCCAATTCCATTACCCAACGTGTTTGAGGCTCCATGAAAATACATGGACCATCGGGATCCCTTCTCAGGTCCTTCATCCGGTCCAGGTTCTTCGCAGTCGGTTACCAACATGATATTCTCATCCGGGAACTCGAAATTCATGGACTTGTAGTCATCCATGGCCTGATGCGCCAAATGATCCGCCAATACACTCCCCTTAATTGCTTTTTGGGTTGTATATTGTATGTCGTACTCAGTCAAGATCATTTGCCACTTCGCTATCCTTTTGGAGAGAGAGGACTTCTCGAAAATATACTTGATCAGATTTATATTTGATATCAACAAGGTAGTGTGAGTCAGCATATATTGTCTCAGTCGGCGAGCAGCCCATGCCAAAGCACAACAAGTTTTCTCGAGCAATGAGTATCGGGTCTCACAGTCGATAAACTTTTTGCTAAGGTAATAAATGGCGTGCTCTTTTCGACCAGACTCGTCATGCTGTCCCAGCACACACCCCATTGAATTGTCTAGCACCGTCAAGTATAATATCAAAGGTCTTCCTTCAGCTGGAGGCATCAAAATTTATGGTTCTTGAAGGTATTCTTTGATTCTTTCAAAAGCAGTCTAGCACTCATCATTCCACTTTACCACTTGACCTTTCTTCAGCAGTTTGAAGATTGGCTCATAAGTAGTAATCAGATGTGAAATAAACCTGATGATGTAATTCAGACGTCCCAAGAAACCTCTAACTTCTTTTTCTATGTGGGGAGCCGGCATCTCTTGTATGGATTTTACTTTTGCAGGGTCTACCTGAATACCTTTGTCACTGACAACGAAACCCAGAAGCTTACCAGACCTTACCCAGAAGGTACACTTGTTCGGATTTAACCTCAGCTTGTACGTCTTCAACCTGTCAAACAGTTTTTGGAGATGATCAAGGTGCTCTTCCTCAGTTTGGGACATGACTATCATGTCATCAACGTAAACCTCGATCTCATGGTGAATCATGTCGTGGAACAAAGCGACCATGGCGCGCTGATAAGTTGTCCCAGCAATCTTTAACCCAAAAGGCATTACCTTGTAACAGAAGGTTCCCCACTGTGTAACGAAGGCTGTCTTCTCCATGTCTTCAGGAGCCATCTTGATCTGGTTGTAGCCAGAAAAACCATCCATGAAGGAGAAGATCTTGTGCTGCACGGTGTTATCGACCAGAACATCAATATGAGGAAGCAGAAAGTCATCCTTGGGGCTTTCCCTGTTCAGATCTATATAGTCCACACACATCCGTACCTTACCATCCTTCTTAGGTACCAGAACAACGTTGGAAATCTACTACGGATGAGAAGTGACAGCTAAAAATCCTGCATCGAATTGTTTCATGACATATGCCTTGATTTTCTATGACATTTCAGGGCGCATACGGCGAACCTTCTGCTTTACCGGAGGGCAGTCTTATTTGGTCGGCAGGCGATGTACCACAATATCAGTGTCCAGACCCGACATGTCTTCATAGGACCATGTGAATATTTCAACATAGTCGTGTAGCATCTGTATTAATTGTTGTTTGACACTAGGCTCCAGATTCTCTCCTATCTTAACCTCTTTTCTGTCTTCCTTTGTACCCAAATTCACTGACTTAACTGGCTCTTCATGAGGTTGTATGGCCCTTTCTTCCTGCTGTAACAGTCTAGCAAGTTCTCCGGGCACCTCACAATCATCCTCACCTTCGTCCTCGGCTTGGTTGATCATATTTTTGAAGGCATAACTGGCAATAGCAGAGTTGTTATCAATGTGATCCAAAGTGGATATGGATCTGCAGTATGATACATGAGTGTGTGTAAGAGAATAGCTGTTTTGATAAAGTGAGAGACATAAAAGAAAAACAAGGAGCGCAAAATTTGTATACAAGAAACGTCCAATGCTTTATTAATGATATATGAAATGACAAATAATAGCCCTCACAAGCAAAGCCAAGGTGCCTCGGGCAAGACACCGGGCCGTAAAGTCTCAAACTGTTTATTACAAATCTTAAAACAAAAGTCAATTACTGTGGAATAAAAGAAACAGGTATGAAGTCCTTCGCCGTCCAGTTGTTCAGTCCATCGTTGGTTGTTGGGTAGATCCAGTTGTCGATGTCTGAATCTTCTTCGCTGTCCTCAATTGCATTAACTCCACGATTGCTGATGTGTAGAGGAGGTCTTCCAATCCGTGCGCGCCTAACAGCCCTTTGAGCCCCTTCTTCAACTGCAGCCCTGGCATCCTTGAGAGAATCCATATTCATCATAGGTTTGTTGGTAGTAACTTCAGTTGACACCAAAGTCTGAGGGACCTCTTCGAAGTTTTGACAAGGCGTTTCTTTGAATTCCCCGTCCATCTCCATGTAGCGGAAGGAATTGAGATGACTTACCATATACTCTTCTTCACCTCGCACCGTGACAATCTTCCCCTTCACTGGATATTTCAGCATTTGATAGAGCGTGGAAGTAACTGCCCCAGCCCTATGGATCCAAGGACAACCTAGCAAGCAAGAATACGATGGTCTGATATCCATTACGTAGAAGGTGGACCCAAAGGTTTGAGAACCCACTTTGACAGGGATGTCCACCTCCCCGTGCACCATTCTTTTTGATCCATCAAAAGCCCTCACCACAATGTTACTCGGCTTTAAAGTCAAACCCTCACAATCCAAATGTTCTAACGCTTTCTTCGGCAGGACATTCAACGAAGACCCGGTATCTACCAGCACGGGGGCCATAGTGGTGCCCCTGCACTCAATCGAGACATGAAGAGCATCATTATGATTCCTTCCTTTCGTTTTCAGATTCGCATCTGAGAAACCCAGCCCATTGTCAGCAGTCAGGCTGGCCACGCAATCTTTGAACTGATCCACTGAAGTTTCTTGTGGCACATGCGTAGTCTTGATAAATGCAATCAAAGACTTCGCGTGGGCTTCATAACATAATAGCAGAGACAACATGGAGATCTTTAACGGGGTCTACCCCAATTGCTCGACCATATTATAGTCGCTCTTCTTGATAATCTTTAGGATTTTCTCGATTTCTTGTTTAGAGGCTTCCACGAAGATTTTCTTAGGTGCCTCCATCGGGGCAGGCTCACCTATAATTTCTGTGCCCCAAGTCCCAGATGGCTCAGCAGCAGGGGTGATTACTGGAGTAAGGATAGGACTAGCAGCAGGTGTAACAACTGGGGTAGGAACAGGAGAAATGTCAGGAGTGCTGGTTGGAGCAGCAGTCGGAATAACATTAGGCTTGATGGTCTTCGGAGCAATTTCAGGCGAGAAAACTCTTCCACTTCGGGTAACTTTACTAGTCCCAACAATATTACTGACATCGGTGTCAGCTTCTTCGGTCTTCAATTCTTGCTTAATACCATGATAATACACGTCAACACCATAATGCCATGGGACAACCTTGTCTGAAGTGTACGGGATGGGACCAGGGACACTGATTATTAGAGGAGCAATTCTCGGAACACGTGTAATCCTAAAAGGTTTTCTCGAGGAAACCTTGGAAGGATTGGCGGAAATGGTTATAATGTCAACATCTTCATTTGGAAAAACATGAGTCGTAGTCTTCTCGAACAAAATCTCTTTATTATCCATCAGGCGCTAAACACCTAACTTCAACAAACGGCAACTAGTAGGTATGATCGAACACATGTGGCAACCTTCACCACAACCCGGAAATGAACTGGCCAACAGCAAATTCTTCTTAACAGTTATCAAAGGAGTAGAAATTTCTTCAACAGAGGTCACAAACGAATTGGTGTCTACAGCATTAACTCCACGACCATGTTTGGGCATGGGAGCAGTTATAACATTCGGCTTTTCTGGAGCATCAAACTTTATTTCCTTGGCTTCAAGCAAGTCTTGTACTTTGTTTCTCAGAGCCCAACAATCATTTGTATCATGGCCAGGACTCTCAGAATGGTAGGCGCACCGCGCGTTAGGATTGTATCTGGGAGAGGTAGTGTTTGGATTCTTGGGTGCCTCTCTCAAGGTCGCCAAGTTGGATTTCAGCAGGTGAGGTAGAACTTCAGCCAAAGTCATGTTGATGCGGGTAAATTAACACAGTGGTCTTTCCACCCTTTATTGATTATTGCATTGTGGAGCAACTGCGGGTCTTGGTATCACTACAACATTTACCGTTTGACAATGTTCAGATTTGTTTTGGCCCCTCGGGCTATAGACTGCACTAGCTTCCTTCTTACCAGTGAAAGACTTTTTTACTGAACTCGAAGAGGTATCCTTCTGTATTTTACTTCTTCGAATGCCAGCCTCCACTCTTTCTCTAGACAAAATCAACTCAGTGAAACCAGATGACGAGCTGTCGATCAAGTGATTGAAAAATGGACCAGATAGCATCCCTAGAAACAAGTCGACCAACTCCCTATCAGAAAAAAGGGGTTGAACTATTTCAGCCAAGTCTCTCCACTTCTGAGCATAGTCCTTAAAACCTTCACCTGCACCCATGGACATGCCCTGGAGCTGAGTACGAGTGGGAGCAAGGTCGGTGTTATACTGATACGGCTTGTAAAAACCAACAACAAGGTCTTCCCAGTTTCAGACACTAGCCCCCTCCAACTGATAGAACCATTCAAGCTGAGTCCCTGACAGACTATCTTGAAAGAAATGCACCCACAATTTCTATCAGCAGTATGGGGTTGGATTTTCCTGACATACGAGCGGAGATGGAGTTTTGGACAGGATACTCCATCGTACTTGGCGAAAACCGGAGCTTTGAACTTATGAGGGATGACCACTCCTGATACCAGTCCCAATTCTCTGAAATCCAAACCAGGTATTTTCTGAATCTCCATAGCACTTAGACGGTCTTCTAGCTTCTTGTACCTATCCTCACCAGGAGGATATTACTCATCGTCGTAATCAGTATCATTGTCAGAAACTGCAGGACTAGGGTCCTTCTCCCTTTCTTGGTTCTCCCCTTCTTTGGATGAGGAGGTCAGATCAACTGATGGCCTCAACCTTTCTCCGATTCTTCTACCCATATTCAGAATACCGACCTTCTTCTTCTTCTTCTTCTTCTTCTTCTCTTTTAGAATAAGAGTCTTCAAATCATCCCGCCCCTTAGGCAGACTTATGAACATCTGTTGGAATTGGGCGTTTTGTGCCTAAAGATCTTTGATGGCTTGATCTGAAGACATTTCTGCTGAAATAAACAGCGAAGAAGATGAGAAACCTGTAGGGGTACCTGTGATGATGTGCATGATAATGGGATGCGCATGTAATGATTTCAAAGACTTTGGGAGATTTAAATTTGCAAACCAAAAATAAAACAAAACTTTATTAGATTAACTTTGAAAGGTTCAACAATGCCTTTAAGGCGTTACAAAGAAGTAAATAAAACAAATCTAAAACTAGAAAAAGAAAAATCAGAAGTCCCATGGTTGCTTCCTCTTTATGCTGATATAATTATTGATCACTCTTTATTCCTCGAGCTGCCTGACGAACTTTAAAACCTTCCTCTCTTGCTCATGAAACTGCTCCCGGTAAGTGTCCCGCTCATTCTTCAGTTGAATCCAAGACCTCTATAACTCCCCAGGATCAGTGGGCATGTAAGGATAGAGAACCGTGTAAGGAATTCCTTCTTCATTAGTGGGCTCCACAATCACTGGTAATACGACCTCATAGGGCATCCCAAGCTTCTGGGCACGAGCTCGGACCTATTGGAGGTAAGGCTGCATAGAAAGGTAAGTCTTTGGTCCCAACTCTTGGGGGTCAGATCTTTTCACCATGCCTCAAGCTTGTATAAACCTCCGGCGATACTCCTTAATATCCTCCTTATAGTCAAATGCAATGTCCTCAAAAAGTAGCTCATGGGGACCATCTCTTCGATCACGACCAAATTGTCACAAAGCTATACAAGGATTGTAAGTTATATCCCCTCTGATTCCAAGCAATGGGACATTAGGGTATTCCCCACGACGGTCAATAACAGCAGTGTCTTCCATATTCCGGGAACACCAAAGAATATTTGTATGAGCAAGTGACATTATTCTGTAGGACCAACCCAAACCTTCTTCGTTCTTCAGCACAGACTTAGGGAGGTGAGAAATAAACCACCTTGACAGCAACGACGTGCAACACATAAGAGTTCCTCTTCTCCTCATAGTACGGGTGTGGAGAGCATGCAAGATATCTCCCAGCAAGGTAGGCACAGGGTTACGAGAAAGGAAAACCGTGACAGCATTCACATCTATGAATTAGTCCGGATTAGGGAAGAGAACCAAACCATAGATAAGGAGAGCCAAGACATCCTCAAAAGCTTGAAAATCCAAATCATCCCAGAATAGTTGAGCCTGGTCTATCAGAAACTTAGCTAGAAAACCTTCGACCTCGCTTTGAGTTTCCCAATTGGATACCACATCAGCCCATTTCAAATGCAGAGCTGAGGCAATGTCTTCTTGTCTGGGAACTTCTTCCATACCTGTGAAGGGTACCTGTTCAAGGATGGATATGCCCAATAGATGAGAGAACTCTTCCAAGGTGGGTACCAGCTGGTAACCTGGAAAGGTGAAGCAATGATGCACGGGATCAAAGAACTGAAATAGTACACTCACCATCTGCTCATCAAGATTTGAAGTAACCAGGCTGAGAAGTTGACCGTGTCTCTTAATGAACATAGAAGTCTCAGAAACTCTTGAGGCTAGCTCTCTAAGTTGGGCAGGTATCTGCACAAAGTTGACTCAAATGGTATTTCTGCGCACAGAAGCCATAATCTTCAAAACAGAACAAAGATAAATTCCCTTGGTCTTTGAAATGGTTAGTGTAATGAAGCATGAATGCCATGTTATGATGCATGATGTCATGGTAAACCACAGGTATAGCAAACACAGATATTGCAAACACAATCAAATCACACAAAACCCTTAGGTTTAAGGCTTGCATGAGGTCAGAGGTAATACCCTCTTGAAGTTAAGTTGGTTTAAACCTGTCCTAGAAAAAGTAACTGGGTTCTAGAGGATCTCAATATCACTGACCATCCTCCATCGGTCATGGTTTCAGCTCACGTAATATTTTCTTGCGGCCGGAACTATCTCGATAGTATGGTCTCAATGAGTGTAGCATCGAGTATCAACCAGTTCTCAGCTTTACACCGAGGCCGGCTATCTTACTACTTTCTAATGGCCAAGTTGGGCGTTTAAAGGTTCTAAACTCAGTTGATGCTTAACGACACCACGCAACGACTCCGTATTGTCCTTGTTTCTCCATAAGGGATACCGATACCAACCAATGTGCCACATAAATGTAGCTACTGCTTCAACTGTATCGGTCTACGCCGTACAGTTCCGTCACAGTCTATTGCTACTTACCTAAAAGGTATCCCCATATTCGAGTTAGGATCTATAGTCACCCCAAACAAAAACCCTTAAAATTAAAGCAAAGAAAGAAATCAAGAGAATCAATTATGATGAACTAGATCCTAAGGTATACCCCACTTATTAGTCCCCAACAGAGTCGCCAGTTCTGTGATACGATGGCAAAAATGACTGTTTGAATGTTGGTTTGCGTTTTGCGTTTTTTGTTTGCAAAATGTCGCGGTAAGCAAGAGTCGCCACCGACTTTTATTTCATCCAATCGGAAAGGAAAAAGTACAGAAAAAAATCCTTTGTCGAGATATTATGAGTACGGGGGGTAGATTATAGAAAGGGAAGGTGTTAGCACCCTTTCTATCCATGGTTTTCCATAGGCTCTTAGGTACTTGCTCATCTTTTTAAATTACTTGTGTGTGTGCTTTGTTTTGAAACAGTTTGACTTCGTGATAACCCTTGTATCAGTCCTCAAAGGTGTGACAAAGTTATTTTGAAAATTTGTTTGAAAAAGTGTAAGTGTGAAAAGTTTTGATTTTGAGCAAGTACCTACTAGCATCTACCTACTCGAAAAAAGATCATTTATATTCTCGTTTCCTCTAGACCGTGTTATCCTACTATTATTGAGTAGGTAACCCTAGTTGTTGGAGTTGTAAGGGTCAATTCGAAAGGGACGTACGATCACTAGAGCAATGTTAGGATGTCTTAGTAATAACCCTAGAGTCTTAAGATCATACTCGAGTCAACATTTCCGAGGCAACATTTCCGAGGAGGCAACATTTCTGAGGCAACATCCAAACGGGACATTTTGATCTTTGTTAGACAGGAGGGCAACCACTAAGACACTCTATACTTAATGATCGTTTACCGAAGGCAACCGAAGTGTGAGTATACCCTAAGATTTATATGTGCGAGTGATTTGTTTCAGTTATTTATCTTTGCACATTAGGGTTTTCTAACTGTATTAATCTGTCATGCATTCTTGTCATACAATCCTATTAGCATACATCTAGACAGTTAAATATTTGCGGGAATTAAAAATGCGAGAAAGTAAATCTACGCTATTACAAGGCTTCGGGGGGGGATTAATTACATAGCCAAAAACCCAGGAAAAAAGCTATAAGTAAAAGACCTAGATTAAACTATTATAAGCCATAAACAGTTACAGAAATATTGCCAAAATAAATAACACGCATGCGATAAATTGAATACGAGACAACTAGGGTTTTGACCCTTGCCTAAACCTAATTGCAATTAATTAAGAAAATGTCTTTTTTTTTGTTATTTAAGAAAAATAAAGAAATCATAAACTTAAAAAGAAATCATAATTCTAATTGATTTTAAATTAAGAAAAATAAATTAATTTATTCTGAAACCAATTTTTTTGCATTTTTTTATCTATTTGAGAAAAATATAAAATAAAATTAAAAGTCCACCTAATTTTCTAATTTAATTTTAATTATGAAAATAAATTAAAGTTTCCCTAGGTTAAACCTAATTAAATAAAATTTGATAATAGTAAAAAAAAAACTAATCCTAATTTTTTGTGAGTTATTGAGTTTATGACTTTTATGAAAAAAAAATAATTAATTTGTGAATTAAAATAAATAAAGAAATTTAAAAGAATAAAAAAGAAAGGAAAAGAAATAAAAAATTAGTAGATGGGCCTGGTATTGTTGTTGAAAGGGGGGTTGGAATATGAAATTCTGGGCCCAAAATATCCAGGCCTGTTTGACTTTGCCTAATTCAGTGTGGCTGTTGACTTGAGGTGTATGGTGGTCATTTAGGGGAAAGGCATTGGATCTGGAGCGTTGATGAATGGGACGGCCAGATCTTGAGTTGCATGGTAGATGCTTGGACGTGAGGTATACCTGATCACTTATTGAAAAATAACATGAAACAAATATGGGACGTGGGGATCGAACCCAAGTCCTTACACATATTTCCAATGTACGCTTGCCAACTGAGCTGCAGTTGTTATTTGTATGTATAATAAAAACCAATTATAATATAATGAAAACAAAAATGTTGAAACCCAAACGCGCGAACTTCAAATCACCCAACCAGGGAGTGACACGCATCCATCTTCTTCCTCCCAATCGTCGTTTTAGGTAACAACATTTTTACCTACGGTTGCCTCACTGTAGCTATAAGCCTGTTCATCACAAAAATTCACTACAAGCAATATAAATGAAATTCAAGGATGCCAATCAACTCATCTCATCCTCACGAGTATCATGGCACCAAAATCCAGACCCAATTTAGCCTATCCTGCAAAGCCCTAAACAAAAACGCAAAACCCTAGCAATGGCAATATCCTATACAGGCATTAAAAATGCAATTAAATGGTACCAAAAGTTTGCAAACTCAATAAGGAACAAGAATATGTAATCAAAACTTGCAAATGATGTATAAATCAATGAAAACGAAAACAAAATTTTTGGCTAACTGTGTGACTGCTACAACGCATTTCAGGACGTGGGAAGGCTTGCTAATGATTGGAACACGATCCTGAGACGTCCAACAATCGATTGGTAAGGTGAAGATGGCTTGGGATGGCCTGTAACTTGGAATTGGATCACCACTTTTTTTTGAGATTTTTCAGTTTTGTTTTTGCTCTGCATCACTGTTCAACCTCTTCTCACGCCTTGGATCTCTTCTGTATATGTAATACAACATGTTAGGTCAACAAAAACGAATACAATCTTGCCCATTATGAAGATTTGATTTGGTCTTTCATAGCATATGATATCTTTCCAAATTTGCTTCAATTCAATCTTTTTCTATTCAAATCAGTCTTGCACGAATTGATTCCCAATTGACAGCATATAAGATCTTCCTTCAATGCAAAAATCATCCCTAAAACACAATATATGATTTATTTGGATTTATTTGATTTTATTTGAATTTTAAGTGAATAAAAATAAAAATAAATTAATTAAATAAATAAATAAATCATGGAGGATCCCATAGGTCGTGGACTATACTAGGAATGAGATGCAATCTTAAAAAGATGGGCCCATTTAGCAAAAAAATGCAAATTTAAGCATATTTAACTTTTGGCAATTTTGCAAAAAAGGTCAACTTGGCCAATGCATAACTCTATCAATTTTGACCCTAGAGAGGTGTTATTTGACTTTCTAGAAATATTAGGATGTCCTCTAAGCAACCCTTTTGGTCTCATCTCAATTGAGTCTTCCATGTTCATGTATGAAGCTTTGACCCAAAAGGTGTTTTTGTTGACTTTCCAAAATGACCTATAATTTCAAAATTCATAACTTCTTGTGAGTGAATATTTTGAACTCGGGAGCTGAAGATTCATTGTAGGGAATTGCATCCTATTTAAAATGAGATTTGGATGGGTCATTTCTGATAAAGTATGAGACAGTTATGCTTGGTCAAAATGGAGTTGACTTTTCCTACAAAACCCTAATTTAGCAACTTTTAGGTTTTGATGCATTGTGAGCAATCCTTGATGAATCATGGTCAACCCTTGATAAAATTATGAATGATACTTCAAAATTAGGATGTTTCCAAAAAATATTGAGGTTTGACTGTATGTGGGCCACAATTGACTTTTGACCTAGCACAGTCGATTTTCAGGCCTTTGAGCAATTGACTGAGCAAAGTTATTATGTAAGGCTTGAAACTTGACATGGATGATCTTGAGAACATAGTAGAACAATAGTGATCATTTTGGATCCTTTGGATTCAAGCATCTTGTTGAAAAATGAAACCCTAATTTGGGGTAGAATGCCATAGGAGGGAGTTTGTCTGGTCAACTCATGGACTTCCTTGAGCAATTTGAGGACCTGACTTGACATGTATTGAGAAATATGGGAGGGAAAATTTTGGGGTACAACACGCTGATATAGCATATCTGTTGTACCCAAAAATTTGCCCTCTTACTTATCAAGAATTTGCTCACAAGATCTCCTTGGGCTCAAGACTGCACTAGGGTTTGATCAGCTCAAGACACCTGCTTAGGCACTGATGACCAAAATTAGGATTTGAGTTTGCACAAGTATTTTTGAACTATCAACGCTTCATATGACTTTCATGGACCATTATGGACCCCCAAGATTACCCATGTCAAGTTTCAAGCCTTGGATCACATTTTTGCTTAATCAATTGAGCAGTTGACCTAAAAATCCATTGTATTGGGGAAAAGTCAACCATGGCCAATTTACAGTCAAACTTCATAATTTTTTATCCACGTCAACATTTTAAACCCATACGTATCATTTGATCAAGTTTGGACCGTAATTCCTCAGGAAATTTGATCAAATCTCCAAAAGGGCAAAATGGTCAAAATTAGGGTTTTGACTTGGAAAGGGAAAATTCTGTTTTTGACCTAGAAAATGGTTAATTGGTTTAAGTAATGATCTCAAGAGTCCAATTTCATAATTTTGACCTAATGACATGATTTAAAACATTGCAAATCCATTGGATTGGCAAATGAATTTTACAGTCAATTGATCAAAAGTCAATTGTATACTGAAAAGTCAAACTTTGACTTTTTGGTCAAATTCAAGTGCCAAAAATCATAATTCATCAAAACATGTCAAAATATGAAACTTATTCATCAAGAAATCAAAAAGTCAAGATTTCATTTTGAAAAGTCAAAATTTCTATACTTAGAAATTTTTTTAAGTGTTGGAAATTTCATGTTTTTTTCAGAACTTTGAGCCAAATTTTAACCATGATGCAAGATGATTCAAGAGAAACTTCCAACATCAAAGTTGTAGATCTCCATGAAATATACAACTTTTATTCACACAAATGCTTCCAAAAGTGCTTGTATATCAAGTTATAATTTAAAGAACATAGGGTCATGAAACTAAACATTTAGTGAAATTTTGCCCTAATTTGGCCAGGATTTTGACCTAACTTCATGGAACTTTTTCATATAGTTCCAATGGGAATATTCAAAAGAAATTCAAAGATGGGTTATAGATCACATTGCAATCTTTCTAAAATGTCCAATAACTCCTTGATATCATTCTTGAGTATGGACAATCGAAGAGATGAAGTTGGTGTTTTGTCACTTGAATCACAAGGCATTTTGTGATGAACAAAAATCCAATTTCAAACCTATGCTGCACAATCTTGTTTTGCAGGCCTCTAAACCTTAAGTTCTCTCCATAATAATAATATTACACATGCTTTTGAGCTATTATCCAAGTGTTCTAAGCATTGTCCAAGCCAATTTGCCATTTTTTGAAGAAAGCTACCTTTCCATTCTTGAAAAGTTACTTTAATCAAAAAGTCAACTTGTCTTGAGCTTCTAACTTGTTCTTTCTACACACATAACTCCTTAAACCAAAATCAATGTGTCTAAGACCTAAGAAAGCTCAAAACATGCTTGTACAATACTTGAGATTTGTCATTTCACTTTTCTTCAAAAGCAAGTTATAGAGCCATAACCCTATAACTCAGAAACCTAGAGTGATTTTGTGCTCTAATCTTTTCCATACATATTAACAAGTTTATTGCAATCTAAGGCATGATTTGAAGCATCCAAAAACTGTCAGAAACACCTTTGCTGCACAAGATTGCTCAACTTGACAATTTTGAGCCAAAACTCTTCGTCTCCATTTCCACTCGTGCATTTTGATTCTTAATCATTCAAACATCTTACATACATCATACACAAGTGATCCAGGCCCCTATTTCAGAACTGTAACCCCTACATCACTATCCACCATTTTCAAATATCAAGCTTGCAGGTTGACTTGAGTAGGGAGATTCAGGGACTTTCAAAGCAAAGTAATAGTTGGAATACACTCAAGGAGGTCGGGGAAAGCTAAACAGATCATCAGGCCATCTCCAAAGTTGCTCAAACTCCATTCACGACTCCAGCTGCAAGAGGTAAGTTTTCAAACTTCCATCTCTTCATACAGGCATCATTTGTTTCTGATTTATGAAGATAAAATGTAGATATCACTGCTCTAAAACTGACCTTGTTCATAGTTTTCATTTATATTGATTGTATGTAGAGAATTTCAGATTTGAACTTTCTGAAAAAATTAGGTTTCAATTTAGGGCCAGCAAAATTAATCTTCATCTTTGACTTTTACCGTACATAAGTTATATGGTTAGATTCGTGAGGAAAAATAGCAAAACTTTCATGTTTGCATTTTTCGTTTTTGTTGAGAAATGAATGAGATACAGGTGGTCCGGATGGCTGAAGGTTGAAGACGAAGTACAGGTCATGAAGACGTTTTACCTTATGTATTTATTGTTTCATTTGTATTAATAGATGTACAGCCACCCTAGTGGCAAAGGTAGCCCGCGTGTGTATGGAAGGTCACGGGTTCAATACCCAGCGCTACCTTTTGCCATTATTTTTTAGCATTTTTCTCATTTTTGTTCAACCAGATGCCTGGGCTTCCAATAAGTGGGCCTTGTGTTTTTTTTGCTGACTCATAATCTCTGCTTTACTTCAGCACCCCCCTGACCCATTATTTCTTTATTTCATTTTTTTTATATTTAATTTTTACTTTCATATTTACTTTTATTATTTTTTATTATTAGCATTACTTTTATTATTATTAACAAAAAAATCCAAAAAATATTTATTTTATTATATTTTGCATTCATATTTATTTTATTTTCTTATAAAACAAAAAGGCCAAAAACATTTTCTTTTAAATAATTAATATTTAGATTTAGGTTTAAATATTATATTATCTTCTTGCAAATTAAATTAATTTAGAACTTAGGTTTTTTTTTAATTAATCAATTTCCATATTATTTTATTAGTTTAAAACCTCTTCATAAAATACCCTAAAAATACTTTTTTAATTTAATTTCTTAATTAACTTAATTAATTTTAATTAATCATTTTTCTTAATTAGATTTAGGTTAAAACCTTTTCATGAAAACCAAATAAAAATAATTTCTTTTCCATTTGCATTTGTGCATTTTTATTCAATTCTTGTACATCTATTCAATATGGTTGTAATAGTTAATTATATTTAATTTTCTTGCAATCCCCATTTACAAATTGTACACCCCTCCCCATATATCATGTAATAGCTTAGTATTTTTATTTTCCGCAATTTAAATGCTTTATATTCACATGCTAGTAATTAGGGTTTGTATGGAAATAATAAAATCAATCAAATAGAAAACCCTAACTCAAGACGAAAACAAGCATGAAAACAATACACTTTCACACAAGCACCCCTAGGGTAAACTCCATTTGGTTGCCTTATACAAAATGACCATATTACGCATGTAAGGTATCTTAGCAAAAACACACGAATACAAGATCATAGACTCTCGATGACGCTATCAAAGTTGCCTTACAAATGATCTTAGTCCCTCAAAAAGAATGCTAAGATACCTTACAACATTGCTAATCATGGCTATACGATGACCCACGCCCGTCCCGTTTACATCCAAAGATAGGGTTTCTTACCAAATCAATGGTACGACAACAATGTGAAAGGAAAAGAAAATGAACAAGAAAGACATTTGAGTACGTAGATTTATCCTAATTACTTGCTCCATTTCAAAACAAACATCCTTGCTATTTTCAAAACAATCACATACACTTTCAAACATCTTACAAAATTGAAAACATTTTCAAAAGATCAATATCTTTGTATACATTTGTTTACCTTGGGTTTTGGTAAACAACCGCTGATCCTCCAAATGGTTGCTTATTTGGTTACTCGCAGGATCGATCAGATTGATCCTATGGACATAGGTTGATTTTGAAGTTTGATTAAGGTGGATAAGGCTTTAAGTAGATTGTTTAAAGTAAATTGCATAAAGGAAAGGCTTGGTAAAATAAATAAGGCTTGAAAGTAAAGGTTCGACAGGAATTTAAAGGAGAAAAGCAAGTAAAATGCTGGAAAAGTAAATGACTTTAATTGATAAAATTGGTGTTTCACACATACATTTCTCAACAATTCTTTCGCTCACACTGGGTACTTGAATCTAAATGAGTGACTATGTATATAATTGTGAACACACGCGAGAAACTATACGTCTACTCCTATTTATACTAAAACATTCCAAGTAACCGTCGGGCAGTTACACTTGCTTCGAGATCAAGCCACTTGGCACGTTCTCCATGCTCGACGCTCCAGATCCTTGCACGTTTGCACGTAGTAACTGCTGGAAACCGTTTTCCCTCCAAAGCTTTGAATTTCAAACTGCTCCACTCTGGACCATCGAACACTTTCATCAAGAGACGTCTTTGACGAAAACTCCTTCGACGTCGAAGGCCATCAGCCTTCTCTCTTGGAAGAAATCTTCTAAGTATTTTGCCATCTTTCGACGGGCACTTCGACGGGCTTAGCCAGTCGAAAGCATCTTTCAGCTTTTAATGGCTGACATCAATCAAAACAAAGGTGTCGAATTTAGGAGCCAACAAATTTCCCCCCAAGAATGCCTTATTTCGACTCTGAAAGAAAAAGGCATTCTTTGAAAACGCCATTCGACACCTGTCTTTCCACGCTTAGTCACAAGTTACCTTGTGCACTTTTTGTTGCTTTTTACCCACTATTGGCAATCCCAAGACACCATCATTGATTTGATCCTAGGACGTCACTTTCAGTACGGCGTGCAGTACCAAACGTCACTTCAGAATTTGTCATTATGACAAATCCCAAAAACGAGGACGCACGCTGCGTCCCTCTGTTTCTGCAGAAACGGCCAAAACAACAGGATGCTGCCACGCGTCCCACTAATTCCTGCAGCATTAAATGACATTTAATGTCCTCGTTATTGGGAATTTCTCCCACTACTATAAATAGTAGTAGATATCCCATTGTGGGACTTTTTACACAAACTAGCCTTCAAACTCCCTTGTTTTCGTACAAGCTTGCTCTCTTTGCAGAAAACTCTTCCTCTTTTACTTCATGTTCATCTTCAACAATGGCCTCTGCTTCTACTGCCCCCAAGACTAACGCACCAACTGAACAACATGTTAAACCCAAGGTCTTTGTTACTGCTCCGGTAGTGAACTCTACAGGGAAACGAAGGGTTCCTGAACCTTCTGACATCTCCGTTCGCGATGCTTACTCGCGTCACTTGATGATCCCGGTTGGATACTCCAACCAGATCTTCGCAATGTCTGGCCCCATGAACCCAAGCATCTCTGAAGCTCTGAAGATCAAGAGCTATTTCCCCATCGTCGAGAAACTCAAGCCAGTGGCATGCGCCAAGAAGGACGCAGAAGACAACGAAGACCCTACACGCGAAAAAATCGACCTCCGCTTCTTCAACAGAAGTGTTAGGGTCTTCAGGTCTTGCCCTAATCTGACCTCCGACTATGTTGCTTGGCTAACAAAGTTGGAGAAACATCAAACTCCAGTCTGGAAGGAAATGGGAATCTTCGACTTAGTGATGCTGTCGAAGACAGGCTTAAACTACTCCCCAGAGATGCTGATAGCTTCATTGTTGTTCTGGGATTACTCTCACTTCACTTTTCATCTTCCATGTGGGATGTTAACCCCCACACTCTTCGACGTAGCAGCCATTACTGGTCTTCGACCAACCGGAGATTACTTC
Organism: Vicia faba; assembly: GCA_948472305.1. Taxonomy (NCBI): domain Eukaryota; kingdom Viridiplantae; phylum Streptophyta; class Magnoliopsida; order Fabales; family Fabaceae; genus Vicia; species Vicia faba. The sequence goes on from OX451738.1 coordinate 1,300,402,082, forward strand.
GACCCGGAGGAGATGTCGGAGGACCAAATTGGCTTCTCTGAGACCAAGCCAACATACACCACCTTTATCAACCATTACCACGACAGGTCGACGGATACAGTGTCGGATGTCGAACACATAGCGTTTCTAGCCTTATGGCTAACTCGCTTTGTGTTTTGCTCAAAGTCTCTACAAGTGACCAAAAAGATGGTCACTCTTGCTACCCAACTGCATCACCGCCAGAACATCTGTCTGGCAGAACTGATTCTGGCCAGTCTTTATGACTCGATCAGCAATGGGGTCACTCTTCTGAAACATATCGAAGATAGGGCCAGTTTGCTACTCGCTGGGCCTTTCTGGCTACTTCAACTGTGGCTCAACGCCACTTTCGAATCTTTCTTACCCAAGAAGATTCAGATAAATGAACAAGCCCCAGCGATAGCTAATAGACGTATCGAAGGAATTAGGCTGGCTCTGCTGACACCTGTGGAAGATGGGCTGGAGTTTCAACAAACCTTCACTAACTTCGTTCTGATGTTCGCTCGAAGGAAGGAATTTGTTTCAACTATGGCTCCATTTGCTCAACGGAGAGTGGGGCCAGCATGGTTCACCAGGCCACATCCAAAGGAGTCGAGTGGTCCCAATGTCGATGAGCACACTGTACTTTGGGAGGCGTTCCTGACACCCAGGATCATGCCTCTTCGATTTAAGAGTTCTAAGACTCATTTGAGTCTGCTTGCCTATCAACCAAATCTGGTATCTCGCCAGTTTGGTATCATCCAAACCCTGCCTTCTCCGATTTTTCAAAGAGAGAAGTCAATGTTGTACTTCTGCAACGATTATACAGAAGAAGCTGCCATCAAGCATATCGGAAGATATGCTGGTCGAACAATCCTCTCGATGTTTGACTACCAGCTTAATTTCCTTTGCTCACCATCTTTCGAGGAATGGTGGAGAAGCTATTACGCTGAGTACTTCTTCGACGAGAAGGACTTCATGGCAGAGTTGCAGAAATCTTTTGTCCTTGTGTTGGACAAAGTCAAGAAATGTAAGTTTTTTTTTTCTCTCACATTACTTTTTGTCTTTCTCTTCGACTGCTAGCCTGTTAACCTTTTCTTTTGCTTTCAGTTGTTCGAAAGCCTCTAGCCAAGAAGGCTACAGAAGGCCCACAAGGAGGAGGCCCTTCAACAAAACCTCCGCCGCCGGCGAAGACTATAGCGCCGGCGAAAACCATAAGCAACCAACAAGGGGAAGGCTCTTCGAGGAAGCCTCCTGTATCGGTAACCAGATTTTCTTCACTCTTCTTCTGGCTTTCGATTTTTTGTTTTCGACGCAATTATTCAATCGAATCCCTGTTGGTTTTCTAGGCTCCTTCGCCCAAGAAAAGGGCAGCATTGGTGGTCGAATCGGGGAGTGATGACGAAAGTGATTCCCCTCCTGCCCCCTTAAAGAGGCGAAAGTTAACGAAGGACGCTTCTGTTCCTGCTCCTGCTCCTGAAGGTCGAACCGTCAGAATAAAGGTCGCTGTGAGAAAGCCTAGGCCACCTGCAGTGATCATAGAGGAGCCAACTGAGGAGGAACTGAACGCTCTTCTTACCAAGCCTGTCGAAAGTGACAATTCCAGCCCTGGGGCTGAAGTTAATCCACAGGTAATCTACTGGACCCTTTTTATAACTTAGGCATAGATACCAGTATTCGATTGTATCTCTTTCGACATCTGAAGATTTGTCTCCTTTCTCTTTTTCAGGACACTACTGAAAGTTCTCCACCAAGGACTTCAGAAACTCTAGAATCTGCTGACCTTAGCAGGCCTCATGAAAAAGACTTGGGCAATGACGAAGCCCATACTGAGAATGAGGCCAATGCTGAAACAGTGGAGAAAACAACAGAGGAACCTATGGTGGAGGAACCACAGCCAGTGGAGGAACAACAGCCAGAAACAATTCAGGTGGTGGACTTGTCAGAAGAGAATCAAGAAGATAGGGACCAAGGCAATGGCGAAGAGAATCAAGATGCCGTTGACGAAGCGCACCAAGGTGGTACTGGCGAAGGACACCTGGGTGACGCTAACGAAGAGCCACAAAATGACGCTGGCGAAGGACCCCAGGGTGATGTTAACGAAGAACCACAAGTCGACGCTGGTACCGCCTCAGTCCAAGTCGAAGAGCAACCAATCGAGGTACTCAGCATTCAACAGCCTCAAGCCCAAGATAATACTGTGGCAAGGGTTGCCTCCTCAAAGCACAGGTCAAAAGAGGACTTGGAAATCTTAAAACAAACTGACCCTGTCAGCTACCTCAATGCCATCATCGAGAGTAAGAGTTCATCTGACACTAGTCAGGAAATTCCTACCCTGTCGGGGAAGTCTACTGGAACTTCTCCTCTTGATGATGCGTTGGCGAAGATTAAGGCCCAGTTCTTCAAGAGGGATTTGATGAAGACTTTAGAGGGGGACCCCACTGCTCCATCATGCTTAAAGGAGGTCTTGAATGCTGTTGACTTCGAAGCTGTAGCCCCAGAAATCTCAGACTTGATCATGGAATTACATTCTATGATTGATCAAGTTTCAGCGGATTACAGGCGCCAACGAGGTTTTAACAGTCAGCTCGAAGTGCTGCATGGCAAAAGCTCATCTGCGTGGACTGCTGTCTCAGATTCGACTTCTCGAATTGCCGAGTTGTCGAAACAAAAAGCGTCTGCACAGGAAAGAGTCGATGCCATTGAGCGAGAGAATGACTCCTTCCGAGCACAAATCGCAGAGATAGAGGCGAAGATAAACGCCAACACTGTACTCCAGGAGAAAATTCTTTCGACCATCTCAGACACTGAGAGCCAGACTGAGATCAAGCAAGGCCTGGAATTCGCTGAGAGGGCCCAAAGCCTCGACGCTCAAATTGCCAGGCTAGTACAGGAAAACTCTTGGTGCAAAAAGAGGTTGGAGCTGCAGTATGCCAAGTTTCTTCGACTCAAGAATTCTCTTACCTTTTGATTGATTCTCTTTTGTAACCATCTTCTGTAATCGTTTTCGACAACAATTGCCATCTTGGCTGAAATTAATAAAAATTTCCATTTTGGCATTTTTTATGGTTAATTTAGTTTGTTCTTTTATTATTTTATTTTTATCTCTTGAAGTATAGGCTTATATTTTTTCAAATATTTACCATTTACTCTCAAGAGCCTTTTATCACCACTTATCTCTTCGACTTCATAGGCTCCCCCAGAAAAAGTTTGGATAACTCTGAAGGGTCCTTCCCATTTGGGTGACCATTTCCCCATGCTTCGATCCCGTCGATCCATGGGAAGAATTACCTTCCAAACTAAATCTTCAGGCAAAAATACCTTAGGTTTTACCTTTCTATTATAAGAGTCTTCTACTCTTTTCTTCTGAAGCCTGAGTAAGTCGAGAGCGTGTAATCTCTCTTCGTCTAAATCCACCAGTTCATCTAACATCATATTCCAATAAACCTCAGAAGGAATATCATAATGCCTCTGAACTCTTGCAGATTGAAGACAAATTTCTGCTGGCAACACTGCATCATGGCCAAAAGTTAGCCTATATGGTGTTGTACCAGTGGCTTCTTTTGGGGACGTTCGACAAGCCCATAAAATCTGGTCTAACGTCTTATGCCAATTCTTTGGTTTCTTCCCAACATGTTTCTTTATCAAGCCAATCACCACTTTGTTAGCTGCTTCGACTTGACCATTCGCCTGTGCATAATAAGGCGTTGATGTTAGGAGTTTGAAACCTGTTTCCTGAGCAAATTCCTGCATCTTTCGACCAGTGAAAACTGACCCTTGATCAGTTGTTATTGTCTCAGGAATTCCATACCTAAAGATAATGTTCTTTTGAATAAATTCAATGACATTTTCTTGGTCTACATTGACTAAAGGGACAACTTCGATCCACTTAGTAAAATAATCAATGCCTACCAATATGTATTTCTGACTCTTTGATGATGCTGGTCGAATCTTTCCAATAAGATCCAACGCCCATCCTCTAAAGGGCCAAGGCTTCACTATCGAGTGAAGTTCGCTTGCTGGTACATGCTGGATGCCTGTATGAACTTGACACTCTTGGCAACCTTTGGCGAACTCAACACAATCTTTCAGCATAGTGGGCCAATATAGTCCTTGTCGAAACAACAACCATTTCATCTTATGGCCTGCTTGGTGAGCCCCACATGCCCCAGCATGCGTAGTCGAAAGGGCTATGTATGCTTCAGTTTCACTTAAACATTTCAGCAACACCCCTTCAGGCGTCTTCTTGAATAACTCATTACCCATGAGTACAAAACTCAACGCCCTGTATTTTGTTTTTCGTTCTGTCGAAACTCTTGGATTTTGGAGATAGTCCACAATGGGTTTCCTCCAATCTTGCTCTGACAAATTATCAATGAACGAAATCTCGAAGTTCGAGTGATCAGCATATCCTAGCCTCGTCGATTCCAAGTCTGATGGTGATAGACAAGTCGCTTTTATCTTCTCGCGAACTTCGATTGCTCTTTGTAGTTTCGTTTTTGAAATCTTATACCCAGATGCAATTTGTGCCAAGTCATTGGCTATTTGGTTTTCGACTCTGGGTATGTGTCGAATATTGACACTTTCAAATTGTTTCAATAAACGATTTGCTATCACAAAGTACATAATGAGATTCTCTCTGATGCATTTATATTCCTTTGTGACCTGCTTGATGACTAACTCTGAGTCTCCCATTATTTCGACTCGAGTTGCCCCCAATTCCAACAATATCTCAAGGCCAGTAATTAGAGCTTCATACTCAGCCTCATTGTTCGAACAAGAACCTTCTATTTGGTACTTGAATGTTGTTGGAATTTTATCTGGAGAAATAATCAAGACTCCTACTCCTGTTCCATTTTTATGGCTGGAACCATCGAAGTAGAATTTCCAAGGTTCTATCTCCACATAATTAATATCCTCGACTTGAATTGAGTGGTCGACTATGAAGTCTGCAACCACTTGTCCTTTTACTGCCTTAAGAGGCATAAAGGTCAAGGAGTACTCATTCAATGCTAATGCCCACTTGCCAATTCGACTATGCAAGATAGGTTTCGACAACATATATGTGAAAACATCAAAATGAGACGAAACATAAACATCAACTGGTTTTATATATTGCTTGAGTTTTGTACAAGAGAAATACAGACATAGACACAATTTTTCAACTTCGCTATATCTAGTTTCTGCATCATTCAAAACTCGACTGAGATAATAAATGGGTCTCTCGACTCCATTCTCATCCTCTTGGGCTAACATACTTCCCAGAGTTTTGTCAGATGCAGCTATGTACAATCTCATACTCCTATTGCTACAAGGAGGCACCAAAATAGGTGGCTTAGTGAGGTACCCTTTGATTTTGTCGAAGGCTTCTTGCTGCTCTTGCCCCCATTCGAACCTCTCTTTATTCAGTCGAAGCAAGGGTGAAAAGGCCTGAGCTTTCCCACTTAGGTTAGATATAAACCTTCTCAAGAAATTTATCTTGCCTAAGAGAGATTGCAATTCCTTCTTATTCGATGGCGCTTTCGCTTCCAAAATTGCCTTCGTCTTGTTCTGATTGATTTCGATTCCTTTCTTGTGGACAACGAAGCCCAAGAAATCTCCGGCTTTCACACAGAACGCACACTTCAAAGGGTTCATCTTCAGACCATGTTCTCTCATTCTTTCGAATGATTGTCGAAGGTGGTCAATGTGACTCTTCCTGGAAACAGATTTTATAACAATATCATCAATATAAACTTGCATAAAAGTGTTAATAAAATCATGGAAGATAGTATTCATTGCTCGCGGGTACGTTGCCCCAGCGTTCTTTAGGCCAAAAGGCATCACTACCCATTCGTAAGTGCCTAAGGCCCCAGGGCATCGAAAAGCTGTTTTCGACACATCCTCTTCAGCAATGAATATTTGATTATATCCTGAATAACCGTCGAGCATACTCAGGTATTCGTAGCCAGCGGCAGAATCGACTAGCATTTCCGCCACAGGCATAGGATATTCATCTTTGGGGGTGGCAGCATTCAAATCTCTGAAGTCTATGCACACCCTTAGCGTGCCATTTTTCTTAATCACTGGCACAATATTTGCAATCCATTCGACATACCTTGTAACACGGATGAATTTGCATTTCAGAAGTCTTTCGACCTCCGTTTTGATCTTCGACAGTATCTCAGGAGCGAAGCGCCTTGGATTTTGCTTGATTGGCTTCTTTCCAGGTTTGATTGGCAACTGGAGTTCTACCAATCCTCTGTCGAGACCAGGCATTTCGTCATAATCCCATGCAAAACAGTCTTTAAACTCTTTCAGCAATTGGATTACTTCCAACCTAAGTTCTGGATCAATTTTGGCGCTGATGTAAGTTGGCCTTCTTTCTGATCCTTCACCTAAGTTGATTTCTTCTAAAGGGTCTTGTGCTAACATCTTAATGTTGTTCGCCAAGGGATCCTTTTCGAAGCCCAAAGGCTCATCGTCATAGATGGCGTCGAGCCTCTGTTCCTGCATTCCTTCTGGCATGATATCAGGAGGTTTTGGATCGAAATCCTTTCCTGGGCCAACAGCAGACAGTTGTTGATCATTGGCCTGTGTGGCCATGTACTTTACTTCGGCTTCGAGAGCCGTTATCATCTTGGTTTCGGCCACATAAGCCGAAATTCGCTTCAGAGATTGTGACTCAGTCATTATCACTGAATTCACTTCCCCAACCAGTTGGTTGGATATCAGTTAACCCACTGAAGTCTATGTGGGACAAGTCTTCTCTGTCCCATTGGAAACCATGCTCAGGATGCAGGTATAGGGAACAAAAGGTGTTTGGCGCTGGCGCCATGTCGAAGTCAGGAGTTGGACATGGCCCTATGTGAGCCAAGTTTTTGTCGAAATCTGTTACACCCAAGTGATTCACTTCGCCAAGGTAGTAACTTTGATCCGCCTCTATGTTTTCGACCATCCCATCTGGACGCCATAGAAGCAGCCTTTGGTGCATCGATGAAGGCACAGCGCCAACACCATGAATCCACTCACGGCCTAACAGAAGGTTGTAGTTAGGTTTGGCCGATATAACCATGAACATTGTTGGTCGAAGGATCGACCCAACTTTGATATCTAGCTGGATCACTCCCATGGTGGTCCTAATGCCTCCCTCATAGTTGGACAGGACCATATTGTGAGGTTTGATTTCTTCATCCCTTTTGCCAATCTTCCTTAGCATAGAATGAGGAATAATATTGATAGTGGCCCCACAGTCGACCAATATTTTGTTCACAGTAGTCTCTTCAAGCTTAGCCCTTATGAACAAAGGTTTGAGGTGATTCTTCATCGCCTCTGTAGGTGGCTCGAAGAAGCCATTTTGTTCCTCTGTAGTGCCATTGTCCATGACAAAATAGCATACTGGCCTATGTCTGGCCATTTCTTGTTCCACCTCCCAGTCACTGGCTTCGACTTCTACCTGTCGATTGAACTCCCTGGGCAGCACAGAAACAATATTCACCATTATATCCAAAGTGTCGTCGGACTCAGCATCGTCTTCGTCTTCGACTTCGCTTTGGTTAGGCCAAACTAGCCTATTGGTAACTGGTTCTCTCTCAAGAGGCTTTCTTTGTTTCCTTTGAGGCACATTCGAACTAGTTTTTGCCTTAGGTTCGTTGGCAGCCTCCCTTTCAGCTTTTCGCCTCCTTTGATATCTCCTCCATTGGGATCGAGACATAGGATTTTTACCCTTGTAGTTGCTGGACACTTGAGCAACCTTAGGTGCAGCAACTTGAGGCTCTTTCTTTTGAGTCAGAGAAGAACCTCTTGGCACATCGAAGGAATGCCATTTCTCTTCATTTGGCCTTTTTCGGCCAGAAGTTTTGTACCAAGTGTCTACTGGTACATTTGTTGGAGGCCTAAAAGTCAATGGCCTCTTGTCTTGATTAGAACCCCTTCTGGGATCATGTCGAAGGTCAGCATTCTCCCTTCTCTTGTTCGCTGCTCTCACGCCTTGAATGTGCTCAGCAGCTTTTTTATCAAAGATTGAACTGCATCTTGGACACAGCATTACCTCTGATTTCTTTTTCTGGCATCTTTGTAAAAAATCTGCCAAGTTTTCGTTTTCCCTAGGGAAGGCCGTTTTATTAGCCTGCTCTTGCCTTATGGCCTCTTCTGAAGCTTTAGGATCAGAAAGTTCAACCATATTGATATTCATTGTATCTTTGCTAGCAAGAGTTAGTTGCTTCATTTGTGTCTCCAGATTCTCCGTCTGGCCTCGAACAGTGGCCAAGTGGGAACTGGGTTTTGGTCCAGTTTTTTGTGTTTCAGCAGTCTTCGACTTCGGGTCCTCGACCGCTTTCTGGACAGCCTCAATTGTCTTCCTGGATAAGTTTCCAGAAAAACTGCCAAAGATTGGCATGTTGATGTGGTCCTTTGAGACTTCGACCACGGTAATGCCTGGCTTCTTCGACTGGATCCTAGTTGCCTCTATCATGTTCACCTCAGAGGGTTCTGCATAGTGGGCTTCAGCCTTCAGTGGATTGGAGTCGACAGCCATGGGGGATTTGTCAACAAACTTTAATCTCCCTTCTTCAATAGCGTCTTGCACAAGATTCCTGAAAAGAAAACATTGAGAAGTTTTATGGCCCAGAAAATTATGATATTTGCAAAAACCTCTCTTCTTTCTTTGATCAAGAGGAGGCACTTTTACCCCAGGGGGTACTATCATTTGGCCATCTTTAACTAGCAAGTCGAATATTTCATCACATTTTGTGATGTCAAAACTATAAGTCTTTTTTGGGAACCTATCGTTGGTCCTGTCTGGACCAATGGGATTTTTCCCATTTGAGGGGACTAACTGTTTACAAGAGTATGGTGGCCCTTTGTTTTAGTTCTGCTAAATCGACCTCTCCTTCTTCGACAGCTAAAGTATCGTCGAAGGATTCTAGATCTTCGTCATCCATCTCAACGTACGCTATTCTTTCTCTTTTGTGAGTTTTGGTTGCCTTAGCTTTTTCAGCTTTGAGGCGTTCGACCTGTCGAACTCTATCGGCCAGTTGGGCTATGTCTCTTAGGTACTGGGTGTCTAGCTTCTTCCTAATGGAATAATCTAAACCGCCTGCGGCTATTTCGACCAACTCATGTTCTGGCACTTGTGTAAAACATCTCGCCTTAAGCAACCTAAACCTGTTCAGATATTCATCTATAGGTTCAGTGAAACGTCTCTTCACACTGGCCAGTTCTTTCAGGCTTATCTTGGTTTGCCCCATGTAGAATTGTTCATGGAACAATCTTTCCAACTGGGTCCAATGATGGATTGAATTGGGGGGAAGAGTCGTAAACCAAGTGAAAGCGTTCTTGGTTAAAGAACTTGGGAAGTACTTGATCCTTAGGTTTTCGTTATTCGAAATGTCTCCTGCTTCGATCAAATACCTCGCCACATGTTCGACAGTAGATTCTGTCGTGTCCCCTGAGAACTTAGTAAATTTGGGGACTTTGCTCCTAGGAGGTAAATCCGTTTGTAACACATACTCTGACAATGGAGATGTAAAGTTGGGCCTTCGAAAGCCCATGTTCATCCCATTCTGATTCATGATCCTTTCGATCATGGTTGCCAGATTATTTTCCAAACCCATGTTTTGGTGTTGGATATGCTGAACCACTTCGTCAGCATTTTGGTTTCTGTTAACTAACCTTACCTCTGGGGCTATTACCCTAGGTTCTTCGACAGGCTGTTCGACAGGCTGTTGAGCCTGGTTAATGGTGGTTTCTTCCTCTACAAATATCCTCTGATTTCCCCTTATTTGCGCCCTTTGGGGCTGTCGAATAGGTGGGGGTACTCCAAAGAAGTCAGCCAAACGCGTCATTTGCGCTGTAACTTGCTGATTCGATTGAGTAGTATTTTGTATTAGAGGATTTAGCACTGTACTCAAAGTTTGTGCCAACATTTGCACCATATCATGGTTGCTTTCGTCCATTTGTTGCCTCAAGACTGCTGTCGAGGCATTTGTAAGGCCATGGGCTACTTGGGACGTTCCTCCTAAAAGTTGGGTCCTATTTCTATTCGCCATGCCTACTCCAGAGCCTTGGAGTGGCGAAGAGGCACTCACGAAAGGGTCTGAATAAGTGGACGCAGCATTCGTTAGGCTTGCCACTTCAGAAGTTGGCATACCATAGAATGGAATAAATCCTGGGGGAACCACAGGCCTTGTGCCTATATTTCCCCTTGGTGGGGGAGTTCCCAAAGGTATTCTGGGGCCTGTAAACGAAGTTATTGGCCCCGTGGTTGTGACTGACACTGCTGGTGTCGAACCAACATTCGTCGCTTCACTTACGGTCATATTAACCGTTGCTCCCACACTCGTTTGTGGGATTTCATTATTGTTTGGCGGATTCGCCATCTCTTCCCTTCTTCTGGCAGTATTGTTATCGTTAGTGTATATTCTACCACTCCTCAATAACATACAACTCGAAAAGATGAGATTATTTTCAACAATCAACACACAGTCCCATCAGGTGTGCCAATTTGTTTACCTTGGGTTTTGGTAAACAACCGCTGATCCTCCAAATGGTTGCTTATTTGGTTACTCGCAGGATCGATCAGATTGATCCTATGGACATAGGTTGATTTTGAAGTTTGATTAAGGTGGATAAGGCTTTAAGTAGATTGTTTAAAGTAAATTGCATAAAGGAAAGGCTTGGTAAAATAAACAAGGCTTGAAAGTAAAGGTTCGACAGGAATTTAAAGGAGAAAAGCAAGTAAAATGCTGGAAAAGTAAATGACTTTAATTGATAAAATTGGTGTTTCACACATACATTTCTCAACAATTCTTTCGCTCACACTGGGTACTTGAATCTAAATGAGTGACTATGTATATAATTGTGAACACACGCGAGAAACTATACGTCTACTCCTATTTATACTAAAACATTCCAAGTAACCGTCGGGCAGTTACACTTGCTTCGAGATCAAGCCACTTGGCACGTTCTCCATGCTCGACGCTCCAGATCCTTGCACGTTTGCACGTAGTAACTGCTGGAAACCGTTTTCCCTCCAAAGCTTTGAATTTCAAACTGCTCCACTCTGGACCATCGAACACTTTCATCAAGAGACGTCTTCGACGAAAACTCCTTCGACGTCGAAGGCCATCAGCCTTCTCTCTTGGAAGAAATCTTCTAAGTATTTTGCCATCTTTCGACGGGCACTTCGACGGGCTTAGCCAGTCGAAAGCATCTTTCAGCTTTTAATGGCTGACATCAATCAAAACAAAGGTGTCGAATTTAGGAGCCAACAACATTCTTACGAACGAGAATCATTACAAAGATTTCCTAAACAAAGGCCTCTTTACAAAATACTTTCAAAAAACCACACCAAGCATAATTTCAAACAAAACCAAGTGATCTAACAAGTAACAAAGATCCCGTGGAAAACCATGGATGAAAAGGGTGCTAATACCTTCCCTTTTCATAACCTACCCCCCTAACTCAAGAAATAATCTCAAAGTTATTTCCTGTGCTTTTTCACCTTTCCTTTTGGATAAAAGAAAAGTCGATGGCGACTCTTTCTAACCGCAACATTTGCGATCAAACTCAAAACCCTTAAGTCAGTTCTCCCACCGTATCACAAAACTGGCGACTCTGCTGGGGATATTCTAAAAGTAGAGTTACCTTAGGGATAAATCACATTTACTTGCTTACATTGTATGGGTTTGAATCCTCTACTCGGATGAATCCTCTACCCGGATTTGGGATACATTATAGGTAAGTAGCAATACGTTATGGAAACTGTGTGGGGTATACCGACATGGTCTAAGCAATAGCTACGTTAGTGCGACATATTTGTGGGTACTGGTAGCCTTTGAGTTAATCAAAGAGAATATGGGGCAGTTGAGTGATGTCATAAAGCACTAATGAACTTTTAGAACCTTTACTTGACCAACTTGGCCTTTAGGATGTAGTGAGATGACCGACTTTGATCCAGTTCGAAGTTGGTAGATACTCGATACTACACTCATTGAGGTTTGGTTTCTTGGGATATTTTGGTTGCCATTAAAGAGGCTTGTGCCGAAACAATGACCAAGGAAACAAACCAGTGATATTGAGCTCCTTAGAACCCGGTTACTATTACTAGGACAGGTTTAAGCCAACTAAACTTCAAGAGGGTACTTACCTATAAAACTCCATGCAAGCCTAAACCTAAAGATTTGTTTGTTTTGTTTGTATATGTATACTTGTACATAACATCATGAATATCATATACATCCACTAACCATTTCAAGGATTTTGGGATTCATCTTTGTTCTTGTTTTGTAGGATATGGATTCACTTCACAGGAAAACTATTCAAGTCAATCTTGTAAGGATCCCTCCACAACTTAAGGAGCTAGCTTCAAGGATTCCTGAAAACTCTCCATTCAGCGAGAGACATGGTCTCCTACTCAACTTAGTCACCTCTAACACAGATGAGGATATGATGAAGGTGCTCTTTCAGTTCTTTGATCCTTTACACCATTGCTTCATATTTCCCGACTATCAACTTGTGCCTACTTTGGAAGAATTCTCCCAACTCTTGAGGATTTCCATTCTCAATCAACTACCTTTCAACATTACGAAAAGAGACCCAAAGCCAGAAGAGATTGCTCAAGATTTACATTTGCACTCATCTGATATCACAACTCATTAGGAAACAAGGAGTGGTGTCAAAGGTTTCCTAGCAAAGTTCCTGTTTGAGAAAGCCCAAAATTTCTGGAATTCCTTGGACTTGCAAGCCTTTGAGGAAATTGTGGCTCTCCTCATCTATGGGATGGTTTTGTTTCCAAATCCTGACCAACTCATACATATCAACACCGTCAAAATCTTCATATCCCGCAACCCGGTGCCTACATTGCTATGAGATATCCTACACTCTTTTCACACTCGCACAACGAGGAAAAGAGGTGTGCTCATGTGTTGCACTCCTCTCTTGGAAAGATGGTTTATTTCGCATCTTCCCCAATCTGTATTAAAAAACGAGCAAGGTTCAAGGTGGTCATAAAGGTTGATGACACTCAAAATTCGGACATTCATTGGTGTTCCCGATCCAAAGAGAATGTTATCATTCTCGACCGATGTGGAGAATTCCCTAATGTCCCTTTACTTGGCATTAGGGGAGGTATCACCTACAACCTATGCTTAGCCTTAAGATAGTTTGGTTACGCCCAAAGGGATGGCCCGCACGAGATGCTGATTCAAGGTTTGGTATTTGACTACGACAACAACGATCAAGGTCTTCGCCAGAGATTTATCCAAGCTTGGAGGATGTTAAACAAGGTGGATAGCAAGACTTTGGGGCACATGAATTCCATCCCTCTTGAGCCTTACCTCAAATGGGTACGAACTCGTGCCAGAGTCTTATGATGCCTTACCCCTCCATTCTCCCGGTAATCATTGAGCCTGTCATGGAGGGAGATGTTCCATACACTATCCTACATCCTGATATGTCCACCTCTCTTGAAGACCTACAAAGAGATTGGATACAACTCAAGGGAGAGAGAGATACTTTCGATGCCCAATTCTACGCAAGCGAGAAGAAGGTTTTGTAACTCACTAGGCTACTTCATGGGGAGCAGACTCTGAATGCCTACATCGCACCAAAGAGGATGCGCAATACCTTTTTATCTTAGAGTTTTTGTATTATTTTTCCTGAAAAGGCATTGATGTACTCAAGCTTTAATCTATTAATATAACGTGTGTTTTCTTTTTGTCTAAAACAAATTTTAATCTTTGAAATCCTTGAAATCATTACATATGCATATATCATTCATCATAACATAAGCAGGTCTCTTGCAACAATTCTCCTCATCTCTCTACTGTTTATTTCACTAAGATGGATCTCGAGCAAACAGTGAAGGAACTCCAAGCTTAGAATACACAATTTCAACAGTTGCTCTTGACCTTAGCCAAAGGAAAAGAAGAGTTGAAGACTTTGCTGGCCGAGGAGAAGAAAAAGAAGACAAAGAAGGTAACTGGAGTCCTAAACATGGGAAGAAGATTTCATGGGTAGACAAGAAGGACCCTAGATTTTGCAATGACATCCGGTGAAAGAGACAATCAAGATGGGAAAGGAAAGGAAACATTTATCCCGTCAGACTCAGAAGAGGAAGAGGAAGAAGAAGACTATTCTGAAGAACAATACCCTCCAGCTGATGACAAGTATAAACATCTCGAAGAGCGGTTGAGTGCGATGGAAATCCAAAAAGTTCCTGGCTTGGACTTTGAGGAATTGGGGTTAGTGTCGGGGATTGTCATTCCTCCCAAATTCAAAGCACCCGTGTTCGCCAAGTAAGACGGAGTCTCATTCCCTAAAATGCATCTCCGGTCCTATGTGAGGAAAATCCAGCCCCATACCGCTGACAAAGACTTATGGGTGCACTTCTTCCATGACAGTCTATCTGGAACTCAACTCGACTGGTTTTACCAACTAGAAAGATCCAATGGTCATAACTGGGAAGATCTTGCTACAGCCTTCTATAAACAATACCAATACAATGTTAATCTTGCGCCTACCCGTTCTCAACTCCAAAGTATGGCCTTGGTTTCCAATGAAGGTTTCAAGGACTATGTGCAAAAATGGAGAGACTTGGCTGGAAGAGTTTAACCCCCTCTATCTGAGAGAGAGTTGGTAGACATGTTCTTGGGCACCTTTTCGGGTCCCTTCTTCAATTATTTAATTGGAAGTTCATCTGCAGGTTTTACTGAACTGATATTCACTGGAGAAAGGGTAGAAGTCGGTTTAAAGAATGGAAAGATCCAAAAAGATACATCCTTCGTTGCTACCATAAGAAATCCATTTATCGGAAAGAAAGAAGCGGTTGCTGTTAACCCTCAGAGAAATCAAGATAGGGTCAAGCGCCGACCAACGGTGGGGGCTGTTATGATTCCTAAATTGGCGCCTGATCAGCAAAGAAATAATCAACCGAGGATGGAAAGGCCAGTCAGACAATGCACCAGAATCAACATGACCCTATCTCAGGTATTACCACATCTACTAAGATCCAATTTAGTGACATTTAAAGAAGCTCCGAAAAACCCTAACACAACATCTCCTCACTATCATCCCAATGCCCGTTGTGCATACCACTGCGAAAGTCCCGGCCACGACACTAATAAATGTTGGGCTCTAAAGAACAAAATACAAGACCTCATTGAAGAAAAACATATTGAATTCGATGTGCCCAAAAATCCAAATGTAATTTCTGCCCGTATGCCCAAACATGGCCATAATACCAATGCCATTGAAGAAGAAATGTTTGTTACTTCAAGGGATGAACTTATGACCCCACTTCTGACTATTAAAGTGAACTTGTTGAATGTTGGTGTGTTCCCAGGATGTGATGAAGTTTGTCGTTTCTGTTTGTCCTCACCAACCAGCTGTCCTTTGTTGAAAACAGGCGTTCAGTGCCTAATAGATAACAGAGAAATTTTATTCGAGAAGACTTCTGTTCCACCTGTTCCTTTTGAAGATGTTTCTATCATTACCATTTCCGCCAATTCTTCCAGGGTCTCCACCAAAAGACCCATTAGAATTATATCAGTTCTAAAAGCAACTCCTTTAATACTTACAATGCCTGGACCAATCCCATATTCGTCAAACAAAACCATACCATGGAATTATGGAGGAGACGTCTACTACCACGGTATCAAGCAGGATTAGCCACCCGCCAAAGATTCGAACTCTGACATCGGTAATATTGTAGGAACTAGCAAGATTACCCGAAGCGGAAGGATATTCTCTCCATAAATGGCTTCCCCAAAAGCAGTTTCTGGACCCGTAATCATTCATGTTGTTGTTGCTCCTCCAAAGGCTATTTCTGGTCCTACAATCATCTCAGCCAATACCCCAACTAACAAAGTTGTTACAACCCCTGTTATCATTCCTACTAACGCTCCTACTGCTGAGTTAACCAAGGCTCGAGGTAAAAGTATTCTGATTGAGCCTGTCCGGATGAAGGCTCAGACATTGGCTATCCCTGAGACCTCCCGGAAAGAGATGGAGGAAATTCTGAAGATGATAAAAATAAGCGACGACGATGTAGTTGAACAGCTGGGACAAACTCCCTCTAAAATTTCCATGATGGCATTACTACTATGTTCTGAGGCGCATGCAAAATCCTTGGTAAAATTCCTGAAAACTACCCATGTACCCCAAGAGACATTTGTCGATGAGTTTCAAGACTGCATAGCCAGCTTAACTGCAGATAATGGCTTAGGTTTTTCGGATGCTGATTTAACGCCAAGAGGAAGGAAGCATAATGAGTAATTACATGTTTCAGTTGAATGTAGGGGCACAACCATGGCTCATGTTTTGGTGCACACTGGCTTATCTCTGAATATATTGCCTAAAAAAGCTCTTGATAGGCTTGACTGTGAGGGATTGACATTGAAACCAAGTAACATAGTAGTAAGGGCTTTTGACGGCTCGAACAGGATGGTGCATGAGGAGGTAGACATTCCCATAAAAGTTGGAACACAAACATTTGATTCCACTTTTTATGTAATGGATATCCTTCCCTCATATTCCTACTTGCTAGGCCGACCATGGATTCACAATGTTGGCGCTGTCACTTCTACGTTGCACCAAATGCTGAAATATCTGATTCAAGGGAAGATAATCATCGTTCATGGAGAAGAAGAGTATATGATCATCCATCTCAATTCCTTCAGATATGTGGAATTAGATGGGGAATTTATTGAAACTCCATTCCAACACTTTGAAGAGGTCCCGCAAGATGTGGAAGTAACCAAGGTTGTTCCCAAGATAACAAGGCCTCCACTTCGGATGTCATCTCTGAAGGATGCCAAAGCAGTGGTAGAAGAAGGTGGGTGCACTATCTGGGGGCAACACCCAGATATCCCATATAAGTCTGACATGTTTGGCCTAGGTTTCACTTCAGGTGCCCAGAAGGCTATACGTCATGCTCGTGCCGGAGGACCACCCCTGGAGATCAGCAACCGCAAGGTCAATGCCATAGAAGATGATGAAGATAGTTGTGACTTGAAGGACTGGATATTCCCAACTATCAGTGGAGGGCTCAGCAACTGGGAGGCTAGAGATTTTGTCCCGATCACTTTTATCCCACGGTAATCTGTCTTTACAATTTGTTGGATCTGTAATATTAAAACAATTCGCACTCTTAAAACCTTGTGTCTTACCCGAGGCACAATGGTCCATTTGTAAGGGTTATTATCTCATTTTCATATGACATCAATGAATCATGGACGTTTTCGCATACAAACTTTTGTGCTTATTATTTTTATTTTTACATTTTCATTTCTTTTAAAGATAGTTATACCCTTACACACACTCACACTCACAATGCAGGTATACATCCATTCGGGATCCCATGGGTAACGATACTGCTATGGCCTTTTGTGACTCTGAGAATCTAATCTACCAAGCCAAAGACGAAGATGAGGAAGACTGTGAAGTACCAGGAGAGCTTGCCAGACTACTACAACAAGAAGAGAGAACCATTTAGCCTCACGAGGAACCCATGGATACAATCAACCTAGGTACTAAAGAAGACAAAAAAGAGGTCAAGGTTGGTGCCAATCTGGAACCCAGTATCAAGGAGCGTCTGATTCAGTTGTTACACGATTATGTCGAAGTTTGTGCCTGGTCGTATGAAGACATGCCTGGACTTGATGCAGATATTATGGTACATCATCTGCCTACAAGAAAGGGTTGTCCGCCACTAAAGCAAAAGGTTCACCGCATGAGGCCTGATATGTCTGAAAAGATTAAAGTAGAAGGCATGAAGCAATTCAATGTTGGATTCTTGGTTGTCACCTCTTATCCCCAATGGGTTGCCAATGTTGTTCCCGTGCCAAAAAAGGACGGCAAAGTGCGAATGTGTGTGGACTACAGAGATTTGAATAGGGAAAGACCTAAGGATGATTTTCCACTCCCCCACATTGATATTCTAGTTGACAATACGGCACAACACAAAGTGTTTTCCTTCATGGATGTATTCTCAGGTTACAATCAAATCAAAATGGCACCTGAGGACATGGAGAAAATAACGTTTGTCACGTAGTGGGGCACTTTCTTCTATAAGGTGATGCCATTTGAACTAAAGAACACTGAGGCAACCTATCATCGTGTCATGGTAGCTTTATTTCATGACATGATACATCACGAAATAGAGGTCTACATGGACGATATGATAGCTAGATCTCAAACAGAAGAAGAACATATTGATCACTTGCAAAAACTGTTTGAGAGACTGAAGAAGTACAAGATGGGGTTGAATCCAAACAAATGCACATTTGGGGTACGGTCTGGTAAACTCCTAGGCTTTATCGTCAGCAACAAAGGTATCGAAGTAGATCCTGCCAAGGTAAAAGCAATACAAGAGATGCCTGCTCCTCGTACTGAGAAGGGAGTCAGAGGATTCTTGGGGCGTTTGAAATTCATTGCCAGATTCATCTCTCACCTGACAGCTACTTGTGAACCAATCTTCAAATTATTGAAGAAAGATCAAGTAGTCAAATGGAATGATGAGTGCCAAGTTGCTTTTGACAAAATCAAAGAATACTTACAAGAACCTCATGTGTTGATGCAACCAGTCGAGGGAAGACCATTAATCATGTATCTGACTGTTTTAGAAAACTCAATGGGGTGTGTATTGGGGAAGCATGGCGAGTCTGTCCGAAAAGAGCATGTTATTTATTACCTGAGCAAAAAAATTACCGACTATGAAACTAGATATCCACTGCTCGAGAAAACTTGTTGCGCTCTGGCATGGGCTGCTCGTCGGCTAAGACAGTATATGCAGACTCATACTACTTTGTTGATATCTAAAATGGATCCAATAAAATACATCTTCGAGAAACCTGCTCTCTCCGGGAGAATAGCGAGATGGCAGATGATCTTGACAGAATATGACATACAGTATACTACCCAGAAAGCAATAAAGGGAAGTGTATTAGCTGATCACCTTGCTCACAAAGCTGTAGAAGACTACCAATCCATGAAGTTCTAATTTCCATATGAAGACATCATAAAGGTAAATAACTATGAAGATTTCAGGCCATATGACGGACCTGAACAAGGATCCTAATGGACCCTGTTCTTTGATGGGGCATCCAACGCACTTGGAAATGGTATCAGTGTTGTACTCATATCTCCGAAAGGGTGTCATACTCCCTTTACTGCCAGACTTTGCTTCAATTGTACAAATAACATGGCGGAATACGAAGCGTGCATCTTTGGTCTCAAAGATGCCATAGACTTGGGGATCAAATCCTTGGATGTATTCGGAGATTCAGCTTTGGTTATCAGTCAGATCAAAGGGGAATGAGACACCAAACACCCTAACCTTATCCCTTATAAAGAACGTGTTTTGACATTGTTACCACATTTTGAAAAGATTACCTTCGAGCATTTCCCGCGAGAATAAAATTAGCTAGCGGACGCTCTATCCATAATGTCATCTATGTTTAAACTTAATTGGGATAACAAGGCTCCCCAGATAACCCTCGAATGAATGGATGAACCAGCACATTGTCACGAGATTAATACTGAAGAAGTAGTGGACCAACCCTGGTTTCACGAAGTCAGGAGGTATCTCGAGGCTCAAGAATATATAGAAGGAGCTTCAGTTAATGATAAGAAGTTCTTAAGGAGATTCTCTGCTAAATTCTTCCTTAGTAATGGCATTTTGTATAAACGCAATCATGACTCTGTGTTACTTCAGTGCGTAGATAAGGTTGAAGTTGAAAGGATCATGGTTGAATTGCATAAAGGCACTTTTAGCACCCATTCCAGTGAGTATACGATGGAAAAGAAAATCCTACGGGCAGGCTATTACTAGTCTACCATGGAAGCATAGTGCTATCAACACTCTCAAACCTTCCATAAATGCCAGATTTATGCTGACAAGGTGCACATACCTCTGGTTCCTCTGAATGTCTTGACGGCTCCTTGGCCCTTTGTTATGTGGGGAATAGATATGATTGGGGAAATCAAGCTGACGGCCTCCAATAGAGACCGCTTCATCCTAGTGGCCATCGATTATTTTACAAAGTGGGTTAAGGTAGCCTCCTTTGCTTCCGTTACTAAGAAGGTTGTTTACCGTTTCATCAAACAAAATCTCATTTGCCGGTACGGTATCCCGGAAAAGGATCATCACTGATAATGGTACAAATCTCAACAACATTGTGATCACTGCCTTGTGTGAGCAATTCAAGATCCAGCATCACAATTCTTCCCCTTACCGGCCAAAGATGAATGGTGTTGTCAAAGCTGAAAATAAGAACCATAAAAAGATCATACAGAAAATGACAGTCACATACAAAGAATGGCATGAGATGCTACCATTCTCTCTCCACGGGTATCATACCACAACTCGCACATCAACTGGGGCAACACCCTATTCTCTGGTTTACGGCATGGAAGTTGTCTTGCCTATTGAGGTTCAGATCCCCTCTCTAAGAATTAGGAAGGATGCAGGGCTGAACAAAGACAATTGGATCCAGACTCGACTTGATCAACTGAACTTGATTGATGAAAAGAGACTTACTGTTGTTTCCCATGGTCAAATGTATCAAAAATGGATGATCAAGGCTTTCAACAAGAAGGTCAGACGCCAAGTGTATCAAGTTAGGGATCTGGTAATCAAACGCATCATACTTCCACAAGGTGATCCCAGGGGCAAATAGACTCCTACATACGAAGGACCATTTGTAATCAAAAAAATTTTCTCTGGTGGGGCAATGATCTTGACCACCATGGATGGTGACGACCTGCCGCACCCTGTGAACACAGACATAGTCAAAGATACTATGCATAAGAGACCCGCTAGGTTGACATATCTAGGAAAAACAAGGGCATCCCAGCGAACCAAAAAGGTTCGGGAAAAAATTAGGGATAAAACACAAAAATATGTACACCCGACAAGTTGAAAACCTGATAGGGCGACTTGGGCAAAAAAGGGTTTCCCGGTGGACTGAAAACCCGAAAGGGCGGTCCAGGCAAAAGTTATGGAATTAAAGCCTATGACTATATCCATTTGGATCACTTTGAGGACAACCTTTGGCTTCAACTTGTGAACTCGACATTTCCGACCAACTCAATCATCTTCAGATGAGGAAACAAATAGACAAAATGCTCAGAGATACAAATGCTATAGCAGAATGGGAATCCCATGGGATTATTGTACATAGCTATCTTTTCTTTGTATTAAAATTTTCATTTTTTCTTACGATGGTGTCCTCCTACTAGAATGTTCGTCTCACTGTACAAAAATACTTATTCAAAGTCAATACAAAGATATTTCGTTGAAAGTTAAAAACTATCTATTTTTCTTTACTCTTGTGTTTTGTTTACAAAAATGTCCAATGATTCATTATTGAACATATGCATTTGAACTTAATTACTGTTTAAAAATAAAGAAAATAAAAGACGATTACTAATGGCTTTAAGAAGTAGGGAAATCTCTCTAAGCTATTTCCATAAATCCCCTCACCATTAGAAGTTTAATTCCCAGCGGAACAAGCTTCCAATTATCAATCCCCAGTAGAGGTCGTCGAATTTCTCAAGATTCCCCAATAGAATTTTACAAGCAGTATACGGCATTTCCCTTACAGCAGAGTTTATTTCTCTAAGCAGAAATTCGTCAACACTTAGACTTCACAACATGAAGGCTTATACTCCATATCCTCACAAACAGTTGGGGATTTGTTTTCCCCAATCCAACAGCAGTGCAACAAACTAGCTCACATACGCATACATTGCATCCATTTATCATAAACATTGATAACGCGAAAGCATTATATCAGACATTTCATACAACATGACTTTGCATTTTAGCTAACATTTTACCCTTTTCAGGATAAGATTAACAGCTATCATTAACAATGTTCAAAGTTTTTTGATACAGTTCAGATACGCTCTAGACACGGATGTCATTCTAATACTTATTCAGACTTAACTTTGAGATACAATTCATATATGCTCCAAACACGGATGTCATTCTGATACTCATTCAGATTCAACCTTTATATACGTTCCAGACACATATGCCATTCTGATACTCATTCAGATTCAACTCTCAGATTCATTTTAGATACGCTCCAGACACAAATTCCATTCTGATACTCATTCAGATTCAACTCTCATATACAGTTCAAATACGCTCTAGACACGGATTCCATTATGATACTCACTCAAATTCAACTCCCAGATACAGTTCAGATACGCTCTAGACACGGACGCCATTCTGATACTCATTCTTTCAGCTTACAAATTACAATACAAACAATCACTTTTAGATGGAATCTTTAAGCCCATCTCCTACAGCTTTCTATCACCTCTCCAAATGGCACCTTTAAGCCCATTCCCTCAACCATCACATCACCTAGTGCAAATTTCTGGGCACTCTAGTGTCCAATCATCTTCCATCTTCGAGTCACGACTGGAAAAACATGCCAATCTAACTCTTCAGGCTTAAGAAGATTGAACAGGGGAAGTTGTTCTACCCTAAAATTTTCCCTCTCACTTATCAATAATTTGCTCACAAGATCTCCTTGGCCTCAAGACTGCATTAGGGTTTGATCAGCTCAAGACACCTCCTTAGGCACTGATGATCAAAATTAGGGTTTGAGTTTGCACAAGTATTTTTGAACTATAAATGCTTCATATGACTTTCATGGACCATTATGGACCCCCAATATTACTCATGTCAAGTTTCAAGCCTTGGATCACATTTTTGCTTAGTCAATTGAGCAGTTGACCTTAAAATCAATTGTATTGGGGAAAAAGTCAACCATGGACAATTTACAGTCAAACTTCATAATTTTTTATCCACATCAGCATTTTAAACCCTTATGTATCATTTGATCAAGTTTGGACCACAATTCCTCAAGAAATTTGATCAAATCTCCAAAAGGGCAAAATGGTCAAAATTAAGGTTTTGATTGGGAAAGGGCAATTTCAGATTTTTGACCTAGAAAATGGTCAATTGGTTTAAGTAATGATCTCAAGAGTCCAATTTCATAATTTTGACCTAATGACATGATTCAAAACATTGCAAATCCATTTGATTGACAGATGAATTTTGCAGTCAACTGATCAAAAGTCAACTGTATACTGAAAAGTCAAACATTGACTTTTGGGTCAAATTCAAGTGCCAAAAATCATAATTCATCAAAACATGTCAAAATATGAAACTTATTCATCAAGAAATCAAAAAGTCAAGATTTCATTTTGAAAAGTCAAAATTTCTATACTTAGAAATTTTTCTAAGTGTTGGAAATTTCATGTTTTTTTCAGAACTTTGAGCCAAATTTTAACCATGATGTAAGATGATTCAAGAGAAACTTCCAACATCAAAGTTGTAGATATCCATGAAATATACAACTTTTATTCACACAAATTATTCCAAAAGTGCTTGTATATCAAGTTATAATTTAAAGAACATAGGGTCATGAAACTAAACATTTAGTGAAATTTTGCCCTAATTTGGCCAGGATTTTGACCTAACTTCATGGCACTTTTTCATATAGTTCCAATGAGAATATTCAAAAGAAATTCAAAGATGGGTTATAGATCACATTGCAAGCTTTCTAAAATGTCCAATAACTCCTTGAGATCATTTTGAGTATGGACAATCGAAGAGATGAAGTTGGTGTTTTGTCACTTGAATCACAAGGCATTTTGTGATGAACAAAAATCCAATTTCAAACCTATGCTGCACAATCTTGTTTTGCAGGCCTCTAAACCTCAAGATCTCTCCATAATCATAATATTACACTTGCTTTTGAGCTATTATCCAAGTGTTCCAAGCATTATCCAAGCCAATTTGCCATTTTTGGAAGAAAGCTACCTTTCCATTCTTGAAAAGTTACTTTAATCACAAAGTCAACTTGTCTTGAGCTTCTAACTTGTTCTTTCTACACACATAACTCCTATAAACCAAAAGCAACGTGTCTAAGACCTAAGAAAGCTCAAAATATTCTTGTACAATACTTGAGATTTGTCATTTCACTTTTCTTCAAAAGCAAGTTATAGAGCCATAACCCTATAACTCAGAAACCTAGAGTGATTTTATGCTCTAATCTTTTCCATACATATTAACAAGTTTATTGCAAGCTAAGGCATGATTTGAAGCATCCAAAATTTGTCAGAAACACCTTTGCTGCACAAGATTGCTCAACTTGACAGTTTTGAGCCAAAACTCTTTGTCTCCATTTCCACTCGTGCATTTTGATTCTTAATCATTCAAACATCTTACATACATCATACACAAGTGATCCAGACCCCTATTTCAGAACTGTAACCCCTACATCACTATCCACCATTTTCAAATATCAAGCTTGCAGGTTGACTTGAGTAGGGAGATTCAGGGACTTTCAAAGCAAAGTAATAGTTGGAATACACTCAAGGAGGTCGGGGAAAGCTAAACAGATCATCAGGCCATCTCCAAAGTTGCTCAAACTCCATTCACGACTCCAGCTGCAAGAGGTAAGTTTTCAAACTTCCATCTCTTCATACAGGCATCATTTGTTTCTGATTTGTGAAGATAAAATGTAGATATCATTGCTCTAAAACTGACCTTGTTCATAGTTTTCATTTATATTGATTATATGTAGAGAATTTCATATTTGAACTTTCTGAAAAAATTAGGTTTGAATTTAGGGCCAGCAAAATTAATCTTCATCTTTGACTTTTATCTTACATAATTTATATGGTTAGATTTGTGAGGAAAAATAGCACAACTTTCATGTTTGCATTTTCCATTTTTGTTGAGAAATGATTGAGATACAGGTGGTCCGACTGGCTGAAGGTTGAAGACGAAGTACAGGTCATGGAGACGTTTTACCTTATGTATTTATTGTTTCATTTGTATTAACGGATGTACAGCCACCCCAATGGCAAAGGTAGCGCGCGTGTGTATGGAAGGTCATGGGTTCAATACCCAACGCTACCTTTTGCCATTATTTTTTAGCATTTTTCTCATTTTTGTTCAACCAGACGCCTGGGCTTCCAATAAGTGGGCCTTGTGTTTTTTTTGCTTACTCCTAATCCCTGCTTTACTTCAGCACCACCCTGACCCATTATTTCTTTATTTCATTTTTTATATATTTTATTTTTACTTTCATATTTACTTTTATCATTTTTTATTATTAACATTACTTTTATCATTATTAACAAAAAATCCAATTTTTTTTTTTTTTTTGCATTCATATTTATTTTATTTTCTTATAAAACGAAAAGGCCAAAAACATTTTCTTTTAACAAATTAATTTCTTTTTTTAAATAATTAATATTTAGGTTTAGGTTTAAATATTATATTATCTTCTTGCAAATAAAATTAATTTAGAACTTAAGTTTTTTTTAATTAATCAATTTCCAAATTATTCTATTAATTTAAAACATGTTCATAAAAAACCCTAAAAATACTTTGTTAATTTAATTTCTTAATTAAGTTAATTAGTTTTAATTAGTTGTTTTTCTTAATTAGATTTAGGTTAAAACCTTTTTACGAAAACCAAATAAAAATCATTTCTTTTCCATTTGCATTTGTGCATTTTTATTCAATTCTTGTACATTTATTCAATATGGTTGTAATAGTTAACTAGATTTAATTTTCTTGCAATCCCCATTTACAAATTGTACACCCCCTCCCCATAAATCATATAATAGCTTAGTATTTTTATTTTCCGCAATTTAAATGCTTTATATTCACATGCTAGTAATTAGGGTTTGTATGGAAAGAATAAAATCAATCAAATAGAAAACCCTAACTCAAGACAAAAACAAGCATGAAAACAATACACTTGCACACAAGCACCCCTAGGGTAAACTCCATTTGGTTGCCTTATACAAAATGGCCATATTACGCATGTAAGGTATCTTAGCAAAAACACACGAATACAAGATCATAGTCCCTCGATGACGCTATCAAAGTTGCCTTACAAATGATCTTAGTCCCTCAAAAAGAATGCTAAGATACCTTGCAACATTGCTAATCATGGCTATACGATAACCCACGCCCGTCCCATTTACATCCAAAGATAGGGTTGGTTACCAAATCAATGGTACGACAACAATGTCAAAGGAAAAGAAAATGAACAAGAAAGACATTTGAGTAGGTAGATTTCTCCTAATTACTTGCTCCATTATAAAACAAACATCCTTGCTATTTTGAAAACAATCACATACACTTTCAAACATCTTACAAAATTGAAAACATTTTCAAAAGATCAACATCTTTGTATACATTCTTATGAACTAGAATCATTACAAAGATTGCCTAAACAAAGGCCTCTTTACAAAATACTTTCAAAAAACCACACCAAGCATAATTTCAAACAAAAGCAAGTGATCTAACAAGTAAATAAGAGCCCATGGAAAACCATGGATGAAAAGGGTGCTAATACCTTCCCTTTTCATAATCTACCCCCCGAACTCAAGAAATAATCTCAAAGGTCTTTCTGTGCTTTTTCACCTTTCCTTTTGGATAAAAGAAAATTCGGTGGCGACTCTTGCTAACCGCAACATTTACAATCAAATGTAAAACCCTCAAGTCAGTTCTCCCACCGTATCACAATATTCCCGAGAGTTGGCTAGATAGGGTTACGCTGATATAACATACCCCCAAGAGTTTTGAAGAGAATAGGCAAAGTTGATGATGTATCGCTTACCAGGATTTAAATAAAGATGAGGACGATGATTTTGAGCTTGAGAGAGAAATATTGTATGTCTTGGTTTTGCTTTAGCTTATTCATCCATTTGGAGGATGAATACAATGATAATTGACTATACATGGCTGCTTGAAGACTGAGACCATGGGTTATGTTCGCGAATCACTGCATGACGTATGAGGCGATTGGCTAGATTTTTTTGTTTTTCGAGCATCGCTGCGTGAAGTCTGAGACAATGATCAGTGTCGCGAAATAAAGGAATACGTTATTGTATGATGTTTTTAGGCAATGAGCTTATGTTCGCAAATCGCTGCGTGAAGTCTGAGGCGATAAGCTAGATTTTGGTTTTCTTTCGAGCATCGCTGCATGAAGTCTGAGGCGATGGTCTGTGTTATGGGATAAAGAAACACATTGTTGCATGAAGACTGAGGAAATGGGTTAGAGTTTTGTTTTCTTTCGAGCATCATAGCATGAAATCTGAGGCAATGATTTTGGTTCGCAAATCGCTGCGTGAAGTCTAGTGTGATAAGCTAAACTTGGTTTCGAACATTGTTGCATGAAGTCTGAGGCAATGATCTGTGTCGCAGAATAGGAAACACATTGCTGCATGAAGTCTGAGGCAATGGGTTAGGTTCACAAATCATTGTGTAAGTATGATGTGATAAGCTAAATTTGGTTTGGAACATCGTTGCCTGAAGTCTGAGGCAATGATCTGTGTCACAAAATAAGAAACACATTGTTACATGAAGTCTGAGGCAATGGGTTAGGTTCGCAAATCACTGCGTGAAGTCTGGTGTGATAAGATAAATTTGGTTTCGGACATCTCTACATGAAGTCTGAGACGATGGTCTGAGTTTGGGTAATACCTTGCAACTTAGAGGAAACGTAACAGGTTTTGAATATACATTGCGGCTTAGAGGCAATGTAACAGGTTTTGACAATGCGTTGCGGCTTAGAGGCAACGTTCTGAGTTTTGCAAATACATTGCGGCTTAGAGGCACCATAGTGAGTTTTGCAAATGCATTGCGGCTTAGAGGCAATGTAATGGGTCTTGAGAATATGTTGCGGCTTAAAGGCAACATACTGAGTTTTAAGAATATGTTGCGGCTTAGAGGCAACATACTGCGTTTTGAGAATACAATGCAGCTTAGAGGCAATTTAATGGGACTTGTAAGGAACTCATCACTGCCGGAAGATCTAGGTGATGGTCTGAATGTGTCACGGCATGAAGACTGAGGTGACGGGTTGAATCGTAGGAGAAGTATTGCGTTGGTTGACCGTTAGATAGTTGAATCGAGGGTGAAATTATTTGTCTATTTTCTATGTGATACATGTGTATGCATGCGTATTGAATGTTGTATGTATGCGAAATGTATGATGTTTGACATTGACATGGAACCCTGACCATATGCGTATTGTATGCAAGAATGCATAGTGTATGTATGCTCGAGATATGTAAAATGTGTATATGTATGAAATGTGTGTAAGATGCGCGTATGCCTTGAAATGTCATGAAAAATATTTATGGCATTCTCCTTTAAACCATTGATTTAGAGTTACCAATTCCTTGCATTGTACGTTGTGTCGTCATAGCATTGTTGAACTTGAACACGGTGGGCAATGTTAGCAAAAGTTGAGCGTTGACTTTGTATTGCGGGTGTAGACGTAGACGTAGACGCAGGTAATGGCATATGCGTAGATTTATATGTAGGTGTAGACGTATGTATTGGCATATGTGTGGTCTTTGTAAGTGCGGGCGTAAGCGTAGAAGTATGTAGATTTGTATGTTGTAGGCGTAGGCGTAAGCGTAGACGTACGTAAATTTGTATGTCGTAGGAATAGGCGTATGCATGGACGTATGTTAATTCGTGTGTCGTATGCGCAGGCGTAAGCATAGACGTATGTAGAATTGGAAGGAGTATACATGCGTGTTGACGCATGTGAGGACGTAGACTTCGTGTTACAAGTGTAGGCATTAGCGTTGATGGGGACTTAGACTTTGTGTATGGACGCGTAGACGTAGGAGTAGATATGCATAGATTTTTGTGTTGTAAGCGCAGGCGTATACATGGACATGTGTATAGAATTTGTATTGTAGACGCGGAAGTTGACATGTGCAGACGTAGACATGGATTTTCTTTTGATGTTTTTCTAACCCAAAATTCTTTTTCGATGTTTTGACAAATGCTTTTATTTTGTTAATCCCCCAAAATGATTTCAAGAAAATATTCACAAGTAATGATCGTAGTATTTTGTAAACAAGTCTGAGAAAAGAAAAAAAACACAATTTGAAAGATGCAAAGAGAGTAGTGTTATATTAATCTGCCTCTAAGTAGGCGAGAATACAAGATGCAATTCCTTGGAAGAGGTAATTATATAAAGTTTTAAAACTATAAATGGCAATAAAAATGATAATTTCAACTATTGTTCCCCAATATCCTTTTAATAATCGTATCTCCTTTTCTTCTGAGTTGTATGATTCAGATCCATCTCTCCCTTCGTGGCTCGTAGTCGCAGTTCTTAGATCACGGTCTTTTTGTTCTTTATTTCTTTTGGAGTGATCCCTAATTTTTTTCCTTGATTGCCCTTGCGGGTTTTCAATCCACCAGGATAATTTTTTGTTATATGCCCCTAATTTTTTCATGGATCGCCCTTTAGGGTTTTCGATCCACCGGGACGCTTCTTTTTTCCTAAGTCGCCCTTTTAGGGTTCGAGCTTAGCGAGCTTCTTATACATAGTAATTTTTACTGCGTTTGAATTTGCCGGATGTGGTAGTTCTTCCCCATCCCTTGTTGTGAGGATAAGATTACCACCGGAGGATGCTATTTTGACTATGTACAGACCTTCGTAATCGGGGGTTCGTTTACCACGTGAGTCGAGGCGAGGTAGCAGAATCTTCTGGACCACTAGACCATGTTGTGGTCCACCTCGTGCAGTATACTGTTACTCAGAAAGAATTTCAAGACTAATTTTCGTAGAGTGTGCTTGTCGATGCTAGAGGCATTTTCTGGATTTTCTATTTTTCCAGGTACTTCTTGATGTCGTAAACACAAGGCTCATTATATTGTCATTTTTCAAGGAAATGTGCGGACTCTTCGAAGTGTCTGTTTGTGATGTGTGGTTCATGGTTTAACAAATTTACTTTTAATATAGACGATATAGTTGCCAAGGCATCTGTCATTTGATTTCCTTTTCGTGGGACATGACTGAAAATGATCTTTGCGAATTCCGCAGTCAGTTTTCAAAACATGATATGGAACCAATTTTTGATGATTAGTATCACGTTCACCATTGAATTGGCATATGGCTTGTGAGCATTCTTTGGAGAAGTCAAAATTCCCCCATATCATACCCCAGTGTATTTGAAGCCCCGTCGAACGTGCATGTCCAACGTGCCCCTGGCTCGGGTCCCTTGTCAAGTCCTGGTATTTCGTAGTGGCTTATTTTTACAGCAATGTATGTATTTAGCCTTGGCCTGTTTCCATAGATTTGTGCAATAACTTGATTAACTTCTTTGTGGCTCCGCTCTAACATTACCCCCTAGCTTGGTTTCTTCCGGGTCTTCCCATGTGCTCAGATTGATGGCCTTAACAGCCTTTTGATATGGTTGCGTATTGTGATTGGTGGATTTAGAACTGACTGTTTAAAGCTGGTTCGTGAAATGTCGCGGTAAGCAAGAGTCGCCATCGTCTTTTATTTTCTCCAACATGGACAGGACAAAAGCACAACAAAATTCCTTATGAGAACGTTTCTCGGTTAGGGAGGTATATTTATAGAAATGGAAGGTGTTAGAACCCTTTCTATCCGTGGTTATCCACGGGCTCTTAGATACTTTCTCTTATGTTTTCAAAATGTTTGCTTTTCAAAATGTGAGTGGGTTTGAAAAAGTTTCTTTGAAAGATTTCTGAATAACTCTTGTATCTGTCCTCAAGAGTGTTTGAAAAATTGTTTTGAAAGCTTTTTTGAAAGTGTCGGTGTGAAAAGATTTTTGTTTGTTTTTGAAGAGAGCAAGTATCCATGAGTCATCTACCTACCCTAAGGAATTAGGTTGTGTAAAAGTCCTTAAGGTAGTGCCATCCCACCATTGAGAGGTAGGTAGCACCACCGTTGGAGGTGTTCGGGTCAATTCGATTGTAGGGATAGTGTGGTCACCGAAGCAACAGTAGGACACCCTAGAAGCTACCCTTATGTCCTTGATCCTTTTTTAATCCGAGGCAACCATTTCGAGGCAACTGTTTCGAGGCAACTGGATCATGGACATAAGGACCGCTAAAACGTCCTATACTTGACGACCACGTTTCGAAGGCAACGAGTGAGGCGTACCCTAGAAGTGGTGTGTGTATTTGTGTGTTGTTTTCATGTTATGTTTTATCTTTGATCAGGGCATTGTGAGCTATGCGTTGTTTTTAGTTAACATACATTCTTTCATGCAATTTAGAATTTAGGAGTGCGGAAAATTAAAAGACGGAAACATAAAAGCTACGCTATTACAAGGCGCGGGTCTATACATCGCCAAAGTACAAAGACCCGTTTTTGATAAAAGATGCGGAAAGTAAAAAGACCTAATTACTATTACATCCGGAAAGCAGTTACATAATAATTGATAAGAAAAATAACGCGCGAAAAGAATAAATTGGAACGTCCGAGGGTTTTGACCCTTTGCTTGAAATTAAATTAAATTAGGACCTAATTATTATTTAATTAAATAAAAGAAAATGTTTTTTATGTTTTTTGTATCTAATGAAAATAAGAAAAAAGGATTAAAAGGAAACCCTAGATCTAAGTTTATTTTAATTATTAAAGAAAATATTAATGTTAACCTAATTTAATAATTAATTAATTTACACGTTTATTTACAAAAATAGCAATTAATAATAATAAATAATGAGGAAGATAATTAATTAAGAAAAAGATGAAAATGTCAAAACCTAATTCTATATATTTTTTATTTATTAAGAAAAAGTGTCAAAATTAAAACCTAATTTAAACTAGATTAATTGTTAGTTATTTATTTACAAAAATAAATTAATGGTAAATTTAATAAATAATTAAAAACAAAACATTTTTTAGTTTCTGATTTTTTATTGGGAAAAAACTATTTTATGAGGAATTAATAATAATTATAAACAATTAAAAGAATTAAAAGAAAGAAAAGAAAATTAAATTGAAAACCAAGGGGGGTATCAGGCCCAGAATGGAAGTGTTTGGAGGTAATTCAGGCCCATGAACACAAGGCTTGTTTGACTTCCCAGGATGGTGTGCACATTGGTTGACTGAGTGTACCATAGACTTCAATCTGTGGCCATTGGATGAGTGATCAAGGCCACTTGGCAGGCTAACGTATGAGGATGCATGATGGAGCCTTGAACGCTTATTGCACGTGAATATGTTAAAACAAAAATCATGGATTATGTGGGGGGACCTGGGAATCGAACCCAGGTCCCAGTGGTTGCAAGGCACGTCCTCCACCAACTGAGCTGTGAAACGCGTTTGTTAACATAATAATAAAGAAACATAATATATGTAACGTGCCAAATATGCTGGGATAATGAAAAAGCGCGCTAAAGTTTGAATGTCCCAGTCATGTAATGCCACGCATGCTTCTTCTTCGTTCTTCCTGCAAAATACAAAACAAGTAGCGGGGGTTTTAAACCCCCACAAAGCAAAAGTCCAGAAAATAGTGAATAGCCTTGTGGATCACATAAATTGAGCGCGAGGGTATCATTTGATTCGTCTTGAGCTTCTGAATTCAGCTGTATAGGTCTCAAGGTTTAATTTTTTCTCTACAAGAAAGCCCTATTTTGAAGCTTTAGAAACCCTAGGTTACATCCATGGTGAATTTCGATACAAGCAGCTTTAGCACAATTAAACGTTACCAAAAGTTTCAGGGAGATGTTAGTAGCATAAATCAATAATCAAAACACATGAATGATGCATAGAAAGTAGAATTCGATTATGGAATTATTTGTGAAAAACGTGATTCGGTTCTACCGTTTCCTTGGGTATAGAAGCTTGTTCTTGATTGCAATAAACTCTTGGAAGGTCCAGCAATGTGTTAGAATCCTTTTTAGGCTTTGAAACGTGCTGCAAGTATGAAGTCAGTTTCACCACTTTCTTGATTTTTTTGCAAATTGACTATGGAGTATGAGCAGCTTTTTCGTGTCTGTATGAGTAGGGTTAGGTTATGCATAAGTATGTGATCAGAATTAGGTCAAAAACAAGCCCATGAATCCATGAATTTATGACTTGAATATTTGATTTTCAATCATGAAATTTCAATCTTTTTTTCAATGAAACCTTGCCAATTATGGAAGATCTTGTCCCCTTGGATGAGAAACGACTTTGCCAACTTTCCCTAGTTTGATTTGCTGCACAAAAGATCTACAAAATCATATCTTTGAATTTTCTTATAATAAAAACTAATTAAATGAATTAATATAAATATAAATCCAATTAATTAATTAAAAATAAGAAAATAAATTATTCTCAATGGGTCGTGCATAGGCTTTGGGTAATGATTCAAGGAAGAATTTGAGGCCCATTAGCAAATTTGAAGCTTTTTAGGCAAAGTTGACTTTTGAAAGTTCCCAAAAATTGCCCAACTTCACCAATGCATATCTTGCTCCATTTTGAAGCTATGATCATGTTCTTGGACATTTTGGAAAGGTATTGAAGTCCTCTAACCAATGCCTTTGGTACCATGTCATTTTTATTTACCAATCTCAAGTTATGGTCTTTGACTTAAAGTGCCTTTTTGGTGACTTTTGAAAATGACCTATAATGTTGAAATTGATAACTTTTTGTGAGAGCATTTCTTGGACTTGGAGTGTGAAGATGAGTTGTAGGAAATGTCATCCCCTTCAAAATGAGCTTTGGATGGGATTTTTCTGATAAACCATGAAAAAGTTATGCCTTGGTCAATTTGTAGTTGACTTTTCAGCTGTCCAAAAATAGCAACTTTTGCATCTTGAGACTTTTTGAGCCATGCTTGTGGAATCATGATCAAGAATTGATCAAATGATGATTGTGGCTTCAAAATGAGATGTTGACCAAAATTTTTGACTTTTGACTGTCAAATGACCATTTTGCCCCTGTAGTCGACTGTGAAGCATTTAGGGTTTTTGACTGCGCAACTTGATGCTGTGAGTCTTGAAACATGACATATGAATGCTTGACAATGTATATAGGCATATGGGACTTGATTGGACCCTTGAAAACACCAATTTCTTTGCCAGAACCAAAACCCTAATTTTGACTGTGTTAGGAGGCAATTGGACTGTGCAACCCTTGAGGGATTTTGGACCATGCTCTTTCCAAATCTTGAAGAATATGGGAGGGAAAATTTTGGGGTACAACAGTTTCCCCTGTTCAATATTCTTAGACCTGAGGATGTAGATTGGCTGGCGTGCCTTTCGTAATCCGAAGGTGGAAGATGATTGAACACTAAAGTGCCCAGAAATTTGCACTCACATAGTAGAGTGTCAGCAATGTGATGGCGGGAATGGGCTTACAGATGCCATTTGGAGATATGGTGGATATGGGGATGGGCTTATAGATGCCATCTGGAGCTATGACGGAACCTTGTCGGGAATGGGCTTATAGATTCCACTTGGAGACTGTCGGTATGTGGATGGAGATGGGCTTATAGATGCCATCTAGGTGTCGATCGCATAACAGATTCCTTAGCGAGAACTTGCGTACCTGAGAAAGAAAATAATCACCTGGCCTGTTATAGGAGTTGATCTTCAAACTCTTTATGTAGATGTGCCCTGGCTGGATACAAGAATCGAATCTTCAAATTCTTCAGACGTGCCCTGGCAGGATACAGGAATCGAGTCCGGAATTAGTCGTCAACAGATACACCCTGGCAGGATACAGGAATCGGATCTTCAAACTCTTCAGACGTGCCCTGGCAGGATATAGGAATCGAGTCTGGAATTAGTCGTCAACAGATACACCCTGGCAAGATACAGGAATTAGATCTTAAAACTCTTCAGACGTGCCCTGGCAGGATACAGGAATCGAGTCTGGAATTAGTCGTCAACAGATACACCCTGGCAAGATACAGGAATCAGATCTTCAAACTCTTCAGACGTGCCCTGGAAGGATACAGGAGTCGAGTCTGGAATTAGTCGTCAACAGATACACCCTGGCAAGATACATGAATCGGATCTTCAAACTCTTCAGACGTGCCCTGGCAGGATACAGGAATCGAGTCTGGAATTAGTCGTCAACAGATACACCCTGCCAAGATATAGGAATCGGATCTTCAAACTCTTCAGACGTGCCCTGACAGGATACAGGAATCGAGTCTGGAATTAGTCGTCAACAGATACACCCTGGCAATATACAGGAATCGGATCTTCAAACTCTTTAGACGTGCCCTGGCAGGATACAGGAATCGAGTCTGGAATTAGTCATCAACAGATACACCCTGGCAAGATACAGGAATCAGATCTTCAAACTCTTTAGACGTGCCCTGGCAGGATACATGAATCGAGTATGGAAATAATCGCTCACAGATGTGCCCTGGCTAGCTACAGGTATCGAATCTGGAATTGCGATAGTTGATAGTAATCATCTTTGTACTGACCTTTGTCCTGAAAAGACAAAACGTTAGTTGTATGTGATGTCATGATGTATGACATGCATGATGTTCTTGAAATAAATGGGATTGTAAGTTCATGATGCGTATGTGCATGCTATAATGTATGAAGATGTGATGTTCGTGAATGTATTTTTGTCTAGGAAAGTAAATCCTTGACGGGTGCCGGGAGGTTAAATCATGTGCTGATGTTGAAGAATAGAGCTTTTTTGTTTCCGCTAGGGGTGATGGTTGCAAGAATACCGGTAGGAGAAGATGACTCCGTTGGGGAATAAACTTGGCGAATAGATTACTCTGCGGGGAGTGAACTCTATGGGGAAAGAAAGGTACTTTGCCGAGGTTGATGATAACTCCGTTGGGGATACCATTGATAAGTTCTGTTGGAAGTTTTGATGAACTCCGCTGGGGACAGGAAGACTTCGCCGGGGACGATCTTTCCGTGGCAATTGGCTGAGGATAACTCAGTTATATCCTGGTGGGGAAATAACCTTTGAATAAAGCCGGGGGAGCGTTCGTACTCTTCAGGTGGTAAGCTTCCAGAAGCTACTGGGGATAAGCTTCATGAATCTAATGGGGAGATTGATTGAGTTCTCCTGGGGAAACTTTTTTTCAGATTAGACTGGGGAAGTGGCTCCACTTGTAGTGTCTGTATTCCGCTGGGGAACAATCTTATATTAAGACTGTCGGGGATGCTTGTTAGGAATGTTTGTATACCGCTGGGGAATGTTGAGATCTTCTGGGGATAATCCAACTTCCTTAAAGATGACAGTGGTCTAACTCTGCTTGGGGGAGAGCGTTACTGACTTGCTGGAGATATTGTGCCTTGGTAGGGCTGATGGGAGACCAACTGCCTGGGGAGAATTGTTGCATCTTGTCTTACTCGGCGGGGAGTGAAGGTATCTGGGTTACATTCTTCAGCCGAACTTACCTTGGTACCTTGGTGGACAGAGCAATTAGATTGCTTAGACAATTCTTATTGCCCCAGTTTCTGCGGGAGAAGGTACCTGTAGAGGTGCTGATAATTGCCGATTGACAAATCTTCTTCTGGTAGGCAAGTGACGAGATAACGGGACATAGTCGTACGCTGTGATCCCTAACTTTTGCCTGGACCGCCATTTTGGGCTTTCAGTCCACCGGGATACCCATTTTTGCCCAAGCCGCCTTTTCAGGTTTTCGACTTGCCGGGTGTACATATTTTTTTTCCATTTCATCCCTTATTTTTGCCCGAACCCTTTTGGTTCGCCGGGAAGCCCTTATTTTTGCCTAGGCCGGTCGACCTAGCGGGTCTTTTATTATGCGTAGTATTTTTTTCCGACTATGTCCATGCTATCAGAGTGCAGGGAGTTGTCACTGTTATTAGTGTTGTGTTACCATAACACCAGAAGATCTTCGTTGATCATGAAGATTCGTCGCTGGAATTCATGTCCAATGCCCCAAGTGACTCAGGTGGAGATTTGCCCCTGGTTATTTGGCCCTTGAGAGATTCTCTGAATATTGACTTAACTGCCCCAGATGATGGACAATGATCATGCCATGCCCCTTTGGTTGGAAGTGCTTTTGTTCACTAGATATTCTTCGTGCGAATTTCTTTGTTGTTCGAACAAAAAGTCATATGCAAACAAAGTTATGTTAAAAATGCAAAGCTTATGTTTGTCTTGAAGTTTTTGAAAATGCATTTTTTTTTAATAAAAACAAGTGAATTTTTTGTAAACTGTGATGTCAACTCGTTATTTTACCGCAAGCCTTAAGGAGTCAGGATACCTTTCGTAACAATATGCTTTCGAACTAACCCATGCTTCAGCTAGGACTTTTAAGGGTTGTAGCGTGGCCTGGTTCACGGTTTAAGAAACAAAGGATAAAGGCTCAAATTTTATTTGTACCCACCCGCTCTTCGTGATGTTCTTCAAACCTAAACTCAGCTGATTGTGCGTTGGACCTTGTTTGAGTCTTTGTCCTGATATTATGGTGATGGTTCGGATATTGACAGTTCATTTTGAACAGGCAGTCATTTCTTTTTTGTTGAGGGTTTGTAGGACCTCTTTCTTTTGATTGCGTTATCCCTGTTTTTTGCCTGAACTGTTTCTTTTGTGATTACAGTCAGCGGGATGCCCCAGTTTTCGTAAGCCTCCTTCATAGGTTTTGACTTTATTGAGATTTTATTTCTGAGAGATAATGACAGTCTGTCTTTATGATTATTCGGAACCATCACTGTCTTTTTGTCTCGGAAGGACTTCTTTGATGTCATTCATTGTGCACCTGGATCAACTGAGAGTACTACCCTACCCCAGGTTATGATTAAGGGTTTTAATTTTCGAAAAGAAAAACTCCTACTTCTTTGGCTCGAAGGGGTTGACGAGGGATTATCTTCCTTATAACTCCACTGTTTAGGATTTGAAACAATGCCTGTACCTCATCAGCGGGGTCTGTTCAAAAGTATACTGTAAATGTAGTGGTATCGTTTTCGTCATCCTCCCTCAAGAGGCTTAGAATTATTAATTGAGAGTCGACATCAAAAAATGAAAGCAGTTTGAATATAGCGAATGCGAATATATTGATTCAAAACAGACATATGCGATGCATTAATGAAATAACAACGTTTGACATGATAATTGTTTGAACAATCAAAAGAAAATTACAACTTGAAAATTCTAATGGACAAAAAGTCTTCTCATCTCAGGACTTATTACTTCAAATGGTGAATCCTATAGGGATCGTAGAAGCACTCATCCTGACCCACTTGGGTGAAATCCACTGCTCCTTCATTAATCAGGTCCTGGACCTTGTTCTTCAGAGCCCAGCAGTCGGCAGTGTCATGTCCAGGACTATCGGAATGGTATGCACATCTTTTGTTGGAATGATAGTTAGGAGCAGAGATGTTGGGATTCCGGGGGGAGCTCTTAGTGTAATCAGATTCAACCTCAACAGGTGTTGTAAAGCTTGAAACAATGGCACGTTGAGCCAGGTGAATTGCCTCTTGGACCTGCTTGGCTTACTCTGATCAACATGTTGCTCTGGGCGGGGTTGTGGTTGGACCTGCGAAGTGGTAGCAATTTGGAGAGGTCTATTCTTCACCATACTAGACTCTTGTCCTTTTGGAAGCTGATCAATGACCTGGTCCCTGACTTGGGCTGGTTGATTCATGTCTCGATGAAGCTGACTGATCATGGTCCTCAACTCTTCTTGCTCCCGAGCTAAGCCTTGGATGAGAGCCATTTTCCCCATCATCTGTGTTCTCATTGTATCTACCTCAGCTTGTAGACGTTTCAGCCGTTCGTCCTTGTCGTCTTCGGGACTTTTCTTGGCCAAATTTCCCATGAGGAGTGTCCTCAACTCTTCTAGCCCCTTGGATAGGCTTAAAAAGATCTCCCTGAACTGAGTCTCTTGAGCGTGAAGACCCTGGTTATCTTGTTGGGAAGCCATTGCTGAAATAAACAGCAAAAAAGGGTAAGCGACCTGCAATAAGGGTACCTGTTATGCAATGATATGTATGATATGCATGCAATGTTTTCAAGGACCTCGCGGGATAAACAGGAAACTTTGTTAGAATCTGCATTTTGTAGCTTGATGGAAGGAACTGCATATTGTTGAGAGTCCTTCTTCAAGGGTCAAAGGCTCACCATATCCAGTGGGTCATAGCCCCTGCCTCAAGTCATTAACCTTGGCTAGAGGAAAATAAATCTCCTTTGCCCCTTGCTAAACATCTGATTCATCATGACCTGCATCACAAACCCTTGAGATCCTTGAAATAGATTAGTCCTTATGTAGGATGTATGCAATGGTATGATGTTATGCTATGCATGGAGTGATGTAAGTAAACCCTGTTATGAGCCCAGATTAAGGACTGTAAACAAACCCTGCAAGGAACTCATGTTGTCAGATAACAAGTACGTGCAAGTAGTTCAAGTTTGAAGGCACACAAGTCACACATAAGAGCCCTTAGATTTCAGGACAGCATGAAGTTTAGGTACTACCCTCTTTCAGTTTAAGTGGGTTAAGACCTGTCCTAGAAAATAGTAACCGGGTTCTAGAGGATCTCAATATCACTGACTACCCTCAATCGGTCATAACTCCAGCGTCGCAATCTTTTCTTGAGGCCAGAACCATCGCGAGAGTTTATCCTCAATGAGTGTAGCATACTGCTACTGTTCTATGGCCAAGTTGGGTCAATTTAGGGTTCTAAGGTCGGTTGGTGCTTAATGACTCCTCAGAAGACCCATATTCTCCTCGTTGCAACACAAGGGATATCGGTACATACCAAGGTGTCACACCAACGTAGCCACTGCTTCACCCGTGTCGGTCTACGCCGGACAGGTCCCTCACAGCTTATGCTACCTAAAGGGTATTCCCCAGATCCAGGTTAGGATCTATGAAACTCCGATGCAAGCCCACAAATATAAAAGCAATCAAGGAACACAATTGAAAACATAAGAGTGGTCTAATCCTAAGGTACACCTCACTTATTAATCGTCCCCAGCAGAGTCGCCAGTTCTGTGATCGGTGGATTTAGAACTGACTGTTTAAAGCTGGTTCGCGAAATATTGCGGTAAGCAAGAGTCGCCACCGTCTTTTATTTTCTCCAACATGGACAGGACAAAAGCACAGCAAATTTCCTTATGAGAACGTTTCTCGGTTCGGGAGGTAGATTTATAGAAAGGGAAGGTGTTAACACCCTTTCTATCCGTGGTTA
The DNA here is from genome assembly GCA_948472305.1 of Vicia faba. Taxonomy (NCBI): domain Eukaryota; kingdom Viridiplantae; phylum Streptophyta; class Magnoliopsida; order Fabales; family Fabaceae; genus Vicia; species Vicia faba. The sequence continues at coordinate 1,300,442,013 of OX451738.1, forward strand.
TCCACGGGCTCTTAGATACTTGCTCTTATGTTTTCAAAATGTTTGCTTTTCAAAATGTGAGTGGGTTTGAAAAAGTTTCTTTGAAAGATTTCTGAATAACTCTTGTATCTGTCCTCAAGAGTGTTTGAAAAATTGTTTTGAAAGCTTTTTTGAAAGTGTCGGTGTGAAAAGATTTTTGTTTGTTTTTGAAGAGAGCAAGTATCCATGAGTCATCTACCTACCCTAAGGAATTAGGCTGTCTAAAAGTCCTTAAGGTAGTGCCATCCCACCATTGAGAGGTAGGTAGCACCACCGTTGGAGGTGTTCGGGTCAATTCGATTGTAGGGACAGTGTGGTCACCGAAGCAACAGTAGGACACCCTAGAAGCTACCCTTATGTCCTTGATCCTTTTTTAATCCGAGGCAACCGTTTCGAGGCAACTGTTTCGAGGCAACTGGATCATGGACATAAGGACCGCTAAAACGTCCTATACTTGACGACCACATTTCGAAGGCAACGAGTGAGGCGTACCCTAGAAGTGGTGTGTGTATTTGTGTGTTGTTTTCATGTTATGTTTTATCTTTGATCAGGGCATTGTGAGCTACGCGTTGTTTTTAGTTAACATACATTCTTTCATGCAATTTAGAATTTAGGAGTGCGGAAAATTAAAAGACGGAAACATAAAAGCTACGCTATTACAAGGCGCGGGTCTATACATCGCCAAAGTACAAAGACCCGTTTTTGATAAAAGATGCGGAAAGTAAAAATACCTAATTACTATTACATCCGGAAAGCAGTTACATAATAATTGATAAGAAAAATAACGCGCGAAAAGAATAAATTGGAACGTCCGAGGGTTTTGACCCTTTGCTTGAAATTAAATTAAATTAGGACCTAATTATTATTTAATTAAATAAAAGAAAATGTTTTTTATGTTTTTTGTATTTAATGAAAATAAGAAAAAAGGATTAAAAGGAAACCTTACATCTAAGTTTATTTTAATTATTAAAGAAAATATTAATGTTAAAACATAATTTTATATAATAATAAATAATGAGGAAGATAATTAATTAAGAAAAAGATGAAAATGTCAAAACCTAATTCTATATATTTTTTATTTATTAAGAAAAAGTGTCAAAATTAAAACCTAATTTAAACTAGATTAATTGTTAGTTATTTATTTACAAAAATAAATTAATGGTAAATTTAATAAATAATTAAAAACAAAACATTTTTTAGTTTCTAATTTTTTATTGGGAAAAAACTATTTTATGAGGAATTAATAATAATTATAAACAACTAAAAGAATTAAAAGAATTAAAAGAAAGAAAAGAAAATTAAATTGCAAACCAAGGGGGGTATCAGGCCCAGAATGGAGGTGTTTGGAGGTAATTCAGGCCCATGAACACAAGGCTCGTTTGACTTCCCAGGATGGTGTGCACATTGGTTGACTGAGTGTACCATAGGCTTCAATCTGTGGCCATTGGATGAGTGATCAACGCCACTTGGCAGGCTAACGTATGAGGATGCATGATGGAGCCTTGAACGCTTGCTGCACGTGAATATGTTAAAACAAAAATCATGGATTATGTTGGGGGACCTGGGAATCGAACCCAGGTCCCAGTGGTTGCAAGGCACGTCCTCCACCAACTGAGCTGTGTAACGCGTTTGTTAACATAATAATAAAGAAATATAATATATGTAACGTGCCAAATATGCTGGGATAATGAAAAAGCGCGCTAAAGTTTGAATGTCCCAGTCATGTAATGCCACGCATGCTTCTTCTTCGTTCTTCCTGCAAAATACAAAACAAGTAGCGGGGGTTTTAAACCCCCACAAAGCAAAAGTCCAGAAAATAGCGAATAGCCCTGTGGATCACATGAATTGAGCGCGAGGATATCATTTGATTCTTCTTGAGCTTCTGAATTCAGCTGTATAGGTCTCAAGGTTTAATTTTTTCTCTACAAGAAATCCCTATTTTGAAGCTTCAGAAACCCTAGGTTACATCCATGGTGAATTTCGATACAAGCAGCTTTAGCACAATTAAACGTTACCAAAAGTTTCAGGGAGATATTAGTAGCATAAATCAATAATCAAAACACATGAATGTTTCATAGAAAGTAGAATTCGATTATGGAAATATTTGTGAAAAACGTGATTCGGTTCTACCGTTTCCTTGGGTATAGAAGCTTGTTCTTGATTGCAATAAACTTCTGGAAGGTCACACAATGTGTTAGAATCCTTTTTAGGCTTTGAAACGTGCTGCAAGTATGAAGTCAGTTTCACCACTTTCTTGATTTTTTTGCAAATTGGCTATGGAGTATGACCAGCTTTTTCGTGTCTGTATGAGTAGGGTTAGGTTATGCATAAGTATGTGATCAGAATTAGGTCAAAAACAAGCCCATGAATCCATGAATTTATGACTTGAATATTTGATTTTCAATCATGAAATTTCAATCTTTTTTTCAATGAAACCTTGCCAATTATGGAAGATCTTGTCCCCTTGGATGAGAAACGACTTTGCCAACTTGCCCTAGTTTGATTTTCTGCACAAAAGATCTACAAAATCATATCTTTGAATTTTCTTATAATTAAAACTAATTAAATGAATTAATATAAATATAAATCCAATTAATTAATTAAAAATAAGAAAATAAATTATTTTGAGCTCAATGGGTCGTGCATAGGCTTTGGGTAATGATTCAAGGAAGAATTTGAGGCCCATTAGCAAATTTGAACCTTTTTAGGCAAAGTTGACTTTTGAAAGTTCCCAAAAATTTCCCAACTTCACCAATGCATATCTTGCTCAATTTTGAAGCTATGATCATGTTCTTGGACATTTTGGAAAGGTCTTGAAGTCCTCTAACCAATTCCTTTGGTACCATGTCATTTTTATTTACCAATCTCAAGTTATGGTCTTTGACTTAAAGTGCCTTTTTGTTGACTTTTGAAAATGACCTATAATGTTGAAATTGATAACTTTTTGTGAGACCATTTCTTGGACTTGGAGTGTGAAGATGAGTTGTAGGAAATGTCATCCCCTTCAAAATGAGCTTTGGATGGGATTTTTCTGATAAAACATGAAAAAGTTATGCCTTGGTCAATTTGTAGTTGACTTTTCAGCTGTCCAAAAATAGCAACTTTTGCATCTTGAGACTTTTTGAGCCATGCTTGTGGAATCATGATCAATAATTGATCAAATGATGATTGTGGCTTCAAAATGAGATGTTGACCAAAAATTTTGACTTTTGACTGTCAAATGACCATTTTTCCCCTGCAGTTGACTGTGAAGCATTTAGGGTTTTTGACTGTGCAACTTGATGATGTGAGTCTTGAAACTTGACATATGAATGCTTGACAATGTATATAGGCATATGGGACTTGATTGGACCCTTGAAAACCTCAATTTCTTTGCCAGAACCAAAACCCTAATTTTGATTGTGTTAGGAGGCAATTGGACTGTGCAACCCTTGAGGGATTTTGGACCATGCTCTTGCCAAATCTTGAAGAATATGGGAGGGAAAATTTTGGGATACAACACGTGTTATTAGCTTTTATTTTTATTTACCTCGCCATTTCCTCAGAGAGTTCAAGATCTTCATCATCTTCCTCTTTAGCTTGGTTGATAGGAGCATCAAAATTATATCAGATTGCAGCAGTAGCATTATCGCTGGATTTGGGCATGTATTTGCACACTTATCATGTTTTGGTGCAGATTTAGTATCAGAATATTTGAACATACATATGTAGAGAAAGTATTGCCATTTCTAAATTTGAGATATACATGCAAGAGAAAGAAAGGGATCTTAATTAAAAATAAAATATAACTTTTATTAATCATAAATATTGTTTGAAACAAAACAGGGAACCCTTACAAGCAACCCCTATGCCCCGGGCTTGACATAGGTTCTTTCAAAAACAAGAAAAATTACTTAGGAGAGAAAAGGATCTCGGGAACCTCCACGACAGTCCATCTTTTGAGTTCTTCTCCTGGGGAGCGTTCTCTGATGAATTCAGTTGCCCCTTTGGTGTTGACTTTGTTGGATACCTTCTCCATATGTCTTCCATGCTCTACTCTCTTGTTGACAAAGGTCTCTTGGATTGGAGGAAAATGTGCTTCTCCCTTCAGAGTAGCTTTATATTTTTCTTCAGGGTATTGTCTGAACTGGACTATCCCCTGTTCCACTAGTTCTTGCAGTGTTCTTTCGAAGGCTTCATTATGCTCCAACAGGAACCCACAATCGAATAGATACTCTTTCAGCGAGTTTATCGGGGTTTTTGCTTGTCTGCTTGCCCCAGAGTCAGTGACTACTTCAATTGCATTTATTGTCAGCCCATCATGCAAAGGCGTAGGGTCTGATTTAATGTTAGATTTCTCAAAAATGGTGTCTTGAGATTCTAACAAATCTTGTACCTTGTGTTTAAATGGCCAACACTGTTCTATGGTATGTCTAGGAGAATTAGCATGATACTCACATCTGGAGTTAGCATCGTATCTTCGTGCGAGTGGCCCGACTGGAGTAGCTAGAGGCTTGAGTTCCACTAAGGATGCCTTAACCAACTGTTGCAATAATTGGCTAGGTGGCATAGGGAGTGGATCAAATTTTCTGGGTGGCCTTCTGCCTTGTTGCTGCCATTGTGGGATCACTAATGGTTGTGGTACCCTTGCTTGTGAGGCTACAACATTAATTTCTCCCTCTTGTCTTTTTGGGGAGTCTGAAGCTGGTCTTTTTGGATTGTGGGACTTGCTTTTGGCTCTTTTCTTAGTCGGCGACCGCTTGATACACCAATTGTTTGAGGTACTTCTTTGGAAGCTACCCTGGGAATCTGGTCTTGTTTGTCAATGAAGTTCTTTAGGGATAGGAGAACTTGACTCAGATCTCCTTTAATCGAACTCACATCACCTTTGACTTGGTATAAACCTTCCTTGAATGAAGCCTAGTTTTCCTCGATCTGTTCCAGGATTCTTTGTTGATAGGCCCTTGTTTGATATGGAGGCCAAAGAGGTGATCTTCTTCTACACGTGGCTTAACTGGAGATTTTTCTTTTTTGAAAAATCGAGATGAGTTTTGATATGATATGCAGGTGTTTATGAATGTGTGCATGCATATGATTATGTATGAATATGAAATGGTTGCTTGTTTTAAATGTCTTATTCATTTGGGTACATAATTGTTTATTGCTTATTATTTTACTTGGTGACTATCTTTAAAATAGATACGCAAACGAGATGCGGAAACAAAATGCCTTTATTGAAGGTAACATAATTTAGATATTGAAAAATATTACCATATTAAACCAAAACTTTATTTGAATGAAATCAAGCAAAGGGAAATAAGTCTTCTAGGTGCACCTGCGGATTTCTGCTCTTGAAATCATCCCCCATTGCTGGGAAAAGCTTGAGAAGGTCTTTAGCATATTATTTCCCTTTTGTGGCTATGTTTGGCACATTGACGCAAATAATTTGTTTCCTTCGGTATCCATTTTTAAAGACAGTCACCGAGATCTTGAGTTTATTATTATTTTTTGTACCCCCCCTATGAATAAGATAAATAAAAAGAAACGGGTGACGAATATATGAAATGTATGACGAATATATGAAATGTATGAATGCACGGATGTATAGATGTAGGGTTGAGTGATGGGGATTTGTGATAAGCATCCTTAGAAGGCAGGTTCCTTAATTTTGACCTACGGTTGATCTACCCTCCCAGAAGGTGGTTTCCTTAAGGGTATCATGAATAACACTAGAGGGAAAAGGCACAAGGGCCTCCCTTAGGTGGAGCCTCTTTACGGATCGAAACTTTCATCTCAAAGTCGTGAAAGGTCTCGTCATGAGATTTTAGGTTAAGGTCGTTACAAAGAGTCATGGGTGACCTTCCAAAGTCTTACTCGTCAAGAGGATATCTCTCGATAATTATTCCTTTTTCGTAAGTTCACCGACTCTGGGAGAAGTCATCACATAAACTCGCAGGGATTATGTACCCCCTAAGCTAATAGACAAACCTTCTTTCTAAGGGTTATTGAAAATATTTTGAGAAATAAAAAATCCTGCCACGCAGTATATATTATGATAAACAATAGCCAATAATTAAATAACTGCAATGAATAAATGAAAGCAATAAATAAATAAAGCAATAAAAATAATTAAATAAAAAACCCCAAAGTAAAAACCCTAAAACCTAAAGTTGAAGTCCCCAGCAGAGTCGCCAACTGTTGCGACTAGTTTTTTAATCAGAGTCGTCACTATTAGTTTTTATCCTAGGGAAGGGAATCTAACAGAAAATCCTAATTTGCAGACAGAGATTCTAGGTTTCGGATTTCTTTAGACGAAAGGAAGGTGTTAGGCACCTTTCATCTACCTTGTTCACAAGGATATTATGTTTTAGAGTTAGGTTTGGGTAAAATATGGGTTTTAAGTTTTAATAGGGGAAAGAGTTTGTTTTTTTATAGGAGAACTCGCTATGATTTTTGATCATATGCCTACGTATCCTCTTAAGAGGAATCAGAGTCCCAATTCGTAGTTCGTATGGGGTTGGTGTTTTTTAGGGGTTTGCAAACATACTTTGAATCACCTCGTACTCGGTTGGGAGTAGTGATTCCGGAGATTTTGACTGAGTGCACAGTAAGTCAAAATTAGTTTCAAGCCCTTTTGCAAAAAAAACAGTTGATTAGTTTAGTTTATTGCGAAAATAGTTTGATGGTTTGTTTGTGTTTTTTAATCGTACTATTTGTGAAGATCTTGAATAATGCATGATTAGAAAAGATTTAATGAAAATAATATATAAAATAATATATGCAATTTTAATATAAAATAAATTTATTTAATAATATAATAGTAATATTTAAATAGTAAACAAAATATATTAAAAATAACATTTACATAAAAAGGGATTATAAATAATAAATGATAATTATAAATAATGATAAAAATTAGATAATTATAAAAATATATAATAATAATAATATCAAAATGCAATAATAATAATAATAATATAAAATCACCATTTGATAATAATAATAATTATTATTGTAAATAAAAATATATGTGTATATTTATAGAAAATTTAGAAATAATAATTGAATTATAAAAGTAAATTAAATTCAAAGGGGGTGTAAATTCTAACTAACGAGTAAACAGGGAGGTGTCTTTAGGAGGCTGGATTACGTGGGCGAGGGTGTATGGAAAATAAGGTAGGACTTGGCCTACAGTCGTCCGATCACGATCACGTGGAGGATAACGAGGGAGTATGATAATTATTGTGAGCCAGCGCGCATGGAATTGAAACGGATTATATTTTGTTTTTATTCATTTACATTATTTTGTTGTTATTGAAAACACCACTTATTCATCTTCCTTTCTCTCGTACACACAAACCCTTTCACTCTCTCTCATTTTAACCTTAATTCCCAAACCACCACCGGTGGCGCTCTACCAAAACCCCAACACGAATCTGACCCCCAAAACCCCCTAAATCACAAAAATAACAACAAATCAACCAAATAAAAACGCTAAGTTCAGTTACCCTTTTGCGATTTCGCTTGCTCTCTGTCTTTGAATGTTCTGGATTTAGTATTGATTCCTGCTCTCCTTCGCTTTTGCAGGTTGTGGTGGAGCTTGAAGGTGGTGTGACGGCGGATCAACGGACATTGTGGTTTCAGATAATGAAACCCCAACCGTCCTTCTCTCAGATCTTCAACCAACAACAAGGTTATTTGCTCTTCGGTGTTATTCACGCAAGCCCTTCTCCGTTCTTTTCTTTTTCGTCTTCTCTGTATCCTCCTCCTTATTTCTCTGTATAAAGTCTTCTCCCCTCCTTGTTTTTTTTTATTTCCTATAAAACCCAAGTTCTAAAATAACTTTGACGGTAGCACTAAGGCGGTAAAATTTGGGGTATGACACGTATGACTATGTCCCGTGGAATCACCACAATCGACTTTATTACAAAGTTCCAAGTTCAAACGATCCAAGATCAATCTAATCAACTTTTGTCAACGGCGAGGGGCATTCATAGACATTGGGGCAATAGTAGAGTTGGAATGCAATGAGATTACTTCCACATGGCTATATCTTTGTTTTCAATTTTGTTTCCCTTTCGAAGATTTACTCTTACAAGGATCTCTGTCTCTTTGTGCAGAAACGCCTATGCATGAGCAAAATATCAATACAAATATACTTTGAAGTGCAAACTTTCTGTTTTTGTTTTGAATGGAAATATGTCCAATGAGTAAAATTGAACAAACATATGCATGTGAACATAATTAAAACTATTTGGCGCATGTGTCCTTCTAAGCAGCAGCAAGCATCTCTTTAATGTATATGGAATATCCCTACAGAGTTATTTCATTAGCATTATCCCTACTAGAAGGCTACAATAAACTTTTTCCCTCAACAGAGTTACCCACAAAGTCTCTCTGCATAGGCTGATACCCAGCCAAAGTCTCAAATCTCTTGACAACTCTCTCCCCATATAAGTTGGTCCTAAAATAAGAAGCCTTATGGATCTCTTCCTAAAAGAACTCACCTCGTCAGCAGTTTATCAAGTATTTATCAACAGAGTTTATTTCCCCAACAGGGTTTATTTCTCCAACAAACAACGAACAATAAAATTCCTCGGTATAGTCTATCCTCTCCAGCTTGAGTTTTCCTTTCAGACTATTACAAATCAGAGGGGCATAACCCCTAATCCCCAGTTGAAGTCGCCAACAAAGTCTTTGCTATCTCCAAAAGTTGCTGTGAAGTCTGGAATTGGACCAGATAATAGTTCTAACTTTGGTAAGTTGTTATAAAGCCTGAACTCGACTAGATAATAGTGTAACTTTTCAGATACTATGAAGCCTGGACCCGACCAGATAATAGTGTAACTTCTCCAAGTACTTCGAAGCCTGGCCGCGACCAGATAATAATACAACTTTAAGTCACTATGAAGCCTGGACCCGACCAGATAATAGTTAAACTTTTCAAATACTATGAAGCCCGGACCTGACCAAATAATAGTACAACTTTCAGCTACTATGAAGCCTGGACTCGACCAGATAATAGTGTAACTTTTCATATACTTTAAAGCCTGGACCCGACCAGATAATAATGTAACTTCTCCAAGTACTTTGAAGCCTGGACCCGACCAGATAATAGTATAACTTTCAGTCACTATGAAGCCTGGACCCGACCAGATAATAGTTAACTTCTCAAGAAACTTTGAAACATGGACCCAACCAGATAAAAGTTTAACTCTTCAAGATATGGAAGAACCTGGACTTAACCAGACAAGGGATTAACTTCTTTTCCCCAGTAGAGTTTGCCTCTACCCCAGCAAGTTAATGTGAAGCCTGGACCCGACCAGATATCAGTTTAACTTCATCCTTTCAGACAAGTTATTATAAAGCCTGGACCCGACCAGATAGCGATTAATTTCACCCACCTCAAAAATATGCGAAACCTGGATCCGACCAAATAACAATTCAATTTCAAGAAATTTTATGCGAAGCCTGGAATCTGAGCAGATAACAGTTCAATTTTAAGAAATTTTTTTGTGAAGCCTGGAATCCGACCAGATAACAATTAATTTATTCTTCCCTAGTAAGTTACTGTGAGGCCTGGAACCCGATCACATAACATTTGACTTCCTCATCCTCAACAAGTTGGTATGAAGCCTGGACCTGACCAGATAACAGCTAACATTCAAGAGATATTCCCCGACGGAAGCATTCATTCAACAAAACTTGAAGATATGTATATTCTTCATCCCCAACGGCAATCAGGGATTCAGAACTCCTCAGCAGTAGTCAGGGATTTATTTTCCCAGACAAATATGCATCCCACATCATAGCATATACATACGAAACGCATTTAGCACAGTCTCATTCATTTTAAGAATTCCATCCATACATTTGCATTTAACTAACCCTTTTTCCCACAGGTAAAACATCAAGTTTTAGTATAAATCGACAAAAGATTTGTGCTGATACTTCTTCCAGTATTTACCATCATTCCTACAAATGGCATCTATAAGCCCATTTCCAATACATCTTCGAGTGCAAATTTCTGGGCACTTTAGTGTTCAATCATCTTTCACCTTTAAGTCACGAATGGCAGATCCGCCAATCTAACTCTCTAGGTTTAAGAAGATTGAACAGGGGCAGCTGTTGTACCCCAAAATTTTCCCTCTCATTTCCCAAGGGATCATCCTGGACCCTCAGGTTTATTTCTATTAAGTTTCAAGTCTCAGATTAAAATTTTCTAATAAAGTCATTCACAAGGGCAAAATAGTCAAAAGCACCCTGAAAAGTCAAACTTTAACTTTTTGAGCGAAATCAAGTTTCAACAATCATATTTCATCAAGGTATGAAATTGGTTTTCAAGAAATCAAAAGTCATAAATTACTTTGAAAAGATCAAATTTCTAAACATTTAGAAAATTTTCTAAGTGTTAAGAGAATACGATCTTCAAAACTTCTGGGCCAGCCTCCACGCGAATGTAATCAAAATTTACAAAGATGGTTCAGAATATAACTCTTTAATAAGAACATGTGGAAGCAATATTCTTCTATCAGAACATGACTCTTCAGCATATGGAAGCTACGTTTCTGGTCTTCTACGATCAGAACATCACCAAATCCCAAAACCTCATTTGAGCAGCCTGCTGCCCTGCTATAGCACAGTCCTGCTGTTGTACCCCAAAATGTATCCTCTCATTTCTCAAAAAAAATCATCCTGGACCCTCAGGTTTGCTTCTATCAAGTTTCAAGCCTCGAATTGCAAATTTTCCAAGAAAATCATTCACAAGGGCAAAATGGTCAAAAGCACACCGAAAAATCAAACTTTGACTTTTTGACCAAATTCGAGTCCCAAAAATCACATTGCGTCAAAACATCCAAAAGGTGAAATTTGATCATCAACGATATCAAGAGAATCAAAAATCCAACTTTTGCAAGACTTTGAAAATTTTCTAAGTATTTTCTATACTTGTTAATTTCATTTGCCTCATGACATTTTACTACGATTCCAAATATTATAAATTGAGGCAAATAATTCAAGTTGTTACCAAGTGACATTTTTGCAAATTTTTACAAATTCTAAAATTATGTCTTGTTTAGATTTTTCTATTTAACTCAAAAAAAAAAACTTTGCCACAATGTTTTGTCCTTGATACAATGTGCATAAAATACTCCATAAGACCAAATTTGTTTCATACTACAAATTTTGATGTCCAAGTTGAACAAAACATGATATGATGCATTGTCCCAACACCCCAAAAGCCTACTCCATTGCTATCCTGCAAAAAAAAACCTTGTGCTATGCTGCATCACAAATCTGCATATGCTGTCCTATACAGTCCAAAACTGGTATATGCAGTTTGTACCAACAAGCATCACAACAGCCCCAAAATTGCACCAAAATGGCAAAAGAAAATTGTGTGAATAAAGTATCAAAATAGTAGGCAAAATAACAATTCAAAATGACTTATTTTGTTTCCCCCTAAACCTCAGTCAAGGGTCTACAAAAGGGACTATTTCATAAGACATAGGGGTCGAAATATTTGGAGAGAAGAGGGAGTTTAGAACAGAAAAATGGTGTTCTTTGTAATTTTGACTCATTCAGAAAGAAACCAGCTCTAATCTCAATCAAAATAGGACTTCAATCCATTATTCCATCTTACAAACTCTCCCATAAACCAAACACCTTAGCACATAGAGAGTGTAAAAACACTAAAACAATTTATGTTAGTGCCATTATCCTCACAATCTAAACATAAAAACAATACTGTACAACTTGACTGGGTTTCAACAGTTTGGAACAAGCCTTGACTGGGTTTCAACAGTTTTGAACAAGCTTCCTGGAGATTCATTGGAGCCCTCACGACATCTTGAAAAGTATTCAGATTTCAAACACCAAGTGTAGTTTCAAGGTAAGTCTCCCTGACTTGGTATTTTTTCATACATCATTAATGATTTATTCTTGAAGACAAGATGTAGTAATCATTGCCCCATTTTAGCTAACCGTTTGCTTGTTATTTATATTTATCAATCATATGTTGTAAACTTCCATGTATGGATAATAAAATAATGTTTAAGGCAGAAAAATGCAGTATGTATCAACACATACACACATGTGTCGACTCATCCTAGTAAAAAAACAGGGTATGAATCGACACATAAACCCCCATGCATCGACTCATACTGATCATGGGTCCCAAAATAAAAGGTTGAAAAGTCCATGAAACGATACAAAATGTGTATGCATCGACACAAAGAAGATGTACGAGTCGACACATCCCATTATGTGTCTACTCATACTGAGCTGATTTTTCTTTACAGGAGCAAGGAAAAGTTATGTGTCGATGCATAACAGCATGTGTCGACACATAATGGTTCAAAAAGCAGTTTCTCCCATTTTCTATACTATTTATGTATATATTTTTCATTATTTTCCATTAGTTCCATGTGGTTGTAATAGTTAGACATTTATTTCATCCCTATTTGCAAATTGAACCCCCATCCCCCTCAAGATGTAATAGCTTAGGATTTTATTTTTGCTTTCATATATTACTAGTAATTAGAATGTATGGAAAGATATAATCAACAAATAGATAACTTTTAAATAAAAGACAAATTGCATACAATCAAAAACACTTGCACACTAGCACCCTTAGGGTAATCCCACCTTGTTGCCTATCGGAAAAATATTCATGTCCCTCGAATATGGGTGTTTTAGCAAAGACCCTCGATAAAAGATCGTAGTCCCTTGATGACCCTCGATGTTGCTTTCGGTAAACGATCTAGTCCCTAAAACGACATTGATAAAACAATGGTAAAGATAGAAACATCTAAAGGATTATACAAAACGTCCTATAAGTTTCCTTCTATGACTATACAAAAATGTCCCGTCCCTGTCCCTTCACATCCAACGATGGGGCTTCTTACCAAAACAATGGTAAAGATAGCAACATCTAAAGGAGGAGGAAAAGAACACTAAAGACCTTTTGAGTAAGTAGATCTGCTCCTAGTTGCTCACTTGCTCACAACAAAAACATTTTATACACCAACACTCTCATTTTGAAACATTTTCAAAAGACAACACTTTGTACGCGTTCTTATAGAAACGAGAGCCATTACAAAGACACCCTTTCAAAATCACTTTAAAAAAAACATATTCCACAAACACCTCTTTGAACTATTTTCAAAACAACACTTTTTACGCGTTCTTATAGAAACGAGAACCATTACAAAGTCATATTTTCAAAATACTTTCAAACTCACAACACAAAGCATATTTTCAAACAAAGCAAGTGATCTAGCAAGAAACTAAGAGCCCATAGAAAACCATGGATGAAAAGGGTGCTAATACCTTCCCTTTTCATAATCTACCCCCCGAACTCAAGAAAACATCTCTAAAGGTCCATCCTATGCTTTTTTACCTTTCCTTATTGGATAAAAGAAAAGTCAGTGGCGACTCTTGCTATCCGCAACATTTGCGATCATACGCGAAACAAAAAGTCAGTTCTCCCACCGTACTACAGAACTGGCGACTCTGCTGGGGATAATTCTAAAAGTGGGGTTACCTTAGGGATAGATCACATTTACTTGCTTACATTATTTGACTTGTATGCTTTACATTATGGTTCTTTGTTTGGGTTTGAATTATTTACTCGGATTTGGGATACATTATAGGTAAGTAGCAATACATTGTGGAAACTGTGCGGGGTATACCGACATGGTGTAAGAAATAGCTACGTTAGTGCGACATATTTGTGGGTACCGGTATCCTTTGAGTTAATCAAAGAGAATACGGGGCCACTGAGTGATGTCATAAAGCACTAATGAACTTTTAGAACCTTTACTTGACCAACTTGGCCTTTAGGATGTAGTGAGATGACCGGCTTTAGTGCAGTCTGAAGTTGGTAGATACTCGATACTACACTCATTGAGGTTTGGTTTCTTGGGATATTTCGGTCGCCATTAAAGAGGCTTGTGCTGAAACAATAACCAAGGAAACAAACCAGTGATATTGAGCTCCTTAGAACTTGGTTACTATTACTAGGACAGGTTTAAGCCAACTAAACTTCAAGAGGGTACTTACCTATAAAACTCCATGCAAGCCTAAACCTAAGGATTTGTTTGTTTTGTTGTATATGCATACTTGTACATAACATCGTGAACATCATATACATCCATTAAGCATTTCAAGGATTTTTGGATTCATCGTTGTTCTTGTTTTGTAGGATATGGATTCACTTCGCAGGAAAACTATTCAAGTCAACCTTGTAAGGATCCCTCCGCAACTTAAGGAGCTAGCTTCAAGGATTCCTGAAAACTCTCCATTCACCGAGAGACATGGTTGCCTACTCAACTTGGTCACCTCCAACACATATGAGGATATGATGAAGGTGCTCTTTCAGTTCTTTGATCCTTTACACCATTGCTTCACATTTCCCGACTATCAACTTGTGCCTACTTTGGAATAATTCTCCCAACTCTTGAGGATTCCCATTCTCAATCAACTACCTTTCAACGGTACGGAAAGAGACTCAAATCCATAAGAGATTGCTCAAGCTTTACACTTGCACTTATCTGATGTCACAACTCATTGGGAAACAAGGAGTGGTGTCAAGGGTTTCCTAGAAACGTTCTTGTTTGAGAAAGCCCAAAACTGTTGGAACTCTCTGGATTTGTAATCCTTCGAGGAAATTTTGGCTCTCCTCATCTATGGGATGATTTTGTTTCCAAATCCTGACCAACTCATAGATGTCAACGCCGTCAAAATCTTCATATCCCACAACCTAGTGCCTACATTGCTAGGAGATATCCTACACTATTTTCACACTCGTACAATGAGGAAAAGAGGTGTCTTTATGTGTTGCACTCCTCTCTTGGCAAGATGGTTTATTTCACATCTTCCCCAATTTGTATTAAAAAATGAGCAAGGTTCAGGTGGTCATAGAGGTTGATGACGCTCAAACATTCAGACATTCATTGGTGTTCCCGATCCAAAGAGAATGTTATCATTGTCGACCGTTATGGAGAATTCCTTAATGTCCCTTTACTTGGAATTAGGTGAGGTATCACCTACAACCCATTTTTAGCCTTAAGAAAGTTTGGTTACGCCCGAAGGGATGGCCCACACGAGATGCTGATTCAAGGTTTGGTATTTGACTACGACAATGACGATCAAGGTCTTCGCCAGAGATTTATCCTAGCTTGGAGGATGTTGAATAAGGTGGATAGCAAGACTTTGGGGCACAAGAATTTCATCCCTCTTGAGCCTTACCTCAAATGGGTATGAACTCGTGCTCAGAGTCTTATGATGCCTTACCCCTCCATTCTCCCGATAATCATTGAGCCTGTCATAGAGGGAGATGTTTCATACACTATCCTACATCCTGATATGCCCACCTCTCTTGAAGACCTACAAAGGGATTAGATACAACTCAAGGGGGAGCGAGATACTTTCGAAGCCCAATTCTACGAAAGCGAGAAGAAGGTTTTGGAACTCACTAGACTACTTCATGAGGAGCAAACTCTGAATGCCTACATCGCACTAAACTGGATGCGAACTACCTTTTTATCTTAGAGTTTTTGTATTATTTTTCTCAAGGGGAATTGATGTACTCAAAGCTTTAACTTATTAATATAACGTGTGTTTCCTTTTTGTCTAAAACAAATTTGAACCTAAGTTCCTTGAAATCATTGCGTACGCATTTACCATTCATCATAACATAAGCATGTTTCTTGTGACAAGTATCTTCATCTCTCTACTGTTTATTTCAGTAAGATGGATCTCAAGCAAACAGTGAAGGACCTCCAAGCTCAGAATACACAGTTTCAACAGTTTCTCTTGACCCTAGCCAAAGGACAAGAAGAGTTGAAGACTTTTATAGCTGAGGAGAAGAAAAAGAAGACAAAGAAGGTAACTGGAGTCCTAAACATGGGAAAAAGATTTCATGGGCAGACAAGAAGGACCTTAGATTTTGCAATGACATCCGGTGAAAGAGACAATCAAGATGGGAAAGGAAAGGAAATATTTGTCCCGTCAGACTCAGAAGAGGAAGAGGAAGAAGAAGACTATTCTAAAGAACAATACCCTCCAGCTGATGACAAGTATAAACATCTCGAAGAGCGGTTGAGTGCGATGGAAATCCAAAAAGTTCCTGGCTTGGACTTTGAGGAATTGGGGTTAGTATCGGGGATTGTCATTCCTCTGAAATTTAAAGCACCTGTGTTCGCCATGTATGACGGAGTCTCATGCCCTAAAATTCATCTCTGATCCTATGTAAGGAAAATCCACTCCCATATGCTGACAAAGACTTATGGGTACACTTCTTCCAAGACAGTCTGTCTGGAACTCAACTTGCCGTGTTTTACTAACTAGAAAGAGCCAACATTCACAACTGGCAAGATCTTGCTGCAGCCTTCTACAAATAATACTAATATAATGTTGATCTTGTGCCTACCCGTACTCAAATCCAGAGTATGGCCATGGTTTCTAATGAAGGTTTCAAGGACTATGCGCAAAAATGGAGAGATTTAGCTGGAAGAGTTTAACCCCCTCTATTTGAGAGAGAATTGGTACATGTTCTTGGGCACCTTGTCTGGTCCCTTCTTCAATCATTTAATTGGAAGTTCATTTCCAGGTTTTACAGAACTAATATTGACCGGAGAAAGGGTAGAAGCTGGTATAAAGAGTGGAAAGATTCAGAAAGATACATCCTCTTCTGCAGCTGTAAGAAAGCCTTTCATCGGAAAGAAAGAAGTGGTTGCCGTTTATCCTCATAGAAATCAAGACAAGGCCGAGCGCCGACCAATGGTGGGGGTTGTGATGATCCCTAAACCTGCGCCTGATCAACAAAGAAACAATCAACCGAGGATGGAAAGATCGGTCAGGAAGTTCACCAGAATTAACATGACCCCATCTCAGGTATTACCGCACCTACTAAGATCCAATTTGGTGACCTTGAAAGAAGCTCCTAAACACCCAAACACAACATATCCTCACTATCATTCTAATGCCCGTTGTGCATATCACTCTGAAAGTCCCGATCATGACACTAATAACTGTTGGGCTCTAAAGAACAAAATACAAGACCTCATTGAAGCAAAAGAGATTGAATTCGATGTGCCCGAAAAGCCAAATGTCATTTATTCCCCTATTCTAAGACATGGCCATAATACCAATTCCATTGAAGAATAAATGTTTGTTACTTTAATTGATGAACTTATGACCCCACTTCTGACTATTAAAGTGAACTTGTTGAATGTCGGTGTGTTCCCGGGCTGTGATGAAGTTTTCCATTTCTGTTTGTCCTTGCCAACAAGCTGTCCATTGTTGAAAGCAGGCGTTCAGTGCCTAATGGATAACAAAGAAATTTTATTCGAGAAGACTTTTGTTCCACCTGTTCCTTTTGAAGATGTTTCTATCATTACCATTTCCGCCAATTCTTCCAGGGTCTCCACCAAAAGACCCGTTAGAATTACATCAGTTCCAAAAGTAACTCCTTTAATAATTACAATGCTTGGACCAGTCCCATATTCGTCAGACAAAACCATACCATGGAATTATGGAGGGGATGTCTACTACCATGGTATCAAGCAGGACTGGCTAGCCGCCAAAGATTCAAGCTCTGATAAAGTCAACTCCGACATCAGTAATATTGCAGGAACTAGCAAGATTACCCGAAGCGGAAGGATATTCTCTCCAGAAATTGCTCCCCCAAAAGCATTTTCTGGACCCGTAATCATTCAAGTTGTTGCTCCCTCAAAAGTTGTTCCCGATCCTACAATCATCTCCACCAATACTCCAACTGACAAAGTTTTTACAACCCCTGTTATCATTCCTACTGACACTCCTGCTTCCGAGTTAACCGAAACTCGAGGTAAAAGTATTATGATTGATCCTGTCCGGACGAAGGCTCAGTCATTGGCTATCCCTGAGACCTCCCGGAAAGAGATGGAGGAGATTTTGAAGATCATTAAAAGAAGCGACTACGATGTAGTTGAACAACTGGGGAAGACCCTCTAAAATTTACATGCTGGCATTACTACTATGTTCCGATTTCGCATGCAAAATCCTTGGTAAAATTCCTGAAAACTGCCCATGTACCCCAAGAGACATCTGTCGATCAGTTTCAAGACTGCATAGCCAGCTTGACTGCAGATAATGGTCTAGGTTTTTTGGATGCTGATTTAACGCCAAGAGGAAGAAAGCATAATGAGGCATTGCATGTCTCATTTGAATGTAGGAACACAACCTTGGCTCATGTTTTGGTAGACACTGGCTCATCTTTGAAAGTATTGCCTAAAAAAGCTCTTGATAGGCTTGACTGTGATGGATTGACATTGAAGCCAAGTAACATTGTAGTAAGGGCTTTTGACGGCTCGAAAAAGATGGGACATGGGGAGGTAGACATTCCCATAAAAGTTGGAACACAAACATTTGATTCAACTTTTTACGTAATGGATATCCGTTCCTCATATTCTTGCTTGCTAGGTCGACCATGGATTCACAATGCTGGCGCTATCACATCTACATTGCACCAAATGCTGAAATATCCGATTCAAGGGAAGATTATCACCGTTCATGGAGAAGAAGAGTATATGATCGGCCATCTCAATTCCTTCAGATATGTGGAATTAGATGGTGAATTTATTGAAACTCCATTTCAACACTTTGAAGAGGTCCCGCAAGATGTGGCAGTAACCAAGGCTCTTCCCAAGATCACAAGGCCTCCCCTCCGGATGTCATCTCTAAAGGATGCCAAAGCAGTGGTAGAAGAAGGTGGGTGCACTATCTGGGGACAACTCTCAGATATCCCCTATAAGTCTAACAAGTTTGGCCTGGGTTTTACTTCAATTGCTCAGAAGGTTGTACGTCGCGCTCGTGCCAGAGGACCACCCCTGAAGATCAGCAACCGCAAGGTCAACGCTGTAGAAGATGATGAAGATAGCTGTGACTTGGAGGACTGGATATTCCTAAATGTCAATGGGGGGCTCAGCAATTGGGAGGCTAGAGATTTTGTCCTGATCACTTTTATCCCACAGTAATCTGTCTTTACATTTTGTTGGATCTGTAATATTAAAACAATTCGCACTCTTAAAACCTTGTGTCTTACCCGAGGCACAATGGTCCATTTATAAGGGTTATTATCTCATTTTCATATGACATCAATGAATCACTGACGTTTTCGCATACAAACTTTTATGCTCATTGTTTTTTTTTCTTTTACATTTTTTATTTTCTTCAAGGATAGTTATACCCTTACACACACTCATACTCACAATGCAGGTATACATCCATTTGGGATCCCATGGGTAACGATACTGCTATGGCCTTTTGTGACTCTGAGAATCTAATCTACCAAGCCGAAGGCAAAGGTGAGGAAGATTGTGAAGTACCAGGGGAACTTGTCAGACTACTAAGACAAGAAGAGAGAATCATTCAGCCTCACAAGGAACCCGTGGACACAATCAACCTGGGTACCGAAGAAGACAAAAGAGAGGTTAAGGTGGGTGCCAATCTGGAACCAAGTGTTAAGGAGCGTCTGATTCAGTTGCAACCCGAGTATGTTGAAGTCTTTGTTTGGTCGTATGAAGACATGCCAGGACTTGATGCAGATATTATGGTGCATCGTCTACCTACAAAAGGGGATTTCCCACCAGTAAAACAAAAGGTCCATCGAATGCGACCAGACATGTTATAGAAGATTAAAGTTGAAGTCATGAAACAATTTAATGCTGGATTATTGGCCGTCACCTCTTATCCGCAATGGGTTGCCAATATTTTTCCCGTTCCTAAGAAGGACGGCAAGGTGCGAATGTGCGTGGACTACAGAGATTTGAATAGGGCAAGCCCTAAGGATGATTTCCCACTTCCCCATATTGACATCCTAGTTGACAATACTGCACAACACAAAGTGTTTTCCTTCATGGACGGATTCTCAGGTTACAACCAAATCAAAATGGCGCCTGAGGACATGGAGAAAACAACATTTGTCACACAGTGGGGCACATTCTGCTACAAAGTGATGCCATTCGGACTGGATAATGCTGGGGTAACCTATCAGTGTGCCATGGTAGCCCTATTTCACGACATGATACATCACGAAATAGAAGTCTATGTAGACGACATGATAGCCAGATCTCAAACAGAAGAAAAGCATCTTGATCAATTACAAAAACTGTTTGAGAGACTCAAGAAGTACAAGCTGAGGTTGAATCCAAACAAATGCACATTTGGGGTACGGTCTGGTAAACTCCTAGGCTTTATCGTCGGTAACAAAGGTATTGAAGTAGATCCTGCCAAAGTTAAAGCGATACAAGAGATGCCTGCTCCTCGTACTGAGAAGGAAGTCAGAGGATTCTTGGGGAGTTTGAACTACATTGCCAGATTCATTTCTCACCTGACAGCTACCTGTGAACCAATCTTCAAACTATTGAAGAAAGATCAAGTAGCCAAATGGAATGATGAATGCCAAACTACTTTCGACAAGATCAAAGAGTACCTAAAAGAACCTCCTATTTTGATGTCACCAGTCGAGGGAAGACCGTTGATTATGCATCTGACCGTGTTGGAAAATTCAATGGGGTGTGTGATGGGGCAGCATGATGAGTCTGGCCGAAAAGAGCACGCTATTTATTACCTGAGCAAAAAGTTTACCGACTGTGAAACAAGATATTCACTGCTCGAGAACACTTGTTTTGCTCTGGCATGGGCTGCTCGCCGGCTAAGACAGTATATGTTGACTCATACTACCCTGTTGATATCTAAAACGGATCCAATAAAATACATCTTCGAGAAACCTGCTCTCTCTGGGAGAATAGCGAGATGGCAGATGATCCTAACAGAATATGACATACAATATACTACCCAAAAATCAATAAAGGGCAGTGTACTAGCTGATCACCTTACTCACCAAGATATAGAAGACTACCAGTCCATGAAGTTTAAATTCCCAGATGAGGACATCATGATGGTAAACGACTATGAAGAATCCAGACCAAATGACGAACCTGAACAAGGATCCCGATGGACCCTGGTTTTTGATGGGGCATCCAACGCACTTGGAAATGGTATCGGTGTTGTACTCATATCTTCGGAAGGGTGTCATGCTCCCTTTACTTCTAGACTTTGCTTCAATTGTACAAATAACATGGCGGAATACGAAGCATGCATCTTTGGTCTCAAGGCTGACATAGATTTAGGGATCAAATTTTTGAATGTATTCGGAGATTCAGCTTTAGTCATTAGCCAGATCAAAGGGGAATGGGACACCAAACACCCTAACCTTATCCCTTACAAAGAACATGTTTTGACACTACTCCCACATTTCTAGAAGATTACCTTCGAGCACTTCTCGCGAGAAGAAAATCAGCTAGCAGACGCACTAGCCACGATGTCATCTATGTTTAAACTTAAATGGGATAATGAGGCTCCCCAGATCACCATTGAACTAAGGGATGAACCAGCACACTGTCACGAGATTAATATTGAAGAAGTAGTGGACCAACCTTGGTTTCACGAAGTCAAGAGGTATCTCGAAATCCAAGAATATCCAGAAGGAGCTTCAGTAAATGATAAGAAGTTTTTAAGGAGATTCTCTGCTAAATTCTTCCTTAGTAATGGTATTCTTTACAAACGCAGTCATGATTCTGTCTTACTTCGGTGTGTAGATAAGGTTGAAGCTGAAAGGATCATGGCTGAATTACATGAAGGCACTTTTGGCACCCATTCCTGTAGGCATATGATGGAAAAGAAAATCTTACGGGCAGGCTATTACTAGTCTACCATGGAAGCAGATTGCTATCAACATTCTCGAACTTGCCACAAGTGTCAGATTTATGTTGACAAGGTGCATGTAACCCCGGTTCCTCTGAATGTTTAACGGCTCTTTGGACCTTTGCTATACGGGGGATTGATATGATTGGGGAAATTAAGTCAACAGCCTCCAATGGGCACCGCTTCATCCTAGTGGCATTGACTATTTCCCAAAGTGGGTGGAGGCAGCTTCTTTCGCTTCCGTCACCAAGAATGTTGTTTCCCGTTTCATCAAACAAAATCTCATTTGTCGGTACGGTATCTCGGAAAGGATTATCACTGACAATGGTAAAAATCTCAACAAAACTATGATCACCGCCTAGTGCGAACAATTTAAGATCCAGCATCATAATTCTTCCCCTTACTGGCCAAAGATGAATGTTGTTGTCGAAGCCGCAAATAAGAACATTAAAAAGATCATACAGAAAATGATAGTCACATACAAAGACTGGCATGAGATGCTACCATTCTCTCTCCACGGGTATCGTTCCACAGCCGCACATCGACTAGGGAAACACCCTACTCTCTGGTATATGACATGGAAGTTGTCTTGCCTATTGAGGTCCAGATCCCCTCTCTAAGAATTATGAAGGATGCAGGGATGAATGAAGAAGATTGGATCAAGACTCGACTTGATGAACTAAACATGATTGATGAGAAAAGGCTTACTGATGTTTGCCATGGTCAAATGTATCAAAAATGGATGATCAGGGCTTTCAAAAAAAAGGTCTGACGCCAAGTGTGTCAAGTTGGAGATCTGGTGATTAAACGTATCATACTGCCGCAAGGTGATCCTAGGGGGAAATGGACTCCTACATACAAAGGACCATTTATAGTCAAAAACATATTCTCTTGTGGAGAAATGATCTTGACTATTGTGGATGGTGACGACCTGCGGCACCCTGCAAACACAGACATGGTCAAAAGATACTACGCATAAAAGACCCGCTAGGTTGACACACCTAGGCAAAACAAGGGCATCCAGGCGAACCAAAAAGGTTCGGAAAAAATTAGGGATAAAACAAAAATTTGTAAACCCGGCAAGATGAAATCCCGAAAGGGAAGCTTGGGCAAAAAAAGGTATCCCGGTGGACTGAAAACCCGAAAGGACGGTCCAAGAAAAAGTTAGGGAATTAAAGCGTATGACTATGTCCTGTTGGATCACCGTACGAACAACCTTTGGCTTCCACAATCAAACTCATAGGTTCTGATCAATTCAATCATCTTCAGGCGAGGCAACAAATAGACAAGATACTCAGAGATACGGAGGCTATAGCAGAATAGGAACCCCATGGGATTATTGCACATAGCTATCTTTTCTTTGTATCAAAATTTTCATATTTTACGACAGCATTCTCTTACTAGAATGTTTGTCTCATTGTACAAAAAAAAAACTTACTCAAAGTCAAATACAAAGATATCCCTTTGAAAGTGCAAAACTATATGTTTTTCTTTACTCTGTTGTTTTGTTTACAAAAACGCCCAATGATTTATTTTTGAACATGTGCATTTGAACATAGTTACTGTTTACAAATAAATAAAATAGAAATACAATCATTGATGGCCTTAAGAGGCAGGAAAATATCTCTAAGATATTTCCATAAATCCCCCACAGTGTACAGTTTAATCTCCAGTGGAACAAATCTTCTGATTATCAATCCCCAGTTGAAGTCGTTCGATTTCTCAGGATGTCCCAATAGGATTTTACAAGCAACACACGGAGTTTCCCTTACAAAAAAGTTTATTTCTCTAAGCGGAAACTCATTAACACTTCAACTTCACAAACATGAAGACTTACACTCTACATTCCCAGCAGCAGTCAGGATTTTATTTTCCCCAATCCAACAATAGTGCAACAGATTAGTTCACATACGCATACATCTCATCCATTTATCATCAATAACACGAATACATATATCACAATGCATTTCATACATCATGACATTGTATACGGATAATCTTTTTACCCTTTTTAGGATAAGATTAATTAAGGACTATCACTAACAAAATACAAAAGTCAGAAATTGATAACTAAGACAATCCGGGACAATTATCTACACGACCAACTGAAGCAATCCAGTACAGGTTCTTCAGATTCAACTTTTGATACAATTCAGGTACGCTCCAGACAAGGATGCCATCCTGATACTCATTTGGATTCAGCTTTCAGATACAGTTCAGATACACTCCAAATGCGGATGCCATTTTGATACTCATTCAGATTCAGCTTTCAGATACAGTTCAGATACGCTCCAGACACGGATGCCATCCTGATACTCATTCATATACTGTTCAGATATGCTCCAGACGCGGATGCCATCCTAATACTCATTCAGATTCAAATTTCAGATACAGTTCAGATACACTCCAAATAGGAATTCCATTATGATACTCATTCAGATTCAGCTTTCAGATACAGTTCAGATACGCTTCAGACACGGATGCCATCCTGATACTCATTTAGATTCAGCTTTCAGATACAGTTCAGATATGCTCCAGGTACGGATGCCATTCCGATACTCATTCAGATTCAGCTTTCAGATACAGTTCAGATACGCTCCACATATGGATGTCATCCTGATAATCATTCAGATCCAAGCTTTCATCTTGAAGTAACCTTACTATCCAGGTTCCTTCCCATTAGCCTCGATATCCAGGCTTTCATCTTGAAGTAACCCTAATATCCTGGTTCCTTCCCATAAGCCCTACTATCCAGGCTTTCATCTTGAAGTAACCCTACTATCCAGGTTCCCTCTCATAGCCCTACTATCCAGGCTTTCATTTTGAAACAGCCCTACTACCCAGGCTTTCATTTCGAAGCAAACCTACTATCCGGATTCCTTCTCTCTTATCTCCAGACAACAGTTTACAACACTGTAAGGCCCGGACCCGTCCAGATATGATCAATTTCACATTTCCCCAATAAGTCGCTGTACAGCCTAGACCCTAACCAGATATGCGTTCTACTTTCACATCCTCAATCAAGAGTTAATTCTCCAACAGAGTAATGGACAACCGAAGCTCTTAGACTCTACTTCCCAGGACATAAATCAACATTCCTCGGTGAAGTCCTCCTCAACAGCAAGTACAAGAATTCTCGCCAAGGAATCTCTTATGCAACTGATCTTTTCTGGATGGCATCTTTAAGCCCATCTCCAACGATTCTCTGTCGCCTTCCAAATGGCATCTGTAAGCCCATTCCAGATATCACTAATCAGTATTACTTCATGATAGTGAAAATTTCTGGGCACTTTAGTGTTCAATCATCTTCTACCTTCAGATCATGAAAGACAGACCAATCAATCTACATCCTCAAGCTTAAGAAGATTGAACAGGGGCAGCTGTTGTACCCCAAAATTTTCCCTCTCATTTCTATAAAAAAATTCATCCTAGACCCTCAGGTTTGCTTCTATCAAGTTTCAAACCTTAAATTGCAAATTTTCCAAGAAAATCATTCACAAGGGCAAAATTGTCAAAAGCACACCGAAAAATCAAACTTTGACTTTTTGACCAAATTTGAGTCCCAAAAATCACATTGCGTCAAGACGTCCAAAAGGTGAAATTTGATCATCAAAGAAATCAAGAGAATCAAAAATCCAACTTTTGCAAGACTTTGAAAATTTTCTAAGTATTTTCTATACTTGTTAATTTCATTTGCCTCGTGACATTTTACTATGATTCCAAATATTCTAAAATGAGGCAAATAATTCAAGTTGTTACCAAGTGACATTTTTGCAAATTTTTACAAATTCTAATACTATGTCTTGTTTGGATTTTTCTATTTAACTCAAATAAAAAAACTTTTCCATAATGTTTTGTCCTTGATACAATGTGTATAAAATACTCCATAAGACTAAATTTGTTTCATACTACAAATTTTGTTGTCCAAGTTGAACAAAGCATGATATGCTGCATTGCACCAACACCCCAAAAGCCTGCTCCATTGTTGTCCTGCAAAAAAAAACCTTGTGCTATGCTGCATCACAAATCTGCATATGCTGTCCTATACAGTCCAAAACTGCTCTATGCAGTCTGCACCAACCTGCATCACAACAGCCCCAAAATTGCACCAAAATGGAAAAAGAAAATTGTGTGAATAAAGTATCAAAACAGTAAGCAAAAGAACAATTCAAAAGGACTTATTTTGTTTCCCCCCTAAACCTCAGTCAAGGGTCTATGAAAGCAACTGTTTCATAAGACCTAAGGGTTGGAATTTTTGGAGAGAAGAGGGAGTTTTGAACAGAAAAATAGTGTTCTTTGTAATTTTGACTCATTCAGAAAGAAACCAACTCTAATCTCATTCAAAATAGGACTTCAATCCATTATTCCATCTTACAAACTCTCCTATAAACCAAACACCTTAGCACATAGAGAGTGTAAAAACACTAAAACAGTTTTTGTCAGTGCCATTATCCTCACCATCTAAACATAAAAACAATATTGTACAACTTGACTGGGTTTCAACAGTTTGGAACAAGCCTTGACTAGGTTTCAACAGTTTGGAACAAGCTGCCTGGAGATTCATTGGAGCCCTCACTGAAGATGTGAAAAACACAAGAAGGGGGTTGAATTGTAAAACTTAAAACAAATGCTTAGACAACACTGTATTTTTATCCTGGTTCGTTTGATCTCAAACTACTCCAGTCCACCCGTCAAGGTGATTTCGCCTCTCTCCAACGAGGTCTTAATCCACTATATTCAAAGGATTACAACAACTACTTTAACAACTGTTAAAGCCTTCTTGAGTATAACCAAAAACCGGTTTATCTCAAGGAAATCTCTTACAAATAATGAACGATGATGTGTTTAACGTTTTCTAATAAAACAATATATCACAACTGTGATAATTACACAATTTAAGCTTTGGAGTAAAACTAGATTTTCTAAAGCGTTTGAGTCAGCATGGTTTTGAAAGCTTAGTAAAATGTATGAGTGCATGCATGCGTCTTTTCTCACACAAACTTGTTTATATAGCCAAGGCAAAGATACGTTGTCTATAAAGCACTTTTACTGATAATAACGTACTTTCCTTTTTGAGAAGATCTTGTTTGAATAAAGTCGTTAGCAATTAATTTTGTCTTGAATACTTAGTAACGCTTCAGAGTCTTCTTTGCTTATGGTAGCGCTTCAAAGTGTTCTTTTCTTTAACTTATGATAATGCTTCAGAGTCTTCTTTTCTTTAACTTATTCCGACGCTTCTGAGTGCTGATGACTTGGTAAAGATCTTTGATCAGAGTCAGAGTGTTTTATGCGTAGATTCTGGTCATCAAGCTTCAGCGTATGATCTAGTAGCTTCAGCGTGTAGCACATGTTACTGATCTTCTGATGCTTCTGTTGCTGATGCTGATTCCATCAGAACTTATGTATATGTAAAGCATAATTTTAAGAAGCATATTTGTCTTATATAGAAATCTTACAATTTATTTATTCTTTGTATTTTGTTATCATCAAAACTCTAATTAAGGGTTGTAGAATCAAACTATGTTCTAACAATCTCCCCCTTTTTGATGATGACAAAAACCAAATTTTTTCAATTAAAAATAAAGAATAAAAAGTATAGAATTTTAGAAAGAGAAACTCCCCCTGAGTTGATTACTTCCCTTTAATTCCATGAGTCTTTGAGCATCAGAACTTTACTGTATCTTTCATCAGAGTTTTGTACCTGTAAGCTTTTCAGAAGAGAAAAAATTTAAATAGATCAGAATGTTTGAGACTTATGTCTCAGTAATCCGTTATTGAAAAATATCATTTGTTCTCCCCCTTTTTGTCAGTTATCAAAAAGAACAAATAATCAGAGCCAAAATGCATTTATATTAAAAAACTAGAAGCAATGATAAGTTCAAAACAATGTAAAAATATTACAGATAAACATGTTATAAAAACGAGGAAATTATAAGAGGGAGGAGGAAGGCGTGTGAATAGAGCTTCCAACATGCTCTTGATCTGGGTGTTGGTTTCCTGTTGCTGAGTTAACATGCTTGCTATTGCATCAATTTTGTTGTCCTGCTTATCCATTCTTTCCTTCATCAACATATCAGATCTTTTCAGGTCTTCTAGAGTCTGCCTGTCAAGGGAGGAAGCTTGAGGATCTTCAGAAACTGGATGCTTCTCAGAGCTTTCTGCAATATCCTTTTCTTGACCCAGTGCTTCAGCAGGAATCATCTACTCTTGAGTATCAGGTTGAACTTTGTTTGCTGGACGATGTTCAGACCAGGGAGCAATGTCCAGAGGGAGAACTTCTTCCTTAAGCAGCTTGCTCAGAACTAGACCTTCAATTTCTTTCAGCAGATTGCTGAAGTTCTGTTGAGCTTGTTTGTAGCTCTGTTCTTGCAACTTATAAGTTTCAGAGCATACCCATCTTCTGAACTTTGTCCAAAGGTAGTCTGATGCAGCATGATCAACCAGCTCAAGACTAGCTTGTTTCAGAGAAGTGATCCACTTCTGTACTTCTATTTCAAATGTCAATAAGCTGGTACCAACATCTGGATGTTTTGGTTTTAGGATAGTTGTTTTGTGGGTTATGGCAGCAAGACGTTCAAAAACTGTTAAGTCAATGACAGTCTTGATGTTATCTTCTGGATTGTTCTTTGGTGAGGGAGTGGGAGAGTCAGGAATTATTATTGGACTTGATGGGGAGTTTGGTGGAGTTGATTCTGGTGAAGAGGGAAGTTGGGGAACATTCACAATGGTACCAAGGGGCATATGAATGGCCAGAGGTTCTGTGATTCCAGGAATGAGAATGGTATCAGAATCAACAGTTTGGTTTGATTGCTCGTTATGAGGTTCTGGTTCAGAAGATTCAGAAGGTTGAGCCTCAGAAGTTTGAACTTCTGCGTGAGATAGTTCAGGTTGTGGAGAAGGTGGATAAATTTCTGGTTGAGGAGATGGAGGTAGTGGTATTTCTGGTAGTGGAGAGAGGGGAATTTTTGGTTGTGCTTCTGTGGTGGTTTCAGGGTTTGGATTTTCTGGCATGGGAGAAGAAGTATGTTGGTCTATATCAAATAGAACTTTTGCAAGTTCTTGTTGGGTTGCTTCAATATTTAGATTTTGAGGTTGGGAGCGAGATCTTCTAAGAGTTAAGGATTCAGAGGGGTTAAAATCAATGTCAAAGTCATCAAAAGTTTGTGGTGTAGGGTATTCAGATTGAGTGGGAATTGGTATAGATGTTGATACAGAAATTGAATCTAAAACAGGTACAGAAGAAGGATTACCTCTCTTTTTAGAAGTCTGCTGGGATGATCCTTCTGCTACAGCTTTCCTTTTCTTGGTTTTCTTCAGCACAACTTTTGAAGCCTTCTGTTGCAGATCCTGAATGTTCAGATTTGGTGCTGTCCCATCCGCCTTGCAAGCATCTAGATATCTGACAATTATCTCAGGTTTAGAATCAATCCCTGAGAATAAAGGAAAGTTATCCAGAGGGACTCTTCTACTGGAGATTGTTGCAAAAGGAGTGACAATGGGTTCCTTCTTGATGTTCTCAATCAACTTCATTTTCTTCAGATTCTTTACATTCAGCTGTTTGCCCACAGTAGCTTCCAAATAGCTGATTTCCTGAGCCTCTGTAAGATGATCAATCAGCTTATTCTCTGTTAGAATATCTAATATAAGTCTTCCTAGGGGTATCCAGTCCATTTTTGTGCGCTCCTCTTCTCTGGTTACTTTAACACTTGTCTTTAGATGGTTAAACAGCAGATGAGCCAGATTTACCTTAATCTTCTGAGAGATGAAGTAGATCAGAAATTGCTGATCAATATTGATGTAGTCAGGAGAGCTGGTAGGCTTCCTGTGGTTTATGCATCCCAGAATGATCTTGGCCCATATTCTGTGATGGTCTTTTAAATCCCTTATCTTGCTGGAGGGAAGCCCCGAGTGAAGATTTCTCTAGAAATTAGGGCAACATCAGCGCATCTTTCAGCCATGTCAATGCAACGTACACCACCACCACTGTAGCTTATTAATCTTGCAATGAGGTCCTCAGTAATAACTATCTTCTTCCCTATAATGTATGAAGTAACTTGATGGTTGGAAGATGAAGCATGAATCCAAAAATCCTTTACCAGAATTGGGAATGTTAGACCCACCAGCCTGTCAAAGTATCTTTCCCAGCCTTGAGCCTTAACCTCTTCAGAGAGATTAAACCCATTCTCTTGAAGGCTGTTGAAATCCACGATCAATTCTGACAGAACTTCTAGATTTTTGATTGGTGTGATAAGCGTTCTGTAGGGTTCTTCATACTGATCGGAGGAATTTTTTTTTTGAGAACTTGAAGTAGGGATGCTTGAAGAAGCCATGTTCACACGAAGGTTTTGTGAGAAAAAATTGAAAGGGTTTTGAGAAAGTATGCAAACTGAAATCAGTAAGATTGAGAGAAAATGAAAGTGAAGGTAAAAGAGTGTAAATGGTGAGAAATGTGTTTAAATAGATTTCTAAACAATTTTGAAAACATAAACGGCAAGAGAGAGAAATTAATTATAATGATTATGAACATTTAATGATAGCTGATTTTAGGGGATTCAGAAAGATATTGGAACGGTTACCCATGACATGTGTCTCAATGCATCCAATCAACGCTTTTGCCTTTTCAGAAACGTGAACGCGTGTTCAGCCTCAGAAAGTAGATGATGACTGGATGACACTTGTTTGCTTGAGTGAACTGCACATTACTATCCTTGAAATGAAGCGCTCATATCTTCACGGATAGATTCTGATACAATCTGTAATTCTAAAGATCTGAAGAAAGATTGATCAGTAGTTCACAGAAAAATAAACAAAGTTCTGAAGGTTAAGATATGGAATCAAAACAATTTCATTCTGGGCAGAGCTTCATGCTGAGATGTTTCAGAATGAAGTTGAACCTATCTTCAGAAATATGTTTTGTAAAGATATCAGCCCATTGATGGTCTGTGTTAATAAATTTAAAATTTAAAATCCCTTTCTGAATATAGTCCCTAATAAAATGATGTTTTATTTCTATATGCTTAGTCCTAGAATGCAAAACAGGACTTTTACTGAGACAAATAGCATACGTATTGTCACAGAGGATAGGGATGTTACTCTCAAATATCTGGAAGTCCTCAAGTTGACTTTTCATCCAGAGCATTTGTGTACTGCATCCAGCTGCTGCTATGTATTCAGCTTCTGTTGTTGATAGAGCAATTATGGATTGTCTTTTGCTGGACCATGAGATCAGATTTCCTCCCAGAAACTAGTAGCTTCCAGAAGTGCTTTTACGCTCTACTCTGTCTCCAGCGAAATCAGCATCACAGTATCCTATCAAACTGTAATCACTTGATTTTCTATAAAACAAACCCAGATTAGTAGTACCTTTCAGATACTTGAAAATTCGCTTAACTGCTGTTAAGTGAGATTCTCTAGGATTTGATTGGAATCTAGCACAAATGCAAACACTGAATAGAATGTCAAGCCTTGAAGACGTCAGGTAGAGAAGAGAACCAATCATACCTCTGTAGACCTTCTGTTCTACCTTTTTACTTACCTCTTCTCTTTCCAGAATGCACGTGAGATGCATTGGAATCTTTGATGGCTTACATTCTGAGAGATCAAATTTCTTCAGAAGTTCTCTAACATATTTGCTCTGATGAATGTAAGTTCCTTCTGGGGTTTGATTAATCTGAATGCCCAAAAAGAATTTTAGTTCCCCCATTAGGCTCATCTCAAATTCTGCCTGCATACATTTAGAAAACTTTCTTCCCAGAGAGGGTTTAGTGGATCCAAATATGATGTCATCAACATAAATCTGACATACTAAAATGTCATTCTTAACTGTCTTACAGAACAAGGTTGTGTCCACTTTCCCTCTAGTGAATTCCTTTTCTAACAGGAAGTTACTTAGTCTTTCATACCAAGCTCTGAGAGCTTGTTTCAGACCATAGAGTGACTTCTTTAGTTTGAAAACATATTCTGGATTTTTGGAACTTTCAAAACCAGGGGGTTGGTGCACATATACCTCTTCTTCTATATAGCCATTTAAGAATGCACTTTTAACATCCATTTGATACAGAGTGAGGCCTTTATTAACAGCAAATGAAATTAAGAGTCTGATAGATTCTAACCTGGCGACTGGAGCAAAGGTTTCTGTATAGTCTATTCCCTCTTGCTGACTATAACCTTGTGCTACCAGTCGTGATTTGTTTCTGATGACTTCACCTTGTTCATTCAGTTTGTTTCTGAACACCCATTTTGTACCAATGACGTTGAATCCTTTTGGTTTGGGAACTAGATCCCATACGTCATTTCTTGTGAATTGATTTAGCTCCTCTTGCATTGCTAGAATCCAGTCATTGTCTAGAAGTGCTTCATCAATTGTTGTTGGTTCAATTAGAGAAACCAGTCCCATGAGGGATTCTTCAGAGTTTCTGAAGCTAGACCTTATTTTGATTGGATCTTCCTTTCTTCCTAAGATTGTTTCTTCTGGGTGATCCATGCTGCTTCTGGATGGTCTTTTCCGGAGTTGATCAACAAAAGGTGTTGGATTGCTTGCAGTGCCTCTTTCTGATGTTGAGGAAGTGTCTCTGTTGAGAGCTTCTGATGATTTGTCTTCAGTACCTGTGAGTTCAACTTCCATACCTGCAAGGAATTCATTCTGCTTTGACTTTTGAGAGTCAAGCTTATCATCAAAATGAAAACTGATTGACTCCTCCACAATCTGTGTTTCTGTATTGTATACTCTGTACCCTCTTAAGCGTTCAGAATATCCTAACATAATACACTTTTGTGCTTTAGACTCAAACTTGTTCAAATAATTTTTTGTATTCAGAATAAAACATGTACATCCAAATGGGTGAAAGTAGGAAATGTTGGGCTTTTTGTTCTTCCACAATTCATATGGAGTCTTTTCCAGAATAGGTCTTATGGAGATTCTATTCTGAATGTAACACGTTGTGTTTATTGCCTCTGCCCAGAAGATCTTAGCAACGTTAGTCTCGTTGATCATGGTTCTGGCCATTTCTTGTAATGTTCTGTTCTTTCGTTCTACAACTCCATTTTGCTGGGGAGTTCTAGGACAAGAGAAATCATGCAGAATGCCTTTGTCATTAAAGAATAACTCAAAATCTTTGTTTTCATATTCTCCACCATGATCACTTCTGACTTTGACGATTCTAAGATCATTTTCATTCTGAACTTGGTTGCAGAAGGTAACAAACACAGAATGTGACTCGTCCTTGTGCCTTAAGAACTTTACCCGTGTCCATCTGCTATAGTCATCTACGATTATTAACCCATACTTCTTGCCACTGACTGAAGCAGTTTTAATTGGTCCAAATAAGTCAATGTGCAGAAGTTCTAATGGCTTGGAGGTGGAAACACCGTTTTTGGATTTGAAAGCTGGTTTTGCAAACTTGCCTTTCTGACATGCTTCACACAGAGCATCTGAATTGAACTTCAGGTTAGGAAGTCCTCTGACCAGATTGAGCTTGTTAATCTGAGATATTCTTCTCATACTAACATGTCCCAATCTTCTGTGCCAGATCCATTGCTCGTTGTTAACAGACAGTAGACATTTTACATTCTGACTTTTTAGTTCAGAAAGTTTTATTTTATAAATGTTGTTTTTCCTCTTTCCATTAAATAGGATAGTCCCATATTTCTGACTAACAGCTTTGCATGAATTTTGATTGAAGATTATATCATAACCGCTATCACTTAATTGACTTATGGATAACAGATTATGCATTAATCCATCAACTAGTAAAACATTACTTATAGAGGGAAGATTTACATTACCCACTGTTCCAGAGCCAATGATCTTTCCTCTCTGATTTCCTTCAAAACCTACGTGGCCTCCAGGCTTAAGTTCCAGGATTTGGAACATATACCTTCTTCCCGTCATGTGTCATGAGCAGCCAGAGTACAGGTACCATGATTGGTGTTTTCCCTTTACTGCTAAAGATATCAGCCACATGTATTGTTTTATCCTTAGGTACCCACATTTTCTTGGGTCCTGATTTGTTAGTTTTACCAAAACTCTAGTTGAATTTTGGTTTGACAGAGTAATCACTACTTGTATATTTTATGTCATGTGTGTGCCCATATATAAAGTGTGAATCAAGTGGAGTACGTTTTATAACTAAATCCATGGCATTTTTTGGTGTAGGTACCTTACCTTGATATCCTATCCCTTTTCTGCCATTTCTGCTAACTCCATAGATCATTGAAGCCATTTTGCTTTTGTCTATGTTTTTAGCTAGAAACTTCTGAAAGCTGTTATCATACTCCTTGATGATCTCATCAGCATTGATGGGAGTTTCAGGGATTGTTTCCTTCTGAGAGTTTTGCAATTGGTTTTCTAATTTTGAAATTTTATCTTTTAACTCAGAATTCTCCAATTTGAGACTCTCAGTCTTATCAGAGTTAGAAGCAAGATTCCTTTTCAGGTTTCTGAATTTGACTCTGATCTACTGATATCTTTCCAGAATTTCATTAAGGCTTTCAGCTAGTTCAGCCTTAGTAAAATTTATAGTAAAGTCAGGGAATACCTCTTCTGTATCTGATTCAAATTCTGACTCAGAAGCTTCACTGTCTTCTGTTATGTTGGCCATGAGAGCTATGTTTGCTCTTTCATCATCTGATTCTGAGTCAGCTTCAGATGTGCTAGAATCATCCCATGTAGCCATGAGACTTTTCTTCTTTTCCTTGCCAAACTTCTTTTTGGGATTTTCCTTCTGAAGCTTTGGGCAATCACTTTTGTAGTGCCCTTGCTCGTTACATTCATAGCAGATGATGTCTTTGTTGTTTGGCTTTCTGTTTCTTGAAAAACCTTCAGATCTTCTGTGTCCAGAGGAGGATTATGACCTTCTGTATCTGGAGAAAGATTCATTCTGATTTTCTGATCTTCTGGGATTCCTGAACTTCCTTTGCATCTGCTTCCATAATTGGTTCACCCTTCTGGAGAGGAGAGATAGTTCATCTTCTTTTGATGAGGACCCATCAGAGGTTTCTTCCACAGCCTGCAAAACTTTGGAGTCAGATTTTCTGTTAGATTTTAAAGCTAATGGATTACCTTGCTTTTGAGGTTCATCTTCTTCTAGCTCTATCTCGTGACTTCTGAGGGAGCTGACAAGTTCCTCCAGAGAGATTTTCTTGAGATCCTTTGCTAGCTTAAGCGTTGTGACCATTGGCCTCCATTATTTTGGCAAGCTTCTGATGATCTTCTTAACGTGATCAGCAATAGAATACCCTTTGTCAAGAACTTTTAGACCAGCAACAAGAATTTGAAATCTTGAAGACATAGTTTCTATTGATTCACTCTCTTCCATCTTGAATGCCTCATACTTTTGAATGAGTGCAAGGTGTTGTACCCCAAAATTTTCCCTCCCATATTCTTCAAGAGTTGCCAAGATCATTATTCAAAATCTCCCAAGGGTTGCACAGT
Organism: Vicia faba; assembly: GCA_948472305.1. Taxonomy (NCBI): domain Eukaryota; kingdom Viridiplantae; phylum Streptophyta; class Magnoliopsida; order Fabales; family Fabaceae; genus Vicia; species Vicia faba. The sequence goes on from OX451738.1 coordinate 1,300,477,192, forward strand.
CCAATTGCCTCCTAACACAGTCAAAATTAGGGTTTTGGTTCTGGCAAAGAAATTGAAGTTTTCAAGGGTCCAATCAAGTCCCACATGCCTACATACATTTTCAAGCATTCATATGTCAAGTTTCAAGACTCACAGCATCAAATTGCACAGTCAAAAACCCCAATTGCTTCACAGTCAACTGCAGGGGCAAAATGGTCATTTGACAGTCAAAAGTCAAAATTTGTGGTCAACATCTTATTTTGAAGCCACGAACATCATTTGATCAATTCTTGATCATGATTTCTCAAAGCATGGCTCAAAAAGTCTCAAGATGCAAAAGTTTCTATTTTTGGACAGCTGAAAAGTCAACTGCAAATTGACCAAGGCATAACTTCTTCATGGTTTATCATAAAAATCCCATCCAAAGCTCATTTTGAAGGGGATGACATTTCCTACAACTCATCTTCACACTCCAAGTCCAAGAAATGCTCTCACAAAAAGTTATCAATTTCAACATTATAGGTCATTTTCAAAAGTCAACAAAAAGGCACTTTAAGTCAAAGACCATAACTTGATATTGGTAAATCAAAATGACATGGGACCAAAGACATTGGTTAGAGGACTTCAAGACCTTTCCAAAATGTCCAAGAACATGTTCATAGCTTCAAAATTGAGCAAGATATGCCTTGGAGAAGTTGGGAAATTTTTGGGAATTTTGAAAAGTCAACTTTGCCTAAAACACTTCAAAAATGCTAATGGGCCTCAAATTCTTCCTTGAATCATTACCCAAAGCATATGCATGACCCATTAAGCTCAAAGGGATTTATTTTCTTATTTTTGATTAATTAATTGAATTTTTATTATTATTAATTCATTTAATTAGATTTAAAAATGAGAAAAATATCAAATCATGCTTTTTAAATCTTTTTTGTGCAGCAAATCAAACTAGGGCAGGGTGGAAAATCGTTTCTCATTCAAGAAGGAAAGATTCTCCATGTTTGGAAAGGGTTTCAATGGAAAAAGATTGAAATTGATATAATTGAAAATTAAATCTTCAAATCATCAATTCATGGACCTTGGGCTTGTTTTCTTAACCTAATTTCATTCACTTACATATGCACAACTCAAACCTATTCCAATGGACACGAAAAACTGCTAAAGAACTCAACCAAGTTGCAAAATTTTGATAAAAAACTTGAAACTGATTTCATGGTTAGAGGACAATTCAAGGCCTAAAAACGATTCTAATACATTGGTAGACCTTCCAGGAACCTGTTAGCATCAAGAATCATTCCAAACGCACAAAGAATCAGAAGATACAAGTGACACGGTTTGCTATATTTTCTAAATTTGTATATCATCATTCATGCGCTTTTAACATTTTTTTTGGATTGATTCATACTCATAGGGACATTCTGAAGCTGTTGGTACCATTAAATTGAACTATAGCATCCTATATCAAAATCTACCATTGATGAAACCTAGGGTTTCAGAAGCTCCAAATTAGGGGTTCTCACATATGGAAAAATTGGCCCTTAAAACCTATGCCATTGAATTCGTGGTATCAAGACGAAGCAAACCAACACCTCGCGCCCAATTTATTTGATCCATAGGCGTAATCGCTATTTTTATGTGTTGCAGTTTGTGGGGGTTTAAACCCCCCGCTATTTGTTTATGTTGCAGGTACAAAAACGAAGAAGAAGCATATGTGGCTCTGTGTTGTTGGGAGGTTTGAATTTGCGCATGTTTTCCAGCGTAGTGGTCACGTTTCATACATTATTTTTATTTTTTATTATATTTACAAAAGCACTTGAATGGTTCAGTGGTTGGGTGTACGCTTGGTGAGTGCTGGGACCTGGGTTCGATTCCCAGGTCCCCCATACAATTGTTGTTATTTTTTCTAATCCTTTCCCATGCAGTGCACGCCCCAAAGTCCATCATATGTCCTCACATGTTAGCCTGCCACGCGCTCATGATCACTCATCCAATGGCCATAACGTGAATTCCAGGGTGGACCTCAGTCAAGCCTCACACGCATGATCAGAAAAGTCAACTAAGGCCTTGTCTTGATGGGCCAAAATTGCTTCCAAAAAACCTCCAAAATGGGCCAGACACCCCCCAATGTTTGTATTCTATTTTTTTAACTTCCTTTTCTTTTCTTTTTTGTTTTAATTTATTTTAATTGTTTTAATTATTATTTAATTCACTTAAAATAATTTTCTTTTCATAATAAAAACAGAAAAATCAAAAAATACAATATATTATTATTTCACCATTAAAATATTTTTTGTAAATAAACTCTAACCATTAATTTAGTTAAATTAGGTTTAAACTTTAATCTTTTCTTAATAAATTAAAATAGGTAGAATTAGGGTTTTTGACCTTTTCATTTTTTTTTAATAAATAATTTTCTCTCATTATTATTATTATTAATTACTAAATATTTTTGTAAATAAACATGTAATTTAATTAATTAGTGTAAATTAGATTAACTTGAATATTTTCTTAAATAATTAAAAATAATCTAGAATTAGGGTTTCCTTGTAAATTCTTTATTTTCATAAATACAAAAAACATAAAAAATAAGTTCTTTTCTTTAATTAAATAATTAAATAGACTTTGATTTAATTTAATTTCAAAAGGGTCAAAACCCTCGGACGTCCTAACTTTTATTCTTTCGCACGTTATTCTTTTTTCTTTTCGAATATTATGTAACTGCTCAAGGCTTGTAATAGTAATTAGGAATTTATTTACTTTCCGCATTTTTATCAAACGGGTCTTTGTAATTTGGCGATGTATAGACCCGCGCCTTGTAATAGCATAGGATTTATCTTTCCGCATTTAAATTTATGCACTCTTAAACTGCTAACTTTGTATGAAAGAATGTATGGTTAACTAAAAACAAGCGTAGCTCACAATACGATGATCAAAGATAACTGTTAAACTGAAAACAACACACAAATTCACACACCACTTCTAGGGTACGCCTCACCTGTTGCCTTGCCTTCAAAACGTGGTCGTCGAGTATAGGACGTTTTAGTAAGTCCTTATGTCCATGATCCAGTTGCCTCGAAACGGTTGCCTCGGATTAAAAAGGGTCAAGGACATAAGGGTAGCTTCTAAGGTGTCCTACTATTGCTTTGGTGACCACACTGTCCCTCAATCGAATTTACCCGAACACCTCCAACGACGGTGCTACCTACCTCTCAATGGTGGGATAGCACTGTTTAAAGGACTCTTACACAGCCTAATTCCTTAGAGTAGGTAGATCTCATGGGTACTTGCTCTTTTCAAAAACAAACAAAAATACTTTTCACACTGACACTTTCTAAAAGTTTTCAAACAAATTTTTCATACACTCTTGAGGACAGATACAAGAGTTACTTAGAAATTTTTCAAACGGAACTTTTTCAAACCCACACACACTTGAAAAGCAAACATCTTTTGAAAACATAAGAGCAAGTACCTAAGAGCCCGTGGATAACCACAGATAGAAAGGGTGTTAACACCTTCCCTTTCTATAAATCTACCTCCCGAACCGAGAGACATCTCAAAGAAGGAATTTTGCTGTGCTTTTGTCCTTTCCATGTTGGAGAACATAAAAGACGGTGGCGACTCTTGCTTACCGCGAAATTTCGCGAACCAGCTTAAAAAACAGTCAGTTCTATTTCCACCGATCACACAAGGGCTTTGGTTTCTTTGACTTGAATGTTGCCTTCATGTGTCATTCTCAGAGAGTCAAACATATTCTTTGCAGTGTCTCTGTTTGATATCTTCTCATATTCTGAATAAGAGATGGCGCTGAGAAGAATTGTTCTGGCCTTGTGATGATTTCTGAACTCACGCTTTTGCTGATCAGACATTTTTTTCCTGTCAATCTTCTGACCACTTCCATCCACTGGGTGTGTGTATCCATCAGTCACCATGTCCCACAGATCAACATCATGGTCCAGAAAGAAACTCTCAATTTTGTCTTTCCATTAGTCAAAGTTCTCTCCATCAAAGACTGGAGGTTTGCCACTGAATCTGTCTCTTTCTTCATTGTTGTCATTGCTGATGTTTTGATTTGGTCCTGCCATTGTGTTTTTCTGACGCTGGATCTTGTACTGACACGGTTAAGTGTTATAAGCTCAGAACCAGGCGCTCTGATGCCAATTGAAGATGTGAAAAACACAAGAACGGGGTTGAATTGTAAAACTTAAAACAAATACTTAGACAACACTGTATTTTTATCCTGGTTCGTTTGATCTCAAACTACTACAGTCCACTCGTTAAGGTGATTTCGCCTCTCTCCAACGAGGTCTTAATCCACTATATTCAAAGGATTACAACAACTACTTTAACAACTGTTAAAGCCTTCTTGAGTATAACCACAAACCGGTTTATCTCAAGGAAATCTCTTACAAATAATGAACGATGATGTGTTTAACGTTTTCTAATAAAACAATATATCACAATTGTGATAATTAAACAATTTAAGCTTTGGAGTAAAACTGGATTTGCTAAAGCGTTTGAGTCAGCATGGTTTTGAAAGCTTAGAAAAATGTATGAGTGCATGCATGCGTCTTTTCTCAGACAGACTTGTTTATATAGCCAAGGCAAAGATACGTTATCCATAAATCACTTTTACTAATAATAACATACTTTCCTTTTTGAGAAGATCTTGTCTGAATAAAGCCGTTAGCAATTAATTCTATCTTGAATACTTAGTAACGCTTCAGAGTCTTCTTTGCTTATGGTAGCGCTTCAAAGTGTTCTTTGCTTTAACTTATGATAACAATTCAGAGTCTTCTTTGCTTTAACTTATGCTGACGCTTCTGAGTGTTTATGACTTGGTAAAGATCTTTGATCAGAGTCAGAGTGTTTTATGCGCAGATTCTGGTCATCAAGCTTCAGCGTATGATCTGATAGCTTCAGCGTGTAGCACATGTTACTGATCTTCTGATGCTTCTGATGCTGATGCTGATTCCATCAGAACTTCTGTATATGTAAAGCATAATTTTAAGAAGCATATTTGTCTTATATAGAAATCTTACAATTTATTTATTCTTTGTATTTTGTTATCATCAAAACTCTAATTAAGGGTTGTAGAATCAAACTATGTTCTAACACTCACGACATCTTGAAAAGTATTCAGATTTCAAACACCAAGTGTAGTTTCAAGGTAAGTCTCCTTGACTTGGTATTTTTTCATACATCATTAATTATTTATTCTTGAAGACAAGATGTAGTAATCGTTGCCCCATTTTAGCTAACTGTTTGCTTGCTGTTTATATTATCAACCATATGTTGTAAACTGCCATGTATGGACAATAAAACAAAGTTTAAGGTAGAAAAACGCAGCATGTATCGACACATACACACATGTGTCGACTCATCCTAGTAAAAAAACAGGGTATGAATCGACACATAAACCCCATGCATCGACTCATACTGATCCTAAGTCCCAAAATAGAAGGTTGAAAAGTCCATGAATCGATACAAAATGCATATGCGTCGACACAAAGAAGTTGTACGAGTCGACACATCCCATTATGTGTCGACTCATACTGAGCTGATTTTTCTTTACAGGAGCAAGGAAATGTTATGTGTCGATGCATAACAGCATGTGTCGACACATAATGGTTTAAAAAGCAGTTTCTCCCATTTTCTATACTATTTATGCATATACTTTTCATTATTGTCCATTAGTTCGATGTGGTTGTAATAATTAGACATTTATTTCATACCTATTTGTAAATTGAACCCCCATCCCCCTCAAGATGTAATAGCTTAGGATTTTATTTTCCGCATTTTATTTTTGCTTTCATATATTACTAGTAATTAAAATGTATGGCAAGATAAAATCAACAAATAGGTAACTCTTAAATACAAGACAAAATGCATACAATCAAAAACACTTGCACACTAGCACCCTTAGGGTAATCCCACCTTGTTGCCTATCGGAAAAATAGTCATGTCCCTCGAATATGGGCGTTTTATTAAAGAACCTCGTAAAAGATCGTAGTCCCTCGATGACCCTCGATGTTGCCTTCGGTATACGATCTAGTCCCTAAAACAACATTGCTAAAACATCCCATAAGTTTCCTTCTATGACTATACAAAAACGTCTTGTGCCCGTCCCTTCACATCCAACGGTGGGGCTTCTTACCAAAACAATGGTAAAGATAGTAACATCTAAAGGAGGAGGAAAAGAACACTAAAGACCTTTTGAGTAAGTAGATTTGCTCCTAGTTGCTCACTTGCTCACAACAAAAACATTTTATACACCAACACTATCATTTTGAAACATTTTCAAAAGACAACACTTTGTACGCGTTCTTATAGGAACGAGAGCCATTACAAAGACACCCATTCAAAATCACTTTAAAAAAAAACACATTCCACAAACACCTCTTTGAACTATTTTCAAAACAACACTTTGTACGCGTTCTTATAGAAACGAGAACCATTACAAAGTCACATTTTCAAAATACTTTAAAACCCACAACACAAAGCATATTTTCAAACAAAGCAAGTGATCTAGCAAGCAACTAAGAGCCCATGAAAAACCATGGATGAAAAGGGTGCTAATACCTTCCCTTTTCATAATCTACCCCCCGAACTCAAGAAAACGTCTCTAAAGGTATTTCCTATGCTTTTTTACCATTCCTTGTTGGATAAAAGAAAAGTCGGTGGTGACTCTTGCTATCCACAACATTTGCGATCATACGCGAAACAAAAAGTTAGTTCTCCCACCGTACCACACCTGCAATCAACTGTTGATCCAGTCCATTCCTGCACTTTCTCAAACCCCATAATTGTACAAAATTAGCATACAAAAGTTGTGATTAACAAACAGTGGAACAATATGCCAAAAAGGTTTAAATCCCATTTGTTTTTCCCCCAAAACCAAATCAAACTCACCTATAAATAAGTTTCTCCATCACAAGTTCAAGGGGTTGGTTTTGGGAGAGAGAAAATTTTCAAAGAGAGAAAAGAAAACAGTAAAAACATTCGTGAACCCAAAATTCCCAAACAAAACCAAACCTTTGTTCTTCCTTTTGAATCAAAGAACATAATATTTTGTTCCATTCCTTGCTAACCTTAAAACATATGAAGGCAGCAGCTCAAGTCCCAAGCACACGCTCCAGATTCAAGGTAAGTCTTTCTGACTTTGAATCTTTTCATTTAGAACATCATTTAAATATGTAAATATCATAGTATTGATGTTGTCCATATCATTGCATAAGTAGAAAAACTATGGACCAGAGCTTCTTGAATAAAGCTAGGCTCAGAATCAGGATTAGAACTTCTATAAACTATTGTGCTTTTATCTTTATGATTTGATGTTGTTAAGAACTGAATAAACTGTAGATGTTCTTATTAATGTAAGGAAGATGGTGAAGTGTAACACATAACTTCTGATTTTTTCTTTCCCACTGTTTTAGCACAACACAAAACTTCTGAGTTCTCCTTACTATTTTAACACACAAAACTTCTAGGTTTTCACTCTGTTATGACACAGCACCAGAACTTCTAGGCTTTCTTACTGTTTTAACACCCAAAACTTCTAGGTTTTCTCACTGTTATGACACAGCACCAGAATTTCTAGACTTTCTTACTGTTTTAACACACACAAAACATCTAAGATTTTTCTCACTGTTTTAACACTCAGAACTTCAGCGCATAGCAACCCAAAACTTCTGTTTTTCCCTCTAACGTTTCTTTCAGGACTCCAGTGTGCATCAACCTAGAACTGCTGATTACCTCTGACGTTATTTTCTGAACCACAGCGCGCATGGAATCAAAACTTATGGTCCCCTTTATTTTTGTTTGCAGTAACATGTTGATCCTATTTCTCATTATTTTTCCTTTTTCTCTCTTATTTTTATCATTTTTAGCATTAGAACTATTTTTATAAAAAGACATCAAAAATATATTCTTTTATTAAATGATTATTTTCCTTTTAACTTATTAAGACAAAAAAAATCATTTTCAAAACAAACCCTTTCTTTTTTTTTGTATTGTACAATTCAATATGGTTGTAATAGGTAATTAGGAATTTAAAATTGTTGCAACCCCCCATTTGTAAGTTTGTACCCCCCATCCCTAAATGATGCAATAGCGTAGGACTTTACATTTTCCGAAATTTATCGCTTTTAAATATAAATGCTAGTAATTAGGGTTTGTATGGCCAGACATGAAATCAACAAATAGATAACCCTAATCAAGACAAAATGCATGTAAATCAAACACACTTGCACACTAGCATCTCTAGGGTAATCTCACTTTGTTGCCTTTCGGAAAATAGTCATGTCCCTCGAATATGGGTGTTTTAGCAAAGACCCTCGATAAAAGATCGGAGTCCCTCAATGACCCACAATGTTACCTTCGGTAAACGATCTAGTCCCTAAATGACATTGCTAAAACGTCCCATAGGTTGCCTTCTATGACTATACAAACGTCCCAATAGTAAGATAACAACATCTAAAGGAGGAGGAAAAGAACGTTTAAGACCTTTTGAGTAGGTAGGTTTTAGTTGCTCGCTTGCTCACAACAAAAATATTTTATACACAAACACTTCACTTTGAAACATTTTTTCAAAAGACAAAACATTTTGTACGCGTTCTTATAGAGACGAGAACCATTACAAAGACATTCTTTTTCAAAATACTTTCAAAACTCACATCACAAACACATTTTCAAACAAAAAGCAAGTGATCTAGCAAGCAACTAAGAGCCCATAGATAACTACGAATGAAAAGGGTGCTAACACCTTCCCTTTTCATAACCTACCCCTCGAACTCAAGAAAATGATCTCGAAAGGTCTTTCCTATTCTTTTAAACCTTTCCTTATTGGATAAAATAAAAGCTGATGGAGACTCTTGTTAACCGCAATAATTGCAATCAAACGCAAAACACCCAAGTCAGTTCTCCCACCGTGTTACACACCCCTTTGTATTTTTTTCATTTCTTTATTGACTTCTTTTTTATTTTAACATTAAAATAAAAATCACAAAAAAACATTAGGCTAGTGTTTTATTAATCAAATTAAATTCTGTTAATTAACTAATTATTTTAACCTTTCTTGAAATTAAAATTAAATAGACTTAGGTTGTATTTTCTTAAAATAAAACAAAGTAAACAAAAAAACTTCTCTTCCTTAGTATTTAGACGTCCCTGTTAATTTGTTTGCGCATTTATTTACTTTCGCATTTTTCATCTTATCGTAACTACTTCCCTATTTGTAATAGTAACTAGGACTTTATTTTTCGCATTTCTATAATGTACAACCATGTAATAGCGTAAGATTTACCTTCCCGCACTTTACATTTCTGCACTTTAAATTATTGTATATATATTAACTATTAGTAATTAGGCTTGCATGGAAAGACTAATAATCAAACACTAGCAAACTTAACAAAAATACAAAAAATAACTGAAACATAATACACTTGCACATATACACCTCAAGGGTACTCCACTTTGGTTGTCTTTGGAAATAAAACGGGCATGTCCCTCGAGACATGGACACTTTAGCAAAGACCCATAAATCAAAAGATCATAGTCCGTCGATGACCCTACAATTTCCTTTCGGTAAATGATCTAGTACCTAAACAGAGATTGCTAAAGCGTCTCTATATTGTTGCCTTTATGACTGTATGTCCCTTAGAATATCCCTCATACATCTAATGATGGGGCTTCTTATCAATCAATGGTAAGGTAGCAACATCTAAAGGAGGAGGAAAAGAATGTTAGACCTTTTTGAGTAGGTAGGATGATCATAGTTTATCGCTTGCTCACAACAAAAAATCATTTACACACCAACACTTTCAATTGAAATATTTTCAAAACTCAAACCCCTTTGTACGCATTCTTATAGAGACGAGAATCATTACAAAGGCACTTTTTCAAAATCACTTTCAAAAACATCTTCCACAAACACTCCTTTAAACTATTTTCAAAAACAACACTTTGTACGCATTCTTATAGAGACGAGAATCATTACAAAGACATTTTCAAAATATTTTCAAACCCACACCACAAAGCACATTTTCAAACAAAAGCAAAGTGAACTAGCAAGAAACTAAGAGCCCGTAGATAACTACGAATGGAAAGGGTGCTAACACCTTGCCTTTCCATAATCTACCCCCCTTACTCAGAAAATCTTGAAAAGGTCTTTTTTTGTTCTTTTCACCCTTCCCTTAATTTGGATAAAAGAAAAGTCGGTGGCGACTCTTGCTTACCATAACATTTGTGAACATAAATGTAAAACCAGTATATAACAGTCGGTTCTGCCACCGTATCACAACGACTTTTGCTATCCGCAACATTTGCAATAAAATGCAAAACCCAAAATTCAGTTCTGCCACAATATTACACCCATGAGAGCTCTCAAGAATAGGAGATCAAGAAGAAGAAGAATGGTGGAAATGTCAATCATCATTGATTATGATGATGAGGATGAAGTAGATTATAATTGGTAAAAAATTCTCTCAGCGAGAGGATTTAGATATGATTATTAAGACCTTTTTGTTTATTTAATGAAAAGTTCTATAAGTGTTTATTAAGTTTTTTTCAAATTTTGTCAACTTAACTCTTAGTATGATGTACACTCTAGAGCTTTCTAATATACAAAACCTGAATAAAACCAAAACGATTCATAAGAACAAAATATAGGACTTTCTAATTTACACTAATATACACTAATGATTCACACAAAATGGTTCACAAAATATAGAGCTTTCTAATATACACTAATACATCAGCTTTCATCCTATGGTTATGAACAAGGTAACCCTAAACATGAGAAATACACATTCATAAGAACATTAACAAATGAGGTAAACCTAAACACTCATAAGTGTCAGAGAAAGAGAATGATGACTTACCAAAAATTATATTCGAAGAGGATGGTGAAGAATTTTCTATCCCTGTCGTCTTGTTCGCTAGGGCACTCCTGTGTGTTATGAATGAAATAAAGTACTTGCTATCTTTTTATTTTGTGAGAAACAATTTCACAATGGTTGCAAATTCAACCGTAAAGAGAAACAATTTCAAAAAATATATCACAACGGTTGTACAAAACAATCATAGTGATATCCCTTCTTTTTTTTATTTAAAAATAAATAATAAAGAAAAGGTGCGCCTTAATGTTAAAGGAATAAAAAATTTGAGGGGCTGAGGTTCGAACCCACGAAAGCATGGTTGTATCACCACGGTGAGTTCATCAACCGTTATTATATCCTAACAATTTTTAAGTAAAAAATAAAAAATATTAGCGCCTGAGTTTAGAGATGTCACCATGGTGTTTGGAAGAACCGTGGTGACTTGGGCGTTATTGTATACACATTTTGTAGTAGGTCTTCAAGAAAACAATATAGCCTGCTAGAAGACATGTCAATGAGCGACTAATAATTACTTAGAAAATTCTCAAAGAAGAAGAAGTGACAATCAAAAAACCCCACCACTATGAAAGCATGGTTGTTCCACAAAGAGGGTCCAAGAGGGACAAATTTATCTCATGTCTTCTTCTCCCCTTGTCTTGCCTCATGCCTCTAAGATGGTCCGAAAGGGACATCCTTCTTCTGTAGCACCTTGGTAAGATGAGTCTCTGTAGCTCGTGAAGTTTCGCGCTGTATCACCCCTTTGTAACCAGCCACATATTAGGGGAGGGGCAGAGGAAGCCTTGCTTGCTTCTGAGCCATTTTCACTTTCAACAAGCACTATCTTCTCTCTTCAATAGGGATACTCACCATGTCCCATGTGCAAAAAATACCATTAGGACACAAAAATAATAAATACAAGTACATTTCGAAAAAGGTATTTTTTTCATACCTAAGTACGCTCCACTCCATTTCCATCTTCATGGTACTTGTAATCAGGGTATTGGATTTCAAAGAATGAAAACATCTCAAAATCTAGATTACCTCATAATCAAGGGGATAAAAAATACTAGGGTCTACCCTTTGGGTAATTCATGGATATGATGCCTAAGATAAATGGAAAAGGGGGTCATCCCTCGCCCCCGCATTAAATGGAGAAGCCTCACCTCACCCTCTCACCCGCACGAACTTGTCTTTCCAGTCTTTATAAGGGTTTGCGAAGGGCTTTAACAGACATTCACTTGGCTAAGAGTGCATCATCACTCATCCATTGTTAGGAAGAATCTTCATCCTAAATAAATAAAGAAATAACCCCATAATGGAAGGCACACTCATGATGCAATAGACTATCTGAAAAGCTCTGAGTATGCCCACACGTTTGGGGTAATTTGAAAAGGGGCAGCATTGATAGCATAAAAAAATCCGCTTCGAAAGAAGTGAATGAAATCAAAACCCTAAGCTCGTGAATGATGGGAAGATGGACGTAAAAATATGGAGCAAATGGTTCACCGGAGGTATCCATTTTTCCCTCTCTTCTTTTAAGCAGAGGTCCATAATCACATCCTCCTCACAACCTGTGCTAGAAAATATGAGGCCATGACGAAACATGTTGATCGTATTTGCAATCGAATATAAGGACATGATCGTATCACCAAGGGAATAGAAACATAAGACAATATGCTTTCACCTTGATAAAAAACGTGAGTTATTCACTTTCCTCACTATTATCCTAGGTTGGTATTTTTTTTGTTGAAAACAGAGAAATGGGAAAGAAGGCGAAAAGAAAGGGTGTTCCCGAAATAATATATAGGAAACCCAATGACACAAGTCATACATTCACCCAATAAGATAATTGTCATGAGAAGAGGGAAAGTCTCTACTTATAAAATTAGGATGTTGGGGTTTAAATGAGAATGAACTAAAATCTAATAATTGATAACGGGACACGGGTATGTAATTTGTCGACTTCAGGGATTCAATAAGTCATTGGCATAGTTTTTGAGTATTAAAATATTGTTTCAGCGGAAACTATTAATTTAAAAACCCTTGATTCACACTTTTGTTCTATCGATTCAGGCCATATTATTAAACTCAAATGAGCATTCTCACTGTGTCATTTTGAATTTAAAATTATTATTTGAAAACAAATAGAGCCCAACTAATTTTAAAGCGCTCGCACTGTATTTAAAAGTAATGTTCAATCACCACTATCTAGTTAAAATCTCAAACTCTCGCTCTATTGATTTTATCCTTAGTCTGTATTTTACTCTCCTAACAAAACAATTAATTTCATAATTGGAAATCAAAACCAGAAAAGTCTTTTTGCAAAATATTTATGCCAATTAATTACCTAACCCCTTTGGTTTTGGACCTCACATACCGGTATCGAAGAAGTTAGCCAAACATAATTTTATTGCGTAACAACATAAAATAAAAACATGAATACAATAACATATTCATGGTAAAAAATAAATAAACTATATTTAAAATTGAAACCTGGAATAAAACACTGAAGAATATAGCGCAGTACGCTATCCTCCACAAGCCGACATGATTAGCCTCGGAACAAAATAACTTGAAGAAATGTAAATAAGCCTAAACGAAATTCTGAAAGCTAGAAAGAAATTAATGGTGAAATATTCCTTCGATGTGAAGAAATATTGCTTTAATTGTGATGGTTTTATTTTCTTACGGAATTCTAAACGAAATTGGAAAAAAAAAATCAAAAACTGTAAAACTGTAACAAAATATAGCAATGTTTAGTATGCAGAGAAAAAATAAACTTGAAGCAGGTGTGCCAACATTTTGAGTTTTGGTATCGGTCCTCCTTTTATAGCTTCATTATTGTGATACGGTGGAGAAACCGACTGTTATATTGGTTTGCATTTTTATTTGCAGATGTCGCGGTAAGCAAGAGTCGCCATCGACTTTTATTTCATCCAACAAAGGAAAAGGTAAAAGAACAGAAAAAACCTTTTTTCGAGATATTTCTGAGTACGGGGGGTAGATTATAGAAAGGGAAGGTGTTAGCACCCTTTCTATCCGTGGTTTTCCACGGGCTCTTAGGTAATTGCTCATTTTGAAATTGCTTGTGTTTTCTTATTTTGAAAAGTTTTGTTTACTTTGTGATAACCCTTGTATCTGTCCTCAAGAGTGCGACGAAGTTGTTTTTGAAAATTGTTTTGAAAGTGTTTGTGTGAAATTTGTTTGTTTGAGCAAGTACCTAGGAACTATCTACCTACTCGAAAAAAGTCTGTTTATTTTCCTTTAGATAGCGCTATCCTACTATTAAGGAGTAGGTAGCCCCATCGTTGGATTTGTAAAGGGACGTTCGAAGGGAAGAAATGGTCTCTGAAGGCAACAAGTAAAGATACCTTAGCATTTCGAAGGGGCTATCGTCATAAGATCAATTCGTAGGCAACTCGAGGGACAAGTAGGGACTAGGATCTTTATGAAAATTTTAAGTTGCGGGTCATTGCTAAGGTATCCCTACATTCGAGGGACACGACCATTATTTCTGAGGCAATCAAGTGGGGAAAACCCTAGAAGTGAGCATGTGCAAGTGTGTGTTTTCAGTTTATTATCTTTGCACAATTAGGGTTGTCTACCATTTTAATTTGATTTATCTTTCACATGTAATCCTAATGTCCATACATCTAACAGTTTAATAGTTGTGGAAATTAAAAGCGAGAAATTAAAACCTTAACTATTACAAGGCTTCGGGAGGGGATTACATAATCAAAAACCGGGGAAAAATGATAAGAGAAATAATAAACCTAATTAACTATTACAACTTGGGAACAGTTACAATAATTAATAAGAATAGGGAAAGTAAAGACGCGCTCAAAAATTAAAACGGGAACAAATTAGGACCTAAGAAATCTAATTAATTAAAAATGTTTTTGTTTGTATTTTCTTTATTGAAAAATAGTCGCAATTTGCAAATTAATCCTAATTTCTATTAAATTTTAATTACAAGAAAATGTTCAAGTTAACCTAATTAAACTAATTAATTAAATGCAAATAAATATTTTATGAAAATAATTAACTAAACCTAATATTTTTGTAATTTTTAGATTTTATGATTTAATTAAAAAAATATTTTTATTGTAAAATAATTAAAACAAATGAAGAAATAAGAAATTAAAAGAGAATTGAAACTTGGGCCTGTTGCTGGAAGGAATTAAGGGGGTGTGCTTCCAAATTTCTTGTTAGGCCCAAAGCTGGAGGCCTAGAGTCTGGGCCTGATCCAATGCACCTCTCTTCTGATGATTCATGGTGGACTTTCAAGGCTGGAGCGTGGGATCTACATGACGATGGATCTCAAGGATGAGATCAGCGGCGTATGGTGGACATCTTTGGATATTGTGTACTGGAACCTGTAGGAAATGTTAAGAAAAATGCAAAAGCACACGCTTGGGGTCGAACCCAGGACGTGCACTTTATAGACTTTCCCTTTTGCCAACTGCGCTGCTAAGTTATTCATTTATATAATAACATACAAATAATAAAAGGGAAACTATCATTAGTTCCATGTCATCAAAAAAACGAACGCGTTGGCAATGCTAGTTAGCCAATCAAAACATGTCAAACTGACACGTGGGTTCCCTGGCCAGAGTTAATATTCAACGATGCCGGAGAGAGTCTCCGATCATCTTCTTCGGGAAGACGAAAATCCCAAAACCTGCAAAAATGTGGAATTTAAAAGGTGCAAAAGACCTTACTCGCCCTGAAATTTTCCCAGGAATCCAAATATGGGGTTAGTTTAGCCTGAAGGTCCTTAGATTAAAAGTTTTGCAAGCTTCAGTTCGGGATGCCCTAACAATGGCATCACGTGATTTAAGCCTTGATACTCTAATAAAAAGCATCTAACCATCCTAATGAAGGTCTTGAGTAATAATCAAAGCATTAAAACATTCAACAATGCAAAAAAAGAAAGATTAAATTTCCAGTAGTTTACCAAACGGTGATGATCGTGGATGGTAGTTCTGGCGTATGATTGCTTGATTAAAAGGGTGGTACGTGTTCCTGGGAACATCTGGGTGTGAATGGGATGCTTAGATTGGATTGAAATAGGCTAGAACTTGTTCTTTTTTTTTCACGCTTTAGAGTGATTTTTTGCAATTTTTGTTTGAGCACTTAGGGTTGTCTCCTCCTCCTCCCTTGCTTCTGAGTGGGCATACATATATAATGAATCAAAATTAGGTTAACAAAGTTGAAGGAAATCTTTGATTTCAATGAGAAAATAAAGACTTTTAATAACATGATTTCTTGCATATTTGGACCAAATCAAATCTTGCCCTCTCCACGGATTTTCTTTCCATGCCAGCACATCTTACTCTTTATTTTGATGAGAAAAAGATTTGAAATCAAATCTTACATTATTCCTTTTATTCACCTTATTTAATTTTGCATTCTATTTAATAAAATATCAAAAATAAATAATATAAATAATAAAATAATGTAATAAAGGACTCAAAGTTCATGGGCCATGTTGGAAGTGAGATGTAAGCATAAAAAGTTGGGCCTATTTGCCAAAAAGTGCAATTTTGGGCATTGTTGACTTTTGACAATTCTCCAAAAATGGCCAACTTTGACAATGCACATCTATCTCAATTTTGACCCTAAGAGGGTGTTCTTGACCTTTTTAGAAATCTTAGGATGTGCCCTAAACAACCTCTTTAGTTTCATCTCAATTGGATCTTCCATGTTTATGTAAGGAGCTTTGACCCAAAAAGTGTTTTTGTTGACTTTTTGGAATGACCTATAATGTCTGAATCCATATCTTTTTATGAGTGCATTTCTTGAACTTGAAGGCTGAATATGAGTTGTAGGGAATTGGATTCTATTCAAAATTAGCCTTGGATGAGAAATTTCTGATAAAGTATGGGAAAGTTATGCTTGGTCAAAGTTTGGTTGACTTTTCCTATAGAAACCCTAATTTAGCAACTTTTGAGTTTTGATGAATTAGGAGCCTTTCTTGAGGAATCATGATCAACCTTTGATCAAATGATGGATATCACTTCAAAATGTTGATTTCACCAAAAATCTTGAAGTTTGACTGCATGTGGACCACACTTGACTTTTGACCTAATATAGTTGATTTTCAAGCATCTGAGCAGCTGACTGAGCAAACTTCTTGTGCAAGGCTTAAAACTTGACATGGAGGGTCTTGAGAACATATTAGGACTATGGAGAGCATATTAGGCCTTTTGAGCTCACCCATCTTAATTAAAATGGAAAGCCTAGTTGGAGGTTCATTGCTTTATGAGAGAGTTTGTCTGGTCAACTCTTGGGCATCCTTGAGCAAGTTGAGGATCTCAATAAACATATGTTGAGAAAAATGGGAGGGAAAATTTTGGGGTACAACAATTATGCTGAGAAAAAATAGAGACACTTTGTTGTACCCCAAAATTTTCACTCTCATATATCAAATATTTTCTCACAAGATCTCCTTGGGTTCAAGACTGCACAAGGTTTGATCAGCTTAAGACACCTCCTTAAGCACTGATGACTAAAACTAGGGTTTGATATTGCACAAGGATAATTGAACTTTTAATGCCTCATATGACTTTCATGAATCATTATGGAATCCCAAGATTACTCATGTCAAGATTCAAGTCTTGGATCACATTTTTGCTCAGTCAATTGAGCAGTTGACCCAAAAATCGACCTTTTGCGAGAGCAAGTTCAAACGATTGTAACTTCTTCATTATTCTATATTTTTGAGCTGTTCTTTTTGCGTAGGATTCTGCTTGATTTCATATCCACTTTCTCTTCACAAATCAAGAGCTGGTCACGTGTAGAAGATCGCCAAAATTCGTATACGTTAGAAGTCACATCATGGACTTTGACCTAATTTTAAGTAATTGTCGTCTGATTTCTAAGAATTGTGATTTCCTTAAATTACAAGATCTTGAGACGATTATTTCTGCGTATGGTCATAAGTGATGTCGCTAACGAGTTTATCTTCAAAGATCAAAAGAAATTGTGTTTGGAAGACTTTGAAAGTTATCGAATTGTTGCAAGTCATTTGTTTGATTTCGAATGTTCTTAACCACAATTTGCTGAAGTTTGTTAATTCTACAAGATTGACGAATGTTCTTAAAGCATGTTTTGTTAGATAATGAAGTCCCATTTTAATCAATCGTGACGTGCAAACTCATTTTATTTACCAATTTGACTTGGACAAGAGGTGAAGATTAGGATTGTCATTTGGATGACCTTGGTTTTGGGTTTGAGTTAACCAATTTGGATTTGAATTCTTAGACATTTATTTTTGTTTAAGAATTTTATTGGAGTACAAGGCACATGTTTTATTTGATCACTTTGTAATTTTTTGAAGTTCAAGTTTCCAAACCAATATGTTTTATTCAAAGCAATCAATTGAGAATTGCAAAGTTTAAATTAAAACTCAAAGTGTCGTACGTTAAATTTCATCATTTACAAAGTTATTCAAGGCTTTATGTTTATTACATTACAATTGAAATAAATTACAAACTTTTGTCTTGTTTACAAATAATTACAAATTCCTTGTTTATAAAGAAAGAAATCTTGTTCTACTTCTTTAATTCTTCTTTGCTTCATCTTCAAGCAATCCATCCAATCTTCGCTTGCCATCCATGCCTCATGTTCATGAAACAAAGAAGAAGAGAAAGTTAGCAAGCAATTCAAACAAAAGTGATATGTAAAGAAAATAAAAATTCATCATTAGGGTTTGTATATAGGAATCGCATTTTAAGGTTTGTTTTTATCATAATCCCTCTTGTACTATTTTTCAAATCACAAGGTTGGGCCTTGGTTCAAAAAAAGAAAAGGAAACTAGAAATCATAACCTAAAGCTCAAGGTTGTCCTACAAGTAACAAAGTATTGCAACAAGCCAAAACAGCAACCCAAAGGCAGGCTGCAATACAGCAGGGTCCAAGCAAAGGCAAGGGAAACACTGCAAGCTTCAATAACAACAAAGCAGGCTGCATAGTAAGCAGTAAACAACAACACTACAAGCTGCAACAACAACAAAGAAGGCTGCATAGCAGGCGACAAACAACAACACTGCAGGCTGCAATAACAACAAAGCAGGCTGCATAGAAGGCAGCAAACAACAACAAAACAACAGGCTAGTGCAACAACTAGGCTTCCAAACAAGTAAAGTAATGACAGGACAAGGCAAAACAACAAGCTAACTTTCTCAACAACCAAAGTGCATCATCATTTTCCTAAGTCATACAAACCCTTCAGAAAATATAGGGAAAAAAAGCAAATAGCCTTACATTTTCATTGAAAGAAAAAGAGGAAAGAGACAGTTTGAAAGATATCACCTAGCTTACACAACATGCCAAAAGACAACTCTGCCCAAAACTCATCCCAAATGCTTCACAAAATAGGCAATTAAAGGCCTTCACCTAAAGATATTCAAAGTCAGAACTAGCATCAAAATACCAATCCAGCAAGCAAACGAAAAAGCCTCATAGTTATATGGTTTCAATGAAAAGTTAGAATATACCAAATCAAAATCATAGGCCAAAACACAATGGTATTGCAAAATCTAAGAGACAAATGCTTTTATTCACAAAAAAGCGAAAGAAAACTCAAAGTATTCATCACAGTACAGAAAGTAAGTCAAAAAACCAGAAAAAGTACAAGGTACAAAGTCAGTAAGCTAGCCTGCTAAAAGCCCCAAAAGAAAGCAAGCAAAGTCAACCAACAAAAGGACAACAAACCGATTTATCAAAAGAACAACACCAGTACAAAAATCAGCTTTCATCACAAATAACTTGTACAAGCATTCAACAAGCAACAAGTACAAGTTGAGCCATCAAATCCAATTGAAACTCACAAAATCAGTAGAAACATATCACAGAAAAATGCGCAAAGGCCAACCATAGTATAAAGAGGCAGCAATATTGTTTTCAAGGGGGGGATTTTGGACCACAAAAATTATAGAGGCAAAAACCAAAAACAGAAATCGCAGCAACACCATACAAAGCCTAACATAAAAAATATCATCATCTTCCCAAACATCACAATCCCTTCAGAAATTATCAAGACAAAAAAGATTCAAGAAAAGTCAGAAAGATATTACCGAATCAGAAGGTTGATAAGCTCACAGATTCGGACCTCATGAATCATTCTCTTCCTTTTTTTATTTTACTTTCCACTATTTTATTGTTGAATACATCACCATCATCATTATGTTCATTGATTTCACAGATTTACAACTTAGGGTTTCAAACTTTCCCCTTTAGATCTAGCCCTTGATACTGAGAATCTGCAAAAACCAATCATGGATTAGTAAATAGGAGGGAGAGAGGAATCAGAAAATGTAAAAAAGGTTGAGTTTGGAACGTCGTCGCCACCGTCACTATCGTGAGGCGATTTTCGACACGGCCGTTTTATCATCTCCGGCGAGAAGAAATGTTAGAGAGATAAGAGAGCGTTCAGAGAGAACTAGAGAACAAGTGAGAAGGAGAGATCTTTTTTGTTGTTTTTTTGTTTTTTTGTTATTTGTTTAAGATTAAAGGTCTAATCTGGTGGTGACAAATGTCACCACTTGTTTGATTAAATTATTGATTTTGTGCGCGCCATTCATCTCCTACCATGCACCCTCATGCTCTCTCAGCCCTTAGGTCTTCACCAGATTATCATCTTCATCATTCAAAGTCCCTGATGTGCACACCCACCGTACACGTCTAGACCACTTCTACACTGGATCATACAGTTTCCTTGGGTAACCCTTTATTTAGGCCTGGATGGTTTTCTTTTCTACACCTCCCCAATTTGCTGCAACCAGGCCCATTTCTAAACTTTTCTTATTTTATTTTATTTTATTTAAATCCATATAAATTCTATTTTGTAGTAAATAATTATTTTGGTTAAACTATTTTGTTTAATAATGTTAATTAATTTATTTAATTAATTTAAATTAATAACTATGATACGGTGGCAGAATCGACTGTTAATACTGGTTTGCGTTTTTTGTTTGCAAATGTCGCGGTAAGCAAGAGTCGCCACTGACTTTTATTTTATCCAATCAAGAAAAGGAAAAAGAACAGAAAAAAAAAATTTCTATCCGTAGTTTTCTACGGGCTCTTAGGTACTTGCTCATTTTGAAATTTCTTGTGTGTGCTTGTTTTAAAAAGTTTTGTTTTACTTCGTTTTAACCCTTGTTTCTGTCCTCAAGAGTGTTACGAAGTTTTTTTTTTGAAAACTTTGTTTGAAAAGTATTTGGTGTGAAAAAGTTTGTTTATTTGAGCAAGTACCTAGGAACTAATCTACCTACTCGAAAAAGTTTGTTCGTTTTCCTTTAGACATCGCTATCCTATTATTAAGGAATAGGTAGCACCGTCGTTGGAGTTTTTAAGGGACGTTCGAAGGGACATGTACGATCATAAAAGCAATGTTAGGAAATGTTAGTAATCATCCTAAAGCCTTAAAGATCTTTTTCCGAGGCAACATCCGAATGGGTCATTTTAGATCTTTCGGGGCTAGAGGACGACCACTAACAAACCTTATACTTCATGACCGTTTAACCGAAGGCAACTGGAGTGGAGTAAACCCTATGAGTGAGCATGTGCGAGTGAATTTTTCCAGTTAATTTTTCTTTGCACATTTAGGGTTTTTTACCGTTTTAATTTTTAAGTATTCTTTCCATACAATCCTATTAGCCATGCATCTAGACAGTTAAAATTTGCAGGAATTTAAAGTGCCGAAAGTTTAAAGCTCTAGCTATTACATGGCTTTCGCAGATACATAATTATCTTGACTGTAAATAAAAATGCAGAAATTAAAAACCCTAATTAATCTATTACTACCTCGAAACAGTTACAATAATAGAAAAAAGAAATTAAAGGCGCGTGTGACGATTTAAAATGCGAGAATTAAAGAAAACCTAAAAGTTTAATTGAAAAATATTTTTGTTATTTTTTTGGAGAAAAGATTGAATTATGTACAAAGTAAAAAACCCTAATTTCTAATTAATTTAAATTATATAGAAAAACAATTAAATTTCCCTAAATAATTAAACTAATTAATTAATTAAAGAAACAAAATATTTTTCTTGAAAAAATGATTTTTGACGTTTTTTGATTTTTGATTTTAAAAAAATATTTTGGATTATTTTATAAAAAAAAGATATTTAATAAACAAATTAAAAGAAAAAAAGATATAAAAGAAAAAAAAAACTTGGGCCTGCTTGCTGAAGAAATCAGGGGGGTGCATTATGAAATTGCTTAGGCACACCAAGCTGAAGCCCAATCAGCGCTTGATACAGTGGTGCTCCCTCCTGATGGTGTACCATAGTCTCTGGCAATATCCTCCTCACTGTTCCATCGTTTTAGACAACGACCCTTTACCCACAGCAATTTCTGTCAATATAGGATTTAGTGACGGTTTTTGTGTGTTGTTATAGACCTGCAATATCTCAAAACGCAAAGCAAGCAATATTAATCAGAGCTAAGAACATATATCCACTAAGAATCTTGTCCTGAGTTCATTGGTATCATTAATCAGTCCTAATTTTGCCTCTACGAGGAATCCCTAATTTGAAGCTTCCAAACCCTAATAATGGCGTAAGCTTGTTCCTGCACTAGAAATCAAATCCAGACTATCCATAAGGTCACAAACATGATTATGAATACATTTATGTAAGCAAATCGAATGTAAAATGCGTAAAACCTTGAAAACGAATCTGAGTTACAAGGGTGCAAACCGTTATCTGTATCTTACAGTTTGGGACATTTTGTGGCTTGAGAATGATTGGAATCACTTCGGAGTACGTCCAGGAACAAATTAATGGCTTTGGAATTGCTTGAATCAGACTGTGTCGTACCCCAAATTTTCCCTATCTCTTTTATTTTTGTCTAGCTTTGAACTTTGCATTCCATTTGCATCATTTTATCATTAAGTCATTTGCATATCCCGCATCTCATGGAATCAGGCACTTTGGTTTGAAGTTTTAGGGTTGCGCCCTCTTTATGTCTAATCTTGTTTTGAGGTTTTCTTATCAGGTAAAAAGGAAACACATCTGGTTCTCGATTAGTGAATCGTGGAATGAATTTTGTCATCACGTTGCAAGGTTGGTTCTCGCTCAAATTTATCGGAGCCTGGAGTAGGGTTTATTTCCATATGTTTGTTGGTCAAAAGGCTAGGGTTTTCGGGTCTTTGGTTTCCGGGAAGATGTTTCTCTCGCCTGCTTCGAAGATGGCTCAAAGCGCAGTGCATTAGGTCAAGAATTTCATCTCCTCGCATTTCAAGTTTCTTCTTTAAGTCCCTAAGCCATTGAGTCGAAAATTTGAAGTTTGAATTAACAAATGTGGAGTTCGAGCACTTCAGGAAATGAGGTTAAAGGTTCATGATAATCAATACATGTTTTTGTTGCTTAAGTCACAAGTTATTGTGGGTTGAATATCAAAAGTTAGGTTTCTGGTCGGGAAGTGCAAGTGTGGTTCAGGCATGATATGGTGATCAAGGTTTAAGCAACCGGTGTTTTGAGTTCGAATTAACCAGTGGGATTAAATTCTTAAGCATTTATTTTGTTTGAGAGTTTTATTAGATTTTGAAATATAAGGCGTGTGATTTGTTTGGAATACAAGTTATAACAATTGCTCACAATTTCTTGAAGTGTAAGTTACAAACTCAAAGGGTGCATTCGAATTATTCAAGAGAGAATTTCATAATTTAAACAAGATGCAAGAGTTATTTGATTTCTAAAACAAAGTTCATAATTGATAAATTCATTCAAACTTATGTTCATTACATTTTGAGACGAGTTACAAGGCATGTCACGAATTACAAGTTACAATTGCTATTTACAAAAACAAAAGGGAAATCAATTCTTTCTCCTTCAATTGTTGTTGCTTCTTCTTCGAGAGAACCGTCCATGTTCTTACAATCCCGCTTGTCGTCCGATACTCGTGCTCGTGAAACAAAGAAGACAAAAATTAGCTAGCAACTAATGCATGAAAACTTCCAAACAATTATTTGTTAGGAGAAAATGTCATCATAAGGGTTTGCATTTGGAATCAGTCAGGGAGTTATTTTTATCATGGTTTATTTTCTCCCAATTGCAAATCACAAAAAGGGTTATTCTCTTTGGTTCATAAAAAGGAAAAAAGAAAAAATTGCAAATGTTTCCTGTTGCTAAAGAAAATAACCAGCGGCGCTACTAAAAAATAGCAAGGAAAGGTCTAGAACAGCAAAAAAATACAAGCAGCATAGCAGAACAGCGCAAGAACAACAACCGTAGGCTCATAACGTTACAACAAGGCAGCACAAACAGCAGCACAACACTATAACAAAGCTGCATCAACAACAAAACAGGCAGCACACAGAATAATAACAGCAGGCCAGCAGGCCAAGCAAGTAAAACAATAAGCAACATAAACAATACAGCAGCAAAGCTAAAACAACAAGCAACATAAACAATCAGCAAATATTAAACAAAACAATAGTGCAAGCTCATTAGCCCAAACACCCTAGTGCTTCATCATTTTCCAAAAGAGGTAAACCCTTCAGAATTTTCAAAGAAAAAGCACAATAGCTTGGCATCATTGAAAGAGAAAGAGGAAAGATATAACCTGCATTAAATCTGCCCAAAATAGTCCAAAAAACTGTTGTAACAATGCACAAAAATAGGCAAAGCCACCTGCATCAAAAAGTACTCAAAGACAACATACCAATATGTTCAAATCTCACCAATTCCCCCCCCCCCCCCCACATTTTCACCTTTGTATCATTATAAGAAGAAGCCACTGTTTCATTAAGGAGGATCCTAGACACACAGCTAAAAACACGACAAAGGGGATTTTTTAGAGACATCTCAACCTGCAAGAACAAGTTACCCAATTCACCAACACTGGCAACAACACCATATTTTCTTAAATCAAAACTTCACACAGAAAAAGGAGGAAGCAGAAGAACTAAAAGAAATAATTCGGACTCACCTCTTGAGAAACTCCGTTGGAGAGACACCGACAGGTACCATTTCCTTTTGAGATTAAATAGTCATATCTCCATGTTTTGTTTCATTATTCTGTACCCATTATTGCTTGTGAATCTTCGTGGTATTTCTATTTCATTTTTGCTATTGAATAACTTAGAGAAATAGCAAGCCTGTGGAAAAATCAGAAAAAACAGAGAGGAAAAATATTATTTTACTGTTATTCTTCGATCTTCGCACTACCTTTGAAAACTAATTTTAACAGCAACATCCAAACCTTGTTTCATTTTCATCAACCTCTGTCTCTATATAATAGTCCATCAACATCTATATGTCTCTAACTTCTGTTCAACACACAAATCCTTATCCATAACCCTCTGCACTAATATCAGGACAACCTCATAACCATCATCTTCATACTCCAGTCGATAATCTTATACCTGTGGGTTATTTCCTCTGTATTCAACCAAACCAAATCTAAAATACGAACTTGTATGAATCGTACTACAAATAACAACGGCGATAATAACACAAAATTAAAAGACAGACCTAAAATCTCAGATAGAAAATACCAAATCCTTATCCCTGTGAAACCCAAGCGGGAAACCATCGCAGCTCAGCCCACATTCAGTCCGTGGAATCCAAGAAGTAACAGATTCAAAAGCACCTGCAAACCATATCATTTTGAAACACTGACGCGGCCACATTATAAACAACAACATCATCCTGAAACCCATAGAAGAAGTAGAAGAAAGGTTAATGTCCAAAGCTTACTAGTTTCGGCCACCAATTGATGAGATTTACGACCATATCCCTTTGAGAACCAAGTAAATCTGGAAAACACATGAGTTGTTACAACGAGCTTATTGTTGGACGGTGTTAAGGAGAGGGAGAAAACATGTAGATCGAGAGGGAGAGAGAGATTAGTGGTGAGTTTGTGATGATGATGTTGATACGGATGGGAGATGGAGAGGTTAAGATTGGGGTACAAGGGTTTTTTGTCGTTGTTTATTGAGAGGAGGAGAGCGAAGATGAAGCCGTCAGAGAGAGGGAAACAAACTAGGGTTATTCAACCCGTGAGAGTGGAAGAGAAGACTGGGTCTGGACCCGACCCGGTCCAGCCCAGTGGAGGGGTTTGTTTTTAGTTTCATTTTTTTCTTCTTTGGGCCTCACCTCAATCTACAGCCCACAACGAATTTCAACTCTACCACCTTTTTTTTTACTTGACACCCCACATTTTTATTAGTTTAGTTTCATGATTTTCTTATCTTAATTTCTTAGTTTAAATTTTTTCTGAAGGTCAATCGAACGATCATGTTATAGTTAATTAGATGAATTATTAGTTTAATTTTAGAATTAATTTAGTACCTTTTAGAATAATGTTTAGGATCTAATTTAGTAAACTTTAAAATTTCATTTGAATTAGTTTTAGTTTAGTAACTTTAGAATTTCATTTGAATTAGTTTTACTTTAGTAGTTTTAGAATTTCATTTGAATTAGATTTAATTTAATAGCTTTAGAATTTTTATTTGATTTCATTTAATAATTCTAGATTTTTTTATTCGATTTAGAGTTAGTTTAGTAACTTTAGAATTTTATTTGATAACTTTAGAATTTTTATTTGGTTTAGGTTTAGTTTAGTAATTTTAGAACTTTATTTGATCTAGATTTAGTTTAGTAACTTTAGAATTTTATTTGATAACTTTAGAATTTTTAGTTGATTTAGATTTAGTTTAGTAGTTTTAGAATTTTATTTGATTTAGATTTAGTTTAGTAACTTTGGAACTCTTATTTGTTTTAGATTTAATTTAGCAACCTTGTAATTTTAATTTAGTTTAGATTTAATCTATTAATTTTAAAAAATTTATTTAGTTTAGATCTAATTTGGTAATTTTAAAACTCACACCTTTTAGGTCCAAACTTATACATTAGGTTGTCGTATCTTCAAAATCTCATTCACACTCATTTGGACCAAACAAACCCTTTTGACCAAACAAACCAAAAATAAAAAACATTTAATCATTACTTAAATTTATTTTAAAACCCGCAAAACACTCAACCAATCAAAACTCCTCCAAAGGGCATGTTATCTTCATTCTACCATGATACCGGCCGTGCCTATTGCTAGAATGTGTGCGTTAACGTCGCCCACTAAAAAACACAAACAAACCAACCATTTTTTTCAAGAGGAACTACGGTGTTCTGATTCCTTCATTGGATACGTTGGAAAAGGGTCGTGAAACCCTCACGAACACAATAATAAAAACCATTCATTTCCCCTTAAGCAAGCCTAGTTGTAGATAAATACACCCTTTAAGACAAGCAAACAAAATGGATCCCTTTGGGTACAACGGATGTGAGGGGTGCTAATACCTTCCCTTTGCATAACCGACTCCCTTACCCTTTCTCTTGGTCGGAAGACCATCTTATCCATTTCCTTGTGGTTTTATCAATATTTCCCCTTCCTTCGGGATAAATAAAGTTCGGTGGCGGCTGTGTGTTTCCTGCTGGTTGCTTCAGTTGGCGACTCTGCTGGGGACCTTTAGGGAATCTCTCCTAGTTTTGTTTATTTATCTTTTTGGGTGTTTATTTATTTGCTTTATCTTGCTTTACTGTTTTATTTCTTTATTTATTTTATTCTTTTGTATATATTGCATATATTGTTGCTACTCACATATTCTGAATACATTGTGATGTTGGGTTTGGTGATTACTTTTGATAAGTCCCATACCCAGACTTGGGTTATACATAGGATTAGGACGGGCGGTATAGTCATGTTAACTTTGAGGGAGTAATCCCGAAGAAGGAGGCATGAAAATCCCCCACTCAGCGGAGGTCCGCTTAAAAGTAATGATGTTTACCGAGTAATCGGGTAGACGTCGTTGCTTTCGACCTGGGAGCTCGAGAAGCTGAGGGCCGTAGAACCATTAACCCATCTTGGCCTTTTAGATGCAATGCAGAGACTATAATGGGGTATTCCGGAAGTAGTTGTCACGCGATATTGCACTCAGACGAGTTTTTCCTACGAATATTACTGATTACCAAGTAATTGGGACGTCGGTAATATCCAAAGGAAGAGCGTAGACTTCGAGAACTATTTAGAACCTTATTCGACAAGTGATAAACCTCTAGTACATACCTCATGGGTGGTTACTTTGACTCCACGCCTGTGACATCGAACTTTTGATCCTGTTACTTTCAGCCTGTGCAACGGACTACGCAATGGTTATCCAGAATATGTGGAGCTGAGACTTCATGCCATAGAATACCATGACATCATATACTCATGTATATATATTTCATATCTAGAGAAACCCAAAGACAAGTCTCGTTGATATAGCTTTTCAAAAAAAGGAAATTTTATAAGATAGACGAGTCTTTGGGTCTCCTCAGAAATGAAGATAAAGCATTCATCCATGCTACCAAGCATTCATTTTTCATAACAAAAACTCACGGGGGTCCCTGTGATACGGTTGGAGAACTGACTTGAGGTTTTGCGTTTATTTTCGAAAATGTTTCGGTTTAGCAAGAGTCGCCACCGACTTTTTATTTTATCCTAAGGAAAGGTCAAAAAGCACAGGAAAGACCTTTGAGATGTTTTCGTGGTTCGGGGGGTAGATTATGAAAAGGGAAGGTGCTAGTACCCTTTTCATCCATGGTTATACATGGGCTCTTAGTTACTTTTTTTAGATCACTTGCCTTTGCTTTTCAATTGTTTGAAATGTTGCTTTGTGTGTGTGGTTTTGAAAATGTTTTAAAAAAGATGCCTTGTCTAGACAACCTTTGTAATGACTCTTGTTTGAGTATATACAAAGGTGTATGTCTTTTTGAAAAGATAATTCAATGTTTTGAAAGTTGTTTGGAAATTGTTTTTGAAGTTGTGTTGTGATGTGTGTTTGAAAAAATGGCAAGGATGTTTTACAATTTTTTTGATCAAGTAACTAAGAGCTATCTACCCTATTTTACTCAAAGATCTTTCTCATGTTTTTTAACCCTTTTAACAGTGTTGTTTCACAATTGTGTTTGATGAACAACCTTGCGTTAGGATGTAAACGGGACAGGCGCGGGTCATCGTATATACCATGAAAGCAATAGTGTCAAGTATCTTTGGCAATTTTCTTGAGGGACTTGATCATTTTTGTTTAGGCAACTCCGCTAGCGTCATCGAGGGACTATGATCATTTTGTTTGTTTTTGTTTTGTCAAAGTACTCAACATGCAACCATGGCCCATTTTTGAAGGCAACAAGTGGATGAAACCCTAGGGGTGCAAGTGTGCATTGTGATTATTTTTCATGCTTGTTTATCTAAGATTAGGTCAAGCTATTTGTTGATTGATTTTTCATACAAGCCCTAAGTCTAAGCATGGCATAATTGAAAGCTTTTAAATGTGCGAGAATTTAAAGTTCTAGATTATTACAACATGATTATGGGGATGGGGATACAAATTTGAATTGGGGATATTTTGACAAGGAAATAAATGCTAAATTATTACAACCATATCGAATGTACAAGTCCATATTTAACATTTAAGTAAATACAATTAAATAAATATCAAATAAAGATGTATTATGCAAAAAAAGATTGTTTATGTATGTGAAAAAGGTTTTTTTTTTATGTTTGAAGTATAAAAATAAAAAAAGTCAAATTTTTATTATTTGGGTCATTTTAGGGCAAAACCCTAATTTTTAAATAAATGGTAATATTTATTAGTTATATACAATATATATTAATTTATACAAAAATAAAAAGTATATTGTAAAAAAAAAGTATTTTTAGTGTCAAATATTAATAAAAATAAAAATGTATTATTTCTATGTTTTTGTCCTAAGTATCTAATAAAATAAAATATACAAGTATATATATTTTCAAGAAAATGTATATTTAAGAAAAATAATAATAATAATTTAAGAAAATGTATATTTAAGAACATATTTTCAAGATATAAATAAAAATAATAACTGAAAAATAAATATATTTTTTATATTATTATTTTTTAGGGTTTTAATAAAAAGATTTATATTATTTACATACATATGCTAATAAAATGAAATAATTATCAAATAAATATTATAAAATGTGGAAAAAATATTTTTGGTATTTTTTATGTTTGAACAAAAAATATAAAGTCAGAATAAAAAAGAAAAAACACGAAAATGTCAAATATTTAATCAAATGGGCCAGGGGGGTGCAAACTAAAAAAAAAGGTGCAAAAAGCAAGACTGACTCAGGCCCAGCCCAAGCCATCACCTTCAACCTCCAGCTTCTGTTTGAAACAAAACACGCCTGCCTCCTTTTTCAAACACCAACTCCTGATTCTTTGATCTTTTTACAAAACTCATAACATAAACATTGTAGAGCATCAGATAACGAATTCAAACATGTAAAAAACTTGGATTAACTCTCAAAGACCAGAGAGAATTTCTCTGGCCCTAATTTTTAACCTAACTTTTTTCACATATTCATGGCTAAAATTCTCACAGCACGCTTAACATAAATGAAAAATGATCACATGTATGGCTTCAGGGCTATGAGTAGGACATGTTTCATTCACAAACCTAAGCCTAACCATTCCTAGATAGAGAGATAGAAGTCCATGGATTACCTGTTTCAGCTTGAATCGAGTAGAGCAATGTGGCAACCTTCAATGGAGTTTGAGCTTCTGTTGAGCTTGCCTGAGATCCAAGGAAGCTTCTCCAATACCTGGCTTGCTTTGAAACACCCTGTATCGTGCTGTAGAAGTCCACCTGCAAAGCTTTGAAATGAAAATGGAAAATGGGATTAGAGGTGTTACAGCTGGTGTTTAAGGCTTGAAACAATTTGGATGGATGAAATGGAAAGTGTTTGCACTGGTTTTGGCAAAAACGCACGAGTGGATTGTTCTATAGAGGTCAAGTTGCAGAACTTGCCCTGTTTTACAGCAAAATAGGGACTCAGAGTATTGGGAGGTATGAGGGATCAATGAATCGTGTTTTAGGCTTGTTTTGGTGTATGGAAAATGTGTACAAAGTTTGCTTAAGCTTTTGTTTGCAGGAATGAAAGATGGTATGTGTTTTGCCAAGTTTCTTCTACTTGAAGCAAGAAAGTGCAAGTTTTAATACAGGCTTGTACAATGCCGTAAAGTATGCTGCAAATTTGGCTCTTGGTAACTGGAATTTGTGGACTCAATCTTGCCTCAAAGATCTGGCCCCATGTCTCAAGGATTCATTTTTGACATAAAGTGACATTAGGCCAAAAATGGGAACTTTGCTTTTTCTAATTAGGGATTAGTTTAGCATGTAATGCCCAAATGGCCAAGATAATATCTTAATTCAATGGTTAAGCATTAAATTATGAAGTGTAAATTGGTTTTGAGGCCTGCAAGCTAGAATAAAGCAAGCTGATTTGAAAATGCCATTTGTTATGAACATGTATTGGTCATGAACAAAAATGAGTTTTGGCCAACTTTGTGAATTCGATTCTCTCTAACCACGAGAGTGTTTGAGGAGTTCTTAGACAATTTGGAAAGCTTGGAACATGTAATACAATCCATCTTTGTAATGCAAATTGAAACTCCAAGCGGAACCATGTGAAAAATAGCCAAGAAGATGGGTCAAAATCCTGCCTAGATTAGGGTAAATTTCTTCTAAGTTAAAAGTTTTTTGTACCCTTGTTCCAAAAATCATAACTTGATATGTAAGCTTCCTTTGAGAAAACTTTTTGAATCAAAGTTGTAGACTTTGCAATGGACTACAACTTTCATGTTGCAAGTTTTGTTTGAATCCATTTTAATCTTACTGAAAAAATGGGACAAAGTTAGGAAAAAATAAGACAATTTCATAACTTAGAAAATTTCTAAGTTATGAAAATTTTCATTTTAAAACCCTAATTTGCAATTTTGGGTTTCTTGATGAACAAGTTTCATAATTTGACATGTCTTGATGAAAAATGAATCTTCGCATTTGATTTTGACCAAAAAGTCAAAGTTTGACTTTTCAGTATACAGTCAAATTTTGATCAGCTGATTGAAAAATTCATATGTCAATCCTATGCACTTGAGATCTTTTGGACTTGTTGAATGGGTCAAGACAATGTCATTGAGTCCTTGAGTCCATATGTGATCTTGTTTCGCTATTGGTTAGGTCAAACAGTCAAAAATTGCCTTTGTGCAGTCAAAACCTTAAAAATGACCATTTTACCCTTTTGGTGATCTGATCAAATTTCTTGTGGAATTGTGATCCAAACTTGACCAAATGGTTCATGTGAGTTCATTATGTTGATGTGGGTCAAAAATCATGAAGTTTGACTATCAATTGGCTACAGTTGACTTTTTCCAATACAACTGATTTCTAGGTCAATTGTCCAATTGACTGGGCAAAGATTTGAATCAAGGCTTGAAACTTGGTAAGGACAAACTTGTGAGTCCAACATGAAGTATGTAACTCACTTTGGGCATTTTAGGTCAAAGCATCCCTATGCAAACTCAAACCCTAATTTGGGTCAACAGTGCAAAGAGGGGTCTTCAGCAGAGCAAACCCTAACTTGATCTTGAGTTCCAAGAGTCTTGTGATGAGAAAATGTTGATGAAATGAGAGAGAAAATTTTGGGGTATAACAGTCCCCTTTTTAGAATTCAGTAAACAACAAAGACGACTCATCCACACCCTCACTGTACCAGAGGCAACCAGTAAAGGCTAATGGATCTTTTCGAAGAGAATCAGAATGCACTCCGTCGGGATATGGACGTTATGGGTACTCGCATGGATCAACTCATGGAAGCCCTTCATGCCGTGATCAAGGGTCAAGAATAACTACACCAAAGTGAAGCCAAGCTTACTACTGCTGCCCCTTCCACTTCTGCTAATGGGAGAAATAACAATGCAAATGTTGAGACTCCTAACGGTGTTCCTAGGAATGATGTCAACGATCATCATGATGTTATTGATCTTGATGAACTCCAAGTTAATCTTGCTGCCGGGGTTGCCGAAACTGCAAAAATGTATCATGATCTCGAAGAGTGACTTAGAGCCATGGAGGGTATTAAGGCTTCCGAATTCAATACAGTTGCAATGTGCCTCGTGCCTGGGGTAGTTATTCCTCCCAAGTTCAAAGTCCCAGAGTTTCACAAATACAAAGGCACTTCTTTCCCAGAGACTCATCTTCGTTCCTATTGTCGTAAAATGGCGGCCTATGCTGAAAATGAACCATTACTCATGCATTTCTTTCAAGACAGTTTGACCGGGGCATCGTTGGATTGGTATATGCAATTCGAAAGATCTCATGTCAGTACTTGGGGAGAGCTTGCTGATACTTTTTTGAAACATTACAATTACAATACTGCCATGGCTCCTAGTCGTACTCAGCTCCAAGGGATGGTACAAAATTCTGAAGAGTCTTTCAAAGAATACGCTCAGAGGTGGCATGAACTAGCTGCAAGGGTCCAACCTCCTCTCTTGGATCGTGAGTTGATTGATCTGTTTATTGGTACTCTATGAGGCCCTTATCTCCAGCATATGCTCAGTAACACTTCTACTTCTTTCTCGGATATGGTCATTATTGGTGAACGTGTTGAGACGTGTATTAAGGCTGGAATGATTCAAGGTGTTCCTAACAATGCTAACAACAATGAATACATTAATAGGAAACCATTTTCTGGTTTTGTCAAGAAGAAAGAGGGCGAGACCAGTGTCATCACCGCCAACCAAGGAAGAGCTCCCACATTTCCTCGAGTCCGATTCCCTTATTTTCCTACACCTGCTGCTGTTCCCAACCAATTTTTTCCTCAAGTATATGCTGCTACAACTCCAGCACCCTGGATGGCCCAAAAACGGCATTTCTCTCTGAAACCACATTATGTTCCGCAACAACAGTTTGCACCTCCTACAACTTATCAACAACCGAATCAACATCTCCAAGGCCTGAGAGCTCCTCCAAGACAGAGAGCCCCTGAAAGAAGGTTTCATCTCATTCCCATGTCCTACGCCCAGCTTCTCCCACAGTTACTTGCTAGTCAAATGGTTCAATTGCACGAACTCGGTCCACCGCCAAATCCTCTCCCTAGGGGATATGATAGTAATGCTCATTGTGAATTCCATTCTGGTGCCCCAGGCCATACAATTGAAAATTATAGAGCATTCAAGTGCAAAGTTCAAGATCTCATCGATGCAAAAGCCATCAACTTCAACCCTGTTGGTCCGAATATTCAAAATAATCCCATGCCTTCTCATCAAGGGGGAATCGTCCATGCTATTGAAGAAGTTAATGAACGGGTTTTGGTATCAAAGGTTGATGAAATTAAGATATCTTTGGAAACTATCAGAGAACATTTGCTGAAGAATGAAGTGCTACAAGAACTCCATGACTTCTGCTTAACATGTTCTTCCAAACCAAAAGAGTGTGTTGAGTTGAAGACGGCCATCCAACAGTTGATCGATGAAGGTGTCTTACAGATAGGGAAAGTATTCCGAGAAGAAGAGATTGATGTCCTGGAAATCCCCTACTATCCGAGAAGCTTTTCAGCCACCCCTAGTATTCCGTTAACAATTCAGGTTCCTATCACCCCCACAATGATTCAAGCTCATATTCCTCCTACAAGAAACGACTCGAAGGCAGTTCCATGGGAGTATAATGTAGTCTATATTCATGGAAATAGGTATGAGTGCCCTCCGGTTGGTAACAAGAATGTTACCAACATTGCGGGAACAAGTAACATGACTCGCAGTAGTCGGATATTTTCTCCTCTACCACAACCTCCTAAGGAAACTAACAGTGAAGCTCTAGCTAAGGCCAGGGGAAAGCAAGTGATGGATAATCAACCCGAACATTCTGTAGGACAAGAAGCGGAGCAACTTTTGAGAATTCTCAAGTGGAGTGATTACAAAGTAGTGGACCAGCTCAACCAGACACCATCCAAGATTTCCATATTGTCTCTCCTTTTGTGTTCATAGGCCCACTGCAACGCCTTATTGAAGACCTTATGTTCTGCTCATGTTATCCAAGACATCTCTGTGGCCCAGTTTGAAGGAATAGTCACCAATATTGTTGTGGGAAATTGTTTGGGTTTCTGTGATGATGAACTCCCAATTGAAGGCAGAGCCCATAATAAAGCGTTGCATGTTTCTATGAAGTGTTTGGGCACTGTTTTATCTCGAGTTTTGGTGGATATAGGTTCTTGACTCAATGTGATGCCTAAGGTTACCTTGTTTAAGATGAATATGGACGAAGTAATGATGAGGCCCTCTACTCTAAATGTTCGAGTGTTTGATGGTTCGAGAAGATCGATGGATGGAGAAGTTGATTTGCTTGTCAAGATTGGTCCCTACACTTTCTATTTGTCATTCTATGTTATGGACATTCGTCCATCCTATACTTGCCTTTTGGGTCGTCCATGGATTCATGTAGCAGGAGTTGTGACATCTACTCTTCATCAACGCCTGAAGTTTATTGCGAATAACCAAAGTTGTCATCATTTGCGGGGAAGAAGACATAGTGATTAATAATCTGACTACATATCGTTATGTGGAAGTGGAAGGCGGGGTACAAGAGTTGCCCTTTCAAGCTCTGGAGATTGTTACTGTTGACAAATTCCCCGTCGTGGAATGTAAGAAGTCTGAGATACCCCTGGCCTCTTTGAAGGATGCCAAAGCCCTCATAGAAGCTAGACCTCCCCATGACAGTTGGGGAAAATTGATTGAAGTTCCAGAGAAGAAGGATCGTTTTGGTCTTGGGTATCAGTCATCATCATCCGTGCAAGCTGGTTGGGTTCCTCTCAAAGGACAACAGGTTCCCCTAATTTCTTAAGTGTTCGTCAGTGTTGGTGTAAGAAAACAAGGACAAGTACTCTCCACAGATGCTAAAGGTGACAACAAAGATATTTCAAGATTTATCTATCAAGTTGCGCCAGACCCGGAGCTCAGCAATTGGACTGCCATGGACATCCCTGAAGTTGTTTTCCTTGATGTGTAATTTTTTTGTTTCCATTTTAAGTCATATGTCCTGCCCAAGGCATACTGACAGCTTGTAGAAGGGGCCCCTTATGTTTCAATCTTCGTTTAACATTGAATGAAAAATCGCACTTTCGCATACAATTTTGTTCTCTGTCTTTTCTTTTACTTTTACTTTTTCAAAATAAAAATGGCAATACTTTTCTTTTCTTATTCTAAATTTTCTTTTGCACTTTCTAGAAATAAAAACATAAAATCATCGATCATGCAGATATGTCTCAGACTCTGTTGGAAATGATAATGCTATGGCTCCTTATATCCTTAAGAATTCAGTTGATCATGCTAATGAAGATAATGAGGAAGATTGTGAAGTCCCTGAAGAACTAGCCAGACTCTTGAGACAGGAAGAGAAGGTCATCCAGCCGTATCAAGAAGAAACAGAAGTCGTCAATCTCAGTACTGAAGAGGTAAAGAGAGAAGTCAAGATAGGGGCTGCCTTGCAAAGTGAAGAAAATAAGGGGTTGATTGAGTTGCTTCAAAAGTATGATGACATCTTCGCCTGGTCATATGAAGACATTCCCGGATTAGACACTGATATAGTAATGCATAGATTGCCACTCAAGCCAGAATGTCCTCCTGTAAATCAAAAACCTAGAAGGACCAGACCTGACATGGCCTTGAAGATCAAAGAAGAGGTTCAGAAACAGCTCGAAGCAGGTTTCCTATCTGTGATAAATTACCCGCCTTGGATTGCTAACATTGTGCCCATACCTAAGAAGGATGGTAAGGTACGCATGTGTGTTAACTACTGAGACTTGAATAGAGCAAGCCCGAAGGATGATTTCCCGTTGCCTCATATTGATGTATTGGTTGATAACACTGCTCAGTCTTCGGTGTTTTCCTTTATGGATGGTTTCTATGGCTACAATCAGATAAAGATGGCTCCGGAGGACATGGACAAAACAGCTTTCACAACTCCTTGGGGTACCTTTTCTATAGAGTCATGCCTTTTGGTCTTAAAAACGCTGGTGCGACATATCAGCGAGCTATGGTGACTCTCTTTCACGACATGATTGTAAAGAAGTCGAGGTGTATGTGGACGACATGATTGTGAAGTCACAGACTGAGGAAGAACATTTGGTTCATTTGAAGAAGTTGTTTGATCGTTTGC
This sequence comes from Vicia faba, assembly GCA_948472305.1. Classification (NCBI taxonomy): domain Eukaryota; kingdom Viridiplantae; phylum Streptophyta; class Magnoliopsida; order Fabales; family Fabaceae; genus Vicia; species Vicia faba. Next base: position 1,300,514,066 of record OX451738.1, read on the forward strand.
GAAAGTTAAGGTTAAGGCTTAATCCCAACAAATGCACCTTTGGGGTTCGAACGAGAAAGTTACTTGGTTTTATCGTGAGTCAACGAGAAATTGAAGTAGATCCAGACAAAGTAAAAGAAATACAAGATATGTCGGCGCCGAAAAATGAGAAGGAAGTACGAGGTTTCCTTGGAAGGTTGAATTACATAGCCAGGTTCATTTCCCATCTTACTGCTACCTGTGAACCCATCTTTAAATTGTTACGCAAGAATCAGGATGTCTGTTGGGATGAGAGTTGTCAAGAAGATTTCGAGAAGATTAAGAAGTATCTTCAAGAACCACCAATACTCATACCACCAGTTCCCGGGAGACCTCTCATTATATATTGACTGTGCTTGAAGGATCTATGGGTTGTGTGCTCGGACAACATGATGATACTAGACAAAAAGAACACGCCATTTACTATTTGAGCAAGACGTTTACTGATTGTGAATCGAGGTATTCCTTACTTGAGAAGACTTGTTGTGCTCTTACATGGGAAGCCCGATGTTTGAGGCAGTATATGTTGACATATTCTACGCTTCTGATATCTAAGATGGATCTGATAAAGTACATCTTCGAGAAACCAGCGCTTACAGGCAGATTGGCTCGGTGGAAAATGCTTTTGTCTGAGTATGACATCCAGTACGTCACAAAAAAGGCTATCAAAGGTAGCATTCTTGCTGATCATCTCGCTCACCAGCCATTGGAAGAATATCATCCCATGAAGTTCGACTTTCCAAACGAGGATATTATGAAACTTGATGATAATGAAGGACCTGAACCAGGGGAGCGATGGACTCTCACGTTCGATGGTGCGTCAAATGCTATGGGTCATGGTATTGGAGAATTTCTGACCTCTCCACGCGATACTCACATGCCTTTCACTTCTAGATTATGTTTTGATTGCACGAATAATGTCGCTGAATACGAAGCTTGTGTGATGGGCCTTGAGGCAGCCATTAATTTTAAGATCAAGATTCTTGAAGTTTATGGGGACTCTGCTTTAGTGATACATTAAGTACGGGGTGATTGGGATACATTGCACCCTAATTTAGTTCCATTCAGGGATTACATAGTTCAGTTATTGCCCGCTTTCGATGAGGTCACCTTTGAGCACATTCTTAGAGAAGCAAATCAACTGGCAGACGCTCTGGCCACTTTAGCAGCAATGTTCAAAGTCAATTACCCGAATCATGCACCCAGTATAAGGATTTTTCGTTACAAGGAGCCAGCACCTATTTTCCCTGCTCATTGCCTCACAACTGAAGATGTATCAGACGAAATCCGTGGTATTTCGACATCAAAATATATCTTGAGAAGCAATAGTACCCCGAAGGTGCTACAATTTTTGATAAGCGGACTCTCAGAAGGTTGGCGTCTAAGTTTTTATTGTCAGGAGATGTTCTGTACAAGAGAAACTATGATTCGGTTCTGCTCAGATGCGTGGATAGACACGAGGCAGAATCCATTATACGAGAAATACATGAGGGCTCTTTTGGGACTCATGCCAGTGGACATTTCATGGCCAAGAAAATCTTACGAGCAAGTTATTTCTGGATGACGATGGAAATTGACTGTTGTGAATATGCCAAAATGTGCCACAAATGTCAGGTTTACGCAGACAGGATACATGTTCCTCCCACTCCTTTGAATGTGATGACTTCACCGTGGCCCTTTGCAATGTGGGGTATCGATATGATTGGACGCATCGAGCCGAGCGCTTCAAATGGACACAGGTTTATCCTCGTTGCTATTGACTACTTCACCAAGTGGGTGGAAGCGGCTTCGTACAAAAATGTGACCAAGCAAGTTGTCACTCGTTTCATCAAAAGAGAGATCATATGGCAGTATGGAACTCCTAACAAGATCATCACTGATAACGGGTCAAAGCTCAACAACAAGATGATGAAGGAAATGGGTGAAGAGTTTAAGATCGAGCACCATGATTCATCACCCTAACGGCCAAAGATGAATGGGGCAGTCGAAGCCGCTAACAAGAACATAAAGAAGATCGTCCAGAAAATGGTGAGAACATACAAATATTGGCATGAGAGGTTGCCTTTTTCCCTGCATGGCTATCAAACTTCGGTGCGTACTCCCACTGGGGCAACTCCGTTTTTACTAGTCTATGGTATGGATGCGGTACTCCCGATCGAAGTGGAGATTCCTTCCTTAAGGGTTCTGATGGATACTAAACTTGATGTAGCAGAATGGATTCAAACGAGACTCGACCAACTCAATCTCATCAAAGAAAAGCGTCTGGCATCCATTTGTCACGGTCAGCTATACCAACAGAGTCTCAAGAGGTCATTTGACAAGAAGATTCGGCCTCGAGAGTTCCACGCAGGTGACCTGGTCTTAAGAAAGATTCTCCCAATCTAAACTGATCCAAGAGGCAAGTGGACTCCCAACTATGAGGGACCATATATCGTGAAGAAATCTTTCTCAGGAGGTGCTCTAATCCTGACAAACATGGATGTGGAAGACGTTCCGCTTCCAGTCAATTCAGACTCAGTCAAAAAATACTACGCATGAAAGCACCCGCTAAGTCGAAAACCCGAAAGGGCGGCTTAGGCAAAAGTTAGGGCTAAAAAAGAAAAAAAAGAATAACCCACTAAGTCGAAAACTCGAAAGGGCAGCTTAGGCAAAAATGGGTGTCCCGGTGGATTGAAAACTAGAAAGGGCGATCCAGGCAAAAATTAGGGACCAAAAGCGAGAGACTGTAGTCTGAAGACTCTTCACGTACACCCTCTTAGCGCGGGAGGGATCAATCTATCTATTATCCTTTGGAAGCACGACACTAGGACGACCCAGGATGCGAGAACTATAGCAATATCAGTTTTAACGGAAATTCAAGATTTTCTTATTGCCATTTTACCCGTTGTATTTCTTTTCTTTTCCGCAACTTCCTCATTTAGGAGTTGTTTCTATGCATGAATGTACATTTACGGGCAAAACTCATTAATAAAAATTTTCCCTTCCATTAAAAAAAAATTATGTTCTTTTACTTTATTTTTTGTATGCGAATCGTGATTTAAATTCTTTGTTAAGCATTACATTGAAAACAATAGGTCAATAATAATCACGATCTAAGATATGAAACACTACATGGATATGAAGGCATCCCAAGGGAATGTTGTGGCGTTCAAGTGTTCGCTCTTCTGTGCAGGTAGCAAGTCATAACGGTCTCCTTGACCAAGATGTCATCCTCGTTACCTCCTTACATTCGACCAAGTGCCCGACTCTCCCACATGGAGAGACCTGGGCCATTGGTTGAGATCCACGTCTCTTTTTCAATTATTCACAAAGTCCAACCCTGGAAGGAAGTCAGATTAAGTCATTTCTCCTCAGCAAGATTTAATTCCCCAGTGAACTCGACAAGGCTAACTCTTTCTTCTCAAATTTCGAACGCCAGTCCATATTGGTACCTCAAGATAACGGACAACAGATCCCAATGAGGTTTTGACATTTTGCATACAATAATCATCACGACATACTGCATTGCATCCTCAAACGCATAGCATATCCATGGATCATCATGTCACACTTCAAATGCATATGAAGCATGAGCCAGATCAATCCCAAAATCAATTCCCAAATCAACAAAACATCCTCACAAAGAATATCATTCTCATAAGTCCCAGTTAACATCTGTTATCACACTACCAACTAAAATAAACCAGGGTGTTAATACGTCATACTTCCCCAACTCTCAATACTTACTTTATCTTTTCTAGGGTCGTAGGTCGTTCATGGGTCTTACCCTCACGATATCTTTCATTGGATTGTAGGTCGTTCGTAGGTCTTACCCTCATGTTATCTTTCATAGGCTCGTAGGTCGCTCGTAGGTCTTACCCTCACATTATCTTTCTAGGGTCGTAGATCGTCCGTAGATCTTATCGTCGCTTTATCTTTCTAGGGTCTTAGGTCATCCGTATACTTTACCCTCTCATCATCTTTTTTTAAGGTCGTAGATCATCCGTAGATATTACCGTCTAATTATCTTTTAAGGTCGTAGATCGCCCATATATCTTACCTTAGTGGTGTCTTTTTAGGGTTGTAGACCGTCCGAAGATCTTACCTTCACTTTATCTTTCCTAGGGTCGTAGGTCATCCGTAGACTTTACCCTCTCATCCTCTTAAGTCCGTAGATCGTCCATAGATCTTACCATCGCGTCATCCTTCTAAGGTCGTAGGTCGCCCGTAAATCTTACCGTCGTGTTATCCTTCTAAGGTCATAGGTCGCCCATAGATCTTACCTTCACTTTATCTCTCCTAAGGTTGTAGATCGGCCGTAGATATTCCCCTCACTTTAAATTTCCTAAGGTTGTAGATCATCCGTAGATCTTACTCACTTTACCTCTCTTAAGGTCGTAGATCATCCGTAGATCTTATCAACGCGTTATGTTTTTTTAAGGCCGTAGGTCGTCCGTAGACTTTACCTTCTCCTCTTTACCTATTTTAAGGTCGTAGATCTTACCACCGTGTCTTTTTTTTAGGGTCGTAGATCGTTCATAGATCTTACCATCGCGTTATGTTTTTAGGGTCGTAGATCGTCTGTAGATCTTACCGTTGCGCCATATTCTTAAGGTCTTAAATCTTCCGCAGACTATACCTTCATATTTTCCTTAAGTTTCTTACTTTCAGTCATCACGACATCGTCAACCATATCCTTTCAGTCACTTTACTGCCCACTCCCTCAAGAACCTTGTATTAGCACCGTTACCCCAGTACGAGCTACCCTTTTTCAACCATGTTTTATCCATCATAATCATCCCACCAGAAGACCAGTTTGTCTTTCCCTAGCAGACATTCACACCAATGAATAACATTCACACCATCTCTCCAGGGCAAATTTCGGGTCCTGGTATTTAACCATATTCCACCTTGAACTCTCGAAAGGCTGACTTCAATCTCGCCTTCAGGTTTAAGACATTTAAATAGGGGCATCTGTTGTACCCCAAATTTGCCCTATCTCTTTTATTTTTGTCTAGCTTTGAACTTTGCATTCCATTTGCATCATTTTATCATTCAATCATTTGCATATCCCGCATCTCAAGGAATCAGGCGCTTTGGTTTGAAGTTTTAGGGCTGCGCCCTCTTTATGTCTAATCTTGTTTTGAGGTTTTCTTATCAGGTAAAAAGGAAACGCATCTGGTTCTCGATTAGTGAATCGTGGAATGAATTTTGTCATCACGTTGCAAGGTTGGTTCTCGCTCAAATTTATCGGAGCCTGGAGTAGGGTTTATTTCCCTATGTTTGTTGGTCAAAAGGCTATGGTTTTCGGGTCTTTGGTTTCCGGGGAGATGTTTCTCTCGGCTGCCTCGAAGATGGCTCAAAGCTCAGTGCGTTAGGTCAAGAATTTTATCTCCTCGCATTTCAAGTTTCTTCTTTAAGTCCCTAAACCATTGAGTCGAGAATTTGAAGTTTGAATTGACAAATGTGGAGTTCGAGCACTTCAGGAAATGAGGTTAAAGGTTCATGATAATCAATACATGTTTTTGTTGCTTAAGTCACAAGTTATTGTGGGCTGAATATCAAAAGTTAGGTTTCTGGTCGGGAAGTACAAGTGTGGTTCAGGCATGATATGGAGATCAAGTTTTAAGAGACCGGTGTTTTGAGTTCGGATTAACCAGTGGGATTAAATTCTTAAGAATTTATTTTGTTTGAGAGTTTGATTGGATTTTGAAAGATAAGGCGCGTGATTTGTTTGGAATACAAGTTATAACAATTGCTCACAATTTCTTGAACTTTAAGTTAAAAAGTCAAAGGGTGCATTCGAATTATTCAAGAGAGAATTTCAGAATTTAAACAAGATGCAAGAGTTATTTGATTTCTACAACAAAATTCATAATTGATAAATTCATTCAAACTTGTGTTCATTACATTTTGAGACGAGTTACAAGGCATGTCATGAATTACAAGTTACAATTGCTATTTACAAAAACAAAAAGAGAATCAATTCTTTCTCCTTCAATTGTTGTTGCTACTTCTTCAAGAGAATCGTCCATGTTCTTACAATCCCGCTTGTCGTCCAATACTCGTGCTCATGAAACAAAGAAGACAAAAATTAGCAAGCAACTAATGCATGAAAACTTCCAAACAATTATTTGTTAAGAGAAAATGTCATCATAAGCGTTTGCGTTTGGAATCAGTCAGGGAGTTACTTTTATCATGGTTTATTTTCTCCCAATTGCAAATCACAAAAAGAGTTGTTCTCTTTGGTTCACAAAAAGGAAAAAAGAAAAAATTGCAAAGGTTTCCTGTTGCTAAAGCAAATAACCAGCAGCGCTACTAAAAAATAGCAAGGAAAGGTCCAAAACAGCAAAAAAATACAAGCAGCATAGCAGAACAGCGCAAGAACAACAACCGTAGGCCCACAACGTTACAACAAGGTAGCATAAATAGCAGCACGGTGATGTAACAAAGCTGCATCAACAACAGAACAGGCAGCACACAGAACAACAACAGCAGGCCAAGCAAGTAAAACAACAAGCAACATAAATAATACAGCAGCAAAGCTAAAACAACAAGCAACATAAACAATCAGCAAATATTAAACAAAACAATAGTGCAAACTCATTAGCCCAAACACCCTAGTGCTTCATCATTTTCCAAAAGAGGCAAACCCTTTAGAATTTTCAAAGAAAAAGCACAATAGCTTGCCATCATTGAAAGAGAAAGAGGAAAGATATAACCTGCATTAAATCTGCCCAAAACAGTCCAAAAAACTGCTGTAACATTGCACAAAAATAGGCAAAGCCACCTGCACCAAAAAGTACTCAAAGACAGCATACCAATATGTTCAAATCTCACCAATTCCCCCCCCCCCCCCCCCCATGTTTTCACCTTTGTATCATTATAAGAACAAGCCATTGTTTCATTAAGCAGGATCCTGGACACACAGCTAAAAACACAGCAAAGGGGATTTTTTAGAGACATCTCAACCTGCAAGAACAAGTTACCCAATTCACCAACACTGGCAACAACACCATATTTTCTTAAATCAAAACTTCACATAGAAAAAGAAGGAAGCAGAAGAACTAAAAGAAATAATTCGGACTCACCTCTTGAGAAAATTTGTTGGAGTGACTCCGATAGGTACCGTTTCCTTTTGAGATTAAATAGTCATATCTCCATGTTTTGTTTCATTATTTTGTACCCATTATTGCTTGTGAATCTTCGTGGTATTTCTGTTTCATTTTTTCTATTGAATAACTTAGTGAAATGGCAAGCCTGTGGCAAAATCAGAAAAAACAGAGAGGAAAAATATCATTTTTCTGTTATTCTTTGATCTTCGCACTACCTTTGAAAACTAATTTTAACAGCAACATCCAAACCTTGTTTCATTTTCATCAACCTCTGTCTCTCTACAACAGTCTATCAATATCTATATGTCTCTAATTTTTATTTAACACACAAATCCTTATCCATAACCCTCTGCACTAATATCAGGACAACCTCATAACCATCATCTTCATACTCCAGTCGATAATCTTATACCTGTGGGTTATTTCCTCTGTATTCAACCAAACCAAATCTGAAATACGAACTTGTATGAATCGTACTACAAATAACAACGGCGATAATAACACAAAATTAAAAGACAAGCCTAAAATATCATATAGAAAATACCAAATCCTTATCCCTGTGAAACCCAAGCGGGAGACCATCGCAGCTCAGCCCACATTCAGTCTGTGGAATCCAAAAAGTAACAGATTCAAAAGCACCTGCAAACCATATCATTCCGAAACACTGACGCGGTCACGTCATAAACAACAACATCATCCTGAAACCCATAGAAGAAGTAGAAGAAAGCTTATTGTCCAAAGCTTACTAGTTTCGGCCACCAATTGATGAGATTTACTGCCATATCCCTTTGAGAACCAAGTAAATCTGGAAAACGCATGAGTTGTTACAACGAGCTTATTGTTGGACGGTGTTAAGGAGAGGGAGAAAACATGCAGATCGGGAGGGAAAGAGATATTAGTGGTGAGTTTGTGATGATAATGTTGATATGGATGGGAGAGGGAGAGGTTAAGATTGGGGTACAAAGGTTTTTTTGTCGTTGTTTATTGAGAGGAGGAGAACGAAAATGAAGTCGTCAAAGAGAGGGAAACAAACTAGGGTTATTCAACCCGTGAGAGTGGAAGATAAGACTGGGTCTGGACCCGACCCGGTCCAGCCCAGTGGAGGGGTTTGTTTTCAGTTTCATTTTTTTCTTCTTTGGGCCTCACCTCAATCTGCAGCCCACCAACGAATTTCAACTCTACCACCTTTTTTTTACTTGACACCCCACATTTTTATTAGTTTAGTTTCATGATTTTCTTATCTTAATTTCTTAGTTTAAATTTTTTCTGAAGGTCAATCGAACGATCATGTTATAGTTAATTAGATGAATTATTAGTTTAATTTTATAATTAATTTAGTACCTTTTAGAATAATGTTTAGGATCAAATTTAGTAAACTTTAGAATTTCATTTGAATTAGTTTTAGTTTAGTAACTTTAGAATTTCATTTGAATTAGTTTTAGTTTAGTAACTTTAGAATTTCATTTGAATTAGTTTTAGTTTAGTAGTTTTATAATTTCATTTGAATTAGATTTAATTTAATAGCTTTAGAATTTTTATTTGATTTAATTTAATAATTCTAGATTTTTTTTATTCGATTTAGAGTTAGTTTAGTAACTTTAGAATTTTATTTGATAACTTTAGAATTTTTATTTAGTTTAGGTTTAGTTTAGTAATTTTAGAATTTTATTTGATCTAGATTTAGTTTAGTAACTTTAGAATTTTATTTGATAACTTTAGGATTTTTAGTTGATTTAGATTTAGTTTAGTAGTTTTAGAATTTTATTTGATTTAGATTTAGTTTAGTAACTTTGGAACTCTTATTTGTTTTAGATTTAATTTAGCAACCTTGGAATTTTAATTTAGTTTAGATTTAATCTATTAATTTTAAAAAAAAAAATTAGTTTACATCTAATTTGGTAATTCTAAAACTCACACCTTTTAGGTCCAAACTTATACATTAGGTTGTCGTATCTTCAAAATCTCATTCACACTCATTTGGACCAAACAAACCCTTTTGACCAAACAAACCAAAAATCAAAAACATTTAATCATTACTTAAATTTATTTTAAAACCCGCAAAACACTCAACCAATCAAAACTCCCCCAAAGGGCATGTTATCTCTGTTCTACCGCAATACCGGTCTTGCCTATTGCTAGAATGCATGCGTTAACGTCGCCCACTAAAAAACACAAACAAACCAACCCTTTTTTCAAGAGGAACTACGGTGTTCTGATTCCTTCATTGGATACGTAGGCAAAGGGTCGTGAAACCCTCACGAATGAAATAATAAAAACCATTCATTTCCCCTTAAGCAAGCCTAGTTGTAGATAAATACACCCTTTAAGACAAGCAAACAAAATGGATCCCGTTGGGTACAACGGATGTGAGGGGTGCTAATACCTTCCCTTCACATAACCGACTCCCTTACCCTTTCTCTTGGTCGCAAGACCATCTTATCCATTCCCTTGTGGTTTTATCGATATTTCCCCTTCCTTCGGGATAAACAAAGTTCTGTGGCGGCTCTGTGTTTTTTGCCGGTTGCTTCAGACTGCAAATGAAAATCCGACCTACACTTTTCTTTGGAAATTTTGGAATCTGTTCTTGTGTTTTCTCTAATGCCAACCCTTCTTTTCGTGTCTGCTCTTGCTCTCTATATATCCTTGAACGAATTAGGGTTACAAAAACCACTTGTATCTTGAAGTTTTTGAAGATTGGATATGATGTTTCCTTTGTATAATTTGTTTCCAAATTAGGCCTAATCATGCCATTCTTGTGCCAATCAACCTTGATTCTATTTTATCCTGATATGCCAACATAATTAGCTTGTGATTTTGTCCAAAAATCAGATCAAAACAAATCTTTGCTATTATTTATCATTTATTTGATTTAACTTGAATTTTTAATAATAAAAAATCAAACTAAAATAAATAATGAATCAAATAACATGTGGGTAAGTAATTGGGTCGTGGACCATGTTATGAGTGAGGTGCAAGCATAAAAGGTTAGGCCCATTTGGCAAAAAATGCACTTTTGAGCACATTTGACTTTTGGCAATTTTGCAAAAATGGTCAAATTTAACAAGGCATACCTCTTCCAATGTTAACCCTAGAGAGGTGTAGGGCATATCTCAATTGCGTCTTCCATGCTCATGTAAGAAGCTTTGACTCAAAAGGTGTTTTTGTTGACTTTTCAAAAGGACCTATAATATAGAAATTCATATCTTTTTATGAGTGAATATTTTGAACTTGAGGGATGAAGATGAATTGTAGGGAATTGCATCCTCTCAAAAATGACCCTTGGATGGAAAATTTCTGATAAAGTATGAGGAAGTTATGCTTGGTCAAAGTTTGGTTAATTTTTCCTGAGAAACCCTAATTTAGAAACTTTTGAGTTTTGATCAATTAGGAGCATTCCTTGAGGTATCATGATCAACACGTGATAAAATGATGAATATCACTTAGAAATGTTCTTGTTGACCAAAAATATTAAAGTTTGACTGTATGTGGGCCACAATTGACTTTTGACCTAGTATAGTTGACTTTTAGGCATCTGAGCAATTGACTGGGCAAACTTCTTGTGAAAGGCATGAAACTTGACATGGATTGCCTTGATAACATATTAGGACCATGGAAAGAATTTGGGACCTTTGGAGTTCCCACACCCTGATGAAAATAGAAACCCTAATTTTAGGTACATTGCCTTAGGAGAGAGTTTGTCTGGTTAACTCTTGGGCATCCTTGAGCAACTTGAGGACCTCAATGGGCATGTGTTGAGTAAAATGAGAGAGCAAATTTTGGGGTACAACAATAACATTTTGTTTTATTTTATTAATTAACTTTTCATTTAAATTTTTTTGTTTAAATTCTTCATAATAAAAAATACTAAAAGCTAAAAAATATATATACATTTGATTTAATTTCCTTAGTTAATTATTTTCTTTAATAGAATAGAATTTTATTTTTCTTTTCAAACTTTTCAAAAAATATCAAGAACTTTTATTTGCATACTTTGTTAATTAATTTTTACTTCATAGCTTGTTGTAATTTCGATTAATTGCTCGATTCAATTTGGTTGTATTGTTTGCATATTTGGACATTTAATTGTATTAATTCATACCTATTTGTAAATTTGTACCCCCTCGCCTAATGATGTAATAGCGTAGAATATTTACTTTCTGCAATTTAGCGCTTTATACAAATGCTAGTAATTAGGGTTTTGTATGGAAAGATTAAAACCAACAAATAGAAAACCCTAATCAAAGACAAATCAAGCATGTAAATCAATACACTTGCACAGAAACACCCTTAGGGTAAATCCACTTGGTTGCCTTACAAAAATGGTCATATTATGCATGTGAGGTATCTTAGCAAAAAAACCAACAAAATACAAGATCATAGTCCCTCGATTACGCTATCCATGTTGCCTTTCAAAATTATCTTAGTCCCTAAAGAAAATGCTAAGATATCTTACAACATTTCTAACCATGGTTATACGATGACTCACGCCCGTCCCTTTTACATCCAAAGATAGGGTTACTTACCAAATCAATGGTAAGATAACAATGTCAAAGGAAAGAGGAAATGAACATGAAAGACTTTTGAATAGGTAGAATGTTCCTAGTTACTTTCTCAATTTCAAAACAAAAACATCCTTTCTATTTTCAAAACAAACACCAACACTTTCAAAAAAACATCTTTCAAACTTGAAAACATTTTCAAAAGATCAAACACTTTGTATAAATTCTTATGAACGAGAATCATTACAAAGCTTGCCTAAACGATGGCGCCTTTTCAAAATACTTTCAAAAACCACACAAAGCACATTTTCAAACAAAAGAAAGTGATCTAGAAAGTAACTAAGAGCCCATGGAAAACCATGGATAAAAAGGGTGATAATACCTTCTCTTTTTATAATCTACCCCCCGAACTCAAGAAAACATCTCAAAGGACTTTCCTGTTCTTTTCAGCCTTTCCTTTTGGATAAAAGAAAAGTCGGTGGTGACTCTTGCTAACTGCAGCATTTGCGATCAAACGCAAAACAACCAAGTCAGTTCTCCCGCCGCGTTACAGAACTGGCAACTCTGTTGGGGAATGATCTTAAAAGTGGGGTTACCTTAGGGTTATATCACATTTATTTTCTTTCATTGTTTGACTTGTATGCTTTACATTTTGGTTCTTTGTTTAGGTTTGAATCCTCTACCCGGACTTGGGATACCTTATAGGTAAGTAGCAATATGTTGTGGAAACTGTGCGGGGTATACTGACATGGTCTAAGCAATAGCTACGTTAGTGTGACATCTTTGTGGGTACCGGTAGCCCTTGAGTAGTCAAGGAGAATACGGGGCCAGTGAGTGATGTCATGAAACACTAACTAACTTCTAGAACCTTTACTTGACCAACTTGGTCATTAGGACGTAGTGAGATGACCGGCTTTGGTGCAGTCGAAGTTGGTAGATACTCGATACTACACTTATTGAGGTTTGGTTTTTTGGGATATTTCGGTCGGCATTAAAGAGGCTTGCGCTGAAACAATGCCCAAGGAAATAAACCAGTGATATTAAGCTCCTTAGAACCCGGTTACTATTGCTAGGACAGGTTTGATCCAACTAAACTTTAAGATGGTACTTACCTATGAGACTCCATGCAAGCCTAAACCTAAGGACTTGTTTGTTTTGTTTGTATATATCTACTTGTACATAACATCATAAACATAATAACATCATACTAATATTCCCTAACCATTTCAATGATTTTGGGGATTTATCTTTGTTCTGTTTGTAGGACATGGATACCATTCGCTGGAAAACCATTCAAGTCAATCTTGTAAGGATCCCTCCTCAACTTAAAGAGTTAGTGTGATACGGTGGAAGAACCGACTATTAATACTAGATTGCGTTTTCATTTTGTATTTGCAAAATGTCGCAGTAAGCAAGAGTCGCCACCGACTTTTATTTCATCCAAGCGGAAAGGAAAAAAGTACAGAAAAAAAATCCTTTTTCGAGATGTTTCGAGTACGGGGGGTAGATTATAGAGAGGGAAGGTGTTAGCACCCTTTCTATCCATGGTTTTCCATGGGCTCTTAGGTACTTTCTCATTTTTAAATTGCTTGTGTGTGTGCTTTGTTTTTAAAAAGTTTGACTTCGTGATAACCCTTGTATCAGTCCTCAAAGGTGTGACAAAGTTGTTTTGAAAGTTTGTTTGAAAAGTGTAAGTGTGAAAAGTTTTGATTTGAGCAAGTACCTACTAGCATCTACCTACTCGAAAAAAGATTATTTCTATTCTTGTTTCCTTTAGACAACGTTATCCTACTATTGAGAAATAGGTAGCACCGTCGTTGGAATTTATAAGGGTCAATTCGAAAGGGACGTACGATCACTGAAGCAATGTTAGGATATCTTAGTAATAACCCTAGAGTCTTAAGATCTTATTCGAGTTAACACTTCCGAGGCAATATTCGAATGGGACGTTTGATCTTTTTTAGAGAGGAGGGCAACCACTAAGACACTCTATGCTTAATAATCGTTTACTGAAGGCAACTGAAGTGAGAGTATACCCTAAGAGTGATATGTGCGAGTGATTTGTTTCAGTTATTTATCTTTGCACATTAGGGTTTTCTAACCGTATTAATTTGTCATGCATTCTTGTCATACAATCCTATTAGCCATACATCTAGACAGTTAAAGATTGCGGAAATTAAAAGTGCGGAAATAAACCAAGCTATTACATGGCTTTGACTATTACATAATTGCCTTGACGGAAAATAAAAGTGAGGAATTTAAAACCCTAATTAAAACTATTACATCCTTGAAACAGTTACAATAATAATAAAATGTAATTAAAGTACGCGCGACAGATTAAATGTGAGGACAATTATAAAACCTAAAACAATCTAATTTGAGAAAAAGTATTTTTGGATTTTTATTGAGGAAAATATTTAATTGCAAATTAATTAAACCTAATTTCTAATTGTTTTTAAATTATGAAAGAAATTAAAGTTGCCCTAAATTAATTAAACTAATTAATTAAAAAAACATTTATTAAGAAAATAAATCTTTTTTGTGATTTTTGATTGGCTAATTTAATAAAATAATTTTAATGTTGATTTTTAAAAAAAACAAGATAATTAAAGAGAAGGAATTAAAGAAAAATAGTAGAAATAACCAAAGGGGCCTGTTGTCAGCAGATCTGGCTGGAGATGGATTCAGAAGATGATGACCCTCAGAAGGTTAGGTGTGCTGGATCTGGTTCTGATTGGTGGATCCGGCAGATGATGACTCTCAGAAGATGAGGTGAGCTGGATCTGGTTATGGCTAATGGTGACCCTCAGAAGATGAGGTGCGCTGGATCTGGTTCTGGCTGATGGTGACCCTCAGAAGATGAGGTGCGCTAGATCTGGTTCTGGATGATGGTGACCCTCAGAAGATGAGGTGCACTGGATCTGGTTTTGGATGATGGATCCAGAAGATGATGACCCTTAGAAGGTGTATGTGCTAGATCTGGTGAAAACAATGGAGAAAATGCCAAAAGCTCACGCCTGGGATCGAACCCAGGACATGAGTTTCTGACTTCCTTCCTCTGACCAATTGCGCTGGATATTAACTTATCAATATAATGAAAACAAATAATATATTAGAAAACAGGTTAGTGGCCAGAATAACGCGCCAGAATTTAAACCAGCCAGTCAGGTTGTGACACGCTGTTATCTTCTTGCTTGGAACCGTTGTTTTAGGCTCTAAACCTTAACCTACATACGCATGTCTATTGCTGAAACCTGTGTCATCCAAGAATCAAACACACGCATTATAAATTAAATTGGGGACCATGAATCAACTGGGTTTGAAGCTCTGATCATCATGGTACCCATCATCAGACCTAATTTTGCTTGAAACCTAAAACCCCAAATTGGAGCACGAAACCCTAACAATGGCAAAAGCTTGTTCCTGCACTGTAAATTAAATCAAACTATCCATAAACATTGCAAACATGATAATGAACACAAATATGTAACTCAAACATGCTAAATATGCAAGAATTATAGTAATCGAATTTGGATAATTGTGCAAACCGTGAGAGTGATAGGGGGTGATTTTGGAGGTTCAGACGCCTGTAAATGATTGGGAATGCTTCCTGAGGTGCCAAGGAATTGATTTCTGGCTTTGAAACTCCTTGAGGATGGCTCTAAGATGGATTTCATTCTCATACTTTTTGTCCAAAGTTTCAGTTTTTCTTCTGATAGTTTCACGCCTTTTAACCCTTTTTTTTGCTTTGTTCTTGTTCATTATATATCCCTCAATGAATTAGGGTTACAAAACAGATTGAATCTTGATGCTTTGATGAGATTTGATTTGGTTTTCATGTTGTATGATATCCTTCCAAATTTGGCCTAATCATGCCAATCTCGTACCAATCAGCCTTGATATGATCTAATTCTGATATGCCAGCATTATGAGCTTGTGATTCTGTCCAAAACTCCAGTCAAAACAAATATTTGCCATTATTTACCAATTATTTGAATTAATTCAATTTTTAATAAATTAAAAATCAAAATAAAATAAATAATGGAGCAAATAACATGTGAGTGAGCATTCGGGTTGTGGCACGTGTTATAAGTGAGGTGCAAGCATAAAAAGTTAGGCCCATTTAGCAAAAAATGCAAATTTGAGCATATTTTACTTTTGGCAATTTTGCAAAAATGGTCAACTTGGCCAATGCATAACTCTCTCAATTTTAACCCTAGAGATGTTTTCTTGGACTTTTTAGAAAACTTAGGATGTTCTCTAAGCAACCCTCTTAGTCTCATCTCAATTGAGTCTTCCATGTTCATGTATGAAGCTTTGACCCAAAAGGTGTTTTCGTTGACTTTTCAAAAGGACCTATAATGTTAAAATTCATATCTTCTTGTGAGTGCATATTCTGAACTTGGGAGATGAAGATGAATTTAAGGGAATTGCATCCTCTTCAAAATGAGCTTTCGATGGATCATTTCTGATAAAGTATGAGAAAGTTATGTTTGGTCAAAGTTAAGTTGACTTTCCCTATAAAACCCTAATTTAGCAACTTCTGGGTTTTGATGAATTATGAGCAATCCTTGAGGAATCATGACCAACCATTGATTAAATGATGAATAATACTTCAAAATGAGGATTTTGACCAAAAATTTTGAAGTTTGACCCATAGTTGACTTTTGGCCTAGTACAACTAATTTTCAAGCATTTGAGCAATTGACTGAGCAAACTTCTTTTACAAGGCTTGAAACTTGACATGGATGATCTTGAGGACATATTAGGACAATTATGAGCATTCCAGTCCTTTGTGGTCCACACATCTTGATGAAAATAGAAACCCTAATTTTAGGTAGATTGTCTTAGGAGAGAGTTTGTCTGGTCAACTCTTGAACTTCCTTGAGCAATTTCGGGACCTCACTTGCCATGTGTTGAGAAATATGGGAGGGAAAATTTTGGGGTACAACAGCTGCCCATGTTCAATTTTTTAAACCTGAAGATGTAGATATGTTGTCTGCCTTTCGTGATCTGAAGGTAGAGGATGATTGAACACTAAAGTGCCCACAAATTTGCACTCGCATGAAGTGATACCTGATTTGTGATATCGGGAATGGGATTATAGATGCCATTCGGAGGTTGCTAGAGAATTGTCGGATATGGGCTTAAAGATGCCATCAGAAGAAGTGTCGATCGCATAAGAGATTCTTTTGCGAGAACTCGTATACCTATTGTTGAGGAGGACTTCGCTGGGGAATACTAGTCTCTATCTTGAGAGAAATAGAGTTTTAGGAGCTTCAGTTGTTCGTTACTCTAATGGGGAATAACTCCGGTTTGGGGAGCGTCAGTGAACTGCGTATCTGGTCGAGGTATATGTTGCACCGCGACTTACTGGGGAAATGCGAAACCAATCTTGTTTGATCAGGTCCCGGTCTTACAGTGTTGTGGACTGTTGTCTGGGGATAAGAGAGGAAGAACCCGAATAGTAAGGTTATAAGAAGGAACCTAGATAGTAGGGTTGCTTCGATATTAAAGCCTGGATAGTAGGGCTGTGAGAAGGAACCTGGATAGTAGGGTTACTTCGATATGAAAGCCTGGGTAGTAGGGTTACTTCGATATGAAAGCCTGGGTAGTAGGGTCTGAGAAGGAACCTGGATAGTAGGGTTACTTTGACATGAGAGCCTGGATATTAGGGCTGTGAGAAGGAACCTGGATAGTAGGGTTACTTCGATATGAAAGCCTGGATGGTAGGGCTGTGAGAAGGAACCTGGATAGTAGGGTTACTTTGACATGAAAGCCTAGATAGTAGGGCCGTGAGAAGGAACCTGGATAGTAGGGTTACTTCGAGGTGAAATCCTGGATAGTAGGTGTGATCGGTGGATCTGGAACTGACTGTTTAACGCTGGTTCGCGAAATGTCGCGGAAGCAAGAGTCGCCACCGTCTTTTATTTTCTCCAAATGGAAAGGACAAAAGCACAGAAAAATTCCTTAAAGAGATTGCTCTCGGTTCGGGAGGTAGATTATAGAAAGGGAAGGTGTTAGCACCCTTTCTATCCATGGTTATCCATGGGCTCTTAGATACTTGCTCATTTGTGTTTTCAAAAATGGTTTGTTTGCTTTTCAACTGTGGGTTTTAAAAAGTTTCTTTGAAAATTTCAGTTCGACTCTTGTATCGGTCCTCAAGAGTGTTTGAAAAATTGCTTTCGAAAGCTTTTTGAAAAGGTGTCGGTGTGAAAAGTATTTTTTGATTTGTTTTTGAAATTAGAGCAAGTATATAGAGTCGTCTACCTACCCTAAGGAATTCGTCTGTGTAAATGTCCTTTAAAGTAGTGCCATCCCACCATTGAGAGGTAGGTAGCACCACCATTGGAGGTGTTCGGGTCAATTCGAGGTTCGGGACATGGTGATCACCAGAGCAATGGGAAGACACCTTAGAAGCTACCCTCATGCCAGGTTCCCGGATCATGAGGACTTACTAAGACATCCTCTACTCGACGATCACCTTTCGAGGGGCAATGCAACAGTGAAGCGTACCCTAGGGGTGGTATGTGAATTGTGTGTTATTTTCAGTTTATTGTTTGTCTTGTCATGTATTGGTGATCTACGCTTTGATTTTATTTTTGGGCATTCATTCTTTCATGTTATTGTTTAACAGTTAAAGGTGCGGGAATTTAAAGTGCGGAAAAGATAAAGGTCCTACACTATTACAAAGGCGCGGGTCTACATCGCCAAATTAATCCAGACCCGATTTAAAATAAAGTGCATAAAAGAAATGTCTGATTAACTATTACAGGGCTTTGGAGCAAGTACATTATATTCACAAAAAGAAATAAATAAAACGCGCGAAACAAAAATGTAATCGAATGCGAGGGCGTTGGACCCTTTAAAGGAATTAAAATAAAATTAATAAAATAATTAAATTAAATAAAGGCAATGACTTATTTTTTATGTTTTTTGTATTTATGACATTAAAGAAAATTAAATTAATTAAAAGTCAAATAATTCTAATTCTAATTGTTTTTTTTAATTTATTAAAGAAAATGCATTAAAGTTAAAACCTAGAATTAAAACTAAATTAATTATAAAATTTATTTGCAAAATTAATGGTTAATGATACTTATGATAAAAATATTTAATTAATTAAAAAAAGGGTAAAAAGTGCTAAAGGTCTATTTTATTATTTTTGGTTATTGAGAAAAAGAATTAAATTAACAACCTAAAATTAAAACTAAATTTATTATGGGATTTATTTACAAAATTAATACCAAAATAAAATATTTATTATTTTTATCTTTTCTGATTTTTTTTTATGTTTTTATATTATATTATGAAAATGCTAAATTAATTTAAAAAAAGCCATAATTAAAAGAATGTAAAAATGATAATAAAAAAAATAAAGAATGTAAAGAAATTTGCAAAACCTAAGGGGGTCTGCCCCTAATTTGGAGGGTGAGGTCCAGTAATCTGAGCCCAATAAGCCTTAGGCCTGGCTGACTTCTCCACTCATGTACCCAAGCGTTGACTCATGTGTATCAAGCTCCTCAGATCTGGGCCCCTGAATTGATGAGATTGAACGCGTGGCAGGTTTGATTTGGGAGATGCACGGTGTGCTTTAGTATTGAAGCTGCATGGGAACGTTAATTGAAAAATAATATTGAAAGGGGTGAGGACCTGGGGCTCGAACCCAGGTCATGAACATTTCCAACGCCTATGCTTACCACTAAACCATCCAACGCGTCTTGTATATAATATGAGAAACAAATAATATAAAATAAAATGGTCGTTAGTGTTATAAAATAAAAAAAAAGCGCGCTGGATTCAAACCAGCCACTCATACTGTGACACGCAGTCATCTTCCCCAATGTACCTGTAATGAAAATGAAATAGCGGGGGTTTTAAACCCCCCCAAAATGCAAGCTTTCTGAGAATAGCGAATAGGCCATGGTGGGAAAGAAATAGGGCGCGATAGTTCAAATCCACTCAGTGGAAGGCCCTGATTTTAATGGTAGCAATCTTAGGTTCCAATTGTTCCTGGTATGCAAAGCCCTAAAATCAAAACTCTAAAACCCTAGGTGATGGCCATGGTGAAATCGTGCACAGGCTTGGAAAACCCAATTGAATCATGCTAACAGCTTCAGAACAATCATATTAGTCCAAATCCATGATTAAAAATGATAAATATGGCATGAATATTAAAATGCGAATACCAAAAATTTCAAGGAAAGTTGGACTTGGTTATACCTGTTCTTGGCGTTTTAAGGTCTGAATTTGATGGCTATAGTTTCCTTAGGGTGTCAGCAACTTGTTTGGGTGAGAATGAGAGGCTGAAACGGGCTCTAGAAGTGTTTTCAGTTTTCAAAAATCTTGGCCAAAATGCAAGTTTGCTCTGAGTGTTTATGCGCAGCTTTTGTCTCTCTT
Source organism: Vicia faba (assembly GCA_948472305.1). NCBI lineage: Eukaryota > Viridiplantae > Streptophyta > Magnoliopsida > Fabales > Fabaceae > Vicia > Vicia faba. The sequence continues at coordinate 1,300,534,077 of OX451738.1, forward strand.
TTGCTTCTGATCACTTGCCTAGGTCTTATGCAACATGTATGAAGAGGAATTATGGCCTCATAATGCATAGCATTCAATTTCAAGATTCTCCATAAACCTCCATAACCAAACTTCCTTTTTTGAATCATTTTTGAATTCTTGTTCTCTTTGGCCCCATGCACGAATTTGGCACATGCTTAATGGTAATTCAAGGTCCATCAAAGTCAAATATCTTCTTTAATTAGGCTTTTTGATTTTCCTTTGATTTTAAAAGATTTAAAATTAATTAAATCTAATAAAATCAATAAAAAATGAAAAAATTAATTAAAAAATTTGAAATAAAAGGTGGGACACGTGGGAAGCATGGCCAAGTTAATTCAAGTGGAAAAAGTGGGCCCCTTTTGTCAAAAATTAAATTCCAAGGATAAATGATTTTGGCCATTTCACAAAAATTTCCCAACTTCTCCAATGCATATCTTGCTCAATGTTTAAGCTTTGATCATGTTCTTGGACATTTTAGAAAGGTCTTGAAGTCCTCTAAAAAATGTCCTTGGTCCCATGTCATTTTGATTTACCAATCTCAAGTTATGGTCTTTGACTTGAAGTCCCTTTTTGTTGACTTTTGAAAATGACCTATAATGTTGAAATTGATAACTTTTTGTAAGAGCATTTCTTGGACTTGGAGTGTGAATATGAGTTGTAGGAAATGTCTCCCCCTTCAATATGAGCATTGGATGGGATTTTTCTGATGAACCAAGAAAAAGTTATGCCTTGGTCAAGTTACAGTTGACTTTTCAATTGTCCAAAAATAGAAACTTTTGACACCTTGATGATTTTTGAGCCAAGCTTTGAGAATCATGATCAAGCATTGATCAAATGATGTTTGTGGCTTCAAAATGAGATGTTGACCAAAAATTTGAACTTTTGACTGTCAAATGACCATTTTGCCCCTACAGTTGACTGTTGAGCAATTAGGGTTTTTGACTGTGCAACTTGACCTTGTGGGCCTTGAAACTTGACATGTAGGTGCTTGACAATGTTTATAGGCACAGGAGACTTGATTGAGCTCTTGAAAACTTCAACTTCCTTGCAAGAACCAAAACCCTAGTTTGACTGGCTTAGGAGGATGGTTTGACTGTGTGGCCCTTGAGTAAACTTGAACCAATTGTGGATGATTCTTGTCAAAACTTTGAAGATTATGGGAGGGCAAATTTTGGGATACAACAGTTGCCCCTGTTCAATCTTCTTAGACCTGAGGATATAGATTGGCTTGTGTGCCTTTCGTGATCCGAGGGTGGAAGATGATTGAACACTAGAGTGCCCAGAAATTTGCACTCACATAGTAGCAGCGTGATGGTGGAATGGGCTTATAGATGCCATTTGGAGATTGATGGATATGATGATGGGCTTATAGATGCCATCTGGGTGTCGATCGCGTAAGAGATTCCTTAGCGAGAACTTGCGTATTTGCAAAAGAAAAAAAACGATTACCTGACATGTTACAGGAGCTGGTCTTCAGATGCTTAGTATAGATGTGTCCTGACTGGTTACAGGAGCTGGATCTGGATCTTCAAACGGTGATGAATGAACCAGGGGTGGTTACTACCTCAACAGGAACGGTGAGAGAACCTTGGGCGACTTCAACTTCAACAGCAATTGTTGAGAGAATCTTGGTGGGAATTACCATCTCCGCAGTATCGGGGAGAGAACCATAGGCGATTACAATCTCAATAGCAATCATTGAGAAAAACCTGGAATGGAATTATCGTCTCCGCAGGATCGGGGAGAGAACCATAGGAAATTATAATCTCAAAAGCAAACATTGAGAAAAACCTGGAATGGAATTATCGTCTCCGCAGCATTGGGGAGAGAACCATAGGAAATTATAATCTCAAAAGCAAACATTGAGAAAAACCTGGAATGGAATTATCATCTCCGCAGTATCGGGGAGAGAACCATAGGAAATTATAATCTCAAAAGCAAACATTGAGAAAAACCTGGAATGGAATTATCATCTCCGTAGTATCGGGGAGAGAACCACAGGCAATTATAATCTCAAAAGCAAACATTGAGAAAAAACCTGGAATGGAATTATCGTCTCCGCAGGATCGGGGAGAGAACCATAGGCAATTACCACCTCAACAGCAAACATTGAGAGAACCTTGGATAACTTCTACTGAGTCTTCAAAAGAAAAATCTGTTTGGGGTCGATTTAGCTGGACTAGAGAAGGCCTTGGACTGGATAAGAAATCTTTGGAGTCGATTAACTGAACCGGTCTAGGTCTTGGAATGTCTTCGACTGGGTCTTTATCAGAAAAATCTGTTTGGGGTCAATTTAACTGGACTAGAGAAGGCCTTGGACTGGATAAGAAATCTTTGGAGTCGATTAACTGAACCGGTCTAGGTCTTGGAATGTCTTCAATTGGGTCTTTATCAGAAAAATCTGTTTGGGGTCGATTTAACTGGACTAGAGAAGGCCTTGGACTGGATAAGAAATCTTTGGAGTCGATTAACTGAACCGGTCTAGGTCTTGGAATGTCTTCAACTGGGTCTTTATCAGAAAAATCTGTTTGGGGTCAATTTAACTGGACTAGAGAAGGCCTTGGACTGGATAAGAAATCTTTGGAGTCGATTAACTGAACCGGTCTAGGTCTTGGAATGTCTTCAACTGGGTCTTTATCAGAAAAATATGTTTGGGGTCGATTTAACTGGACTAGAGAAGGCCTTGGACTGGATAAGAAATCTTTGGAGTCGATTAACTGAACCGGTCTAGGTCTTGGAATGTCTTCAACTGGGTCTTTATCATAAAAATCTGTTTGGGGTCGATTTAACTAGACCAGAGAAGGTCTTAGAGTCTTGAAATATGATTGAGAATTTAGCTGAATCTTTCCTGAAAGGTAAAGGTCAGTCATATATAATGCATGGTATGGATCAAGCAATGATGTTCTCAACATAAATGAGATTTGTAAGATATGATGCGTCTATGCATGCTATAATGATGTATGTGATTGTTTACGAATGTATGTTTTTTCGTCTAGGAAAGTAAATCCTTGACGGGTGCCGGGAAGTCACTCCTGGGCTGATGTTGAAGAATAGATTTGCCTCCGCTGGGGATGATAGTTGCAAGTATACCGATAGGAGAAGATGACTCTGTTGGGGAGTAAACTTGGCGAATGGATTACTCTGCGGGGAGAAAAGTGCTCTAACTATCTTGCTGGGAAGCAATACTCTGTGGGGAGAGAGATACTTTCTTGAGTTGTTGATAATAACTTGCTGGGGATACCATTGTTGTGTTGGAAGTGTTGATAGACTTCGCTGGGGATAAGGAAGAACTGTGTTGACGACGACCTTTCCGTGGCTTTTGGCTGAGGATAACCCAGTTATAAGCTCTGGTGGAGCATAACCTTTGAATAAAGCCGGGAGACGCGTTCGTGCTCTGCGAGGATAAGCTTCCAGAATCTACTGGGGATAAGCTTACTGCTTGGGGAGATGGATTCCAACTTCTTGGGGAAACTGGATTGGATTCTCCTGGGGAAGTTTTGAGATGTATTGGGAGTAACTCCACTGAAGATTTGATATACCGCCGGGGAACAATCTTTAGACCAAGACTGCCGGGGATGCTCGTTAAGAATGCATGTATATTACGCTGAGGATTGTTGAGATCTGCTGGAGGATACCCAACTTCCTTAAGGTTGACTGTAACTTTGTTTGGGGAGAGTGCATTGATTTGCTGACTCACTCTCTGGGGAAGTAAGATATACTGGTTGTGTTCTTCAACCGAACCTACCTTGATACCTTGGAGGACAGAACAATTAGATTGCTTAGACAACTCTTTATTGCCCCTGTTTCTAATGTTACCTGTAATTAATCCTTTGTTTTGTATGCAAATATTCATGAGTTAGCAAATTATTGTCAACGGATATACCACAAATTGAACCTTGGACGTTCTTCGCAAAACAAAACAGAAAAGGAAAAACAAAAGGCAATTTGTCTAAAAAGTAATTTTGTATTGATTTTGAATTTTTGCCTGTAAAATAGGCGTTTGTGTACAAGTGGCTGACATCCCAGTAAGAGAACGCCGCCGAACAAAAGAATTTATACAAGTTTGTACAAGAGAAAATAAAACAGCTGTGTGAAATGAATGATCCACTGGGTTTCAACTCTGCTATTGCCTTTATATCTTCGAGCGTCTCATCACTTGATGACCTAGTTGAAGATGAAGCTGATTCATCAATGCCGTCTGGACTTGATGTTGATACCGGATTCCGGATACAAAGTGATCCAACGAGACATAGTATTACGCTTTATCCCTAACTTTTGCCTGGACCGCCCTTTCGGGTTTTCAGTCCACCGGGATACCCATTTTTGCCCAAGCCGCCTTTTCAGGTTTTCGACTTGTCGGGTGTACAGTTTTTTTCATTTCATCCCTTCATTTTGCCCGAACCCTTTTGGTTCGACGGGAAGCCCTAATTTTTTCCTAGGCATGTCAGCCTAGCGGGTCTTTTTTCATGCGTAGTATCTTTTTACTATGTCTGCATTGGCGGGGTGAGGAAGGTCGTCACCATCCATGTTGGTTAGAATCATGGCTCCTCCTGAGAACACATGCTTAACCATAAATGGCCCTTCGTACGTAGGGGTCCATTTTCCCCTTGGATCACTCTGAGGAAGGATGATTCGCTTGATTACCAGATCCCTAACTTGATATTCCTGTGGTCTAACCTTTTTGTTAAATGCCCTGATCATCCGTTTCTGATACGTCTGACCGTGACAGATAGCAGCAAGTCTCTTTTCATCAATAAGGTTGAGTTGATCAAGTCGTGTCTGGATCCAATCATCTTCGTTCAGATTTGCATCCTTCATTATCCGGAGAGAGGGTATTTGTACTTCGATCGGTAAGACTGCCTCCATACCATAAACCAAAGAGAAAGGAGTTGCCCCGGTTGACGTCCTAGCTGAGGTACGGTACCCATGTAGAGCGAACGGTAACATCTCATGCCAATCTTTATAAGCCACTGTCATCTTCTGCACGATTTTCTTAATGTTCTTATTTGCTGCTTCTACGGCCCCATTCATCTTCGGTCTGTAAGGAGAAGAATTGTGGTGCTGTATCTTGAACTGCTCGCAGAGCTTAGTGATCATCTTGTTATTCAGATTGGTACCGTTGTCTGTAATAATTCTCTCTAGGATGCCGTATCGACAGATCAGATTATGCCGAATGAACCGTGCCACAACAGTCTTGGTTACCGTAGCGTAGGAAGCTGCTTCGACCCACTTTGTAAAATAATCAATCGCTACAAGGATGAAGCAATGCCCGTTAGATACCGTAGGTCTGATCTCACCGATCATATCAATGCCCCACATTGCAAAAGGCCAAGGTGCAGTCAGGACATTCAGAGGAACTGGAGGAACATGCACCTTGTCTGCATAAACCTGGCACTTGTGACACGTCCGAGAATATTGGTAACAATCAGCTTCCATTGTGGACCAGAAATACCCTGCCCAAAGGATCTTCTTAGCCATAGTGTGTCCACTGGAATGTGTCCCGAAGGTACCCTCATGTAGCTCCGCCATAATCCTTTCTGCTTCAGTCTTATCCACACAACGCAGTAAGGTCGAATCATGGTTTCGTTTATACAAGACGTTGTTGCTAAGGAAGAACTTTGTTGCGAACCTTCTCAGAAACTTCTTATCGTTGACAGATGCACCTTCAGGGTATTCCTGAGCTTCCAAGTACCTCTTCACCTCATGGTACCAAGGCTTCTCAGTCACTAATCCAGTCTCAAGATCACAACAGTATGCCGGTTCGTCCAGTTTCCAGATGATGACCCGGGGAGCCTCATTGTCCCACTTGACCTTGAACATAGAAGACATCGTAGCTAACGTGTCCGCTAACTGATTCTCCTCTCTCGAGAAATGTTCAAAGGTTATCTCTGTGAAGTGGGGGATCATTGTCAACACACATTCTTTGTAAGGAATAAGATTCGGATGTTTCATATCCCACTCGCCTTTGATCTGGTTGATCACGAGAGCGGAATCTCCGAAGACACTCAGAAACTTGATCCTTAAGTCAATTGCAGCTTTGAGTCCCATGATGCATGCCTCATACTCCGCCATGTTGTTGGTGCAGTTGAAACATAGTCGGGCAGTGAGTGGAGTATGAGTGCCTCGAGGGGATATCATTACAGCGCCGATACCATTACCCAAAGCATTGGAGGCTCCGTCAAAGTGCATAGACCATCGGGATCCTTCCTCAGGTCCTTCATCCGGTCCAGGTACTTCACAATCAGTTACTATCATGATGCTTTCATCTGGAAACTCGAAGTTCATTGACTGATAGTCATCTACGGCCTGATGTGCCAAGTGGTCTGCCAATACACTTCCCTTGATGGCTTTCTGGGTTGTGTACTGAATGTCGTATTCCGTCAAGATCATTTGCCATCTTGCAATTCTCCCAGACAGAGCAGGCTTTTCGAATATATACTTTATAGGATCCATCTTTGAGATCAACAAGGTAGTGTGAGCCAGCATATACTGTCTCAACCGGCGAGCAGCCCATACCAAAGCGCAACAAGTTTTCTCAAGCAGTGAGTATCAGGTCTCACAGTCGGTAAACTTTTTGCTAAGGTAATAAATGGCATGCTCTTTTCGTCCAGACTCGTCATGCTACCCCAGCACACACCCCATTGAGTTATCAAGTACTGTCAGGTAAAGTATCAGAGGTCTCCCTTCAACCGGTGGCATAAGGATGGGTGGTTCTTGGAGATACTCTTTGATTCTGTCAAAAGCAGCCTGACATTCATCATTCCAACGTACTACCTGATCTTTCCTCAGCAGCTTGAAGATTGGCTCACAGGTAGCAGTTAGGTATGAGATGAACCGAGCAATGTAATTCAGGCGTCCTAAAAAACCTCTGACCTCTTTCTCTGTTTTAGGAACTGGCATCTCTTGAATAGCTTTAACCTTGGCAGGGTCCACTTGAATACCCTTATCACTTACAACGAAGCCTAGCAACTTCCCAGATCTTACCCCGAAGGTGCACTTGTTCGGGTTCAACCTCAGCTTGTACAGTTTTAGACGGTCAAACAATTTCTGCAGATGATCAAGGTGTTCTTCCTCAGTCTGGGACCTTGCGATCATGTCGTCAACATACACTTCTATCTCACGATGGATCATATCATGAAATAAAGCAACCATGGCACGTTGGTAGGTTGCCCCTGCGTTCTTTAGTCCAAAAGGCATGACCTTGTAGCAGAAGGTGCCCCACTGAGTAACAAATGTAGTCTTTTCCATGTCTTCAGGAGCCATCTTGATCTAATTATAGCATGAAAAACCATCCATGAAAGAGAACACCTTATGCTGAGCTGTATTATCAACAAGGACATCAATGTGAGGTAGAGGTTGTCGTCTTTGGGGCTGGCCCTGTTCAGATCCCTGTAGTCGACACACATTATGACCTTACCGTCTTTCTTTGGTACCGGTACCACATTAGCAACCCACTGAGGGTAAGAAGTCACTGCAAGAAAACCGGCGTCAAACTGTTTCATAACCTCGGATTTGATCTTCTCAGACATCTCTGGACGCATACGGAGGACCTTTTGCTTAACCGGAGGGCAGTCTTCCTTAGTAGGCAAGTGATGGACCACAATATCGGTATCCAACCCGGGCATGTCTTCGTAGGACCAGGCAAAGATCTCCATATAATCATGCAGCATCTGGGTCAACCGTTGCTTCACGCTGAGCTCTAGGTTGGCACCGATCTTTACCTCTTTCCTGTCTTCTTCAGTACCCAAGTTTATTGTTTCCACTGGCTCTTCATGGGGTTGAATTGCCCTCTCTTCCTGGAGTAACAGTCTTGCAAGCTCGCCAGGCACTTCGCAATCATCTTCACCTTCGTCTTCGGCTAAGTTGATCGGATTGTCGAAGTCATAATCGGCAGTAGCAGAGTCGTTACCAGTGAGATCCGGAGTGGATTGAAACCTGTATGAGTGAGTGTGTGTAAATACAGCTGTTTTGCAATATATAAAGAAAGGAAAGAAAAGGAGCGCAAGATTTGAAATGTGAAAAACGTCCAATGCTTTTATTTATGATATATGACAATGACAAACAAAAGCCCTCATAAATAAGACCACGGTGCCCCGGGCAAGACACCGGGCCATACAGTTTCAATTGATTGTTTATTACAAATCCAAAACAAAGAAGTTCATTACTGGGGGACAAAAGTTATGGGTGTAAAGTCTTTAGCAGTCCAATTGGTCAATCCACCCTCAGTCGTCGGGTAGATCCAGCTATCGAACTCTGACTCTTCCACTTCGTCTTCCTCTCCAATAGCATTCACTCTTGAGTAGGTGATGAGCACAGGAGGTCTTCCAATTCTCGCCTTGCGCACAGCCTTCTGAGCCTCCATAGTGAAACCCAGCCCAAATTTGTTAGTCTTAAGAGTAAAATCAGGGAGCTTGCCCCATTTTGCACATTCACCTCTTTCAATCACAGCCTGGGCGTCCTTTAAGGAGGCCATCTTCAAAGGAGAAACCTCTTCGACTACTGCTTCTGCTGCTGCCAATGTTTGTGGTACCTCCTCAAAATGTTGGAAGGGGGTCTCGATGAACTCCCCATCCATTTCTACGTACCTGAAGGAGTTGAGGTGGCTGACCATGTATTCCTCTTCCCCTTGCACTGTTACAATCTTCCCCCTGACCGGGTATTTGAGCTTCTGATGCAACGTGGAGGTCACAGCTCCAGTCTTGTGGATCCACGGGCGACCCAGCAAACAAGAATAGGATGGACGGATGTCCATCACATAGAATTTTGAATCAAATACCTGTGACCCAACCCTGATTGGGATGTCAACCTCACCATGTACCATTCTTTTGGACCCGTCAAAGGCCCGGACAACAATGTAACTTGGTTTGAGCTCTAGACCCCCACAGTACAACCTATCCAGAGCCTTCTTGGGCAGCACGTTCAATGAAGAACCGGTGCCAACCAGCACATGAGCAAGAGTAGTGCCCCTGCATTCAATGGAGACATGCAGGGCATCATTATGGTTCTTCCCTTTTGCTGTCAGATCGGCATCAGAGAAACCCAGGCCATTATCAGCGGTCAGGTTGGCCACACAGTCGTTGAACTGATCAGCAGACGTCTCTTGGGGTACGTGGGATGTCTTTAAGAAAGCAATCAGGGCCTTGGCATGGGCCTCTGAACACAGCAGCAGTGATAGCATGGAGATTTTAGAGGGGGTGTGCCCCAGCTGTTCGACAATGTTGAAATCACTTTTCTTTATAATCTTGAGGATTTCTTCCATCTCCTGCCTGGAAGCCTCAACAATGGTCTTTGGTGCCTCCGTCCGGGCAGGCATATCAGCAGCAATCCCCTTGCCCCGAGCATCAGATGACTCGGCAGCAGGGGTGGAAACTTGGTCAGGGGAAGAGACAGACACACTGGCAGGTGTGGTGATCAAAGGCCTCTGAATTACCGGAGGAGCAATGTCTGGTGAGAATAGTCTTCCACTACGAGTAACCTTAGCAGGCCCGGTGATGTTGGCGACACCAGTATCAGTGTCGAACTCTTGTTTCACACCCAGAACATAAACATCTGCCCCATAGTTCCATGGGACAGCCTTATCAGATTTGTAGGGGATGGGTCCTGGAACAGTAATGGTGATGGGAGCAATCTTGTGGACAGGAAAAATATGGACAGGCTTTCTTGAAGGAGCCTTGGAAGGGTTATTGAAGATGGTAATAATGGAGACTTCTTCAACAGGAGCAGCAGGAACAGCAGTCTTTCTGAACAAAATCTCTTTACTATGAATCAGGTTTTGGACGCCTGACTTCAGCAAAGAACAACCAGCAGGGGAAGCAACACATAGAGGGCAACCTTTGCTACATCCCGGAAATAAACCGGCTAGCAACAGGTTCCTCTTGACCGTCAGCAGCGGAGTAGCAACATCATCCACCGAAGCTACATACAAATCCTCCTTAACAGCATTCACTCCATGCTGGGGCATGGGAGCGGTTACAACATTTGGCCTCTCGGGCGCCTCAAACTGTATCTCCTTTGCATCAATAAGGTCCTGAACCTTATTCTTTAGGGCCCAACAGTCATATGTCTTATGCCCCGGGCTATCAGAGTGGTAAGCACAACGAGCCTTTGGATTGTACTTAGGAGATGTAGTATTTGCAAACTTCGGAGCCTCTCTGACGGTTACTAAGTTGGTTGAGAGCAGCTATGGCAAGATCTGTGATAAGGTCATGCTCAAGCGGGTAAACTCTCTCCGGGGTCTTTCAGCCCTTTGAGGATTGGCTGGCCGAGGAGCGGCAGCAGGCTTGGCAATCATTACCGCACTGACAGATTGGTGGCGCTCAGATTTCTCTGGTCTCCGGGAGCCATATACAGCACTAGCCTCCTTTTTGAAGGGTTTCTTTTCAGCATTGGAGGAGGCAACCTTCTGTATCTTCCCCGATTTTATACCGGCCTCGATCCTTTCACCAGTCAGGATCAGATCAGTAAACCCAGCAGAGGAATTAACAATGAGATGATTGAAAAATGGACCAGATAGGGTCCCCAAAAACATATCCACCAGCTCCCGGTCCGTCAATGGTGGCTGCACCCTGCCAGCCAGATCTCTCCATTTCTGTGCGTACTCCTTAAAACCTTCACCCGACCCTAGCGACATACCCTGGAGTTGGGTACGCGTAGGAGCGAGGTCGGAATTATATTGATACTGCTTGTAAAAAGCAGTGGCCAGATCCTCCCAGTTACGAATGTTGGTTCCATCCAACTGATAGAACCATTCGAGGTGAGTCCCTGAAAGACTCTCCTGGAAGAAGTGGATCCATAAGTTCCTATCTGCTGTGTAAGGCTGGATCTTCCTTACATAAGAATGGAGGTGCATCTTGGGACAGGAAGCCCCGTCATACTTCACAAAGGCAGGTGCCTTGAACTTTTGTGGAATCACCACCCCAGTAGATAACCCCAAGTCTCCGAAATCCAGTCCAGGCACACGCTGAATTTCCATAGCTTTTAACCTGTCCTCCAGCTGCTTGTACCGGTCTTCAGCAGGAGGGTACTGTTCATCGTTGAAGTCTGTTTCAGTATCAGAGACCACAGGAGTAGGGACCTCCCTTTCTTGGTGACTACCTTCCCCCACAGATGGAGTAGTCCTCTCAGCCTCACTTTGCAAGGTGTTCCCGAGTCTGCGCCCAGTGTTAAATAGCACAGTCCTCTTCTTCTTCTTATTCTTCTTCAGAAGCATAGCCTTCAGCTCTTTTTGACCTTGAGCCAAACCCATGATCAGCTCCTGAAATTGGGCGTTCTGCGCCTGAAGGGCCTTGATAGATGTCTCGGTTGATGATTCAGGGTTCATGATGCTGAAATAAACAGCGAAGAACAGTCAGAAACCTGAAAAGAAGGGTACCTGTGATGCATATGATGAATGGAATGCGTATGATTTATGTTTTCAAAGACAATCGGGAATCAACTTTGTAAACAAAAAGGAACACACTTCATTAGATTCAACTTTGAAACTGAAATTATTCAACAGGTTGCCTTTAGGCGTTACATGAAAGGGAAAACTGAAAAGGGAAGTAAAACTATAAAAAGAACATCCAGAACTCCTTATTGATCCCATGGTCTCCTCTTCTCAGTACGGATGTAGGCATTCAGAGTTCGCTCATTCTCCAACTGCTTTGTCAGCTTCTGGATCTTCAATTCCTGCTCGTTGAATTTTTCCCGGTAAGAATCCCGTTCTTCTCGCAGTTGCGACCAAGACCTCTTTAATGTCTCATAATCAGTGGGTATCTGGGGAGGCAGGACAGTTGGAGGAACACCATCTTTGTCAGGACACTCAAGAATGACGGGTCTGACAGCTTCATACGGCATACCTAACTTCTGAGCTCGGATGCGAACCCATTTGTAATAGGCTTCCATAGGTAAAGAAGTCTTTGGTCCCAACTCTTGTGGGTCAGCGTTATGAACTTTGTCCCAAGCCTTGATGAACCTACGACGCAGCTCGTCACTATCCTCCTGAAACTCAAAACTGATGTGAGGCACCAACATCTCATGGGGGCCTGCTCTTCTTGCTCTTCCAAACTGACGGAGCGCTAGACATGGATTATAAGAGATCCCTCCTTGGGTACCAATCAGAGGAACATTAGGGTATTCCCCGCATCGATCAATAATAGCTATCTCATCAAAACCTCTGCAAGTCCAAATGATGTCTTTATCGGTGAGAGACATTAACCTGTGAGCCCAACCTCTTCCTTCTTGGTTCTTCAGTACGAACTTATGGAGGTGCGAAATAAACCACCTCACCAACAAAGGGATACAACACCATAGGGTTCCTCGTCTTCGGGTAGTACGAGCATGAAGTTGTTGCAAGATGTCACCCAAGAGAGTGGGTACGGGATTCTGAGACATAAAGACCCTTATGGCAGTGACATTGATGAAGTTGTCAGGATTGGGAAACAAGACTAACCCATAGATTAGGAGAGCCAAGATGTCTTCATATGCCCTAAAGTCCAGGTCATTCCAGAATCTGTTAGCTTTACCAATCAGAAATTTGGCCAAGAAACCCTTAACTCCGCTTCTAGTTACCCAGTTGTCCATTACCTCTTGATGTGTCAAGGGAAGAGCTGCAGCAACATCCTCAAGCCTGAGGGTCTTTTCCCAACCAGTAAAGGGAGTCTGATCCAAAATAGGGATACCAAGCAGATCAGAGAACTCTTCCAGGGTAGGGACCAACTGGAAGTCTTGAAAGGTGAAGCACTGGTACGGAGGGTCATAGAACTGAGTCAGGACACTCATCAACTGTTGATCCCGCTTTGTAGTGACTAAACTGAGAAGAGAACCATGCCTCTGGATGAAGGAAGTGGTGTTTGGAATTCTGCTAACCAATTCTTCAAGTAACTCAGGTGAGGGAACAAAGTTGAACCGGATAGTATTCCTTCGCACAGGCATCATGGTGTCCTACAAAACAGAGCAAAGGTGAAACCCTCTTGTCTTTGAAATGGTCAGTCCTTATGCAGGATGCGTGCAATGCTCATGATGTTATGATGCTATGATAAAGCACACCACAAATAGATACAAAGGCAAACATGGTAAGGCACACAAGTCACACAAAGCAAGCCCTTAAAGTTTAGGCCAGCATGAGGTCTAGGTACTACCCTCTTTCAGTTTGTTGGTTCATACCTGTCCTATCAAAGTAACCGGGTTCTTAGAGGATCCCAATATCATTGACTACCCTCAATCGGTCATAACTCCAGCATCGCAATCTTTTCTTGCGGCCAGAACCATCACGAGAGTTTAGCCTCAATGGGCGTAGCATACTGCTACTGTTCTAATGGCCAAGTTGTGTCAATTAAGGTTCTAAGGTTGTTGGTGCTTAATGACTCCTCAGAAGACCCATATTCTCCTCGTTGCAACACGAGGGATATCGGTACAGACCAAGGTGCCACACCAACGTAGCCACTGCTTCACCCATGTCGGTCTACGCCGGACAGGTCCCTCACAGCTTATGCTACCTAAACAGGGTATCCCCATATCCGAGTTAGGATCTATGTAACTCCCATGCAACCCACAATAGTAAAGCAAGCAAATCAATACAATTGAAAACACAGTTATGAACTAAGCCCTAAGGTACACCTCACTTTAAATTTATTCCCCCCAGCAGAGTCGCCAGTTCTGTGATCGGTGGATCTGGAACTGACTGTTTAACGCTGGTTCGCGAAATGTCGCGGAAGCAAGAGTCGCCACCATCTTTTATTTTCTCCAAATGGAAAGGACAAAAGCACAGAAAAATTCCTTAAAGAGATTGCTCTCGGTTCGGGAGGTAGATTATAGAAAGGGAAGGTGTTAGCACCCTTTCTATCCATGGTTATCCATGGGCTCTTAGATACTTTCTCATTTGTGTTTTCAAAAATGGTTTGTTTGCTTTTCAACTGTGGGTTTTAAAAAGTTTCTTTGAAAATTTCAGTTCGACTCTCTTATCGGTCCTCAAGAATGTTTGAAAAATTGCTTTCGAAAGCTTTTTGAAAAGTTGTCGGTGTGAAAAGTATTTTTTGATTTGTTTTTGAAATTAGAGCAAGTATATAGAGTCGTCTACCTACCCTAAGGAATTCTTCTGTGTAAATGTCCTTTAAAGTAGTGCCATCCCACTATTGAGAGGTAGGTAGCACCACCATTGGAGGTGTTCGGGTCAATTCGAGGTTCGGGACATGGTGGTCACCAGAGCAATGGGAAGACACCTTAGAAGCTACCCTCATGCCAGGTTCCCGGATCATGAGGACTTACTAAGACATCCTCTACTCGACGATCACCTTTCGAGGGGTAATGCAACAGTGAAGCGTACCCTAGGGGTGGTATGTGAATTATGTGTTATTTTCAGTTTATTGTTTGTCTTGTCATGTATTGGTGATCTACGCTTTGATTTTATTTTTGGGCATTCATTCTTTCATGTTATTGTTTAACAGTTAAAGGTGCGGGAATTTAAAGTGCGGAAAAGATAAAGGTCCTACACTATTACAAAGGCGCGGGTCTACATCGCCAAATTAATCCAGACCCGATTTAAAATAAAGTGCATAAAAGAAATGTCTGATTAACTATTACAGGGCTTTGGAGCAAGTACATTATATTCACAAAAAGAAATAAATAAAACGCGCGAAACAAAAATGTAATCGAATGCGAGGGCGTTGGACCCTTTAAAGGAATTAAAATAAAATTAATAAAATAATTAAATTAAATAAAGGCAATGACTTATTTTTTATGTTTTTTGTATTTATGACATTAAAGAAAATTAAATTAATTAAAAGTCAAATAATTCTAATTCTAATTGTTTTTTTTAATTTATTAAAGAAAATGCATTAAAGTTAAAACCTAGAATTAAAACTAAATTAATTATAAAATTTATTTGCAAAATTAATGGTTAATGATACTTATGATAAAAATATTTAATTAATTAAAAAAAGGGTAAAAAGTGCTAAAGGTCTATTTTATTATTTTTGGTTATTGAGAAAAAGAATTAAATTAACAACCTAAAATTAAAACTAAATTTATTATGGGATTTATTTACAAAATTAATACCAAAATAAAATATTTATTATTTTTATCTTTTCTGATTTTTTTTGTGTTTTTATATTATATTATGAAAATGCTAAATTAATTTAAAAAAAAAGCCATAATTAAAAGAATGTAAAAATGATAATAAAAAAAACAAAGAATGTAAAGAAATTTGCAAAACCTAAGGGGGTCTGCCCCTAATTTGGAGGGTGAGGTCCAATAATCTGAGCCCAATAAGCCTTAGGCCTGGCTGACTTCTCCACTCACGTACCCAAGCGTTGACTCATGTGTATCAAGCTCCTCAGATCTTGGCCCTTGAATTGATGAGATTGAACGCGTGGCAGGTTTGATTTGGGAGATGCACGGTGTGCTTTAGTATTGAAGCTGCATGGGAACGTTAATTGAAAAATAATATTGAAAGGGGTGAGGACCTGGGGCTCGAACCCAGGTCATGAACGTTGCCAACGCCTATGCTTACCACTGAACCATCCAACGCGTCTTGTATATAATATGAGAAACAAATAATATAAAATAAAATGGTCGTTAGTGTTATAAAATATAAAAAAAGCGCGCTGGATTCAAACCAGCCACTCATACTGTGACACGCAGTCATCTTCCCCAATGTACCTGTAATGAAAATGAAATAGCGGGGGTTTTAAACCCCCCCAAAATGCAAGCTTTCTGAGAATAGCGAATAGGCCATGGTGGGAAAGAAATAGGGCGCGATAGTTCAAATCCACTCAGTGGAAGGCCCTGATTTTAATGGTAGCAATCTTAGGTTCCAATTGTTCCTAGTATGCAAAGCCCTAAAATCAAAACTCTAAAACCCTAGGTGATGGCCATGGTGAAATCATGCACAGGCTTGGAAAACCCAATTGAATCATGCTAACAGCTTCAGAACAATCATATTAGTCCAAATCCATGATCAAAAATGATAAATATGGCATGAATATTAAAATGCGAATACCAAAAATTTCAAGGAAAGTTGGACTTGGTTATACCTGTTCTTGGCGTTTTAAGGTCTGAATTTGATGGCTATAGTTTCCTTAGGGTGTCAGCAACTTGTTTGGGTGAGAATGAGAGGCTGAAACGGGCTCTAGAAGTGTTTTCAGTTTTCAAAAATCTTGGCCAAAATGCAAGTTTGCTCTGAGTGTTTATGCGCAGCTTTTGTCTCTCTTTTGCTTCTGATCACTTGCCTAGGTCTTATGCAACATGTATGAAGAGGAATTATGGCCTCATAATGCATAGCATTCAATTTCAAGATTCTCCATAAACCTCCATAACCAAACTTCCTTTTTTGAATCATTTTTGAATTCTTGTTCTCTTTGGCCCCATGCACGAATTTGGCACATGCTTAATGGTAATTCAAGGTCCAAAAAAAGTCAAATATCTTCTTTAATTAGGCTTTTTGATTTTCCTTTGATTTTAAAAGATTTAAAATTAATTAAATCTAATAAAATCAATAAAAAATGAAAAAATTAATTAAAAAATTTGAAATAAAAGGTGGGACACGTGGGAAGCATGGCCAAGTTAATTCAAGTGGAAAAAGTGGGCCCCTTTTGTCAAAAATGAAATTCCAAGGATAAATGATTTTGGCCATTTCACAAAAATTTCCCAACTTCTCCAATGCATATCTTGCTCAATGTTTAAGCTTTGATCATGTTCTTGGACATTTTAGAAAGGTCTTGAAGTCCTCTAAACAATGTCCTTTGTCCCATGTCATTTTGATTTACCAATATCAAGTTATGGTCTTTGACTTAAAGTCCCTTTTTGTTGACTTTTGAAAATGACCTATAATGTTGAAAATGATAACTTTTTGTGAGAGCATTTCTTGGACTTGGAGTGTGAAGATGAGTTATAGGAAATGTCTCCCCCTTCAAGATGAGCATTGGATGGGATTTTTCTGATGAACCATGAAAAAGTTATGCCTTGGTCAAGTTACAGTTGACTTTTCAACTATCCAAAAATAGAAACTTTTGACACCTTGATGATTTTTGAGCCAAGCTTTGAGAATCATGATCAAGCATTGATCAAATGATGTTTGTGGCTTAAAAATGAGATGTTGACCAAAAATTTGAACTTTTGACTGTCAAATGACCATTTTTCCCCTACAGTTGACTGTTGAGCAATTAGGGTTTTTGACTGTGCAACTTGACCTTGTGGGCCTTGAAACTTGACATGTAGGTGCTTGACAATGTTTATAGGCATAGGAGACTTGATTGAGCTCTTGAAAACTTCAACTTCCTTGCAAGAACCAAAACCCTAGTTTGACTGGCTTAGGAGGATGGTTTGACTGTGTGGCCCTTGAGTAAACTTGAACCAATTGTGGATGATTCTTGTCAAAACTTTGAAGATTATGGGAGGGCAAATTTTGGGGTACAACAGTAGGGCCGTGAGAAGGTACCTGGATAGTAGGGTTACTTCGAGGTGAAAGCCTGGATAGTAGGGCCGTGAGAAGGAACCTGGATGGTAGGGTTACTTCAATATGAAAGCCGGGATAGTAGGGCTTCAAGAAGGAACCTGGACGGTAGGGTTACTTCGATATGAAAGCATGGATGGTAGGTCTGTGAAAATAAACCTGGATGGTAGGGTTACTTCGATATGAAATCTGAGATAGTAGGGCTGCAAGAAGGAATCTAGATACTAAGGCTGCGAGAAGGAACCTGGATGGTAAGGTTACTTCAATATGAAAGCCTAGATAGTAGGGTTGTGAGAAGGAACCTGGATAGTAGGGTTACTTCGATATGAAATCCTGGATAGTAGGGATGTGAGAAGGAACCTAGATAGTAGGGTTACTTCGAGATGAAAGCCTGGATAGTAGGGCTGTGAGAAGGAACCTGGGTGGTAGGGTTACTTCGATATGAAGCCTAGATAATAGGGCTGTGAGAAGGAACCTGGATAGTAGGGTTACTTCGATATGAAAGCCTGGATAGTAGGGTTGTGAGAAGGAACCTGGATAGTAGGGTTACTTCAAGATGAAAGCCTAGATAGTAGGGTTGTGAGAAGGAACCCAGATAGTAGGGTTACTTAGATATGAAAGCCTTGATAGTAGGGCTGTGGGAATGAACCTGGGTGGTAGGGTTACTTCGATATGAAAGCTTGGATAGTAGGGATGTGAGAAGGAACCTGGATAGTAGGGTTACTTCGATATGAAAGCCTGGATAGTAGGGCTGTGAGAAGGAACCTGGATAGTAGGGTTACTTCGAGTTGAAAGCCTGGATAGTAGGGCTGTGAGAAGGAAACTGGATAGTAGGGTTACTTCGATATGAAAGCCTGGATAGTAGGGTTGTGAGAAGGAACCTGGATAGTAGGGTTACTTCAATATGAAATCCTGGATAGTAGGGCTGTGAGAAGGAACCTGGATAGTAGGGTTACTTCGAGATGAAAGCCTGGATAGTTAGGCTTGAGAAGGAACCTGGATAGTAGGGTTACTTCGAGATGAAAGCCTGGATAGTAGGGTTGTGAGAGGGAACTTGGATAGTAGGGTTACTTCGATATGAAACCCTGGATAGTAGGGTTGTGAGAAGGAACCTGGATAGTAGGGTTACTTTGAGATGAAAGCCTGGATAGTTGGGCTGTGAGAAGGAACCTTGATAGTAGGGTTACTTCAATATGAAACCTGGATAGTAGGGCTTGAGAAGGAACTTGGATAGTAGGGTTACTTCGATATGAAAGCCTGGATGGTAGGGTTGTGAGAAGGAACTTGGATGTTAGGGTTACTTCGATATGAAAGCCTGGATAATAGGGCTTGTGAGAAGGAACCTGGATAGTAGGGTTACTTTGATATGAAAGCCGGGATAGTAGGGCTACTGAGAAGGAACCTGGATAGTAGGGTTACTTCGATATTAGTTTGGGTAAAACTGCAGAGGGAACCTGGGTAAGGTTGCTTTTGTCGCACCGATGATTACTCTGTTTAGCTTCGAGTGTTGATCATGGACCTGCTGGAAATTGTTGATAATAACTTTCTTTCCTAAAAGAAATACAGGGTTAGTTATGTGCGATGCATGAGATGCATTGTGATGAGGTTCTCAAAATAACTGAGATTATGTTATATGTAATGTATGCACATGTCATGATGTATGAACATGAAATGCTGACGTAATAATCTGAGTCCGGGAAAATAAATCCTTGACTGCTATATGGAGAGTATGAGGAATAGTATTCTTGACTGCTGTAAAAACCATAGTTCCTCTACTTTTGTTGGGGATGGTGAACAAAGATGACTATGCTGGGGGTTTGCCATCCATTCAGATGGTGAGTATTCTGCCGGAAGCGACCGTGTCTGAGGATAACTCTGCGGGGAATAACTTTGTTGGAGAGGAGATACTCTGGTGATAGATCATGTTGATTTAGAGAAATAAAATCCACCGGGGATGAATTTCTGTTGCTGGTGATAATTACTTATGTTGGAGATTGAATTTCTGCTTGTGAGAGAAATACACTCTGCTTGGGGGAAGAACTATTGACTCACTCGCGATTGTGAACCTCAACTGGGGAGAGTTGTGTCCAGTTCGGGAAAGCTAACATCACTGTCTTTGGATACTTTTTACTCTGTGGGGAGCGTATGTACCACTACTCATCGTTCTCCAGCTGGCTTTATCCCGATACCTGATGGGAAGAGTAACTGTAAGGTTTGGGCACTTCTTGTTTTCCCATGTTCCTGGAATTTATGAGTAATTGTCTTTTGTTTCTTGTGTAAATGTTTATGAGCAGCAATTATTTTCAAATGCATATATCAAAAATGAATCATTGGACGTTCTTGCAAAACAAAACAGAAAAAAGAAAAAGAGGATGCCGCCAAAAGAAGTTACAATTTGTATAAAAGAAATAAAAACAACTATGATAAACAACCCCATCGGATTCCAACTCTGCTATTGCCTTTATATCTTCAAGCATCTCATCACTTTGCTACTTGGCCGAAGGTGGATTAGATTGATTGGCGCTGGTTAAGCTTGATAGTCGATACCGAAGTCTGATTGCGAGATGATTAAATGAGACATAGTGTTACACTTCAATCCCTAACTTTTTCCTAGACCTCCCTTTTGGGTTTTTGGTCCACCGGGATACCCTTTTTTGCCCAAGTCACCTTTTCAGGTTTTCGACTTGCCGGGTGTATGGTTTTTCATTTTTATCCCTTACTTTTGCCTGAACCCTTTTGGTTCGCCGGGAAGCCCTTATTTTTACCTAGGCCAGTTAACCTAGCTGGTCTTTGATTATGCGTAGTATCTTTTCACTATGTCTGCATTGACGGGATGAGGAAGGCAGTCACCATCCATGGTGGTTAGAATCATAGCTCCTCCCGAGAAAATGTTCTTAACCACAAATGGCCCTTCGTACGTGGGGGTCCATTTGCCCCTGGGATCACCTTGTGATAGCATGATGTGTTTGATCACTAGATCCCCGACTTGATATTCTTGACGTCTGACTTTCTTGTTAAAAGCCTTGATCATTCGTTTTTGATACGTCTGACCATGACAAATAGCAATAAGTCTCTTTTCATCGATTAGATTCAGCTGATCAAGTCGGGTTTGGATCCAGTCGTCTTTGTTCAAACCTGCATCCTTCATAATCCTGAGATAGGCTATCTGGACTTCAATGGGTAGGACTTCCTCCATGCAATACACCAAAGAGTAGGATGTTTCCCCTGTCGACATCTGTGCTGAGGTACGGTACCCATGAAAAGAGAATGGTAACATCTTGTACCAGTCTTTGTATGTCACTGTCATCTTCTGTACAATCTTTTTGATGTTCTTGTTAGCTACTTCAACAGCCCCATTCATCTTCGGATGGTAGGGAGAAGAGTTATGATGCTAAATCTTGAACTGTTTGTAGAGCTCGGTGATCATTGTATTGTTCAGATTTGTACCATTTTCAGTAATAATTCTCTATGGGACACCATATTGACATATCAGATTGTGTCGGATAAACTGCGCCACGACGTTCTTGGTTACTGTAGCAAAGGAAGTTGCCTCAACCCACTTTGTAAAGTAATCAATTGCTACCAGAATGAAGTGATGCGCGTTAGACACAGTAGGTCTGATTTCGCCGATCATGTCGATGCCCCACATTACAAAGGGCCAGGGAGCCGTCAAAACATTCAGGGGAACCGGAGGTACATGCACTTTATCAGCATAGACTAGGCACTTATGACAGGTTCGAGAGTGTTGATAACAATCGGCTTCCATAGTGGTCCAGTAATATCCTGCTCGTAGGATTTTCTTCTCCATGGTATGTCCACTGGAATGAGTTCCGAAGGTACATGTATTTAACTCTTCCATGATCCTTTCTGCCTCGCTCTTGTCTACACACCGTAGTAGTGTGGAGTCATGGTTACGCTTATAGAGGATCCCATTACTGATGAAGAACTTTGCAGCAAACCTTCTCAGAAACTTCTTATCATTAACCGATGCCCCCTCGGGGTATGCTTGAGCCTCAAGATACCTCTTTACCTCGTGAAACCAGGGTTTACCTACTACTTATTCAGTCTCAATGTCGCAGCAATGTGCGGGTTCATCCAACCTCTCAATGGTAATCTAGGGAGCTTCATTGTCCCACCTAACTTTGAACATAGAAGACATGGTAGCTAGCGCGTCCGCCAACTGGTTCTCTTCTCGTGGGAAATGTTCAAAGGTTATCTCCTCAAAGTGTGGGAGAAATGTCAGTACATATTCTCGGTATGGAATAAGATTTGGGTGCTTCGTATCCCACTCGCCTTTGATCTGACTTATTACCAAAGCAGAGTCTTCGAATACACTTAAGAACTTAATCCTTAGGTCAATAGAAGTTCGAAGACCCATGATACAAGCTTCATACTCCACCATGTTGTTGGTGCAGTTAAAACATAATCGGGTGGTGAACAGAGTATGACAGCCCTCGGGAGATATAATTACAGCGCCAATGTCATTACCCAATGCGTTCGAGGCTCCATCAAAATACATAGATCATCGAGATCCCTCCTCGGGTCCTTCATCCGGTCCAGGTTCTTCGTAGTTGGTTACCAACATGATATTCTCATCCGAGAACTCGAAATTCATGGACTGGTAGTCATCCACGGCCTGATGCGCCAAATGATCGGCCAATACACTCCCCTTAATTGCTTTTTGGGTTGTGTATTGGATGTCGTACTCGGTTAATATCATCTTCCATCTTGCTATTCATCCAGAGAGAGCGGGTTTCTCGAAAATATACTTGATTGGATCCATCTTTGATATCAACAAGGTAGTGTGAGTCAGCATATACTGTCTCAGTCGGCGAGCAGCCCATGCCAAAGTGCAGCAAGTTTTCTCGAGCAATGAGTATCAGGTCTCACAGTCGGTAAACTTTTTTCTAAGGTAGTAAATTGCATTCTCTTTTCGACTAGACTCGTCAAGCTTCCCCAGCACACACCCCATTGAATTGTCTAACACTATCAAGTATAATATCAAAGGTCTTCCTTCAACTGGAGGCATCAAAATTGGTGGTTCTTGAAGGTATTCCTTGATTCTTTCGAAAGCGGTCTGGCATTCATCATTCCACTTTACAACTTGATCTTTCTTCAGCAACTTGAAGATTGGATCACAAGTAGCAGTCAGATGTGAAATAAACCTGGCAATGTAATTCAGACGTCCCAAGAAACCTCTAACTTCTTTCTCTGTGCGGGGAGCCAGCATCTCTTGTATGGCCTTTAACTTTGAAGGGTCCACCTGAATACCCTTATCACTGACGATGAAACCCAAAAGTTTACCAGATCTTACCCCAAAGGTACGCTTGTTTGGATTCAACCTCAGCTTGTACGTCTTCAACCTATCAAACAGTTTCTGGAGATGATCAAGGTGCTCTTCCTCAGTCTGGGACCTGGCGATCATGTCGTCAACATAAACCTCGGTCTCGTGGTGAATCATATCGTGGAACAAAGCGACCATGGCACACTGATAAGTTTCCCCATCATTCTTCAACCCAAAAGGCATTACCTTGTAACAAAAGGTACCCCATTGTGTAACGAAGGTTGTCTTCTCCATGTCCTCAGGAGCCATCTTGATCTGGTTTTAGCCATAAAAACATTCCATGAAGGAAAAGATCTTGTGTTGCACGGTGTTGTCGAATAGAACATCAATGTGAGGAACTGGGAAGTCATCCTTGGGGCTTGCCCTATTCAGATCTTTGTAGTCCACACACATCCGTACCTTACCATCCTTCTTAGGTACCGGAACAACGTTAGCGACCCACTGCGGATAACAAGTGACAGCTAAGAACCCTGCGTCGAACTGTTTCATGACCTCTGCCTTTATTTTCTCTAACATTTCAGGGCGTATACGACGGACCTTCTGCTTTACCAGAGGGCAGCCTTCTTTAGTCGGCAGGCGATGTACCCAATATCAGTGTCCAAACCAGGCATGTCTTCATAGGACAAGACGAAGATCTCAAAATAGTCGTGTAGCATCTGTATTAACCATTGTTTGACACTAGGCTCCAGATTTGCACCTATTTTAACCTCTTTCTTGTCTTCCTCTATACCCAAATTCACTGACTCAACTGGCTCTTCATGAGGTTGTATGGCCCTTTCTTCCTACTGTAATAGTCTAGCAAGTTCTCCAGGAACCTCACAATCATCCTGACCTTCGTCCTCGGCTTGGTTGATTGGATTTTTGAAGTCATAACTGGAAGTAGAAGAGCTATTATCAATGGGATCCATAGTGGATATGGATCTACAGTATGATACGTGAGTGTGTGTAAGAGAATAGCTGTTTTGATAAAGTGAGAGATAGAAAAGAAAAACAAGGAGCGCAAAATTTGTATGCAAGAAACGTCCAATGCTTTATTAATGATATATGAAATGACAAATAGTGAGTCCTCACAAGAAAAACCAAGATGCCTTGGGCAAGGCACCGGACCGTAAAGTTTCAAACTATTTAGTACAAATCTTAAAACAAATGAGTCAATTACTGCGAAATAAAAGAAACAGGTATGAAGTCCCTCGCCGTCTAGTTATTCGGTCCACTGTCGGTTGTTGGGTAGATCCAGCTATCGATGTTTGAATCCTCTTCACTGTCTTCAGTTGCATTAACTCCCTGATTGTTGATGTGTAGAGGAGGTCTTCCAATCTGTGCACGCCTAACATCCCTTTGAGCCCCTGTAGTAAAGCCCAAACCAAATTTGTCAGTTTTGTGAGTGAAATCAGGGAGCTGAACCCAATTGGTACATCCACCTTCTTCAACCACAACCCTGGCGTCCTTGAGAAAAGCCATCTTCAATGGAGGGTTGCCGGTAGTAACTTCAGTTGATGCCAAGACCTGAGGGACCTCTTCGAAGTTCTGACAAGGAGTTTCTATGAATTCCCCATCCATCTCTACATAGCGAAAGGAATTGAGGTGACTCACCATATATTCTTCTTCACCATGCACTGTGACAATCTTCCCCTTCACTGGATATTTCAGCATTTGATGGAGTGTGGAAGTAACTGCCCCAACCCTATGGATCCAAGGACGACCCAGAAAGCAATAATATGATGTCCTGATATCCATTATGTATAAGGTGGACCCAAAGGTCTGAGAACCCACTTTGACAGGGATGTCCACCTCCCTGTGCACCATTCTCTTTGATCCGTCGAAAGCCCTTACCACAATGTTACTAGGCTTTAGAATCAAACCCTCATAATCCAAACGGTCCAACGCTTTCTTCGGCAGAACATTCAGTGAAGACCCGGTATCTACCAGCACATGAGCCATAGTGGTGCCCCTGCACTCAATCGAGACATGCAGAGCATCATTATGATTCTTCCCCTTATGGGTCAGATCCACATCTGAAAAACCTAGCCCATTGTCAGCAGTCAGGCTGGCCACACAATCTTTGAACTGATCTACTGAAGTTTCCTACGACGCATGCGCAGTCTTGAGAAATGCAATCAAAGCCTTCGCATGGGCTTCAGAACACAACAGCTGAGAAAACATGGAGATCTTTGACGGGGTCTACCCCAGCTTTTCGACCACATTGTAGTCACTTTTCTTGATAATTTTTAGTGTTTCCTCTATTTCTTGTTTATAGGCTTCCACAACGATTTTCTTAGGTGCCTCTGTCCGGGCAGGCTCACCTATAATTTCCTTGCCCCGAGTCCCAGATGGCTCAGCATCAGGGGTAATAACAGGAGTAAGAATAGGAATAGTAGCAGGTGTAATAACTGGAGTAGGAATAGGAAAAATGTCAGGAGTGCTGGTTAGAATAACAGTTGGAATAATAGTAGGCTTGATGATAGTCTTCGGGGAAATCTCGGGAGAGAAGACCCTTCCACTTCGGGTAACTTTGCTAGTCGCGACAATATTACTGACATCAGTGTCAGCTTCTTCATTCTTCAGATCTTGCTTAATACCATGATAGTACACATCAGCACCATAATGCCATGGGACAACCTTGTCTGAGGTGTACGGGATGGGACCAGGAACAATGATTATCAACGGAGAAATTCTTTGAACAGGTGTAATCCTAACATGTCTTCTCAAGGAAACCTTGGAAGGATTTGCGGAAATGGTTATAATAGCGATGTCTTCAATGGGAACAACAGGGATAATAGTCTTCTCGAACAAAATTTCTTTATTATCCATCAGGCGCTGAACACCTGACTTCAACATGTGGTAACCTTCACCATAACCCGAAAATAAACCGGCTAACAACAAATTCTTCTTAACAGTCATAAGAAGAGTGGAAATTTCTTCAACAGAGGTCACAAACAAATCGGTGTCAACAACATTAACTCCACGACCGTGTTTGGGCATGGGAGCAGTTATAAGATTCGGATTTTTTGGAGCATCAAACTCTATCTCCTTGGCTTCAAGCAAGTCTTGTACTTTGTTTCTCAGAGCCCAGCAATCATTTGTATCATGGCCGGGAGTCTTAGAATAGTAGGTGCACTGCGCATTGGGATTGTATCTGGGAGAAGTAGTGTTTGGATTCTTGGGAGCCTCTCTCAAGGTCGCCAATTTGGATTTTAACAGATGAGACAGAACTTCAGCCAAGGTCATGTTGATGTGGGTAAACTACTGTTGTGGTCTTTCCATCCTTTGTTAATTGTTGCATTGTGGAGCAACTGCGGGTCTTGGTATCACTATAGCATTTACCATCTGACGATGTTCAGATCTATTTTGGCCCCTCTGGCTATAAACTGCACTGGCTTCCTTCTTACCATTGAAAGGCTTCTTAGTTGAACTAGAGGAAGTATCCTTCTGTATTTTACCACTCCGAATTCCAGCTTCTACTCTCTCTCTCCAGTTAAAATTAGCTCGGTGAAACTAGATGGCGAGCTGCCTATTAAGTGATTGAAGAACGGACCAGACAGCGTCCCCAGAAACATGTCAACCAATTCCCTATCAGAAAACAGGGGTTGAACTCTTCCAGCTAAGTCTCTCCATTTTTTAGCATAATATTTAAAACCTTCACCTACACCCATGGACATACTCTGGAGTTGAGTACGGGTGGGAGCAAGGTCGGCATTATACTGATACTGCTTGTAGAAAGCAGCAGCAAGATCTTCCCAGTTTCGGACACTGGCTCCCTCCAACTGGTAGAACCATTCAAACTGAGTCCCTAACAGACTATCTTGAAAGAATTGCACCCACAAATTTCTATCAGCAGTGTGGGGTTGGATTTTCCTGACATACGATCGGAGATGGAGTTTTGGGCAAGACACACCATCATACTAGGCAAAAACCGGAGCTTTGAACTTCTGAGGGATAACCACTCCCGATACCAGTCCCAATTCTCCGAAATCCAACCCAGGTATCTTCTGAACTTCCATAGCACTCAGACAATCTTCTAGCTGCTTGTATCTATCCTCAGCAGGAGTATATTGCTCATCATCAAAATCAGTATCATTGTTAGAGACTGCAGGACTAGGGTCCTTTTCCCTTTCTTAGTTCCCCCCTTCCTTGGATGAAGAGGTCAGATCAGTTTGATGCTTCAACCTTTCTCTGAACCTTCTACCCATATTCAGTATACCAGTCTTCTTCTTCTTCTTATTCTCTTTCAGAATAAGGGACTTCAAATCCTCCTGCTCCTTAGCCAGACTTATGAACATCTATTGGAACTGGGCGTTATGTGCCTGAAGATCTTTGATGGGTTGCTCAGAAGACATTTCTGCTGAAATAAACAGCGAAGAAGATGAGAAACCTGTAGTGGTACCTATAATGATGTGTATGATAATGGGATGCGCATGTAATGATTTCAAAGACTTTGGGAAATTTAAATTTGCAAACCAAAATAAACAAAACTTTATTAGATTAAACTCGAAAGGTTCAACATGCCTTTAAGGATTTACAAAATAAGTAAATAAAACAAAATCTAAAACTAGAAATAGAACATCAAAAGTCCCATGGAAGCTTCCTCTTTATGATGAAATGATCATTGATCACTCTTTCTTCCTCGAGCTGCCTGGTGAGCTTTAAAACCTTCCTCTCTTGCTCATGGAACTACTCTCGGTAAGTATCCCGCTCATTCTTCAGCTGAATCTAAGACCTCTGTAACTCCCCAAGATCAGTGGGAATGTAGGGATAGAGAACTGTGTAAGGAATGCCATCTTCAATAGTGGGCTCTACAATCACTGGTAATACGGCTGCATAAGGCATCATAAGCTTCTGGGCACGAGCTCGGACCCATTGGAGGTAAGTCTGCATAGGAAGGGAAGTCTTCGGTCCCAACTCTTTAGAGTCAGATCTGTTTACCATGCCCCAATCCCGTATGAACCTCCGGCGATGCCCCTTAACATCATCCTTATAGTCGAATACAATGTCCTCAAGAAGTAACTCATGGGGACAATCTCTTCGAGCACGACCAAATTTTCGCAAAGCTAGACAAGGATTGTAAGTTATACCCCCTATGATACCAAGTAATGGGACATTAGGGTACCCCCCACAGCGGTCAATAACAGCAGTGTCTTCCATAGCCCGGGAACACCAAAGAATATTCGTATGAGCGGGTGACATTATTATGTGTGACCAACCCAAACCTTCTTCGTTCTTCAGCACAGACTTAGGGAGGTGAGAAATAAACCACCTCGACAGCAACGGCATGCAGCACATAAGAGTCCCTCTTCTCTTTATAGTACGAGTATGGATAGCATGCAAGATATCTCCAAGCAAGGTAGGCACAGGGTTGCGAGAAAGGAAAATCTTGACATCATTCACATCTACAAATGTGTCCGGATTAGGGAAGAGAACTAAACCATAGATAAGAAGAGACAAGACATCCTCAAAAGCCTGAAAATCCAAATCATCCCAAAACAACTGAGCCTGGTCTATCAAAAATATGGCTAGAAAACCTTCGACCCCGCTTCGAGTTTCCCAATTGGATACCACATCGGCCCCTTTCAAATGCAAAGTTGAGGCAATAACTTCTGGCTTAGGAACTTCTTCCATACCTGTGAAGGGTACCTATTCAAGAATGGATATGCCCAATAGATGGGAGAATTCTTCCAAGGTGGGTACCAGCTGGTAATTTGGAAAGGTGAAGCAGTGATGCTTGGGATCGAAGAACTGAAATAGTACGCTCATCATCTGTTCATCAAGGTTTGAAGTAACAAGGCTGAGAAGTTGACCGTGTCTCTTAATGAAAGTAGAAGTTTCAGAAACTCTTGATGCTAGCTCTTTAAGTTCAGGTATCTGCACAAAGTTGATTCGAATGGTATTTCTACGCACGAAAGCCATGATCTGTAAAACAGAATAAAGATAAATTCCCTTGGTCTTTGAAATGGTTAGTGTAATGAAACATGAATGTCATGTTATGATGCATGATGTCATGATAAACCACAGGTATAGCAAACACAAATATTGGAAACACAGTCAAATCACACAAAGCCCTTAGGTTTAAGGCTTGCATGAGGTCAAAGGTAATACCCTCTTGAAGTTAAGTTGGTTCAACCTGTCCTAGAAAAGTAACCGGGTTCTAGAGGATCTCAATATCACTGACCATCCTCCATCGGTCGTGGTTTCAGCTCACACAATCTTTTCTTGTGGCGAAATTATTCCGAGAGTATGATCTCAATGAGTGTAGCATCGAGTATCAACCAGTTCTCAGCTTTACACTGAGGCCGACTATCTCACTACTTTCTAATGGCCAAGTTGGGCAATTAAAGTTTCTAAGGTCAGTTGATGCTTAACGATACCATGCAGCGGCCTCGTATTCTCCTCGTTTCTCCACAAGGGATACCGGTACCAACCAAAGTGCCACATCAACGTAGCTACTGCTTAAACCGTATCGGTCTATGCTGCACAGTTCCCTCACAGTCTATTGCAACTTACCTAAAAGGTATTCCCCAAATCCGGGTGTAGGATCTATAGTATCCCCAACCAAAACCCTCAAAAGTAAAGCAAATAAAGCAATCAAGAGAAGCAATTATGATGACCTAGATCCTAAGGTATACCCCACTTATTAAATCCCCAGCAGAGTCGCCAGTTCTGTGATACGAGGGAGGAACCGACTGTTAATACTGGTTTGCATTTTGCGTTTTATGTTCACAAAATGTCGCGGTAAGCAAGAGTTGCCACCGACTTTTATTTCATCCAATCGAAAAGGAAAAAAGTACAGAAAAAATCCTTTTTCGAGATGTTTCTAGTACGTGGGGTAGATTATAGAAAGGGAAGGTGTTAGCACCCTTTCTATCCATGGTTTTCCATGGGCTCTTAGGTACTTGCTCATTTTTAAATTGCTTGTGTGTGTGCTTTGTTTTTGAAAAGTTTGACTTCGTGATAACCCTTGTATCAGTCCTCAAAGGTGTGACAAAGTTGTTTTGGAAGTTTGTTTGAAAAGTGTAAGTGTGAAAATTTTTTATTTGAGCAAGTACCTACTAGCATCTACCTACTCAAAAAAAGATTTTTTCTATTCTTGTTTCCTTTAGACAGCGTTATCCTACTATCGAGAAATAGGCAGCACCGTCGTTGGAATTTGTAAGGGTCAATTCGAAAGGGACGTACGATCACTGAAGCAATGTTAGGATATCTTAGTAATAACCCTAGAGTCTTAAGATCTTATTTGAGGCAACATTTTCGAGGCAACATTTCCAAGGCAACATTTTCGAGGCAACATTCGAATGGGACGTTTGATCTTTTTTAGACAGGAGGGAAACCACTAAGACACTCTATGCTTAATGATCGTTTACCGAAGGCAACCGAAGTGAGAGTATACCCTAAGAGTGGTATGTGCGAGTGATTTGTTTCAGTTATTTATCTTTGCACATTAGGGTTTTCTAACCGTATTAATTTGTCATGCATTCTTGTCATACAATCCTATTAGCCATACATCTAGACAGTTAAAGATTGCGGAAATTAAAAGTGTGGAAATAAACCTAGCTATTACATGGATGTGACAGTTACATAATTCCCTTGACGGAAAATAAAAGTGCGGAATTTAAAATCCTAATTAAAACTATTACATCCTTGAAACAGTTACAATAATAATAAAACGTAATTAAAGTACGCGCGACGGATTAAATGCGAGGACGGTTATAAAACCTAAAACAATCTAATTTGAGAAAAAGTATTTTTGGATTTTTATTGAGGAAAATATTTAATTGCAAATTAAATAAACTAAATTTCTAATTGTTTTTAAATTATGAAAGAAGTTAAAGTTGCCCTAAATTAATTAAACTAATTAATTAAAAAAACATTTATTAAGAAAATAAATCTTTTTTGTGATTTTTGATTTGCTAATTTAATAAAATAATTTTTGTGTTGATTTTAAAAAAATCAAGATAATTAAAGAGAAGGAATTAAAGAAAAATAGTAGAAATAACCAAAGGGGCATGCTGTCAGCAGATCTGGCTGGAGATGGATTCAGAAGATAATGACCCTCACAAGGTGAGGTGCGCTGGATCTGGTTCTGGCTGGTGGATCCAGCAGATGATAACTCTCAGAAGATGAGGTGCGCTGGATCTGGTTCTGGATGATGGTGACCCTCAGAAGATGAGGTGCGCTGGATCTGGTTCTGGCTGATGGTGACCCTTAGAAAATGAGGTGCGCTGGATCTGGTTCTGGCTGGTGGATCCAGAAGATGATGACCCTCAGAAGGTGTATGTGCTGGATCTGGTGAAAACAATGGAGAAAATGCCAAAAGCTCACGCCTGGGATCGAACCTAGGACATAACTTTCTGACTTCCTTCCTCTGACCAACTGCGCTGGATGTTAACTTATCAATATAATGAAAATAAATAATATATTGGAAAATAGGTTAGTGTCCAGAATAATGCGCCAGAATTTAAACCAGCCAGTCAGGTTGTGACACGTTGTTGTCTTCTTCCTTGGAACCGTCATTTTAGGCTCTGAACCTTTACCTACAGACGCAGGTCTGTTGCTGAAACCTTTGTCATCTAAGAATCAAACACATACAACATAAATTAAATTGGGGACCATGAATCAACTGGGTTTGAAGCTCTGATCATCATGGTACCCATCATCAGGCCTAATTTTTCTTGAAACCCAAAACCCCAAATTGGAGCACGAAACCCTAACAATGGCAAAAGCTTGTTCCCGCACTGTAAATTAAATCAAATTATCCAGAAACATTGCAAACATGATGATGAACATAAATATGTAACTTAAACATGCTAAATATGCAAGAATTACAGTAATCGAATTTTGATAATTGTGCAAACCGTGAGAGTGATAGGGAGTGATTCTGGATGTTCTGACGCCTGCAAATGAGTGGGAACGCTTCCTGGGGTGCCAAGGAATTGATTTCTGGCTTTGAAACTCCTTGAGGATGGCTCTAAGATGGATTTCGTTCTCACACGTTTTGTCCAAAGATTCAGTTTTTCTTCTAACAGTTTCGCGCCTTCTAACCCTTTTTTTGCTTTGTTCTTGTTCATTATATATCCCTCAATGAATTAGGGTTGCAAAACAGATTGAATCTTGAAGCTTTGATGAGATTTGATTTGGTTTTCATGTTGTATGATATCCTTCCAAATTTGGCCTAATCATGCCAATCTCGTACCAATCAGCCTTGATATGATCTGATTCTGATATGCCAGCATTATGAGCTTGTGATTCTGTCCAAAAATCCAGTCAAAACAAATCTTTGCCATTATTACCAATTATTTGATTTAATTCAATTTTTAATAAATAAAAAATCAAAATAAAATAAATAATTGAGAAAATAACATGTGAGTGAGCATTTGGGTCGTGGCCCATGTTATAAGTGTGGTGCAAGCATAAAAGTTAGGCCCATTTAGCAAAAATTGCAAATTTAAGCATATTTGACTTTTGGAAATTTTGCAAAAATGGTTAACTTGGACAATGCATAACTCTCTCAATTTTGACCCTAGAGATGTGTTCTTGGACTTTTTAGAAAACTTAGGATGTCCTCTAAGCAACCCTTTTGGTATCATCTCAATTGAGTCTTCCATGTTCATGTATGAAGCTTTGACCCAAAAGGTGTTTTTGTTGACTTTTCAAAAGGACCTATAATGTCAAAATTCATATCTTCTTGTGAGTGCATATTCTGAACTTGGGAGATGAGGATGAATTGTAGGGAATTGTATCCTCTTCAAAATGAGATTTGGATGGGTCATTTCTGATAAAGTATGAGAAAGTTATGTTTGGTCAAAGTTGAGTTGACTTTTCCTACAAAACCCTAATTTAGCAACTTTTGGGTTTTGATGAATTGTGAGAAATCCTTGAGGAATCATGATAAAACCTTTATCAAATGATGAATAATACTTCAAAATGAGGATGTTGACCAAAAATCTTGAAGTTTGACCCATAGTTGACTTTTGGCCTAGTACAACTAATTTTCAGGCATTTGAGCAATTGATTGAGCAAACTTCTTCTGAAAGGCTTGAAACTTGACATGGATGATCTTGAGGACATATTAGGACAATGGTGAGCATTTTAATCCTTTGTGTTCCACACATATTGATGAAATTAGAAACCCTAATTTGAGGTAGACTGTCTTAAGAGAGAGTTTGTCTGGTCAACTCTTGAACTTCCTTGAGCAATTTGGGGACCTCACTTGCCATGTGTTGAGAAATATGGGAGGGAAAATTTTGGGGTAAAACAGTTAGCGTCAAGGGTTCCCGAAAATTCTCTATTCACCGAGAGACATGGTTGCCTCCTAAGCTTGGTTATCTCCAACACTGATGAGGACATGATGAAGGTGCTCTTCCATTTCTTTGATCCTCTACACCATTGCTTCACATTTCCTGATTATTAACTTATGCCAACTTTGGAAGAATTCTCGCAACTCTTGAGGATTTCCATTCTCAATCAACTACCCTTCAACAGTATGGAAAGAGATCCAAAGCTAAAAGAGATTGCTCAAGCCCTACACTTGCAATTATCTGATATCACAACTAATTGGGAAACAAGGAGTGGTGTCAAAGGTTTCTTAGCCAAGTTCTTGTTTGAGAAAGCCCAAAACTATTGGAACTCCTTAGATTTTCAAGCTTTTGAGGAAATTGTGGCTCTCCTCATCTATGGGATGGTTTTGTTTCCAAATCCTGACCAACTCATAGATATAAACACCGTCAAAATCTTCATGTCTCGTAACCTGGTGCCTACTTTGTTAGGAGACATCCTATATTCTTTTCACACTCGCACTATGAGGAAAAGAGGTATCCTTATGTGTTGTACTCCTCTCTTGGCAAGATAGTTTATTTCGCATCTTCCCCAATCTGAATTGAAGAACAAGCAAGGTTCAAGATGGGCATATAGGTTTATAACACTCAAACATTCAGACATTCATTGGTGTTCCCGATCTATAGAGAATGTTACTATCATTGACCGTTGTGGATAATTCCCCAATGTTCCCTTGCTTGGCATTAGGGGAGGTGTCACCTACAACTTCTGCTTAGCATTAAGACAGTTTGGTTACGCCCAAAAGGATGGTCCCCATAAGATGCTTATTCAAGGGTTGGTACTTGACTACGAGAATGAAGATCAAGGTCACCGCCAGAGGTTTATCATAGCTTGGAGGATGTTGAACAAGGTAGATAGAAAGACATTGGGGCACAAGAATTCCAACCCTCTTGAGCCTTACCTCAAATGGGTACTGTAGCGGAAGAAATGTTCAAGACTAAGCCATTGGATTGACTAGACTTTATACAAATCAAAAATAAAAATCGCCACCGCGCTTTATTGTTTCCAAAGGAATGGGAAAAGAGAGAGTAACCCAAAAAGAGGGGGAAAGATTCAAGGTAAGAGGGTTGGTTATGCAAAGGGAAGGTATTAGCATCCTAAACATCTACGGTACTCCGCGAGAACCTCTTTGAAAAATCTGTATATTTTGGCTATAAAAATGTGTTGTATAGAAAATGGATGGTGGAGGTGAGAAGAAAAATATTTTTTATGATTTTTGCACCCGCCGCGGTTGCGAACCTTTAGTGCCAACGTACCACATTTCGTGCAATAGGGGATCAGGGTACACGTAGTTCCTCTTTAAAAATTTGAAACACAAGTGTGTTGGTTTATTTTAAGAGATAAGACTTCATCGTCATTTCCCGTGTGGAAAACATACTTACTACCCACAATCATGAGAAAGGAGAATTTGCATCATCTCAAAGTGGAGGGTATGGCTTGGATTTTAAAATCAACAATGCCTCACTCAACACCCAAGTGGAAAATATCTCATTTCACTACATATTATAGAAGTATAGTTGTTGCATCACTACAAGGATTGACAAGAGTCCAATATTTTGAGAAAAGTTTAAAGATAAAAGCCAAAGTGGAAAAATGGTTTGAAATGAGATTGATTTACTTTTAGTCTTCTCGCAAAAAATGTCAAGGTATTATTAAATTGATTGAAGTTTAATTATGAAAATATTTTTGAAAATGCATGGACATAAGTCCAAGTTTATTATGAAAGTGTTTCAAGTTTAGAAAGAAGAAGAGTTTTAAAAAGGAAGAAGAAGATTTTTGAATTTAAAGAAGATGGGAGGAGAAGAAGAGACTATCCTAAAGCATAAGGTAAAAGCTAAGGAGAAGAATCATATAACCAACAAGAAGCAAATACTTGACATTACGAGTCAAGATAGAATTCCCATTCTTTGTATTGAAACCAAGCAAGCAAAGATACTTGACCTCTTGAGAGAACCAAACTTCAAGTGTATTAAGTCTTCACAAAAATTGGGCAGAGTAACGGC
Organism: Vicia faba; assembly: GCA_948472305.1. Classification (NCBI taxonomy): domain Eukaryota; kingdom Viridiplantae; phylum Streptophyta; class Magnoliopsida; order Fabales; family Fabaceae; genus Vicia; species Vicia faba. The sequence goes on from OX451738.1 coordinate 1,300,569,199, forward strand.
TGTATACGGGTGAATTCCAGATTACAAACAGAGAATGTAATCACAAAAACCTCACACACAAAAAAACAAGCAACCCAATGTCTTGAGGTAAACCTCAAGAACTCCAGAAAAAATAATCAGATAAGATCACAAGGTCTCTAAGATAGGCCAAGGTTTCTAATCCTAAGTCCAAGAAAAATTCCCATGCTCCATCATGCCAAGGATAGTAACCAAATAGTCCAAGTGCCATTAAAGATTTTTTAGGGTTTATGTTGATTATTAAGTGTCTTAAGAAAGGAAAAGAAAAGCTCAAGTAATCAAAGTAAAAATGGCAAGAAACTAAATGCTCAAATGAGAAAAGATGAAAATGGCATGAAATGTAAATGCTAAAAGTAAATAGTACATAAAGCATAAAAAAGAATAAAAGCATAAGGTAAAACAAGTCAATAATTAGTGGTTAGTTGGATGACCATCTTGAAAATTGAATTTGGAACTCATTAGAGAATTGGTAGAAACAAGTTGCATTTTCTTTTTGTCAAGTATATCATCCATTTGGAATTCTCACAAGTACCATTTAATGATCAACGATGTTTAAGTGATCTACATTGACCAAAGGTGTTGTAGATCCATTGGAAGATTGGTAGAACCAAAGCCTCCACACAATGAATCTCAAAGTTATTGGATCAAAGAGATCAAATTAACATACTTGGGCTTGCAATCATAAGTTTGGTCCACGAATGATCATTTATTTGAATCGGGACAAAATTTAGCGCTATGTTAAGCAATCGTAAGTGGACTTATATAGAACTCGCACCTATTTTGAGGCCGGTCAATAACAATCTATGCACCATTTGTTTTGAGACATGATATAGAGATCATGATCCAACAACACTTAGTGCAATAAGAAGGGGATGAGATGAAGAGGATTAGGGTAAAAAAAAGAATAAACAAACCACATTTGAATTAAATTTTAATCAAACTATTATTAAAATCATACATCTATTTTTGTGGATTTAATCTCAACAATATGCATCCAATAATGTTAATAAAGTTCATGATCCAAAACCTAACCCAAGATTAGCCATAAAATAATCACAAAATAATATTATATTTAATATATACATTAAAAAATGTATAAAAATAGAAAAATAATGAGGAAAATATCAATTATGTTCAAATTAATCAAGAAGTGAAAGATAAGGCCATAGAAAAATCAGAAATGGATCTAAATATTTTTATAAAAAATTTGGTAATTTTTAAAAGTCAGAAACTATTTTTAAACCATTTAGAATTGTTCAAACAAACATAAAATTGGTAATAAATATTAAACCTCAATATAAAATTCCATAAAATTTTCAGAAAGTCAAAAATATGCAAAATAATATTTATGAATTTTTTCAGAATTAAAAAATGTCAGTAAGTATTTTTTTGGTAATTAAAAGAAACAAATAATACAAAAAATATAAAAAATACCAAATTTTATAATAAAAATGTGAAAAAATAGTCATGAGATCAGAAATAATTCAATGTATTTTTGTGAATTTTTTCATAATTTTTGGATAAAAAATAAAAGAGTTATGAATTTTTGAAAATTTAATCAATAAAAATATAAAATTAGAAAATAAAATAAAACCAAAAAGATGTGGACCATCAGATCATAGTCAAAACGCGTTAGTAAGCTAATCCAATGGACCAGACACGTTGTGCTTGATATGGACCTTAGTGAAATACACATGGGATCAGAAAAAGGGCAACCAATGAAATTAAAACGTTTGGCACGCTATCATTGGCTGAGACGAGACATGTCATTATCTTCAACCTCCAGACACCCTGCAATGGGGATTTTGTGAGATCCTTCAAATGGAAAAATAAGAATCCCAGGCTAGCATCATTGAACTCGTCTCTTCAAGACGGTTCTAACACAACCATTGCGCCAAATTTATGTAAGGTATGGAGAGAGATATGAATAAAAAACCCAGAAAATAGCGAGCACCTTCAATTTGAGATTTCTCTCTCAATTCTCAATGGATTTAAAAATTGTAAGCAGCCTTAGAATCATACAAAGGAGTAGAATAGATTAGTGCTTGATTTGGTTCCAAATGATGGAGAATTCTACCTTTTCGAAGTTCAAGTAAGAAGCCCTGGAACTGGACTTCTATAGCTTGAATTATGGCTCGTTTTGATTGGTTTGAGTGCTGGAGAGTTTGTATGATGCTCAAGGATGATGAATGCGCAAAGAATGTTGGAAAATGAAGCTTAAATTTCAGAAACTGAATTCAAAAAAAGTGGGTTCGTGTGAGGTTTTGGCAGGGTATTCTTGGCTCTCTAAGCTTGGGAAAATGGATGGGGGATGACCCTCTATTTATAGGGAAGTGAATGGGAATGAAAATCTGAAGAAACAAGGAAGTTTGGAGGGAAATTGAGTAAGGGTCGACCACGAGTGAAGTGTGACTTCATTTCCATCAAAACTCAGCCAAACCTTGCGTTTTGGGGTGCTAATCACTTCTGGCAAGTTTTCTAATCAAGTTTAAATCAAAAACACGCACAAATCTTGTGTTTAGAAGTCACATTATGGATTTCAAAATTCTGACTTTTTGAAATATTCAGTTTCAAGTTACCAAATTCAAATCCATGGCATTTCCAACTCAGGGGGTCTTAGGGCATGATTCTTGATGCTTTGGAAAGATGAGGTTACAAGCTTTGCAATGGAAAAAGAATGGAATAAAATGGATGCTTGAGCTGAAAGTTACATGGAGTAAAAGTTGAAGAAAAAGAGTTGACTTTCCATACTTAGAAATATTTCAAACTCTTCTTCAAAAATGACCTATAAAATTTTGTATCCAAACATGGCCTTCCTTTTAGAATTTGCTCTTGACAAAAAAAGAAATAATGAAGTAGATCTCTTGAATGACATTTTGAAATTTGAACCACTCAAAATCTCCAAAAAATGAGCAAGTTATGACTTGTTGAAGTTGGCCAAAAAATCATGAAATGACCTATAATATTTTGCATACTTAAGGAAACTTCCATCCATTTTCTCACTTTGCACATAAAAGAGAGCATAAATTACACATCTTTAAGATCGTCATGGAAAAATAATGGACTCAAGGTTATAAAAATTGACCAAGTTATGACCTTTTGAAGTCACATATAGAAAATTGTGGATTCATCTGGATGACTTGTAATCTTTCTTCTTCACCAAGTTCCTTCCACATGAAAACTCCTTGTAACTTTTGAAGTGATTTTTTTGGTAACTCTTTTAATAGAAGTATGTCTTTGGAATCACTCAAAAATACCAAAAGGTGAGCAAGTTATGCTCCTTTGAAGTTCAAAACCCTAGCCTCTAGATCAAGAGAATGCTTTGAGGAACTTTGACAAGTTTGAACAAACTTCTTGTGCCAATATTCTTTATTTGTGAATAGAAGTTGTTGAGGATGATGATGAGGACTTATAGCCACCAAAACCACTTTCATATCTTGAATTTTGAGAGAAATGTGCTCTTGTGACCAATAGGAACAAGACCTTGTCCAATCATGACAACTTCTTCCCTTAACCCCTTGTACTTTTGAATCAATTTTGATAGTTTTGAAATATATTGAACCAAAATAAGCCTTGTCATGCCATTTCTTCCAAAACAACTTCAATGGTGAGGTTTGAGCTCCTCAAGCTATGTTGACTAGGGCATGGAAATAAACTCATGAACCCATGGAGCAACTTGTTAAACCTTATTGCCTTTACCTACATTATTAACAAGTAAGACAAACCAACATTGCATTTTATTAATTATAAAGAAAATAAAAGCAAAATATTCATGATCACAAAATAAAACAAGTCAAGGTGCTTGGTAAATCCTCAAAAGAGCAAAGCTAAATGTAGGGAGGGGAACCAAGAATCCTAGTGTGATGTTGTTGTGAGTGAAACAACATGGTATGATGAAGGGATCTTAGGGGGAAAATTGGAGTACAACAGCTGCCCTTATTTAAGTTTCTTCTATCCGGAGATACGAAGGTTAAAAATCTTTGTATCGACGCGATTGAAGATACTTAAATATAAAACAAACCCTATTTTTGGCCCTAAGATGCCATGCAAATGCTTATGCATATGAATGCATATGAACATTATCAAAGAGACGCCAAGTATCACTGGGGATGTAACAGAAACAACGGAGAAACTCCACCAGGAAAATAAATCACTGGTGGACCAAAAGATCTGAATCAGAGAGGAAGATAACAAGCATCGACGTTCACTGAAGATAGCAAAAATACAATAAACACCAAGGTTCACTGCCGATGTCCTACCAACGTTCACTGATGGTGGAAAGAGAAAATATATCATCGCCGTTCACTGACGATAAATTATTAACGATCCCTGAAGATAGCAAAAAGATAACAAACACCGACGTTCACTGTCGATGGTCTACCAACATTCACTGAAGGTAGAAAAAGAAAATATATCATACCACTGCCGTTCACTGACGATAAACTATCAACGTTCACTGAAGATAGTAAAAAGATAACAAACACCAACGTTCACTGCCGATGGTCTACTAACAATCACTGAAGGTAGAAAGAAAAAATATATCATATCACCGCTGTTCACTGATGATAAACTATCAACATTCACTGAAGATAGAAAAAAGATAACAAACATTAACGTTCACTACCGATGGTCTACCAATGTTCACTGAAGGTAGAAAGAGAAAATATATCATATCACCACCGTTCACTGATGATAAACTATCAATGTTCACTGAAGATAGTAAAAAGATAACAAACACCGACGTTCACTGTCGATGGTCTACCAATGTTCACTGAAGGTAGAAAGAGAAAATATTTCATATCACCGCTGTTCACTGACGATAAACTATCAACATTCACTGAAGATAGTAAAAAGATAACAAACACCGACGTTCACTGTCGATGGTCTACCTACGTTCACTGAAGGTAGAAAGAGAAAATATATCATATCACCGTCGTTCACTGACGATAAACTATCAACGTTCACTGAAGGTAGAAAAAGATAACAAACACCAACGTTCACTGTCGATGGTCTACCAACATTCACTGAAGGTAGAAAGAGAAAATATATCAAGTTTTCCCCAAAATTCTGGTGTTTCACCCAGAGCGGGTCTCAACTTCTTCTTTAACCAAGGAAATCTGCCTGGAAAGGATCAAACATAAACTGTCTCAAATAAAGAGACTTGTTACTTATTGTCATGGAGAATTGCAAAAAGAAATGACTTTCTGGGGATAGAAATATGACTTCCCGGGGAAATGCCATGATATTCCTGCTGAGGAGATAAAGTCTTCTCGTGCAAAATAAATTCACAAACTAAAACTCAAAGTTTTCAGAAATCCAAAGTAAATAATATTGTCATGTAACCACAGATCCAAATCAGAAATAAAATGGAACAAGACAGCCAACAAAGATACATCCTTTGAGAAATAAACTCAAGAGGGAAAACCAAATCCACCTAAGCAAGGAGCGCTGCAGGAAAGTCAGAACACAGTGTCAATGAACAATGATTTGTCAATTTTAGCCATGCATGATGTATGTATGAACGTATGAGTGCTATCGTGCGTATGCTGGTAAAACAGATGCACAATTAGTAGGAACAAACAAACAAAACTGCCTCAGGTACTAACAACTCTTGGCTAAACTTCAACCAGAAAGATCATTTCAAGAAAGGTAAAGGCCAACTGCGGAAACCAATCCTATTGCCCGCCTTTAACTTTACTAAAGAGAAACATAATTCGGAGGTAGACAAATTAAATAGATACTGGTATAGAACATCCTTCTTCTGGCTTTATCGGAGAAACTAGTTTTTTCAAAATCAACATGCCTACTGGAGATTGTAGGACCAGCCTCAAATAAAGCAGACTGACACCGAAACAATCAAACCTCACTGGGGAATTCAAGCCTACATCCCTGGAGAAAGATGAGGATTGAAACTTTACATCACGAAAACTTATTCCAGCCAAAGATGCCCTGGGATAGCCTTCTCGGGGAATCAAGAAGTCAACATTAATGCCAATATTGTAGAAAGAGCGACATCTCAGCACACGAAGGGAATAAAACCTTTCATCATATAAGGTAAGGCTTCCCTGGGGAATCTGGGGCAGAGGCTTCTGACCATGCAAACCCAAAATCAAACATGAACCAAGACCTGACTGGAGACCATGGGATCACAAACCCAATATTGCACCTTACACTGATTGGTATCGTCTTTAATTATCTGAGAAACATACAAAGATCATGCACATACCAGCAAAATGACCTGGTGAATCTTCGTGAGGGAAATAAATCTTCTCAAAACAACCAGAGTCTATTCATTCCTGGGACCACCATTTTTGTTGTCATTGTGTCGTCACACATCTCAAAGTAAATTGAATTGTAAAGGTCTCTTTTTTTTTTTGAAAATTCAATTTTGCTTTTTGATCTTTTTGCTTTGAAAGTTATTATCAGTAATAAATGAAGTCTTTGCAAGCTAAATAAAATAAGAACACAAAGAATTGGATAAAAGCTCGAATTTCATTAATAGAATGGTAGTCTGGGAATGGCGAGACTCCATGGATGATTACAAAGTTTGGAAAATGGTAATACGTAATGGAAAAGATACATTGAGATACAATGACCACTATCCCCCCTAGCAACTTTTGAAATCCTGAGCAGCAGCTTTTGTTGAAGTATGGTGAGGATCTAAGAAGATTGTTGCTTCAATGATCAAGTCTTGTCTGACGTAGTTACTTGCCAAGAAAAGTCCATAACTTTTGCCTAAGATGCCCTTGCGGGTTTTTAACTTAGCGGGAAATTTATTCTATTTATGTCTCTAATTTTTGCCTAGACCGCCCATTCGGGTTTTCGGCCTACCGAGACGCTCCTTTTTGCCTAAGCCGCCCTTTCGGGTTTTAACCTTAGCGAGCTGTTCTTTTATTTCTTTAGGTGAAGTATTTCTTGACTTCGTCAGCATTCATGGGACGTGGGAACTCCTAGCCATCCATAGTTTCAAGAATTAATGCACCACTAGAGAAGGCCTTCTTGACAACATATGGGCCTTCAAAATTGGGAGTCTACTTGCCCCTAGAATCAGTGTTGAAAGACATGATCTTCCTGAGCACGAGGTCGACTTCTCTGAATTCATGAGGTTTGACCTTTTTATCAAATGATTTCTTCATTCTTCTCTGATATAACTTCCCATGACATAAAGTTGTCATTCTCTTTTCCTCAATCAAATTTAATTGGTCAAACCTGTTCTGGACCCATTCAGCCTTTGTCAACTTGGTTTCCATTATCACACGCAATGAGGGAATCTCTACCTCGACTGGGAGTACAACTTCCATTCCATACACTAGGGAGAACAGGGTTGCTCCTGTTGAAGTGCGAACAGATGTTCGATATCCATGCAGAGCAAAGGGGAGCATTTCATGCCAATCCTTATAAGTAACAACCATTTTCTGGATAATTCTCTTGATATTCTTATTAGCAGTTTCAACAACGTCATTCATCTTTGGCCTGTATGGAGACGAATTGTGATGGAGAATCTTGAATTCTTCACACAGTTATGTCATCATCTTATTGTTCAAATTCGAGCCGTTATCGGTGGTGATTCTGCTCGGCACACCATACCGGCATATAAGATTATTTTTTATGAAACGCACAACCACCTGTTTGGTAACATTGGCATATGAAGCAGCCTCTACCCATTTGGTGAAGTAATCAATTGCTACCAAGATAAAACGGTGCCCATTCGAAGCTTTAGGTTCTATCATCCCGACCATGTCTATACCCCATATAGAGAAAGGCCATGGGGAGGAAATCACATTGAGAAGTTTTGGAGGCACATGAACCTTATCTGCATAAACCTGGCATTTATGGAACTTCTTTGCAAATTTGTAACAATCAGATTCCATTGTCAACCAATAATAACTTGCCCTTAGCATCTTTTTAGCCATTGAATATCCATTAGCAAGAGTGCCAAATGAACCTTCATGAATCTCATGCATCAACATGTCTGCTTCGTGTCTATCCACGCATCTGAGAAAGACCATGTCATAATTTCTCTTGTATAACACATTTTCACTGAGGAAGAAATTGTCTGCCAATCTTCTCAGTGTCTTTCTATCTTTCCTCGACGCACCAATCTGGTATTCCTGAGTCTAAAGAAAATGCTTGATATCATAGTACCAAGGTTTTTCATCTGCTACCTCCTCTGTCATAAACACATGAGCGAGCCTATCTAGCCGTCGAACTGTAATTCGGGGTATATCATTCCAAGTATTCACTTGGTACATGGAAGCCAGAGTTGCCAGAGTATCCTCCATTTTATTTTCGTCTCTAGGGATGTGATGGAATTCAACTTTATTGAAGAAGGGTAATAATCTTCTAGCATAATCTTTGTAAGGGATCAAGCCAGGGTGACGAGTGTCCCATTCTCCTTTAATCTGATTTATTACCAAAGTTGAATCACCATACACATCCAGAGTTTTGATTCTGAGATCAATAGCTTCCTCAAGACCCATGATGCAAGCCTCATATTCTACCATATTATTTGTGCAATCAAATGTTAACCTTACAGTAAAAGGAATGTGTGATCCGTGAGGAGTGACAATCACAACACCAATTCCTTTACCATAAGCATTCACAGCTCCATCAAATACCATACTCCAACGAGATTCATGGTCAGGGCCTTCCTCAGGTAATGGTTCATCACAATCTTTCACTTTTAGGAACATCACATCCTCATCAGGGAATTCATATTCTGCAGACTGATGATCTTCCACCGGTTGGTAAGCAAGGTAATCTGCCAACACACTACTTTTAATAGCCTTTTGAGTGCGGTACTCGATATCATATTCAGATAAAAATATCTTCCAGCGGGAAATTCTCCCAATAAGAGCAGGCTTTTCAAAAATATACTTGATTGGATCCATTTTGGAGATCAACCAAGTGGTTTTATTTAACATATATTGCCGTAAACGGTTTGCCGCCCATGCTAAAGCACAACATGTCTTTTCTAGCATGGAATACCGCGACTCAAAATCAGTGAACTTTTTGCTGAGATAATAAATGGCGAACTCCTTCTTCCCTGTTTCATCCAGTTGTCCCAGAATACAACCCATGGATTTATCTAACACTGTTAGATACATAATCAACGGTCTTCCTTCTACGGGAGGGAGCAAGATAGGAGGTTCAAGCAGATATTCTTTAATACTCTCAAATGCCTTTTGGAAGTTATCCGTCCACACACAACCTTGATCTTTCTTTAACAACTTAAATATCGTTTCACATGTTGCAGTCATGTGGGAAATAAATCTGGAAATATAATTCAAACACCCGAGGAAACCCCTGACTTGCTTTTCAGTTTTTGGTGCTGGCATTTCTTGAATTACTTTGAATTTATCAGGGTCAACTTTAATTCCTTTATGGCTAACAATGAAACCCAACAATTTCCCTGATCAAACACCGAACGTGCATTTATTTGGATTCAAGCAAAGACGATACTTCCTCAAACGCTGAAACAACTTCAACAAATCTTCTATATGCCCTTCTTCAGTCTGGGATTTGGAAATCATATCATCAACATATACTTCGATTTCTTTGTGCATCAGATCATGGAATAGGGTTTTCATATCCCTCTGGTACGTCGCACCAGCGTTCTTCAACCCGAAGGGCATCACTCTGTAACAAAATGTTCCCCAGGATGTGATAAACGTTGTTTTTTCCATGTCCTCTGGAGCCATTCTTATTTGATTATACCCGGAAAATCCGTCCATGAATGAGAATACTTTGAATTTTGTTGTGATGTCCACTAACATATCAATGTGTGGCAATGGAAAATCATCTTTTGGACTAGCTTTATTTAGATCTCTGTGATCTACGCACATGCGGACTTTTCCGTCTTTTTTCAGTACTGGGACAATATTGGCAATCCATTGAAGATACATTGACGTCACAAGAAAACCAGCATTAATCTGCTTTAGGACCTCCTCTTTAATCTTTACCGCCATATCTGGGTGGGTTCTTCTTAACTTTTGTATAACTGGCAGACACTCTGGCTTCAACGACAAACGATGCTTGACAATATCTGTACCTAGACCAGGCATACCTTGATAAGACCAAGAGAAAATATCCACATACTCTTTCAACAACTCAATCAACCTGCTCTTTACATCAGGATATAACGATGCTCCAATCTTGAATTCTTTTGGATCTTCTTCTGAACCCAAATTGACCACTTCCAAAGGCTCTTTATATGGCTGAATGGTATTTTCCTCGTGCTCAAGAAACGGTGAGACCATTTCTGGAATCTCATCATAATCTTCTTCTTCAGCCCCAAACACAAGACATTCAAAGTTGGGAGAGTATGCAGGGTCATTGTATTCAACAGATTTTTTAATTAATCTGCACACATGATTTATGATTGCTTTTAGAAACTGACACATATAACAAGTGATCATGCAGATTAATTTTCAGTTATTATTATTTTTGAAAGGTTTTTTTCTGATTACCATTTTCCAATAAAAGGCAGAAAATAAAGACATAATTTTGGAAGCAAAGACAACTTTTATTAATGATCTTAAAAGTCATAGCAAACAGATAAGCCCTACAACATTAATACTTCCACCTTGGGCAGAGTGAAAGCTTTTCAAAAGAAAGAAACAAATTAACAAAACAAATTACTTTGAAACATGTATGCAAGAAGGAACATCAATGGTGACCCAGTTCTGAACTCTGACTCCATGCGTCACATAATTCGGTACTTCTTGCTCTGTTTCATCCTCTTCAACAGCATTAATTCCAGAACCAGTTGGGTGGAGGTAGCCTCTGCTGCAGAAAACATCCTGATAACTGTTCACAGTATACTTTGACTTCAAACTTTCGCATTTGCCATTCTTCAAAGAGAAACCCAAACCAGATCCATTTTTGTTCACGGGTGGATCCACAAGTCGCCCCCAAACTGTATTATGACCATTGCGCATAACCTGTTGCGTGTCCTTCAGCGAAACCACAGAATGCTCATTTCTCCTTGTGTTGTCAATTGGTAGGGCTTGGAACTGGGTTTCGAAAGCAGCCTCGTCCGCTTCTACAATACTGAAAGAGGATAAATGGGATATCAACAACGCTTGTTCCCCATTTATGATCACTACCTTCCCTTCACGCACAAACTTTAGCTTCTGATGCAGAGTTAAAGTGACAGCACCTGCTTCGTGTATCCATGGCCGTCCTAGCAAACAACTATATGCGGGAATAATGTCCATAACCTGGAAGGTTATCAGGAAAAAATGTGGTCCTATATGGATGGGTAAGTCCACTTCACCGATGACAGATTTCCTCGACCCATCAAATGCCTTCACAATGATGCCACTCGGGCGCATAGGTGCTCCTTGATACTTTAACTTCATTAGAGTACTCCTTGGTATAACATTCAACGCGGATCCATTATCAATTAGCACATTGGACAGCGAATCATTCTTGCAGTTCATGGATATGTGGAGGGCCAGGTTATGATTCCTCCCTTCATCTGGTAACTCATCGTCACAGAAACTCAAGTTATTACATGACGTAATGTTTCCAATTACGCTGTTGAATTGATCTAATGGCATGTCACTCTCCATAAAAGCTTGGTCTAGTATTCTCATTAATGATTCTCTATGAGCGGAGGAGTTCATCAATGAAGCTAAGATAGATATCTTTGAAGGATTCTGCAGTAGCTGATCTACAATTTTGTAGTCGCTCATCTTAATTATCTTCAAAATATCATCCACTTATTTCTCTAATGTAGCTCCACTAGTCTCTCCTGTAGCCTTCTTAGGCTCATCATTCTAAGTAATTTTCTTTCCAGCAGCAACATCTCTCCGAACAACCGGTGCAAACACACGACCGCTACGGGTCACCCTGCTATTTTCAGCTATATTTCTAGCATCAGGCATTGGCTGGATGGGAACTTCCACCCCATCTTCTAAGATTGTAGCGTTGTATTTGTAAGGCACAACCTTATCTGATTTGTAGGGAATAGGACCTGGCAAACTAATTACCAATAGGGTAACAGCTGGTTTGCTATGGTACTCCACTTCAAGATGAGCGGGTGCACCAAAACAAGGCACAATGACGTTTATCCCTTCTTCAACACAATCAGACATCAAAAAGTCATTTCTGGAAAACAAATCTTTATCTAAAGAGAAACACTCATCCCCGGAGGCATACTCTTCCTCTGACTCTTCTTCCATTAAATAAACTTCAACCATATCAATCTCATGATAATCATCCCTCTAACTTGTGATCTTGATAGTTCCATTATCTAACAGCAACTGAACACCCTCTCTCACAATTGAACATCCTCGGGGATTTCGACAGCAAACTATGCAAGACCCATATTGGTGTTCCACCTGACCAACAGTATGGCAGAAGGTAGCATGCAACTGCACGAGATCCTCATTCAAATACTCCACATCAAAAATTTTGAATTCACCAGGACATCCAGAAACCATATTCACTTCCTCTTCATACTTTTCCATAGGCCTGATTATATGGATTAAACCCCAATCCATCATCTCCTATAAATCAGCCTTTATCTTATCGCAACCATGTATGTTTGTACTACAAATAGCACAACCGGCGTGGTCATGCGTATAGTAGCTGAATTCACAGAGGTCTGCGTGCATTTTCACCATATCTCCTCTAACCAGATTAATGTCAGAAATCCGGAAGTCGCCTGGACAATCGGCCACCATATTTACAGCATTTACTCCCCCATGCTTGGGTAGAGGATTATCTTTCACATTAGGTCCCATGTCTTTGAAAGATAAATTTCCAGACTTCACCAAACTTTGCACTTCAGTCTTCAAAGGATAACAATTCTCAATACTATGCCCTGGTGCTCCCTGATGAAAAGCACATGTTTGGTCTGCCTTGTAATACCAAGGCAATGGTGATGGTATAGCGGGAGGTGGTCGTGTCTGGACCAACTTCTTCTGAATCAATGTCGGTAGTAGCTCTGTATAGCTCATGGGAATAGGATCATAGTCCTCCCTTCTCTGATTATTCCCTTGGTTCCCCTGCTGGGACAGTCTTTGATAAGCAACGGTAGTCTGAGCGGTATTCATAACAGGAGTAACCGAGGCAACTTGCTGGTGACGCTGATAATTCCTTCTAGGAGCGTTTACCCTCCTCTCTTGTATAACATCATTTGTATCCCCTTCTTTCTTCTTGGTAAACCCATAAGATGGCTTCTTCACACCTCCGGATCCTTCACTCTTCGTCAAACGGCCTTCTCTTACAGCCTCTTCTAGGCAGACACCCATTCCTACCATCTCTGTAAAATCACTTGGCGCACTTGCTACCATCCTTTCGTAGTAGAAAGCACCCAGCGTCTTCAGAAAAATCTTAGTCATTTCTTTCTCTTCCATGGGAGGAATCACTTGGGCAGCTACTTCGCGCCATCTCTGCGCATACTCTTTGAACGATTCCCTGTCTTTCTGAACCATGGCCCTAAGTTGGTCACGGTCGGGCGCCATGTCCACATTGTACTTGTATTGTTTGATGAATGCTTCTCCCAAATCATTAAAAGTATGGATGTTGGCGTTGTCCAAGCTCATATACCATTTCAACGTTGCGCCAGTCAAACTATCCTGAAAAAAGTGAATCAGCAGACGCTGATCATCAGTGTGGGTATACATTCTCCTTACGTACATCACCAGGTGAGAACGAGGACAAGTGTTGCCCTTGTACTTCTCAAATTCTGGGACCTTGAACTTAGCAGGTATCTTAACATTTGGGACCAAACACAGCTCATTCACATTCTGCCCAAATAACTCTTTTCCCCTAAGAGCCTTCATCTCTCTTTGCATTCTATCAAACTGCTCTTGAAAATGATCCATTCTATCATAAAGACCCAAGTCTTCACTCAGCGGAGGGAAAGGACGACACGCATCTTCATTAACAAACGAAACCAAATTCACTGAAGGAGGTGCAGCAGGAATAGTATGCACCACAGGAGGTGCCGGAGTAACAACAGTCTGAACCACTGGAGCATCTTGAGGGCCAAATTGAAACCTTCAGGTGCAAAATTCTCTGGAATTCCCCATGGATAACCTTGAGGCATACGGTTTTGAACAACAGCCAGAGTAGCAGACACAGGAATAGTCGGAACTTTAGTATTTGCCCTTGTTGGTTGAGGTTGAACACTCGGTGGATGATTCTGAGTAGCCACTAGAGCTTCCATCAGAGTATTCAAATTGGCCAAGCCGGCCTTCAAAGCAGAAACTTCTTCACGCAGCTCGCGATTCTCCTGTTCTAAGTTATCCATCTTCTTTTTGAAATTAGCCTGAGTGATGTAGTGATGAGTCGGCTTGCTGAATAAAGTAAAGAAGCTGGGTAAGGCACCTGGATATGCATAATAAATGCAAGAAATATGTGCAATATGATGCATGATATTCAATGCACATGATTTTATTTTATTATTTAATATTTCAAGGGATTTAAAATTTATGGACATCTTGCAAACATCAAAGTAATAAAGCCTTTGAAATACTGAAAAACTTTTACTATAATAACCTTAAAATGGATTACAAGTTTCAATGATCCCAAGTACAAGATGAAAATACAATCTAAAATCCTGATAAAAATAACTGATGGAGATCAATCTGTACATTGGCGCTTCCCTGTGAGCCTGACAATCTGAGCCCTCAACCTCTGGTTTTCTTCCACATGTCTGATGGCAACCTCCTTCTAATCATCTGGATCAGAAAGTGAGTAATCACCACCTGTTTGAGGCTTAGGGGAAAATAAATCCCATTGCCTCTCCATAGACTCTACCGCTCGACTCTCAAGGATCTCGATCAAGTCGTCTTTCCTTCAAGTCTGCTCTGTAGGAACTCTCTAAAGTCTGGAACTTGTTCTTCCAAGCATCCCTTTCCTGTTACATCCTAACCAAAGCGAGTTGCAGCTCTTCTAGATCATCTAACAAGGGATGGGTGGTCTTCACAAATAGATCAGGCATGGGTGTCTCCCGACTATACGACATCTTTAACTGAATGGCTCTCGATCGGACCCACTGAAGATATGGCTCCAAAGAAACAGCACCCCTAGGTCCCCAAATCCTTCCTACTCTTCTTATGAATGTGACGCCAGGCCTTCGCAATCTGCTCCCTAGCTTCCCTATGGTCTTCTCCTTCCTTCAGAAAGAAACTACTCAAATGAATACTATTCAGTTTATCCCTCATCGGGTAACCAAGTTATCACCGTGCAAGAGCAGGGTTATAATTAATTATTCCCTTTGTACCAAGAAGAGGTACATTGGGGAAAATACCACAACTGTCAATAATCTCCACATCCTGATAAGCTCGATGATACCAATCAATATCCGAGTGAGTAAGTTCCATGATCTTAGGAGCCCAAAAGGGTTCCTTCTTGACATCCCAAAAAGCATCAGACTGAGGCATATGAGAGATGAACCACCGGTACAACAAAGGCGTGCAACAGATAATCATTCCCCCTATGATAAGAACTCCGAAGATGAACAGAGTAATAAGCATCACCCACCAGTGTAGGAACCGGGTTTCCAATCATGAAAATCTTGATAGCGTTAATGTCGACAAACTTGTGCACATTAGGAAATAAGAACAATCCATAAGCAAGTAAAGCAAAGATGGCTCAAAAGCAACCGTACTCTTCATTCTGGAAAAGTAACGAGCTTTCTCCAATAAGAACTGAGCTGGTAATCCTATAATCCGTCCTTTAGTAGTCATATGGGCTTCCACCTCAGACTTATCCAGATGAATCAAAGCAGCAATCTCATGTGGTTTTGGCTCACCCTCCAAACCAGTAAAAGGAACACGATCGGTTACAGGTAAATCTAGTAGATAAGAATACTCCTCCAGTGTAGGCATCAACTGATAATCGGGAAAATTAAAGCAGTGATACATCGGATCATAGAACTGGACCAAGGTCGAGAGGATACCCTCCTTCATCTTCAGCTTCATGAGAGGAATAATGGATCCCTACTTCTTCCGAAAGTCTGTAGAACACTCGATCTCTGGAATTAGACTGATCAACTCATCTATCATGAGATCCTTGAAACTGTATTTCCCGATCTTTCTCTTTCTAGAATCCATGGTCAGAAGTACTTGAGATATTCACAAATAGTCAACCTTTAAATCCCTTGAAATATTGTTTTCTTCAAAAGATGCTTATGAGTGCATGGATGCATGATGCAACAATCACACACAAGATCACACATATAGGGTTTATAGGTTCAATGTCACGAGCATGAGGCCGAAGGTACTACCCATAAGGTGTTGGTATAAAAAGTTATCACCTGCCGAACAAGGTTCTAGAGGTTCCCAGAGTCTACATCCTTCCTTCGGATATTACCAACTTCTCGATTAACTCGGTAATTAGTAATATTCTCAAGAAAGACTCGTATGAGCGTAGTATCGCGTGACAACTATTTCTGGATTACTCCGTCATAGCTTCCTCACTACACCTAAAAGGCCAAGATGGGTTTGGTATTCTACGGTCCTCAGCTTCAGTAGGCTCCCAGGTCGAAAGCAGTACGTCTTCCTGATTACTCGGTAAATGACACTACAGTCAAAGGGGCTTCCACTGAGTGAGGGATCTCATGCATCCTTTTTTGCGATTACTCCCTCAAATTTAACAGGACTATACCGCCCATTCTATCTTAAATTTTTCCCAAGTCCGGGTATAGGACTCATGAGTAATCACCAAGCACCCTGAAAACCAGGAAAATCCAAACAAACATATATACAAAATATAACACATAAACAACAATAGCACATATACAGATATAAACAAAGATAGGCTCAACCCACTTAGGGATGTACCAGCAAGAGGTCAATCTGTCTCCAGTGAAGTCGCCATTTTTATGTAGCGGTAGAAATGTTCAAGACTAAGCCATTGGATTGGCTAGACTTTATACAAATCAAAAATAAAAATCGCCACTGCGCTTTATTATTTCCAAAGGAATGGGAAAAGAGTGAATAACCCAAAAAGAGGGGGAAAGATTCAAGGTAAGGGGGTTGGTTATCTAAAGGCAAGGTATTAGCACCCTAAACATCTACTGTACTCTACAGGAACCTCTTTGAAAAATATGTATATTTTGGCTATAAAAATGTGTTGTATAGAAAATGGATGGTGGAGGTGAGAAGAGAAATATTTTTTATGATTTTTGCACCCGCCGCGGTTGTGAACCTTTAGTGCCTACGTACCACCTTTCGTGCAATAGGGGATCAGGGTACACGTAGTTCCTCTTTTAAGAATTTGAAACACAAGTGTGTTGGTTGATTTTAAGAGATAAGACATCATCATCATTGTCCGTGTGGAAAACATACTTACTACCCACAATCATGAGAAAGGAGAATTTGCATCATCTTAAAGTGGAGGATATGGCTTGGATTTTAAAATCAACAATGCCTCACTCAACACCCAAGTGGAAAATATCTCACTTCACTACATATTGTAGAAGTATAGTTGTTGCATCACTACAAGGATTGACAAGAGTCCAATATTTTGAGAAAAGTTTAAAGATAAAAGCCAAAGTGGCAAAATGGTTTGAAATGAGATTGATTGACTTTTAGTCTTCTTGCAAAAAAATGTCAAGGTATTATTAAATTGATTGAAGTTTATTTATGAAAATATTTTGAAAATGCATGGACATAAGTCCAAGTTTATTATGAAAGTGTTTCAAGTTTAGAAACAAGAAGAGTTTTCAAAAGGAAGAAGAAGATTTTTGAAATTAAAGAAGATGGGAGGAGAAGAAGAGACTATCCTAAAGCATAAGGTAAAAGCTAAGGAGAAGAAACATCTAACCAACAAGAAGAAAATGCTTAACATTATGAGTCAAGATAGAATTCCCATTCTTTAGATTGAAACCAAGCAAGCAAAGATACTAGACCTCTTGAGAGAACCAAATTTCAAGTGTATTAAGTCTTCACAAAAATTGGGCAGAGTAACGGCTGTATACAGGTGAATTCCAGATTACAAACAGAGAATTTAATCACAAAAACCTGCACACACAAAACAAACAAGCAACTCAATGTCTTGAGGTAAACCTCAAGAACTCCAGACAAAATAATCAGATAAGATCACAAGGTCTCCAAGATAGGCCAAGGTTTCTAATCCTAAGTCCAAGAAAAAGTCTCATGCTCCATCATGCCAAGGATAGTAACCAAATAGTCCAAGTGCCATTAAAGATTTTTTAGGGTTTATGTTGATTATTAAGTGTCTTAAGAAAGGAAAAGAAAAGCTCAAGTGAGAAAAGTAAAAATGGCAAGAAAATAAATGCTCAAATGAGCAAAGATGAAAATGGCATGAAATGAAAATGCTAAAAGTAAATAGTACATAAAGCATAAAAAAGAATAAAATCATAAGGTAAAACAAGTCAATAATTAGTGGTTAGTTGGATGACCATCTTGAAACTTGCATTTGGAACTCATTAAAAGTACCATTTAATAATCAACGATGTTTAAGTGATCCACGTTGACCAAAGGTGTTGTAGATCCATTAGAGGATTGGTAGAACCAAAGCCTTCTCACAATGAATCTCAAAGTTATTGGATCAAAGAGATCAAACTAACATACTTGGGCTTGCAACCATAAGTTTGGGCCGCGAATGATCATTTATTCGAATCGGGACAAAATTTAGCGCTATGTTAAGCAATCGTAAGTGGACTTATATAGAAGTCTCACCTATTTTGAGGTCGGTCAATAGCAATCTTTGCACCATTTGTTTTGAGACATGATATAGAGATCATGCTCCAACAACACTTAGTGCAATAAGAAGGGGATGAGGTGAAGAGGATTAGGGTAAAAAAAAGAATATACAAACCACATTTGAATTAAATTTTAATCAAACTATTATTAAAATCATTTATCCATTTTTGTGGAGTTAATCTCAACACCATGGATCCAATGATGTTAATAAAGTTCATGATCCAAAACCTAACCCAAGATTAGCCAGAAAATAATCACAAAATAAAATTATATTTAATATATACATAAAAAATGTTTAAAAATAGAAAAATAATGAGGAAAATATCAATTATGTTCAAATTAATCAAGAAGTGAAAGATAAGGCCATAGAAAAATCAGAAATAGATCCAAATATTTTTATAAAAAATTTGGTAATTTTTAAAAGTCAGAAACTATGTTTAAACCATTTAGAATTGTTCAAACAAACATAAAATAGGTAAAAAATAGTAAACCTCAACATAAAATTCCATAAAATTTTCAGAAAGTCAAAAATATGCAAAATAATAATTATGAATTTTTTCAGAATTAAAAAATGTCATAAAGTATTTTTTTTGGTAATTAAAAGATAGCAAGTAATACAAAAAATATAAAAAATACCAAATTTTATAATAAAAATGTGAAAAAATAGTCATGAGATCAGAAATAATTCAAAGTATTTTTGTGAATTTTTTCATAATTTTTGGATAAAAAACAAAAGAGTTATGAATTTTGGAAAATTTAATCAATAAAAATATAAAATCAGAAAATAAAATAAAACCAAAAAGATGTGGACCATCAGATCATAATCAAAATGTGTTAATAAGCTAATCCAATGGACCAGACGCGATGTGCTTGATATGGACCTTAGTGAAATACACATGGGATCAGAAAAAGGGCAACCAATGAAATTAAAATGTTTGGCACGCTATCATTGGCTGAGACGAGACATGTCATCGTCTTCAACCTCAATACACCCTGCAATGGGGATTTTGTGAGATCCTTCAAATGGAAAAATTAGGATCCCAGGCTAACATCATTGAACTCGTCTCTTCAAGACGATTCTAACACAACCATCGCGCCAAATTTATGTAAGATATGGAGAGAGATATGAATCAAAAACCCAGAAAATAGCGAGCACCTTCAACTTGAGATTTCTCTCTCAATTCTCAATGAATTTAAAAATTGTAAGCAGCCTTAAAATCAGACAAAGGAGTAGAATATATTAGTTTTTGATTTGGATCCAAATGATGGAGAATTCTACCTTTTCGAAGTTCAAGTAAGAAGCTCTAAAATTGGACTTCTGTAGCTTGAATTATGGCTCGTTTTGATTGGTTTGAGTGCTGGAGAGTTTTTATGATGCTCAAGGATGATGAATGCGCAAAGAATTTTGGAAAAGGAAGCTTAAATTTTAGAAACTGAATTCAAAAAAAGTGGGTTCGTGTGAGGTTTTGGCAGGGTATTCTTGGCTCTCTAAGCTTGGGAAAATGGATGGGGGATGACCCTCTATTTATAGGGAAGTGAATGGGAATGAAAATTTGAAGAAACAAGGAATTTTGGAGGGAAATTGAGTAAGGGTCGAGCACGAGTGAAGTGTGACTTCATTTCCATCAAAACTCAACCAAACCTTGCGTTTTGGGGTGCTAATCACTTCTGGCAAGTTTTCTAATCAAGTTTAAATTAAAAACACGCATAAATCTTGTGTTTAGAAGTCACATTATGGATTTCAAAATTCTGACTTTGTGAAAAATTCAGTTTCAAGTTACCAAATTTAAATCCATGGCATTTCCAACTCAGGGGGTCGTAGGGCATGATTCTTGATGCTTTGGAAAGATGAGGTTACAATCTTTGCAATGGAAAAAGAAT
The DNA here is from genome assembly GCA_948472305.1 of Vicia faba. Lineage (NCBI taxonomy): Eukaryota > Viridiplantae > Streptophyta > Magnoliopsida > Fabales > Fabaceae > Vicia > Vicia faba. The sequence continues at coordinate 1,300,589,787 of OX451738.1, forward strand.
GGAATCAAATGGATGCTTGATCTGAAAGTTACATGGAGTAAAAGTTGAAGAAAAAGAGTTGACTTTCCATACTTAGAAATATTTCAAACTCTTCTTCAAAAATGACCTATAATCTTTTGTATCCAAACATGGCCTTCCTTTTAGAATTTTCTCTTGACCAAAAAATACATAGTGAAGTAGATCTCTTGAATGACATTTTGAAATTTGAACCACTCAAAATCTCAAAAAAATGAGCAAGTTATGACTTGTTGAAATTGGCCAAAAATCATGAAATGACCTATAATCTTTTGCATACTTAAGGAAACTTTCATCCATTTTCTCACTTTGCACATAATAGAGAGCATAAATTAAACATATTTAAGATTGTCATGGAAAAATAATGGACTCAAGGTGATAAAAATTGACCAAGTTATGGCCTTTTGAAGTCACATATAGAAAATTATGGATTCATCTGGATGACTTGTAATCTTTCTTCTTCACCAAGTTCCTTCCACATGAAAAATCCTTGGAAATTTTGAAGTGATTTGTTGGTAACTCCTTTAATAGAAATATGTCTTTGGATTCACTCAAAAATACCAAAAGGTGAGCAAGTTATGCTCCTTTGAAGTTCAAAACCCTAGCCTCTAGATCAAGAGAATGCTTTGAGGAAATTTGACAAGTTTGAACAAACTTCTTGTGCCAATATTCTTTATTTATGAATAGAAGTTGTTGAGGATGATGATGAGGAATTATAGCCACCAAAACCACTTTCATATCTTGAATTTTGAGAGAAATGTGCTCTTGCGACCAATAGGAACAAGACCTTGTCAAATCATGACAACTTCTTCCCTCAATCCCTTGTACTTTTGAATCAATTTTGATAAATTTTGAAATATGTTGAACCAAAATAAGCCTTGTCATGCCATTTCTTCCAAAACAACTTCAATGGTGAGGTTTTAACTCCTCAAGCTGTGTTGACTAGGGCATGGAAATAAACTCATGAACCCATGGAGAAACTTGCTAAACCTCATTGCCTTTACCTACATTATTGAAAAGTAAGACAAACCAACATTGCATTTTATTAATTAGAAAGAAAATAAAAGCAAAATATTCATGATCACAAAAGAAAACAAGTCAAGGTGCTTGGTAACTCCTCAAAAGAGCAAAGCTAAATGTAGGGAGGGGAACCAAGAATCCTAGTGTGATCTTGTTGTGAGTGAAACAACATGGTATGATGAAGGGATCTTAGGGGAAAAAATTAGGGTACAAGAGATACGAGATCGTGCTCAAAGTCTTATGATGCCTTACCCCTCCATTCTCCCGATTATCATAGAGCCTGTTGTTGAAGGAGATGTTCCATACACTATCCTGCATCCTGACATGCCCACCTCTCTCGAAGACTTACAAAGGGATTGGATACAGCTCAAGGGGGAGAGAGACACTTTCGAGGCCCAATTCTATGCCAGCGAGAAGAAGGTTCTAGAACTCACCAAGCAACTTCATGAGGAGCGGAGCCTGAACGCCTACATCACACCAAAGAGGATGCGTACAACTTTTTTATCTTAGAGTTTTTGTATTTCTTTGTAAGCCCAAAGAGGCATGATGTACTTAAACTTTGATTTATTAATATAACGTGTGTTCCTTTTTGGTCTAAAGCAAATTTAAATCTCTAATTTCCTTGAAATCATTGCATATGCATCTCCATTCATCATAACATAAGTAGGTTTCTTACAACAAGTCTCTTCATGTTTCTACTATTTATTTCAGTAAGATGGATCTTGAGCAGACAGTAATAGATCTCCAGGCGTGGAATGCTCAGTTTCAACAGATGTTCTTAACTCTGGCCAAAGGACAAGAAGATTTGAAAACTTTGCTGATCGAAGAAAATAAGAAGAAAACAATGAAATCAACTGGTGTCTTGAATCTAGGAAGAAGTTTCCAAGGACAAGATAGACGAACCCTAGACTTTGCAACATCATCAGGTGAAAAGGATAATCAAGAAGGGAAAGGCAAGGAAGTGATTTCCCAACAAGAATCTGAAGCGGAAGAAGAAGAGGATTACTCTGAAGAGCAATATCCTCCGGCTAACGATAAATACAAACATCTGGAAGAACGTCTAAGTGCAATGGAAATTCAGAAAGTGCCCGTGCTGGACTTTGAAGAACTGGGTTTGGTGTATGGGATTGTTATTCCACCAAAGTTCAAAGCACCAGTATTTTCTAAGTACGACGGGGTTTCGTGTCCCAAGATGCATCTTCGATCCTATGTAAGGAAGATACAGCCTCATACTGCCGACAAAGATTTGTGGATCCACTTCTTTCAAGATAGTCTATCTGGGACTCAGCTAGATTGGTTCTATCAACTGGAAAGGGCCAATATCCATAACTGGGAAGACCTTGTCGTCGCTTTTTATAAACAGTATCAATATAACGCAGACCTTTCTCCCACCCGTACTCAACTCCAAAGTATAATGGTTTCAAGCGAAGGATTCAAAGACTACACTCAGAAATGGAGGGACCTAGCAAGAAGACTCCAGCCTCCCCTGTCTGAAAGGGAACTAGTGGATAGGTTTCTAGGGACCTTGTCTGGTCCATTTTTCAATCATCTAATTGGAATCTCCTCAGCCGGCTTCACTGAATTAATCTTGACTGGGGAAAGAGTGGAAGCTGGGATTAAGAGTGGAAAGATCCAAAAAGACAGATCCTCCAGTGCTGTGAGAAAACCATTTATCGGGAAGAAAGAAGTTGGTGTTATGTAACCTCAAAGGAATCAAGATAGAATTGAACATCATCCAACGGTAGGGGCTGTCATGATCCCTAAGCCTGCACCTACTTAACAAGGGAGCAATCAGCCTAGAACAGAAATACCGGTAAGACAATTTACCCGGATTAATATGACACTATCTCAAGTCATGCCACATTTGTTGAGATCTAATCTGGTAACTTTGAAGGAAGCCCCGAAGAATCCCAACACTGCTTCTCCTTATTACCACCCTAATGCTCGTTGTGCTTACCATTCAGAAAGTCCAGGCCATGATACCAACAACTGATGGGCTTTGAAAAATAAGGTACAAGACCTTCTCGAAGAAAAAGAAATTGAATTTGACACTCCTAAAATCCCAAATGTTATCACCGCTCCTATGCCCAAGCATGGCCATGATGTCAACATTTTTGAAGATGATATGTTTGTTATTATTGTTTATGAACTTGTTACTCCTCTCCTGACTGTCAAGAAGAACCTGTTGAAAGCCGGTTTATTTCCGGGTTATGGCGAAGACTACCGCCTTTGTTTATCCCTACCAACTGGCTGTCATTTATTGAAAGCATGTTTCCAGCGCCTAATGGATGACAAAGAGATTTTGTTTGAGAAGAATCCTATTCCAACCATTTCTTACAATGATGTTTCAATAGTAACCATTTCCGCAAATCCTTCCAGGGTCTCCACCAAAAGACCCGTTAGGATTACATCAGTTCCTAAAGTGACTCCACTAATAATTACTGTTCCATGGCCGATCCCGTACTCATTAGATAAAATTTTCCCCTGGAATTATGGGGGTGATGTCTACTATCACGGTGTCAAGCAGAATTGGTTGGCTGATGAAGACTCGATTTTTGAGAAGGCTGACCCGGACATCAGCAATATTGCAGGAACCAGCAAGATAATCCGAAGTGGCAGAGTATTCTCTCCCGAGATTGCTCCTCTGAAAACTGTTACCGGTCCTGTGATCATCCTTACTTCTGTTCTTGTTGACACTACTTCTACAATTCCCGTAGTTACCCCTACTGACACCCCTACCACCGAGTCAACTGAGACTCAGGGCAAAGGAATTCTGGTTGAGCCTGTCCGGATGAAGGCACAATCAGTATCTATCCCAGAGGCCTCCCAAAAGGAGATGGAAGAAATTATGAAAATTATAAAGAGAAGCGACTACAATGTAGTCGAACAGCTAGGGAAGACTCCGTCAAAGATTTCTATGCTGGCTTTATTGTTGTGCTCTGAGGCTCATGCAAAGGCCTTGGTGAAATTCCTTAAAACCGCCCACGTACCAGAAGAAACCTCTACTGATCAGTTCCAAGACTGTGTGGCCAGTTTGACCGCTGACAATGGTTTAGGCTTTTCTGATGCTGACTTGATACCTAGAGGTAGGAAGCACAATGAGGCATTGCATGTCTCTGTCGAATGCAGGGGAACAACTTTGGCGCATGTCCTGGTTGATACTGGCTCGTCTTTGAATGTGCTGCCTAAGAAGGCTCTCGATAGACTTGACTGTGAAGGTTTGACCTTAAAACCCAGCAACATAGTGGTAAAGGCCTTCGACGGATCAAAGAGGATGGTGCAGGGGAGGTGGACATCCCCATAAAAGTTAGAACTCAAACCTTTGATTCGACTTTTTACGTGATGGACATTCACCCTTCCTATTCCTATTTGTTGGGCCGACCATGGATTCATGACGCTGGTGTCGTCACCTTTACATTACATCAGATGTTGAAATACCCAACCAAAGGTAAAATCATTATTGTCCATGGAGAAGAAGAATATATGATTAGTCACTTGAACTCCTTCAGATACGTGGAATTGGATGGTGAATTCATTGAAACTCCGTTTTAGCATTTCGAGGAAGTCCCACAGACAGTGGCAACTACCAATACTATTTCCCAAGTCCCGAATATTACAAGACCTCCGCTAAAGATGTCTTCTCTGAAAGATGCCAGGGCAGTGATCGAAGAAGGTGGGTGTACTATTTGGGGCCAACACCCGGATATCCCGCACAAATCTGACAAATTTGGTTTGGGTTTCACTTCAGGAGCCCATAAAGCTGTTTGTCATGCTCGTGTCGGGGGACCACCTTTGAAGATCAGCAATCACGGAGTCAACATAGTGGAGGATGATGATGATGACAGTTGTAACCTAGAAGATTGGATTTTCCCAACCATCAACGAAGGGCTCAGCAACTGGGAAGCTAAAGATTTTTCCCAATTACTTTTATCCAACAGTAATCATCTTTAAATTTTTGTCAGATCTGTAATAATTAAACAATTCAGACTTTTAAAACCTTGTGTCTTACCCGAGGCACAATGGTCCATTTGTAAGGGTTGTTACCTCATTTTCATATGTCATCAATGAATCATGGACATTTTTGCATGCAAACTTTGTACTCTTTGTCTTTATTTTTCTACATTTTAATTTTCTTTCAAAAATAGTTATACTCTTACACACACTCACATTCAAAATGCAGATCTACATCCACTCAGGATCCCATGGGTAACGATTCTGCTATGACCTTTTGTGACTTTGAAAATCTAATCTACCAAGCCAAAGACGAAGGTGAGGAAGATTGTGAAGTGCTAGGGGAACTAGCCAGGTTACTACAACAAGAAGAAAGGACCATACAGCCTCACGAAGAACCAGTGGACACAATTAACCTAGGTATCAAAGAGGACAGGAAAGAAGTCAAGGTGGGTACCAATCTGGAACCCGATGTCAAGAAGCGTCTAACTCAGTTGCTACATGATTATGTTGAGGTCTTTTCTTGTTCGTACGAAGACATGCCAGGACTTGATGTTGATATCATGGTTCATCGTCTACCGACAAAAGAAGACTGCCCTCTGGTAAAACAGAAAGTATGTCGCATGCGGCCAGACATGTCAGAGAAGAGCAAGGCCGAAGTCATGAAACAATTCAACGCCGGATTCTTAGACATTACCTCTTATCCACAATGGGTCGCCAATTTTGTTCCAATGCCTAAAAAGGATGGCAAGGTACAAATGTGTGTGGATTACCGATATTTGAATAGGGGAAGCCCCAAGGATGATTTCCCGCTTCCCCATATCGATATTCTGGTTGACAATACCGCACAACATAAAGTGTTCTCATTTAAGGATGGTTTCTCAGGCTATAATAAAATCAAAATGGCCCCTGAGGACATGGAGAAAACAACCTTCGTCACACAGTGGGACATATTCTGTTACAAGGTTATGCCATTCTGGTTGAAGAACGCTGGGGCAACCTATCAGCGTGCCATGGTAGCTCTACTTCACGATATGATCCATCATGAAATAAAGGTCTATATGGACGACATGAGAGCCAAATCTCAAACTGAAGAGGAACATCTTGACCATTTTCAGAAACTATTTGAAAGACTAAAGAAATACAAGCTGAGGTTGAACCCGAATAAATGCACATTTAGGGTAAGGTCCGATAAACTCCTAGGCTTCGTCGTCAACGGTAAAGGTATCGAAGTGGACCCTGCCAAGGTGAAAGCAATACAAGAAATTCCTACTCCTCGCACCGAGAAGGAAGTCATAGGATTCTTAGGACGGCTAAACTACATTGCCAGATTCATTTCTCACTTAACAGCTACTTGTGAACCAATCTTCAAATTACTGAAGAAAGATCAAGTAGTCAACTGGAATGGTGAATGCCAAGATGCCTTCGAAAAGATCAAAGAGTACCTACAAGAGCCTCCTGTTTTGATGCCACCAGTCGAGGGAAGACCCTTGATTATGTATCTAATTGTCTTGGAAAATTTAATAGGGTGTGTGCTGGGGAAGCATGACGAGTCTGGACAAAAAGAATGTGCTATTTATTACCTGAGAAAAAATTTTATCAACTGTGAAACAAGATATTCACTGCTCGAGAATACTTGTTGCGCTCTGGCATGGGGTGCTCGCCGGCTGAGATAGTATATGTTGACCCATACTACCTTATTGATATCCAAGATGGATTCAATAAAATACATATTCGAGAAGCCTGCCCTCTCTAGGAGAATAGCAAGATGGCAGATGATCCTAACAGAAAACGACATTCAGTACACTACCCAAAACGCAATAAAGGGCAGTGTGCTAGCTGATCACCTTGCTCATCAAGCTGTGGATGACTATCAGTCCATGAAGTTTGAATTCCTAGATGAAGACATCATGATGGTAAACAATTGTGAAGAATTCAGATCATATGACGGACCTGAACAAGGATCCCGATGGACCTTGGTTTTTGACGGAGCCTCCAACGCACTCGGCAATGGCATAGGAGTTGTAATCATATCCCCTGAAGGATGTCATATTCCCTTTACCGCAAGACTTTGCTTCAACTTTACAAATAACATGGCAGAATACGAAGCATGTATTTTTGGTCTCAAAGCTGCCATAGATTTGGGAATCAAGTCCTTAAGTGTGTTCAAAGATTCAGCTTAGTCATCAGTCAGATCAAAGGAGAATGTGATACGAAGCACCCTAACCTTATCCCCTATAAAGAACATGTGTTGACATTAATCCCATATTTCGAGGAAATTACCTTTGAGCATTTTCCACGAGAGGAGAATGAACTAGAAGACGCGTTAGCCACAATGTCATCCATGTTTAAACTCAAATGGGATAACGAGGCTCCCCAGATCTCCATTGAACGGATGGACGAACCAGCTTACTGTCACGAGATCGATACTGAAGAAATAGTGGACCATCCTTGGTTCCATGAAGTTAAGAGGTATCTCGAGGCTCAAGAGTATCTGGAAGGAGCTTCAGTCAATGATAAGAAGTTCTAGAGGAGATTCCCTGCTAAGTTCTTCATCAGTAACGACATTCTCTACAAACGCAACCATGACTTTGTTTTGCTTCGTCGTGTAGACAAGGTTGAGGCAGAAAAGATCATGGTTGATTTACATGAAGGCACTTTTGGCACCCACTCTAGTGGGCATACGATGGCTAAGAAGATCCTACGGGAAAGGTACTACTGGTCTACCATGGAAGCAGATTGCTATCAGCATTCACGAGCATGCTACAAGTGTCAGATATATGCTGACAAAGTGCATGTGCCTCCAGTTGCTCTAAACGTCCTGACTGCTCCTTGGCCATTCGTGATTTGGGGCATCGATGTGATTGGAGTAATTAAACCTACAACTTCTAATGGACATCGCTTCATCTTGGTGGCCATTGACTATTTCATAAAGTGGGTTGAGGCAGCTTCTTTCGCTTCCGTTACCAAGAATGTTGTGGCCCGTTTCATCAAACAGAATCTCATCTATCGGTATGGTATCCCAGAAGGAATCATCATAGAAAATGGTATGAATCTTAACAATACTATGATCATTGCATTATGCGTGCAATTCAAGATCCAGCATCGTCATTCTTCCCCTTACCGGCCAAAGATGAATGGTGTTGTCGAAGCCGCAAATAAGGACATCAAGAAGATCATACAAAAAATGACAGTAACCTACAAGGACTGGCATGAGATGCTACCATTCGCTCTCCACGGTTACCGTACCATAGCATGCACATCAACAGGGGCAACTCCCTTTTCCTTGGTGTACGACATGGAAGTTGTCTTACCAATTGAAGTCCAAATACCTTCTCTGAGAATCATAAAGGATGCAGGGCTGGATGAAGACGATTGGATCCAAACTCAACTTGACCAGTTAAATCTAATTGACGAGAAGAGGCTTATGGTTGTTTGTCATGGCCAGATGTACCAAAAACATATGATCAAAGATTTTAACAAAAAGGTTAGACGTCGTCTATATCAAGTTGGTGACTTGGTAATCAAGCGTATCATGTTGCCATAAGGTGATCCCAGGGGAAAATGGGCTCCTACATACGAAGGACTGTTTATGATCAAAAATATATTCTCTTGTGGAGCAATGATCCTAACCACTATGGATGGCGACGACCTTCCGCATCCTGTGAACATGGACATAGTCAAAAGATACTACGCATAAGAGACCCGCTAGGTTGACACACTTAGGCAAAACAAGGGCATCCCGGCAAACCACAAAGGTTCGGGCAAAAATTAGGGATAAAACAAAAAAATCTGTACACCCGGCAAGTTGAAAACCCGAAAGGGCGACTTGGGCAAAAAAGGGTATCCCGGTGGACTGAAAACCTGAAAGGGCGATCCAGGAAAAAGTTAGGGAATTAAAGCGTATGACTATATCCCGTTGGATCACCCTACAAACAACCTTTAGCATCGACTGACAAGCTCAAGTCCAATCAACTTTGGACAAGGCAGCAAGTGGACAAGGCGCTCAGAGACACGAAGGCTATAGCAGAATGGGAACCACATGGGATTATTTCACATAGCTATCTTTTCTTTGTATCAAATCTTCATTTTTCTACGACGACATTCTCTTACTAGAATGCTCGTCTCATTGTACAAAAATATGTATTCAAGTTAAATACAAGGATATCCCTTTGAAAGTGCAAAACTATCTGTTTTTCTTTATTTCTATGTTTTGTTTACAAAAACGTCCAATGATTTATTTTTGAACATATGCATTTGAAGGTAACTACTGTTTACAAATGAACAAAAAAAAGGAACAGAAAATAGAAAGACAATCACTAATGGCTTTAAGAAATAGGATAATATCTTTAGACTATTCCATAAAATCCCCCACAGTGTGCAGCTCAATGATATTGAGCTCTTTCACATCCCCAACGGAACAAAACTTCCAGTCACCGCTCCTAAGATTCCCCAGTAAAAGTCGCCCAATTTCTCAGGATTTCACAAGCAATACACGGCATTTCCTTTACACAACCGAGTTTATTTCTCTAACAAATGGACGCTCATCAACTCACCAGCAACTTCAAAACATGAAGACTTACACCCTTTGTACCCAGCGATACTCGAGGATTTATTTTCCCCAGCAATACTGTGGTATAGCAGTTAATGTGTCCATACATTGCATCCATACGTCATAACATTGATAGCACAAATACATACGACACAATCTCATTTATTTTGAGAACATCATCGCACCATGCATTTCATACATCATGACATTGCATGCAACTAATCTTTCATCTTTTCAGGAAAGATCAATCAATAAAAAATTGTCATCAAATTTTCAACAAGTCAATTACAGATCAATTCCCAAGAAAGGATTGGTCAACCATCTACACAACAGATTTTTCTTTCAGACTCCTGCTAGTTCAATTTAAATATCTCAACAATTTATTCTGATCCTTTTCCCGCAACTGTATTCTCTGGTTCAGATAAATCTCTCAATCATTTGTTCTGATTCTTCTCCAGATCCTTGTCGGTTCAGATAAATCTCTCAAAAATTTATTCTGGATCTGTCCTGCAGACGCTTTCTCTGATTCAAATAAATCACACAAAGATTTACTCTGATTATTTCCAGTTAAAGAATATCCAAGATCTCTTTTGGTTCAGTTTAAACCCCTCAACGGTTTATCTTGATACTTTCCAAAGGAACATTTCGGGTTCAGATAAATCCCTCAATGATTTATTCTGATTCTTTCCTGCAGACACTTTCTCTGGTTCAGATAAATCGCACAATGATTTACTCTGATTCTTTCCAGTTAAAGAATATCCAAGATCTCTTTTGGTTCAGTTTAAACCCCTCAACGGTTTATCCTGATACTTTCCAAAGGAACATTTTGGGTTCAGATAAAACCCTCAACTATTTATTCTGATTATTTCCCGCAGACACTTTCTCTGGTTCAGATAAATCGCACAAATATTTACTCTGATTCTTTCCAGTTAAAGAATATCCAAGATCTCTTTTGGTTCAGTTTAAACCCCTCAACGGTTTATCATGATACTTTCCAAAGGAAAATTTCAGGTTCAGATAAATCCCTCAATGATTTATTCTGATTCTTTCCCACAGGCACTTTCTCTGGTTCAGATAAATCGCACAAAGGTTTATTCTGATTCTTCCCAGTCAAACAACATACAGGACTTCTTCTGTTTCAGATAAATCCCACAAAGATTTATTCTGATTTGAAATCAATTTCAGACTTAGTACATTCTCTATCAACAGTCACCTTTGGATGGCATCTACAAGCCCATCTCTGGAAAATCTCCATCATTCCTCCAAATGGCATCTATAAGCCCATTCCCATTTCATCTTCGAGTGCAAATTTCTGGGCACTCTAGTGTCCAATCATCTTCCACCTTCAAGTCACGAATGGCAAATCCTCCAATCTAACTCTTCAGGTTTAAGAAGATTGAACAGAGACAGTTGTTGTACCCCAAAATTTTCGCTCTCATTTATCAAATATTTTCTCACAAGATCTCCTTGGGTTCAAGACTACATAAGGTTTGATCATCTCAAGACACCTCCTTAAGCATTGATGACTGAAATTAGGGTTTGAGATTGCACAAGGATAATTGAACTTTAAATGCCTCATGACTTTCATGAATCATTATGGACTCCCAAGATTACTCATGTCAAGTTTCAAGTCTTGGATCACATTTTTGCTCAGTCAATTGAGCAGTTGACCCAAAAATCGACCCTTTGCGAGAGCATGTTCAAACGATTGTAACTTCTTAATTATTCTATATTTTTCAGCGGTTTTTTTGCGTGTGATTCTCCTTGATGTCATCTCCACTTTATCTTCACAAATCAAGAGCTGATCACATGTAGAAGATCTCCAAAATTCGAATACGTTAGAAGTCGCATCATGGAATTTGACCTAATTTTAAGATATTGTCGTCTGATTTCTAAGAATTATGATTTCCTCAAATTACAAGATCTTGAGATGATTATTTCTGCATATGGTCATAAGTGATGTCGCTCACGAGTTTATCTTCAAAGATCAAAAGAAATTGTGTTTGGAAGACTTTGAAAGTTATCGAATCGTCACAAGTCTTTTGTTTGATTTCGAATGTTCTTAACCATAATTTGCTGAAGTTTGTTAATTCTACAAGATTGACGAATGTTCTTAAAGCATGTTTTGTTAGACAATGAAGTCCCATTTTAATCAAGTGTGGCGTGCAAACTCATTTTGATTACCAATTTGACTTGGACAAGAGGTGGATATTAGAATTGTCATTTGGATGACCTTGGTTTTGGGTTTGAGTTAACCAATTTGGATTTGAATTCTTAGACATTTATTTTTGTTTAAGAATTTTATTGGAGTACAAGGCACATGTTTTATTTGATCCCTTTGTGATTGCTTGAAGTTCAAGTTGCCAAACTAAGATGTTTTATTCAAAGCATTCAATTGAGAATTGCAAAGTTTAAATTAAAACTCAAAGTGTCCTACATTAAATTTCATCATTTACAAAGTTATTCAAGGCTTTATGTTTATTACATTACAATTGAAATAAACTACAAACTTTTGTCTTGTTTACAAAGAATTGTGAATTTCTTGTTTACAAAGAAAGAAATCTTGTTTTACTTCTTCAAGTCTTCTTTGCTTCATCTTCAAGCAATCCATCCAATCTTCGCTTTCCATCCATGCCTCATTTTCATGAAACAAAGAAGAAGAGAAAGTTAGCAAGCAATTCAAACAAAAGTGATATGTAAAGAAAAGAAAAATTCATCATTAGGGTTTGTATTTAGGAATCAGATTTTAAGGTTTGTTTTTATCATAATCCCTCTTGTACTATTTTGAAAATCACAAGGTTGGGCCTTGGTTCACAAAAAGAAAAGGAAACTGGAAATCATAACCTAAAGCCCAAGGCTACCCTACAAGCAACAAAGTATTGCAACAAGCCAAAATAGCAACCCAAAGGAAGGCTGCAATACAGTAGGGTCCAAGCAAAGGCAAGGGAAACACAGCAAGCTGCAACAACAACAAAGCAGGCTGCATAGCAGGCAGCAAACAACAACACTACAAGCTGCAACAACAACATAGTAGGTTGCATAGCAGGCGGCAAAAAACAACACTACAAGCTGCAACAACAACAAAGCAGGTTGCATAGCAGGCAGCAAACAACAACAAAACAGCAGGCTAGTGCAACAACTAGGCTTCCAAACAAGTAAAGTAATGACAGGACAAGGCAAAACAGTAAGCTAACTTGCTCAACAACCAAAGTGCATCATCATTTTCCTAAGTCATACAAACCCTTCAAAAAATATAGAAGAAAAAAAAAGCAAATAGCCTTACATTTTCATTGAAAGAAAAAGAGGAAAGAGACATGTTGAAATATATCACCTAGCTTACACAACATGCCAAAAGACAGCTCTACCCAAAACTCATCCCAAATGCTGCACAAAATAGGCAACTTAAGGCCTGCACCTCAAGATATTCAAAGTCAGAACTAGCATCAAAATACCAATCCAGCAAGCAAACGAAAAAGCCTCATAGTTCTATGGCTTCAATGAAAAGTCAGAATATACCAAATCAAAGTCATAGGCTAAAAACAATGGTACTGCAAAATCTAAGAGACAAATGATTTTGTTCACAGAAAAGAGAAAGAAAACTCAGAAAGTATTCATCACAGTACAGAAAGCAAGTCAAAAAACCAGAAAAAGTACAAGGTACAAAGTCAGCAAGCTAGCCTGCTAAAAGCCCTAAAAGCAGGCAAGCAAATTTAACCAACAAAAGGACAAGAAACTGATTTATCAAAAGTACAACACCAGTACAAAAATCAACTTTCATCACAAATAACTTGTACAAGCACTCAACAAGAAACAAGTACAAGTTGAGCCATCAAATCCAATTGAAACTCACAAAATCAGTAGAAACATATCACAGAAAAATGAGCAAAGGCCAACCATAGTATAAAGAGGCAGCAATACTGTTTTCAAGGGGGGGATTTTGGACCACAAAAAATATACAGAGGCAAAAACCCAAAACAGAAATTGCAGCAACACCATACAAACCCTAACATAAAAAATATCATCATCTTCCCAAACATCACAATCCCTTCAGAAATTATCAAGAAAGAAAAGATTCAAGAAAAGTCAGAAAGATACTACCGGATCAGAAGGTTGATAAGCTCACAGATTCGGACCTCACGAATCATTCTCTTCCTTTTTCTTCTTTTACTTTCCACTATTTTATTGTTGAATACAGCACCATCATCATTATGTTCATTGATTTCACAGATTTACATCTCAGGGTTTCAAACTTTCCCCTTTAGATCTAGCCCTTGATACTGAGAATCTGCAAAAACCAGTCACGGATTAGTAAATAGGAGGGGGAGAGGAATCAGAAAATGTAAAAAAGGTTAAGTTTGGAACGTCACCGTCGTGAGGCAATTTCCGTCGCGGCCGTTTTATCATCTCCGACGATAAGAAATGTTAAAGAGAGAAGAGAGCGTTCAGAGAGAACTAGAGAACAAGTGAGAGGGAGAAATCTTTTTTTTGTTGTTTTTTTGTTTTTTTGTTATTTGTTTAAGATTAAAGGTCTAATCTGGTGGTGACAAATGTCACCACCTGTTTGATTAAATTATTAATGTTGTGCGCGCCATTCATCTCCTACCATGCACCCTCATGCTCTCTTAGCCCTTAGGTCTTCACCAGATTATCATCTTTATCATTCAAAGTCCCTGATGTGCACACCCACCGTACTCCTTCGGACCACTTCCACGCTAGATCATACAGTTTCCTTGGGTTACCCTTTATTTGGGCCTGGATGGTTTTCTTTTCTGCACCTCCCCAATTTGCTGCAACCAGGCCCATTTCTAAACTTTTCTTATTTTATTTTATTTTATTTAAATGCATATAAATTCTATTTTGTAGTAAATAATTATTTTGGTTAAACTATTTTGTTTATTAATGTTAATTAATTTATTTAATTAATTTTTATAAAATAAAATTAATTTAACTTAATAACTTTTTGTTTTATTTTATTAATTAACTTTTCATTTAAATTAATTGTTTGAATTCTTCATAATAAAAAATACTAAAAGCTAAAAAATATATATACATTTGATTTAATTTCCTTAGTTAATTATTTTCTTTAATAGAATAGAATTTTATTTTCCTTTTCAAACTTTTCAAAAAATATCAACAACTTTTATTTTCATACTTTGTTAATTAATTTTTACTTCATAGCTTGTTGTAATTTTGATTAATTGCTCGATTCAATTTGGTTGTATTGTTTGCATATTTGGACATTTAATTGTATTAATTCATCCCCATTTGTAAATTTGTACCCCCTCCCCTAATGATGTAATAGCATAGAATATTTACTTTCCGCAATTTATCACTTTATACAAATGCTAGTAATTAGGGTTTTGTATGGAAAGATTAAAACCAACAAATAGAAAACCCTAATCAAAGACAAATCAAGAATGTAAGTCAATACACTTGCACACAAACACCTTAGGGTAAATCCACTTGGTTGCCTTACAAAAACGGATATATTATGCATGTGAGGTATCTTAGCAAAAAAAACAAATAAAATACAAGATCATAGTCCCTCGATGATGCTATCCATGTTGCCTTTCAAAATGATCTTAGTCCATAAAGAAAATGCTAAGATATCTTACAACATTGCTAATCATGGTTATACGATGACCCACGCCCGTCCCTTTTACATCCAAAGATAGGGTTACTTACCAAATCAATGGTAAGATAACAATGTCAAAGGAAAGAGGAAATGAACATGAAAGACTTTTGTGTAGGTAGAATCTTCCTAGTTACTTGCTCAATTTCAAAACAAAAGCATCCTTGCTATTTTCAAAACAAACACCAACACTTTCAAAAAAACATCTTTCAAACTTGAAAACATTTTCAAAAGATCAAACACTTTGTATACATTCTTATGAACGAGAATCATTACAAAGTTTTCCTAAACGATGACGCCTTTTCAAAATACTTTCAAAAACCACACAAAGCACACTTTCAAACAAAAGCAAGTGATCTAGCAAGTAACTAAGATCCCACGGAAAACCATGGATAAAAAGGATGCTAATGACTTCCCTTTCTATAATCTACCTCCCATACTTAAGAAAACATCTCAAAGGTCTTTCCTGTTCGTTTCAGCCTTTCCTTTTGGATAAAAGAAAAGTCGATGGAGACTCTTGCTAACCGCGGCATTTGAAATCAAATGCAAAACAACCAATTCAGTTCTCCCACCATGTTACACACTTCTTTGATCTTCGTTCTTCATGCGTGGAGGAGAATCAGGAAGACGTGCATTCATGGAGAGAATTTTGCAACTGAATATATATGACTTGTGATGAGTGTCATGCATTGTGGCATGGGGCACACATATTTTCATTTGTGCTAGTCGAGACAAGGAGTGTGCCGAGGGGCACACTTTTGAGCTTTGTGGCGGGCGGCATGCGCTTGTGATGGGCGGCATGGCCTTCTGATACAAAATCTTTGCATTTTTTCTGCTAAATTCCATTTCTTCTTCATTTCTCCAACATTTTCCTTCCTTTTGTCATGTATGCTTTGCAGAAACTACCTGAAATATGTTGCAAATACTACAAATAGAGACATAATGCGACATAATAAATGAAGAATCAGATGCTTTATTTATGTAAAACGGGCAGAATATGCTATGACTTTTCGTGTTATCATACTCCCCTAAGCTTGAACCTTTGCTTGTCCTCAAGCAATAAAGTCAGTATGAAAATCAATAGAGTACAATTTAATTACAAATACATGATGCAATTCGAATCATAAGAGGTTGTTCCAATGTTTTCGCGGGAACATAAGTTCAACATCACGCAAAAGATACATTAATAACACTAAACGCCCCCCATTGTGCAGACCAATTCCAGTCATGCAATTATATCTCAACCTAATTCTTTTCCCTAAATTTCACCCGTTTTCATTCTAGCGCAATGACATTAAGCCCTTTATCTTTTACACGCACATAATAGAGTAGCCGGTTAGTGAATATGATCCTTTTAAGCATGAGGTTCTGGAACATATATGTGGTAAACTCCTTTAATTTACCAAATTGCAAGTTGTGGGGGATCGGACCGTAGTCTTCCCTACCAAGTTCTGTACCAGACACCTCGGAACCAATCGACAACGGGTTTCTATGTTATATTGTGTAGGTTTTGCATCTATTGGATTAAGTGACTTGGTGAGGGTCGCCTAACTTAATTGGTGCATTCCCTATTTTGTAATAGTAGAGCATGTAACTTTTAAATACTTGGGATCATTCACTTATATTCATCGACTCCCTACGTAGTTTGTGTTTAAAACAGTGTTGACTGCTAAATAAACTACTCGAGGTTACATTAAAACTAAAGCTTAAGGTTTCGATATAAATGGTACTTAAATAGATCTAGCGTAATTTGGGGATTTAAAGTGTTACGACGGTATCCATCGTGTTTTTATTTTACTCAAGGTTTCTCATATATCTTAAAAGTGAGCAACATGTATACTCTTTGAATGCATTAAGTTATGCAAGTAACGAACAAAAATTTTGTTATGGCTCAAGAAAGTGGGGAAATTAGATAATAGCGAGAAAATTTTGCATATAAGAACTTGAAAGTACATAGATGTTTGAATTACAGGAAATACAACCCGGAATGAAAAATCTACTTAGAAAGTGGTAAAGTGTTTCCTAACTAACTCACCTAAGCTTGAATCAAGCAGTGTCCCAATGCTTATAAACAAAGAGGAAACGGGAAGAGAAGCAAATTCGATCTAATCTTGCTCATTGTCACGTCCTCTTCCTCGCCTTCATCCTCGTCCACGTCCATCCTATCCAACTGGAGGATGAGGGATACCCACATGGTACAAATATTCTTGAAAATCATCCATGTGTACAGTTAAATATGCCATTTCCTCAGTTATTCTTGCAGACCGATGCTCATTCCTTTCGTCATTTTCTTGTTGTTGATTTTGCGTAGCTAGCATGAGTTGCATCATTGCATTTTGATTATTTTGCATAGCTTGCACCCTATCATCTTGTTGCATGATGGCAGTCATAATGTCATCATTTTAGGTCAGTACTCTTTCGCGTCTTCTTCTGGTTCTCGTGGACGTGCTTGTCACATTTTCAGAAGGAGCTTGAGCTATAGGTTGTTGTTCAGCGTCTCCTTGCTCCATCTCATCAACCCGGGCATTACCTCGGTTGTTTTGCACATTATCCCCAGGTGTATGAGCAGTAAGATCATAAAGCAACTTTTCCATGTTTGTTACATCTGTGAGTGCAATGTTTGGCAAAATGACACTAGGAACTACTCTGTTACGCACCATGAGGTTATACCTTCCATCTCCTCTGACCTTAATCAAGTGTCCAGCCCGACAGTTGTCGATGTCAATAAATGTGGGGGCAGTGGACGCAAATTTGCAAGCTTGTCTTCCAGGTGCAGGTCAAGTGCTATGGAGGTAACTAGCCCTCCAATGCAGAAAGGTGTAGACCCTCTTGCATACAAAGACTGGTGTGATACGGTGGCTAGAACCGGGACGTGTTTCCCTTTTTAAGGAATTTACTGGTTTGCGTTTTGCATTTGTGTTCACAAAATTTCACGGTAAGCAAGAGTCGCCACCGACTTTTATTTTATCCAACAAGGAAAGGAAAAAAAGCACAGAAAAATTCCTTTTTCGAGATATTTCTGAGTACGGGGGTATAGATTTATAGAAAGGGAAGGTATTAGCACCCTTTATATCTGTAGTTATCTACAGGCTCTTAGGTATTTGCTCATCATTTTCAAAATTGTTTTCTTTGTGTGTGATTTGAAAAGCTTTTGTTTTGACTTCGATTTAACTCTTGCTTCTGTCTTCAAGAGTGTAATGAAGTGTTTTGAAAACTTTGTTTATAAAGGAGTGTAAGTGTGAAAAAAGTTTGTTTTGTTTGAGCAAGTACTTAAGAGCTAATCTACCTACTTGAAAAAAAGAATCGTTCTATGTTCGTTTCCTTTAGACAGTATTATCCCACTATTAGTGAGTAGGTAGCATCATCGTTGGAGTTTTGAGGGTCAATTCAAAAGGGACGCACGGTCACTAAAGCAATGGTAGGACGTCTTAGTAATAACCCTAATGTCTTAGATCAATTATTCGAGGCAACAATTCCGAGGAAACCATTTCGAGGCAACTTTTTCGAATCGGGACTTTGATATTTGTTTAGACAAAAGGACAACCACTAAAGCATTCTATACTCAATTACCGTTTACCGAAGGAAACCAAGTGGGAGTGTACCCTAGGAGTGCGCATGTGCGAGTGATTCAGTTTCAGATTTATTATCTTTGCACATTTAGGGTTGTCTAACTGTTTTAAAATTACATACATTCTTGTCATGCATCCTAATATCATACATCTAACAGTTAATATTTTGCGGAATTAAAAATGAGGAAATTAAACTACGCTATTACAAGGCTTCGGGTATTTACATAGCCAAAAATAAACCCTTTGAAAATAAAGCGATAAATAAAATAAAAGTCCTAATTAACTATTACAACTTGTGAGCAGATACAAAAATTGGGTAAAAATTAATAATAAAGCGCGCGATGAAATTTAGATCGGGAAGAAATTAGGGTTTTGACCCTTCTAACCTAATTTAGGGGGGGAAATTTTTTTGTTATTTTTAATTATTTTTTAAGAAAAAGATTAGGTTTTAAAATTAAATACAAAAATAATTAGTGATTAAGTTAATTAATAAAAATAATTACATGGCCTAATTTTTGGTTTTTTGGTTAATTAAGAAAGAAATTAATTAAACTAGAAATAAAAACCTATTTGTTCTAATTAATTTTAATTATTTGCAAAAAGAATTAAAGTTTACCTAAGATTAAAATCTAATTTAATTAATTAATTTTTTTTTGATAAAAAAAATAAAATCCAAACCTAATTTGTGAAAAGTATTATTTTTTATGATTTTTTTTATAAAAAGAAAATAATTGATTGGTTAGTAAAATAAAATGAATAAATTAAATGAAATAAGTAAAAATAAAAAGAATAGAGAAAGAAGTTTGGGCCTGAGCAATATGGGGGGTGTAAATATCTAAATCTAGGCACAAAAAGAGAGGTCCATGTTGACTTGCATGATCATCTGCTTTGTGTTGACTAGGCTTCATGATGCACCTTCAGATGATGGCCATCAGATTTGGCCATCTGGAGATCCAAGGGTTAGATCTTGAAAGTCTATGGTAGTCCCTTGGCCCATGTATGCATGAGATTGCCTGAAAGAAAATAATATGAGAAAATTGGGGGACCTGGGATTCGAACCCAGGTCCTGAAGCTCTTTACACGCCCTCACTACCACTACACCACTTGTTCTTGTTTGTATATACAATCAATAATAATTATTATATGATAAACAAAAGAAATAATAAAATATTCGCGCTGAAATTCAAATGGGCGAGTGGTTGCTTGCCACGTCTTCGTCTCCCTCTTAGCACCGTTGGTAAAAGTTGAACACTTTTACCTACGGACATATGTTCGTAGCTATAGGCCTGCACATTCTCAAAATAAATTACAAGCGTGATAAGTAAAAACCAAAGCCATGGATAGCTTCGTCTGGACTTGTTGAGCACAATGGTGGCCCTTTCATGGCCCAATTTTGCCTGGATTCAAAAACACCAAAGCAAGCTTGTAAACCCTAATAATGGTGAAACTTCATACAAGCAACGAAAACACTATTAAAGAATACAGAAAGCTTGCAGATGTTCTATGGATCAATAATATATGATTAATTCATGCTATCAATGCCTAAATCATGGAAACTGATTTCAAAAATACATGGATGTCGTGGATGACTTACAGTGCGATATGGGGCCTGGAAATGCTTTCTTTTGATTGCTTTTGCTTGCTGATGACCTCAGGAAACGATTGGGATAGTCCAAGAGTCTTGAATTGGCATCTAAGTGTGAATTCGTGTTTGCACTTTTTCTTGATTTTTCAAGTTTGTGTTCTTGATTTTTATGCCTCCTTCTCCTAGAGCATAAGGTTTATATAGACAAAGGAATTTAGGTCAATATTTGTGTATCAAATCTTGGTCCATTATGATGAAGATATTTGATTTGATTTCTTCATAAATACTTGCTATATTTGATTCAATCAAGTTCCAATCTATTTTCATGCGTTACTGCCAGCCTGTTATGAGTTGTTTGGGCCTCCAACATGGTGAGAATCGAAAGCTGGCCTGCCCCTGAAAATCTAACTCCCTTCTAATTTGCTCTCTTCGGTGGCCTCAAAGTCCCTATTTGAATTACTCCAGCTTCGATTGCATAGCCCCCTTCGATTGAACCTTCCTCTGCTTCGATTGCTTGATTCGAAAAGAATCACCCATGTCGAATCAACTTTTGTGGGGTTGGGAATAAACAAGGCAAGAATTTGGCCTGGACATATTTTTCGAGTGCCCTCTTGATGGCCTCTTTCGAATGGCCTGGAAGGAATTCTTTGAAGGGCCCTTGTCCAAATACCAATCGAAGGACTTTGACACAATACTAAATTGAAGGATCCCTTGCCATGCCAATCGAAAGGCTTGGACACAATGGCCATTGAAAGGCTTGTCATGAGGCCAATCGAAAGGCGTTTTGCAGATGTCAACCGAAGGATACTATGTAGATGTCAATTGAAAAGTATTTTGGAGATGCCAATCGAAATTCATTTTGGAGATGCCAATCGAAAGGCACTTTGGAGATGCCAATTGAAGGGCATTTTGTAGGTGCCAATCGAAGGATACTTAACCATCAATTGAAAAATGTCCTTGTCTTTAGGCAAAGGTTTATAACCACCTATGCAAGAGGAAAATCTTGGAAAAACATGAGGGCAAATTTTGGGGTACAACAACTGGATATGTGACAGGAGGAATGTACTAGCATTGATCTTATGGTTAGGAGTGAAGGTACAATGCAAGAGTAATAGTTATTTAGAATTTACTTTGTTGTTGTTGATCCTCACAAAAACTGTGTTGGAGATGACGCGGTGAAAATACCAAATTGCGGGATTATATATAGATGATGCATAAAGTCCCTCCCAACTCGTTGGTTCCTTATCATAAATAGCCTTCCAGATCCTGAAAGTTGTAAATGCCCAGTCTGCTTCTGTAGGGATTCAGTAGTATACCTCCCCCTCACTAGGGAAGTGGAAGAAATCACTCAGCTGCTTGAGTTATAGAATATTCATCATTGAACATTCTGAAAGTTGTTGTTCCAGTTAGGTGCAGGTTTTCGTTGCATGGTGGGTTGTAGGAGAACGAGCTTAAGAATTCCAAAGTTAGCGACTCATATGTAGGAAGATTTTGTGTGCAGACGTACGCTAGATCAGAGTTCCTAGTAACCACCGCACACTACCCAGTAGTCCCAATTTACGCAGAGACTCAGTATCAACATACCATGTAGTGATTACAGAGTGCTGATAGAATTTGAGATATTGAGCCCTCTGGTGTTCTTCGGCTTCTCCATTTTGAAATGTAATCCCTGAAAGGTTGGTTTCTGGCCTTGGATTCCTATGTTCCATAATTGAATCAAAGATGGAGGATGGTTTAGGTGTTTTGACATAAGTAGTGCGTGAGAATTTGGGGGTTTGGAATGGAAGAGGGTTTTGAGAGTGTATAAGTAGAGAAAAATAAAGAGGGTAATGTGTGGGAATTTGTGAGTTTTAATGATAACGATAATGGAGGGAGTGAGATAGACAGTGGTTTAATAGAGTTAAAATGAGGATTGGAAAAATGAGAAGAAGGGAAAACGATAAGGGTTTCTATTTTAAACCGAAGGGTTCTGTTTTTCACTCTGTGTCGAGGGGCACGCTTCTGTGTCGGGCGGGACCAATTTGCGAAGCGTGATGGTCGTCACACTTGTATGGCGAGTGGCACGAAGTGAGAACAGAATAAAAAACTTAATTTTGTCTCCCAGACTTCCCAATAATAATCGTATATATTTCAATACTTGCAGGCAGTACGTATATATATATATATATATATATATATATATATATATATATATATATATATATATATATATATATATATATATATAAAAGATTGGAAATATTAGAGCATAGAACATATATGTAAACATTATAATAGAGTATTTAATGAATAGTAATAAGAATTCCAAAAGTAAGCGGCGGAAAAACAAAACAAAATGTAACTTAAAATAATTTCCAGAAGTAAAAGTGCACTTAAGAATTTAAAACAGAAAAAACAATGGAAATTCTAATCTAATTGGTCTTCTCCCCACACTTAAACAAAACAGTGTCTGTAATGTTTAAATATGAAAGAAAGACATGCAGTAAGTCCAAAATAAAATTAGCCACGACGATTAGTGGGAAGAGCAGTGGAGTAGACATGCTGATAAATATGGTCCAACTGTTCTTCCACCATGTCCATGAGAGAATGAAAGTCAATCCGCAAAATAATGAGTTCATCTCTCAACAATTCAAGCTCGGATTGAAGAGCATTTAAAGTAGGAGCTTGGTCAAATATGGGAGGTGGAGTAACAATCAGAGTAGTAGAGGTGTTTGAGTTAGCCTGATTAGGAGATGGGAAATGTTGATAACATGGAGGGGTTTCAGGGTCTGTTTCCTCATCGGATAGGAAGGAATCAAGGTGGTCATAAATTTGGGGCATCTCAAGAGTGGGTGGTGGTGAAATTTGTGATTCGGCCCAATCATATAACCAATTGATCTTGTCATGAATGTTAGTTCTAGGGTTAGACAAGGTGAAAAGAGGCATTAATTGATTGTTAATAAGCAGTTCAAAGGTAGTCGGGCCTAATTCCCAATAATTCCCCTATTGAAACATAAATGGATGTTCATGGGTTGGAATCTACCCAGGGGGACAATATTTAGAAGTGGTTCTCTCAGGCCGATAGCATTTGCTATCATGGTGACTAGGCCTCCTATTAGAATTGGTTCATGGACAGTTCCTGCAAGACGGTGAAAGTTGGCTATCATAAAGGTAGCACCATTTACGGGACGGTTTTGGGATGCACAAAATATTATGAAAAGTTCGGCTCTTGATATTGTGGTTATGTTTTCTGGATTTCCAAAAAGGGTATGCGCTAGGATCTTATGAAAGTACCTTAAGGAGGGGTTATGAATGTTTTCAGAGTGCGTGTTATTAGTCTCAGGGTTACTTATAGCGGTAATACTACCCGGAAATAGTCGAGTTCACCCACATCAAAAAGTTCCTCTTAGATTATTGTGAATGTATCGAGGCCATGTGGAAATCTTAGAAGTTCGGCCATTTCTCTATGGGTATAAGTGTATTCAATATCAAACATCCTAAACCTAATTAGTCCCTTGTTAAACCCTAGACCATGGTTAGGCTTATAAATAAGAGAGCTCAGAAAATCTAGTGTTAGTCTATGGTAGGAACTAAATCTTCTTCTTAAGGCAGATGTGTCTCAGCTTATTTGAATTAACAGAAACAAGACATTGTCTCTAATCCCTAGTGTGGTCATAGCAGGTCCATCTAGGTAGATACTCAATTCCATCTCTTTATCAGCTAATGACTCAAAATGCCTCATCTTATTTCTTCCTCTGAAAGTGATTCCCATCGTGTCAACTGGATTCATCGTGGTTAGTGCAATTAGCTAAAGTTAAGTTAGCTTGAAGTATGTTGGCAGCTAGAATTAAGTTAGTAGTGGGTAATAGTAGAGAAACAATACTTCATAATTTTATAAAAATAGAAATAAGCAATAGAAAAAGTAAGAAAAGAAAAGAAAAACTAAAAATAAGTACATAAAAAAGAAAAGACTAGAAAGTGGGTTGTCTCCCAATAAGCGCTTTGTTTTAAGTCGTAAGCTCGACATAACAGGTGATTAATCTAATGAGTGGGGTGGCAGCTCATCTATCCTAAATGTTGTGGAATATTCCTTATTATCGATGCAATGATAATGTTTTAAATGTTGTCTGTTTATGATAAAAGGTTCACTAGACATTCCCTTAATTTCTATTGCGCCAGTTTGAAAAACCTTAGAGACTTCGAAGGGACCAGACCATCTAGAATAAAGTTTTAACGGAAATAGTTTAAGTCTAGAATTAAATATGAGAACTATATCTCCTTCATTGAATTATTTCCTAGATATGTGTTTATCATGCCATTTTTTAGTTCTCTCCTTATAAATCTGAGCATTCTCGTAAGCGTCTAATTTAAGTTCTTCAAGTTCGTGGATATCTACGATTCTTTTCTCACCCACAGTGGTGTAATTTAAATTAAGGGTCTTAATGGCCCAATAAGCTTTATGTTCAATTTATACCAACAGATGACATGATTTCCCATAAACTAATTTAAATGGTGTGGTTCCGATTAGAGTTTTGTAGGTCGTCCTATATGCCCATAGAGCTTCGTGTAACGTAGATGACCAATATATCCTAGAGGTTGCTGTCGTTTTTCTAATATTTTCTTAATCTCTCTATTGGAAACCTCTAATTTCCCACTTATGTATGGATAATAAGGTGTTGCAACACGGTGTCAGATTCCATACTTGACTAATAATTTTTCTAAGATTTTGGAAATGAAATGGGAGCCATTGTCACTAATGACGAGTATCAGTACACCAAATCTTGGGATGATTATGTTCTTGAAAAGTCTGGTTACTACTCGTGCGTCATTTGTTGGAGAACCTATAACCTTGATCCATTTTTAAACATAATCGACAATAATGAGTATGTAGTGATTTCCAAAGGAAGACGGGAAGGGTCCCATTAAATCAATTCCCCATATGTCAAAGACTTCAACTTCTAGAATGCCCTTTTGAGGCATCTTGTCGCGTCTAGAGATGTTTCCAGTGCATTGGCATTGGTCGCAATTTTTAACCGTGATATGGACATCTTTCCATAGATTAGGCCAATAGAGGCCAGCTTGTAATATTTTAGCGCATGTCTTTGAAGTGCTTGCATGTCCTCCATATGGAGCAGCATGACAAGGGAAAATTATGTTTTCAATTTCGTTCAGGAACACATCGACGGAAAATACCATTGACGCCTCTCTTGAAAAGAAAAGGCTCATCCCAATAATATTGTTTAAGATCATGAAAGAATTTATTCTTTTGTTGATAAGATATATTCAGTGGAAGCACTCCAGCAGCTAAGTAGTTGACAAAATTGGCATACCAAGGTAGTATGGTTTTAGCGTAGACTGCTTACACTCATAAGTCACTGGGTAATTGATGGTAATACTTTCCATTTCTAATTAGGATACAAGGAGTTCATAAGGAAATCGTAATTGATAGGTACATGATCTGATTTGATGCCTTCTATTCTGGATAGGTGGTTCGCTACTACATTCCCAGTGCCTCTCTTATCTTTGATTTATAAATCAAACTCTTGTAGAAGTAAGATCCATCTTAGTAATATTTGTTTGGTGTATTTCTTACTTAAGAGGTACCAGATTGCAGCGTGATCGATATAGATAATCATCTGTGCTCCTACTATGTAAGAACGAAATTTATCTAAAGCAAACACAATAGCTAATAGTTCTTTTTCTGTGGTGGCGTAATTTGTCTGCGCAGGATCTAGGGTTCTACTTGCGTAGTAGATTGCATGAAGATTTTTATCCTTTCTCTGTCCTAGAACTTTGCCTACGGCATAGTCACTAGCATCACACATTATCTCAAATGGCTTGTTCCAATCAGGAGGTTGCATAATAGATGTCGAGGTTAATGCTTTTTATAGTGTTGTAAATGCGTCCAAGCATTTGTCGGTGAAGATGAACTCAACATCTTTCATTAGCAGTTCGGTTATAGGTTTGGTTATTTTAGAGAAGTTTTTAATGAATTATCGATAAAACCAGCGTGTCCTAGAAAACTTCTTATTTCTCTAACAATTTTGGGCAGTTGAAGATTTTCTATTACTTCAATCTTTTCTTTATCTACTTCAATTCTCCTACCGAATACGATGTGCCCTAAGACAATTCCTTGTCGGACCATGAAGTTGCATTTTTCCCAATTTAGCACGAGGTTGACACTTACGCATATTTTTATTACCATCTCAAGGTTCGATAAATATCCTTCAAAACTTTCTCCGTATACAGAGAATTCATCCATAAAAACTTCCATCATACCATCTAGAAAATCAGATAAAATGGACATCATACATCTCTAGAATGTTGCAGGGACATTACATAATCCGAATGACATTCGTCGATAAGCGAATGTACCATAAGGACAAGTGAATGTTGTCTTTTCTTGGTCATTAAGATGAATAGGAATTTGGAAGAATCCTGAGTAACCGTCTAAATAGTAGAAGTGAGAGTGTTTAGCTAGCCGTTCAAGCATTTGATCAATGAAAGGTAAAGGAAAATGATCTTTACGAATGGATTTGTTTAACTTTCTATAGTCGATACACATTCTCCACCTGGTGTGAGTTCGTTGCGCTATGGGTTCTCCCTTGTGTTGCTGAAAACTATAACACCTCCCTTATTAGGTACGACATGTACTGGGCTAACCCATTTACTGTGGATATTGGGTATATGATTCCCGCTTCCAATAGTTTTCCTACTTCCTTTTTGACTACATCGCTTAGAATAGGATTAATTCTTCTTTGATGTTCCCTAGAGGTCTTACAGTCTTCTTCAAGCATAATACGATGCATGCAGATAGAAGGGCTTATTCCTTTTAGATCTGAGATGTTATAACCTAAAGCGTTGGGTATTTTCTTAGGACATGTAATAGTTTTCCAGTTCTTATTTGTCTTAGGTCTGCCTTGACTATAACTGGTCGTTCAAGTTCCGTGTCTAGGAATTCATACCTTAGGTCTTTGGGTAGTATTTCGAGTTCTATGGTTGGCTTCTTTGGACAAGGTATAGGATCAGGAGTTAGAGCTAGGCATTCACTCATATTTTCATCTTGATATTCACGGCGCCAATTATCGTCTTCGAGAATTTGAGGTATAGCAATATTGAATACTTCTGAATAAGTGGTTTGTTGTTTCTCCATCTCTTTTACGCATTTATCGATTACATCTAAAAAACAACATGAATCACCGATGGCTGGTGCCTTAAAGAATTTAGACAAGATGAATTCAACCTTTTCTTCTTCGACTTCGAAAGTTAGTTTTCCATTTTTAACATCTATGATGGCTCCTGAAGTGGCTAGGAATGGTCTACCTAATATAATAAGAATGTCGGAGTCTTCTTTGATGTCCATGATTATGAAATCAGTGGGGATATAGAACTATCCTATGTACAGGAACATTTTCTAACATGCCTAAAGTAAATTCCACCAATTGATCCGCTAATTGTACGGACATACTTGTTAGTCTTAGTTCTCCCATGTTGAGTTTCTTGCAAATCGATAAGGGCATCAGACTAATATTGGCTCCTAAATCGCATAGTGCTTTGTCTATAACAAATTTTTTGATAATGCAGGGTATGGAAAAACTACCTGGGTCTTTAAGTTTAGGAGGCATATTGTTTTGGATTATATCACTGCATTCAGCAGTGAGTAATACAGTTTCGTTATCCTCAAGCTTTTTCTTATTGGATAATATTTCTATAAGAAATTTAGCATAGGAGGCCATTTGTGTGATAGGTTCTGTAAAAGGTATGGTAATGTTAAGTTGTTTTAGAAGTTCAACAAATTTCTTGAATTGCCCTGCATTTTTAGACTTAGCAAATATTTGAGGATATGGGATAGGTGGTTTATAGGGTGGTGGAGGTACATAAGGTTCTTCTTTTTCCATGGCCTTTTCACCGTCACCTTCTTTTTCTATTTCCTTTGGCTCAGCTTCCTTCTCAATCTCTTTTCCATGTTTCTGGTACATGGCTGGTGTTGTACCCCAAAATTTACCCTCTTTATTTCGACATTTTTGGCTTATATTTCATTATTACATACATACATATCATTGGTTTTATGGTTGTGTAATCAAGGTATACTTAGCAATCTTCGTCAGGTTACAAGTGATGTTTATTTCGCCAATGGATGTTCTCAGAGTATTTTCCGTGCTGAAGACCGGTTCGCTGTTTTGCAACGATTCGGGGTTCAAAGATTCACAAGTCCAACCCGGCACGTCATATTCAGGTGCTCTTTCACCAAGATATCCCTAATAATATATTCTCAAATTCAGGTTCGGCTCGAGAGCCAATTCTTTAAAGAAGGTCTCCGAATGTGCAATTTTTCTCGAAGAAATATGGTGAAAAGTGTGTTGAAAGTGAAGTTTTTACACACTAAAAAATTCATAACTTCAATATCATGGCTCGTTTTGAACCCGTTCCAGTGGATAAAATTCCGTCTTGGCGTCATCTACGTTTTCATATCTCACGGCTGGAAGGCAATTTCGATCAGAAGGTCTTCAAAAATGCAGATTTATCAAGTATTTTTGTACATAAAATTGGTGACAAAAGTTTATTTGTGTCATGTTCAGAAAATCATAACTTGGGCGATTTTCATTGTATTGAGCTGGTTCTAGCGCCAAAATTTCACAAATTGAGTTGGATACGTTTTCACAGGAGGTATCGAGTTAGAACGGTATCTAAAAGGCCTTCATTTTTTGTCCAGAATGTGCGTGACGCACCGAAAATCCCGAATGCTGAATATTATTTCATCTGGGTCGAAACTTAGAAAATTCATAACTCGGACAATTTTTATCGGATTGGGCCCATATTTTTACACAAGGTCACCGACTCAGATCTACAACTTTTCTTCCAAGGTCGAGACCGAGTTCCGCTCTGATCAATACCAGTTTTTTATTGAAGAACGTGTCAAAGTTGACACTGGAGCCCAAAATAAGTTTGTCTGAGCCAAAACTTCAAAAATTCATAATTAATTCACCTTTTATCCGATTGAGCCCATTTTCGGACAGGAGTTTGTTTTCAATATGGGATATATTTTGTTGCTACATTTCAACTTCAAAAATTGCACTTAAGTCTCTGCGATTTAGCCTGGGACGAATATAAATCTGCATTATTGCTTGTGGTTATTGGAGGCTCAATTGCATATTTAAAATCCATATCTTTGTTATAATTTCCATTATATAATCTCATTCTTTTCACACAAACAGAACGAACAAAAAAAATCTTTGCCACAACCCTGTCAAAATATCAAATTTCTTCAAGAACCTTAAAAATCTTAAAATCCTTGTTACAAACCCCCCATCTCACTACAAACAAGTCATCCTCGTTACAAACCTCCATCTCACTACTTTCACTACTTCTCCAGTAAGAGTAAGGCTGGTTTGATCTCTATGATCCAAAGGGTGTAGAAGCATTCATGCATGTCATATCGGGTTTAACATTACAAAATTTCATATATTTATTTTTTTTGTATTTCATGGTATACTAATTTGTTTAATGTGTTCATGAGATTCAACACTACAGGTTTGGACCATCTAATGGTCTCATGCAGGTTTATTACAAAATGTTGAGGCCAAAACAGAAAAACAACCAATGCATGACTCATGGCAAGGCAAGCATCCTGAGGAGGTTAATGGTGTGGGTTCAACACCCATCCCTATTGGCTTTGGTTTTCTTCCTTTCTATTTATCTTATTACCTATTTTTCTTCTTTCTGTTTAAAATCACCTTTTTCATAAAACCTAACATTTTTCACAAACCTTTGATTTTTCATAATAAACTCGAATAATTAATTTTAGGTTTTTTTAATTTAATTTTAGGTTTTTAAATTAATTTTTGGTTCAACACTCACCCCTGACATTTACATTATTTGTATTTTCTAACCCTATTTTCCATTGATGTTTCTTCCTCTATCTACTTTTTGGCAAACTTAATCCTTTTTTGTTAATCATTAAACATAAACTTTTTTTAAAATCTTTTTTTTAATTAAAATTAATTAGGTTTTAGGTTTTTTTAATTAACCATTTTTTTTCAAAATTAACCTTTTTTAATTAAAATTAATTAAGTTTTTAGGTTTTTTTTCAATTAATTTTTTTCAAAATTAACATTTTTTTTATTATTAATTCGAACTAATTAGGATTTAGGTATTTTAATTAACTTTTTTCAAAATTAACATTTTTTTATTAATTAAAATTAATTAGGTTTTTTAGGTTTATTTAATTTATTATCATAAATCATTTTTTTCATAAAAAATCACCAAAACATTTTTCTTTTGCTATTTTTATCTTATTTTTATTTTCCTAGATAAAGTGTATAGGACGCGTTGAACTGTAATAGCGTTGCTTTATTTTTCCCGCTTTTTTTTATCATTATCATGTAATTGCTTCTGAGATGTAATAGTTTTAAGATTTCTTTTCCGCACTCTTCACTATTATGTAACTGCCTCAAAGCTCTGTAATAGCTTAGGTTTACATTTCCGCCTTTACCTTCAGCTACTATATTTTATGCAATGCTTAGAGTAATAAAATTGTATGGAAAGATAAAAATGAACGATAGAAAACCCTAATTTCAAGATAAATAACTGAACTGAATCATTTTCACACTTGCACCTCTAGGATAACCTCACTTGTTGCCTTTGGAAAAACAATGGTCGTGTCCCTCGAACATAGGGATACCCTTAGCAAGGACCCTCGGTTAAAGTCATCATAAATATCATAGTCCCTCAATGTCCCTCGAGTTGCCTACGAGAAATGATCTTGTCCCTCGATGTTGCCTACGAATATATGATGACAGTCCTTCGAACTGCTAAGGTATCCCTATATGTTGCCTTCTATGACCATAACGATGACCCGCGACTGTCCCTCACATATCCGACGATAGGGCTACTACTCACCAATAGTAGGATAGCACTGTCTAAAGGATAGGGAGAAAAGAACGACCTTTTCGAGTATAAGTAGATAAGTTCTTATATGCTTGCTCAAAACAACTTTTTGCACCTACACAAAAACATTTTCAAAAACATTCGTCTTGTCAACACTCTTGAGAACTGATACAAGAATTATCACAAAGCGAATCGCCGCGCTAAGGCATTTTCAAAATAATTTTCAAAACACACAAAGTACAAGCAATTTTCAAAACATGATCTAGCATCTAAGAGCCCGTAGATAACTACGGATGGAAAGGGTGCTAACACCTTCCCTTTCCATAATCTACCCCCTTACTCAGAAACTCTCGAAAGGTATTTTTTCTGTTCTTTTCACTCTTTCCTTTGTTGGATAAAAGAAAAGTCGATGGCGACTCTTGCTTACCGCGACATTTGCGAATACAAAATGCAAACCAGTATTAACAGTCGGTTCTACCACCGTATCACAGAACTGGCGACTCTGCTGAGGAAAATTATAAAGTGGGATTTACCTTAGGGTCTAGATCATTTTAAATTGCTTTCTTTGTTTGCCTTGACTACTTTATCTTTGAGGGTTTGTTGGGGTATTCTTGTAAAGATCATATACCCGGGTCTGGGACACTTTTTAGGTAAACAGCAATAGATCGTGGAGATTGTACGGTGTAGACCTATATGTTTAAAGTGATGACTGTGTTGGTGTGACACTTTAGTTGGTACCGGTATCCCTTGTGTCGAATCAAGGAGAATACGGGGCCGCCGTGTGGTGTCGTGAAGCACTAACAGACCTTAGAACCTTAGTTGAACAAACTTGGCAATTAGAAAGTAGTGAGATAGTCGGTTTCGGTGTAAAGCTGGTGTTGTACCCCAAAATTTTCCCTCTTATTTTATCAACATTTCTCATCACAAGACTTTTTGAACTCAAGATCAAGCTAGGGTTTGCTCTGCTCAAGACATCTCCTTGCACTGTTGACCTAAATTAGGGTTTGAGTTTGCACAGGGATTTTTGGATTTCTAATTCTCAAAATGGCTTTCATACTTCATGTTGGACTTACAAGATTACCTCTTCCAAGTTTCAAGCCTTGAATCAAATTTTTGCTCAGTCAATTGGACAGTTGACCTAGAAATCAACTATATTGGGGAAAAAGTAAACTGTGGCCAAATTACAGTCAAACCTCATAAATTTTGACCCACATCAACATTATGAACTCATATGAACCATTTGATCAAGTTTGGACCACAACTCCACAAGAAATTTGATCAGATCACCAAAAGGGCAAAATGGTCATTTTTAAGGCTTTGACTGCACTAGGACAATTTCTGATTTTTGACCTAGCCAATGGAAAATTGGGTTCAAGCATGGATTCAATGACTCAATGGCATCATCTTGACCTATTCACAAGGTTCAAAAGATCTCAATTGTATTGGATTGATAGATGAATTTTTCAGTCAACTGATCAAATTTTGATTGTACACTAAAAAGTCAAACTTTGACTTTTTGGTCAAAATCAAGTACCAAGGGTCATTTTTCATCAAGATATGTCAAAACATGAAACTTGTTTATCAAGAAACCCATTTTTTCAAATTAGGGTTTAAAGTTGAAAAATTTCATAACTTAGGATTTTTCTAAGTTATGAAATTTTCTTAATTTTTCCTAACTTTGCCCAACATTTTCACCATGATGCAATTGGATTCAAACAAAACTTCCAACATGAAAGTTGTAGTCCTACACAAAATACACAACTTTTATTCACAATGTTTTCCCAAAAGAAGCTTGGATCTCAAGTTATGATTTTTGGAACAAGGGTCCCTAAAACGTTTAACTTAGTGAAATTTTGCCCTAGTTTAGGCAGGATTTTGACCTATGTTCATGGCCATTTTTCACATAGTTCCACTTGGAATCTCAAATTGCATTTCAAATATGGATTGTAGAGCATGTTGCAAGATTTTCAAAATGTCCAAGAACTCCCAAACCTCATTTGTGGTTAGAGAGAATCGAAGGCTTGAAGTTGGCAAAAACTCACTTTTCATCCATGGCATGTTCATTGTGATACAAGTTGCAAATTCAAATCAGCTTGCTTTGCACTAGATTACAGGCCTCAAAACCATTTCACACTCAATAATTAAGTGCAAAACCATTGGTCTAAGGCATTGTTTTTATCATTAGAGCATTGCACCTTGGATTAATCCCTAAATAGAAAAAGCAACATTACCATTTTTGCTTAAATCTTGCTTTATCTCAAAACTGATTTCTTGAGCATTGATCCATATCTTATGCAGAAAATCAAATCCACAAATTGGAGGGGCCAAAGGCAAAGTGTGCAAGGTGGTGGATAGCCTTTACAGGCCTGCTACACATCATTTCTCATGTTGGCTTAAAATACAAGAAAGATATCCACAACACTAGAACTTGAACATCAGCCAAAACCAACTTGTGCAAGCATTTGAGACATCTTTCTCACATCCCCTTGAACTAGAAACACGACCCTTGAAGCCTTCAAACTTCCCATAACACAAAATCACATCTCATTGGCAAAACAGGGCAGCATCTGTAACTTGAGTTCTATCTCACATTTTGCTCGTGCGTTTTTCCCCAAGTTGGTTCAAACATCTTCCACATAACCCATCCAAACTATCCCAACCCTTAAACACCAATTGTAACTCCATTTACAGGGTTTGCCATTTTCAATTTGAGCTTGTGCCGGTTGAGTTTTGTAGGCTTGTTCAAGTGCATTCAAGGCAAGCTAGACATTGGAGAAGGTCAAGTGAAGTTCAAGCAAGCTCCCAGACATCTCAGGCCTTGTTGAAAAGCTCCACTATGTCATACACGAAGTCAGCTGAAACAGGTTTTTATCAACTTCTTATCTCTCTATTTAGGAACATTTAGACTTATGTTTGTGAATAAGAAATATAGTATTCATAGCCATGAAGTTGTACATATGCTCAGTTTTCATTTTAATTAAGCATGCTAAAAGAATTTGGTCCATGAACATACTGAAAAAAATTAGGTTAGATTTTAGGGCCAGAGAAATTCTCTCTGGTCTTTGAGAGTTAGGATTAGTTTTTTATATGGTTAGATTCATCTTGAAAAGCTCTACAACTTTGATGTTATGTGTTTTTGCAATAGAGCTCGTATGCAGGATCTA
The DNA here is from genome assembly GCA_948472305.1 of Vicia faba. Taxonomy (NCBI): domain Eukaryota; kingdom Viridiplantae; phylum Streptophyta; class Magnoliopsida; order Fabales; family Fabaceae; genus Vicia; species Vicia faba. Next base: position 1,300,624,141 of record OX451738.1, read on the forward strand.
GCAGTTGTACAGGGCGCGCGCGAAATTTTGGACAAAGGTTGAAGATGAAGTCTGGCTTGGGCTTGGCTTTGCTTCTTTTGATTTTGACACCCCTCCATTTTACTTTTTGCACCCCCCTGGCCCATTTCTTCATACTTTTGTATTTTTCCATTTTATTTTCATTTCTGATTTTGTTTTCTCATTTTCTAAATATAAAAATACCCAAAAAATATTTTTAGAATTTTTTACATTTATTTTATATTTTATTTTATTTCTTTCTAACATGAAAACAATTAAATTAGTATATATTTTACTTATTAAAAACTTAAAAATAATAAATAAGTTATACTTTTATTTTATTATTTTATTCACACTAAAAAATATTGTCCTAAATATATTTTTTATTTTTGTATATATTTTATTTTTATTATACATATTTAATATAATTAATACATATATAAATATATATTTTTATTTTATTAGATACTTTAGAATAAAAATATAAAAATATTACACTTTTATTTTTATTATTATTTATACTTAAAAAATACTTTTTCTAAATATATTTTATTTTTTTTACATACATTATTTTATCTTATTGTATATAAATAATATAATTAATATATTTATTTTCTTAATGAAAATTAGGGTTTTACCCTTAACCAAAAAATAATCTTTTCATTTATTTATTTCTTTTTGCATTAAATATTTTTTACATACATAGAAATAAACAAAAACCTTTTTGCATATTCATATTATTTTGTATGTTTATTTAATTTGTTTATTTAAATATTTGTTCATTTATTATTTATGCCATTTGATTCAATTTAGATGTAATAGTAAACATTAGGATTTTTATTTTCTTGTCAAATAATCCCCATTCAAAAATTGTACCCCCATCCCCATAATCTCGTTGTAATAGTGGTAGATTTATTTTTACGCATTTTACGCTTTCAATTATGCCATGATTAGAGATTAGGGTTTGTATGCAAAAATCCAAAATTAACAAGTAGCTTGACCTAATACAAAGACAAAAAGGCATGAAAATCAATACACAATGCACTCTTGCGGGTACCCCTAGGGTTTCATCCACTTGTTGCTTTAAAAATGGGCCATGTTATGCATGTTGGGTACTTTGGCAAAACAAAAACAAAACAAAAGATCATAGTCCCTCGATGACGCTATCTTGGTTGCCTAAACAAAAATGATCAAGTTCCTCAAAAATTTGCCAAAGATACTTGACACAATTGTTATCATGGTCTATACGATGACCCGCGCCTGTCTCGCTTAACATCCTAATACAAGGTTGTTTACCAAATGCAATGGTAAAACAACACTGTTAAAAGGGTTAAAAACATATAGGAAAGATCTTTGAGTAAAATAGGGTAGATAACACTTAGTTACTTGATCAAAGCTTGCAAAACATCCTTGCTATTTTCAAACACACTTCACAACACAAATTTCAAAATATTTCCCAAATCAAACTTTCAAACATTGAAATCTTTTCAAAAGACAATACATCTTTGTATACATTCAAACAAGAATCATTACAAAGGTTGCCACAACAATGGCCTCTTTTCAAAACATCTTTCAAAACCACATACAAAGCACCATTTCAAACAATTGAAAAGCAAAAGCAAGTGATCTAAACAAGTAACTAAGAGCCCATGGATAACCATGGATGAAAAGGGTGCTTGCACCTTCCCTTTTCATAATCTACTCCCCGAACCCAAGAAAACATCTCAAAGGTATTTCCTGTGCTTTTTTACCTTTCCTTAGGATAAAATAAAAAGTCGGTGGCGACTCTTGCTAAACTGAAACATTTGCGAACACAAACGCAAAACCTTAAGTCAGTTCTCCCACCGTATAACAGAACTGGCGACTCTGCTGGGGATAATTCTAAAAAGTGGAGTAACCTTAGGGTTTAGATCACCTTTGCATGCTTATCTTGTATGTTTTGATTGCTTTACATTTGGTTCTTTTGTTTGGGTTTAAATCCTCCACCCGAATTTTGGGAAAACATTCATAGGTAAATAGCAATACGTTGTGGAAACTGTGCGGGGTATACCGACATGGTTGAAGCAATAGCTATATTAGTGCGACATATTTATGGGTACCGGTAGCCTTTGAGTCAATCAAAGAGAATACTGGGCCGCTGAGTGATGTCACGAAGCACTAATGAACTTTTAGAACCTTACTTGACCATCTTGGCCTTTTTAGGGGTAGTGAGATGACCGGCTTTGGTGCAGTCCGAGGTTAGTAGATACTCGATACTACACTCATTGAGGGTTGTTTTCTTGGAATATTTCGGTCGCCAGTTAAGTGGCTAAACTGAAACAATGAACACAGAAAATAATCCAGTGATATTGAGCTCCTTAGAACCCGGTTACTATTTATTGGACAGGTTGAGCCAACTAACTTCAAGAGGGTACTTACCTATGAAACCTCATGCAAACCTGAGACTAGGATCTTGTGTGATTTGCTTGTACATATACTTGTGCATACATCATGAACATCATAAATCATCATATGCATCCACTAACCATTTCAAGGGTTTGGATCTTCATCTTTGTTCTTGTTTTGTAGGTCATGGAATCTCTTCGCAGGAAAACAATTCAAGTCAACCTTGTGAGAATACCTCCTCAACTCAAGGAGCTTACTTCCAAGATTCCATAGAATTCTCTCTTCAGTGAAAGACATGGACGACTTCTCAACTTGGTCAACTCCAACATTGAAGAAGACATGGTGAAAGTTCTCTTCCAGTTCTTTGACCCCCTACACCATTGCTTTACATTTCCTGATTACCAACTAGTACCTACTTTGGAGGAATTTTCTCAACTCCTGAGGATTCCTATTCTTCATCAACTACCCTACAACGGTACAGAAAGAGAACCAAATCTTGAAGATGTTGCTCAAGCCTTACACTTGCAACCATCTGATATCAAAGGTCATTGGGAAACCAGAAGTGGTGTCAAGGGTTTTTTGGCAAAGTTTCTGTTTGAGAAGGCACAAGACTGCTGGAACTCTCTAGATTTGCAAGCCTTTGAGGAGATTGTAGCACTTCTCATCTATGGGTTGGTATTATTCCCAAACCCTGATCAACTTATAGATATGAATACTGTCAAGATTTTCATATCTCGGAATCCTGTGCCTACATTGCTTGGGGACATCCTACACTCATTTCACACACGAACAATGAGGAAAAGAGGTGTTCTCATGTGATGTACTCCTCTTCTATCAAGGTGGTTTATTTCTCACTTTCCCCAGTCAGTCTTGAAGAATGAACAAGGATTGAGGTGGTCACAACGATTAATGACCCTTACACATTCTGATGTTCATTGGTGTTCTCGGTCCAGAGAAAATGTCATCATCATTGATCGTTGTGGGGAATTCCCTAATGTCCCACTACTTGGAATTAGGGGAGGCATTACCTACAACCCTTGTTTAGCTCTGAGACAGTTTGGATATGCTCGAAGGGATGGCCCTCACGACATGCTGATTCCTGACTTGGTTTTTGACTTCGACAATGATGCTCAAGGACTTCGACAAAGGTTTATCCGAGCTTGGAGGATGCCCAACAAAGTGGATAGTAAGACACTGGGACACAAGAATTCCATCCCCCTTGAGCCTTACTTCAAGTGGGTATGAACCCGCGCCCAGAGTCTTATGATGCCTTACCCCCACATTCTCCCCGTGATCAAAGAGCTTGTCATGGAAGGAGAGGTTCCATACACCCTCCTACATCCTGACATGCCAACATCATTGGAAGAATTGGAAAAGAGTTGGATACAGCTCAAGGAAGAACGGAATACTTTTGAAGCCAGCTTCTATGCCAGTGAGAAGAAGGTTTTGGAACTTACCCGCTGACTTTATGAAGAGGAGACTCTTAACACTTACATCGCACCAAAGAGGATGCACAATGTCTTTTTACATTAAGAATTTTGTAATATTTTTCCCATGGGGAATTTATGTACTAACGAATTTCTTCTTATTAATATGACGTGTGTTCTTTTAGTTTGCAACAACTTTGAATTTCTGAATCCTTGAATGTATTACATGAATACATATCATTTATCATATGCATAAATAGGTCTTCACACCAGGTCTCCTTATCTTTCTGCTGTTTATTTCAGCAAGATGGATATAGAGCAGACGGTCAAAGATCTTCAAGCACAGAATTCTCAATTCCAACAACTCCTCATAACCTTGGAAAAGGGTCAAGAGGACCTTAAAGCACTGTTGGAGAAAGAGAAGGAAAAAGAAAATGAGAAAAAGAAGAAAAGGGTTGGTGTGGCCACTATGGGAAGAAGGTTTGAGAACCAGGCTAGAAGGGTCCTCGAGTTCCCCTCGACGTCTGAAGAAGGGGTTGGTAAAGGTAAGGGAGTTGCAATGCCATCTGAGTCTGAAGCTGAAGAGGAAGAAGAAGAAGAGGAGGAAGATTACTCTGAGCAGCAGTATCCTCCTGCAGACGATAAGTATAAAAATCTGGAAGAACGGTTGGCGGCCATGGAAGTACAAAGGGTTCTCGTACTGGATTTCGAAGAACTAGGGTTGGTTGTTGGGATCGTCATTCCCCCCAAGTTCAAGGTGCCTACATTTGCCATATATGATAATTTTTCCTGTCCGAAGATGCATCTGCGGTCCTATGTCAGAAAGATCCAACCTCACTCTTCTGATAAGGATCTATGGGTCCACTTTTTTCAAGATAGTTTGTCGGGTACGCAATTGGACTGGTTCTATCAACTTGAGAGATCTGATGTTCATAACTGGGAAGATTTTGTTGCTGCTTTCTATCGATAATATCAATATAACGCTGATTTAGCGCCTACTCGTACTCAACTACAGAGTATGGGTATGGTTTCTAATGAGGGCTTTAAGGAGTACGCCCAAAAGTGGTGAGATTTGGCTGGAAGGGTGAAGCCACCATTGTCGGATAGAGAGCTCGTTGACATGTTTTTGGGGACCCTGTCAGGTCCATTCTTTAATCATTTGATCGAGAGCTCATCTGCAGGGTTCACCGAATTAATTCTGACAGGTGAAAGGGTCGAAGCTGGCATTAAGAGTGGTAAAATTCAGAAGGATGCAGTTGCTTCCACTGTTGTCAAGAAGACCTTCCCAACCAAGAAAGAAGCTTCTGTTGTTTACTCCCAGAAAAATCAAGGGAGAATGGAGCGTCGACCAACGGTAGGGGCTGTGATGATCCAAAACTCCTCAGCCGATCAACCTCGAAGCAGTCAACCTAGACTTAATCAGCAAAGGGCAGAAAGGCCACAATGGCAATTCACCCGGATCAATATGACACCAACTCAGGTCCTTCCTCACCTGTTAAAGTTAAACCTTACCAACTTGAAAGAAGCACCGAAAAACCCAAATACCTCTTCTCCCTATTATCATTCAAATGCAAAATGTGCATATCATTCGGACAGTGTGGGGCATGATACCAACAACTGTTGGGCCCTTAAAAACAAGATCCAAGATTTGATATATGCCAAGGAGGTAGAGTTTGATGCTCCCGAAAAACCTAATGTGAAATCCGCTCCTATGCCAAAACATGGTCATAATGTCCATGCTATTGCAAAAGATCTTCATGTTACTGTCGTTGATGACTTAATGACTCCATTACCAATGATCAAGATGAATCTGTTGAAAGCCGGGATTTTCTCGGGCTGTGAAAAAGATTGTTACTTTTGCTCAACCTTACAATCCGATTGTTCGCTGTTGAAATCAGGCATCCAACGCCTGATGGATACTCAAGAAATCCTCTTTCAGAAAACTCTTGTTGATATTATTACTCATGTTACTCCTGTTACTCCTGTTACTCCAATCAATTACATTGCTATAATCACCATTTCCGACAATCTTTCCAAGACCTGCAAAAGGCCTGATAAGATTACGCCTGATCCAAAGTTTGTATCGCTGAAGATTACCATGTTGGGGCCTATCCTATATAAGTCCAACAAGACGATACCATGGAATTATGGAGGAGAGATCTTCTACCATGGTGTCAAGCAGATCGAATCAGTCGAAGAGAATTTCGATGAAGAAACTCCTGATGTAGGAAATATTGCGAGGACAAGTAAGATAACTCGTAGAGGAAGAATCTTCTATCCGGAGATTGCTCCTCCAAGGGAAGTCTTCGGACCCTCAAGTTCTCCTATGCCTAAAAGATATTTGTGTGAAGTCCAGTGATCGAAGAAATTGTTACTCCTGAAGTTGAACCCTCTACTGTTATTACTGATAAAGGTAAGGGAATCGAAGAAGTGCTCGTCAGGATGAGGGCTCAGACTTTGGTTATCCCCGAGACCACCCAAAAGGAAATGGAGGAAATCTTAAAGATAATTAAGAAGAGAGACTATGATGTCGTAGAGCAGCTGGGGCAAACCCCTTCAAAAATCTCCATGATGGCCCTATTGCTCTGCTCCGAGGCTCATGCCAAAGCCTTGATCAAATTCCTGAAGATAGTGCACGTGCCTCAAGAAACTTCTGCAGATCAGTTTCAAGAGTTTGTAGCCATCCTTACAGCCGACAATGGTCTGGGCTTTTCTGACGCCGATATGACGTCCAAGGGAAGAAAGCATAATGATGCGCTGCATGTTTCGGTAGAGTGCAGAGGGACCACACGTGCTCATGTTCTGGTTGATACCGGCTCATCTTTAAATGTCCTACCAAAGAAAGCATTGGACAGATTGGACTGTGAAGGTTTGACATTAAAGCCCAGTAATATCATTGTTAGAGCCTTCGACGGTTCTAAGAGGATGGTTCACGGAGAAGTGAACATCCCAATTAAGGTGGGAATAGAAATTTCCAGCTCTACTTTTTATGTGATGGACATCCGTCCTTCATATTCATGCTTGTTGGGAAGGTCGTGGATCCACAACGCTGGGGCAGTCACTTCTTCTCTACACCAGATGCTCAAATACCCGGTCCCGGGTAAGATCATAACAGTTCATGGTGAGGAGGAGTATATGATAAGTCACCTTAACTCTTTCCGCTACGTGGAGTTAGATGGTGAATTCATAGAAACACCTTTCCAACACTTTGAATAGGTTTCTCCTAAGGTTGTGGTAGCCAAGACAATGACTGATGTGTCCATCATTACCAATCCTGTGTCCCGGATGTCATCCCTTAAAGATGTGGAGGCTATGATCAAGGAAGGAGGAAGTACAATGTGGGGTCAACTGCCAGATTTTCCTCACAAGACAGATAAGTTCGGATTGGGTTTCACTATTGCTGGCCAGAAGGTTGTGCGTCACTTCCGGGCTGGAGGACCACCCTTAAAGATCACTCATCATGGAGTTCATGCTTTAGAAGATGATGAAGAAGGAAGCAATTTTGAAGATTGGATCTTTCCAACCATTGAAGGGGGACTGAACAACTGGAAGGCGAAAGACTTCGTTCCCATTACTTTCATCAATTAGTAATTTATCTTTTGAACATTTCCTATTTGGTCTGTAATAATTATTAAATAATTCGTACACTCTTTTCGCCTTATGCCTTACCCGGGGCATATAGGTCCATTTGTAAGGGTTTTGATTCTTCATTTTCATATGCAATTTTTAATGAATCATGGACGTTTTCATCTATAAACTTTTGTGTTCATTTTATTTCCTTTTACATTTTATTTTGTTTAAGGATGGCTATCCCTTACACACACCCACACTCACAAAATGCAGGTACCCATCCACTCCGGATTCCATGGGTGACTATTCTGCTTTAGCCTTCAGTGACTCTGAAGATTTGGTCAATCATGCTGAGTACGAAGGTGATGAAGACTGTGAAGTGCTTGGAGAGTTAGCTAGACTTTTGCAACAAGAAAAAAGGGATATTCTTCCCCATGAAGAGTTGTTAGAGACTATCAATTTGGGAACAGAGGAAGACAGAAAAGAGGTTAAAGTGGGTGCCAACCTAGAGCCAAGTGTCAAGGAGAGCTTAGTTCAGCTGTTGAATGAGTTTGTTGAGATCTTCGCCTGGTCCTATAAAGACATGCCGGGACTGGATACAGATATTGTGGTTCACCGTCTCCCTACAAGAGAAGATTGTCCACCAATCAAACAGAAAGTCCGCCGAATGAGGCCCGACATGTCCGAAAAGATCAAAGCTGAAGTAATGAAGCAATTCAATGTTGGCTTTCTTGCTGTTACTTCCTATCCACAATGGGTTGCTAACATTGTGCCCGTGCCTAAGAAGGACGGCAAAGTCAGAATGTGTGTGGACTATAGAGATTTAAACAGGGCTAGCCCTAAAGATGATTTTCCACTACCACACATTGACATCTTGGTTGACAACACAGCTCAACACAAGGTATTATCTTTCATGGACGGATTCTCGGGATACAACCAGATCAAAATGGCCCCCGAAGACATGGAGAAGACTACTTTTGTTACGCAGTGGGGTACCTTCTGCTATAAAGTGATGCCATTCGGACTGAAGAATGTCAGGGCAACCTATCAGCGAGCCATGGTAGCTTTGTTTCATGACATGATACATCATGAAATTGAAGTCTACATAGACGACATGATTGCCCGTTCACAGACAGAAGAAGAACACCTCGACCATCTACAAAAGCTGTTTGTCAGATTGAAGGAGTATAAGCTCAGACTGAACCCTAGCAAGTGCACTTTTGGAGTCAGGTCTGGTAAACTTTTGGGGTTCATCATCAGCAAAAAAGGCATTGAGGTTGATCCTGCCAAAGTCAAAGCTATACGAGAAATGCCTGCCCCCCGCACTGAAAAGGAGGTCAGAGGTTTCTTGGGATGCCTAAACTACATTGCAAGATTCATTTCTCACCTAACATCTACCTGTGAACCAATCTTCAAGCTGTTGAAGAAAGATCAGGTGGTTGAATGGAATGATGATTGTCAAGTTGATTTCGATAATATCAAGGAGTATTTGCTGGAACCTTCTATCTTGATTCCACCCGTCAAAGGAAGGTCGTTAATCATGTATCTGACTGTTTTGGATAATTCAATGGGGTGCGTACTGGGCCAACATGACGAGTTTGGCCGAAAAGAGCATGCCATTTATTACGTTAGCAAAAAGTTTACCGACTGTGAGACTCGCTACTCACTGCTCGAGAAAACTTGTTGCGCTTTGGTATGGGCTGCTCGCTGGCTAAGGCAGTATATGTTGACACATACCACTCTGCTGATTTCTAAAATGGATCCGATCAAGTATATCTTCGAAAAGCCGGCTTTATCTGGAAGAATCGCTAGATGGAAAATGATCCTGACTGAGTACGACATCCAATACACAACCCAAAAAGATATAAAGGGGAGTATACTAGCTGACCATCTAGCTCATCAAGCCGTCGAGGATTACCAATCTATGAGGTTCGACTTCCTGACGAGGATATTATGACATTGGACAACATTCAAGGTAACGGACCGTATGACGAACCTGAACAAGGATCCTGATGGACCCTGTACTTTGATGGTGCTTCAAATAAACTTGGCAACGGTATCGGTGCGGTACTTATTTCTCCAGAAGGTTGCCATACACATTTCACTGCTAGACTCTGCTTCAGCTGCACCAACAACATGGCCGAGTATGAAGCCTGTATCTTTGGTCTCAAGGCTGCGATTGACCTAGGAATCAAATCTTTGGTTGTATTTGGGGACTCAGCTTTGGTTATCAGTCAAGTCAAAGGAGATTGGGACACTAAACATCCTAATCTTATCCCATACAAAGAACATGTCCTGACATTTTTACCCCATTTCGAGCAGATTACCTTCGAGCACTTCCCGCGAGAAGAAAATCAGCTAGCAGATGCTCTAGCCACAATGTCTTCCATGTTTAAACTCAACTGGGATAATGAGGCTCCCCAAATCAACATCGAGCGAATGGACGAACCTGCGCACTGTCATGAGATTAATACCGAAGAAGTAGTGGAATAACCCTGGTTTCATGAAATCAAAAGGTATCTCAAGACTCGAGAATACCCTGAATGAGCTTCAGTCAACGACAAAAAGTTATTAAGGAGATTTTCTGCCAAGTTCTTCCTGAGCAATGGTATCCTATATAAGCGCAGCCATGATTGTGTTCTACTTCTTTGTGTGGACAAAGTTGAAGCTGAGTTGATCATGACTGAACTGCATAGCGGCACATTTGGCACCCATTTGAGCGGACATACGATGGCTAAGAAGATTCTAAGGGCAGGCTACTACTGGTCTACCATGGAAGCTGACTGTCATCAATATTCATGTACTTGTCATAAATGTCAAGTCTATGCTGACAAGGTACATATTCCTCCAGTTCCTCTCAATGTTCTAACAACTCCTTGGCCATTCGTGATGTGGGGAATCGACGTGATTGGAGAGATCAAGCCCACGGCATCTAATGGACATCACTTCATCCTGGTGGCTATTGATTACTTTACCAAATGGGTTGAAGCAGCTTCCTTCGCCTCCATTACAAAGAATGTGGTTGCCCACTTCATCAAGCAGAACCTCATATGCCGGTATGGTATCCCCGACAGGATCATCACGGAAAATGGTACAAACCTTAATAATACTGTGATCACCGCTCTGTGTGAGCAGTTCAAGATTCAACATCACAATTCATCTCCCTATCGGCCAAAGATGAACGGTGTTGTTAAAGCTGCAAACAAAAATATTAAGAAGATCATTTAAAAGAAGACAGTCACCTACAAGGACTTGCATGAGATGTTCCCGTTTGCTCTGCACGGATATCGTACCACGGCGCATACTTTAACCGGGGCAACCCCCTTTTCTTTGGTATATGGCATGGAAGCTGTTTTACCTATGGAAGTTTAGATCCCTTCCTTGAGGATTATGAAGGATGTTGGTTTAAGTGAAGACGATTGGGTTCAGACCCGGCTTGATCAACTTAACTTGATCAACGAGAAGCGACTTACTGCTGTTTGTCATGGTCAGACGTATCAAAAACGGATGATCAAGGCTTTCAACAAGAAAGTCAGGCGTCGGGTATATCAAGTCGGAGATCTTGTAATCAAGCGGATCATCTTGCCGCAAAGTGATCCCAGGGGAAATTGGACTCCTACTTGCGAAGGACCATTTATGATCAAAAACATCTTTTCTGGTGGGGCTATGATTCTAACCACCATGGACGGCGACGACCTGCCGCACCCTGCGAACGCATACATAGTCAAAAGATACTACGCATAAACGACCCGACAAGTTGAAAACCCGAAAGGGCGACTTGGGCAAAAATGGGCATCCCGGTGAATCGAAAACCCGAAAGGGCGATTCGGGAAAAAATTAGGGATAAATAAAAAAATTGTACACCCGGCAAGTTGAAAACTCGAAAGGGAAACTTGGGCAAAAAAGGGTTTCCCGGTGGACTGAAAACCCGAAAGGGCGGTCCAGGCAATAGTTAGGAATTATAGCATATGATTATGTCTCGTCGGATCACTTTAAGGACAATCTCTTCACGGACAAGCTCCAGACTTCTGATCAATTCAATCATTTGCGAACGAAGCAACGAATGGACAAGATACTCAGAGTTATGAAGGCTATAGCAGAATGGGAACCCCATGGAATTGTTACACATAGCCATCTTTCTTTGTATAAATTTTTCTCATTTTTATGACAACATCCTCTTACTAGGATGTCTGTCTCCTTTGTACAAAATACTTACACAAAGTTAATACAAAGATACTTCGAAGTACAGAAATTTGTTTGCCTTTTCTTTCTTTTTACACCTTTGTTTTTATTTGAAAACGTCCAATGATTTATTAAATGAGCATATGCATTTGAATATAATCACTGCTTACAAATAAAACGAAATGAGAAAGGATAATTACTGATAGTTTAAAAGTATAGGAAAATGTATTTAGGTTGTTCCAGAGGAAATCCCCTGCAGTACATCATCCCAATCCTCAACAAAGCTAAAACCTTGAAATACATATCCTCGTCGGAGTTAAGTTTCAAAATCGCCATCAGAGCTAAGTTTCTAAACTCCCGATCCCCAGCGGAGTTCTCCTCAAACAACAAAACAGGAATCCCCAGTAGATTGACATACAACCCAAACTCTTGATTTCCCCAGCAGGATAAGCATTCTCCCCACAGAATTATTTCCCAGCAGAATGAAGATTCTTGTTCTCATTTCTCCAGTTGAATCCTCCCAAATTTTAATTCCCCAGTAGAGATCATCAGAGTTTTCCTTATTCCCCAGGAAAGTCATGAAGGATTCTCAATTCCTTGCAGAAGTTGTCAAAATTCATGTTAATCCCCACAAGTCACCAAGGATTTTTAATCCCCAACAGTGGTACAAGGATTTCTCATTCTCAACAATCAAAGATTTTGAATCTCCAACAGCAGTCAAGGATTTATTTTCCCCGGAAGCAGTCAAGGATTTCATTATCTCCAGTTATCAAGGATATATTTTCCTCAGCAAGACAGCTAATCAGCTTACATGCGCATACATTACATTCATATATCATAAGCATTGATGAAGCACACTTTATTGCATCATACATATCATGCAACATAGTTTTGTGTTTTGGCTAACATTTTACCCTCTTCAGGATAAGATTAAAAGCTACCTTTAAAAAATGTTCACGGATTTCATATACAGTACAGATACACCCCAGACACGGCGGTCATTCTACTACTCATTCAGACTTCAGTAATCAGATACAAACTAGAACGCTCCAGACACGGAAGCCATTCTATTTCTCATTCAGATTCAACTATCAACTTCAGGATCAGATGCACTCCAGACACGGAAGTCATTCTGTCACCTGTCCGGATCCCAGTTACAGTACGAATACATTCCAGACATGGAAGTCGTTCTGCTACTCATACATATCTCAACTTCAGATACAGTCCAGATACGCTCCAGACACGATTGCCATTCTGTCACTCATTCAAACCTATTCCCCAGCCCAGAGATACTCCAGACACGGATGTCTTTCTGCCGCTTATTCAGATTTCAGATTTCGGATACAATACAGATACACTCCAGACACGGTAGTCATTCTGATATTCATTCAAGAATCAAATACGGTTACAGCTCGGATACGGTCCAGACACGGACGCCATTCCTTTGTTCATACGAATCTAATCTCCAGATACAACTCAGATACGTTCCAGATACGGATACCATTCTGATAATCTTTCTCCTGATTTTCAACAAACAAATCTTGGATGGCATCTTTTAAGCCCATCTCCAGCAATATTCTACCATCTCCAAATGGCATCTTTAAGCCCATTCCCTCAGTTACATTTTGACAAGTGCAAATTTACTGGCACTCTAGTGTCCAATCCTCTTTTACCTTCGAGTCACGAAAGGCCAAACTCGTCAATCTAACTCTTCAGGTTCAAGAAGATTGAATAGGGGTAACTGTTGTACCCCAAAATTTTCCCTCTTATTTTATCAACATTTCTCATCACAAGACTTTTTGAACTCAAGATCAAGCTAGGGTTTGCTCTGCTTAAGACATCTCCTTGCATTGTTGACCTAAATTAGGGTTTGAGTTTGCACAGGGATTTTTGGATTTCTAATGCTCAAAATGGCTTTCATACTTCATGTTGGACTTACAAGATTACATATACCAAGTTTCAAGCCTTGAATCAAATTTTTGCTCAGTCAATTGGACAGTTTACCTAGAAATCAGCTGTATTGGGGAAAAAGTCAACTGTGGCCAAATTACAGTCAAACCTCATAAATTTTGAGCCACATCAACATTATGAACTCATATGAACCATTTGATCAAGTTTGGACCACAACTCCACAAGAAATTTGATCAGATCACCAAAAGGGCAAAATGGTCATTTTTAGGGCTTTGACTACACTAGGACAATTTCTGATTTTTGACCTAGCCAATGGAAAATTGGGTTCAAGCATGGATTCAATGACTCAATGGCATCATCTTGACCTATTCACAAGGTTCAAAAGATCTCAATTGAATTGGATTGACAGATGAATTTTTCAGTCAACTGATCAAATTTTGATTGTACACTGAAAAGTCAAACTTTGACTTTTTGGTCAAAATCAAGTACCAAGGGTCATTTTTCATCAAGATATGTCAAAAAATGAAACTTGTTCATCAAGAAACCCATTTTTTCAAATTAGGGTTTAAAGTTGAAAATTTTCATAACTTAGAATTTTTCTAAGTTATGAAATTTTCTTAATTTTTCCTAACTTTGCCCAACATTTTCACCATGATTCAATTGGATTCAAACAAAACTTCCAACATGAAAGTTGTAGTCCTCCACAAAACATACAACTTTTATTAACAAAGTTTTCCCAAAAGAAGCTTGGATCTCAAGTTATGATTTTTGGAACAAGGGTCCCTAAAACTTTTAACTTTGTGAAATTTTGCCCTAGTTTAGGCAGGATTTTGACCTATCTTCATGGCCATTTTTCACATAGTTCCACTTGTAATCTCAAATTTCATTTCAAAAGATGGATTGTATAGAATGTTGCAAGCTTTACAAAATGTCCAAGAACTCCCCAAACTCATTTGTGGTTAGGGAGAATCGAAGGCTTGAAGTTGGCAAAAACTCATTTTTCATCCATGGCATGTTCATTGTGATACAAGTTGCAAATTCAAATCAGCTTGCTTTGCACTAGATTACAGGCCTCAAAACCATTTCACACTCAATAATTAAGTGCAAAACCAATGGTCTAAGGCATTGTTTTGGTCATTAGAGCATTGCACCTTGGATTAATCCCTAAATAGAAAAAGCAACATTACCATTTCTGCTTAAATCTTGCTTTATGTCAAAACTGATTTCTTGAGCATTGATCCATATCTTATGCAGAAAATCAAATCCATAAATTGGAGGGGCCAAAGTCAAAGTGTGCAAGGTGGTGGATATCCTTTACAGGCCTGCTACACATCATTTCTCATGTTGGCTTAAAATACAAGAAAGATATCCATTGAACATCAGCCAAAACCAACTTGTGCAAGCATTTGAGACATCTTTCTCACATCCCCTTGAACTAGAAACACGACCCTTGAAGCCTTCAAACTTCCCATAACACAAAATCACATCTCATTGGCAAAACAGGGCAACATCTACAACTTGAGTTCTATCTCACATTTTGCTCGTGCGTTTTGCCCCAAGTTGGTTCAAACATCTTCCACATAACCCATCCAAACTATCCCAACCCTTAAACACCAACTGTAACTCCATTTACAGGGTTTGCCATTTTCAATTTGAGCTTGTGCAGGTTGAGTTATGTAGGCTTGTTCAAGTGCATTCAAGGCAAGCTAGACATTGGAGAAGGTCAAGTGAAGTTCAAGCAAGCTCCCAGACATCTCAGGCCTTGTTGAAAAGCTCCACTTTTCCATACACGAAGTCAGCTGAAATAGGTTTTTATCAACTTCCTATATCTCTATTTAGGAACATTTATACTTAGGTTTGTGAATAAGAAATGTAGTATTCATAGCCATGAAGTTGTACATATGCTCAGTTTTCATTTTAATTAAGCATGCTAAGAAAATTTGGTCCATGAACATACTGAAAAAAAATTAGGTTAGATTTTAGGGCCAGAGAAATTCTCTCTGGTATTTGAGAGTTAGGATTAGTTTTTTATATGGTTAGATTCGTCTTGAAAAGCTCTACAACTTTGATGTTATGTGTTTTTGCAATAGAGCTCGTATGCAGGATCTAGCAGTTGTACAAGGCGCGCGCGAAATTTTGGACAAAGGTTGAAGATGAAGTCTGGCTTGGGCTGGGCTTTGCTTCTTTTGATTTTGACACCCCCCTTTTACTTTTTGCACCCCCTGGCCAATTTCTTCATACTTTTGTATTTTTCCATTTTATTTTCATTTCTGATTTTGTTTTCTCATTTTCTAAATATAAAAATACCCAAAAAATATTTTTATAATTTTTTACATTTATTTTATATTTTATTTTATTTCTTTCTAACATGAAAACAATTAAATTAGTATATATTTTACTTATTAAAAACTTAAAAATAATAAATAAGTTATACTTTTATTTTATTATTTTATTCACACTAAAAAATATTGTCCTAAATATATATTTTTTATTTTTGTATATATTTTATTTTTATTATACATATTTAATATAATTAATACATATATAAATATATATTTTTATTTTATTAGATACTTTAGAATAAAAATATAAAAATATTACACTTTTATTTTTATTATTATTTATACTTAAAAAATACTTTTCTAAATATATTTTATTTTTTTTACATACATTATTTTATCTTATTGTATATAAATAATATAATTAATATATTTATTTTCTTAAAGAAAATTAGGGTTTTACCCTTAACCAAAAAATAATCTTTTTATTTATTTCTTTCTTTTTGCATTAAATATTTTTTACATACATAGAAATAAACAAAAACCTTTTTGCATATTCATATTATTTTGTATGTTTATTTAATTTGTTTATTTAAATATTTGTTCATTTATTATTTATGCCATTTGATTCAATTTGGATGTAATAGTAAAAATTACGATTTTTATTTTCTTGTCAAATAATCCTCATTCAAAAATTGTACCCCCATCCCCATAATCTTATTGTAATAGTGGTAGATTTATTTTTACGCATTTTACACTTTCAATTATGCCATGATTAGAGATTAGGGTTTGTATGCAAAACTCCAAAATTAACAAGTAGCTTGACCTAATACAAAGACAAAAAGGCATGAAAATAAATACACAATGCACTCTTGCACCCCTAGGGTTTCATCCACTTGTTGCTTTAAAAATGGGCCATGTTATGCATGTTGGGTACTTTGGCAAAACAAAAACAAAACAAAAGATCATAGTCCCTCGATGATGCTATCTTGGTTTCCTAAACAAAAATCATCAAGTCCCTCAAAAATTTGCCAAAGATACTTGACACAATTGCTATCATGGTCTATACGATGATCCGCGCCTGTCCCGTTTAACATCCTAATACAAGGTTGTTTACCAAATGCAATGGTAAAACAACACTGTCAAAAGGGTTAAAAACATATAGGAAAGATCTTTAAGTAAAATAGGGTAGATAACTCTTAGTTACTTGATCAAAGCTTGCAAAACATCCTTGCTATTTTCAAACACACTTCACAACACAAATTTCAAAATATTTCCCAAATCAAACTTTCAAACATTGAAATCTTTTCAAAAGACAATACATCTTTGTATACATTCAAACAAGAATCATTACAAAGGTTGCCACAACGATGACCTCTTTTCAAAACATCTTACAAAACCACACATAAAGCACCATTTCAAACAATTGAAAAGCAAAAGCAAGTGATCTAAACAAGTAACTAAGAGCCCATGGATAACCATGGATGAAAAGGGTGCTTGCACCTTCCCTTTTCATAATCTACTCCCCGAACCCAAGAAAACATCTCAAAGGTCGTTCCTGGGCTTTTTGACCTTTCCTTAGGATAAAATAAAAAGTTGGTGGCGACTCTTGCTAAACCGAAACATTTGAAAACACAAACGCAAAACCTCAAGTCAGTTCTCTCACCGTATCACAGTTGGGAATCGGTTGATACTCGATACTATACTCATTAAGATCTGACTTTCGGGATGTTTCGTCTGCAAGAAAAGATTGCTAAGCTGAAATAATACCGATAAAGAAAGATCAGTGATATTGAGACTCCTTAGAACTCGGTTACAATTTCTAAGACAGGTTGAGCCAACTAAACTTCAAGAGGGTACTTACCTATGGAATCCATGCAAGCCTAAACAAAGGGCTGCTTGTGTACTTGCTTGCTTTCTTTGCTTAACAATTTAAACTCATTGTAGGGCTTTGTTTGTATTCCTTGCAGGACCTTGTTTGTATAAATCCAATAAATTGGTTTCTTACCCTGCATTTTTGTTTGATGCATAGCATACACATCATAGCATCATACCACAGCATTTCCTTAACCATTTCATGGATCTCAAGGGCCTGTGATGTTAGTTATGATAATGTAGGCGTCTAGCAAGGGGCAAGAGGATTTATTTTCCTCTAGCCAACGCTATCAAAAGACCAAAGTGACAACTTGAGTCAAGGGTTATGACCCACTTGATATGGTGAGCTTGACTCTTGTAGAAGGACCTTCAATTATACGAAGTGCTTCAATCAAAGCTGTAAAGTTCAAAGCATAACATTTTTCTTGTTTACCCCGCGAGATCCTTGAAAACATTGCACGCATGTCATTTGCATAACAGGTCTTCCATTACAGGTCTCTCATGTTCTCGTTGTTTATTTCAACAATGGCTCTCAAACAAGACAACAGAGATCTCCAAATTCAAGAGGCTCAGTTCATGGACATGTTCCTAAACCTATCCAAGGGGCAGGAAGAGTTGAAAGCACTCCTCACTGGGGACCTGGCCAAGAAAAGTCCTGAAGACAATAAGGATGAACGGTTGGAACAACTGCAAGCTGAGGTAGAAGAAATGAGAACCCAAATGTTGGGGCAGATGGCTCTTATCCAAGGCCTAGCCCGGGGACAAGAAGAGTTGAGGGCCATTATCACCAAACTTCATCAAGACGGATACAACCGTAAGAAGCAAACAGTCGAGGTTAGGGACCAAGTCATGGATCAACCTCCAAAAAGACAAGAGGTTGGACCTTTCCAAATTTATATTACATCACGGGTCCAACAACAACCTCGCCAAAAACAATGGCTTAATCAGAGTAAGCCAGATACACCCAAGAGACAGTTTACCAAACTCAACATACTGTTGTCGCAAGTCATGCAACACATGTTGAAGTTGAATTTGGTCACATTGATGGATCCTCCTTGGAATCCTAATACTTCGCTCCTACTTACAATCCTGATGCAATATGTGAATATCACTCCAACAATCTGAGGCACGACACTAGTAGTTGTTGGACGTTGAAATACAAAATTCAAAACCTGACCAATGAAGGAACGTTGGAATTCGCACCAGATAGCCAACTGAAATTCTTCTGCCATTCCTCAAAGGCACATCATCTGAAGTGACAAGATCATACGAAGAACCTTTTGTTCATTAGAATTTTCAATTTATAACTTTCTTTTTATTTTTCGAAGATTTATTCATGACAAACTTTGTTACTTTATCAATGCATTGCATACGTCTGTTTTGAATCAATTCATTCGTATTCACTATATTTAAACTTCTTTCCTTTTTGTGATATTGAACTCTCAATTAAAAAGCTGTAAGCCTTTAGAGGGAGGATGAAGAAAATGATACCACAACCTCACAGTGTGCTTTTGAACAGAACTTGCTGACAATGTACAGGAATTGTTTCAAATCCTAAACAATGGAGTTATAAGGAAGATAATACCTAGTCAACCCCTTTGAGTGAAAGAAGTAGGAGTTTTTCTTTTCACACAAATTAAAACCCTTAATAGTAACCTGGGGCAGGGTAGTTTTCTCAGTTAATTCAGGTGCGTATTCAGTCACAATCTTCCGCTTCGTACACAATGAATGGCATTGAAGACATCCTTCCAAATCAGAAGATGGTGATGGTTCCGCATAATCATTAAAACGGGAAGTCATTATCTCTCAAAATAAAAGCCCACTAATTCAAAACCTATGAAGGAGACTTAAGAAAAACGGGGGTATCCTGCTGACTGTAATCACAAAAGAAACAGTTCAGGCAAAAGAAGGGATAATGAAAACCAAAAAAAAAGAGGTTACTATAAATCTTTGACAAAAAAAGATTACAAAAATGACTGCCTCTTCAAAATAAACTTTCAGTATCCGAACCATCACCGGAACATCAAGGACAAGATGCCAGACTCAACCGGGACTTAAATGCACAATTAACTGAGCATAGGACTGAAGAACATCACGAAGAACTGGTGGGTACAAATAAATTTGGAGCTTTTATCCTTTGTTTCTTGAACCGTGAACCAGGCCATATTATAACCCTTAAAAGTCTCAGTTGAAGCATGTGTTAGTTTGAAAGCATATTGTTACAAAAGGTATCCTGAATCCTGTAAGGTTTGCTATAAATCATGAGTTAATATCACTCTCTTGCAAAATTTTCTTTACTAAAAATTGCATTTTCAAAAAATTTCAAGACAGGCATAAGCTTTGTATTCTTAAAATACCATTGTTTGCATATGACTATTTGTTCAACAGCTGAGAAATTCGCATGACAAATATCTAGTGAACAAAAACCTTCTCGATGAAAAGGATCACCTCAGGTGGAAAAACACTTTCAACCAAGGGGCACGACATGATCATTGTCCATCATTTGGGGCAGTCAAGTTTTAAGGAATCTCTCAAAGATGTCAAATAGTCAGGTGCAGATCTCCATCTGAATCACTTGGGGCATTGGGTATAAATTCTAGCAATGAATCATGTATGATCAAACAAACATCTTCTGGTAGTGTGGCAACACTTACTACTATGGACTGACAATTCTCCGCACCCGATGAACATGGACATAGTCAGAAAATGCTACGCATGAACAAAGACCCGCTAGGTTGAATGGCCTAGGCAAAAATAAGGGTAACCCGGAAAACCAAAAGGGTTCGAGCAAAAATAAGGGATAAAAACAAAAAATATGTACACCCGGCAAGTCGAAAACCTGAAAAGGCGGCTTGAGCAAAAAAGGGTATCACAGTGGACTGAAAATCTGAAAAGACAGTCCAGGCAAAAGTTAGGGATTAAAGCGTACGACTACGTCCTGTCATCTTGTCACTTGTCTAATCAGTAGAAGGCTTATTACCTTGATTTGCATTCATAAAGGACTCAAAGATCTGAGATAACAGTCAAACCATCTACAAAATCCTCAGTTGATATTTTCTACAACAGGTATCGAGACAGGGGCATTCCACTACAGAGTCACCGCCATATTCTCAGCTTACAGCCTATTGATGTTAGGTGTTCTCATGCCCTTGGCAGAGCAAAATCTACAAATTACTGGTCCAACGAAAATTCCCCAATGAAGTCGCCAAGCTTCTCGGGATTCCCCAAGCGGATTACAGAGGTTCCCTTCCCCAACAGAAACATTCTGAATAAAGCAGATTATCTTCTGGCAACGGTTCAGGTTTGATCCAAAGACGGATGTCATCCTGACACTTACCCCAGATTCTCATCTAGAAACGGTTCAGGTATGATCCAAATACGGATGTCATCCTGACACTTACTCCAAATTCTCATCTAGAAACAATTCAGGTACGATCTAAGACGGATGTCATCCTGACACTTACTCCAGATTCTCATCTAGAAACAGTCCAGGTACGATCCAGAAATGGATGTTGTTGTACCCCAAAATTTGCCCTCGCATTTTTCCCCAAGAAATCTCAGCTTCAAACATTTCCTGACTTTTCAAACTGGCTCAAGAATCGGACAAACGGACTTTTCTTGACAGTCAATCAAAATTAGGGTTTTTACTGATTTTCAGAGCTCTGAATTGTTTCATACAGTGGGCTTAGGGTTTGGTTGATTTTTGGTTCAATTTTGATCAAGCGAGCGTGATTTGGCATTTAATCGGGAATTAGGGTTTTATGGGCATATTCTCAGAAGAATTTAAATTCCACAGCACTTTGCGGTTCATTTCAAGATTCGGATTAAAATTCGCATTATCTTGGTTTAATCAGCAAAAGAGACAGTGGTGTAAATACAGTTTGTTTGGGCCAGTCAAAGAAGGTGTGCAGTTTGGATTTACAGTACTTTCAAAGAATCAGTGTTTATGACAAATCAGTAAGAGGAGGCAATTGGTTTGAATTCATCAGTCAGATACAGGATGCAGTATTGGATTCACAGTGTTTATGTGTTTGATCAGTCTACTTGGATTGACTGCTGCTTTGCTTTGGATGTTGAATAAGACAGGTTTAATTGATCAATGTTGTTTTATTTTAGTTATTTATTATTCTGAAATTGAATGATTGAATTTATTTTTCAATTGTTTTAATTCTAAGAATTTTAAATAAATAAATAAACAATAAAGAAAATTGGAATTAATTGGGTAATTTAGATTTTATTGAATAATTGAATTATTTGTACAAATTGTTGTTTTTAATTTAAATTATGAACAATAATATACATAAATTTAAATATTACATAAAATAAGAACTATCCTATTTCTAATGTTCTTCATTCTTCACTCCGCTCCGGTGCTCCATTTTTTTTATCTGCAAAAAGAAACAAGAAAAGTCAGAAAGCAGTTAATAAAAAAGGACAGATAAAATATTGCTCATCATTAGGGGCCACTGACTGGGATCAGTTGACCCTCTCTGCAAATCACGGGATTTCTCCCGGTTCACAGAGAGGGAAGACTTTTATTCATGAAATGCAAATGTCAAATGCATAGTTTCTAAAAATTCAAGCTGCATAGAATCTCAATTTCCAATTCAAACCATATAGTTCAAATCCAATTCCCACTTAAATGCCAAAGATATCAAAGAAAGTCAAGGAAGTACAATTGCTGCAAAGTCAAATCCCAAGATATCAAAGAAATCAAAGTAGCACAAGTTGCTATCAAAACTGTCAAAGCAGTCAAAAGAGATAAAAAAGATGCAGAAAATGTGTTATGCAAGCTAAATCTAAAATCATCATTTCCATCAGTAGGGCCCCTTCAGAAAAGAAGTACAACAATAAATCATATAATATATTCTTTGATGTACTATATAGTCAGAAGAAGAGAGAAAGAAGCATAGGCAGGTTTAGGCAGGTATACAGCAGAAAAGATATAACACAAGAAAAGCAACTCAGTTCAGCAGGAGACAGTAGGAAAGGACAGCAGAAAAGATATAATCCAAACTCAGTTCAATAGCAGGCAGCATAGAGAGGTGAAGACAAACAGAAAATATAGAAGCCAATACAAAGGTAAGGATAAAGAAGAGAGAAAGTATACACCCTGCCTTCACCTCAAAGAAATCCAACCCAAGCCTAAAAACCAAAAGAACACAACTCAGTTCAGCATAGCAAAAGAGAGAAAAGATATAAACTGTCAAAAACCATCAAGCTTCATCACACCCTGTCCCAAACCTCACATAACCTGCAAACTGAGTTATCTCAAACCTGAACCTTGTCCAAAACCACCCAAACAGATAACCTGAACAACCATAATCATAAAACACATAACCTGCAAACTGTGAATCAAAAACCAGTTTAACAACCTCAAGCTTCAAAACTGAAACCACACAAGTTATCAAACCCTTTTCAAAAACTCAAAAAACTAAAACTTCATACCAGAATCACCACCCCTATTGCCAAGTCTCAAGCCTGAACATCAAAAACCTGATAAGCAATATACCAGTACCAAAACCTGCTGATACATAACCTGCCTAATCTCAAGCATAACCAAACACATAATCCCTCAAGCATACTCAAGCCAGCCATTGTAAAAGATAAGCTTAAGGCCTTTCAAAGCTTCAAAGCTCCAAAAAGGGCATCAAGCCTTCGTGCCCTCAGAATCTTGGATTCATCATGGGGCGAGAAAAAACATGTCAAATTAGGCAACACAGGTAAAAGGCTAATGATTTTCAGAACAACAACTCAAGGCAACCTAGGCCCTCAGTGAAACACATCATGGGGCAAGCTCAAGGCAAAACATCTCAGGCAACATACAAATTCCCAAAGGCATCATAGTGGAAGAAGAAGATAAAAGAAAAAGTGAATTTTAAGAAGGGCTTCTCAGCACATGTCATCATAAAAACCTAAGCAAGAGGTAAGAACGAAAATACCAAGCAAGCATCAAAAGCGTAGCAAGCGTCACCGAATCGCCGCTCCGGCCTCCTCAACGCTCCCCACCTTTCCTCCATCTCCAAAGATCAGGTAGTATAATCTTCTCCCTCTTCTCTTCTCCTTCATCTCACAATGAAAAAAATAAGAGTTAAGGTTCAACTTAAAACACGCGAATCCAGAAAAGAGATAAAAACATAACCATTAAAACGAACCTTGTTTCGAAGGCGCTGAGTTCATGTTATGGAGGGAAGAAAGGCGTTGGAATAACGCTGGTGGCCGGAGGAAGCTCAGGAAGCCTGATCGGAGAAGACGAATGCACAAACGGCGCCGCTCAAGCCCTAACCTTCGTTCTGAATAGCAAAATCCCTAACCCTAACTTTGTTCCAAGATTGACATTGGGCCTGACCCGTTCTCGTTTCTTCTCTGAAGCCCAACATTATCACTAATCTTTCTTTTCCTCTTTTACTAACCCATTCTTTTTATATTAACACTAATCTCTTTCTTTATTTCATAAACAATATTTATTTCCTTTTTCTTTGTAAATCACTAACTCTTTTTATAAACAATGTTTATTTCTATTTCTTTTGTAAAATACTAATTTTTTGTTTTATTTTATTTTATTTTGTAAATAAATGTTTACTTGTGTTTTTTTTAAAAAAACTAACTTAAATACATATCATTTACATCATATGATTAAAAACATCTTTTTTTAGATAGAGATTTGTACATATTATACATTTTTTTTTATACATAATTAAATTGAAACTTTTTAATTAACATATACATTTGTACATACCAATTTAAATACATTTATTTTCTAATATCGAAATTCACAAACATTTGACTAAAACACTTTTTTAATTAAAACTTAACATTTTAATCAAAACACTTCATTTTTCTTTTGTACATAATCAAACATACAAAATCAAAGATTCGTTAAAATACATTTCTCTAGGTCAAACCCTAATACGATTCAACTTCACATTATCGCACTTGTATATAATTACACAATTCATATACATATACATCTCACATTTACACTTACACAATATATTGCCCTATACACATTTTATCTTATATTTGTACATTCGACATTTACATTTTTGCGACATTCGATTTGGTTGTAACTTGTTGGATACTATAAGTCACATCCCCTTGTACATTTATACCCCCACTCCCTGATACTATTTTGTAATAGCGTAGATTTACATTCCGCAATTTACAGTTTTCAATTATACCATGGTTAGACCTAGGGTTTGTATGTACATAAAATCAAACGCTAGATAACCTAATACAAGACAAATGCATGTAATCAATACACAATCACACTTGCACCCCCTAGGGTAATCCCACATGTTGCCTTCCAAAATGGGCCATGCTTGCACGTCGAGTATCTTTGGCAAAACAAAATCAAATGATCATAAGTCCCTCGATGACGCTTTCGAAAGTTGCCTAAACGGAATGATCATAGTCCCTTCAAAACAAATTACCAAAGACACTTGGCACCATTGCATTCATGGTCCATACGATGACCCGCGCCCGTCCCGAATAAACTTCCTAAACGCAAGATTGTCTACCAATTTCAATGGTAGAACAAAATTGTAAAAAGGGTTAGAACATGACAAAAAACTTTTGAGTACAATAGGGTAGACAAAACTCTTAGTTACTTGAGATCAAACTTGCAAAGAAAACACTTGCCTAATTTCAAAACCCACTTCACAAACACTTTCAAAAATCAAACTTTTCAAACCCTTGAAACATCTTTTTAAAAGATAAAACACCTTTTGTAAAACATTCGAGTAAAGAATTGTTACAAGGTTAGCCTAGCACAAGGCATCTTTTCAAAACATTTTCAAAACAACACACAAAGCACCATTTCATACAATTGAAAACCAAGGCAAGGTTGATCTAAGCAAGTACCTAAGAGCCCATGGATAACCATGGATGAAAAGGGTGCTAATACCTTCCCTTTTCATAATCTACCCCCCGAACCCACGAAATATCTCAAAAGGTTTTTGCTGTGCTTTTTTAACCTTTCCTTTAGGATAAAATAAAAAGTCGGTGGCGACTCTTGCTCAACTGCACAAGTGTGAATACGAACGTAAAACACTAGTCAGTTCTCCCACCGTATCACAGAACTGGCGACTCTGCTGGGGATTAACTCTTAAGTGGGGTTACCTTAGGGTTTAGATCACCTTTACTTTCAATTGGTTGCTTTGTTTGCTTTACATTTGAGGGCTTTGTATCGGAGCTTTGTAGATCCTAACCTGGATCTGGGGAAACCCTTTTAGGTAGCAACAAGGCTGTGAGGGAACTGTGCGGGGTATACCGACATGGTTGAAGCAGTCTGCTACGTTGATGTGGCACTTTGGTGTGTACCGGTAACCCTTGAGTTCAGTCAAGGAGAGTACGGGGCCGCCGCGTGGTGTCGCGAAGCATCAACTGACCTTAGAACCTTAATTGACCATCTTAGCCTTTTTAGGGTAGTGAGATAACTGACTTTGGTGCAGTCCGAGGTTGGTTGATACTCGATACTACACTCAATTGAGGGTTGCTTTCCTGGGATATTTCGGTCGCCAGTTCAGTGGCTAAATCGAAACGATGAACAATGAAAGCAATCCAGTGATATTGGGATCTTTAGAACCCGGTTACTTCTAATAGGACAGGTTGAGCCCACCAACTTCAAGAGGGTAATACCCAGACCTCATGCAAGCCTAAACCTAAGGCTTTGTATGCTTTGTGTGAATATGTTTGCCTGTATATACACTCACTTACTTATGCATACATGTACATAACATCATAACATCATACCATAGCATTTTAGCATTTTCAATAACCATTTCAAGGATCTCGAGGGTTCTTTTGATGCAGGGTTACGTTGAACCAGACATCTATCAAGGGGCAAGAGGTCTCTCCTCTAACCAATCCAGTCAAAGTTCAAGTGCAACAACTTGAATCAGTGGCTATGACCCACTTGGCATGGTGAGCTTGATTCTAGTGGAAAGACATCCGCCGATACAAAGTTCTCCAATCAAAGATCAAGTGCAACAACTTGAATCGGTGGCTATAACCCACTTGACATGGTGAGCTTGATTCTAGTGGAAGGACGTCCACCAGTACAAAGATCTCCAATCCAAGAGCAGGGTTCAATCTCTAACATTTTCTTGTGTTTACCCCAAGAGATCCTCGAAAGCATGCATCCATATATCATGCATTGTATTTTAATAATCTTTCCTTTTTCAGGTTTCCTTACTCTCCTGCTGTTTATTTCAGCAAGAGATGGCTCTAGAAAGGTCTGTCAAAGACATCCAAGACCAGACTGCTCAGCTGCAGGAGATGTTCCTGAACTTGTCTCTGGGGAAAGAGGAGATGAAAGCTCTCCTCACCAAGGATTTGGGGAATTCCAGCAATGCCAGGAGTGATCAGATTGCGGAGCTGCAGTTTGATCTGACAACACTGAGGACTCAAATGATGGGACAGATGGTGGGCCAGATGGCTCTCATTCAGGACCTATCCCAAAGACAAGAGGAACTCAGAGTTCTTGTCCGCCAATTGCTTCCAAACAACCAATTGGGGCAAACATCTGAGGTCGAAGAGCAAGTCACCGCTCAGCCTCCCTCCACTCAAGAGGACAAAGGGAAAGCTCCTTTGCTTGCTACAGGGTCACAAACCCATCAACAACCTCGCCAGCGTCAGCGGGGTAATCGGCGTAAGCAAGAAACGTCGGGAAGGCAGTTCACGGAGACTGACATACCGTCATCTCTAATTCTGGAGCGCTTGTTGGAGGTTAATCTGACTGCTTTGAGGGATCCTATCCGGAACCCAAATACCTCCGCTCCTAGCTATCATCCCGATGCATTTTGTGTTTACCACTCCTATAGCCCAGGACATGACACCGATAGCTGTTGGGCCTTGAAGAACAAGATTCAAGATCTGATTGACATTGGAGTGCTGAGGTTCACGCCAGACGGCGAGATGAAAATCTTCCGTTAAAGGGTTCTTCACTTGAAGTGACGAAGCTCGAGCTGAAAGACTTTTATTTCTTTTTGAAATTTTCAAAGTTGTAATTTACTTTTGCTGTCAAACAATTATCTGTTGATGTTAAACTCTGTTTTCATTAATGCATTACGTATGTTTGTCTTGAGTTCATCCATTCGTTTCACTACTCTTATGCTTTTCTTTATGATATCTGACTCTTGATAAAAAGCTGCTAGCCTTTAGAGGGAGGATGACGAAATAATACCATGATCTTATACAGTATGCTTTTGAACAGACCTTGCTGATGATGTACAGGCATTTCTTTCAATTCCCAAACACTGGAGTTATAAGGAAGTTAATCCCTAGTCAACCCCTTCGAGCCAAAGAAGTAGGAGTCCCCTGTTCTAAACGATCAAAACCTATGATATAAACCTGGGGCAGGGTAGTATCTCAGTTAATTCAAAAGAAAATGCGCATTGAAGTCGCAAACTCTCAGTTCTTAATACAACGAACGATGTCGGAAAAAAAAAACATTCCTTTGGAATCAAAAGACAAGGGTGGTCCCCTATCACATAGACAGTCAATCTCTTAAAAGAGAAAAGCCCCCTGAGCCAAAACCTATAAAGGAGGTTTAAGAAAGCTGGGGCATCCCGCTGACAGTAATCCCGAAAACGGTAACAGTCAGGCAAAAGTTAGGGATAATAAATCAAAATCAAAATAATGAGGTCATTACAAAATCCTCAACAGCATGAAAAGTGTTGGGAAAGAAAAAAGGGATGATAACTGTCTCCCCGAAGTCAAAATTAGTGAACCATCGCCCAAAAGTCGTTCCAAACTCAAAACAGAGTGCGACGCACAATTAACTGAGCTTAGGTTGGAGAACATCACGAAGAGCGGGTGGGTTACAAATATACTTTGAGCCTTTATCCTTTGTTTCTTAAACCGTGAACCAGGCCACGTTACAACCCTTCAAAAGTCCTAATGGAAGCATGGGTTAGTTCGAAAACATACTGTTACAAAAGGTATCCTGACTCCTGTAGGGCTTTGCTCTAAATCTTGTGTTAACTTGTCTTGTGAAAAGTTTTCCGCTAAAAAACGCATTTTTCAAAAACTTCAAGACAAACATAAACTTCGCATTATTCGAATATCACTGTCTACATTTAACCCTTTTTGTTTGACAGCAAAGAGGTGCATACAGCGAATGTTCGGAGGAACGAAAACCCTCTCAGTAAGTCTAAATCACTTCAAGAGGATGACACTTCCCTCAAATCTCCTATCAGCAAGGGGCATGACATGTCACCATTCAATTAACCTGGGGCAGTCCGGTCAAGGTCCAACAGATCTTTCAAAGTTCAGTTAACCTGGGGCAGTCCAGTCAAGATTTCGAGAAATCTCTCCGTATGCAGAGTAATCTGATTCAAGACTCCTTCATCACCACTTGGGGCATTCGAATGTCAAAAGTGTTCAACAAGTTCCTTATCACCTCAAAAGACATGATATAGTTCAAGATGTGACCCAGACATGGCGACATTCAGTAACTTATCACAGGCCAACACCTGTGACAGGCCAGGAAATTATCTACATCACCACTTGGGGCATTCGAATGTCAAAAGTGTTCAAAACCCGATGTAATTTTTACACAAGCTCATCTTCAGGGAGCCCTACACCGGTCCCTCATCAAGATTTCTGAAAACAGTTCACGGGTTCTCCAAGTAAACGGATGTTAACCTATCACTTGTTCAGATTCTTCTCAAGACTTCTGAAAACAGTTCACGGGTTCTCCAAGTAAACGGATGTTAACCTATCACTTGTTCAGATTCTTCTCAAGACTTCTGAAAACAGTTCATGGATTCTTCCCAAGTAACGGATGTTAATCTATCAGCTTGTTCAGATGCAACCTTTGAATTCAGTTTACGGAAGCTTCCCAACAACGGATGCTGCTCTATTACTAATTCAACTTCAAGATTTCTGAAAACAGTTCACGGGTTCTCCAAGTAAACGGATGTTAACCTATCACTTGTTCAGATTCTTCTCAAGACTTCTGAAAACAGTTCATGGATTCTTCCCAAGTAACGGATGTTAATCTATCAGCTTGTTCAGATGCAACCTTTGAATTTAGTTTACGGACGCTTCCCAACAACGGATGCGGCTCTATTGCTAATTCAACTTCAAGATTTCTGAAAACAGTTCACGGGTTCTCCAAGTAAACGGATGTTAACCTATCACTTGTTCAGATTCTTCTCAAGACTTCTGAAAACAGTTCATGGATTCTTCCCAAGTAACGGATGTTAATCTATCAGCTTGTTCAGATGCAACCTTTGAATTTAGTTTACGGACGCTTCCCAACAACGGATGCGGCTCTATTGCTAATTCAACTTCAAGATTTCTGAAAACAGTTCACGGGTTCTCCAAGTAAACGGATGTTAACCTATCACTTGTTCAGATTCTTCTCAAGACTTCTGAAAACAGTTCATGGATTCTTCCCAAGTAACGGATGTTAATCTATCAGCTTGTTCAGATGCAACCTTTGAATTTAGTTTACGGACGCTTCCCAACAACGGATGCGGCTCTATTGCTAATTCAACTTCAAGATTTCTGAAAGTAGTTCACGGGTTCTCCAAGTAAACGGATGTTAACCTATCGCTTGTGCAGATTCTTCTCAAGCTAACAACCACGGAAGATCGCACTCGCCAGAATTCTTCCCATCCCCAGCGGAGTTCCTCAAAATTCCCCCAACAATAACTTATCAATACTATCCCCAGAGGAGTTTACCTTTGCAAATCCCCAGCCAAAGAATCTTCCGGAATTCAATCCCCCTCAGAGTTTAAGCTTCAGTATCCCCAGCAGATCAAAAGCTTCAAATGGACAATCCCCAGCGAAGTCAGACTTTTAAATCTTCTCCCCACAGAGTTTTTAGAAGGACGAATCTTGAGTTCCCCAGTAAAGTCTCCAGGGTTACCTCCCATCAAACCGAAGACTCTCAATCTGGTCTCCCCGGCATGAGTCTACTAGTTTGGGACTCCCCAGTAGAGGTCATCAGGAATTCTCTTCCCCAGTGACAGCCAAGGATTTATTTTCCCCGGCGGCAGTCAAGATGCTTTTATCTCCAGCCATCTCGGATTCATGTATCCTCGGCAGGATTAGCTCATCAGCTTACATGTGCATTCATTACATTCGTATCATAAACATCAATGTCACGTACATTGCATCAAACATCATAACATTGCATACAACTAACCCTTTGCCTTTTCAGGTAAGATCAGTCGACAGACGCAGATCATCTCCTGAGATTCATCCAAAAATAGTTCAGATGTGACCCGGACACAGCAACATTTTGATACTTATTCCAGATTCGTTCAGACGCATCAGCAGAAACCTTACACCGGTTCCTCTTCAA
This sequence comes from Vicia faba, assembly GCA_948472305.1. Lineage (NCBI taxonomy): Eukaryota > Viridiplantae > Streptophyta > Magnoliopsida > Fabales > Fabaceae > Vicia > Vicia faba. Next base: position 1,300,655,085 of record OX451738.1, read on the forward strand.
CTTCTCAACTTCTGAAACAAGTTTACGGATTCTTCCCTACAACTGATGTCAATCTACCAATTTGTTCAGACTTTTCTCAACTTCCGAAACAAGTTTACGGATTCTTCCCTACAACGGATGTCAATCTACCGATTTGTTCAGACTCTTCTCAACTTTTGAGGACAGCTTACGGATTCTTCCCTACAACGGATGTCAATCTACCAACTGATTCAGACTCTTCTCAGTTTTTGAAAATAGGTTACGGACGCTTCCCAACAACGGATGCTGCTCCATTGCTTGTTCAGTCCCAACTCCTGAAAATAGTTTACAGATTCTCCAGACATGGACGTCAATCTGTTGCTTGTTCAGACCCCAATTCAGAGATATTCCAAAACATGGATGCCCTTCTGACACTTGTCCACTCACCATTGACGTACAATTCAACATCACCATATGGCATCTGTAAGCCCATCCTCCTACCAGCAGTCGCCGAATGGCATCTGTAAGCCCATTCCCAGATGGCATCTCTAAGCCCATCCCCCGACAAATTCTCTCGCACCAGGTGGCATCTTTAAGCCCATCACCAAATGGCATCTTTAAGCCCATTCACCTCCACCGTCACATCGACGAGCGCAAATTTTCTGGGCACATTAGTGTCCAATCTCCTTTTACCTTCAAGTCGCGAAAGGCAAACTTGCCAATCTAACTCTTCAGGTCCAAGAAGATTGAACAGGGGCAACTGTTGTACCCCAAAATTTGCCCTCGCATTTTTCCCCAAGAAATCTCAGCTTCAAACATTTCCTGACTTTTCAAACTGGCTCAAGAATCGGACAAACGGACTTTTCTTGACAGTCAATCAAAATTAGGGTTTTTACTGATTTTCAGAGCTCTGAATTGTTTCATACAGTGGGCTTAGGGTTTGGTTGATTTTTGGTTCAATTTTGATCAAGCGAGCGTGATTTGGCATTTAATCGGGAATTAGGGTTTTATGGGCATATTCTCAGAAGAATTTAAATTCCACAGCACTTTGCGGTTCATTTCAAGATTCGGATTAAAATTCGCATTATCTTGGTTTAATCAGCAAAAGAGACAGTGGTGTAAATGCAGTTTGTTTGGGCCAGTCAAAGAAGGTGTGCAGTTTGGATTTACAGTACTTGCAAAGAATCAGTGTTTATGACAAATCAGTAAGAGGAGGCAATTGGTTTGAATTCATCAGTCAGATACAGGATGCAGTATTGGATTCACAGTGTTTATGTGTTTGATCAGTCTACTTGGATTGACTGCTGCTTTGCTTTGGATGTTGAATAAGACAGGTTTAATTGAACAATGTTGTTTTATTTTAGTTATTTATTATTCTGAAATTGAATGATTGAATTTATTTTTCAATTGTTTTAATTCTAAGAATTTTAAATAAATAAATAAACAATAAAGAAAATTGGAATTAATTGGGTAATTTAGATTTTATTGAATAATTGAATTATTTGTACAAATTGTTGTTTATAATTTAAATTATGAACAATAATATACATAAATTTAAATATTACATAAAATAAGAACTATCCTATTTCTAATGTTCTTCATTCTTCACTCCGCTCCGGTGCTCCATTTTTTTTATTTGCAAAAAGAAACAAGAAAAGTCAGAAAGCAGTTAATAAAAAAGGACAGATAAAATATTGCTCATCATTAGGGGCCACTGACTGGGATCAGTTGACCCTCTCTGCAAATCACGGGATTTCTCCCGGTTCATAGAGAGGGAAGACTTTTATTCATGAAATGCAAATGTCAAATGCATAGTTTCTAAAAATTCAAGCTGCATAGAATCTCAATTTCCAATTCAAACCATATAGTTCAAATCCAATTCCCACTTAAATGCCAAAGATATCAAAGAAAGTCAAGGAAGTACAATTGCTGCAAAGTCAAATCCCAAGATATCAAAGAAATCAAAGTAGCACAAGTTGCTATCAAAACTGTCAAAGCAGTCAAAAGAGATAAAAAAGATGCAGAAAATGTGTTATGCAAGCTAAATCTAAAATCATCATTTCCATCAGTAGGGCCCCTTCAGAAAAGAAGTACAACAATAAATCATATAATATATTCTTTGCTGTACTGTAGAGTCAGAAGAAGAGAGAAAGAAGCATAGGCAGGTTTAGGCAGGTATACAGCAGAAAAGATATAACACAAGAAAAGCAACTCAGTTCAGCAGGAGACAGTAGGAAAGGACAGCAGAAAAGATATAATCCAAACTCAGTTCAATAGCAGGCAGCATAGAGAGGTGAAGACAAACAGAAAATATAGAAGCCAATACAAAGGTAAGGATAAAGAAGAGAGAAAGTATACACCCTGCCTTCACCTCAAAGAAATCCAACCCAAGCCTAAAAACCAAAAGAACACAACTCAGTTCAGCATAGCAAAAGAGAGAAAAGATATAAACTGTCAAAAACCATCAAGCTTCATCACACCCTGTCCCAAACCTCACATAACCTGCAAACTGAGTTATCTCAAACCTGAACCTTGTCCAAAACCACCCAAACAGATAACCTGAACAACCATAATCATAAAACACATAACCTGCAAACTGTGAATCAAAAACCAGTTTAACAACCTCAAGCTTCAAAACTGAAACCACACAAGTTATCAAACCCTTTTCAAAAACTCAAAAAACTAAAACTTCATACCAGAATCACCACCCCTATTGCCAAGTCTCAAGCCTGAACATCAAAAACCTGATAAGCAATATACCAGTACCAAAACCTGCTGATACATAACCTGCCTAATCTCAAGCATAACCAAACACATAATCCCTCAAGCATACTCAAGCCAGCCATTGTAAAAGATAAGCTTAAGGCCTTTCAAAGCTTCAAAGCTCCAAAAAGGGCATCAAGCCTTCGTGCCCTCAGAATCTTGGATTCATCATGGGGCGAGAAAAAACATGTCAAATTAGGCAACACAGGTAAAAGGCTAATGGTTTTCAGAACAACAACTCAAGGCAACCTAGGCCCTCAGTGAAACACATCATGGGGCAAGCTCAAGGCAAAACATCTCAGGCAACATACAAATTCCCAAAGGCATCATAGTGGAAGAAGAAGATAAAAGAAAAAGTGAATTTTAAGAAGGGCTTCTCAGCACATGTCATCATAAAAACCTAAGCAAGAGGTAAGAACGAAAATACCAAGCAAGCATCAAAAGCGTAGCAAGCGTCACCGAATCGCCGCTCCGGCCTCCTCAACGCTCCCCACCTTTCCTCCATCTCCAAAGATCAGGTAGTATAATCTTCTCCTTCATCTCACAATGAAAAAAATAAGAGTTAAGGTTCAACTTAAAACACGCGAATCCAGAAAAGAGATAAAAACATAACCATTAAAACGAACCTTGTTTCGAAGGCGCTGAGTTCATGTTATGGAGGGAAGAAAGGCGTTGGAATAACGCTGGTGGCCGGAGGAAGCTCAGGAAGCCTGATCGGAGAAGACGAATGCACAAACGGCGCCGCTCAAGCCCTAACCTTCGTTCTGAATAGCAAAATCCCTAACCCTAACTTTGTTCCAAGATTGACATTGGGCCTGACCCATTCTCGTTTCTTCTCTGAAGCCCAACATTATCACTAATCTTTCTTTTCCTCTTTTACTAACCCATTCTTTTTATATTAACACTAATCTCTTTCTTTATTTCATAAACAATATTTATTTCCTTTTTCTTTGTAAATCACTAACTCTTTTTATAAACAATGTTTATTTCTATTTCTTTTGTAAAATACTAATTTTTTGTTTTATTTTATTTTATTTTGTAAATAAATGTTTACTTGTGTTTTTTTAAAAAAAACTAACTTAAATACATATCATTTACATCATATGATTAAAAACATCTTTTTTTAGATAGAGATTTGTACATATTATACATTTTTTTTTATACATAATTAAATTGAAACTTTTTAATTAACATATACATTTGTACATACCAATTTAAATACATTTATTTTCTAATATCGAAATTCACAAACATTTGACTAAAACACTTTTTTAATTAAAACTTAACATTTTAATCAAAACACTTCATTTTTCTTTTGTACATAATCAAACATACAAAATCAAAGATTCGTTAAAATACATTTCTCTAGGTCAAACCCTAATACGATTCAACTTCACATTATCGCACTTGTATATAATTACACAATTCATATACATATACATCTCACATTTACACTTACACAATATATTGCCCTATACACATTTTATCTTATATTTGTACATTCGACATTTACATTTTTGCGACATTCGATTTAGTTGTAACTTGTTGGATACTATAAGTCACATCCCCTTGTACATTTATACCCCCACTCCCTGATACTATTTTGTAATAGCGTAGATTTACATTCCGCAATTTACAGTTTTCAATTATACCATGGTTAGACCTAGGGTTTGTATGTACATAAAATCAAACGCTAGATAACCTAATACAAGACAAATGCATGTAATCAATACACAATCACACTTGCACCCCCTAGGGTAATCCCACATGTTGCCTTCCAAAATGGGCCATGCTTGCACGTCGAGTATCTTTGGCAAAACAAAATCAAATGATCATAACTCCCTCGATGACGCTTTCGAAAGTTGCCTAAACGGAATGATCATAGTCCCTTCAAAACAAATTGCCAAAGACACTTGGCACCATTGCATTCATGGTCCATACGATGACCCGCGCCCGTCCCGAATAAACTTCCTAAACGCAAGATTGTCTACCAATTTCAATGGTAGAACAAAATTGTAAAAAGGGTTAGAACATGACAAAAAACTTTTGAGTACAATAGGGTAGACAAAACTCTTAGTTACTTGAGATCAAACTTGCAAAGAAAACACTTGCCTAATTTCAAAACCCACTTCACAAACACTTTCAAAAATCAAACTTTTCAAACCCTTGAAACATCTTTTTAAAAGATAAAACACCTTTTGTAAAACATTCGAGTAAAGAATTGTTACAAGGTTAGCCTAGCACAAGGCATCTTTTCAAAACATTTTCAAAACAACACACAAAGCACCATTTCATACAATTGAAAACCAAGGCAAGGTTGATCTAAGCAAGTACCTAAGAGCCCATGGATAACCATGGATGAAAAGGGTGCTAATACCTTCCCTTTTCATAATCTACCCCCCGAACCCACGAAATATCTCAAAAGGTTTTTGCTGTGCTTTTTTAACCTTTCCTTTAGGATAAAATAAAAAGTCGGTGGCGACTCTTGCTCAACCGCACAAGTGCGAATACGAACGCAAAACACTAGTCAGTTCTCCCACCGTATCACAGATGTCATCCTGATACTTATTCCAGACATTTTTCTAGCAACAGTTCAGGTATGATCCAGAGTCAGATGTCATCCTGATACTTATTCAGACCATCTTCCAAGTACAGTTCAGATACGATCCAGATACGGATGTCATTCTGACATTCATTCAATACATGTTTCAAATACAGTTCGAATACGATCCAGAGACAGATGTCATTCTGACACTTATTTTAACACATAGATCCATCCATAAAGCCTTCGCATGTACTTTCTCCAACAGGTACAGGGGCAGAAACATCCTGATGCAAAGTCATTGTCGTATCCTCAGTATGCATCCCAGTGACATCTACACTCCCCACAGTAGAGGAAACCAAAAGTTTTGATCTCAGCTTCCCCGAACAGGAGTTACTTTCCCCAGCAAAGTTCCTTCAGAGAGTCAATATCTATATCCCCCAGTCGAGTTTTATAATCGCAAACGGTTAATAAAGCTTTCTCCCAAGTAGATTTTATTTCTATGACTGCGGAACCTCCTCCCGATCAGAGTTTATTTCTGTGAATGCGGAAGCTCAATCCCCAACAGAGTTCATTTCTCCAGCTACAGAAGTTCATCCCCCAGCGGAGTTTATTTCTCCGAATCGGCAAAATCTTTAAGCAAAGCATCTCCTCTCTCAAACAAAGTTTTTCCCCTGTAGACTTATTCTCAGGCAGAGTCTCTCCCCGGCAGAATATTCATAAACAGAAAGGAGTAAATCCCCAGCATAGTCATCTCCATTCACCATCCCCAGCGGAAATGAAGAATTCAACTTCCCCATACTCTTCAGTAGTAGTCCGGAATTTATTTTCCCCGACTAATAAATACTGCAATAGCATCCCATATTCATACATCATGGCATGCGCATACATATTGCATACAGTACAATCTCATTTATTTTGAGAACATCATCACAATGCATTTCATATATCATGACATTGCATACGACTAACTCTTTACCTTTCAGGGAAAAGATCAAATCAATAAGCTACGTCTAACAAAGGGCTATTCCAGGATTTTTCCACAAAAAGATGTCCTCACAAGATTTTCTCTGGGTCAGATGGGTCGACACTAAGATCTCTCTGATTAATATGCCAGTTGAAGATGTTCCAATACTTTCGTCTAGGTCAGTTAAATCGGTACTAAGATTCTCCTGATTACTATGCCAGTCAAAGTTAACCCAAGATTTTCCCTGGGTCAAACAGGTCGACACTAAGGTCTCTCTGATTACCATTCTAGTGGAAGATATTCCAAGACTTTCGTCTGGGTCAGTTGAATTGATACTAAGATTTTCCTGATTACTATGCCAGTCAAAGTTAACCCAAGATTTTCCCTGGGTCAGACAGGTCGACACTAAGATCTCTCTGATTACCATTCCAGTGGAAGAGGTCCCAAGACTCTCGTCTGGGTCAGTTGAATCGACACTAAGATTCTCCTGATTACTATGCCAATTAAAGTTAACCCAAGATTTTCCCTGGGTCAGACAGGTCGACACTAAGATCTCTCTGATTACCATTCCAGTGGAAGATATTCTAAGACTTTTGTCTGGGTCAGTTGAATCGATGATAAGATTCTCCTGATTATTATGTCAGTCAAAGTTAACCTAAGATTTTGTCTGGATCAGCCAGATCGACACTAAGATCTCTCTGATTACTATGCCAGTTGAAGATGTTCCAAGACTTTCGTCTGGGTCATTTGAATCAATGCTAAGATTCTCCTGATTATTATTCCAGTCAAAGTTAACCCAAAGTTTTCCCTGGGTCAGACAGATCGACACTAAGATCTCTCTGATTACTATTCCAGTGGAAGATATTCCAAGACTTTCGTCTGGGTCAGTTAAATCGATGCTAAGATTCTCCTGATTACTATGCCAGTCAAAGTTAACCTAAGATTTTCTCTGGATCATCCAAATCGACACTAAGATCTCTCTGATTACTATGCCAGTTGAAGATATTCCAAGACTTTCTTCTGGATCAGTTGAATCGATACTAAGATTCTCCTGATTACTATGCCAGTCAAAGTTAATTCAAGGCCTTCCCCTGGTTCAGTCAAATCAATACTAAGATTTCTATCCCAGTTGAAGACAACTCGAGACTTTTATCTGGTTCAGTTGAATCGATACTAAGATTCTTCTAATTTCCATTCCAGTCGAAGTTAATCCAATACCTTCTCTGGTTCAGTTAAATCGACACAAAGATTTTTCTGATTTCCATTCCAATCAAAGTTAATTCAAGACCTTCTTTGGTTCAATTAAATCGACACTAAGATTTTTCTGATTTCTATTCCAGTTAAAGAAACTGCAAAGCTTGGATTCTGACCAGATAACAATTTAATCTCATTTCCCCAGTAAGTTATTGTGAAGCCTGGAATACGACCAGATAGCAGTCAGTCTTATTATCCTCAACAAGTCACTGTGAAGCCTGGATCCTGACCAAATAGCAGTTCACTTTTGTCTCTTCAATCAAGAGATGACTCCCCAGTAAAGTAATGGACAACTAAAGCTCCTAAACTCTATTCCCCAAAACAGAGACCAACATTCCTCAACGGAGTCCTCCTCAACAACAGGAATAGGAATCCTCATAAAGGAATATCTCATGAAATCAACATTGTTCTAGATGGCATCTTTAAGCCCATCTCTGACGACTCTCTGTTATACTCTCCGGATGGCATCTTTAAGCCCATCTCCGACGATCTTTCGTCATCTTCTCCAAATGGAATCTATAAGCCCATTCTCGATATTATCTATACAGTCAAATATCATTTCAAACGAGTGCAAATTTCTGGGTACTCTAGTATTTAATCATCTTCCACCTTCAGATCACGAAAGGCAGACCAGCCAATCTACATCCTCAGGTTTAAGAAGATTGAACAGGGGCAGCTGTTGTACCCCAAAATTTACCCTCTTTATTTCGACCTTTTTGGCTTACATTTCATTATTACATACATGCATATCATTGGTTTTATGGTTATGTAATCAAGGTATATTTATAAAGCTTCGTCAGGTTACAAGTGACATTTATTTTGCCAATGGATGTTCTCAGAGTATTTTTTGTGCTGAAGATCGATTTGTCGTTTCGCAATGATTCAGGGTTCAAAGATTCACAAGTCTAACCTGGCGCGTCATATTCAGGTGTTCTTTCGCCAAGATATCTTTGATAACATATTCTCAAATTCAGATTCGGCTCGAGAGACAATTCTTTAAAGAAGGTCTCCGAATGTGCGATTTTTCTCGAAGAAATTTGGTGAAAAGTGTGCTGAAAGTACAGTTTTACACACTAAAAAAATCCATAACTTGAATACCGTGGCTCATTTTGAACCCATTCCGGTGGCCAAAATTCCGCCTTGACGTCATCTACATTTTCATCTCTCACGGATGGAAGCCAATTTTGATCAGAAGGTTTTCAAAAATGCGGATTTATCAAGTATTTTTGTACAGAAAATTGGTGATAGAAGTTTATTTGTGTCATGTTCAGAAAATCATAACTTAGGCGATTTTCATTGTATTGAGCTGGTTCCGGAGCCAAAGTTTCATAAATTGAGTTGGCTACATTTTCAAGGGAGGTATCAAGTTCGAACGGTATCTAAAAGGCCTTCGTTTTTTGTCCAGAAAACGCGTGACACACCGAAAATCCTGAATGCTGAATATTATTTCATTTGGGTCGAAACTTTGAAAATTTATAACTCAGTCAATTTTTATCGGATTGGGCCCATATTTTTACACAAGGTGACTGACTCAGATATTTACAACTTTTCTTGCAAGGTCGAGACCGGGTTCCACTCCGAACAATACCAGTTTTTTATTGAATAACATGTCAGAGTTGACACTGGAGCCCAAAATAAGTTTATTTGAGCCAAAACTTCAAAAATTCATAACTAATTCACTGTTTATCCGATTGAGCCAATTTTCGGACAAGAATTTGTTCTCGATGTCAGTTAGATTTTGTTTTCACATTTCAACTTCAAAAATTTCACTTAAGTCCCTGCGATTTAGCCTAGAACGAATAAAAATCTGCATTATTGCTTGTGGTTATTGGAGGCCCAATTGCACATTCAAAGCCCATATCTTTGCTCTAATTTTCATTATATAATCTCATTATTTTCACACAAACAGAATGAATGAAAAAAACTTTTGCCACAAATCTTTTAAAATATCAAATTCATTCAAGAACCCTAAAAACCTTAAAATCCTTGTTACAAACCCCACATCTCACTACAAATAAGTCATCCTCGTTACAAACCCCCATCTCACTACTTTCACTACTTCTCCAGTAAGGGTAAGGTTGGTTTGATCTCCATGATCCAAAGGGTGTAGAAGCATTCATACATGTCATATCAGTTTTAACATTACAAAATTTCATGTATTTATTTTCTTTGTATTTCATGGTATACTAATTTGTTTAATGTGTTCATAAGATTCAACACTACAGGTTTGGCCCATCTAATGGTCCCATGCAGGTTTATTACAAAACGTTGAGGCCAAAACAAAACAACAACCAATGCATGACTCATGGCAATGCAGACATCCTGAGGAGGTTAACGGCGTGGGTTCAACACTCATCCCTATTGATTTTGGTTTTCTTCCTTTCTATTTATTCTTTTACCTATTTTCCTTCTTTCTGTTTAAAACCACATTTTTCATAAAACCTAACATTTTTCACAAACCTTTGATTTTTCATAATAAACTCGAATAATAAATTTTAGGTTTTTTTAATTTAATTTTAGGTTTTTAAATTAATTTTTGGTTCAACATCCACCCCTGACATTTACATTATTTGTATTTTCTAACCCTATTTTCCATTGATGTTTCTTCCTCTATCTATTTTTTGGAAAACTTCATCTTTTTTTGTTAATCATTAAACATAAACTTTTTTTAAAACCTTTTTTTTAATTAAAATTAATTTGGTTTTTAGGTTTTTTTGAATTAACTTTTTTCAAAATTAACCTTTTTTTATTATTAATTAGGACTAATTAGGATTTAGGTATTTTAATTAACTTTTTTCAAAATTAACATTTTTTTTATTAATTAAAATTAATTAGGTTTTTTAGGTTTATTTAATTAATTATCATAAATCATTGTTTTCATAAAAAAACACCAAAACATTTTCTTTGCTATTTTCATCTTATTTTTATTTTCTTAGATAAAGTATATAGGGCGCGTTCAACTGTAATAGCGTAGTTTTATTTTTCCCGTTTTTTTTATCATTATCATGTAATTGCTTTTGGGATGTAATAGTTTTAGGATTTCTTTTCCGCACTCTTCACTATTATATAACTGCCCTAAAGCTATGTAATAACTTAGGTTTACATTTCCGCCTTTACCTTCAGCTACTATATTTTATGCAATGCTTAGAGTAATAGGATTGTATGGAAAGATAAAAATGAACCATAGAAAACTCTAATTTCAAGATAAATAACTGAACTGAATCATTTCCACACTCGCACCTCTAGGGTAACCTCACTTATTGCCTTCGGAAAAACAATGGTCATGTCCCTCGAACATAGGGATACCCTTAGCAAAGACCTTCAGTTAAAGTCATCATAAAGATCATAGTCCCTCAATGTCCCTCGAGTTGCTTACGAGAAATGATCTTTTCCCTCAATGTTGCCTACGAATATATGATGACAGTCCCTTTGAACTGCTAAGGTATCCCTATATGTTGCCTTCTATGACCATAACGATGACCCGCGCCTGTCCCTCACATATCCGACGATAGGGCTACCTACTCATCAATAGTAGGATAGCACTGTCTAAAGGATAGGGAGAAAAGAACAACCTTTTTGAGTATAAGTAGATAAGTTCTTATATGCTTTCTCAAAACAACTTTTTGCACCTACACAAAAACATTTTCAAAAACATCCGTGTTGTCAACACTCTTGAGGACTGATACAAGAATTATCACAAAGCGAATCGCCGCACTAAGGCATTTTCAAAATAATTTTCAAAACACACAAAGTACAAGTAATTTTCAAAACATGATCTAGCATCTAAGAGCCCGTAGATAACTACGAATGGAAAGGGTGCTAACACCTTCCCTTTCCATAATCTACCCCACTTACTCAGAAACTCTCGAAAGGTATTTTTTATGTTCTTTTCACCCTTTCCTTTGTTGGATAAAAGAAAAGTCGATGGCGACTCTTGCTTACCGCGACATTTGCGAATACAAAATGCAAACCAGTATTAACAGTCGGTTTTGCCACCGTATCATAGTTGGGTTCTCGACTCTAGGTTCATTTGGTCTTTTTAGTTCTGTCCCTCTCCGAAGTGTTATGGCATTAGTATCTCCCTTTAAATTTGGTTGGGGTTGTCTAGGAAAAGTTCTAGCTGGAGCAGCTGTAGTTGCTTGTTGTTGAGCCACTTGGGAGATTTGTGTTTCTAACATTTTGTTGTGTGTGGCAAGAGCATCAACCTTATTTGTCAGTTGCTTAATTTGTTCATTGGTGTGAATATTTTGATTCAAGAAATATTTATTAGTTTGAGCTTGGGTGGTTACAAATTTTTCTATCATTATTTCAATGTTGGACTTCCTAGGGATATTCGTAATATTTGAGACATCTTGGGTGGCTTTCTGATATCCATGGGGTGTAGTAGGAGCTTGCCCAGGTACGTACAAAGTGTTGTTGCTTTTGTATAAGAAGTTTGGATGGTTCTTCCAAGTAGGGTTATAGTTATTTCTATAGGGGTTCCCTTGAGCATAATTCACTTGATCAACTGGTACTCCTGTTAAGAATGGACATTCAGGTACAGAATGCGCGTGAATTCCGCATAAATCACAGTTTAGAGCTACTGTAGCCGCCGTGGCTGCGGGAGTTATGGTCAAGCTTTCTATCTTTTGGGTAAGGGCTTCTACCTTAACGTTAACTTGGTCTAAGCTACTAACTTCGTGCATACCGCCTTTCGTTTCAGGTTTCTCCATAATGGTTCTATTGCTTCCCCATTGGTAATGATTTTGAGCCATACTTTCAATAAGTTGATAGGCATCGTGGTATGATTTATCCATCAGTACACTGCCAGCAGCAACATCAATCGTTAGTATTGTGTTATACAATAGACCATTGTAAAAGGTGTGGATGATCATCCATTCTTCTAGACCATGATGTGGACAGAGTCACAACATGTCTTTATAGCTTTCCAATGCTTTGAACAGAGATCCGCTTTCCTTTTGTTTAAAATCGTTGATATTGGCTCTTAGCATAGCCGTCTTACTTGGCGGAAAATATCGCGCTAGGAAAACTTTCTTCAACTTGTTCCATATAGTAACAAAGTTGGATGGTAGATATTGGAGCCATGCTCTAGCTCTATCTCGTAAAGAGAAAGGAAAAAGACGAAGTCTTATTGCTTCAGGGCTGACACCATTTGCTTTTACTGTGTCTGCGTATTGCACAAACATGGACAAATGAAGGTTTGGATCGTCCGTATGACATCCTAAAAATAGGTTTTGTTGGACAACTTGTGATAACGAAGGTTTTAACTTGAAATCATTTTGAGCGATGGCAGGAGCAGAAATACTGTTGTGGGGTTCCTCTTGCGATGGGGAAGCATAATCCTTCAGAGGGAAATTTTGAGGTACTTCATCCATTCTTGGTTCAGGAAGAGAATAGTTAGGAAGATTGAATTCGGGAAGATTGTACTTGACCTCGTCAATTGGTTGTTCTAATTCTTCGCCTTGAGAGCGAGTGCTTGGCATACAATCAACAGTTAAAATAAAAATAAAATTGGCTGCCTTAGTCTATACTGCGTAACAAGGGATTCATAATATTGACTAAATCAGTCCCCGACAACGGTGTAACGCCCCGTCTTATTTAATATTATATTATATTAATATTTTCGAGTTACCGTTTGACGTTTATTTTTGCGACGAGAACATTTAAATTAACTATTATATCTGTTAATATACTCGGCGATGTTTTATTCGGACCGGTAATTATTTTATTCGGTCCGGTATTTGTTTTGAGGGACCGGTAATTATTTTATTTGATTCGGTATTTATTTTAGGGGACCGGTAATTATTTTGTTCGGTCCGGTTTTTATTCCGTTTGGTTCGGTAAAATATTATTCTGACCGATATTTAATTTTTTGGAGTTATTTTAATTATTTGGGTTAATAATATTATTTGACATTATTTAGTGTTAATTAGTAGTATATTTTAAGAAGGGCTTTTGGTATTTTGCCTAGCTTTTGTCTTGCATCAAAATATACCAAACACACTTGTTTTATGACATAACATACAAAACACACTTTGTGAGAGTTAGAGAGAACAAGAAGGTCTTGGAGAGAAGAGCAAGAAGAACACCATAGCTTGGGTTTTTGGTTGGTTGAAATCATCAAGAATCATTTCAAGTATCTAAGGTAAGGGGTTTGATTTTTCAATGCTTATAGTTAGGGTTTGATTTGGTATATTTTGATTTGGGATAAAATTGATGTTAGGGTTCTTGAGATTTGTTGAGATAAATTAGGAGAGTTAATTTAGGTGTTAGTATTGTGAGATTATTGTTATGTTAATAGAAATTAAATTAGAAAAACTAAATTATATTAATTAAGTTAAGTTTATAAAACTAAAATATGCAGTTCGTTTCAAACCAAAATGGAAATGGAAGTACTATGCAGTATAGAAGTTTATAAAACTAAAGTATGTAGTTCGTTTCAAAACAAAATGGAAATGGAAGTACTATGCAGTATAGAAATAATTTAAGTTTATAAAAGTAAAGTATGCACTTCATTTCAAAACAAAATGGAAATGGAAGTACTATGCAGTATTGAAACGAAATGAAAGTTGGAAATAGTATGTTTCATGATGTTGTCGTCATTCCGTTGTTTCATGAATTATGTACTATATTTTTTTGAAAAATAGTTTATGTTTTGTTTTTATTTTCTTAATTTAATATATTAAATATTTATATTAATTAAATACAAATATGACATAAGTTAGCAGATTTAATTTGAAACCCGATTAAAATCTGATTTCCCGATTTCGGCAATTTTGGCGACGGAGCTAGTTGCTCCGAATTGAACGAAAATTGACATGCTAGCTAATTTCGACATGTATAAAGTCGTGGTGAGGTTATTTTTTCGAGATTTTGAGTTTTTATGAAGCGACCCGAAATAGGCCAATTTACGGTTAATTTAAAATGGGTTGTGTTTTAGTCGGTTTAAGTCGCGTATGGACAATCTGATTGCAACGTTAATGATTATGATTGATGCCGATTATTATGAATAAATTTCGCATCGATTATTGATGTTTGACTATTTTTCCGTGTTTGAAATTTAGTGAATTATTTGATAATGATGTGGTGTGATTAAACATGATGTTTGCGACGGTTTATTTATAATGAATACTTGACGAAATGTGATGCGATGATATGTTTATCTTGATGTGGATAAATATGGCGACGTGGGCTTTATTCTAATTTTGATGTGCGATGATGATGTTTTGTTGTGGTGTGTTTGTGATTTCGTGTTGTCGAGTCACATACATTGCATTGGCGACGAGGGCTTTTATGCCAAGCGACGAGGGCTTTTATACCAAAGCGACGATGGGCTTTTATGCCGAATGTCCCTAATTATGGACAAAGCGATGGGTACCACATGCATAACATAGTCATGTATCATGGAGTCGGTTATGTTTATTTTTGAGTCTTTTGGCGTTGATTTTTATTTCATGGCTTATGATGAATTGCGATGATACATGATACTTTGTTTTGTGATGATTTTTGTGTTGAACATAAAGTGAATATGATGCGATAATTTCATGATTAGTAAGCGATGAATATAACATGACGGTAAAGCGACGATATGAGTTTATGGCGATGAAGTTTATGTCTTATTTTGGTATGATTATGATGATTACGTGACGAAATTAAAGTGTTGATTTTATACACTAAATGATGATTTAAAGTGTGTGAGATTTGGATATGTGCTGATATACTCTTATTAATCCTATATCATTTATGATCCAAAATTATTTATATATTTTATCATGCCTTTAATTATATGTTTTGGAGTATCTCACCCTTTACTTGTTTCGCCGTTGCCTTTATATTGGTAACGTGCAGGTGATCCGCGAGGATGATGAGGATTAGCTCGAGTCTCTTTATTTTGAGTCGCTCTGCTCTGATAGTAGTAACACTCGGGATTTAGGCGACGTTATTATTTTGATAGGATAGTTTATGTATACTATCTTATGACTTTATGTATTGATGATAACATGATGATATGTATATATTTTGTGAACACATTCGCTGTGCTAAGATTAGTCATATGTTTATATGATTATTTAGTTTATGAATCGGTATATCCGACTTTTGATTTTGTGATGTGCATTATAATGCAAAGTGATAAAAAACACGAATATGTGATACCTCAATTTATGTTTGGACAAAATTTTGAAACTCTGATTTTATTATTAATTACGAGGGATAGAATTGGGGTGTTACATTAGTGGTATCAGAGCAGGTCGGTATGCCCGGCCAAGTTGTTAAGTTTGTTGTTGTCTATCAATTAAGTATTGTTATTTGTTGATTCTAATCCTTGTTTTGTTTTGAGCAGAAGTTCTTATGGCTGGAAGGAACACTGGTAGTAATGATGAGGCTCTTGCTGTTGCTATGCAGGCAATGGCTCGGGCTTTCCAAAACCCGCCGAATGCTGACGAGAACGTTAGGTCTCGTAGTTTGGTAACCTTCTAAGGAGATAATCCTCCTACTTTCCAAGGAAAGTATGATCCCGAAGGTGCTTTGGCGTGGCTGAAGGAGATTGAAAGAATCTTCCGTGTAATGGATTTCACTCCTGTGCAAAGGATCCATTATGGTACTCATAAACTAAGTGCTGAAGCGGATGACTGGTGGGTTGAAACCCGTTAGAGGCTTGAGGTTGCTGGTGAGGAAGTGACATGGGAAGTTTTCCGAAGGGAATTCATGAGGAAGTATTACCCGGAAGATGTTTGGGGAAAGAAGGATATAGAGTTCCTTGAATTAAAGCAAGGAAGCATGTATATCACTGATTATGCTACAAGGTTCACTAAGTTGGCCAAGTTCTATCTGCATTATGATGGGCCGAATGGCGAGTTCTCTAAATGCATTAAGTTTGAAAATGGTTTGCGTCCTGAGATTAAGAAAGTTGTTGGTTATCAGAAAATCCGTGTCTTTTCAGATTTGATTGATAGTTGTAGGATCTTTGAGGAGGACAGTAATGCTCATTATAAGATTATGTCTGATAAGAGAAACAAAGTTCAGCAAAGCCGTGGAAAACTGTATGATGCTCCAGCTGGTAAAGGGAAACAGAAAGTGTTTCAAGGGTGAAGAACTAGTGGGGGAGATGCTCCTGCTAGTATTGTTTGTTACAAGTGTGGGAAACCTGGCCACAAAAGTAATGTTTGTCGGAGAGATGTTAGAGCTAAGGAGAATGAGGTGAGATGTTTCCGATGTGGATAAGTGAGCCATATGACTCGCGATTGTAGACATAAGGATGTGGTCTATTTTAATTATAGCGAGGGAGGTCACATTAGTGCTCAATGTAAGAAGCCTAAGAGGACTCAAGGAGCAGGAAAGGTGTTTGCTTTGTCGGGTGCTCCGACGGCAAACGAGGATGGTCTTGTTCGAGGTACTAGTTTCATTAATAGCTTTCCTCTTATTACTATTATTGATACTGGTGCTACTCACTGTTTTATTGTTGTTGATTGTGTAAAGAGATTGGGTCTCACTTTGTCGTCTTTGGATAGAGATATGCTGGTAGAAGTTCTGGCTAAGGGGACGGTTACTACTTCTTTTGTGTGTGCAAGTTGACCTTTATCAATCTTTGATAGAGACTTTATGGTGGATCTTGTTTGTTTACCGCTTGTCGGGTTGGACGTGGTTTTAGGTATGGACTGGTTGAAAGCTAATTATGTCCATATCAATTGCTAGGACAACACTGTGAAGTTTTCTTCCTTAGTAGAAGAAGAACAATCTATGTTGGTGTCGACGAAGCAGTTGAATGAGTTCATGAAGGATGAGGGGTTGGTTTTCTTGTTTATGGCGACTCTTTCTGTGGAGAGTCAAGTTGTGATAGCAAACTTTCTGGTGGTGTGCGATTTTCCCGAGGTATTCCCTGATGAGATTCCTAGTGCACCTCCAGAAAGAGAAGTTGAATTTTCTGTGGATCTTGTCCCTGGTACCAGACCTATCTCTATGGCACCATACAGGATATCCGCATCTGAGTTAGAAGAATTGAAGATCCAATTAGAAGATTTGCTCGAGAAGAAGTTTGTTAGACCTAGTGTGTCGCCGTGGGGAGCTCTTGTGTTATTGGTGAAGAAGAAAGAAGGTAGCATGAGAATTTGTATTAATTATCGTCAGTTGAATAAAGTGACTATCAAGAATAGGTATCCACTTCCTAGAATTGATGATTTGATGGACCGATTGGTTGGCGCTTGCATGTTTAGTAAGATTGATTTGAGATCGGGTTACCATCAAATAAGGGTGAAAGAAGAAGATGTTCAGAAAACTGCTTTCAGGACGAGGTATGGACATTACGAGTATTCGGTGATGCCTTTCGGTGTCACTAATGCACCGGGAGTATTCATGGAGTACATGAATCGTATTTTCCATCCTTACTTGGATCGTTTCGTGGTTGTTTCATTGATGATATTCTGGTTTATTCTAAATCGGAAGAAGAGCACGCAGAACATTTGCGCATCGTGTTAGAAGTTCTGAAAGAGAAGAAGCTTTATGCTAAGTTGTCAAAGTGTGAGTTCTGGTTAAGTGAAGTGAGCTTTTTGGGGCATGTCATTTCTGGTGATGGCATTGCAGTTGATCCTTCTAAAGTTGATGCTGTGTTGAGATGGGAAACTCCTAAGTCTGTTACTGAGATTAGAAGTTTCTTAGGATTGGCTGGTTACTATATAAGGTTCATTGAAGGTTTTTCTAAGTTGGCGCTCCCTTTGACAAAGTTGACTTGTAAAGGAGCTGCATTTGTGTGGGATGTCAAGTGTGAAGAAAGTTTTGTTGAATTGAAGAAAAGGTTGACAATGGCTCCGATCTTGATTCTACCTAATCCTGAAGAACTGTTAGTTGTTTATTATGATGCTTCTAAGATGGGTTTAGGTGGTGTACTTATGCAAAATGGCAAAGTGGTTGCTTATGCTTCTAGGCAATTGAAGATTCGTGAGAAGAATTATCCTACGCACGATTTGGAGCTTGCAGCGGTTGTTTTTGTGCTTAATATTTGGAGGCATTATCTTTATGGTTCTAGATTTGAAGTATTTAGTGACCATAAAAGTTTGAAGTACTTGTTCGATCAGAAAGAGCTTAATATGAGACAAAGACGGTGGCTTGAATTGTTGAAAGATTATGATTTTGGATTAAATTACCATCCTGGTAAAGCTAATGTGGTGGCTGATGTTTTAAGTCGAAAGACTTTGCATATGTCACTTTTGATGGTGAAAGAGTTGGAATTGATTGAGCAATTTAGAGATATGAGTCTTGTAGTAGAAGTGACGCCGAAGAGTATTATCTTGGGAATGTTAAAGATCAGTAATGATTTCCTTGATAGTGTTAGAGAAGCTCGGAAGCTTGATGTGAAACTTGTTGATTTGTTGGTTGGTATGAGCCAAACTGAAAATGAAGATTTCAAGTTAGATGCTCAGGGTGTATTGAGGTTCCGAGATAGGATTTGTATTCCCGATGATGTGGATTTGAAGAGAATGATCTTGGAAGAAAGTCATAGAAGCAATTTGAGTATTCATCCCGGAGCGACCAAAATGTATCAAAATTTAAAGAAACTATTTTGGTGGTCGGGCAAGAAGAGAGAGGTGGCTTAGTTTGTTTATGCTTGTTTGACTTGTCAGAAGTCTAAAGTGGAGCATCAGAAACCTGCAGGGTTGATGCAACCGTTAGAGATTCCAAAATGGAAATGGGATAGCATTTCTATGGAATTCGTAACGGGGTTACCGAATACACTAAGAGGACACGATGTGATTTGGGTGATTATTGATAGGCTTACGAAGTCGACTCACTTTATTCCTATTAATATCACTTATCTCGTATCGAAGTTGGAGGAAATTTATCCGCATGTGATTGTGAGATTACATGGTATTCCTTTGTGTATTGTTTCGGATATAGATCCGAGGTTTACTTTTGAATTTTGGAAGAGCTTGCAAGAGGCTTTGGGTTCAAAGTTGAGGTTGAGTTCGGCTTATCATCCTCAAACTGATGGTCAGACAGAAAGAACGATTTAATCGTTGTAAGACTTGTTATGTGCTTGTATTATTGAACATGGTGGTTCATGGGATACATATCTTCCTTTGATTGAGTTTACTTATAACAATAGTTTTCATGCTAGTATTGGAATGGCACCGTTTGAGGATTTGTATGGTCGGAGGTGTAGAACTCCTTTGTGTTGGCATGATTCGGGTGAAAGTGTGGTGCTTGGATCAAAATTGGTTAGAGAGACTACTGAGACGGTGAAGATGATTAGAGAAAAGATGAGAATTTCTCAAAGTCGACAAAATAGTTATCATGATAAAAGGAGAAAAGAATTGGAATTTCAAGATGGTGATCATGTATTTTTGTGAGTTACTCCTACAACCGGCGTTGGGCGAGCATTGAAGTCGAAGAAGCTAACTCCTCGCTTTATTGGTCCATACCAAATTACTAGTAAAGTGGGAAAAGTGGCTTATAGAGTGGCGTTACCGCCAAATATTTCGAACTTGCATGATGTGTTCCATGTGTCGCAACTTCGGAAGTATGTTTCGGATCCTTCACATGTGATTGAGATGGATGATATTCAAGTGCGAGACAATCTTACGGTGGAGACGATGCCGTTAAGGATCGAAGATCGTGAGATAAAGTCTCTTTATGGCAAAGAGATCTCCTTGGTTAAAGTTGTTTGGATAGGAGCAGCTGGTGAAAGTGCGACGTGGGAGTTAGAAAGCAAGATGCGGGATTCCTATCCCGAGCTTTTCGAGTCAGGTAATTTCGAGGACGAAAATTTTATAAGTGGGAGAGAATTGTAACGCCCCGTTTTATTTAATATTATATTATATTAATATTTTCGAGTTACCGTTTGACGTTTATTTTTGTGACGAGAATATTTAACTTAATTGTTATATCTGTTAATATATTCGGCGACGTTTTATTCGGACCGGTAATCATTTTATTTGGTCTGGTATTTGTTTTGAGGGACCGGTAATTATTTTATTCGGTTCGGTATTTATTTTGGGGGACCGGTAATTATTTTATTCCGTCCGGTTGTTATTCCGTTCGGTTCGGTAAAATATTATTCGAACCGATATTTAATTTTTTTGAGTTATTTTAATTATTTGGGTTAATAATATTATTTGATATTATTTAGTGTTAATTAGTAGTATATTTTAAGAAGGGCTTTTTGGTATTTTGCCTAGCTTTTGTCTTGCATCAAAACAAACCAAACACGCTTGTTTTATGACATAACATACAAAACACATTTTGTGAGAGTTAGAGAGAACAAGAAGGTCTTGGAGAGAAGAGCAAGAAGAACACCATAGCTTGGGTTTTTGGTTGGTTGAAATCATCAAGAATCATTTCAAGTATCTAAGGTAATGGGTTTGATTTTTCAATGCTTATAGTTAGGGTTTGATTTGGTATATTTTGATTTGGGATAAAATTGATGTTAGGGTTCTTGAGATTTGTTAAGATAAATTAGGAGAGTTAATTTAGGTGTTAGGGTTGTGGGATTACTGTTATGTTAATAGAAATTAAATTAGAAAAACTAAATTATATTAATTAAGTTAAGTTTATAAAACTAAAGTATGCGGTTTGTTTCAAAACAAAATGGAAATGGAAGTACTATGCAATATAGAAATTAAGTTAAGTTTATAAAACTAAAGTATGCAGTTCGTTTCAAAATAAAATGGAAATAGAAGTACTATGAAGTATAGAAATTAAGTTAAGTTTATAAAACTAAAGTATGCAGTTTGTTTCAAAACAAAATGGAAATGGAAGTACTATGCAGTATTGAAACGAAATGAAAGTTGGAAACAGTATGTTTTATGATGTCGTCGCCATTCCGCTGTTTCATGAATTATGTACTTTTTTTTTTTGAAAAATAGTTTATGTTTTGTTTTTCTTTTCTTAATTTAATATATTAAATATTTATATTAATTAAATACAAATATGACATAAGTTAACCGATTTAATTTGGAACCCGATTATGTTCCTCGATTTCGGCAATTTCGGCGACGGAGCTAGTTGCTCCGAATTGAACGATAACTGACGTGCTAGCTAATTTCGACGTGTAGAACTTCGTGGTGAGGTTAGTTTTTCGAGATTTCAAGTTTTTATGAAGCAACCCGAAATAGGCCAATTTATGGTTAATTTGAAACGGGTTGCGTTTTAGTCGGTTTAAGTCGTGTATGGACAATCCGATTGCAACGTTAATGATTATGATTGATGCCGATTATTATGAATGACTTTCGCGACGATTATTGATCTTTGACTATTTTTCCGTGTTTGAAATTTAGTGAATTATTTGATAATGATGTGGTGTGATTAAACATGATGTTTGCGACGGTTTATTTATAATGAATACTTGACGATATGCGATGTGATGATATGTTTATCTTGATGTGGATAAATATGGAGAGGTGAGCTTTATTCCAATTTTGATGTGCCATGATGATGTTTTGTTGTGTCGTGTTTGTGATGTCATTTTGTCGAGTCACATGCATTGCATTGGCGACAAGGGCTTTTATGCCAAGCGAAGAGGGCTTTTATGCCAAAGTGACGATGGACTTTTATGCTGAATGTCCCTAATTATGGACAAAGCGACGGGTACCACATGCATAACATAGTCGTGTCTCATGGAGTCGGTTATGTTTATTTTTGAGTCTTTTGGCGTTGAGTTTTATTTCATGGCTTATGATGAATTGCGATAATACATGATACTTTGTTTTGTGATGATTTTTGTGTTGAACATAAAGTGAATATGATGCGATAATTTCATGATTAGTAAGCGATGAATATAACATGATGGTAAAGCGACAATATGAGTTTATGGCAATGCAGTTTATGTCTTGTTTTGGTATGATTATGATGATTACGTGACGAAATTAAAGTGTTGATTTTATACACTAAATGATGATTTAAAGTGTGTGAGATTTGGATGTGTGCTGACATACTCTTATTAATCCTATATCATTTATGATTCCAAAAATATTTATATATTTTATCATGCCTTTAGTTATATGTTTTGGAGTATCTCACCCTTTACTTGTTTCATTGTTGCCTTTATATTGGTAACGTGCAGGTGATCCGCGAGGATGATGAGGATTAGCTCGAGTCTCTTTATTTTGAGTCGCTCTGCTCTGATAGTAGTAACACTCGGGATTTGGGCGACGTTATTATTTTGATAGGATAGTTTATGTATACTATCTTATGACTTTATGTATTAATAATAACATGATGATATGTACATTTTGTGAACACATCCGTTGTGATGTGATTAGTCATATGTTTATATGATGATTTATATTATGAATCGGTATATCGGACTTTTGATTTTGTGATGTGCATTATAATGCAAAGTGTTGAAAAACACGAATATGTGATACCTCAATTTATGTTTGGACGAAATTTTGAAACTCTGACTTTATTATTAATTACGAGGGGTAGAATTGGGGTGTTACAAATGGCGCCAAAAACTTGATCGTGACTTTGAGAATCTGTCGGGTGTAGTGACTGCAAGTGCACAGTCTAATCGCGTAGTTTTAAAAGACATCAAATCCACAAGGACTGATGGTCAAACTACTGTTATCTAGGGTCACTGTGTAAAGTTAAGGCTAATTATAAAATTAGGATGTTGGGGGTTTAAACGGGAATTAACTAAAATCTAATAATTGATAACGGGACACCGATATGTAAGTTGTCGACTTCAGGGATTCAATAAGTTATTGGCATAGTTTTTAACTATTAAAATATTATTTCAGTGGAAACTATTAATTTAAAACCCATTGTCTCACACTTTCGTTCTATCGATTCAGGCCATATTATTAAACTCAAATGAGTGCTCTCGCCGTGTCATTTAAAATTTAAAAGTATTTTTTGAAAACAAATAGAGTCCAATTAATTTTAAAGTGTTGCAACTAGCTTTTAAATAAGAGTCGCCATCTTTAATATTTATCCTAAGGAAGGGAATATAAAGGATAACCCTAAAAGTTATAGATTCTAGGTTTTTTGGACTCGGTTCTAGACGAATGGAAGGTGTTAGGAACCTCTCACCTACCTTGTTCACGAGGATACTAGGGTTAGAAACTTGATCTTAGAAAATAGGGTTTTAATTTTTATTAGGGGAACTCGCCACGATTTTAGTCGTATGCCTACGTAGCCTCTTATGAGGAATCAGAGTCCCAATTCGCAGTTCATAGTGTTGGTTGGTGTTTTTTATAAGATTATGTAGAATTAATTTCGCATTATCCTTGAACCTTGTCTGAGTTGTAAATTGAGTGATCGTAGACGCGGTTCGCAATTAATTTTGAAAGAAATTATCCTTAATCTTTTTTTATGAAAATGTTCTTGAGTTTTTGTTATGTTAGTAAAAAATGATTTGATGTTGGTTAGGTGTTTTAATGTCTGATTAGTCGAAGTATGTGGTAAGACATAGAGCGAGGAGTTTGATATAGTCTCCTCATCACGTGGCCGGATATTGGCCACGTGTCATTCACGGATTGTGATTTGGATGAGTTGCATGGATTTTAACTGTTTGATTTTGAATAATAAACCAGGAGACGATGTGTCGACCGATTTAATTACTCGAAGATGGACATCTTATTATTATAAAATGTTAGAATTAATTTGATTAAAAAAGTTAAATTTTTAGTTTCTTATAATTAAAAGTTAGTAAAATATAATACACTAATTTAATTTTAACAACTAATCTAAATGAATGAAAATATTTTTGTCTGTATTTTTCATAAATAATTAAAAATGGACTACACAAAAGTGATTTAAATAAATTGATAACAAATAAATGACATAGAATTGGACTTTGGCCACATATATTAGAATTGGGTCTAATAATAAAAGCACAACATTTTTTACACTAACTAAACTACACCCTTTGTTCCATGTGAGAATGAGGAAAAAATCACCATTCATTAGTATGTATAGGATCACTACTTTCCCAATTGAAAAACAAAACAAATCTTTAGTGTTAATAAAGAGAGAATAAAATTATGAATAGGTAATAAAAGGTAAAGCAATAAAAGTTGGATAAATATTTAATAAAATAAATTAAAAAAAACGAATGTAGAGAGTCATGCCTCTCTCCCTCCATGTTTATAGACATTGTAGTGTCTTTTCTCAATAACCAATTTATTTCCTTTTTTTTATAATATTCAAAGTGCCAATTAATATGCACTTTTCTCTCTTTAAACCATTCAAAACCACTCTTACAACAAACAAAAATACAAAAGAAAACTCCAACTCTCTACGTTTCTTCTTCATCCATTCGAATGAATTTCACAACAAACACACAAACTTATATATGTTAAGAGTCCCACATCGGACAATATATGGCCTGAACATGTGTTTATAAGTGGGGGCAATCCTCACCCTACAAGCCGGTTTTGTAGGGTTGAATTAGGCCCAACCACAGTCCTTTATTATCTTAAAAAAACATCAATCCACACCACTCAACATCACCCACGAGATCTAGAAAAGGAAAAAAGAATTACCTCACATGTTCAGATCCGGCTCTGATGACGCATAGTGTACGGCGGAGCAGGTTGGGTTGTCATCAAAGATTGAGGTTGCGGAAATAGGGATCTGATTGGTGGAGGGACTCAAATCTTTCGGTGACGCGCATGCATGTTGATGGTAAGCACGGGGTCTCGGCGGTGGCAGCCCAACTGTGGGTCTAGAAGTGTGTGCGGTGGTGCCGTCGAAAAGCGGGATCATGGTGTGGTGGTTTGAGGAGGTGCTGGATGTAGCGCCGAAGAAGGCTTGATTCAGAATTTGAGTCCTCCTTCATCTTTTCCCACAAAACAAAAAAGACAATAGCAACAGTTTTGTTATGTTTAGGAGTTCCAATCAATAATTGAACTTCACGTTGTGTTTCTTCTTTTTCCTGCAAAGATATGAAGTTTTATTGTTAGTAATGTCAGGGACTGTTTTTTCTGGAAATTGCAGTTATTGTGTTTTGATGTTTGTTGTGTTGATTGATTGTTGTTTCACTAATTTTTTTTGGATTTTTCTTACTGTTATTTTTCAAAGGAATTAACATACATAATACTTGACCATATGAATTTTCACGTACACATATTGTGATACATGATATTGATTCAAGTTTTTATGTATAAAGTGTCAAAGGTTAAATAAACAGTGCAAAATTATAGCAAGGTTGAACCTATATACAAATTAGATTTGATACGCAAAAAAGTTTCATGTTTAAAATATCAGAGAGTAAATGATATTAATCCCGTAGGCAAAGAACAAAATACAAAAAATGAAATAGCAAATGGGTGAATATTGTAGATGTTTGAATTGTGTTGTCATCATGAAAATTTTGTATAAACCTACAACAAAATAAAACAAGAATGGATAGAAATTTGTACAAAAAGTGTGTTATTAGTAAGAAATAGTAACAGACCGTAAAAAGATAGTGAACAATAGTTTGTTATTCTAATTAGTTAATAAATGGGAAAAAATTGTTTACAGTGTGAAAGTATATATTTTTGTATGAAAAAAATTCAAGAGTTCTATGATATGTAAATAAAATTGATGAAAAACTTTGTATAAATTTCTACCAAAGGTATTTTTTAAATAAGAACCATTAGAACAAAATGGTTATATGGGTAAAATAACAAACAAATTTAAAATAAAATTGAAAACAAAATAAAGGGGGCCTCATATGAAATCATCGGTCGTAATAACAAAATAACACCAAAAGTGTTGAAAATAAATTTTAAAAGAAAGTGTGTGGAATTGTGAGAAAGTATGGATGTGTGAGAAAGTGTGAATTTCTTTGGATGATAAACTAGGACAATGAGGATTCTTATTTATAGAGTGGGAATTAGGTTAAATAGACTTAACAAGTAAGTTATCTAAAGTGAATGAAAATCCCAAGCCTGATTTCCAAAAAGGAAAGAAAATTAATAACAATAAGAAATAAAAAGAACGTCACAAGTGCTCCACAAGAGATTCAAATCCATGACCTTATACTTCCAAGCTTTATTATTTACCAATTGTATTGTGTTACTCATTTGTAAATAAATTCAATTTGAAGGAATGTGAAAGGTGTGCAGATATTTGATATTTTAAAAATACAAATAATTTGAAATGTATCATTATATTTTTAAATAGGTTTGGAAGCGAATATTTATAAAAATCAAATAATATTGTAAAACAAAGTTTAAAATATTTTTTACTGAACTTGAGAATGAATATTTATAAAAATTAAATAATATTATAAAAACAATGTTTAAAATATTTTTGACTATAGAAATAAAAGGGCGGCCAAATTTGTGGTATGACAGTTGTCCCTATTTAATCATCTTTCGATTAAATAGTGCAAGAATACGCAGGTCTCACACGTTTGATCGGAATTTTATTAAATAGTGGAAGACCCTAAGATTTGTCTGAGATAACAATAAGGATACGTTGTACAACGTCCCCATGAGTATGAAGAATGGACATAGATGATGATGTATCATCCTATCAGCGTTTGTACCAAAGTTTTTAATCTAGACAAGACAATGCGGATGACCCGTCAGTACTTAAAGGGACTGTAGAATTTTGCATATTTACCGAAACTCGATAGCCGGATGAAAATATGGTAGGTTTGAAGTAATGGAACCCAAAACTCCCTGATGGTGTCGGTTGTGTCGTCCTCAACCACAACTATCAACGTGAAGAACACCAAATCTATGATGAAGTCGATTGTGTCATCCTCAACCACAATTATCAACATGAAGAAACTAAACACCAAATTCACGATGAAGTCGGTTGTGTCCTCAACCACAACTATCAATGTCAAGAAAACCAAATTCATAATGATGTCAGTTATGTCGCCCTCAACCACAACTATCAACGTGAAGAAACTAAATTCATGATGAATTCGGTTGTGTCATCCTCAACCACAACTATCAACATGAAGAAAATAATCAGCAAATTCACGATGAAGTCGGTTGTTTCGTCCTCAACAACAACTATAAACATGAAGAAAACCAAATTCATAATGATGTAGGTTGTGCCGTCCTCAACCACAAGTATCAACATGAAGCAAATATACCCCAAATTCACGATGAAGTCGATTGTGTCGTTCTCAACCATAACTATCAACGTGAAGAAAAATAAACACCAAATTCATGACGAAGTCGGTTGTGTCTCCCTCAACCACAACTATCAACATGAAGAACACAAAATTCATGATGAAGTTAGTTGTGTCGTCCTCAACCACAACTATCAACATGAAGAAAATAATCACCAAATTCACGACGAAGTCAGTTGTATCGCCCTCAACCACAACTACCAACATGAAGAAAATACACCCCAAATTCACGATGAAGACGGTTGTGTCATCCTCAACCACAACTATCAACATGAAGAAAACCAAATTCATAATGATGTTGGTTGTGTCATCCTCAACCACAACTATCAACGTGAAGCAAATATACCTCAAATTCGTGAAGAAGTCGGTTGTGTCATCCTCAACCACAACTATCAACGTGAAGAAAATATACCCCAAAATTGCTCTAAAGTTTGAACTAAAAGTTCGCACAAATAAGCTTGCTAATGATAAACCCCAAGAAAATTTTTAATTCTAACCAAAGTAGCTCTACAAGATGCACTGCATGCATAATACCCTGAATTGATGTGCTATCCAGGTGTGATGTATGCCCAAAATGTTTTTAAATGCTCATGCGTCAAAATGCTTATGTTTGTATATGCCCCAAACGTTTGTGTATGCCCTAAATGCTTGTATATGTCCCAAAATGCTTATATATGCCTTAAATGTATGTGTATACCCGAAATGTATGTGTATGCCCCAAGTATTTTGCAAATGTTTTTGATAATTCTATTTTTTTAAATCATCGGGGTATCTTAATCACTAACTCCCCAACATTGTTTTTTGCCAATGTTGTACCTCCAAGTTGATTTGAATTTGGTGAAAGATGTTAGCAAGATCTTGAGGTCTGTATCGTAGGTGTGGGAGTAGGTATGGATGTAGACGTGGATGTTGACATAGTCGTAGAAGTAGGCGTGGGTGTAGAAATAGGTGTGGATGTGGACATTGGCGTAGATGTTGATATAGTCGTAGACGTAGGCATGGGCACAAATTTTCTTTCGATGCTCTTCTAACCAAAAATTCTTTTTTGATGCTTTTATCACATTCTCTTTGGTGTTTCTGTATGTTAGATGAACCAAATGTTATGGATGACCTTGAGATTTTGATATGGTTATGTGTATGTCATGCTTGATGTGAGGCTCTTAGTGGGAAATCTACTGCCGAGATTTCCAAGGAACCTACTATCGAGATTCGATTGTGAGCTACCTTTTGCCGAGGTCTTCCAGATAATCAACTATTATGATCAACCAGGAGAATCTACTGCCGAGATTCGTTGTAAATTACCTTCTGCTGAAGTCTTCCGAATAATCTAATGTCGTGATTAGCTAGGGGAATATTCTGCTGAGATTCAATTGAGAAATACCTTCTGCCGAGGTCTTCTAGATAATTAACGGTTGTGATTAACCAGGGGAATCTACTGTCGAGATTCAATGTTGAATTGATAATTTGATCGACAATGATGATTGTCTTCACATAAAAATGAGTTTTATGTTATGCGTGCAAATTTGATTGATACATGAAATGTGATGATTAATTGATGCATGAAATGTGATGATTGATTGATGTATGTGATGGGTGACTTAAATATGTGTGAATGGATGTTGGATTTTTAAATTTGAATGCGTCATTGGGATTTTTTTTACATATGCTCGACCCATGTTGTCTGACTTCGTCATATGGATGAGGTGATAAGTATAGCTTGGTTTTGGATCGAGGAACCCTAATGCATGATTTATGCAGCCTTATGCTTTATGATTATAACTTGAATGCTCTTTGGAATGGTGCCACTATGATGGGTCGTGGATGATTAAAGCGTAGAGGTTTGCTTATGCAACAAGGTTGCTTTTCACATAATGGTAGAGTGTTGTGCTTGCATGATTTCTTGATACTCAATTTGAACTCAAAGATTACTGCTGTAGGAGGAGATTCGTTGGTGATTGTGAAAGTACGCAGGGAGCTTGCCTTATGTGGCTTGTCTTTCCCTAATTTGTTAGTAGGGTCTTGGAGGAGATTCTCATTGATATGAGCTTGGAAATAATTTTGTCATAATATGAACGACCCCACTATTTTTCATTATGCCCATGATTAAAAGACTTTTGAAAATGTTTGGATTTGATGAACCATTTTGAATCAACTCCTTTTGATCGAGCCTCGCAGTGGTTTGCCCCAATATTCAAATTTTGAAAGACATGCCCCTCAATCTCCAAGATTTGGAGGGAGTAGCTTCAGAAAAAACTTTGACCTCACCATGAACTTGACATAGATTGCCTTAAGTATTCGAAGCTTGAAAAGTTTGTACTTGAAGTTGCTTGGAAGATTTGGACCCTATGTGCAGTAGAATGAACCTGATACGCACTGCCCCTGCATTTGGATCTTGGGAGGTTTCCCCTACTTCCAGGCCTTGAGAGGTTTGTTAAAATGAGGAAACCGGGTCATACCCTGTTGTGGTATGACTTGATTAAAGAATTCCCCTTTGAAAGATATGCCCCTTGTTGACCAGTGCTCTGAAATTTGACCCAAGTTGATTAAATCTTGGAATGATCACCCCTTGTCAATAGTGTCTTTATGTGATATACCCCTATGATCATTAGTTTTTGCCCCTGTTTATAGGGGTCCTCTTAGATGATTTTCCCCTAGTTATAAGCTTCTTGGAAATGTTGCCTTTGATCAGACCTTTTTGAAATCTCCTTGATGCTAAGTATTGATTCGTAAATAAGATTGTACATTTTGAAAAAGTAATTTCGTTAGTGCACATGCAAGTTCTTGAAATTGAAGTTTAATTATTGAAAAGAAATGGATGATTAGGAATAGATATTCGAAGATGAAAAGTGATTAATAATTTTAACAAACATAGGAGTCAGTTTTAACACAAATCTTATTGGGTATGCTTTCATAGTGAACCTAGCTTCAATTAGGACTTTTAAAGGTTGTAACGTGGCCATGGTTCGTGGTTTAAGAAACAAAAGATATAAGGCTCAAAATTTATTTAGCCTACCCCATTCTCCTTTATGTTCTTAAATCCTAAGTTAAATTAATCCAACAGATACATTTAATCCCCAAGAGAAATTTCATAGTTGCAAAGATGATGAAAAGCGTTGATAAGATTCAAACACCGATGAAAAAGCATTGATAAGATCTAACCACTGATGGGAAGCCTTGATGATTCTTAAGTTGGAAGTCACAAGATTTTTCTCCAATTTATTTGTTTTAAATCCCTTATTTTTGCATGGACCAATTCTTTTGAATTTGGTCCATCGGGATGCCCTAACTTTTGCCTAAGTCAAGTTTTGATTTGATTTGACTTAGCGGGATTTCTCTATATTTTTTTTAATTTCTTTTTTTTGCTTTTTTGATTTTGAAAATTTCACACTGATTGTTGTAAGTTTCATCTTCATCGTTTCCTTTGATTGATGTACTTGAGGAGGAATACGTCGTGGACTTTGTCTTTACTGATTCCTCAATCTTGTATGATGAATGCGTGGAAGATGATGTGCTCAAATCTTTGCTTAGATTGTTCTCTCAATGATGTATCGAGAAAAGAGATATGCTTGGACCTTTGCTTAGATCATTTCGGTTCTCCTGGGATTTGAATGCATCGTCGAATTAATTGAAATCTACCCTTCCCCTGGTTAAGATTGAGGGTTTTTTAGAAAATAGAAAGAACTCTGACATCTGGCTCGAGGGGGTTAACTACAGTTTAACACCTTATGTATCCACTGTTTAGGAATTGAAACAATGCCTTACATCGTCAGCTAAGCCTTACTATTAAAAATCACACGTCAACAAAAATTTGATTATTTTGTATTTTCATCATTCTCCATCGAAATTTTTTAATTTGAAAAATGGAAAAGAATAGTGAACATGGAAAGTCGTTGATTATTTATGGAATGAATCGATTTTAAATACATGCATGCTTATTTTATTAGAATTATTTGACCAAAGAGTACAAAGTTTATAACAACTAACACTTAACAAGAAAGAAACTACAATTTGAAATGATAAAGGCCTAATGATCTAGGGATAAGCCTTCTTGTTGACCCACTGACTTTAGGGGATTCTTCTTTAGTCTTTGAATTTGTCAAGTGTTGTACCCCAAAATTTGCCCTCCCATATTTCTCAAAACATTTCAAGAAAAATTCACAAGTCCAACCCGGCGCGTCATATTTAGGTGTTATTTCGCCAAGATATCTCTGATAACGTATTCTCAAATTCAGGTTTGGCTCAAGAGTCAATTCTTTAAAGAAGGTATCTGAATGTGTGAGTTTTCTTGAAGAAATATGATGAAAAAGTGTGCTGAAAGTGCAGTTTTTACGCGCTAAAAAATTCATAACTTGAAGATCGTGGCTCGTATTGAACCCGTTCCGGTGGCCAAAATTCCGTCTTGACATTATCTACGTTTTCATCTCTCACGTATGGAAGCCAATTTCGATCAGAAGGTCTTCAAAAATGTGGATTTATCAAGTATTTTCATACAGAAAATTTGTGACAGAAGTTTATTTGCGTCATGTTCAGAAAATCATAACTTGGTCGATTTTCATCGTATCGAGCTGGTTCCAGCGCCAAAATTTCACAAATTGAGTTGACTACATTTTCACAGAAGGTATTGAGTTCAAACGGTATTCAAAAGGCCTTCGTTTTTTGCTCAGAGTGCATGACATGCTGAAAATCCTGAACGCTGAATATTATTTCATCTTGGCCAAAACTTCGAAAATTCATAACTCGGTCAATTTTTATCGGATTGGGCTCATATTTTTACACAAGGTCACTGACTCATAGATCTACAAATTTGCTTCAAAAGTCGAGACTGGATTATGCTCCGATCAATACCAGTTTTTTATTGAAGAACGTGTCAGAGTCGACACTGGAGCCCAAAATAAGTTTGTCTGAGCTGAAACTTCAAAAATTCATAACTGATTCACCGTTTATCCGATTGAGCCGATTTTCGGACAGGAGTTAGTTCTTGATGTCGGCTACATTTTGTTTTCACATTTCAACTTCAAAAATTGCACTTAAGTCCCTGCGATTTAGCCTGGAAAGTGACGAACTCAAGTAAACATTGGAGGCCCAATTGCACATTCAAAGCCCATTTTCTTTACCCTAATTTCCATTATATAATCACCTTCTTTTCACACAAACCAAAGAGAAGAAAAAGAGAGAAAAAACCTTACCACAACACTGTTAGAATATCAAATTCTTTCAAAAACCCTAAAACCTTGAAATCCTTATTACAAATCCCTCTCTCACTACAAACAAGTCATCGCAGTTACAAACCAACACCTCACTACTTCTTCAGTAAGGGTAAGGCTGGCTTGATCTCCATGATCCAAAAGGCATAAAAGCATTCATGTCACTAATTTTCCAGTGAGGGTAAGATTGATTTGATCTCCATGATCAAAAGGGTATAATCATTCATACATGCCATATTGTGCCTAAACATTAAATTTCTTCATATATTGGCTTTATTTGCATTTTATGATTTTATTTAATGTGTTCATGAGATTCAACACTGCAGATTTAGACAGGATCCCATGCAGGTTTATTAAGGAACGTTGAGACCAAAAGCCAAATGGCCAAAAGCCAAAAGCCAAAAGCCAAAAGCCAAATGGCCAAAAGAACAACTTATGCATGACACCAATACATGGCGAGATAGACATCCTGAGAAGATTAAGGAACATTGAGGCCAGAACACAAATGGACAACAGCCAGAACACAAATGGCCATGAAACCCAATCCAATGGCCAAAGAATGCAGACCGTTCAAAAAAACCTTCCCTTTCTATAATCTACCTCCCGAACCGAGAGCAATCTCTATAAGGAATTTTTCTGTGCTTTTGTCCTTTCCATTTGGAGAAAATAAAAGACGGTGACGACTCTTGCTTACCGCGACATTTCGCGAACCAGCGTTAAACAGTCAGTTCCAGATCCACTGATCACAGAACTGGCGACTCTGCTGGGGACACTTAAAGTGAGGTGTACCTTAGGATAGCTCAGACCTGTGTTTTCAATTGTTGTGTTTGTTTGTTTTATTATTTTGGGCACTGTCTTGGGAGTTCTATAGATCCTGACTCGGATCTGGGGGATACCTTCTTAGAAAGTAGCAACAAGGCTGTGAGGGAACTGTGTGGGGTATACCGACATGGTTAAAACAGTCTGCTACGTTGATGTGGCACTTTGGTGTGTACCGGTAACCCTTGAGTTCAGTCAAGGAGAGTACGGGGCCTCCGCGTGGTGTCGTGAAGCATCAACATACCTTAGGAACCTTAATTGAACTATCTTGGCCTCTCTAGGGTAGTGAGATAACTGACTTTGGTGCAGTCCGAGGTTGGTTGATACTCGATACTACACTCAATTGAGGGTTGCTTTCCTGGAATATTTCGGTCGCCAGTTCAGTGGCTAAATCGAAACGATGAACAATGAAAGCAATCCCGTGATATTGGGACCCTTAGAACCCGGTTACTTCTAATAGGACAGGTTGATCCCACCAACTTCAAGAGGGTAATACCCTGACCCCATGCTGGCCTTAAACTCTAAGGGCTTTCTCTTGTGTGACTTGTGTGCCTTCGTACCTGACTACTTGCATGCTTTATCTGACACATGAACTATTTGCAGGTTTTGTTTTAGTCCTTAATTGGGACTCATAACAGGGGTTACTAAGTTTCTTGCAGGTTTTGGTTGGCAGTCCTTAATTGAGACTCATAACAGGGTAACTTACATTACCCCCATGCATAGCATAACATCATACCATTGCATACATCCTAACCCATTTCAAGGATCTCAAGGGCTTGTGATGCAGGACATGATGAACCAACTGTCTAGCAAGGGGCAAAGAGGATTTATCTTCCTCTAGCCAAGGTTGTCAGGGGCTATGACCCACTGGATATGGTGAGCCTTTGACCCTTGAAAAAGGACTCTCAGCAACATGAAGTTCCTTCAATCAAGCTACCGGACCCAAATTCTAACAATTTTCTTGTTTACCCTGCGAGGTCCTTGAAAACATTGCATGCATATCATACATATCATTGCATTACAGGTACCCTTTTTACAGGTCACTTACCTCCTCCGCTGTTTATTTCAGCAATGGCTTGTCAACAAGATAACCAGGACCTTCATGCTCAAGAGACTCGGTTCGGGGAAATCCTCCTGAATCTATCCAAGGGGCAGGAGGAGTTGAGAACACTTCTCATGGAGACTTTGGTCAGGAACAGCGCTGAGGACGAACGGATGAAACACCTGCAAGCTGAGGTGGATGCCTTGAAAGCCCAGATGCTGGGGCAGGTGACTGCCATTCAAGGTTTAGCTCAAAGACAAGAAGAGCTCGGAGTTCTCATCAACCAACTGCTTCAGGGTAACCGACTGGGGCCAACATCTAAGGTTGAAGGGCCGGTCATTATTCAACCATCTTTGAGACAAGGAGCTAAGGGGAGAGCTCCTCAAATGGCTCCAGTGTCACAAATTCAGCATCAACCTCACCAGCTTCAGCCAGACAAGCCCAGGAGGCAATTCACCCAGCTCAACATGTCGCTGTTTCAAGCTTTACAACGCCTGTTGAGGTTGAATCTGATCACTTTAAGGGCTCATCCCCAGAACCCCAACACAACATCTCCTGTCTATGATCCCAATAAAAGGTGTGCCTACCACTCTGCCAGTCCAGGACATGATACAAATGAGTGTTGGGCTCTGAAGAACAAGATCCAGGACCTGATTGATGAAGGAGCATTAGAGTTCACACAAGATGGTCAGGCTGAGTTTTTCTACCATCCCTCCAAGGCTCACCATTTGAAGTGACAAGCCCTGAGACTGAAAAGACTTTTGTTCATTCGAATGTTCAAGTTGTAATTTTCTTTTGTCCAAACATTTACCCATGTTAAAACGTTGTTATTTCATTAATGCATCGCATATGTCTGTTTTGAAGCAATATATTCGTATTCACTATATGCAAATTGTTTTCATATTTTTTCTGATGATCAACTCTTGATTAAGAAATTCTAAGCCTCTTGAGGGAGGATGACGAAAACGATACCACGATCTTTACAGTATGCTTTTGAACAGACCCCGCTGATGAGGTACAGGCATTGTTTCAATTCCTAAACACTGGAGTTATAAGGATGATAATCCCTCGTCAACCCATCTGAGCCAAAGAAGTAGGAGTTTTTCTTTTCGAAATTTAAAACCCTTAATCATAACCTGGGGCAGGGTAGTTCTCTCAGTTGATCCAAGTGCATAACGAATCGCACCAAAGAGGTCCTTACAAAAAAAGAAGACAGTGATGGTTCTGAATAATCAATGAAGAAAGGCAGTCATTATATCTCAAAAAAAATCAAAACCCAATAAGTCAAAACCTATGAAGGAGACTTACAAAACTGGGGCATCCCGCTGACTGTAACCACAAAAGAAACAGTTCAGACAAAATTTAGGGATAGCGAAATCAAAAAGAAAGAGGTCATACAAACCCTCAACAAAAACAAAAAAAATGATTGCCCATTCAGAATAAATCATCAATATCTGAATCATCATTGGAAAATCAGGACAAAGACTCAAACAAGGTCTAATGCACGATCAACTGAGCTTAGGTTTGAAGAACATCACGAAGAACGGGTGGGTACAAATAATTTGAGCCTTTATCCTTTGTTTCTTAAACCGTGAACCAGGCCACGTTATAACCCTTAAAAGTCCTAGCTGAAGCATGGGTTAGTTCGAAAGCATATTGTTACGAAAGGTATCCTGACTCCTTAAGGCCTACGGTAAATACGGAGTTGACATCATGTTTTACAAACATTCACTTGTTTTATGAGAAAGAATGCGTTTTCAAAATCTTCAGGACAGACATAAGCTTTGCATTTTTGATATAACATTGTTTGCATATGACTACTTGTTTGAACAGCAGGGAAATTCGCACGACGAATGCCTAATGAACAAAAGCACTTCCAACCAAGGGGCATGATATGATCATTGTCCATCATCTGGGGAAGTCCAATCAAGATTCAGGGAATCTCTCAAGGCCAAACAGCCTGGGGAAAATCTCCGTCTGAGTCACTTGGGGCACTCCAGCAACGAATCTTGCCTGATCAAACATATTCTGGTAACATGGCAACACAAGCAGCCAGGGGCAACTCCCTACCCTCTGAAAGCACGGACATAGTCGAAAAAATGCTACGCAAAATCAAAGACCCGCTAGGTTGACACACCTAGGCAAAAATAAGGGCTTCCCGGCGAACCAAAAGGGTTCGGGCAAAATGAAGGGATGAAATGGAAAAAATCTGTACACCCGGCAAGTCGAAAACCTGAAAAGGCGGCTTGGGCAAAAAAGGGTATCCCGGTGGACTGAAAGCCCGAAAGGGCGGTCCAGGCAAAAATTAGGGATCGAAGCGTACGACTATGTCCTGTCATCTCGTCACTTGCCTACCAGAAGAAGATTTGTCAAATCGGCAGTCAACAGGCACCTCCACAGATATCTTCCTCTCCCACATCAGAAACAGGGGCAGTAATGAGTTGTCTAAGCGATCTAGTTGCTCAATCCATCAAGGTACCAAGGTAGGTTCTGCTGAAGAACATAACCAGTACGTCTTAATTCCCCATAGAGTGAGCCAGCAAGTCAGTACACTCCCCCCGAGCAGAGTTACAGTCAAACTTAAGGAAGTTGGGTATCCTCTCGCAGATCTCAGCATTCCCCAGTACATGCATTCTTAACAAGCATCCCCGGCAGTCTCGGCCTAAAGATTGTTCCCCGGCGGTATATCAAACATTCAGTGGAGTTGCTTCCAGTACAGCTCAAAACTTCCCCAAGGGAGTCCAATCCAGTTTCCCCAGGAAAGTTTGAATCCATCTCCCCAAGCAGTAAGCTTATCCCCAGTAGATTCTGGAAGCTTATCCTCGCAGAGCACGAACGCGTTTCCCGGCTTTATTCAAAGAGTTAT
This sequence comes from Vicia faba, assembly GCA_948472305.1. Classification (NCBI taxonomy): domain Eukaryota; kingdom Viridiplantae; phylum Streptophyta; class Magnoliopsida; order Fabales; family Fabaceae; genus Vicia; species Vicia faba. Next base: position 1,300,692,571 of record OX451738.1, read on the forward strand.
TTCCTTACCAGGATATAACTGGGTTATCCTCAGCCAAAAGCCATGAGAAGATCGTCCTCGGCAAAGTCTTCTTATCCCCCAGCGAAGTCTATTAACACTTCCAACAACGGTATCCCCCAGCAAGTTATTATCAACAACTCAACAAAGTATCTCTCTCCCCACAGAGTGTTGCTTCCCAGCAAGATCGTTAGAGTACATTTCTCCCCGCAGAGTAATCCATTCGCCAAGTTTATTCCCCAACGGAGTTATCTTCTCCTACTGGTATTCTTGCAACTATCATCCCCAGCGGAAGCAAAAATCTATTCTTCAAACATCAGCCCAGGAGTGACTTCCCGGCATCCGTCAAGGATTTATTTTCCTAAGATACGTTCATAAACATCACATTTTCATACATTATAGCATGCATATACGCATCATATCTTACAATCTCATTTATATTGAGAACATCATCGCTTGATTCATATCATGCCTTGCATATAACTGACCTTTACCTTTCAGGAAAAATCCAGTTAAGTTCTCAGCTATATTCAAGACCTTGACCGGTTCAGTTAAATCGACCCTAAGATTTCTCTGTTTCTTATCCAGTCAAAGGCCTTCTCTGGTTCAGTTAGATCGACCCTAAGATCTCCCTGTTTCTTATCCAGTTGAAGATTTCAAGACCTAGCCTGGTTCAGTTAAATCGACCCTAAGATTTTTCTGTTTCTTATCCAGTCAAAGGCCTTCTCTGGTTTAGTCAGATCGACCCTAAGATCTCCCTGTTTCTTATCCAGTTGAAGATTTCAAGACCTAGACCAGTTCAGTTAAATCGACCCTAAGATTTTCTTGTTTCTTATCCAGTCAAAGGCCTTCTCTAGTCCAGCTAAATCGACCCCTAACAGATTTTCCTGATAAAGACTCAGTAGAAGATATCCAAGATTCTCTCAGTGTTACTGTTGAGGTTGAAGTCGCCTATGGTTCTCTCCCCGTTACTGCGGAGGTAGTAATCGTCCCCAGATTCTCTCAGCGTTACTGTTGAGGTTGAAGTCGTCCAAGATTCTCTCAATGATACTATTGAGGTTGAAGTCGTCCAAGATTCTCTCAATGATACTGTTGAGGTTGAAGTCGCCTATGGTTCTCTCCCCGTTACTGCGGAGGTAGTAATCGTCCCCAGATTCTCTCAGCGTTACTGTTGAGGTTGAAGGCGTCCAAGATACTCTCAATGATACTGTTGAGGTTGAAGTCGTCCAAGATGATACTGTTGAGGTTGAAGTCGCCTATGGTTCTCTCCCCGTTACTGCGGAGGTAGTAATCGTCCCCAGATTCTCTCAGCGTTACTGTTGAGGTTGAAGTCATCCAAGATTCTCTCAATGATACTGTTGAGGTTGAAGTCGCCTATGGTTCTCTCCCCGTTACTGCGGAGGTAGTAATCGTCCCCAGATTCTCTCAGCGTTACTGTTGAGGTAGAAGTCGCCCAAGATTCTCTCAGCGTTACTGTTGAGGTTGAAGTCGCCCAGGATTCTCTCAGTGTTCCTGTTGAGGTAGTAGTCATCCAAGGTTCTCTCACCATTCCTGTTGAGGTAGTAACTATCCCTGGTTCATTCATCACCTTTTGAAGCTCCAGATCCAATTCCTGTAACCAGTTAGGACATATCTACACAAAGACTTTGAAGACCAGCTCCTGTAACTGGCCAGGTACTCATTTTTCTTTTGCAGGTACGCAAGTTCTCGCTAAGGAATCTCTTACGCGATCGACATTCAGATGGCGTCTATAAGCCCATCCACCTTCCATCACCTCTTAGCATGGCATCTATAAGCCCATCATCCTATCCATCAATCTCCAAATGGCATCTATAAGCCCATTCCCGCCATCACACTACTATGTGAGCGCAAATTTCTGGGCACTCTAGTGTTCAATCATCTCCCACCTTCGGATTACGAAAGGCACGTCAGCCAATCTGCATCCTCAGGTCTAAGAAGATTGAACAGGGGCAACTGTTGTACCCCAAAATTTGCCCTCCCATATTCTTCAAAATTTGCCAAGTCAAAGCTTCAAAATCTCCCCAAGGGTTGCACAGTTCAAGGGCCTCCTAACAGTAAAAAATTAGGGTTTTGGTTCTGACAAAGTAAATGAAGTTTCCAAGGGTCCAATCAAGTCCCACATGCCTATAAACATGGTCAAGCATCCTCATACTAAGTTTCAAGACTTTCAGCACAAAATTGCACAGTCAAAAACCCTAATTGCTCAACAGTCAACTGTAGGGGCAAAATGGTCATTTGACAGTCAAAAGTTCAAATTTTTGGTCAACATCTCATTTTGAAGTCACAAACATCATTTGATCAATGCTTGATCATGATTCTCAAAGTATGGCTCAAAAAGTCTCAAGATGCAAAAGTTTCCATATTTGGACAGTTGAAAAAGTCAACTGTAACTTGACCAAGGCATAACTTCCACATGGATTATCAGAAAAATTCCATCCAAAGCTCATTTTGAATATAAAGACATTTCCTACAACTCCTCTTCACACTTAAAGTCCAAGAAATGCTCTCACAAAAAGTTATCAATTTCAACATTATAGGTCATTTTCAAAAGTCAACAAAAAGGGACTTTAAGTCAAAGGCCATAACTTGAGATTGGTAAATCAAAATGACATGGGACCAAAGGCATGGGTTATAGGACTTCAATACCTTTCCAAAATGTCCAAGAACATGAGCAAAGCTTAAAAATTGAGCAAGATATGCCTTGTGGAAGTTGGGAAATTTTTGGGTATTTTGAAAAGTCAACATTGCTTCAAATGTCTTAAAAATGCTAATGGGCCACATTTTCTTCCAAGATTCATCATCCAAAGCATGTGCACGACCATTTGGCCCAAAGGGAAGTTATTCATCATTTTTATTTATTTATTTGAATTTTTAATTGCTAATAATTCATTTAATTAATTAAAATATATGAAAAATACCAAAACAAGGTTTTCAAATCTTTTTGTGCAAGACAATCACTCATTACTCATTGAAGATCACGTGCATGCCCAAAGAAGGAAGATTTAATGCAAATTGGCTAGGTTTCATGATAAAAAGATTTGAAAAGATTATGCAAAATCACAAAATCAAAAGCATTGATTCCATGGATATTTGGCTTATTTTGTTGACCTAAAACACTCATACATATATATACATGATAACCCTAATGCCAAGAACGGGAAGCTGCGCCCAAAAAGCCATAGACAACCTTGCATTTTTTCAAGAAAACTCAAATACTGAAAACACGTTTCTAAGGCTTTTCAAGATCAAATAATCATTCCATTGCCTTCCTGAGACTTCAAGGAAGGTTTTCAGATCAAAACCATTCATTCTAACACAAAGAAACGGTAGAACGATCGTGTCCTGTACAGAACTTTCTCCATATTCTTGCATCATGATTCATGCGTTTTCTGCAGTTTTTAATATTTGATTTGTGTTATTTGACTCGTTCTGAAGTTAACCATGTGTGTTAATTAAGTTTTTATGCATTGTACGTGATTTCACCATTAAAGCCAGCTAGGGTTCTTCAAGCTCCAAATTGGGCATTCTTGAATACTGTAAAATTGGGACTTCCCAATACCATGACCGAACTCAGGAAGCTTGGACGAATCGAATGCAACAGTCGCGCCCAATTTATGAAGCAAGATGGCCTAATCGCTATTCTTGAAAAGGGCATATTTTGGGGGGGTTTAAAACCCCCGTTAATTCTTTTTATGTTTTAGGGAAAATCCAAACAAGGAAGAAGAAGAGTAGGTGGCACCATCTGATTGAGCAATTTGAATTTCGCGCTAAAATCTCCCACTAACTCTTGTTTTATCTTATATTAATTGTTGGCCATATAACATACAAAGTGCGTTGGTAGCTCAGCTGGCAGGCGTGTGATTGGTAACCTCTAGGACCTGGGTTCGAATCCCAGGCCCCCCTCCTCTCTCCATATTATTTTTCTAACTTTACTTACGTGCAGCTTCAGTCCAAAGCATTCACCATATGTCCCTCATCCAGGCGTGCCACGCGCTTATTGAGATCAATCAAAGGGCCATGATTTGGAGACCATCATGGGCATGAGTCAACGCACCTACACGCTAGCCAAAAAGTCAATAAGGCCAAGGCTTAATGGGCCAAAAAAATGCTGGAGATACCTCCAGTTTGGGGACAGCACCCCCATAGGTTTGCTTGTTTCATTCTTTTTTCATATTTTCATATTTTCTTTGTTTTGTTTATTTTTTAATTAAATCTTTAAATTAATTTATAAAATATAAAAATCAGAAAAGTCATAAAAATCAAAATATATTTTATTTTAATATTTTTGTAAATAAAAATCATTAATTAGTTTAGTTTTATTCTTAAACTTAATATTTTTCAATAAACTTAAAAATTGGTAGAATTAGGGTTTTAAGCATGTTTTATCTTTTTTCCTTTTTTCACCATATTAATTATTAATTCTTAATTATTATTTTCTTGTAAATAAAATTGCATTAATTAATTAGGTTTAATTTTAGGATCAATTTTAATATTTTTTCTTAACAAATAAAAATTGTAGAATTAGGGTTAATTAATTAATTTCTTAATTTCATTTAATTCTCTTATTAAAAATTCATAAATACAAAAAACCTCAAAAATAATTTCTTTTTATTTTATTTTAATTAATTTGTTCATAATAATTTAATTTCATTAAAAAAAGGGGTCCAACGCCCTCGCTTTCGATTTAATTCTCTTCGCATTTTTATTCCTTCTTTTAAATATTAATGTAATTCTCCCAAAGCCATGTAACTCGGACATTTTATACTTCTCGCACTTTATTCCTTTATTTTATGTCAAATCGGGTCCTGGATTTTAATTTGGCGATGTGGCCTTTGACTTAAAGTCCCTTTTTGTTGACTTTTGAAAATGACCTATAATGTTGAAATTGATAACTTTTTGTGAGAGCATTTCTTGGACTTGAAGTGTGAAGAGGAGTTGTAGGAAATGTCTTTATCTTCAAAATGAGCTTTGGATGGAATTTTTCTGATAATCCATGTGGAAGTTATGCCTTGGTCAAGTTACAGTTGACTTTTTCAACTGTCCAAATATGGAAACTTTTGCATCTTGAGACTTTTTGAGCCATACTTTGAGAATCATGATCAAGCATTGATCGAATGATGTTTGTGGCTTCAAAATGATATGTTGACCAAAAATTTGAACTTTTGACTGTCAAATGACCATTTTGCCCCTATAGTTGACTGCTGAGCAATTAGGGTTTTTGACTGTGCAATTTTGTGCTGAAAGTCTTGAAACTTAGTATGAGGATGCTTGACCATGTTTATAGGCATGTGGGACTTGATTGGACCCTTGTAAACTTCATTTACTTTGTCAGAACCAAAACCCTAATTTTTGACTGTTAGGAGGCCCTTGAACTGTGCAACCCTTGGGGAGATTTTGAAGCTTTGACTTGGCAAATTTTGAAGAATATGGGAGGGCAAATTTTGGGGTACAACATCAAGGCACGGGCAACCATTCCCCGATGAGACCCCTTCTTCAAAAGTCAATTACTTACTGTCAATCAAATCTTGGACCTTGTGTCTGAAAGCCCAACATTTTTCTAGGGTATGCCTTGGAGAATTGGCATGACATTCTCACTTTGCATTTGCATCATATTTTGGTGGGAGCGCCCCGGTTGGAGGAACAAGTGGCTTCAGCTCTACCAAGGATGCCTTGAGTAAATGTTGTAGCAGTTGACTATGCGGTAAGGGAAGTGGATCGAATCTACTAGGTGATAGCTTTTGTCTTTTCCTTTGTTTGGCATATCCCTTATGTTGATAAGGTCATTGTAGTTGCTGTTGAGGTGGGGGAATTTCACGTGGTGGCGGAATCTACGGTGCTGAATAGGCCTATGGCTAGAATGACAAATGGTTACCTCCATACCTCAGTAATAATTGCATGATCAATTTCATTTGAGTCTTTAAGTGGTGGACCTCCTCCTTTAACAATTCTTGGCCTCTTTTGAGTTCTTCCATTTCTTCTTGAGACATGTTTTGAGTTCACTTGCGAGTATCGAGAATCTTACTAGCTGGATCACAGTTGGATAAGCGTGGAAGTGTAAATGATTTTGTGAAAATGGATGGTGTTGTACCCCAAAATTTGCCCTCTCACTTTTTCAAGAATCTCCTCACAAGATTTCTATTGGGCCAAAACTGCACAAGATTTGATCAGCTCAAGTCGCCATGGATCATATTGGATTTTCAAGCATTAGGTCAAGGAGGAAGCTATTGAAAGAGAAAAGCAGATAAATTTGACTGCTTTTGACAAAATCAAAGAAAATAAGTTTGCTTCGACTGGTGCTTAAACAGAAGTTGCCCCTCCATTTTAGCTTCGACTGGGTTTGGTTTCCCTTTGGAACTTTCTCCTTCGACTCAAAGAGGAAGAGTCTCTGGTAGCCTCCTTCGACTAAAAGAGGAAGGACCTCTTGTATCCTTTTTCGACTCCAAGAGGAAGAGTCTTCTGTAGCCTTTTTCGACTCAAAGAGAGAAAATCCCTCTGTTGATTTCCTTCGACTCAAAACTTGGTGGATTCCTACTGGTCTCCTGCAGCTTCCCTTCGACACATGCATAGCCTCTATACCATGACATGCCTGGATGTTCCAATCGAAGGTTATACCTTGGTGGCCCATCTGAAGAATTGAAAGATGCATATGTGGTCCCTTCGAAGGACATTTTGAAAGAAACATTGTTATCTAAAAAGAAGTATAGTCGAAAGCTAGAGCCAGTTGGTCAAAACAAAGGAGAAGTAGTCCAGATGCTAGTAGTATCAGGTACAAATCTGTTGCACTGGCCACAATGTTCCAAAACTGCTACAAACCAGTCCTGCCACGCTACCCCCATATTTGCACCAAATTGGTATATAAAAACTGTACCTCGAAGGCTACAAGAACAACATACCCAATTTGTTCAAATTTATTTTGTTTTCCCTCCCAAACCTCAGCCAAACGCATCTATAAATAAGAGCCTCCATCACACGTTTTAGGTGCCCCTGATAGTTGGAAAAAAAACTCTGTTTGTGAAGAAATTACCAAATTCTCAAAAACTCTCAAACACTATTAAAAATTCTCAAACATTCCCAAACACTCAAACTTTAAACAACTCATATCCCTTCATACTTAAGCAAACCTTTCGACTCAATCCCCAACTGCCAGATAGTTAACCACAACTGACTTCCCAAACAAAACAACAACAAAACTAGCTTCGGGAAGGTTCCAGTGAAGCTCCATCCATCATCGAAGAACCCACTTATAAGTCCTACGACTAAGCACTTCAAGAGGTAAGTTTTCCTCTAAACTAAAAAACTTTGCTCACTTAAATATCATTTGTGAATGTAAATAAAAGGAAAATGTAGATATCCTATCTAGGAAGTTGATCATGCTTTCAACCCTCACTGCTTGTATACTGAGAATCTCAACCCTGACTAGTTAGACTTTGGATCCTGGTTCCCAATAATCTTGTGCTAACCCCTGATTTGTAGCTGTCGAAAGTTACACTTGTTGGTTTCATTTTCAAGTTTAGACAGGTTTCCTGTATCTTTTGACTGGCTAAACATTGGAGCCTTCTCGAAATTTAAACTTGGGAGCTTTGCATTCCTGCAATCAAAGGAGACATCAAAGATTTTGAAACGAAAGGTGTGCATTCCATGCTGACTCCTAAAGCCTGTCAAAAGAAATAGCAAGAAGGGTGAGTCGAAGGTTACCGGCAAACACTCCTGCAGTCGAAAGAAATAAAAAAAAAGCAGATTCGAAAGAGGCCATGAAGATCTGAGTCGAAGGGTGTTACTGCTTGGGTCGAAGAGCTCATTTTCCTTTCTTTTATTTTGTTTTTGCCTTTACATTTTCTTGCCTTTCAATATGGTTGTAATAGTGTAGGATATGTATTTCCTGTATTTTTATTGCTTTATACAAATGTTAGTAACTAGGATGTATGGTAAAATAAAACCAACAAATAGGCCACCCTAACCAAAGACTAAATGCATGCAAATCAAACACATTATTCACACACGCACCTCTAGAGTAATTCCACTTGTTGCCTATTGGAAAATATTCATGTCCCTCGAACATGGGCGTTTTAGCAAAAGACCCTCGATAAAAGATCGTAGTCCCTCGATGACCCTCGATGTTGCCTTCGGTAAACGATCTAGTCCCTAAAACGACATTGCTAAAACGTCCCATATGTTGCCTTTTATGACTATACAAACATCCCAATGCCCGTCCCTTTCACATCCAACGATGGGGCTTCTTACCAAATCAATGGTAAGATAGCAACATCTAAAGGAGGAGGAAAAGAACATCTAAGACCTTTTGAGTAGGTAGGTTCGCTCTTAGTTACTCGCTTGCTCACAACAAAAACATTTTTACACCAACACTCTCATTTGAAACATTTTCAAAAGACAACACTTTGTGTGCATTCTTATAGAGACGAAAATCATCACAAAGACACCTTTTCAAAATCACTTTCAAAAAACACAATCCACAAACACATCTTTGAACCACTTTTCGAAATAAAAACTTTATACGCGTTCTTATAGAAACGAGAACCATTACAAAGAGATTTTTCAAAATACTTTCAAAGCCCACAACACAAGCAAATTGTCAAATAAAATCGAGTGATCTAAACGAGTAACTAAGAGCCCATGGAAAACCATGGATGAAAAGGGTGCTAATACCTTACTTTTTCATAATCTACCCCTCCGAACCCGAGAAATAATCTCGAAAGGTCTTTCCTGTGATTTTTTACCTTTCCTTTTGGATAAAAGAAAAGTCGGTGGCGACTCTTGCTATCCGCACAAATGCGATCAAAATGCAAAACATCAAGTCAATTCTCCCACTGTATCACAGAACTGGCGACTCTGTTGGGGATATAACTATTCTAAAAGCGGGGTTACCTTAGGGTTAGATCACCTTTACTCGCTTTCATTATTTGATTTGTGTGCTTTATATTTAGTTCTTCGTATTGGGCTTGCTTTGATCCTCCACCCGGATCTGGGACACCTTTTTAGGTAAATAGCAATAGATTGTGGAGACTGTACGGTGTAGACCGATATGGTTGAAACAATGGCTATGTTAGTGCGACGCATTTGTGGGTACCAGTATCCCTCATGGTGAATCGAGGAGAATACGGGGCCGCTGAGTGGTGTCATGAAGCACTAATTGACCTTAGAACCCTAATTGAACAAACTTGGCCATTAGGACGTAGTGAGGTAGCCAGTTTCGGTGTAAAGCTGAAAATTGGTTGATACTCGATACTACACTCATTGAGGCTAGACTTTTGGGATATCTCAGCCGCAAGAAAAGATTGTTGTGCTGAGACAATGCCTAAAAGAAAGGTCGGTGATATTGAGATCCTTTAGAACCCGATCATTATTTCTAGGACAGGTTGAGCCAACTAAACTTCAAGAGGGTACTTACCTACAAACTCCATGCAAGCCTATACCTAAGGACTTGTCTGCTTTGTGTGAATATGATTATTTGTATATACACTTGCTTACCTCGCATATTTTGTACATAACATCATAACACCATACCGTAGCATTTTCAATAACCATTTCAAGGATCTCGAGGGTATTTGATGCAGGTTCACAATAAACCAGACGTCTATCAAGGGGCAAGAGGATTTATTTTCCTCTAAACAAACACCGTCAAAGATCAATTACAACAAACTTGAGTCAAGGGCTATGACCCACTTGACATGGTGAGCTTAATTCTTGTGGAAGGAAATCCACTGATACAAAGTTCTCCAAGAAGTCAATAGGCGTCCTGAACTTGAGAAGAAGACCTGGAGGACCAGTCAAGAGAGCTCTAGATCATTCAACTCCATCCAACACGGGGGTTAATCTTGAAGAAGACCACAATTTGGAGATTGATGAAGTTAAAGCCGACTACTCCGAGGAACAATATCCTCCCGCTGATGACAAATACAAACAGTTGGAGGATCGCCTCAGTGCTATGGAGATTCAACAAATACCTGGCTTTGATTTAGGAGACATGGGTTTGGTTTCTGGAGTGGTCATCCCGCCAAAGTTCAAAGTCCCTACCTTTGCCCTGTACGATGGAGTCTCTTGCCCTAAGATGCACTTAAAGTCTTATGTCTGCAAGATTCAACCATACACAACTGATCCAAAGCTTTGGATCCATTTCTTCCAAGAAGGCCTGGCAGGGACTCAACTCGAATGGTTCTATCAATTGGAGAGCTCTCGAATCCACACCTGGGAGGATTTAGCTGCTGCTTTCTACAAGCAGTATCAGTACAATGCTGATCTTGCACCAACTCGTGTGCAATTGTAGAACATGACCATGGGTTCTAACGAGAGCTTCAAAGGATACGCCCTAAAGTGGAGAGATCTGGCTGGTAGGGTGTAACCCCCTTTAACTAACAGGGAGCTGATTGACATCTTCATGGGAACTTTGACAGGGCCTTTCTTCAAACACTTGATCGGAAGCTCTTCAGCCGGATTCACCGAGCTAATACTGACCGGCGAAAGGGTCGAAGTTGGCATCAAAAGTGGGAAGATTCAAGAAGCTACACCTTCTGATGCTCAGAAAAATCCCTACGATGGAAAGAAAGAGTCCAATGTTGTGTACAGCCGAAAGAGTCGTCATGATCAACAGGTAGGGGCAATCCTGATCTCTAATCCTACATCTGTTTAACAAAGACAGGTCAATAGGCGTAGGGTAAGATATCAAGAAAGGCAGTACACTAACATCAACATGCCTTTGTCTCAAGTATTACAACAATTGCAGAAGGTGAAGCTGATCACACCAAAGGATCCTCCTCAAAATCCTGATACCTCATCTTCTAAGTACAATCCGAGCGTAAGATATGCCTATCATTCTGACAGTCCCGGACATGACACCGACGACTGTTGGACTTTGAAGAACAAGATTCAAGACTTAATTGATGCCAAGGAGATCGAGTTTGACACTCCAGAGACTCCAAACGTGATCACTGCTCCTATGCCAAATCATTGAAGGCTTTTGTTTCATTTGAATTTTCAAGTTGTAATTTCTTTTGTTATTCAAACAATTACCTATTAATGTCAAACTTTGTTTCATTAATGCATTGCATATGTTTGTTTTGAATTATTTAATTTTCATTACATTTAAACTATGCTTTTTACTCACTTTATGACATTCAACTCTTGCTAAAAGTTACAAGCCTTTAGAGGGAGGATGACGAAAACAATGCCATAATCTCATATAGTATGCTTTTGAACTGACCTTTCTGACGATGTACATGCATTCTTTCAAATCCTAAACACTTGAGTTATAAGGAAGATAATCCCTAGTCAACCCCTTCTAGCCAAAGAAGTAGAAGTTTTTCTTTTTCAAAAAATTAAAACCTTTAAAGAAAACCTGGGGCAGGGTAGTCTCTCAGTTAATTCAAAACACGCGTTTAGCCGCAAACTCTCATCTTGTAATACAACGAATGACATCAAGAAACATTCCTCTGGAATCAAAAGACGGTGATGGTTCCCTATCACATAGGAAGTCATTATCTCTCAAAAAGAAAAGCCCACTAAGTCAAAACCTACAAAGGAGACTTAAGAAAACTGGGGCATCCCGCTGACTGTAATCTCAAAATAGGAACAGTCAGGCAATAATTAGGGATAACAAATCAAAAGAAAGAGGTCATTACAAATCCTCAACAACATGAAAAAAAATGTTGCAAAAATGACTGCCTTCCAACAAACTTAACTTGTTTGAACCATCACCAAAACTTAATCCCAGACTCAATTGGAGTTCAAACGTACAATTAACTGAGCTTAGGACTGAAGAACATCATGAAGAACGGGTGGGTACAAATACATTTGAGCCTTTATCCTTTGTTTCTTAAACCGTGAACCAAGCCACGTTACAACCCTTCAAAAGTCCTAATTAAAGCATGGGTTCGTTCGAAAGCATACTGTTACAAAAGGTATCCTGACTCCTGTAAGGCTTTACTCTAAATCTTGAGTTTGAATTTTTCTTACAAAATTTCTTTACTCGCTAAAACGCATTTTCAAAATTTCAAGACAAACATAAACTTTGCATTACTTGAATATCACTGTTTGCATATGGCTATTTGTTTGACAGCAGAGAAATTCACACAATGAATATCCAATGAACGAAAGCTCTCTCAGTGAACCAAAATCAATTTAAGTGGGATGACACTTCCATTGAAAAACTCCTATCAACAAAGGGGCGTGACCTGTCTACTATCCAGCACACCTGGGGCAGTCCAGTCAAGATTCCCAGAAATCTCCCAAGAATTGCAGAGTAACCAGGGGCAAGTCTCCATTTCCATCACTTGGGGCATTGAGTGTCAATCTCAGCAAAGAGTTACGTACAATCAAACATTTTTGGCAATACCACAAACATTGGCTGATAGGGGCAATGCCAAGTCTCTCCAAAGTCCTTCTCATAGGATGATTTCCCAGCAAGAGTTTAATCTCTTAAAACCTTTCCCCAGCTCAGACAACCTCAAGAATCCTCGAGGACTTTCCCCCAACGAAGTCGTCACCTCTCAAACAGACCAGCAACAGGGTTTATTTCCCCGACAAACGGTAGAAATCCCCAGCTTGAGTTTGCCTCTCCGACTACTACAAACCAAAGGACCATAACTCCTCTTCCCCAGTAGGCTACTCTACAATCCCCGCCGAGTTACTGTGAAACCTGGACCCGATCAGATAACAGTTCAACTTCGACCCCAGTAGAGCAACGGACAACCTAGACTCCTTAATTCTTTTCCCAAGCAGGAATAAACGTTCTCCCCGCAGAGTTTTCAACTGTCCCCAACGGATTTCTCCTCAAAAAAACAGGGATCCCCAGTGGAAACATTTTGAGCAAAGTTTGAAGACACACTTACATCTCAATAACATTCATAACATATGCATACAAAATACATATAACATAAATCTCATTTATTTTGAGAACATCATTACACAATGCATACATCATGACATTACATACAACTAACTCTTTACCTTTTCAGGAAAGATCGGTCGACAGATAAAAGTTATCATTACCTTTTGGAGTAGCAGTCGTTAAAGATTCCTTCATTACCTTCTGAGGTAGTAGTCATCCAAGATTCCTTCATCATCCTTTTGAGGTAGTAATCATCCAAGATTCCTTCATCATCCTGCTGAGGTAGTAGTCATCCAAGATTCTTTCATCATCCTTTTGAGGTAGTAATCGTCCAAGATTCTTTCATCATCCTGTTGAGGTAGTAATCGTCCAAGATTCCTTCATCATCCTGCTGAGGTAGTAATCATCCAAGATTCCTTCATCATCCTTTTGAGGTAGTAATCTTCCAAGATTCCTTCATCATCCTGCTGAGGTAGTAGTCATCCAAGATTCCTTCATCATCCTGCTGAGATAGTAATCGTCCAATATTCCTTCATCATCCTTCTGAGGTAGTAATCGTCCAAGATTCCTTCATAATCCTGCTGAGGTAGTAATCGTCCAAGATTCCTTCATCATCCTTTTGAGGTAGTAATCGTCCAAGATTCCTTCATCATCCTGCCGAGGTAGTAATCGTCCAAGATTCCTTCATCATCCTTTTGAGGTAGTAATCGTCCAAGATTCCTTCATCATCCTGCTGAGGTAGTAATCATCCAAGATTCCTTTATCATCCTGCTAAGGTAGTAATCGTCCAAGATTCCTTCATCATCCTGCTGAGGGAGTAGTCATCCAAGATTCCTTCATCATCCTACTGAGGTAGTAATCGTCCAAGATTCCTTCATCATTCTTTTGAGGTAGTAATCGTCCAAGATTCCTTCATCATCCTGCTGAGGTAGTAACCGTCCAAGATTCCTTCATCATCCTGCTGAGGTAGTAATCGTCCAAGATTACTTCATCATCAAGTTGAGATAAAAGTCACCCAAGATTCCTTCTAGAGACAGTTTAGATGCAATCCAGATATGGCTGACATTCTGATACTTATTCCAGATACAGTTCAGATACGATCCAGATTCGGATGTCATTCTTCACTCATTCAAATACATTCCAGATACGCTTCAGACACGGATGTCATTCTGATAATCATTCAGCTCCAGCTTACAGGTACAGTCCAGCAATCACCTTCAGATGACATCTTTAAGCCCATCTCCAACAACTATCCATTACCTCTCCAAATGGCATCTTTAAGCCTATTCCCTACATAATCAACTAACACATCTTCGAGTGCAAATTTTCTGGGCACTCTAGTGTTAAATCATCTTCCACCTTCAAGTCACGAATGGCAGAATTACCAATCTAACTCTTCAGGTGTAAGAAGATTGAACAGGGGCAGTTGTTGTACTCCAAAATTTTCCCTCTCACTTTTTCAAGAATCTCCTCACAAGATTTCTACTGGGCCAAAATTGCACAAGGTTTGATCAGCTCAAGTCGCCATGGATCATATTGGATTTTCAAGCATTAGGTCAAGGAGGAAGCTATTGAAAGAGCAAAGCAGATAAATTTGACTGCTTTTGACAAAATCAAAGAAAATAAGTTTGCTTCGACTGGTGCTTAAACAGAAGTTACCCCTCCATTTTAGCTTCGACTGAGTTTGGTTTCCCTTTGGAACTTTCTCCTTCGACTCAAAGAGGAAGAGTCTTTGGTATCCTCCTTCGACTCAAAGAGGAAGGACCTCTTGTATCCTTTTTCGACTCCAAGAGGAAGAGTCTCTTGTAGCCTTTTTCGACTCAAAGAGAGAAAAGCCCCCTATTGATGTCCTTCGACTCAGAACTTGGTGGGTTCCTACTGGTCTCCTGAAGCTTCCCTTTGACACATACATAACATCTATGCCATGACATGTCTAGATGTTCCAATCGAAGGTTATACCTTGGTGGCCCATCTGAAGAATTGCAAGATGCATATATGGTCCATTCGAAGGACATTTTGAAAGAAACATTGTTATCTGAAAAGAAGTCTAGTCGAAAGCTAGAGCCAGTTGGTAAAAACAAAGGAGAAGTAGTCCAGATGCTAGTAGTATCAGGTATAAATATGTTGCACTAGCCACAACGTTCCAAAACTGCTACAAACCAGTCCTGCCACACTGCCCCCATATTTGCACCAAATTGGTATATAAAAACTGTACCTAGAAGGCTACAAGAACAACATACCCAATTTGTTCAAATTTCTTTTGTTTTCCCTCCCAAACCTCAGCCAAACTCATCTATAAATAAGAGCCTCCATCACACGTTTTAGGGGCCCCTGATAGTTGAAAAAAAACTCTGTTTGTGAAGAAATTACCAAATTCTCAAAAACTCTCAAACACTATTAAAAATTCTCAAACATTCTCAAACACTCAAACTTTAAACAACTCAGATCCCTTCATACATAAGCAAACCTTTCGAATCAATCTACAACTTCCAGATAGTTAACAATAACTGACTGCCTAAACAAAACAGCAACCAAACTAGCTTTGGGAAGGTTCCAGCGAAGCTTCATCCATCATCGAAGAAGCCACTTACAAGTCCTACGACTAAGCACTTCAAGAGGTAAGTTTTCCACTAAACTAAAAAACTTTTCTCACTTAAATATCATTTGTGAATGTAAATAAAAGGAAAATGTAGATATCCTATCTAGGAAGTTGATCATGCTTTCGACCCTCACTGCTTGTATACTGAGAATCTCAACCCTGACTAGTTAGACTTTGGATCCTGGTTCCCAATAATCTTGTGCTAACCCCTGATTTGTAGCTGCCGAAAGTTACACTTGTTGGTTTCATTTTCAAGTTTAGACAGGTTTCCTGTATCTTTTGACTGGCTAAACATTGGAGCCTTCTCGAAATCTAAACTTGGGAGCTTTGCATTCCTGCAATCAAAGGAGACATCAAAGAGTTTGAAACGAAAGGTGTGCATTCCATGCTGACTCCTAAAGCCTGTCAAAAGAAATAGCAAGAAGGGTGAGTCAATGGTTACCGACTAACACTCTTGTAGTCGAAAGAAACAAAAAAAGCAGATTCGAAAGAGGCCATGAAGATCTGAGTCGAAGGGTGCTACTTCCTGGGTCGAAGAGCTCATTTTCCTTTCTTTTATTTTGTTTTTGCCTTTACATTTTCTTGCCTTTCAATATGGTTGTAATAGTGTAGGATATTTATTTCCTGCATTTTTATTGCTTTATACAAATGTTAGTAACTAGGATGTATGGTAAAATAAAACCAACAAATAGGCCACCCTAACCAAAGACTAAATGCATGCAAATCAAACACATTATTCACACATGCACCTCTAGGGTAATTCCACTTGTTGCCTATCGGAAAATAGTCATGTCCCTTGAACATGGGCGTTTTAGCAAAAGACCCTCGATAAAAGATCGTAGTCCCTCGATGACCCTCGATGTTGCCTTCGGTAAACAATCTAGTCCCTAAAACGACATTGCTAAAATGTCCCATATGTTGCCTTCTATGACTATACAAACGTCCCAACGCCCGTCCCTTTCACATCCAACGATGGGGCTTCTTACCAAATCAATGGTAAGATAGCAACATCTAAAGGAGGAGGAAAAGAACATCTAAGACCTTTTGAGTAGGTAGGTTCGCTCTTAGTTACTCGCTTGCTCACAACAAAAACATTTTTACACCAACACTCTCATTTGAAACATTTTCAAAAGACAACACTTTGTATGCATTCTTATAGATACGAAAATCATCACAAAGACACCTTTTCAAAATCACTTTCAAAACACACAATCCACAAACACATCTTTGAACCACTTTTCGAAATAAAAACTTTGTACGCGTTCTTATAGAAACGAGAACCATTACAAAGAGATTTTCCAAAATACTTTCAAAGCCCACACCACAAGCACATTGTCAAATAAAAGCAAGTGATCTAAACGAGTAACTAAGAGCCCATGGAAAACCATGGATGAAAAGGGTGCTAATACCTTCCCTTTTCATAATCTACCCCCCGAACCCGAGAAATAATCTCGAAAGGTCTTTCCTGTGCTTTTTTACCTTTCCTTTTGGATAAAAGAAAAGTAGGTGGCGACTCTTGCTATCCACACAAATGTGATCAAAACGCAAAACATCAAGTCAGTTCTCCCACTGTATCACAGATGGAAATGTAAATGTATGAAAATGCTTGGGTATGCAAAACCATTTTTTGCTCTTAGGTATGCAAAAAAAATTCATGGATATGAAATGCGACATAGACATAGTATGATGATACACGTAAGGGTGCCCTATAAAGGTTTGATGATGATATCCTACTCTGACTCAAAAATTGAGACAAGCAGGGACTCCTTATGGACGAAGATGATAATAGACATAGATTTGATGATATCCTACATTGTCTTAGAGATTGAGACAGGTAGGAAGTCCTTGAGGATTATGGACAATGAAAGATGACGAGGAGTCCCTACAGGATAGGGATTACGAAGAAGATGGAAGCCCTACGGGCTAGAGGTAGTAGTAGAAGAAAAGATAACCCTTGCGGGTTTACATGTTGTAGTGGAATTTATGAAAGGTATCCTTAGAAGGTAGGTTCTTAGTATTGGACTACAGATATTCTACCGGCTGAGAATCATCGAACAATGAAGTCGCCATCAAACGTCTTTTATCCCATATGGAGGGAAAGGTAAACATCGAGAAAACTTGAAAAGGGAGAAATCACGGTCTTTCGACCGAGAGATCGGGTAAGGGAGTCTGTTACGCGAGGGGAAGGTGTTAGCACCCCACACGCCCATAGTACTCTACGGTATCCACTCTTGTTGTCTAATCTAATGGGTGTGGTCGAATCCTATGTCTATGGCTTAAAATAAAAAAGGGAATGCATGCGAAAGAAAAGAAAATAATGTAGGGAAAATAAAAAGATGTGCTCGGTTGGGCCCTACCCCAATGCCTATGTATCCCTTTTAAGGAATCAGAGCAGTCGTAGTTCGGCTTATGTGTTTTGGTTGGTTTGTGTTTTTTAATTAAGACAAACAAGGATAGTCAAGATGGTAAAACATCAAGTAAAATAATCGAACAAATGAAGTGATCAAACATTGACTAAGTAACAACAAAGTAATATGTCAAAGATGGCAAGATATCAAATGATAAAATGGATGACAAAAAATCACACCTAGCAATGATATTGAGAATCAAAGTAGGATAACAACAGATGCGATGACGAAACATCGGCTTCAAACAAATGTATGATGGTGAAACATCGGCAAAAAGATAACAAAGATATCATGGTAGAGATGGAAAAACATCAATAAAACAGATGACGAAACATCGCACCTAACAATGATATTGAGAATCAAAGTAGGATAACAAACATGTGCGATGGCGAAACATCGGCTTCAAGATAACAAGATATCATGGCAAAGATGGTGAAACATCAATAAAACGGACAATGAAATAACACGCCTAACAATGATATTGAGAATCAAAGTAGGATAACAAACATGTGCGATGGCGAAACATCGGCTTCAAGATGACAAGATATCATGACAAAGATGGCGAAACATTAATAAAACGGATGATGAAACATCACACCTAACAATGATATTGAGAATCAAAGTAGGATAACAAACATGTGCGATGGTGAAACATCGGCTTCAAGATAACAAGATATCATGGCAAATATGGTGAAACATCAATAAAACGGATGACGAAACATCACACCTAACAATGATATTAAGAATCAAAGTAGGATAACAAACATGTGCGATGGCGAAACATCGGCTTTAAACAAATGTACGATGGAGAAACATCAGCTAAAAGGTAACAAAGACAAAGTAAGATTGGTTTGTATCTTTTTACTTTGAAGAAGAGTTTGGGTTCATTATGATGTCTTATGATTTGCCAAGAAAATGAGTTTTTGTTTTAAGATGCAAGATGCAAAGAAAGGGAAAACAACTAAGGGAAACTAACCTAGTATTATCCCTAGTGTTATCATACAATGGTTGACCCTAAGGTAGAGGAAAAAGGAAAGTCTTATCCTAATGTTAGAATACATGGATTCCTACCTTAATTAGCATGTCAAAGAAAGCTTAGCAAAGCTATCCTATAGGGAACATGCAATGAGAGCGAAGTCGTGATCTCAATGTTTAAATTGAGTGACTCATAGATCACCAATTAAAGAGGAAAAGCAATAACCATTTGTGATACGATGGGAGAACTAACTTGAGGTTTTGCGTTTGTGTTCGAAAATGTTTCGGTTTAGCAAGAGTCGCCACCGACTTTTTATTTTATCCAAAGGAAAGGTCAAAAAGCACAAGAAAGACCTTTGAGATGTTTTCTTGGGTTCGGGGGGTAGATTATGAAAAGGGAAGGTGCAAGCACCCTTTTCATCCATGGTTATCCATGGGCTCTTAGTTACTTGTTTAGATCACTTGCTTTTGCTTTTCAATTGTTTGAAATGGTGCTTTGTGTGTGGTTTTGAAAATGTTTTTGAAAAGAGGCCATCGTTGTGGCAACCTTTGTAATGATTCTTGTTTGAATGTATACAAAGGTGTATTGTCTTTTGAAAAGATGTTTCAATGTTTGAAAGTTTGAAAGTTTGTTTTAAAATTGTGTTGTGAAGTGTGTTTGAAAATAGCAAGGATGTTTTTGCAATTTTTGATCAAGTAACTAAGAGTTATCTACCCTATTTTACTCAAAGGATCTTTCCTACACATTTTTAACCCTTTTGACAGTGTTGTTTTACAATTGCATTTGGTAACCAACCTTGTATTAGGATGTTAAACGGGACAGGCGCGGGTCATCGTATTGACCATGATGGCAATATTGCCAAGTATCTTTAGCAAATTTTTTAGGGACTAGATCATTTTGTACAGGCAACCAAGATAGCGTCATCGAGGGACTATGATCTTTTGTTTTGTTTTTGTTTTGCCAAGATACTCAACATGCATAACATGGCCATTTTCAAGGCAACAAGTGGATGAAACCCTAGGGGTGTATGTGTGCATTGTGTTGCCAATTTACATGCTTTTTGTCTTTGCATTAGGTCAAACTATTTGTTTTGGTTTTGGATTTTTTTGCATACAAACCATAATCTCTAACATGGCATATTTGTAAGCATAAAGTGCGCGAAATAAATCTACACTATTACAACATTTGATATGGGAAGGGGGGATACAATTTTTGAATGGGGGATATTTACAAGAAAATAAAACCCTAATATTTACTATTACATCCAAATTGAATAATTGGTACAAATAATAAATGAACAAAATTTAAATAAATAAATTAAACAAATATGCAAAATATTATGAATATGCAAAAAAATGTTTTTTTGTTTATTTTTATGTATGTAAAAATATAATTTTTAATATAAAAAAAAAAAGAAATAAAAAGATTATTTTTTTATTAAGGGAAAAAACCCTAATTTTCTTTTAAGAAAGTAAATATATATCATATATTTTTTATGTACAATAAAATAAAATAATGTATATACAAAAATAAAATATATTTAGAAAAAATATTATTTAAGTATAAAATGATAAAAAAATAAAGGTACAATATTTTTATGTTTTATTTTCAAGTTTTCATTAAATAAAATAAAAGTATGTATTAATTAATAATTATTTTCATGTTAGAAAAATAAAATAAAAATACTAAAATAAAATGTGAAAATTTATAAAAATATTTTTGGCATTTTTTATGTTTAGAAAATGTAAAATAAAATCAGAAATGAAAAATAAATAGGAAAATACAAGAAATATAAAGAAATGGGCCGAGGGGTGTAATTAGCAAAGCAGGGGGTGTCAATAGTGAGCCAGAACCAAGCCCAGCCCATGAACTTCATCTTCAACCTTTGTCAAAAAACAAAAACGCGCGCCTGACTTCAGACATGGAAAACCTGCATACGTGCTCTAATGCAAAACCTCAAAACATCAAAGTTGTAGCATTTTTCAAGACGAATCCAACCATATAAAGAACTCATTATAACTCTCAAAGACCAGAGAGAATTTCTATGGCCCTAAATCCTAACCTAATTTTTTCAGGAAGTTCATGGATCAAATTCTCTTAACACGCTTAACTTAAATGAAAACTGAGCATATGTACAGCTTCATGGCTATGAATACTACATTTTTTATTCACAAACCTAAGCCTAATGATTCCTAAATAGAGAGATAGGAAGTTCACAAAAACTTGTTTCAGTTGACTTCGTGTATAGCAATGTGGATCTTTTCAGTGAGACCTGAGATGTTTGGGAGCTTGCTTGAACTTCCTTTGACCTTCCCTAATGCCTAGTTTGCCTTGAATGTGCTTGAACAAGCCTATAGAACTCAACCTGCACAAGCTGAAATCAAAAATGGTAAACCTTGCAAATGGAGTTACAGTCAGTGTTTAAGGGTTGGGATAGCTTGGATAGGTTACATGGAAGGTGTTTGAACAAGTTTGAGGCAAAACGCACGAAGGGTTTTTGTTATGGAAGTCAAACTGCAGGGAGTGCCCTGTTTTGCCAATGGAAGGTGATTTTGTGTTTTGGCAGGCTTCAGGACTCAAAGGATCGTGTTTTTGGCTCAAGGGGATGTGTGAAACTTATCTCAAATGCTTGCAAAAGTTGGTTCTAACAGATGTGAAAGATGTGTTGTGTTTGACAAGTTTCTTGGTAATGAAGCAAAATGAGAAGAGACAAAGAGCAGGCATGTACAGGCTAGCTCTAACCCTGCATACATTGTGTAAGCTTAGCCCAAAGTTTTTGGATTTGATTTACTGCATAATATCTTGTTCAAGGCTCAAGGATTCTATTTGACATAAAGCAATATTTTGACAAAAATGGCAAAGTTACCTTTTACTATTTTTGGATTAATCTAATGTATAATCCTCTAATGACCAAAACAAAGTCTTAGACCAATGGATTTGCATTTAATTATTGAGTATGGAAGGGTTTTGGGACTTGTAATCAAGTACAAGCAAGGCTGATTATAGTTTGCAACTTGTATCAATATGAACATGCCATGGATCAAAAGTGAGTTTTTGCCAACTTCAAGCCTTTGATTCTCCATAACCATAAATGATTTTGGAGAGTTCTTAGACTTTTTAGAAAGCTTGTAGCATGCTATATAATCCATCTTTGAAATTAATTTTGAGATTCCAAGTGGAACTAGGTGAAAAATTGCCAAGAAGATAGGTCAAAATCCTGCCTAAACTAGGGCAAAATTTCACTAAGTTAAAAGTTTCGTGGACCCTTGTTCCAAAAATCATAACTTGAGATCCAAGCTTCTTTTGGGAAAACTTTTTGAACAAAAGTTGTAGACTTTGTGGAGGACTACAACTTTCATGTTTGAAGTTTTGTTTGAATCCAATTTCATCATGGTGAAAATGTTGGGCAAAGTTGGGAAAAATTAAGAAAATTTCATAACTTAGAAAAATTCTAAGTTATGAAATTTTTCAATCTTAAACCCTAATTTGCAAAATTGGGTTTCTTGATGAACAAGTTTCATTTTTTGACACATCTTGATGAAAAATGACCCTTGGCACTTGATTTTGACCAAAAAGTCAAAGTTTGACTTTTCAGTGTACAATCAAATTTTGATCAGTTGACTGGAAAATTCATCTGTCAATCCAATACATTTGAGATCTTTTGAACCTTGTGAATAGGTCAAGATGATGCCATTGAGTCTTTGAGTCCATGCTTGAACCCAATTTGCTATTGGCTAGGTGAAAAATCAGAAATTTGCCCTTGTACAGTCAAAACCCTAAAAATGACCATTTTGCCCTTTTAATGATCTGATCAAATATCTTGAGGATTTGTGGTCCAAACTCTATCAAATGGTTCATATGAGTCTATAATGTTGATGTGGATAAAAAATTATGAGGTTTGACTGTAATTTGGCCACAATTGACTTTTTCCCCAATACAACTGATTTCTAGGTCAACTGTCCAATTGACTGGGCAAAAATTTAATTCAAGGCTTGAAACTTGGTAGAGGAAATCTTAGGGGTCCAACATGAAGTATAAAACTCACTTTGAGCATTGGAAGTCAAAAAATCCATGTGCAAACTCAAACCCTAATTTAGGTCATCAGTGCAAAGAGATGTCTTGAGCAGAGCAAAACCATAATCCTGTCTGGAGTTCAAAGAGCCTTGTAAGGGGAAATCTTGATAAAATGAGAGGGCAAATTTTGGGGTACAACAGCTGCCCCTGTTCAATCTTCTTGAACCTGAATAGTTAGATTGGCGATTTTGCCTTTCGTGACTCGAAGGTAAAAGATGATTGGACACTAGAGTGCCCGTAAATTTGCACTCGTCAAAATGTAGCTGAGGGAATGGGCTTAAAGATGCCATTTGGAGATGGTAGAATCTTGTTGGAGATGGGATTAAAGATTCCATCCAAGACTTGTTTGTTGAGAATCGGGAGAATGAATGTCAGAATGGTATCCGTATCTGGAACGTATCTGAGTTGTATCTGAAGATTGGATTCGTATGAGCAAAGGAATGGCGTCCGTGTCTGGAGCGTATCCGAGCTGTAACTGTATTTGATTCTTGAATGAATATCAGAATGACTGCCGTGTCTGGAGTGTATCTGTATTGTATCTGAATTCTGAATGGGCGACAGAAAAAACATCCGTGTATGGAGCATCTCTGGGCTGGGGATAAATTCCGAATGAGTGACAGAATGGAAACCGTGTCTGGTGCGTATCTGAACTGTATCTGAAATTGAGACATGTATGAGTAGCAGAATGACTTCCGTGTCTAGAGTGTATCTGTATTGTAACTGGGATCTGGACAAGTGACAGAATGACTTCCGTGTCTGGAGTGTATTTGAACTTGAAGTTGATAGGTGAATCTGAATGAGAAATAGAATAGCTTCCGTGTCTGGAGCGTATCTAGTCTGTATCTGATTGCTGAAATCTGAATGAGTAGTAAAATGACCTTCGTGTCTGGGGTGTATCCATACTGTATCTTGACTTGAAATTCTGAATGAGTAATAGAGTGACCTTCGCGTCCGGGGTGTATCCATATTGTATCTGAATAAGGGATCCGAATGAGTAGCAGAATAACTTCCGTGTCTTGGAGTGTATGTGTACTATATCTGAAATCTTTGCATAGTTGTTAAAGATAGCTTTTAATCTTATCCTGAAAAGGGTAAAATGTTATCTAAAACATAAAGTTATGTTGCATGACATGTATGATGCAATAAAATGTGTTCTATTAATGTTTATGATATATGAATGTAATGGATGTGCATGTAAGCTGATTAGCTGTCTTGCTGAGGAAAATAAATCCTTGATAACTGGAGATAATGAAATCTTTGACTGCTGCCGGGGAAAATAAACCATTGACTGCTGCTGGAGATTCAAAATCTTTGATTGTTGAGAATGAGAAATCCTTTGGACCACTGCTGGGAATTGAAAATCCTTGGTGACTTGTGGGGATTAACAAGAGCTTTAACAACTTTTGCGGGGATGTGAGAATCCTTCATGACTTTCCTGGGGAATGAGGAAAACTCTGACGATCTCTACTGGGGAATTGAAACCTTGGAGGCTTCTGCTGGAGAAATGAGATCAAGAATCTTCGATCTGTTGGGAAATAACTCTGTGGGGAGAATGCTTATTTTGTTGAAGAGTTCTTAAGGGCTTGGGTTGTATGCCAATCTATTGGGGAATTTGGAGGAAAATGGATGGTACTCCACCGAGGTTTAAGGGTTGAAGTTTTGGACTCTGTTGGGGATTGGGAGTTTGGAAACTTAAATCTGACGAGGATTTTGAAACTTAACTCCGCTGGGGATATGTATTTCAAGGCTTTAACTCTGTTGAGAATCTGGATGATGTACTGTAGGGGATTTCTACTGGAATAGCCTAAAGACGTTTTCCTATACTTTCAACCTATCAGTAATTATTCTCTCTCATTTTGTTTTATTTGTAAGCAGTGATTATATTCAAATGCATATGCTCATTTAATAAATCATTGGATGTTTTCAAATAAAACATAAGTGTAAGAAAGAAAGAAAAGGCAACAATTTTTCGCGCTTTGAAGTATCTTTGTATTAACTTTCTGTAAGTATTTTGTACAAAGGAGACAGACATCCTAGTAAGAGAATGTTGTCATAAAATTGAGAAAAAATTTATCCAAAGAAAGATGGTTGTGTGTAACAATTCCATGGGGTTCCCATTCTGCTATAGCCTTCGCAACTCTGAGTATCTTGTCCATTTGTTGCTTCGTTCGCAGTTGATTAGGTTGATCAGAAGCCTGGAGCTTGTTTGTGAAGAGATTGTCCTTAAAGTGATCCGACGAGACATATTCATACGCTTTAATTCCCTAAATTTTGCTTGGACCACCCTTTCGGGTTTTCGATCCACCGGGAAACCCTTTTTTGCCCAAGTAGCCCTTTCAGGTTTTCAACTTGCCGGGTGTACAGATTTTTTTTATTTATCCCTAATTTTTGCCTGAACCGCCCTTTCGGGTTTTCGATTCACCGGGATGCCCATTTTTTCCCAAGTCGCCCTTTCGGGTTTTCAACTTGTCAGGTCGTTTATACGTAGTATCTTTTGACTATGTCTGCATTCGCAGGGTGCGGTAGGTCATCGCCGTCCATGCTGGTCAGAATCATTACCCCACCAGAAAAGATGTTTTTGATCACAAATGGTCCTTCGTAAGTAGGAGTCCATTTGCCCCTGGGATCACTTTGTGGTAAGATGATTCGCTTGATTACAAGGTCTCCGACTTGATATACTTATCTCTTGACTTTCTTGTTGAAGGCCTTGATCATACGTTTTTGATACGCCTGACCATGGCAAACAGCAGTAAGTCGCTTCTCGTCAATTAAGTTAAGTTGATCAAGCCGGGTCTGAATCCAATCGTCTTCACTCAAACCAGCATCCTTCATGATTCTCAAGGAGGGAATCTGAACCTCGATAGGTAAAACAGCCTCCATGTCGTATACCAAAGAAAAGGGGGTTGCCCCAGCTGAAG
The DNA here is from genome assembly GCA_948472305.1 of Vicia faba. Classification (NCBI taxonomy): domain Eukaryota; kingdom Viridiplantae; phylum Streptophyta; class Magnoliopsida; order Fabales; family Fabaceae; genus Vicia; species Vicia faba. Next base: position 1,300,718,405 of record OX451738.1, read on the forward strand.
TGCGTGCCATGGTACGGTAGCCGTGCAAAGCAAACGGTAACATCTCATGCCATTCCTTGTAGGTGACTGTCATCTTTTGAATGATCTTCTTGATATTTTTGTTCGCAACTTCGACATCACCGTTCATCTTAGGCCGATAGGGAGATGAATTGTGATGTTGAATCTTGAACTGCTCGCACAGAGCGGTGATCATAGTATTGTTCAGGTTTGTACCGTTGCCAGTGATGATCCTTTCGGGGATGTTGTACCGGCAAATGAGGTTCTGCTTGATGAAGCGGGCAACCACATTCTTTGTGACGGATGCGAAGGAAGCTGCTTCGACCCATTTGGTGAAGTAATCAATGACCACCAGAATAAAGCGGTGTCCATTGGATGTTGTAGGCTTGATCTCTCCAATCATGTCGATTCCCCACATAGCGAATGGCCAAGGAGCTGTTAAGACATTGAGAGGAACTGGAGGTATATGTACCTTGTCCGCATAGATTTAACATTTGTGACAAGTTCGGGAATGTTGATAGCAGTCAGCTTCCATGGTAGACCAGTAATAGCCTGCCCGTAGAATCTTCTTAGCCATCGTATGTCCACTAGAGTGAGTTCCAAAGGTACCATTGTGCAGTTCAGCCATGATCTGCTCAGCTTCAACCTTGTCCACACAACGGAGTAGAATGCAATCATGATTGCGCTTGTACAGGATACCATTGCTCAGGAAGAACTTAGCTGAGAATCTCCTTAAGAACTTTTTGTCGTTGACTGAAGCTCCTTCAGGGTATTCCTGAGCCTCGAGATACCTTTTGACTTCGTGAAACCAAGGTCGGTCCACTACTTCTTCGGTATTAATCTCGTGACAATGTGCAGGTTCGTCCATCCGTTCAATGGTGATTTGGGGAGCCTCATTATCCCAGTTAAGTTTAAACATGGATGACATTGTAGCTAGAGCATCTGCTAGCTGATTTTCTTCTCGCGGGAAGTGCTCGAAGGTAATCTGCTCGAAATGCGGTAACAATGTCAAGACATTTTCTTTGTAAGGGATGAGGTTTGGATGCTTAGTGTCCCACTCTCCTTTGATCTGACTGATGACCAAAGCTGAGTCCCCAAATACAATCAAAGATTTGATTCCCAAGTCTATGGCAGCCTTGAGACCAAAGATACAAGCTTCATACTCGGCCATGTTGTTGGTACAGCTGAAGCAAAGTCTGGCGGTGAAAGGTGTATGGCAACCTTCTAGAGAGATAAGTACAGCACCGATACTGTTGCCAAGTGCGTTGGAGGCACCATCAAAGTACAGGGTCCATCGGGATCCTTGTTCAGGTTCGTCATATGGTCTGAAATCTTTAATGTTATCCAAAGTCATGATATCCTCATCGGGGAAGTCGAACTTCATGGATTGGTAATCTTCGACAGCTTGATGAGCCAGATGATCGGCTAGCACACTTACCTTTATAGCTTTTTGGGTCGTGTACTGTATATCGTATTCCATCAGGATTCATCTACCATCTAGCTATTCTTCCAGATAAAGCAGGCTTCTCAAAGATGTAGTTGATCGGATCCATCTTAGATATCAGCATAGTGGTATGAGTCAACATATACTGCCTTAGCCGGCGAGCAACCCATACCAAAGCGCAGCAAGTTTTCTCGAGCAGTGAGTATCGGGTCTCACAGTCGGTAAACTTTTTGCTAAGGTAATAAATGGCATGCTCTTTTCGGACAGACTCGTCATGTTGGCCCAGTATGCACCCCATTGAATTATCTAAGACAGTCAGATACATGATTAAAGGCCTTCCTTCGACGGGTGGCATCAAGATAGGAGGTTCCAGCAAATACTCCTTGATCTTATCGAAAGCAACTTGAGAGTCATCATTCTATTTAACCACCTGATCTTTCTTCAACAGCTTGAAGATTGGTTCACATGTAGATGTTAGGTGAGAGATGAACCTTGCAATGTAGTTTAGGCGTCCCAAGAAACCTCTGACCTCCTTCTCAGTGCGAGGGGCAGGCATTTCTTGTATAGCTTTGACTTTGGCAGGATCAACCTCGATGCCTTTGTTACTGATGATGAATCCCAAAAGTTTACCGGACCTGACTCTGAAAGTGCACTTGCTAGGGTTCAGTCTGAGCTTGTATTCCTTTAACCTGACAAACAGCTTTTGCAGATGGTCGAGGTGTTCTTCTCCTATTTGTGAACGGGCTATCATGTCGTCTACGTAGACTTCGATCTCATGATGTATCATGTCATGAAACAAAGCTACCATGGCTCGCTGATAGGTTTCCCCGGCATTCTTCAGTCCGAATGGCATCACTTTATAGCAGAAGGTACCCCACTGCGTAACAAAAGTAGTCTTTTCCATGTCTTTGGGGGGCCATTTTGATCTGGTTGTACCCTGAAAACCCATCCATGAAAGAGAATACCTTATGCTGAGTTGTATTGTCGACCAAGATGTCAATGTGCGGCAGTGGAAATTCATCTTTAGGGCTAGCCCTGTTTAAGTCTCTGTAGTCCACACACATTCTGACTTTGTCGTCCTTCTTAGGCACGGGCACAATGTTGGCCACCCATTGTGGATAGGAAGTAACAGCAAGAAAGCCAGCATTGAACTGCTTTATTACTTCAGCTTTGATCTTTTCAGACATGTCGGGCCTCATGCGGCGAACTTTCTATTTGATTGGTGGACAATCTTCTCTTGTAGGGAGACGGTGAACCACAATATCTGTATCCAGTCCCGAGATGTCTTCATAGGACCAGGCGAAGATCTCAACATATTCATTCAAGAGCTGAACTAAGCGCTCTTTGACACTTGGCTCTAGGTTGGCACCCACTTTAACCTCTTTTCTGTCTTCGGTAGTACCCAAATTGATAGTCTCTAACAACTCTTCATGGGGCAGAATAGCCCTTTCTTCTTGTTGCAAAAGTCTAGCCAACTCTCCAGGCACTTCACAGTCTTCATCACCTTCGTATTCGGCATGATTGACCAGATCTCCAGAGTCACTGAAGGCTATAACAGAATTGTTACCCATGGAATCCGGGGTGGATGGGTACCTGCATTTTGTGAGTGTGAGTGTGTGTAAGGGATAGCCACCTTTAAACAAATAAAATGTAAAAAGAAAGAAAATGAACACAAAAGTTTATATATGAAAACATCCATGATTCATTAAAAATGGCATATGAAAATGAAGAATCAAAACCCTTACAAATGGACCTATATGCCCCGGGTAAGGCATAAGGCAAAAAGTGTACGAATTGTTTAAAAGTTATTACAGACCAACAAAAAATGTTCAAAAGATAAATTACTGATTGATGAAAGTAATGGGAACGAAGTCTTTCGCCTCCCAGTTTTTCAGTCCTCCTTCAATGGTTGGAAAGATCCAGTCTTCAAAATTTCTTCCTTCTTCATCATCCTCTAAAGCATGAACTCCATGATGAGTGATTTTCAATGGCGGTCCTCCAGCCCGGGAGCGACGCACAGCCTTCTGACCAGCAGCAGTGAAACCCAAACCGAACTTATCTGTCTTGTAAGGAAAATCTGGCAGTTGACCCCATACCGTGCTTCCTCCTTCCTTGATCACAGCCTCCGCATCTCTAAGGGATGACATCCGGGACACAGGTTTGGTAACGATGGGCATAGCGGTCATTGTCTTGGTTGTCGCAACTTCAGGAGAAACCTCTTCAAAGTGTTGGAAAGGTGTTTCTATGAATTCACCATCTAACTCCATGTAGCGGAAAGAGTTAAGGTGGCTTATCATATACTCCTCCTCACCATGAACTGTTATGATTTTACCCTGGACTGGATATTTTAGCATTTGGTGTAGAGAACAAGTGACTGCCCCAGCGTTGTGGATCCATGGCTTTCCCAACAAGCATGAATATGAAAGACGGATGTCCATCACATAAAATTTAGAGTTGAAAATTTCCGTTCCCACCTTAATTGGGATGTCCACTTCTCCGTGAACCATCCGCTTAGAATCGTCGAAGGCTCTAACAATGATATTACTGGGCTTTAGGGTCAAACCTTCACAGTCTAGTCTGTCCAATGCTTTCTTTGGTAAGACATTTAAAGACGACCCGGTATCAACCAGAACGTGAGCAAGAGTGGTCCCTCTGCACTCTACCGAGACATGCAGCGCATCATTATGCTTTATTCCCTTAGATGTTAGATCAGCATCAGAGAAGCCAAGACCATTGTCGGCTGTAAGGCTAGCTACACACTCTTGAAACTGATCCACAAAATTTTCTTGAGGCACATGCGCCGTCTTCAGGAATTTGATCAAGGTTTTGGCATGAGCCTCGGAGCAGAGAAATAGAGCCAACATAGAGATTTTTGAAGGGGTTTGCCCCAGCTGCTCTACGACATCATAGTCGCTCTTCTTAATTATCTTTAAAATCTCCTCTATTTCCTTTTGGGTGGTCTCGGGGATAACCAAAGTCTGAGCCCTCGTCCTGACGGGTGCTTCTTGGATCTCCTTACCTTTATCAGCAGTAACAGCAGAGGGAGTAACAATTTCTTCAATAACTGGACTTCACACAGATATCTTGACTAGCACATGAGCACTTGAGGGTCCGAAGATCTCCCTTGGAGGAGCAATCTCCGGAGAGAAGATTCTTCCGCTACGAGTGATCTTACTTGTCCCCGCAATATTTCCTACATCAGGAGTCTCTTCATTGGAGCTTCCTTCAATTGATTCGATCTGCTTAACACCGTGGTAGAAGATCTCTCCTTCATAATTCCACGGTATTGTCTTATTGGACTTGTATGGGATAGGCCCCGGCATAGTAATCTTCAGAGGTACACATTTTGGATCAGGTGTAATCTTAACAGGTCTTTTGGAGACCTTGAAAAGATTGTCAAAAATGGTGATTATAGCAACATCATTGATTGGAGTAACAGGAGTTTTCTTAAAGAGGATTTCTTGAGTATCCATCAGGCGTTGGATGCCTGACTTCAATAGCGGACAGTCAGATTGCAAGGTCAAACAAAGGTAACAATCTTTTTAACAGCCTGGGAAAATCCCGGCTTTCAACAGATTCATCTTGATCATTAGCAACGGAGTCATTAAGTCATCAATAGCAGTAACATGAAGATCTTCTATAATAGCATGGACATTATGACCATTTTTTGGCATAGGAGCGAATATCACATTAGGTTTTTCGGGGGCATCAAACTCCACCTCCTTGGCATCTATTAAACCTTGCATCTTGTTTTTAAGGGCCCAACAGTTGTTGGTGTCGTGCCCCACACTGTCCGAATGATATGCACACTTCGCATTGGAATGATAGTAGGGAGAAGAGGTATTTGGGTTCTTTGGCGCCTCTTTCAAATTGGTAAGGTTTAACTTTAACACATGAGGGAGAACCTGAGCAGGTGTCATATTGATCCAGGTGAACTTCCGTGCAGGCCTTTCCACCCTGGTTTGGTTAGCTCTGGGTTGACTGCTTCGAGGTTGATCGGCTGAGGAGTTCTGGATCATCACAGCCCCCACCGTTGGTCGGCGCTCTATTCTTCCTTGATTTCTTTGGGTGTAAACAGCAGAAGCTTCTTTCTTGGATGGAAAGGTCTTCTTGATAGCGGCAGAAGCAGATGCATCCTTCTGAAATTTACCGCTCTTAATGCCAACTTCGACCCTTTCACCTGTCAGAATTAATTCGGTGAACCCTGCAGATGAGCTCCCGATCAAGTGATTAAATAATGGACCTGACAGGGTTCCCATAAACATATCCACGAGCTCTCTCTCAGACAATGGTGGTTGCACCCTTCCAGCCAAATCCCGCCACTTCTGGGCATACTCCTTAAAGCCTTCATTAGAGACCATACCCATACTCTGTAATTGAGTACGAGTAGGCGCTAAATCTGCGTTATATTGATATTGTCGATAGAAAGCAGCAGCCAAATCCTCCCAGTTATGTACATCAGATCTTTCAAGTTGATAGAACCAGTCCAATTGCGTACCCGACAAACTATCTTGAAAAAAGTGGACTCACAGATCCTTATCAGAAGAGTGAGGTTGGATCTTTCTGACGTAAGACTGCAGATGCATCTTCGGACAGGACAAACCATCGTATTTAGAAAATGTAGTCACTTTGAATTTATGGGGAATGACGATCCCAGCAACCAACCCTAGTTCTTCGAAATCCAGCCCAGGTACTCTTTGTACCTCCATGGCTGCCAGCCGATCTTCCAGATTCTTATACGTATCGTCCGCAGGGGGATACTGCTGCTCAGAGTAATCTTCCTCCTCCTCTTCTTCTTCTTTTTCAGCTTCAGACTCGGAGGGCATTGCAACTCCCTTTCCTTTACCAACCCCTTCGTCAGACGTCGAGGGGAAATCTAGGACCCTTCTAGCCTAGTTCTCAAACCTTCTTCCAATAGTGGCCACACCAATTCTTTTCTTTTTCTTTTTCTCCTTTTCTTTTTCCTTTTCCTTCTCTAACAGTGCTTTAAGGTCCTCCTGACCCTTTGCCAAGGTCATGAGGAGTTGTTGGAACTGCGAATTCTGTGCTTGTAGATCTTTGACCGTCTGCTCTATATCCATCTGGCTGAAATAAACAGCAGAGAGATAAGGAAACATGGTGTGAAGACCTGCTTATGCATATGATGAATGATATGTATTCATGTAATTCATTCAAGGATTCAGAAATTCAAATTTGTTGCAAACAAAAAATAACGCACGTCATATTAATAAGAACTTTGTTAATACATAAATGCCCCATGGGCAAAAATAGATACAAAATTCTAATGTAAAAAGACGTTGCGCATCCTTTTCGGTGCGATGTAAGTGTTAAGAGTCTGCTCCTCATGGAGTCGACGAGTAAGTTCCAAAACCTTCTTCTCACTGGCGTAGAAGTTGGCTTCAAAAGTATTCCATTCTTCCTTGAGCTGTATCCAACTCTTTTGCAATTCTTCCAATGATGTTGCATGTCAGGATGTAAGAGGGTGTATGGAACCTCTCCTTCCATAACAGGCTCTTTGATCATAGGCAGAACATAGGGGTAAGGCATCATAAGACTCTGGGTGCGGGTTCGTACCCACTTGAGGTAAGGCTCAAGGGGATGGAATTCTTGTGTCCCAGTGTCTTACTGTCCACTTTGTTGGACATCCTCCAAGCTCAGATAAACCTTTGTCGAAGTCCTTGAGCATCATTGTCAAAGTCAAAAACTAAGTCTGGAATCAGCATGTCATGTGGGCCATCCCTTCGGGCATACCCAAATTATCTCAGAGCCAAACATGGGTTGTAGGTAATGCCTCCCCTAATGCCAAGTAATGGGACATTAGGGAATTCCCCACAACGATCAATGATGATGACATTTTCTCTGGACCGAGAACACCAATGAACATCAGAATGTGTGAGAGTCATCAATCATTGTGACCACCTCAAGCCTTGTTCATTCTTCAAGACTGAGTGGGGAAGGTGAGAAATAAACCACCTTGCTAGAAGATGAGTACAGCACATGAGAACACCTCTTTTCCTCATTGTTCGTGTGTGAAATGAGTGTAAGATGTCCCTAAGCAATGTAGGCACAAGATTCCGAGATATGAAAATTTTGACAGCATTCACATCTATAAGTTGATCGGGGTTTGGGAACAAGACCAACCCATAGATTAGAAGTGCTACAATCTCCTCAAAAGCTTGCAGATCTAGAGAATTCCAGCAGTCTTGTGCCTTCTCAAACAGAAACTTCGCCAAGAAACCCTTGACACCACTTCTAGTTTCCCAATGACCTTTGATATCAGATGGTTGCAAGTGTAAGGCTTGAGCAACATCTTCAGGATTTGGTTCTCTTTCCGTACCGTTGTAGGCTAGTTGATAGAGAATAGGAATCCTCAGGAGTTGAGAAAATTCCTCCAAAGTAGGCACTAGTTGGTAATCAGGAAATGTAAAGTAATGGTGTAGGGGGTCAAAGAACTGGAAGAGAACTTTCACCATGTCTTCTTCAATGTTGGATTTGACCAAGTTGAGAAGTCTACCATGTCTTTCACTGAAGGGAGAATTCTCTGGAATCTTGGAAGTAAGCTCCTTGAGTTGAGGAGGGATTCTCACAAGGTTGACCTGAATAGTTTTTCTGCGGAGTGATTCCATGACCTACAAAACAGGAACAAAGATGAAGATCCAAACCATTGAAATGGTTAGTGGATGCATATGATGCTTTATGATGTTCATGATGTATGCACAAGTATATGTACAAGCAAATCACACAAGATCCTAGTTTCAGGCTTGCATGGGGTTTCATAGGTCAGTACCCTCTTGAAGTTTAGCTGGCTCAACCTGTCCTATAAATAGTAACCGGGTTCTAAGGAGTTCAATATCACTGGATTATTTTCCATGTTCATTATTTCAGTTTAGCCACTTAACTGGCGATCGAAATATTCCAAGAAAATAACCCTCAATGAGTGTAGTGTCGAGTATCTTCCAATTGGAGAGTTCTTTGACTTTTTAGAAAGCTTGTAACATGCTCTATAATCCATATTTGAAATGAATTTTTAGATTCCAAGTGGAACTAGGTGAAAAATTTCCAAGAAGATAGGCCAAAATCCTGCCTAAACTAAGGCAAAATTTCACTAAGTTAAAAGTTTCATGGACCCTTGTTCCAAAAATCATAACTTTAGATCCAAGCTTCTTTTGGGAAAACTTTGTGAATAAAAGTTGTAGACTTTGTGGAGGACTACAACTTTCATGTTGGAAGTTTTGTTTGAATCCAATTGCATCATGGTGAAAATGTTGGGCAAAGTTGGGAAAAATTAAGAAAATTTCATAACTTAGAAAAATTCTAAGTTATGAAATTTTTCAATCTTAAACCCTAATTTGCAAAATTGGGTTTCTTGATGAACAAGTTTCATGTTTTGACACATCTTGATGAAAAATGACCCTTGGCACTTGATTTTGACTAAAAAGTCAAAGTTTGACTTTTCAGTGTACAGTCAAATTTTGATCAGTTGACTGGAAAATTCATCTGTCAATCTAATGCATTTGAGATCTTTTGAACCTTGTGAATAGGTCAAGATGATGCCATTGAGTCTTTGAGTCCATGCTTGAACCCAATTTGCCATTGGCTAGGTGAAAAATCAGAAATTTCCCTTGTACAGTCAAAACCCTAAAAATGACCATTGTGCCCTTTTAATGATCTGATCAAATCTCTTGAGGAGTTGTGGTCCAAACTTGATCAAATGGTTCATATGAGTCTATAATGTTGATGTGGATAAAAAATTATGAGGTTTGACTATAATTTGGCCACAGTTAACTTTTTCCCTAATACAGCTGATTTCTAGGTCAACTGTCCAATTGACTGGGCAAAAATTTGATTCAAGGCTTGAAACTTGGTAGAGGCAATCTTATGGGTCTAACATGAAGTATGAAAGTCACTTTGAGAATTGGAAGTCAAAAAATCCTTGTGCAAACTCAAACCCTAATTTAGGTCATCAGTGCAAGGAGATGTCTTGAGCAGAGCAAAACCCTAATCCTGTCTGGAGTTCAAAGAGTCTTGTGAGGGGAAATCTTGATAAAATGAGAGGGAAAATTTTCGGGTACAACACCATCCTATAGGGAACATGCAATGAGAGCGAAGTCGTGATCTCAATATCTAAATTGAGTGACTCATCGATCAACAATTAAAGAGGAAAAGCAATAAACATCCTATAGAAAACATGCAATGAGAGCGAAGTCGTGATCTCAATATCTAAATTGAGTGACTCATCAATCAACAATCACATCACATGTATCAGATAAAAACTAGAGGGTCTTCTGACATATATCAGCAACAGAGATCCCATCACGCATTCAGAGAATTATGCAAAATGAAAATGGGAGAAAGGAAGTAGTATAATACCAAACAGATAACTATCTGTAGCAATCAAGCAAGGATAAAAGAAACCCAGAGAAACTTCAAGCAAGCTGGGATCAGTAAACAAATTGAGTCAGGAATCTGTCAGATAAGAATAAGTCCCAGGGGCAATGTATGGCATTCACAATCATATGTATATATCCTGCATAAACCATCAATCATGCCAAGCACAAAAAACAATGCCAGTATAATAGATTGTGTTCCACAAATAAAGTGAAACACATAAAAGCCTCAAGCCAAAAGTGGAAACTTTCTCAAATTACCTCGCACATTCAACAACCAAGTTAGTATTCCAAAAGGTGAATAAGTGAGAATAATCATGGTGGCAATTATCAAATATTAGACATTATAAACAAAAGGAAACAAGCATGTGTACAGATTAGGTCAAAAGAATCCGAAGAAATGTTGCTCTTTCCTATCACCATGTTGAATTGACAATTGAGTGTCAATCAAGGATCATAAGAGCTTGAGAATAATATGAACAAGAACCATGAAGGTCAGTAGCAAACACATTTCAATCATGCACAATTGATTCAAACACAACTTCATGAATACAATGGGAGATAAAACCCTCATAAGGCATTTAAATGGTTCTAAAATATTCAAACATGAGGCTTCTAAGTGGAATGGCTTGAGTTAACATGGTCAAGTCTGAACCAACATGATCATTATATTACCAATTATAGGCCTCACTCAAGTTCATTGGCCATTAAACAAGTTGCAACAAAACATGCAAACATAATTGGGTACCTTCACTTCAAAATTACACCAAAAATAGAAACAAGGATCCATAATTAAAACCATAAATATCTCAACATCTTGGAAGTGTTTAGAAGTCAGAATGCAAACCCTAAGTTCATGAATGATTGAGGAAGATGCCAAATGAAGTGCAAAGTTTAAGACTAGTTAGCAAAAACACCAAACTAGACAAGTTTTCAAAATTATTTGTGGAAAAATGCCAAACCAAGTCAAAAATTCAAGAAAAATGATTTTCAAATTTCCAATACATTCATGAACCATGATCAAGACCTGCATTCCAAGAAAAACCAGGGCATAGTGAATTTTGAAAACAAACTTGCATCATAAGCAACAAAACCCTAATTTTTGACTTTTTATCTCAAATATTGATTAAATGAGATCAAAATTCAAACAAATTGAGTCAAGATCATGCAAATCATCAAGGAACCCTAAATGTCAGAATATACATTTTTTCATATTTTTTTGAATTTAGAAAAGACAAGAAAGAAATTAATATTCAAACAATTAGGTATTTAATAAATATTCACATATCAAAATGATATTTAAATCAAAAAGTCAGAAGAATGGCCAAACAAAATTATATTCAAATATTAAGACTAAAAAGATACATCCCAGAATTTTTGTGAATTTTTGGATAAATGGAAAATATTAAAAACAAAAAAACAAACAATTAATAATGAAATATTGTTTAAGGGCAAGAAAATGCAAAACATAACCAAAAAATAGAAAAAAGGCAGAACAAAAATATGATCAGGTTCTATGATTAAAAACAAGGTTACATGAATTTTTTTTGGAATTTTTGAATTGATAGAAGTATTAAAAATATAAAAAAATAAACAAATATTACAAATATCCTTTTGAAATTAAATTTTTAATCAAAATTAAAGAAAAATGATGAACCAAAGTCAGAATCAATTTTCACATTATTTTGGGAGTCTCAGATAATTTTTGTGGATTTTTTAAGTCAAAGGAACCATTAAAATAAAAATTATCTTTGATCAATTAATTAATTAAACCTAACAAATTTTTTAACCAATCAGATAATTCCAAAAAAAATACACAAAGTCAGAAATACTATTTTGAATTTATGGTAATTTTTTCAGAATTTTCCAATCATTTTTTAGCAAGAAAATAAATCATGGAAATCAATTAATAAAACAAAAATTCAAATAAACCAAATAATTCAAATGGACCAATCATGATGTGCCACCACATCATCTTCAACCTCCGGATGTTCAAAAACGCGCGCATCTTCTCAGGCCTAGGGCACACTTTCAGATCAATGTAACTCAGTCAATTTTGCATCATTTTTGATGAAATCAAAGGCAAATTAAAGCTGGCACGGTAAGGAATCCAGAGCAATTCGAATCAAATCAAGTCATCAACCATATTATCCATAATCAATCCATGAACATGAACAAAAACCTTCTGAATTGCTAGTTTCAGAACATTCAAACATGCACAATTCATCAAATTAAATGCTATAAAGCTTCAGAATCATTCCATAGACTTCAAACAACATGATTATGATCTTAAATCACACGAAGCATGGCTAGAAATCAGAATTCGAAGTTGAGAATTCAAACCTTTGGGGAAAAAATGGATCTACTGTCTCCTTCACTCGAGTTGCAATCCAAGGGTGCTAGCTTGATCTACTTGCTTTGCTGAAGCAGAATCCACAAGAATTTTGAAGAAAACACCAAGGAATTGAGAGAATCGAATCAAGTTGCAGAAAATGAAGAAAAAATTCAGATATGGAATTCTTGAAAATGGCGCGTTCTCCCTCTCTCTCTCTCTCTCTCTTTGCTTGCTTTCACTTATATAGAGCTTGTAGAGAAGGTTAGAAGTGGAAGTTTGTCCTTAAATCCGTTGGGTGGCAGGATTGGGAAATTTGGCCAAAAATGAGGTGCATATTGAATCATCTCTTTTTCCCGTGCGTTCCCTTGCTTCTCATTCATTTTGTGTGCCAAATGAAGTCAGTAATGCATGCTTAAAAGGCCAGCCCATGATCATTTGAAATGAGAGAGTGTTAGTGATTTCGCCATTTTGAGCAAGTTTTGCATTTTTTTATTCCAACATGTGCAATACCATATGGGGCACAAAATAGTGAGCATAATGGGCTTCAGCATGTCACAAATTACCAATGGGCTTGACTAGAAGCAAGAAGAATGGCTACAACTTGAGTTTGCAAGAAATGACCATTTTGCACATTTGCCAAACTTCAATGGAATGCCTCAAATTTCCAAAACTCATAACTTGCTCATACTTTTGAATTTTGGCACAAATGAACACAATTTGGAAAGGTCTTGAAAAGATATATAAACCCTTAGTTTATGGTTTTTGCAAATTAATCCATTAAGGTTCCCAAAATTTGGCTTGAAATTCACTAATTTTGAAAAATGACCTATAATTTTGTAACTTCATAAGACCATAACTCTTGATTCCTTGCCAATTTGAATATGAGACCAAAAGGAGGTGAAAGATCATTCTCTCAGCTTTCCAAGCATATTTCATTTGTATTTTTGTGATCAAATATGAATAAGATATGAATTCTTGAAATTAAGTCTTCATTTTCCAAAATTAGAAACTTTTAGGGTTTCTTCAAGAACAAGTTTCAACCCAAACTTCAATCCCTTTGATCCAATGACCAAAATGGACTTTAAATATGAAAAGTAAATTTTTGAAATGATGGTTGGCCATAAATTCACTTGGTCAATCTTGACTTTGACTGATTTTGACCAAAATGACCATTTTGCCCCTCTGACTCAATTGATCCACTTTTCTTTCAAAATTGATGATCAAAACTTCAAACATATGATCTTCCAAACATATAAAGGCCATGTACCAAGTTTCACTTCAAAATTCTCAAGAAATCTTGATGAAATCCCAAACCCTAATTTTGGTCAACACATTAGGAGACTGATGAATCATCTTCAAAACCTCAAATCCTTTGGGCATCTTGACCAATTTCTTGTATAAAGACCTTTCAAATATCAAAGAAATGTTATTGTTTCAAAAATCAAGACTTGTGCTTTGGCCAGTAGCAAAACCCTAATTTGACTGGTGTATCCAAAGAGTGGTTTCACTTGTGATCAAACACAAGCTCCAATCTTCTGGGAGTCCAAAGAGATGAATGAAGCATCTTGAGATATGCAAAAGCTTTTGAGCTTAAAAGATCTAGAGATATGGATGGTAAGATATTTCTTGAGCAACTTGTCCATGTAGTCAACCTCCAAAACTTTGAGGAAAACTTGGTAACCAAAGTACTTTGATCCTATCACAATGTATGAATACAATGCACTATGATGTTCATGATGAAACATAAGCCTTAAATCAAGAGGGTAAATTTTGGGGTGCAACAGCTGCCCCTATTCAAATATCTTCAACATGATAAGTGAGAAAAGTGATAACTTTCGAGCGTTCAGGGTTGACGATGTTTGAATACGAAAGAACCCGAAAATTTACACTCTTGAAAGAAATGGAGACAAAACTCCCAAGACATGTGTCAGAATGGAGTTGTAACACAGGTTGAAACAGAACAAGAACAAAGAAGAGTAGACGCAACTAAACTTCCGGACAAACGTGCCAGGGCGAAATTGAGCTTCAACGGGAAGGGGTGAGACAAAACTCAACCAACAGAGTATAGACGAGACTAAGCTCTGTAACAGAAAACATACGTGGGTGAGGAGACGAAACTCTGAGCTCGACCCAAAGCGAAGTGGCTAGATTGCGTGATTCTAGGAACACTTGCCAATCTCAACTAAGATAGACAGTATGAAGGAACTGACAGAATCTCAGAAATGAGGGACAACAGCGAGATGAAACCCGACCCAAAGACCAGTCAGGCGAAACTAAACTAGACGAGTACCAGGACGAAACTGGATTTCACGCATGGGTAACGAGGCGAAACTCGACCCAAAACAAAGTGATGAGAGTGCATGTTTCTCAGAGCACCTGTTGGTCTCAGATCAATGGATAAACAGTGATGAAAACTGATAGGAGAATCCAAGGAACAAAGGAGACTGATTTCAAACCAGGGACGCAGCACGAATGCTGCACTCGGTAAACGAACACCATCAAAGAGTCCAAGGTAAGAAAGCAAAAATGAGACGAAACTCGACTCAACAAATAGTTAGACGAAACTAAACTAGATGAGCACCAGGATGAAACTGGATTTCATGCACAGGCGTCGAGGCGAAACTCGACCAAAAGCGAGGAGATTAGGGCGTACACCTAAAAACCCGCTAAAAGCGAATATCAGGACGACACTGGTATTCGAAAAGGTGCATCAATAGACATTGGAATGAAACAGAGAGGGTAGTAAAGACTAAACCCGAGAAAACCGCGCCAGGGCGAAACTGAGCTATAGTCAAAAGTAGACACTCAAACAAACAAATGACTGATGTCAAAAGGATATTGGTATAGGGAGGAAATTGAGATAATGAGGACGAAGACCTCGATGGGGATTAAATCTGAAGTGTTAGCAAAAAGCTGGGGATGACGGAAATAATAATGGCTTATGTTTCGATTCATGTTTTGAATTCTTTTTTTTATAGCGCAATGCTCCATATAAAGAAAATGTTGCGCGTTTTGGTAGATGCGATGTGATGATGTATGCTTAAAAGTCTCACTGGGGAATGGCCAAATGAGAAGCCAAAACCAAAAAGTCTGAATCTGACATGCCCTTGCAAAAATAAATTGCAAAAAACCAAAGGAGAGGAGAAAATACGGGGAACCGCTAGAGAGGGAACCTCGAAGAGATGGGGCTCCGCGAAGAAGAAAACGAGCAACTAGCAGAAACGGGCCACAAACAAAGAAAGGATCTGCAAAAATAAATTGCGAATTCCCGGAGAGGATCAGGTCGACACTGCAACTTCCGGAAAAAGGACGAAAACTTTTTGTTGGGGGAACAAAACTCTGCTGAAGAGGTGGGACTTTACTGTAGAGATAGAACTCTATTGAAGATTATCTTGCTGGAGAGATATTCTCTTGGAATGCAACCAAAGGAAGAACCCCGCAGATAGTCACACGGTATCAGAACCTTATTGGGGAATAAGAGAAGATCCTAGACATAAGGATGCCCCGGTCAACAGATCGGTGGGGAAATGAGAGGTCAAAGTGAGGGATCTCCATTGGCAAATCCGTTGGGCAGTTGAAACTTCTTCAGAATGTGGGTTCCTACTTAACGACTCCACTGGGGATAGGCAACATATCCCAATCTTGAAGTCTTAGAACGAAACTTGAAAGAAAATCCCTGGAGTAACAAAACCTTTCTGCTGAAATGAAACTTTACCGGGGAAAGGAAACTTCACTGGGGAAATGAAACTTCACAGGGGATAGGCATAAGAAGAAAGTCGAACATTCCCTTTTTGACCATCATTAAGCTCTTTACAGGTATTCAACGTGTAAACTTTTTTGATGTCAAATAGCTGTTTTTGCATACAGAAAAATGTTTATTAAGAATGATAGACCCGATGCAATGATTATTTAAGCCTTGAAGTTGAAAACTTTAACAAAACGTCGCATCTCTGTTGTGAATGCATCATTGGCTAGAGTGCAAAAGGTTTTAAAACTTTTATTTCCCCTTTTTGAAAAACGAGTTAAAAATGTGAGCGATAAGATACGAACACGACTATGCAACACATATTTGGGGTGTTTAGGAAACGTTATCCTGTTGCGGCATGATTTTGAGTTAAACCCCTGTTTCAGTTAGGACTTTTAGAGGTTGTAATGTGGCCTGGTTCAAGGTTCTTTTGAAAAAAAGTTTTTTTCAAGGCTCAAGTTATTTGGTGCCCACCCCCTTCATGATATTCTCCTGTTCTAAGTTCAGCTGATTTATCACAAGCATTCATCTTTCAAAAGGATTTGTGATGGTTGAGTGATCGCAACAAATCTTCCAACATGATTGTCACTTAACTTCTGCTGCTTTTGTTGTCATTACTCCCCTTCTTTTGATGAAAATTTTATTGAATAATCCTTTTTTGTTTGGCCTTTTAGGCTCTCTTTTCCCTAACTTTTGCCTGGACAAAATCTCTTCTCCTTTTTTGTGAATTTCAATTTGGAAGTCCAGCGGGATGCCCTAACTTTTGCCTAAGCGACTTGTTTTCAAGTTTCGTCTTAGCGAGGCTTTTTGTTTCTTTCTTATTCATGTTTCCCCATTTTGAACAAGTCCATGTGACTTTAGGTCTTTGAACTTTTTCTTTCTTTCTCCCTTTTTTTAAGAAAACAAATGTCCCATTCCTTAGTCGGTGAGGGATAGCCATTATTGTATCGGTTCGATCTCGACCTCAGGACTTTGTTCAGATATTTTTGATCTTATGACGTGAAAGATAGAATGTGGTAATCCTCATAGGGGTCATTCCTTCTGAAATTTGAATGCTTGGGCAAATCAACTGAACATCTACCCTGCCCATGGTTAAAAAGGGTTTATTTTTCTTTGAATGGAAAAGAAACTCCTACTTCGAAGGCTCAGAGGGGTTAACGAGGGTCTAACTCCCTTATATCTCCAGTGTTTGGGAATTGAAACAATGCATGTACATCATCAACAGGGTTTTACTCGAAAGCATACCACTACCGTCACTATTTTTTTTAGACTCCTTCCTCCAAATTCTTGGTCATGCAAAAGAATTGGCACAGTTGGTATCAAACTGCCCGAAAAAAACGATTAAAGAGTGATACTGGATGGATGAAACAATTTTTCAAGGCAAAAATATTCAACACATCAGGACTGACATTCGGCTATAAACAAAATCCTATATGCAGACAATGTTAAAACAATCAATCAGAATAACACATGAAAGTGCAGGAAAGAAACGTAATAAAAGCCATCATGGGGAAGAAGTATCTCCAACCAGGTTCACTGGTCCCACTTACTTACCGTATCCTTGATATTACCCTGACCCATGATTTTTACCAACAGCCTGGAGCTGTGAAACAAAACTGCAAGGCAAAAATGCCTAAAAGAGTGAAAGAGAAGTCCACCAAACAGAGAAACAAACATGCCCCTTGCACAGTAGCATTGGTGTGTGTTATTCGCATCTCAAGCGATTAGCCAATTATGATTTAGATTACCATATCCGTGTAAGATCCACGAAGTTTATATGCACATGCTTATCAAAAATATTGGACGTTTTTGCGAACAAAATAATAATAAATAAAAAAAAAGCACTTGAAAGAAGATATTCTATTGATTTTGAGACATCTGCCTGTGAAAAAGGCATTTACACTGGGAAACAAGAAATTACAAAATTAAAACAAACAAGTATTTACAAATGGCAATGTGAATGTGAATTATCCATCAAGTCCCAACTCTGCTATGACTCTGATGACTCTCATCTTCCTGCTTCCGGTCATTCTTGGATTAGCCTCGAGCTCATGCCAGGTGAAGGAACGAAGGAAAGCAGCAAAGGATCCCATGATGAACGTAGTCATTTGCTTTAAGTCCCTAACTTTTACCTGAATCTCCCTTTCGGGTTTTCGATTCACCAGGACACACTCTTTTTGCCTAAACCGCCCTTTCGGTTTTCAGTTTAGCGGGTCTTAATTATTATTTTATGCAAAATATTTTTTAACTACGTCAGCATTCACATGGAGAGGGAAGTACTCTCCATCCATAGTCGTGAGCATCATCGCCCCTCCAGAGAAAACTTTTCTGACCACGAAAGGACCTTCATAAGTTGGAACCCACTTGCCCCTGGGATCTCACTGAGGAAGAATTATCCTCTTGAGCACAAGGTCGCCTGGTTTGTAACACTGAGGTCGTACCCTCTTATCAAAAGCTTTTCTCATCCTTTGCTGATATACCTGATCATGACATACAACCGTCAATCTCTTTTCATCAATAAGTTCCAACTGATCCAGCCGTTTCTGTACTGTGATACGGTGGGAGAACTGACTTGAGTTTTGCGTTTGTATTCGCACTTGTTCGGTTTAGCAAGAGTCTCCACTGACTTTTTATTTTATCCTAAAGGAAAGGTTAAAAAGCACAGGAAAAACCTTTTGAGATATTTCGTGGGTTCGGGGGGTAGATTATGAAAAGGGAAGGTATTAGCACCCTTTTCATCCATGGTTATCCATGGGCTCTTAGTTACTTGGTTTTTAGATCACTTTCCTTGATTTTCGATTGCTTGAAATTATGGTGTATGTGTGTGTTTTGAAAATGTTTTTGAAATAGATGCCTTTGTTTCGGCAACCGTTGTAATTGACTCGTGTTTGAGTGTTTTACAAAAGTGTGTATCTTTTCGAAAAGATGTTTCAAATGTTTTTGGAAGTTTGTTTTTGAAAGTGTGTATGAAGTGTGGTTTTTGAAAAGAAAGCAAGTGTTTTTGCAAGTTTGTCTCAAGTAACTAAGAGTTTTGTCTACCCCTATTGTACTCAAAGGTTTTCTCTATGTTTTCAACCCTCTTTAACAATTTTGTTCCACCATTGAATTGGGTGGACAATCTTGCGTTTAAGATGTTTAACGGGACGGGCGCGGGTCATTGTATGGACCATGAATGCAATAGTGCCAAGTGTCTTTGGCAATTTTGCTTGAAGGGACTTGATCATTTTGATAAGCGACTTTCGAAAGCGTCATCGAGGGACTTATGATCGTTTGAATTCGTTTTGCCAAAGAAACTCGACGTGCAAGCATGGCCCATTTTGGAAGGCAACATGTGGGATTACCCTAGGGGGTGCAAGTGTGATTGTGTATTGATTTCATGTATTTGTCTTGTATTAGGTTATCTAGCGTTTGATTTTATGTACATGCAAACCCTAGGTCTAACCATGGTATAATTCGAAAGCGATAAATTGCGGGAATTTTAAAGTCTACGCTATTACAAATAGTATCCGGGAGTGGGGGTACAAATTCACAAATGGGGATAAGACTTAAATAATTACAACCAAATTGAATTGCAATCAAATGTAATCAATGTATAGCAAAGTATAGCAAATGTATAATGCATCAAATGTAAAATGTATTGTGTAAGTGTACGTGTACATGTATTTTATTTGTGTAAGTGTAAGTGTAATTTATTCGTGTAAGTGTATGACCTATTTACAAGTGCGAGATGTGAATTTAAATGTATAATTAAGTGTTGTTTACTTAATGAAAAGAATTAAACATTTCCTTTATTTAATTGTAATCTTGTATTTTTCTTTAATATGTACAAAAAGGTATTTTATTTAAAAGAAAGAAAAATGTTTTAAATTATATCATGTATGTTAAAAAAATGTATTTTAATTGATTATGTACAAATTATTTCTAAGAAAAGAAAATGTATTAACTTAAAGAGAATTTATGTATAAATCAAAATAAGTCAAATAAAAAAATGTTTTAAATAATTCTAAATCTTATGTATTTTTTTAGTATTAATGTAAAGTATTATTTTAAGAATTATTTCTTATATATTAGTAATTAGTATTAATATATATATTTATACAAGAGTTTTTTTTTTAATTGAAAGAATACGCTTTAAGTTTGAGGAAAAATATATTGTGTTCAAAATTAGAATTATGTTAAAAAAAAGTCATGTTAATTTGTATATAGAAAAAGAATATGATAGTTAAAAATAGTTTGAAAGCAATCAGAAATGGGCTTTAAGGTTTGAGGCCCAAATGCAATTTATAGAGAAAATGAATAGAACAGGGGGGGTATGAATTGGAAATTCGTTTGGGCTTCAGTGTGGAAAGGGCAAGGCCCAATTGTTAGTGAAAGTTTCTTAGGGTTGTGATGTTTTGTATCACTTGGGACATGGCTTAGGGTTACAGCACCGCTCTTCGTTCCTTCCTCTTTCTCATGCCCAAACGTTTCTGAATCTCCTTCGCCCAAGCCACCAACACCATCATCACCTCCTCTCCATGGTTAAGCACGCGATGGTTCGTTCAAGGTTAAATTTCATTTTTAATCTCTTTAGGGTTTTTATGACTTGCATGTTTAGTTTTATGTTCTGATTTTCATTGAGCCTCGTCATTGATTCTGATCACGCGTTTCTTTTGTTTGAGGTGCGAAGAGAAGGATAAGAATGTTACCTTTGTTGGAGGAGGTGGTTAGGAGGCGTTTGGAGGGCTTTGACGGCGAGGTGACGATGCTTGATGAACTTGGAACCCTGGTATTTGTATTCTTTGGCCCTTTAGGTTTTGTGATGCATTTCTGAAAACCTTTTTGATATCCCTTCTTTCTTCTTCTCTTCGCTTCTGCTTATGTATGCTTATGTTGCCTTTGAGTTGCCTTCTTTATGTTTCAGTATGATTTGAATGTTTGCCCAATGATGAGATTGTCTGAGGGCTCGTTAGGTTTGGAAACTGGTTTAGGCTTGGACTTGCTGGTTATGGCTTATGCAGGTAATGCTTGAAAAGGTTTGTGCTTAGCGTGAGGCTATGGCTTGTGTGTACTGAGTTTTTTTTGACACAGGTTTGGCTTTAAGTGTGAAGCAGGCTATGGCCTTGGAAGCTCTGTTTGTGAGTTTCAGTAGGTTGATGGTTTACGTGTGGATAGGCAGGTTTAATGCAGGCAAGGCTGGTTGTTTGCTCATTGTTTAGGCTTGACAGTTCAAAAGCTTATCAGTTGGTTAAGCTTTAGGCTTTTGAGAAGTTTGGAACTATGGCTCTTTTCTGGTTTATATTTGATGAAGCTATGCTTCAGGCTTGTGCAGTTTTATGTTATTGACAGGTTAAGGGGCTTGGCTGGTTTTTGCAGGTTATTGGTATGCTGTTTGGATATAGTTTTTTGGCTGGAGGTTTGCTTCAGGTTCTGTTAAGGCTTGTGCTCGTTATATCTTTTTTGTTTTGATGCCTTTGGGATGTTTTTGTATGTCCCTTTAGGTTCTTTGGCACCTATGATTTTGAATGTCTCAGGTTTGGTATCTTTTCTTGGTCAAACTGATGGGCAGATTTGCAAGGTCTTAATGTGGAAAGATAATTATGTTACCTTTTATTGACAGTTTTGTTTGCATTCCAATTTCTTCATATTTCTGCCTTCTGTCTTACTGTTTCATTGCAGTTTTTATGTATACTGTCTCATGCCTAAACCTGTAAGCCCATTCTTTCTCTCTTTTTCTCTCTCTCTCTACAATACTTAAGCATATTATATTGCTTAACATGTATTAATTCTGAAAAAGCAAATTGGCCTGGAAATGATGAAACTGAATTTGCTTGCAATAGTAGTCTAACTCTGCATATTTTGTCTTCTTCTTTCCATACTTTGTGCTTCTTGACAGCATTGATGGTACTTTTGTATTTTGACATCCTTTGGACAGCTTTTGTTTAGTTTGACATTGGAACTGAGTTTTGAAATTTGAACTTGCTTTAGGCCATTCAGTTTGTAACTTAGACTTTGTTATTTGCATATGCTGTCCTTGAACTATGCAGTTTTGACAATTTTGAAATGTGCAATTTTTGACTTTGTGCATTCATTTTTGACTTGCAAACATTTTCACCCTTCTTTGTGAACCGGGAGAAATCCCGTGATTTGCAGAGAGGGCTAAACTGATCCCGGCCATTTGCTTTTAATGATGACCTTTTTTATCTGTCTGTCTCTTTAATTATTTATCCGCTTCAATTGACTTTTTCTTCTTTTCTTTGCAGATAAAAATTAAATGGAGAGGAATAACAAAAGATGGAGGATGAAGAATTGAAGACTTAGAAAAATATTAGGATAGTTTTATTTAAATTTAAATAAATGTAATATCATTATTATAAATACTTTGTAAATGTATACTTGTATTTAAATAACAATTGTAACAATCATTTAAAGATGAAATAAAAATCCTTTTATTTGATTAATTCTTCTTATTCTTTTCAATTGTTTACTTTATTATTTGTAATTCTTTAAATTAAAATAATTGAAAATAAATTCCAACTATTTAATCTTAGAATAATAAATAATTAACTAAACATTGTTTCAGCGTTGATCAATTAATAAACTTGGCGCTTCCAACATCCAAGGCAAAACAACAGTCAATCACAACAATTGCCCAGACGTATTTTCCTTTTACTGATTTAATCACACAATGCAAACTCAATCCAAATGTTTCAATCCATATCTCAGTATAACTTGAAAAGCACTGTAAAGTTAAACCTTTCTGAGAAAACTGCGTACAAACCCTAATTCCTGGCCAAATGTTAAAGAAACGTTCGCCTGATCAAAGTTGAGCCAAAATCAACCAAAACCCTAAGCAAACTATGTGAACTGTTCTAGGGCCGTGAAAATCAATAAAAACCCTAATTTTGTCTGACTGACGAGAAAAGTCTGTTTGACCGATTCTTGAGCCAGTTTGAAAAATCAGGAAGCGCCTGAAGCTGTGATTTCTTGGGGAAAAATGCGAGGGCAAATTTTGGGGTACAACAGTTTCCCCTGTTCAATCTTCTTGGACCTGAAGAGTTAGATTGGCAAATTTGCCTTTCGCGACTCGAGGGTAAAAGGAGATTGGACACTAGAGTGCCCGGAAATTTGCACTTGGTGACGTGACGGTAGAGGGAATGGGCTTAAAGATGCCATTTGGTGATGGGCTTAAAGATGCCATCTAGTGATGTCTTGGAGGGGGATGGGCTTATAGATGCCATCTGAAGGTGATTGTTGGACTGCACATTACTGGTGAATGGACGAGTATCAGAAAGGTATCCATGTTTTGGAATATCTCTGAATTGGGGGTCTGAGCCAGCAATAGATTGACATCCGTGTTTGGAGAATCCATAAACTGTTCTCAGGAGTTGAAATTGAATAAATAATAGAGCGGCATCCGTTGTTGGGGAGCGTCCGTAAACTGTTTTCAAAAGTTGAGAAGAAACTGAACAAGCAATAGATTAACATCCGGTGTTGGGAAGAATCCGTAAACTGTTTTCAGAAGTCTTGAAGTCGTGAAGGAACCGGTGTAGGGTCTCCTGATGATGAGTCCGTGTAAAACTGCATCTGGATGAATCTGGAACAAGTATCAGAATGTCGCCGTGTCTGGGTCACATCTGAACTGTCTCTGAGTGAATCTGGAATAAGTATCAGAATGTCGCCGTGTCTGGGTCACATATGAACTATTTCTAGAAAGAATCTCGGAAAATGATGATTTTTTGTCTGTCGATTGATCTCACCTGAAAAGGGTAAAGAGTTAATCGTATGCAATGTCATGATGCATGATGCAATGTATGTTATATCAATGTTCATGATATGAATGTGATGAATGCACATGTAAGCTAATGAGCTGTCTTACTGAGGATAGACGAATCCTGGATGGCTGAAGATAAAGGAATCTTGACTACTGCCGGGGAAAATAAATCCTTGGCGGCTGGGTAGGGCAAGAATCTTTTGATCATTGAAGACGAGGAGTCCTGGGACCACTGCTGGGGGATCAGGAGCTTGGGTTGTATGCCAAGTTACTGGGGAATTCCTGTCTTGAGGAAGTCTTCACTAGAGAATATTCGAATATTCTGTGAAGAAACGAGAATGGGTCTTCATTCTGCCGATGCTTATCTGTTATCTGGTCGATCTCCAGGCTTTCACAAAAACTTGTATTGTTATCTGGTCGTAATCCAGGCTTCACAATAGCTTGCTAAGATTCCTTCCGGTCGCATCCAGGCTTCATGGCTTGTGTTAAAGATATACAACTATCTGGTCGATTCCAGGCTTATGAGTATTCTTGACTGTTGTCTGGTCGTAATCCAGGCTTCACAGAAATTCGTATTGTCAACTGGTCGTAATCCAGGCTTCACAATAATTTGATGAGCTGCTATCCGGTCAAGTCCGGGCTTCACGGCTTGAATAATGAAGAACTGGCTATCTGGTCGTAATCCAGGCTTGGCGATTGTCTGATACTGTTATCCGGTCGCAGTCCGGTCTTCACAATATGCTTGTAGAGATTAAGATGTTATCCGGTCGAGTCCGGGCTTCATAACTTGAATTCAGGAGATCCCACTATCTGGTCGTAATCCAGGCTTTGCGGTTGTTTGACACTGTTATCCGGTCGTAGTCCGGTCTTCACAATGTGCTGTTAAGATGTTATTCGGTCGAGTCCGGACTTCATAACTTGAATTTTGTGAGAATTTGATCTCCGACGACTGCATCTTCCAACAGATGATGAAGGAGTTGTTGAACGACCGATCAATCTGGAATGTAACTTGTTCTGGAGAATAAATCCTGGACAAATGTTGGGGAAATAAACCCATAATGGAAGAACTCTGGGGTTACTGAGGATGAGAAATCCCTGTTGTCTGCCCACTGCCTGGGGAACAAGATCTTCACTTGTTGGGGGGTCTCAGGACCACTGCTGGGGATTAGAACTCCTTGGTGACTTGCGGGATGAGAGAATTCTGATGATCTCTACTGGGGAGTTCAGGACCTGGTAGACTTAAGCTGGAGAGGTAAGATTTGAGAGTCTTCAGTCCGGTAGGAAGTATCTCTGTGGGGAGGATGCTCACTGGTCTGGTTCCAACGGGGATTGACAGTTAGAAGTTTTAGCTCCGCTGGGGATATTGACACTTGACTCTGATGGGAGTTAGTTTCTGGAAGATTCTCAGGCTGGGGAGATCAGTTTTGAGAAAGCTCTCGTTCTGCTGGGGATCCTAGAGTTAAACTCTGCTTGGGGACTCCTTCTGAAAGGGCATTGAGACATCTATCTGTACCCTCCACCTATCAGTAATCGTCTTTTCCTGATTTGAGAGGAGATGACTATGTTCAAATGCATATGCCTACTTAACAAAACATTGGATGTTTCTCAAATAAACATAAGTGTGAAAGAAAGACAAAGCAAATTTGTGTATTTGGAAAAGTATTTGTATTAACTTTCTATGAGCGTATTTGTACAAAGGAGACAGGCATCCTAGTAAGAGGATGTCGCAGTAGGAATCAAAAGTTTTATACAAAAGCAAGATGGCTATGTGAAATAATTCTATGGGATTCTATTCTGCTATAGCCTTCACAACTCTGAATATTTGTCCATTTGATGCTTCGTCTGCCGATGACTGGATTGATCAGAAGCTTGGAGTTCGTTAATGAAGAGATTGTCCTTAAAGTGATCCGACGAGACATAGTCATACGCTTTAATTCCCTAACTTTTGCCTGAACCGCCCTTTCGGGTTTTCGATTCACCGGGAAACCCCTTTTTTCCCAAGCTGCCCTTTCGGGTTTTCGACCTGCCGGGTGTACAGATTTTTTTTATTTTATCCCTAATTTTTGCCTGAACCTCCCTTTCGGGTTTTCGGTTCACCGGGATGCCCATTTTTTCCCAAGTCGCCCTTTCGGGTTTTCGACTTGTCGGGTTATTTTATGCGTAGTATCTTTTGACTATATCTGCATTCGCGGGGTGCGGCAAATCATCGCCATCCATGGTGGTCAGAATCATCGCGCCACCAGAAAATATATTCTTAATCATAAATGGTCCTTCGTAGGTAGGAGTCCATTTTCCCCTGGGATCACTTTGCGGCAAGATAATGCGCTTGATTACCAGATCCCCAACTCGATACTCCTGTCATCTGACTTTCTTGTTAAATGCCTTGATCATCCGTTTTTGGTATGCCTGACCATGACAGATAGCAGTAAGTCTTTTTTCGTCAATTAGGTTTAATTGATCAAACCGAGTTTGGATCCAGTCGTCTTTGTTCAAACCTGCATCCTTCATTATTCGGAGAGAGGGTATCTGGACTTTAATAGGCAAGACCGCTTCCATGCCATAGACCAAAGCAAAAGGAGTTGCCCCTGTTGACGTTCGTGCTGAGGTACGGTACCCATGAAGAGCGAACGGCAACATTTCATGCCAATCTTTGTAGGTCACTGTCATCTTCTGCACAATCTTTTTGATATTCTTATTAGCTGCTTCTACAGCCCCATTCATCTTCAGTCGGTAGGGAGAAGAGTTGTGGTGCTGTATCTTGAATTGCTCGCAGAGCTCAGTGATCATCTTGTTGTTAAGATTGGTACCATTATCCGTAATGAACCTCTCAGGTACACCATAGCGGCAGATCAGGTTATGCCGAATGAACCGTGCCACTACATTCTTGGTTACCGTAGCATAGGAAGCCGCTTCAACTCATTTTGTGAAGTAATCAATTGCCACCAGGATAAAGCGGTGCTCGTTAGATGCTATAGGTCTGATTTCGCCGATCATATCAATGCCCCACATCGCGAAAGGCCAAGGTGCTGTCAAAACATTCAGAGGAACCGGAGGAATATGCACTTTATCAGCATAGATTTGGCATTTATGACAGGTCCGGGAATGCTGATAACAGTCGGCTTCCATTGTGGACCAGAAGTATCCCGCCCGAAGGATTCTCTTTGCCATGGTATGTCCACTGGAATGTGTTCCAAAGGTGCCTTCATGCATCTCGGCCATGATCTTTTCTGCTTCAGTCTTATCCACGTAACGTAGTAAGGTTGAATCATGGTTTCGCTTGTAGAGAATGCCATTGCTGAGGAAGAATTTTGCTGCAAACCTTCTCAAGAACTTCTTGTCATTAACAGATGCGCCTTCGGGATACTCTTGAGCTTCAAGGTACCTCCTCACTTCATGATACCAAGGTTTCTCTGTTACTTCTTTGATCTCGAGATCGCAGCAATGTGCGGGTTCATCCTTCTTCCAAATAATGATCTGGGGCGCCTCATTGTCCCATTTAACTTTGAACATAGAAGACATCGTAGCTAACGCGTCTGCTAACTGATTCTCCTCTCTCAGGAAGTGTTCAAATGTTATCTCTTCGAAATGAGGAATCAATGTCAGCACATATTCCTTGTAAGGAATAAGATTTGGGTGTTTCGTATCCCACTCGCCTTTGATCTGATTGATCACGAGAGCGGAATCTCCGAAGACATTCAGAAACTTGATCCTTAAGTCAATTGCAGCTTGAAGACCCATGATACATGCTTCATACTCTGCCATATTGTTGGTGCAGTCGAAACATAGCCGGGCAGTGAGTGGAGTATGAGTGCCTTTAGGAGATATGATTACAGCGCCGATACCATTACCCAAAGCGTTCGAGGCTCCGTCAAAGTGCATAGACCATCGAGATCCTTCTTCAGGTCCTTCATCCGGTCCAGGTATTTCACAATCAGTCACTACCATGATATCCTCGTCTTGAAATTCAAAGTTCATTGGCTGGTAATCATCCACTGCCTGGTGTGCCAAGTGGTCTGCCAATACACTTCCTTTGATTGCTTTTTGAGTCGTGTACTGGATGTCGTATTCCATCAAGATCATTTGCCATCTTGCTATTCTTCCAGACAAGGCGGGCTTTTCGAATATGTACTTGATTGGATCCATTTTTGAAATCAACAAAGTAGTGTGAGTCAACATATACTGTCTCAGTCGGCGAGCAACCCATACCAAAGCGCAACAAGTTTTCTCGAGCAGTGAATATCGGGTCTCACAGTCGGTAAACTTTTTGCTAAGGTAATAAATAGCGTGCTCTTTTCGGCCAGACTCGTCATGCTGCCCCAGCACACACCCCATTGAGTTGTCAAGCACTGTCAAGTATAAGATTAGAGGTCTTCCTTCAATCGGTGGCATAAGAATGGGTGGTTCTTGGAGATACTCTTTGATTCTTTCAAAAGCGGCCTGACATTCGTCGTTCCAATGTACTACTTGATCTTTCTTCAGCAGCTTGAAGATTGGTTCGCAAGTAGCGGTTAGATGCGAGATGAATCGGGCAATGTAATTCAACCGTCCTAGAAAGCCTCTGACTTCTTTTTCCGTCTTGGGAGCCGGCATCTCTTGTATGGCTTTCACTTTGGCAGGATCTACTTGAATACCTTTGTCGCTTACGATGAAGCCTAGCAATTTTCCAGATCTCACCCCAAAGGTGCATTTGTTTGGGTTCAACCTCAGCTTGTACAACTTCAAACGGTCAAACAGCTTTTGTAGATGGTCAAGGTGTTCTTCCTCAGTTTGGGACCTTGCAATCATATCATCGACGTATACTTCAATTTCATGATGGATCATGTCGTGAAATAAAGCAACCATGGCACGTTGGTAGGTTTCCCCAGCATTTTTCAACCCAAAAGGCATGACCTTGTAGCAAAAGGTGCCCCACTGAGTAACAAAAGTGGTCTTCTCCATGTCTTCAGGAGCCATCTTGATTTGATTATAACCGGAGAAACCGTCCATGAAGGAGAAAACTTTATGCTGGGCAGTGTTATCAACCAGAATGTCGATATGAGGCAGAGGGAAATCATCTTTAGGGCTCGCCCTATTCAAATCTCTGTAATCAACACACATTCGGACCTTACCATCCTTCTTCGGTACTGGCACCACGTTGGCAACCCACTGAGGGTAAGAAGTCACCGCTAGAAATCCGGCATCAAATTGTTTCATAACCTCAGCTTTGATTTTCTCGGACATTTCCGGACGCATCCGGCGGACCTTTTATTTCACCGGAGGGCAATCTTCCTTGGTAGGCAGGTGATGAACTACTATATCAGTATCCAACCCAGGCATGTCTTCGTAAGACCAGGCGACGATTTCGACGTATTCATTCAACAGCTGTATCAGGCGCTCCTTGACACTTGGTTCCAGATTGGCCCCCACTTGTACTTCCTTCCGATCTTCCTCCGTCCCTAAGTTGACAGTTTCCAACAACTCTTCGTGAGGTAAGATGGCCTTTTCTTCTTGCTGCAAAAGTCTGGCCAGCTCTTCCGGTACTTCACAACCTTCACCATCTTCATACTCAGCTTGATTAACCAAATCTTCAGAGTTATTGAAAGACGTAGCAGAATAGTTACCCATAGAATCCAGAGTGGAGGGGTACCTGCATTCGTGAGTGTGGGTGTGTGTAAGGGATAGCCATCCTTAAACAAACAAAATGCAAAAAGGAAAGAAAATGAACACAGCAGTTTATCAATGAAAAACGTCCAATGAATCATTAAACATGGCATATGGATATGAAAATAGTCAAAAACCCTTTCAAATGGACCTACATGCCCCGGGCAAGACATGAGGTGAAAAAGTAGTGTACGGATTGTTCAAGAGTAAATATTACAAACCAAAAGGAAATGTTTGACAGATAATTACTGATTAATAAAAGTAATGGGGACAAAATCCTTTGCCTCCCAGTTGCGTAGTCCTCCTTTGATGGTTGGGTAGATCCAATCTTCAATGTCGGCCTCTTCGTCTTCACCCTCCAAAGCGTTGATTCCATAAGGGGAAATTTTGACAGGCGTCCTTTCAATTTTTGAGCGGCGCATAGCTTTCTGCCCCGCAGCAGTGAATCCTAAACCAAACTTGTCTGTTTTATGAGGAATATCGGGCAACTCACCCCACGTTGAGCTCTTCCCTTCCTTCAATGTAGCCTTTGCGTCTTTCAGAGATGCCATCCTGGCCACCTGCTTCGGAACTTCGGCCACCACTCTTGCTACTGCCCCTTCAGGAGAGACTTCCTCGAAGTGCTGGAATGGTGTTTCAATGAATTCCCCTTCCACCTCTACATACCGAAAAGAGTTCAAGTGGCTGATCATGTACTCCTCTTCACCATGTACGGTGATGATCTTTCCTTTGACAGGGTACTTCAACATCTGATGCAAGAAGGAGGTGACAGCCCCCGCATGATGGATCCAAGGCCTACCTAGCAAGCAAGAGTATGACGGACGGATGTCCATCACATAGAAAGTAGATTTAAACACCTCAGTGCCCACCTTGATGGGAATATCAACTTCCCCATGGACCATTCTTTTCAAACCATCAAAAGCTCTGACAATAATATCACTCGGTTTCAGCTCTAAACCTTCACAATCTAGTCGGTCCAAAGCTTTCTTAGGCAGTACATTCAGCGAAGAACCAGTGTCGACCAAGACATGTGCGAGAGTGGTTCCTCGGCATTTAACCGAAATGTGCAAAGCATCATTGTGGTTTCTACCTTTAGGAGTTAGGTCGGCATCGGAGAAACCTAATCCATTGTCTGCAGTAAGGCTGGCCACGCAATTTTGGAATTGGTCTGCAGAGGTTTCCTGGGGCACATGGGCTGCCTTTAGGAATTTTATCAATGCTTTAGCGTGTGCCTCAGAGCAAAGTAGTAATGCTAACATGGAGATCTTCGAGGGGGTTTGCCCCAGTTGCTCTACCACGTCATAATCACTCTTTTTAATTATCCTCAAAATCTCCTCCATCTCTTTCTTAGAGGTCTCTGGGATGACCAAAGGTTGAGCCCTCGTCCTGACGAGCTCATCTTGAACCCCTTTTCCCTTATCAGCTGGAGAAGGAAAGACAACAACAGGAATAACAGTTTCTTCAATCAACGGAGTTTCGGCGGAAAGTTTTATTGGCGCAGGATTAACTCTGACAGCAGCTGAGGGTCCAAAGATTGCCTTTGGGGGGGAAATCTCTGGAGAAAATATTCTCCCACTTCGGGTGATCTTGCTTGTACCAGCAACGTTTCCAATGCTGGCATCCTCTTCATCAGAGCTTTCTTCGGTCACTTCAACTTGTTTAACACCATGGTAGTAGATGTATCCACCGTAATTCCATGGTATTGACTTGTCAGAACTGTAGGGGACAGGCCCAGGCATAGTTATTTTCAAGGGAACAATCTTGGTAGCTGATGTAATCTTAACAGACTTTCTGACGGCCTTGGAAAGATTGGCGTGAATGGTGATAATTGAGACATCTTCGGTAGGGGTTGGAATAGCAGAAATCTTCTCAAACAGAATTTGTCGACTGTCCATCAGGCTTTGGATGCCTTTCTTCAGTGACGGGCAGTCAAATGGCAGAGAGTAGCAATAGTAGCAGTCTTCTTTGCATCCCGGGAAAATCCCGGCTCTTAACAGGTTTAACTTGATTGTTAATAGTGGAGTCATCAGGTCATTGACATCAGAAACATACAAATCTTCCTCAATAGCATTGACATTTCGACCATGTTTCGGCATCGGAGCAGATATCACGTTCGGCTTCTCCAGAGCGTCGAATTCCACCTCTTTCACATCTATCAAGTCTTGGATTTTATTTTTGAGCGCCCAACAATCATTTGTGTCTTGTCCGACGCTATCGGAATGGTAGGCGCACTTAGCATGGGGATGATAGTGCGGTGAAGCAGTATTCACAACTTTTGGTGCTTCCCTAATCTTGGTGAGATTCAACTTCAACAGGTGTGGAAGAACTTGCGCAGGTGTCATATTGATACGGGTAAACTGCCGTGGTGGCCGTTCTGCCCATTGCTGTTTAGGTCTGGATTGGTTATTGCGAGGCTGATCGTTTGATGGATTTTGGATCATTACGGCCCCCACAGTCGACCGGCGCTCACCTCTTCCTGCTCCTCTCTGAGAGTACACAACAGTCGTTTCCTTCTTTGCTGGAAATGGTTTCTTAGCAATTGTAGATGCAAAGGCCTCCTTCTGAATCTTCCCATTCTTGATATCGGCCTCTACCCGCTCGCCAGTCAGAATTAATTCAGTAAACCCGGCGGAGGAGCTACCGATCAGGTGGTTAAAGAATGGACCAGACAGGGTCCCTAGGAACATATCAACAAGCTCTCTATCATAAAGAGGTGGTTGCACCCTTCCAGCCAAATCGCCCCATTTTTGGGCATACTCCTTGAATCCCTCACCTGAGGCCATCCCCATACTCTGAAGCTGAGTACGGGTTGGTGCCAGGTCAGAGTTATACTGATATTGACGATAAAAAGCAGCCGCCAGATCCTCCCAACTATGTATCTCTGATCTTTCCAGCTTGTAAAACCAGTCTAACTGTGTGCCAGACAAGCTATCTTGAAAGAAGTGTACCCAAAGGTTTCTGTCAGAAGTGTGAGGTTGGATTCTTCGGACGTACGACCTTAGGTGCATTTTTGGGCAAGACAGCCCATCGTATCTGGCAAAAATTGGTACTTTGAACTTCGGAGGGATCACAATTCCAGCGATTAATCCCAAATCTTCGAAATCCAAGCCTGGAACTCTCTGCAGCTCCATAGCTGCCAACCTTTCTTCCAGACCTTTGTACTTATCATCAACGGGTGGGTATTGTTGATCCGAGTAGTCTTCGTCCTCTTCAGCCTCCTCTTCCTCCATATCAGACTCGGAAGGTACTGCAGCCGCATTCCCTTTACTGGTTCCCTCCTCAGAAGTAGGGGGAAATTCAAGCACTCTTCTGGCTTCACCTTCAAACCTTCTCCCCAAGGTAGCCACCCCAATTCTCTTCCTCTTTTTCTTCACTGGGTCTCTATTCCCAAGCAGGGTTTTCAGATCCTCCTGACCCTTAGCCAAGGTCATCAGGAGTTGTTGAAACTGTGCGTTTTGAGCCTGCAAGTCCTTGACCGTTTGCTCGAGATCCATCTTACTGAAATAAACAGCAGAAAGATAAGGAAACCTGGTGTGGAGACCTTCTTATGCACATGATGAATGGTATGCTTATGTATGCAATGCATTCAAGGATTCTAGAAATTCACAATTGTTGCAAACAAAGAAGAACACACGTTATATTAATAAGAAGAAAATTGTCAGTACATAAATGCCCCATGGGCCAAATATTACAAGAAAACTTCTCAAGGTAAAAAGACATTGCGCATCCTCTTTGGTGCGATGTAGGTGTTGAGAGTCTCTTCCTCATGGAGTCGGCGGGTAAGCTCCAAGACCTTCTTCTCACTGGCGTAGAAGCTGGCTTCAAAAGTATCTCTCTCTTCCCTGAGCTGGATCCAACTCTTCTGCATCTCCTCCCATGACGTTGGCATGTCGGGGTATCGGACGGTGTAGGGAACCTCTCCTTCCTTGACGGGCTCTCTAATCACAGGGAGAACATGAGGGTAAGGCATCATTAGACTCTGGGCTCGGGTTCGTACCCACTTGAGATAAGGCTCAAGAGGGATGGAGTTCTTGTGTCACAGCGTCTTAGTATCTACCTTGTTAGGCATCCTCCAGGCTCTGATGAATCTTTGGCGAAGTCCTTGCGCATCGTTGTCGAAGTCGAAAACTAGGTCGGGAATCAACATGTCGTGGGGGCCATCCCTCCGTGCATATCCAAACTGTCTCAAAGCTAGACAAGGGTTATAGGTAATGCCTCCCCTAATTCCAAGTAATGGAACATTAGGGAACTCTCCGCAGCGATCGACGATGATGATATTCTCTCTGGACCAAGAGCACCAATGCACATCAGAGTGGGTGAGGGTCATCAACCGTTGTGACCACTTTAGGCCTTGGTCATTCTTCAAAACAGACTATGGAAGGTGCGAAATAAACCACCTTGCAAGGAGAGGAGTACAGCACATGAGAACACCCCTCTTTCTCATTGTTCGAGTGTAAAATGAGTGAAGAATGTCCCCAAGCAATGTTGGTATTGGATTTCTGGATAAGAAGATTTGGACAGCGTTGACATCTACAAGCTGGTCAGGATTTGGGAACAAGACCAACCCATAGATAAGAAGGGCCACAATTTCTTCAAAGGCTTGTAGGTCCAATGAATTCCAACATTCTTGTGCCTTCTCAAACAGGAACTTTGCTAAGAAGCCTTTGACACCGCTTCTAGTTTCCCAATGCCCCTTGATGTCGGATGGTTGCAAGTGTAGTGCTCGAGCAACATCTTCAGGCTTTGGTTCCTTTTCCGTACCGTTGAAAGGTAGTTGATTAAGGATAGGAATTCTCAGGAGTTGAGAAAATTCCTCCAAAGTGGGCACCAATTGGTAGTCGGGGAATGTGAAACAGTGGTGAAGGGGGTCAAAGAACTGGAACAAAACCTTCATCATATCCTCTTCAATGTTGGTGTTGACTAGGCTGAGCAGTCTACCATGTCTTTCACTGAAGGGAGAGTTTTCAGGAATTCTGGATGTGAGCTCCTTGAGTTGAGGAGAGATTCTCACAAGGTTGACCTGGATAGTTTTCCTGCGAGGAATTTCCATGACCTACAAAACAAGAACAAAGATGAAGATCTAAACCCTTGAAATGGTTAGCATATGCATATGATGCTTCATGATGTTTATGATGTATGCACAAACATATGTACAAGCAAATCACACAAAACCCTAGTTTCAGGCTTGCATGGGTGTCATAGGTAAGTACCCTCTTGAGTGTATTTGGCTTAAAAACCTGTCCTATAAATAGTAACCGGGTTCTAAGGAGCTCAATATCATTGGATTGTTTTCTGTGTTCATCGTTTTGATTTAGCCACTTAACTGGCGACCAAAATATTCCAAGAAAACAACCCTCAATGAGTGTAGTATCGAGTATCTACCAACTTCGGACTGCACCAAAGCCGGTCATCTCACTACCCCTAATGAAAGGCCAAGATGGTCAAGTAAGGTTCTAGGTCATTAGTGCTTAGTGACATCACTCAGTGGCCCCGTACTCTCCTTGATTGAACTCAAGGGTTACCGGTACTCACAAATATGTCGCACTAATATAGCTATTGCTTCAACCGTGTCGGTATACCCCGCACAGTTTCCACAACGTATTGCTATCTATGAATGTTTCCCAAATCCGGGTGTAGGATTTCAAGCCCAAACAAGAGAACCACAAAGGTAAAGCAAGCAAAGCAAACAATTAATCATGCAAGAGGGTGATCTAAAAACCCTAAGGTAACCCCACTTAGTAATTCTCCCCAGCAGAGTCGCCAGTTCTGTGATACGGTGGGAGAACTGACTTGAGTTTTGCGTTTGTATTCGCACTTGTTCGGTTTAGCAAGAGTCGCCACCGACTTTTTATTTTATCCTAAAGGAAAGGTTAAAAAGCACAGGAAAAAACTTTTGAGATATTTCGTGGGTTCGGGGGGTAGATTATGAAAAGGGAAGGTATTAGCACCCTTTTCATCCATGGTTATCCATAGGCTCTTAGTTACTTGGTTTTTAGATCACTTGCCTTGATTTTTGATTGCTTGAAATTATGGTGTATGTGTGTGTTTTGAAAATGTTTTTGAAATAGATGCCTTTGTTTCGGAAACCGTTGTAATTGACTCGTGTTTGAGTGTTTTACAAAAGTGTGTATCTTTTCGAAAAGATGTTTCAAATGTTTTTGGAAGTTTGTTTTTGAAAGTGTGTATGAAGTGTGGTTTTTGAAAAGAAAGCAAGTGTTTTTGCAAGTTTGTCTCAAGTAACTAAGAGTTTTGTCTACCCCTATTGTACTCAAAGGTTTTCTCTATGTTTTCAACCCTTTTTAACAATTTTGTTCCACCATTGAATTTGGTGGACAATCTTGCGTTTAGGATGTTTAACGGGATGGGCGCGGGTCATCGTATGGACCATGAATGCAATAGTGCCAAGTGTCTTTGGCAATTTTGCTTGAAGGGACTTGATCATTTTGATAAGCGACTTTCGAAAGCGTCATCGAGGGACTTATGATCGTTTGAATTCGTTTTGCCAAAGAAACTCGACGTGCAAGCATGGCCCATTTTGGAAGGCAACATGTGGGATTACCCTAGGGGGTGCAAGTGTGATTGTGTATTGATTTCATGTATTTGTCTTGTATTAGGTTATCTAGCGTTTGATTTTATGTACATGCAAACCCTAGGTCTAACCATGGTATAATTCGAAAGCGATAAATTGCGGGAAGTTTAAAGTCTACGCTATTACAAATAGTATCCGGGAGTGGGGGTACAAATTCACAAATGGGGATAAGACTTAAATAATTACAACCAAATTGAATTGCAATCAAATGTAATCAATGTATAGCAAAGTATAGCAAATGTATAATGCATCAAATGTAAAATGTATTGTGTAAGTGTACGTGTACATGTATTTTATTTGTGTAAGTGTAAGTGTAATTTATTCGTGTAAGTGTATGACCTATTTACAAGTGCGAGATGTGAATTTAAATGTATAATTAAGTGTTGTTTACTTAATGAAAAGAATTAAACATTTCCTTTATTTAATTGTAATCTTGTATTTTTCTTTAATATGTACAAAAAGGTATTTTATTTAAAAGAAAGAAAAATGTTTTAAATTATATCATGTATGTTAAAAAAATGTATTTTAATTGATTATGTACAAATTATTTCTAAGAAAAGAAAATGTATTAACTTAAAGAGAATTTATGTATAAATCAAAATAAGTCAAATAAAAAAATGTTTTAAATAATTCTAAATCTTATGTATTTTTTTAGTATTAATGTAAAGTATTATTTTAAGAATTATTTCTTATATATTAGTAATTAGTATTAATATATATATTTATACAAGAGTTTTTTTTTTTAATTGAAAGAATACGCTTTAAGTTTGAGGAAAAATATATTGTGTTCAAAATTAGAATTATGTTTTAAAAAAAGTCATGTTAATTTGTATATAGAAAAAGAATATGATAGTTAAAAATAGTTTGAAAGCAATCAGAAATGGGCTTTAAGGTTTGAGGCCCAAAAGCAATTTATAGAGAAAATGAATAGAACAGGGGGGGTATGAATTGGAAATTCGTTTGGGCTTCAGTGTGGAAAGGGCAAGGCCCAATTGTTAGTGAAAGTTTCTTAGGGTTGTGATGTTTTGTATCACTTGGGACATGGCTTAGGGTTACAGCGCCGCTCTTTGTTCATCACTTTGTTCCTTCCTCTTTCTCATGCCCAAACGTTTCTGAATCTCCTTCTCCCAAGCCACCAACACCATCATCACCTCCTCTCCATGGTTAAGCACGCGATGGTTCGTTCAAGGTTAAATTTCATTTTTAATCTCTTTAGGGTTTTTATGACTTGCATGTTTAGTTTTATGTTCTGATTTTCATTGAGCCTCGTCATTGATTCTGATCACGCGTTTCTTTTGTTTGAGGTGCGAAGAGAAGGATAAGAATGTTACCTTCGTTGGAGGAGGTGGTTAGGAGGCGTTTGGAGGGCTTTGACGACGAGGTGACGATGCTTGATGAACTTGGAACCCTGGTATTTGTATTCTTTGGCCCTTTAGGTTTTGTGATGCATTTCTGAAAACCTTTTTGATATCCCTTCTTTCTTCTTCTCTTCGCTTCTGCTTATGTATGCTTATGTTGCCTTTGAGTTGCCTTCTGTATGCTTCAGTATGATTTGAATGTTTGCCCAATGATGAGATTGTCTGAGGGCTCGTTAGGTTTGGAAACTGGTTTAGGCTTGGACTTGCTGGTTATGGCTTATGCAGGTAAGGCTTGAAAAGGTTTGTGCTTAGTGTGAGGCTATGGCTTGTGTGTACTGAGTTTTTTTTGACACAGGTTT
The DNA here is from genome assembly GCA_948472305.1 of Vicia faba. Classification (NCBI taxonomy): domain Eukaryota; kingdom Viridiplantae; phylum Streptophyta; class Magnoliopsida; order Fabales; family Fabaceae; genus Vicia; species Vicia faba. The sequence continues at coordinate 1,300,756,012 of OX451738.1, forward strand.
GGCTTTAAGTGTGAAGCAGGCTATGGCCTTGGAAGCTCTGTTTGTGAGTTTCAGTAGGTTGATGGTTTACGTGTGGATAGGCAGGTTTAATGCAGGCTAGGCTGGTTGTTTGCTCATTGTTTAGGCTTGACAGTTCAAAAGCTTATCAGTTGGTTAAGCTTTAGGCTTTTGAGAAGTTTGGAACTATGGCTCTTTTCTGGTTTATATTTGATGAAGCTATGCTTCAGGCTTGTGCAGTTTTATGTTATTGACAGGTTAAGGGGCTTGGCTGGTTTTTGCAGGTTATTGGTATGTTGTTTGGATATAGTTTTTTGGCTGGAGGTTTGCTTCAGGTTCTGTTAAGGCTTGTGCTCGTTATATCTTTTTTGGTTTGATGCCTTTGGGATGTTTTTGTATGTCCCTTTAGGTTCTTTGGCGCCTATGATTTTGAATGTCTCAGGTTTGGTATCTTTTCTTGGTCAAACTGATGGGCATATTTGCAAGGTCTTAATGTGGAAAGATAATTCTGTTACCTTTTATTGACAGTTTTGTTTGCATTCCAATTTCTTCATATTTTTGCCTTCTGTCTTACTGTTTCATTGCAGTTTTTATGTATACTGTTTCATGCCTAAACCTGTAAGCCCATTCTTTCTCTCTTTTTCTCTCTCTCCAATACTTAAGCATATTATAATGCTTAACATGTATTAATTTTGAAAAAGCAAATTGGCCTGGAAATGATGAAACTGAATTTGCTTGCAATAGTAGTCTAACTCTGCATATTTTGTCTTCTTCTTTCCATACTTTGTGCTTCTTGACAGCATTGATGGTACTTTTGTATTTTGACATCCTTTGGATAGCTTTTGTTTAGTTTGACATTGGAACTGAGTTTTGAAATTTGAACTTGCTTTAGGCCATTCAGTTTGTAACTTGGACTTTGTTATTTGCATATGCTGTCCTTGAACTATGCAGTTTTGACAATTTTGAAATGTGCAATTTTTGACTTTGTGCATTCATTTTTGACTTGCAAACATTTTCACCCTTCTTTGTGAACCGGGAGAAATCCCGTGATTTGCAGAGAGGGCTAAACTGATCCCGGCCATTTGCTTTTAATGATGACCTTTTTTATCTGTCTGTCTCTTTAATTATTTATCCGCTTCAATTGACTTTTTCTTCTTTTCTTTGTAGATAAAAATTAAATGGAGAGGAATAGCAAAAGATGGAGGATGAAGAATTGAAGACTTAGAAAAATATTAGGATAGTTTTATTTAAATTTAAATAAATGTAATATCATTATTATAAATACTTTGTAAATGTATACTTGTATTTAAATAACAATTGTAACAATCATTTAAAGATGAAATAAAAATCCTTTTATTTGATTAATTCTTCTTATTCTTTTCAATTGTTTACTTTATTATTTATAATTCTTTAAATTAAAATAATTGAAAATAAATTCCAACTATTTAATCTTAGAATAATAAATAATTAACTAAACATTGTTTCAGCGTTGATCAATTAATAAACTTGGCGCTTCCAACATCCAAGGCAAACAACAGTCAATTACAACAATTGCCCAGACGTATTTTCCTTTTTCTGATTTAATCACACAATGAAAACTCAATCCAAATGTTTCAATCCATATCCCAACATAACTTGAAAAGCACTATAAAGTTAAACCTTTCTGAGAAAACTGCGTACAAACCCTAATTCCTGGCCAAATGTTAAAGAAACGTTCGCCTGATCAAAGTTGAGCCAAAATCAACCAAAACCCTAAACAAACTATGTGAATTGTTCTAGGGCCGTGAAAATCAATAAAAACCCTAATTTTGTCTGACTGACGAGAAAAGTCTGTTTGACCGATTCTTGAGCCAGTTTGAAAAATCAGGAAGCGCCTGAAGCTGTGATTTCTTGGGGAAAAATGTGAGGGCAAATTTTGGGGTACAACATGTACCCATTCACTTTCATCCAGCTCAACATCTCTTATGACCCTAAGAGAAGGAATCTCGACTTCTACTGGCAATACTGCTTCCATGCCGTAAACCAATGAAAATGGGGTTGCCTCAGTCGAAGTATGCACAGTGGTGCGATAACCATGCAAAGCGAAAGGCAGCATCTCATGCCAATCTTTATAGGTTACCACCATCTTCTGCATGATTTTCTTGATATTTTTATTGGCCGCTTCTACAGCGCCATTCATCTTTGGTCTATATGGGGAAGAGTTATGATGCTTGATTTTGAAGGACTCACAAAGCTCCTTCATCATTTTGTTGTTCAAATTAGACCCATTATCGGTAATGATCTTTTCAGGAACTCCGTAGCGACAGATAATATTATGCTTAATGAACTGAGTTACCACCTGCTTGGTGACATTGGCATAGGATGCAGCTTCGACCCATTTCGTAAAATAATCGATGGCAACCAGAATGAAACGGTTCTTGTTGGACGCAGTTGGTTCAATTTTGCCGATCATATCAATTCCCCACATCGCAAATGGCTAAGGGGAGGTCAAGACATTCAAAGGTACTGGCGGCACATGCACCTTGTCAGCATAGACTTGACATTTATGGAAAACTCGTGCATGATTGTAACAGTCAGTCTCCATGGTGGACCAATAATAGCCTGCTCGCAAAATCTTCTTAGCCATGGTGTGCCCGTTTGAATGGGTCCCGGAATCACCTTCATGTATCTCTTCAATGATTCTAGTTGCTTCTTTCTTGTCAACACATCTGAGCAGTAGACCATCATGATGCCTTATGTACAACACACCACCACTGAGAAAGAACTTGGCTGAAAATCTTCTTAAGAACTTTTTATCTGTGACGGATGCCTCTTCAGGGTACTCTTGCGTTTCCAGATATCGCTTAACGTCATAAAACCAAGGGTTACCATCTGGTTCCAAACTGGCCTCAAAACAGAAAGCTGGCTCACTCAAACTTTTGATAGTAATGGAAGGTGCCTCATTAGCCCACTTAACCTTGAACATGGAGGACAAAGTTGCCAGTGCATCGGCCAGATTGTTTTCTTCCCTGGGAATGTGCTCAAACATGATCTCTTCGAAGTACGGGATCAGCTTCATAACATGCTCACGATAGGGAATTAGGTTCTGATGGCGGGTTTCCCAATCTCCATTAATCTGGCTGATAACAAGATTGGAATCCCCATAAACTTTCAAGAATTTGATGCGCAGGTCGATCGCCGCTTCAATGCCATAAATGCAAGCCTCATATTCGGCCATGTTGTTAGTGCAATTGAAACAGATATGAGCCGTGAAAGGAATGTGGTAGCCCTCAGGGGAAGTGATAACAGCTCTGACACTGTTGCCCGTGGCATTAGAGGAACCATCAAAAACAAGTGTCCAATGTGATCCTGGCTCGGGTCCTTCGTCCGGGTCTGGCATATTACAATCCTGAATATACACAATTTCCTCATCTGGAAAATCAAACTTCATCGGTTCATAATCGTTCATGGGATGATGAGCAAGATGATCGGCCAGTACACTACCCTTAATTGCCTTTTGAGTAGTGTATTGGATATCATATTCAGTGAGTATCATTTGCCAACGGGCTACCCTTCCTGTAAGAGCTGGCTTCTCAAAAATGTACTTGATTGGATCCATTTTGGATATCAAGTAGGTGGTGTGAGTTAACATGTATTGCCTCAGACGTTTGGTGGCCCAGGAAAGTGCACAACAAGTCTTTTCCAGCAATGAGTATCTTGACTCGCAATCCGTAAACTTCTTACTCAAGTAATAAATGGCATGTTCTTTCTTCCCTGTCTCGTCGTGCTGACCGAGGACACAACCCATTGAGGTCTCCAACACAGTTAGGTACATGATTAGTGTCCTTCCTTCCACTGGTGGCATGAGTATCGGAGGTTCTTGCAAATATTATTTTATTTTGTCAAAGGCCTTCTGACAATCCTCATTCCATTTCATTGTCTGACTTTTCTTCAACAACTTGAACATAGGTTCACAGGTGGCAGTGAGATGAGATATAAATCTGGAAATATAGTTTAATCTCCCCAGGAAATAACGTATTTCCTTATCTTTCCTTGGCTCATGCATTTCCTGTATCGCTTTGACTTTGGCCGGGTCCACTTCGATACCTTTCTCACTTACAATAAAGCCCAATAGCTTGTCGGATCTTACTCTGAAGGTGCACTTATTCAGATTCAACCTTAGCAAGAACCGTCTCATTCTTCCGAACAATTTTTCCAGATGAACAAGGTGTTCCTCTTCCGTGTCAGACTTAGCAATCATATCATCTACATAAACCTCAATCTCTTTGTGAATCAAGTCATGAAAGAGAGTGACCATGGCGCGCTGATATGTTGCCCCGACATTTTTCAAACCAAACGGAATCACTTTGTAGAAAAAATTTCCCCAAGGCGTGATGAATGTTGTCTTCTCCATATCCTCCGGGGCCATCTTAATTTGATTGTAACCCGAAAAGCCATCCATGAACGAGAACACCTTGGAATGAGCAGTATTATCAACCAACATATCAATATGCGGCAGAGGGAAATTGTCTTTAGGGTTGGCCCTGTTCAAATCCCTATAATCCATGCACATCCTGACCTTACCATCTTTCTTGGGTACAGGCACAATATTTGCAATCCATGGCGAATAATTGACAACCTTTAAGAAATTCGCGTCCAACTGCTTCTGGACCTCCTCCTTGATCTTCTTGGACATCTCAGGATGAGTTCTTCAGAGCTTTTGCTTGATAGGAGAATAACCTTCTTTGAGCGGTAATCGATGCACCACTATGTTTGTATCCAACCCAGGCATATCCTCATAAGACCAGGCGAAGATATCAGAAAACTCACGGAGTAGCTCAATCAACCTGGCTTTCACACCTTCTTCGAGATCGGCCCCTATCTTGACTTCTCTTCTTACCTCTTCTATGCCAATATTCACCACCTCAATTGAATCTTGATTCGGCTGGATAACCTTCTCCTCTTGTTTCAACAGTCTTGCTAATTCCTCAGGAAAATCACACTCCTCATATGCTTCTTCTTCAGCTTGATAAATAGGAGTATCAAAGTCATAATGAGCCATAGCAGAGTCCTTATCGGTAGAATCGGTGATGAAAGTGCATCTGCATGAATGAAATTTTTTGCGTTTTTTAGTGACAATGTGTGGAAAGAGAAACATTGCCATTTAAAAATAAAAAGGAAAAGAAGCAAAGTTTTGAATGCAAAAACATCCTTTATTTCATGATAAACTTGCAAAATAAACATGGTGGCCCTACACAAATGATCCACTACGCCTTGGGCAGAGCATGGGAATTATGATATGATAAAAAAAAAGAAACAAGAAAATTACTCCTCAGTGCTTGAAACTTGGATAACATCCACAGAAGTCCAATTGTTGAGCGCCTGGCCTGGAATACTTGGACGAATCCAATATTCAACATTATATTCATCATCCCTGACATCGCCAACTGCATTGACGTGCCCTTCCTGAGTAGCACAAGGACGGGAAAACTTCACAGGAGTAGATAAATTGGACGCTCTGGGAGCTGCACTCTGCTGACCTGGGTTAAAACCAAGACCAAACTTGTCAAACTTCGGTGTAACATCCAACACTTGATCCCAACCTTCAGGGTTACCACCTTCCACTACAGCTTTTGCATCTTTGAGAGAAGACATAACAGTTTCCGATTTCTTTTTCTGCTCCGGAGGAGGAAGATTGACGGCATGAACTGTCTCAAATGCCTGAAACAGAGTTTCATGAATCTCGCCTTCAACTTCAACATAGCGGAATGATGTCAAATGACTTACAATGTACTCTTCCTCGCCGCATACAGTTATCACCTTTCCCTCTGCAGGGTACTTGAGTTTCTGGTGAAGAGTAGAAGTAAATGCTCTTGCTCTATAAATCCACGGCCTTCCCAACAAGCAACAGTATGTTGGCTGTATATCCATTACAAAAAATGTGGCCGTGAAGGTGCAAGGACCAACCTTGATTGGTAACTCCACCTCCCCAAATACCGACCTTCGAGACCCATCAAACGCCTTCACCATCAAATCACTAGGGCGCAACTCTAGTCCAGAATAATCAATCTTCATCAATGCTGACTTGGGAAATACATTTAGAGATGATCTTGTGTCTACCAAAACCCGAGATAAAGTAGTGCCTCTGCACTCCATCGAAATATGCAACGCTTTTTTATGGTCTGGTCCCTCCGGAGAAGATCAAAATTTGTGAAGCCCAAACCATTCCCGGCGGATATATTAGCGCAGACATTTTCAAACTGATTGACTGTTATCTCATGTGGTACGAACGCATTCTTCAACAACTTCATCAAAGCATTTTTGTGAGGTTCTGAATAAATCAACAGAGATAAGATAGACATCTTAGAAGGAGTATGGCTCAAATGATCAATTATGCTATAATCACTCTTTCTGATAATTCGCATTAACTCTTCAACCTCATCGGGAACTGAAGAAGCTTCTGGTATCGGAATTGGTTGAGTTACATTGGCTGGCGTAACCCTGGGATTACCAATCATTACCTATTTGTTTTCCTTTTTCCCTTGCAGAAGCATCAGCCGCATCTTGCACATTGGAAGGACCAAATACTCTCCCGCTTCTAGTCATTCGACCCACACCGGAAACGTTATGGACTTCCTCTTCATCACCTTCGGCATGTTCTTTCTCAGACAAACGAGCATTAACCTCCTGCTTTACCCCGTGGTAATAAACATCGGCACCGTAATGCCACGGGATGGTCTTCTCACTGGTATACGGCATAGGTACAAGTACCGTAATCAACAGAGGGGTTGCCCTTGATGGAGCAAGAATGCGTGCAGGGGTATAAGGAATAGATATTATAGCAACATCCTCTTCAGTAACATCACAGTAGCTCGGTCTTCTATCAAATTGCAGGGAACCCTCATTTATCATCAACTGGATACCGGCCTTTAAATCATCATAGCCCTTCGGTTGCTCTCTACACTTGGCACACCCTGAAGTACAACGCGGGAAAATGGAATTGTCAAGAAAATACCTCTTAACACAACTCAACGGAGTAGTTATTTGTTCTAAGTCCATGATTAAATTCAACATTTCACCATTATCATCAATCACGTTGACAACGCCCCTCCATGCCTAGGCATCGGGTTCTGAGTAACGTTCGGACCGGTCACCGGAGTAAACTCAATCGCCTTAGAATCCAATAAGTCTTGTACTTTACATTTTAACACAAAACAATTGTCAATAGAATGACCAACCCCGACTGAATGGAATTCACATCTAGCGTTAGCATCATAGTTAACAGGGAGCCTTGCGGGTGGTGGCGGCATATTTCTCAAACTGATCAACTTCAAATCAAGTAAGTGGTGGAGCGCTTTAGTAAGGGTTACTGGCAAGGGATCAAATTTCCTTGGTTGTCTCTGCTGTTGATTACTATACTGACGGGGAGCATCTTGCTTCCTTTGTTGCTGAGGCACTGCATTTGGTCTCTACTGCGGAAGAGCATTAACAGGAATGGAAACAACATTGATTTGTTGGTGCTGACGATCCTCTCTTCGTCCTCTATGAGAGTAAACTGCACTCGCGTCGCCTTCCCTTTTCTTAGGGTAATTATTGAATGGTTTCTTACTGCCCCCGGATGAGCCATTAGAACCTCCAACCTGAATCTTCCCCAATTTCAAGCCTACTTCAATTCTTTCACCAGCCATTACCAGGTCTGCAAATTCTGCCGAAGTACTTCATATCATGTGCTCATAGAATGGCCCTTGCAGGGTACTCATAAACATATCAATGAGTTCTCTCTCCATGAGTGGAGGTTGAACCCTCGCAACTAACTCACGCCACTTCTGAGTGTATTCCTTGAAAGATTCTTTTGGTCCTTGCGACATATTCTGTAACTGAGTGTGATTGGGTGCCATATCCATATTGTACTGATAATGTTTGACAAAAGCCCGAGCAAGATCATTCCAGCAATGAATATGCGTTTTCTCAAACTTCATGTACCACTCCAGGGATGCCCCAGATAGGCTATCCTGGAAAAAGTGAATCAAGAGCCCTTGATCCTCCGTATGTACTGACATCTTCCGTAAATAAGCAGTTGCATGAGTAATAGGACATGATGTTCCGTTGTACTTTTCAAATGTAGGAGGCTTGAACTTTGGAGGCACCTTCACTCCATACACCAACCCGAGATCATTAGCATCCATGCCAAGGACTCCTTGCCCTTCCACAGCCTTCAGACGTTCTTCCAAAAAATGATACTTCATATCCTCAATCTGAACCTCCGGCTCTGAAAGTCGCACAGAAAACTGATCTTCATCTTGGTCAAAGTCAAAATCCTAATCCTGATAATTCCTTACATTGCCCTGATTATCTCTTCTGTCGGTGATTCACATTGGTGATGACCTCCATGAACTGAGTCATCTGAGTAGCCATCTGGGCCCTTATTTCAGCGAGTTCAGCTTGAACCTGTTCCATATGTCTTGGCAAATTATTTCTGGTGGAATACCGATGAGTAGTCGTCTTGAATTCTGAATAAGAAAAGCAGCAGAATAAGAAAACCGTCTTGAGATAACCAGTAATGTTATGAAATGCATGATGTGCATGATATGTTTGTCATTTCAAAGTATCCAAGAGTCCTTTTGTTCATCAGTCACGGCGTACAACCATACAATCAAAAGAGAAAAGATAATAGGATGAACACCTCAATTATTTACAAACAAAAGGAACGATGTCTAAGTGACTTCGGACAATTAAGATAAAAATGATAAACAACTAAATACATGTCTTAATAAAAAGTAAAAAGAACTTAATAATAACAACAATCAATTGGCCCCTTCCAACAATTCTGGGGGTGACCAAATATACCGAAAGTAAATAATAGAACTAAATCTCTGGAACTAGACATGCTTCAAGATGTTGACAGTACTCCTCAAGTATGGCTTTCTCCTTCAAAAGTTGAGATACGACTCTTTTACTTTCTTGGAACCGATCTTCTGCAACACGCTTCTGAGCCACTTCCTTCTCGAGCTGAGCATCTTTGTCTTTGAGCTGTTTTTCTAAGTTCTAAATCTTCTTCTTATAGCTATTTTCTGAGGCCTGAAGCTTACGACGCTCTTGCTGAGTCTTACTTAATTCTTATTCTATTTCAGCATAAGACCTCTTCCTAGAACTGGTTGCATCAGAAGTTTCCCCTTGAGCTTCCTTGAGTTTGCGAGCTAAGCCGGCCTTTTCTTGATCTGCCCAATAAAGTTTCATCCCCGCCTCACGGTCTTTTGCACGAAGCTGAATGTTCTCAACCTGCATCTGGGTAAACATCTCGGTAGGCACCGTGTTACTTAGAACAGTAGGAGGTTGCTCGTATAGAGGAGCCGACCTTGCAAATGGTAACCGTAAGATCTTAACCCTAGCTTTAACCCACTCCATGTAAGGAACCCTAGCAATAGGAACCTTCTTGCCCAAAGTAGCTATATCCTTCCTGTGAACTCCTTTCCAAGCACTTGTCACTCTCTTCAACATCTTAGGATCATTTCCTCTAGTGAAATACATTGATTCAGACACCTCCTCAACCTTTGGCGGTCCATCCATTGCATATCCCAATTATCGATAAGCAAGCACAGGATTATAGTTGATAAACCCCTTAGTTCCTATGAGGTGAACATTAGGGAAATCTCCGCAACTAGTGACAACACTTTGCACTTCCCCCATATCATAATTCCACCGGATATTGAAAGAAGTAAGGTTGAGGAACCTTGATGACCATCAGAGAGAAAGCCTGGTATCCACGAAAGGACCACTTAATGGTAGGTGCAACATAAGCCATTGATACAACATCGAATGACATAAACCTACATTACCCCCTTTTCCGTGCCTGGAATGGATGGTATAGAGAGTATCTGCCAAGAGTGTCGGTATCGGGTTCCTGTTTCTAAAAACACAGATAGCCGCCAAATCTACAAAATTTCTCTTGTGAGGGAAGAGGACGATCCCGTATATCATAAGAGCAAACAGAGAACGGAAGTCACTCCAATTGCCTTTCTTTGCCCAATCTTCAGCTTTCTTCACCAAGAAACCCAAATAAAACCTTGTAGTACCCTCACTGGACTTCCAATTGTCTTTCACCTCCTTCCAACTCAAGTGGAGAATTTCAGCAATGACTTCGAACTTTGGCTTTTCCGGCACTTGGACAAAAGGAACTTCATTGGTCAATCTAGTATTAAGCAGGTACGCGTACTCTTCTAGGGTAGGAACCAGTTTATAATCTTGGAAAGTAAAGCACCGTAAATCTTTGTCATAAAATTGGAAGAGAGTGATCAAAGCCATCGGGTCAACTGGAGTATTAAGGACCAGTAACAAGTTGCCATAATTTTTGTTGAAGTTGTTCAGAGCATCACCCTTCAAATAAGAACCCAACCTCTTCAGCTCGGCCAAATCAATGGTAGGAATCTGATAAGAGAAGGTATGCCTGGTGAGCTCTTTAACACGAATTGAATCGAACTCAACTGGAGGGAGATCAGCCATTTTTGACGGAAAGAAGACTCTTGAATGTCCATGGAAAATGACATGCGCATGCTAGTTATTTTTTTACATAATTTTTTAAAAAATAAATATGCTATGATGCAATATGACAGGATCAAAGTCCACACTGGATCGTGGCTGGACCATTACAGAACAACACCGCTCAAGATCAAAAGAGAATCTCGAGGCTTCAAAACTATCATGGGAACTTGAGTCACCTTCGCTACACAAAGTCACCAACAGTACCTGTACCTGTAAGAAAAGTTTTCCCGCCACTCTCACGGGTGTAGTCTAGGTCAAGGTAAGGTTTAAAGCCAAATCAGAGTACGAGAGCTCGAATGTCGGTATCATCATACGATGACACCTATCTGAACTACCTCTGAAATCATGGATCTCATGGTCAAGTCTACAAAGCATTCGCTTCATAACTGCCATGGCCACTCTATTCCTAGTTCCTATGGATTTCACTCATAGCCTGGGTACGAGGCCTTTTACCTCATGGAACAACCCACCCACCAAGAAAATTCGGAAACTAAACAGTCCAGCCATATCCAGTATGCAGAAAGTAAAGCGCACATAGGATGCAATGCAAACAGATAAACATGCAAAGCGGTAAAGTAAACACCCAAAAAAAAACAAGAGCTAGGATCGACTCCGGGATGGACCAGCAAAAGGTCAATCTGTCCCCAGTGAAGTCGCCAGCTGAAACTGCCGGCTGAAAATCATCGAACAATGAAGTCACCATCGAACGTCTTTTATCCCATGTGGAGGGAAAGGTAAACATCGAGAAAACCTGAAAAGGGAGAAATCACGGTCTTTCGACCGAGAGATCGGGTAAGGGAGTCTGTTACGCGAGGGGAAGGTATTAGCACCCCACACGCCCGTAGTACTCTACGGTATCCACTCTTGTTGTCTAATCTAATGGGTGTGGTTGAATCCTATGTTTATGGCTTAAAATCGAAAAGGGAATTCATGCGAAAGAAAAGAAAATAATGTAGGGAAAATAAAAAGATGTGCTCGGTTGGGCCCTACCCCAATGTCTACGTATCCCTTTTAAGGAATCAGAGCAGCCGTAGTTCGGCTTATGTGTTTTGGTTGGTTTGTGTTTTTTAATTAAGACAAACAAGGATAGTCAAGATGGTAAAACATCAAGTAAAACAATCGAACAAATAAAGTGATCAAACATCTACTAAGTAACAACAAAGTAATATGTCAAAGATGGAAAGATATCAAATGATAAAACAAATGAAAAAACATCACACCTAGCAATGATATTGAGAATCAAAGTAGGATAACAACAGATGCGATGATGAAACATCGGCTTCAAACAAATGTATGATGGAGAAACATCGGTGTGATCGGTGGAAATAGAACTGACTGTTTTGAAATGATGGTTCGCGAAATGTCGCGGTAAGCAAGAGTCACCACCGTCTTTTATGTTCTCCAACAAGGAAAGGACAAAAGCACAGCAAAATTCCTTTTCGAGATGTTTCTCGGTTCGGGAGGTAGATTATAGAAAGGGAAGGTGTTAGCACCCTTTCTATCCGTGGTTATCCACGGGCTCTTAGGTACTTGCTCACTATGTTTTCAAAAGATTTTTGCTTTTCTTGTGTTTGTGGGTTTTGAAAAAGTTTGTTTTGAAAACTTCGAATTAACTCTTGTATCTGTCCTCAAGAGTGTATGAAGTGTTGTTTGAAAACTTTTGTCAAAAAAGTGTAAGTGCGAAAAGTATGTTTTTGTTTTGAAAGAGCAAGTACCTGAGAACCTCTACCTACTCAAAAGAAATTAAGTTGTGTAAATGTCCTTTAGACAGTACTATCCCACTATTGAGAAGTAGGTAGCACCGTCGTTGGAGTTTAAGGGTCAATTCGATTATAGGGACATGTGGTCACCAAAGCAATAGTAGGACGCCTTAGCGGTAACCCTAATGTCTTAGATCTTTTTTATCCGAGGCAGCCGTTTTGAGGCAACTTTTGATCTTTAGACAGGAGGGCGACCTCTAAAACACCCTATACTCAATGACCACGTCGAGGCAACCAAGTGAGGCGTACCCTAGGAGTGGCATGTGCGAGTGTGTTAGGATTCAGTTAAATTATCTTTGCACATGTTATGGTGAGCTACGTTTTGATTTTATTTTGAGAACAAGTCTTGTCATGCATAGCCTAGTTAACATATATCTAACAGTTAATAGTTGTGCGGAAAGTAAATTTATGATATTACAAGGCGTCGGGTATTTACATCGCCAAAAACAAACCCTTGAAAAGTAAATGCGGGAAATTAAAGAAAGCGATAAAAAGTCCTAATTAACGCTATTACATCCTCGGAGAAATTACATAATTGGATCAAAAATAATATGCGCGAAAGAAATTGAATTGGAAAAGTCCTTAGGGTTTTGACCCTTTTTGAGAAAGAAAGAAGTTTTGGTGGTTTATGAATTAAATTAAATTAAACCTAATTAATTAATTAAAAGAAATATATTTTGAATTTTTAATGTCTCAAGAAAAATAAATTAAAAAAAAATCAAAAGTTAGCAAAAACCCTAATTCTAATTTATTTTATTTATTGCAAAAATATTAAAGTTAACCTAATTAAAACAACTAAATTAATTTGTTAGTATTTATGTACAAAAATAATGAAATTAATTTTAATTAAGAAAAATTATTATTTTTAGTTTTTCTGAATTTGTTATGAAAACAATTAATTTGTGAGTTAATTAAATAATAATAATAATAATAATAATTAGCAAAATAGTTAAAATAAAAAAAGAAAAAAAATATAAAAGAAGAAAAGAAGTAATGAAACCAGGGGGTGATGGGCCAGGTTAGGAGGTGAGGAAGCAATTTCCAGGCCCAACAATATGCAAGCCCCTTTGACTTTCTGGATTAGCTATGTGTTCGTTGACTGAGCGTATGGTGGTCATCATCTCATGACCCTTGGATTTACGCCTGAAGCCACATGGCGCGTTGATGTTTGGAGGTATATGGTGTTTACCCTTTGGAGATCTGCACAAGAACATGTAAAGAAAAATAACATAAGCGTTTTGGGGGGACCTGGGATTCGAACCCAGGTCCCAATGCTTTCAGACCAACGCACTCACCACTCAACCACGCTGCTTTTATTGTTATTGAAACAAGTGACAATTATTATATTAAGAAATAATCAAAATGCTGGAAAACAGAAAAACACGCGCGCTTATTTTCAAACCGTCCAATGGTGTATCAACAGCTCATCATCTTCTTCCTTTGTTCCTGTAAAAACAAATCAGATAGCGGGGGTTTTTAACCCCCACAATATGCAGCGACGAAAAATAACGACTAGCCTTGTGGTTGATATAAATGTTTCGCGAGGGTTGGTTTATGTTCGTCTGATTCTCACGATTTCAACCATATGCCTTAGGAGTTCTAATTTTGCCTGTATTGCAAAGCCCCAAATTCACAGCTCATGAACCCTAGAAATTGATCATGGCAACTTTTGATTTATGGCGTTTTAATGCAATTAAACTATACCATTAGCTTGGCACAGTCCCTAGCAACACAAAACGATCACAAAAATATGTTAAATATGCATGAATCAATGTTTACGATTTTGGAAAAAAGCTTCAAACCGTGGTTCTGTAATGGGTGGTTTCTTGAGCTTTAGCACGTGAATTTGATTGCCACACGTTCTGGGAACCTCCTTCAATAGATTAGAATCAAAAAAAGTCTTTAAATCACCCTGGAATATAGAAATCAGTTTTGAGTTTTTTCTTGAAATTTTGCAATATGGCTATGGTCTTTCTGCAACTTTCTCACGTGTATGGCATTAGGGTTAGCTTGTACATATATAGAGGAATGAAATTAGGTCACAATCTTGAGCAAAGATCCATGGAATTGATGATTGAATATTTGATTGAAAATCAAATATTTTTGCATTTTCATGATTGAATAAAGTTGCCAATTTTGGAGATTTTTGCATATTTGATTTGTACACGAAATTGCCAGCATATCTTGACCATATTTGCTTCACAAAAAGATTGAAAAACCAAATCTTTGTATTTTCCTACAATTTAAATTAATTAAATGAATTAATATTGATTAAAAATCCAATTAATTAATAAAAAATAAGAAAATAAATTCAATTAAGCTTGATGGGTCGTGCATAAGTCATGGATGAAGTTTCAACAAGAAATTTGAGGCCCATTAGCAAAAACAAGGTGTTTTGAGCAAAGTTGACTTTTGCAAATTCACAAAAATTTCCCAACTTCTCCAATGCATATCTTGCTCAATTTTGATTATATGAACATGTTCTTGGACATTTTGGAAAGGTCTTGAAGTCCTCTAACCAATTCCTTTCGTCTCATGTCATTTGGATTTAACAATCTCAAGTTATGGTCTTTGACTTAAAGTGCACTTTTGTTGACTTTTGAAATTGACCTATAATGTAGAAATTGATAACTTTTTATGAGTGCATTTCTTGGACTTGGAATGTGAAGATGGATTGTAGGAAATGTCATCCCCTTCAAAATGAGAATTGGATGGGATTTTTCTGATGAACCATGAAAAAGTTATGCCTTGATGATTTTTCTGCTGTCCAAAAATAGTAACTCTTGCACCTTGATAATTTTTGAGCTATTCTTCTGGAATCATGATCAAGACTTGATTAAATGATGATTGTGAACTCAAAATAAGATGTTGACCAAATATTCTGACTTTTGACTGCAAAATGGCCATTTTTCCCTTGCAGTTGACTGTAGGTCAAATGAGGCTTTTGACTGTGCAAATTGGCACTGTGAGTCTTGAAACTTGACATGTAGATACTTGAGGATATATATAGGCCCTTGAGACTTGATTGAACCATTGGAAACCCCAAATTCCTTGAAAGAACCAAAACCCTAATTTCAGCTGGCTTAGGAGGTGATTTGACTGTACAACCCTTGAGCCATCTTGAGTAATTTGAAGATTATTCTTGACAAATCTTGAGGAATATGGGAGGGTAAATTTTGGGGTACAACAATCGGCAAAAAGTTAAAAAAGATATCATGGTAGAGATGGCAAAACATCAATAAAATGGATGACGAAACATCGAACCTAACAATGATATTGAGAATCAAAGTAGGATAACAAACATGTGCGATGGCGAAACATCGGCTTCAAGATAACAAGATATCATGGCAAAGATGGCGAAACATCAATAAAACGGACAACGAAACAACACACCTAACAATGATATTGAGAATCAAAGTAGGATAACAAACATGTGCGATGGCGAAACATCGGCTTCAAGATAACAAGATATCATGGCAAAGATGGAGAAACATCAATAAAACGGATGACGAAACATCACACCTGACAATGATATTGAGAATCTGTTTGCCGTGAAAAATGGTAAACAACTGCTGATGTTCCAAAAGGTTACTTATTTGGTGACTCGCAGGATCGATCAGATTGATCCTAAGACATGGTTGATTTTTGGAGTTTAAAGGCTTTGAAATAAAGAGTTTCGACTAATCCTAATGGTGATTAATGCAAGTAAAGTAGAGACACTTTAAATAAATTGCATGGAGAAAAGCTTGATAAAGTAAATAAAAAGCATTAAAGGGTTGTTAAATAAATGACTTCGACTGAAGTAAATGAGTGAAAGCGATAAATTGCTTGAATGTAAAAGACTTTGATTAAGTTAAATGGTGTTTCACACATACATTCTCAATGATTCTTTCTCTCACGTTGGGTACTTGAATCTAAATGAGTGACTTGTATACAATGATGAACACACCCTAATAACTTCGTGAACACTTAGTATTTATACTAAAAAAAATCCTAAGTAACTGCTGGGCAGTCACACCGCTTCATGATGACACCACATGGCATGCTCACAACCTTCGACGCCTATGTGCATGACACATTGCGCTCGGTAACTGCTGGGAACTGTTTTCCCTCCAACAATTCAAAATTCAAACCGTTCGATCTTGGGCATCAGGGATCTTGTTCGAAAGGTTGCTCCTTCGACATCGAAGACAACATGATTCCAACTTAGAGGAATTTCTCTAAGTATGTTATCATTCTTTGATGAGCCTTCAATGTGACAAGCTGATTGAAGCCCTCTTGTGTAGGAAACTCTTCTGACTCATAATTAATGATCTATATGATAATAGAATGTGGGTGTCGAATTTAGGAGCCAAAAAATTGCCCCCCAAGAATGTCTTATTTCGACGCTTAGAAGAAAAAGGCATTCTTTGATATTCCACTCGACACCTGTCCTTCACTCTCAGCCACAAATTAGTTTGTGTGCTTTTCATCTCCTACCAACCATCTGACAATCTCAAAAAATCATCATTTCAACTTTTCCCAAGACGTCACTTCAATAACGCATCTCGCACGCACGATAGCCTTTCACACACTGTCATCATGACCATTCTCTGAAATCGAGGAAGCATGCTGCAACGTTTCTGTTTTTCAGAACGGTTACAGCGCCAAATACGTGCCACGTGCCCCACTCCCGTCTGTGGCATTAAATGACCTCGAGCCCTGTGATTTTTTCAATCACTACAAATAGCACTAAGTGCCTCAGTTGGACTCTTTACGCTTTCTTGCATCCAAACCTTCGATCGAACGAAATTTTCTGCAAACAAACCTTTGCTTCTTCCTCTCCAATCCCAGTAATCTTTATTCTTCATCCACCCTCATCTCAAACCAAAAAATGGCTTCACGCACTCGTGCTCCCAATGCCCGAAGAGCTAGCAATCTCTCCAAGACTGCTCAACCAGAAAATTTCTCAACCGCTCCGATAGTTAATTCTATGGGAATGCGAAGGGTTCTTGAACCCATGGGTGAGGCTGAACGCGAAACCTATGGCTCTCAACTGCTGATTCCCGTTGGATATTCCAACCAGGTTTTTGCCATGTCAGGCCCTCTTTCAACATGCATTACTGACCCCATAAAAATTGAGGGTTTCTTCCCCGCGCATGCGGCACTCAAACCTATTGGGTGCTCAAAGAAAGCAAAAGATGATACTGAATATCCTACGAAAGAGAAAATAGATCTTCGGTTTTTTAACAGGGGGGTTAGGGCTTTCCAATCTAGCCCTAATCTTACACCAGAATATACCACTTGGCTCCTTAAGATGGAGAAGTGCCAGGGTTCGATTTGGAAAGGCATGGGCATTTATGACCCGGTCATGTTGTCCAAAACTGGCCTTAACTATTGTCCTGACATGCTGGTAGCTTCATTGCTGTTTTGGGACTACACTCACTATACCTTCCACTTGCCTTGTGGAATGGTTACGCCCACACTCTTCGATGTGGCCGCCATTACTGGTCTTCGACCAACTGGGGACTACTTCGACCCAGAGGAAATGTCTGAAGACCAGATTGGGTTTTCTGCTACCAAACCCACCTACACCACTTACACCAACCATTACCACGACAAATCGACGGCTGTGGTGACTGATGTGGAGCGCATCGCATTTCTAGCCCTATGGTTGTCGCGCTTCGTGTTCTGCACGAAATCCCTGCAGGTGACGAAGAAGATGGTTACCCTCGCTACTCAACTTCATCACGGCCAAAACATCTGTTTGGCCGAATTAATATTGGCAAACTTGTATGAGTCGATAAGCAGTGGAGCGGCTCAATTAAAAGTAATCAAAAATAGAGCCAGCCTGCTGCTTGTTGGTCCCTTCTGGCTACTTCAACTCTGGTTGAATGCCACTTTCGAGTCTTTTCTACCCCAGAAGACTCAAATAAATGAACAGGCTTCTGAGATATCTAGAAGGCGCGTTGAAGGCACCAGGCTTGCCTTATTGACTCCTGCTGAGGATGGGCTGGAACTACAAAAGACCTTCGCAAACTTCGTTCAGATGTTTGCAGGGAGGAAGGAATTTACTTCGACCATGGCCCCTTTCGCTGGTCGGAAGTGTGGTCCAGGATGGTTTACCAGGCCTCATCCTAAATCACCAGAGGACCCTCACTTCGAAGAGCATACAACAATGTGGGAAGCGTTTCTCACTCCAAGGATAATGTCGTTGCATTTCAAGAGTTCAAAGAATCAGCTGAGCCTGATTGCCTACCAGCCGAATCTTGTCTCTCGATAATTTGGCATTATCCAATCGCTTCCTTCTCCAATTTATCCTCGGGAGAAATCATTGTTGTTCTTTTCTAATGACTACTCTGAGGACGCCGCTACTAGGCATATTAGTAGGTACGTTGGTCGGACCGTACTATCATTGTTCGACTACCAACTCAACTTCCTCTGTTCACCAGCTTTTGAAGACTGGTGGAAGAGATATTACGTCGAAGAGTTCCTCGACGAGAAGGACTTTGCAGACGAACTCAAGAAGTCCTTTGTCATGGTCCTTGATAAAATAAAGAAATGTACGTTCCCACTTCAAATTATATTTTTCTTTCCATTTCAACTTATATCTGCCAAATATAACTTGTGAACATTTTTCTTAAAGTTGTTCGAAAACCGGTGGCTAAGAAGGCCACAGACAGCAATCAGGGTGGAGGTTCCTCTGCAAAACCTCCAATACAGGTAACAATTTTTCCTTGTTTCCCTCTTTGGTTTTAAACATCCTGGTTTTCGATGTTGTGTTTTAAATCGACTCCGTTTTGGATTTTCAGGAACCTGCGCTGAAGAAGCGACCCATATTAACGGTCGAAACTTCGAGTGGCGAAGAGGAGGAATCTCCTCCTGTTCCTCTCAAACGGAAAAGGCTGAAAAGGGCTGCCCTTGCCCCTGAACCTTAACCTGTGATGAGAACTAAAGTCACAGGGAATAAACCCAGGCCACCCTCTGTGATCATCAAAGAACTCACGGAGGAGGAGCTAAATGTCTTGCTCAGTAATCCTGTTGAGAGCGACAACTCCAGCCCTGGGGCTGAGGTTGCTGTACATGTAATGCCTCCGACCACTTTTAACTTAAGTGTCGATGATCACCTTCTGTTGTACCCTAAAATTTTCCCTCTCATGTTTTCCAAAGTCTTCCCCCTGCATGGTTGATCACAAACTCTTGCCTAAGGAAAAGGAAAATTTTTGAGTGATGCTTTATGTACATTTCTATTGGCATTCTGAAGGAGCATTTCGATTGGCATTCTGAAGGAGCATTTCGATTGGCATTCTGAAGGAGCATTTCGTTTGGAATTCTGAAGGAGCATTTTGATTGGCATTTTGAAGGAGCATTTCGATTGGCATTCTGAAGGAACATTTCGATTGGCATTATGAAAGACCCTTCGATTGGTATTCTGAATGAGCCTTTCGATTGGCATTTTGGACAAGCATTTCGATTGGCATTCTGAAAGGCCCTTCGATTGGTATTCTGAAGGAGCACTTCGATTAGCATGAAACAGCACTTTTCGATTGGCCTATTAACAAAGCCTTTCGATTGGAATTTTCATTAGCACCCTTTGATTGATCTTTGAACAAGGGCCATTCGAAGGAGGTCATCAAGAGGGCACTCAAATCAAAAGTGTCCAGGTTCATTCAAGAGACAGGAATATTTCAGAAAAGGAAAACTTTTAATGTGTCTATTTCTTGTCTCATGGAATTTAATGGCTGTCTCTTGCCATTACTGCGCCCTCACACCCCTATAAATACAGAGGCCAGCATACATATCCAGGACACACAAAAATACACACAAAAATATACAGAAAAAATAGAGAAAAGAAGCAAGGAGAGCTTGGAGATACGCTGCCAAAAGTCATCAGCACTTCCAGGAAGCCATGCCTAATCCTTTCACCAGCCAGAGCTGCCACCCAGCGAACACCTCCACCCTCAGAACTACAGATCGAAGCACCTCTGTTTGGTAAAAAAGGATCTAATCTCAAAACTCATTTTTAAATTCATTTTGATTGCATATTCATATTATTACTGCTATTTGTGAATGATTTAATGTGCTACATATAAGATACAGCGCAGGGATGAGATTGTGCCATTGCTTGGGCACAATCTGAGTTTCTCCTTCGAATCCCAGGATAAAATAAACTCAGACCCAGATTCAGCAGGTGCGAATAAGAGAGAGATTCGAACCAGGGGGTAAAATCCCCCCTGGACCTTTAACATGTGTTTCGTTTCTTGCAGGAAATACATTCTCAGATTCCTGCTCAGAGTTTCGAAGCTCAGCAGTCTAACTTCGAACTGGATCCAGGATTTCCAGATCGAAGGATGGCATGTCCAGATCGAATACCATCAGAGTGCAGCCCCCCATGCACCTTCGATCAAGACTCTTCATTGGGTCGAAAGACAGCCTGCACCTCTTTCGACCCAGACCTCCAGAATTATATTTTTTCTTGTTTTGGTTGCCTGACCCATTTGTACTTCGTTTACTTTGTTTTTGTTTATTTCTTTTAGTTGGTTTTTTTCTAATCAACATAAAAATCATAAAAATAAATAACTTAGAATTAGGATTTAATTTAGTTAATTATTTTAACTTATTTTCTTCAATTTTAAAATCAGTAGACTTAGGATTTATTTGAATTCAATCCTTTTCATAAACAAAAAATGCAAAAAAATATTAGGAACGTTTTAGAATTAATTTTAATCAGTTTTTTTAATTAATTGAATTTGACTTAATTGAACATTTAGCATTTTCCCAAAAAACAACAAAAGTTCGTATTCTTAGGATTTTTTTTTAGATTCACGCGCGTTTATTTTATTTTAACTGCTTACTGGTTTGTAATAGCTTAAACTAAGACTTTTACACTTTACTGCTTTTATTCCCCCAATTTTTGGACATGTAAATAATCCCCCTCCCCGAAGCTTTGTAATAGCGTAGGATTTACAATTCCCGCACTTTAAATTCCTGTACATATACTGTTTAGATGTATGCTAACTATGATTGCATGACAAGATTAACTCTTAATTAAAATCAACCGTAGCTCACCATGACATGTAAAGATAATACAACTGAAAATTGACACACTTGCACATGCCACTCCTAGGGTACACCTCACTTGGTTGCCTCAAGCGTGGTCATTAAGTATAGGATGTTTTAGAGGTCGTCCTTTCGTCCCAAGATCATAAGTTGCCTCGAAATGGTTGCCTCGATAAAAAATTATCTAAGACATTAGGATTACCACTAAAGCGTCCTAATGTTGCTTTAGTGACCACACGTCCCTAAAATCGAATTGACCCGAAAAACTCCAACGATGGTGCTACCTACTCCTCAATAGTGGGATAGCACTGTCTAAAGGACAGTTTCACAATTAAAACTCCTTTTTTGAGTAGGTAGAGTTTCTTAAGTACTTGCTCCTTTTAAAAACAAAACAAACTTTTCGCACTTACACTTTCTTCAAAACAACAAACTCTTTTCAAAACCCACAATCACAAAGACAAGCAAACTTTGAAAACATAGTGAGCAAGTACCTAAAAGCCCGTGGATAACCACGGATAGAAAGGGTGCTAACATCTTCCCTTTCTATAATCTACCTCCCGAACCCGAGAAACAATCTCGAAAAGGAATTTTTTTGTGCTTTTGTCCTTTCCTTGTTGGATAAAATAAAAGACGGTGGCGACTCTTGCTTACCGCGACACTTTGCAAAAACAAACGCAAACGTGAACCAGCATTAAGAAACAGTCAGTTCTCGTTCCCACCGATCACAGAACTGGCGACTCTGCTGGGGAGTATTATAAGTGAGGTGTACCTTAGTATTAGATCACTTGTGTTTTCAATTATATTGCTTTGTATGCTTTTAATTTTGTGGGCTTCTATCGGAGTTCTATAGATCCTAACCCGGATCTGGGGGTACCCTTTTTAAGTAAGTAGCAATAAACTGTGAGGGATCTGTCCGGCGTAGACCGACACGGATGAAGCAGTAGCTACGTTGGTGTGGCGCCTTGGTCTGTACCGATATCCCTTGTGTTAAAACAAGGATAATATGGGTCTTCTGAGGAGTCATTAAGCACCAACTGACCTTAGAACATTAAATTGACCAACTTGGCCATAGAACAGTAGCAGTATGCTACACTCATTGAGACTAAACTCTTGCGATGGTTCCGACCGCAAGAAAAGGTTGCTAAGCTGGAATTATGACCGATTGAGGGTAGTCAGTGATATTGAGATCCTCTAGAACCTGGTTACTATTTTTTAGGACAGGTCTTAACCAACTGAAACTGAAAGAGGATAGTACATGAACTTCATGCCAGCCTGAAATCTAAGGGCTCTTTTGCGTGACTTGTATGCCTTTACCATGTTTGCCTTTCGTGAATATTTGTGGTGTGCCTTCATAACATCATAACATTGCATACATCTTGCATAAGGACTAACCTATTTCAAAGACAAGAGGGTTTCATCTTTGCTATGTTTTGTAGGACATCATGATGCCCATGCGTAGGAATACTATCTGAATCAACTTTGTTCAGGCACCTACTTTGCTTAAAGAGTTGGTTGTCAGGATTCCAAACACTACTTCCTTCATCAAGAGGCATGGTTCTCTTCTCAGTTTAATCACCTCAAAGTTGGACGAACAAATGATGAGCGTCTTGGTCCAGTTTTATGATTCGCTATATCATTGCTTCACCTTTCAAGACTTCCAGCTGGTTCCTACCCTAGAAGAGTTCTCTGAGTTGCTTGGTATCTCTGTTTTGGAGCAGACTCCATTCACTGGTTGGGAAAAGACTCTCAAGCCTGAAGAGATTGCTGCAGCCCTTCACTTGACCAAAGAGGAGGTAATGGCCAACTGGGAGACTAGAAGTGGAGCTAAGGGTTTTCTGGCTAAGTTTCTGGTTGACAAAGCTAATTGTTTCTGGAATGACTTAGACTTCAAAGCGTACGAGGACATTCTGGCTCTCTTGATCTATGGTCTGGTATTGTTTCCAAATCCTGACACTTTTGTTAATGTTAATGCCATAAAGATCTTCATCTCTCGGAACCCTGTACCCACTCTCTTGGGTGATATCCTTCATCAGCTCTATGCTCGTACTGCCCGAAAGCGGGGAACTTTGATGTGATGTGCTCCTTTATTGACGAGGTGGTTTATTTCGCACCTCCCTAAGTCCGTACTGAAGAACAAAGAAGGAATGGGCTGGGCTCATAGGGTAATGTCTCTTACTAATAATGACATTATCTGGACTCTCATAGGCTTGGATGAGGTGACTGTCATTGATTGTTGTGGAGAGTATCCTAATGTTCCATTGATCGGAACCCATGGAGGAATTTCTTATAACCCATGTTTATCTCTCTGTCAGTTTGGAAGAGCCAGAAGAGAAGGGCCTCATGAGATGTTGATGCCTCATATCATCTTTGATTTTCAGGGAGATAGGGACGAGCTGCGTCGTAGATTCATCAGGGCTTGGGATAGAGTTCACAAATCTAACCCACATGAGTTGGGACCAAAGACTTCTCTGCCAATGGAACCATATCTCAGAGGGGTCCGCATCCGTGCCCAGAGGTTAGGTATGCCATACGAAGCTGTCAGGCCTATTACTCTTGAAATTGCTGATAAAGACGGGGTTGTTCCAACTATTTTCCATCCTCATATGCCCACTGATATTGGCACACTGAAGAGGTCTTGGACGCAACTGCGGGAGGATCGGGAGAAGTTCAATGAACAAGAACAGAAGATCCAGAAGCTGACTAAGCAACTGGAGAATAAGCGGATCCTGAATGATTATATCCGCACTGAGAAGGAGAGGCCATGAAAGCATTGGTGGACCTTGGATGATTTCTTTTACAGTTTTTATTTACTTTTCAGTATTTCCATTCTTGTAACGCCTAAGGGCAATTTGTTGAACAATTTTGAAGTTAAATCTAATAAAGTGTGTTTCCGTTCTTATTTACAAATTTGAATCCTGATTGTCTTTGAAATCATAAATCATACGCATTCCATCTCATGCACTTCATAAACAGGTACCCTTTTTACAGGTCTCTTATCTTCTTCGCTGTTTATTTCAGCAATAATCATGTCTGCTGAACCTTCCACTGAGCAAGCTATCAAGGCCCTCCGGGCCCAGAATGCCCAATTCCAAGAGTTGGTCATGAACCTAGCTAAGGGTCAGCAGGACTTGAAGACCCTAATTTTGAAAGAGAGGAAGAAGAAGAAGAAGAGGACCATCCTGTTCAACACCGGACGCAGGTTTGGAAACGGGCTGCAGGACGAAGTTGATCTGACCACCCCATCTGAAGGGAAAGATAGTCCACAAGAAAGGAGGGCTCCTAGCCCTATAGTCTCCGACAACGAGACGGACTATGATGAAGAACAGTATCCTCCTACTGAGGATAAGTACAAACAACTGGAAGACCGTTTGAACGCCATGGAAATACAGAAGGTACCCGGTCTGGACTTCGGAGATTTGGGTTTATCATCTGGGGTGGTGATTCCCCATAAGTTCAAGGCGCCTGCCTTTGCCAAGTATGATGGAGCTTCCTGTCCAAAACTGCACCTCCGGTCATATGTGAGGAAGATCCAACCTTACACTGCTGATAAGAACTTGTGGATTCATTTCTTTCAAGACAGTCTTTCAAGGACTCAGCTTGAGTGGTTCTATCAGTTGGACGGAGTCAGTATCTGCAGCTGGGAGGATTTGGTTGTTGCGTTCTATAGGCAGTATCAATATAACTCCGACCTCGCTCCTACGCGTACCCAACTCCAGGGTATGTCAATAGGGGCGGGTGAAGGATTTAAAGAGTATGCTCAAAAATGGAGAGACCTGGCCGGAAGGGTGCAACCACCTTTGGCTGATCGTGAACTGGTTGATATGTTTCTGGGGACCCTGTCCGGTCCGTTCTTTAATCATCTGATTGGAAGCTCCTCAGCCGGATTTACAGACCTCATCTTAACTGGTGAGAGGGTTGAAGCGGGTATTAAAGCTGGGAAGATACCGAAGGGTGCCTCATCGAGCACCGAGAAGAAACCATTCAAGAAAGAGTCCAGTGCTGTCTACAGTTCAAGAAGATAGAGTAGACCTGAACACCGCCAAGCTGTCAATGCGGTTGTTATTTCAAAACCTACTAGTGCTCCTCAGCATCACAACCAACAAAGGGAAGAGAGACCTCGAAGGCAATTCACTCGTCTCAACCTGACTTTGTCTCAGATATTGCCACAGTTGCTGAGTACCAATCTGGTGACTCTAAGGGAAGCCCCAAAGAATCCAAACACAACGTCATCAAAGTATAACCCCAACGCCCGCTGCGCTTATCACTCTGAGAGCCCGGGGCATAACACAGATGATTGTTGGAGTCTGAAAAACAAGGTTCAAGACCTAATTGATGCAAAGGAGATTGAGTTTGAGGCGCCCGAGAGGCCTAATGTTGTGACTGCTCCCATGCCCAAGCATGGAGTGAATGCTGTAGAGGAAGACTTGTTCGTAGTTTCTATGGATGATGTTGTTACCCCTCTGATGATTATCAAGAAGAACCTGTTGCTAGCCGGTTTATTTCCGGGTTGTGGTGAAGGTTGCCCTATGTGTTCTGCTTTACCTACTGGTTGCCCATCTCTGAAGTCAGGTGTCCAGAACCTGATGGATAGTAAAGAGATTCTTTTTGAGAAGACTGTTGTTCCACCCGTTCATTCTGAAGAAGTTTCCATTATTACCATTTTCGACAATTCTTCCAAGGCTCCCTCGAGGACGCCTGTTAGAATTACATATGTTCCGAAGACCGCACCTATAATCATCACCATTCCGGGGCCCATCCCCTATACATCTGACAAAGCTGTCCCTTGGCACTATGGGGCAGATGTTTATGTTCTTGGAGTTAAGCAAGAGTTCGGTGTTGATACCGGTGTCAGCAACGTTACGGGACCTGCTAAAGTCACCTGCAGCGGTAGACTTTTCTCACCTGATATTGCTCCACCAGTTGTTCGAAGACCTGTTGTCATTAAGCCTGCAAGTGTACCTGCTGCCATTCCTGATCAAGTCCCTGTTCCTACCCCTGTCACTGAGTCATCTAATGCTCGGGGCAAAGGGATCACCACTAATATGCCTGCCCAGACAGAGGCGCCAAAGACAATCAATGTTGAAGCTTCCAAACAGGAGATGGAAGAGATTCTGAAGATTATTAAGAAGAGTGATTATAATGTAGTTGAGCAACTGGGGCAAACCCCATCCAAGATTTCTATGTTATCACTGTTGTTGTGTTCAGAGGCCCATGCCAAGGCTCTGATTACCTTCCTAAAGACGGCCCACGTGCCACAAGAGACATCAGCTGATCAATTTACCGATTGTGTGGCTAATTTAACTGCTGATAATGGTTTGGGTTTCTCCGACGCTGATATAACTGCTAAAGGGAAGAACCATAATGATGCCCTGCATGTCTCCATTGAATGCAGGGGCACTACTCTTGCACATGTGTTAGTTGACACTGGTTCCTCATTAAACGTCTTGCCAAAGAAAGCTCTAGACTGGCTGGATTGTGAAGGTTTGGAGCTAAAGCCGAGTAACATTGTTGTCTGGGCCTTTGATGGGTCTAAGAGGATGGTGCATGGTGAGGTTGATATTCCAATCAAGGTTGGTTCTCAGGTATTCAATTCTACATTCTACGTGATGGACATTCGGCCATCCTATTCTTGTTTGCTGGGTCGTCCATGGATCCACAAAGCTGGAGTCGTAACCTCAACGCTCCACCAGAAGTTGAAGTACCCGATCAGAGGGAAGATTGTGACAGTTCAAGGGGAGGAGGAATACATGGTCAGCCACCTCAACTCGTTCCGATACGTAGAGATGGATGGGGAGTTCATTGAGACCCCATTTGAACACTTTGAAGAGGTTCCTCAGACATTGGCATCAGCTGAGACTGTGATGAAAGATTCTCCTATGAAGATGGCTTCCTTAAAGGATGCTCGGGCTGTTATTGAGAAGGGTGAGTATGCAAATTGGGGCCGACTTCCTGATTTCACTCAGAAGACTAACAAGTTTGGGTTGGGTTTCACTACAGAAGCTCAAAGGGTTGTTCGAAGTGCAGGGATTGGAAGACCTCCTGTGTTCATCAGCAACTCGGGAGTAAATGCCATCGAAGATGACGTGGAGGAATCTGAATTCGACAGCTGGATCTATCCTACGACCAACGGTGGACCAAACAACTGGACATCAAAGGATTTCATCCCTATTACTTTTGTTACTCAGTAATGAAGCTTTTTGTTTTAAATTTGTAACAGACAATATTGTGAAACTTTTTGGCCCGGTGTCTTACCCGGAACACCGTTGGCTTCATTTATAAGGGCTTTTGTGTGCCACTTTCATATATCATTAATAAAAGCATTGGACGTTTTGCATTTCAAATTTTGCGCTCCTTGTCTTTCTTTATTATATATTGCAAAACAGCTATTTTACACACACTCACATATACAGGTCCCAATCCACTCTGGATCTCACTGGTAACGACTCTGCTACTGCCAGTTATGACTTCGAAAATCCGATCAACTTAGCCGAAGACGAAGGTGAAGATGATTACAAAGTGCCTGTTAAGCTTGCAAGACTGCTACTTCAGGAAGATAGGGCCATTCAGCCACATGAAGAGCCAGTAGAAACGGTGAATCTGGGCACTGAGACAGACAAAAAGGAAGTCAAGATCAGTGCAAATCTAGAGCTTAGTGTGAAACAATGGTTGATTCAGATGCTGCATGACTACGTGGAGATCTTTTCCTGGTCTTACGAAGATATGCCTGGGTTGGATACCGACATTGTGGTTCATCGCCTGCCTACCAAGGAAGAATGTCCTCCCGTAAAATAGAAAGTTCATCGTATGCGCCCAGAGATGTCCGAGAAAATCAAGGTTGAGGTTATGAAACAATTTGACGCCGGTTTTCTAGCAGTAACTTCTTACCCTCAGTGGGTCGCCAATGTGGTTCTAGTGCCGAAGAAAGACGGTAAGGTCAGAATGTGTGTTGATTACAGGGATTTGAACAGGCCAAGCCCTAAGGATGACTTTCCTCTGCCTCACATTGACGTTCTGGTTGACAATACTGCTCAGCACAAGGTATTCTCCTTTATGGATGGTTTCTCCGGTTATAATCAAATCAAAATGGCTCCCGAAGACATGGAGAAGACCACCTTTGTTACTCAGTGGGGCACCTTTTGTTACAAGGTCATGCCTTTTGGGTTGAAGAATGTTGGGGCAACATATCAGCGTGCCATGGTTGCTTTATTTCATGACATGATCCATCATGAGATTGAAGTATACATCGACGATATGATTGCAAGGTCCCAAACCGAGGAGGAACACCTTGACCATCTACAGAAGCTGTTTGACAGGTTGAAGTTATATAAGCTGAGATTGAACCCAAACAAATGCACCTTCGGGGTACGGTCCGGTAAACTGCTGGGTTTCGTCGTAAGCGACAAAGGTATTCAAGTGGATCCTGCCAAAGTGAAAGCCATACAAGAGATGCCAGCTCCCAAGACAGAGAAAGAGGTCAGGGGCTTTCTAGGACGACTAAACTACATTGTCTGATTCATCTCGCACCTAACTGCTACTTGTGAGCCCATCTTCAAACTGCTGAAGAAAGATTAAGTGGTATGTTGGAACGATGAATGTCAGGCTTCTTTCGAAAGAATAAAAGAGTATCTCCGGGAGCCACCCATTCTGATGCCACCAGTGGAAGGGAGACCTCTAATTTTATACTTGACAGTACTTGACAACTCAATGGGGTGTGTGCTGGGTCAGCATGACGAGTCTGGTCGAAAAGAGCATGCTATTTATTACCTTAGCAAAAAGTTTACCGACTGTGAGACCCGATACTCACCGCTCGAGAAAACTTGATGCGCTTTGGCATGGGCTGCTCGCCGGCTGAGACAGTACATGCTGACTCACACTACTCTATTGATTTCAAAGATGGATCTAATCAAATATATCTTCGAAAAGCCCGCCTTGTCCGGAAGAATAGCAAGATGGCAGATGATCTTGACTGAGTATGACATACAGTACACGACTCAAAAGGAAATCAAGGGAAGTGTATTGGAAGACCATTTGGCACATCAGGCGGTGGATGATTACCAGTCTATGAAATTTGAATTCCCGGACGAGAATATCATGTTGATAACTGATTGTGAAACACCTGGACCGGATGAAGGACCTGAGGAAGGATCCCGATGGTCTATGTACTTTGATGGAGCTTCAAACGCTTTGGGTAATGGCATTGGCGCTGTAATCATATATCCTACAGGCTCTCGTACTCTGTTTACCGCCCGACTGTGTTTCAACTGCACCAACAACATGGCGGAGTATGAAGCATGCATTATGGGTCTGCGAGCTGCAATTGACCTAAGGATTAAGTTTCTGAGTGTCTTTGGAGATTCTGCCCTGGTGATCAGTCAAATCAAAGGAGAGTGGGATACGAAACACCTGAATCTTATTCCTTACAAAGAGTATGTGTTGACGTTGCTTCCCCACTTCGAGGAGATAACTTTTGAACACTTCCCAAGGGAGGAGAATCAGTTGGCGGACGCGTTGGCTATGATGTCTTCTATGTTCAAAGTCAAGTGGGACAACGAGGCCCCCCGGATCATTATTTGGAAATTGGATGAACCTGCACATTGTTGTGATCTTGAGACCGAAGAGGTAACAGAAAAGCCTTGGTATCATGAAGTGAAGAGGTACCTTGAATCTCAAGAATACCCTGAGGGTGCATCTGTTAATGACAAGAAGTTTCTGAGAAGGTTTGCGGCAAAGTTCTTCATCAGCAATGGCATTCTTTACAAACGTAACCATGATTCAACCTTACTGCGTTGCATGGATAAAATTGAAGCAGAAAGGATCATGGCAGAACTGCATGAAGGTACATTCGGAACTCATTCCAGTGGACATACCATGGCAAAGAAAATCCTTCGGGTGGGATATTACTGGTCCACAATGGAAGCTGACTGTTATCAGCATTCTCAGACATGTCACAAGTGTCAGGTCTATGCTGATAAGGTGCACATTCCTCCAGTTCCTCTGAATGTCTTGACAGCACCTTGGCCTTTTGCAATGTGGGGCATTGATATGATCGGCGAAATCAGACCTACGGCATCCAACGGGCATCGTTTCATCCTGGTAGCGATTGATTACTTTACGAAGTGGGTTGAAGCAGCTTCCTTTGCTACGGTCACCAAGAACGTCGTGGCACGGTTCATTCGGCACAACCTGATCTGTCGATACGGTGTATCCGAGAGGATTATTACGGATAATGGTACCAATCTTAACAACAAGATGATCACTGAGCTCTGCGAGCAATTCGAGATACAGCACCACAACTCTTCTCCCTACCGGCCAAAGATGAATGGGTCTGTCGAAGCAGCAAATAAGAACATTAAGAAGATTGTGCAGAAGATGACAGTGACATACAAAGACTGGCACGAGATGTTACCATTTGCTCTTCATGGGTATCGTACCTCAGCACGAACGTCAACAGGGGCAACACCATATTCCTTGGTTTATGGCATGGAAGCAGTTTTTCCTATTGAAGTTCAGATACCCTCTCTTTGGATCATGAAAGATGCAGTTTTGAGCGAAGATGACTGGATCCAGACCCGACTTGATCAATTGAATCTAATCGACGAAAAGAGACTTACAGCTATTTGTCATGGTCAGACGTACCAAAAACGAATGATCAAGGCATTTAACAAGAAAGTCAGACGACAAGAGTATCAAGTTGGGAACCTGGTAATCAAGCGCATCATTCTACCTCAAGGTGATCCCAGGGGAAAATGGACCCCTACTTACGAAGGGCCATTTGTGGTTAAGAACATCTTCTCAGGAGGAGCGATGATTTTAACCACCATGGATGGTGACGACCTTCCTCACCCCGTCAATGCAGACATAGTAAAAAGATACTACGCATAATCAAAGACCCGCTAGGTTGACTGGCCTATGCAAAAATAAGGGCTTCCCGACGAACCAAAAGGGTTCGGGCAAAAATAAGGGATGAAAATAAAATAAAAAATTTGTACACCCGGCAAGTCGAAAACCTGAAAAGGCGGCTTGGGCAAAAATGGGTATCCCGGTGTACTGAAAACCCGAAAGGGCGGTCCAGGCAAAAGTTAGGGATAAGCGTAACACTATGTCTCATTGGATCACCCTGCATCCAGACTTCAAATTAAATATCAGGCTCGGACGGCACCAATCAATTAGATTCATCTCCAACTAAGCAGCAAAGTGATGAGACGCTTGAAGATATAAAGGCAATAGCAGAGTTGAAACCCAGTAGGACTATTCACATAGCTGTTTTGTTTTCACAAATTGTATAAATCCTATTTGTTCGGCGGTGTTCTCTTACTAGGACGTCAGCCTCTTGTACAAAACGCCTATTTACAGGCCAAACTTCAAAAATCAATACAAATTCATTTTTAGACAAATTTCGAACTGTTTTCCCTTTATTTGTTTTGTTTTGCAAAGAACGTCCAATGTTCATTTTTGATATATGCATTTGACATTAATTGTTGCTCATAAATATTCACATACGAAACAAAGGACTAATTACGGGTGATATCAGAAACAGGGGCAATAAGATTTGTCTGAGTTGTCTAGTTGCTCTGTCCACCAAGGTACCGAGGTATATCCCGCTGAAGAATATGGCTAAGATACCTTCACTCCCTGTAGAATAAAAACAGTAATGGTAGTTCTCCCCACTGAGACTCGCAACCATGAACAAATCAGCAAGACTCTTCTCAAGCAGAGTTGATCTACCCTCAGCCCGAAAAGGTTTGGTATCCCTAGAAGGTCTTAATATTCCTCAACGGAGTATAAGAATGTTCCCCAGCGGAATACAAGATACCCCCATTGGAGTCGTTTCCCCAGCGCAGTCTAAAAAAGGTTCCCCGCCAGGATTAAGTCATCTTACCTAGTAGATTCTGGAAACTCATCCCCTGCAGAGTACAAGATAAATCTTCCCAGCCAAACTCAGAAGGTTATCCTCACAAGAGTCTAACTGGGTTATCCTCAGCAAGTTGCAACTGAAAGATCATCCCTAGCGAAGTTCTTTCCCCAAGCAGGACTTCTATCCTCAACAGATTCAATATCGCCAGCAACGGTAATCCATCCCCAGCGGAGTTCATCATTGAAACCCCCAACAGAGCTTATCAATGGAATCCCCAGCGGAGTTATCGTTAAAATCATCAGCAGAACATCTCTCCCCCACAGAGTAATTCCCCAACAGAGTCATCCTCTCCTGCAGGTTTATTCTCGCAATCATCTTCGTTCGTCATCCCCAGCGGAATCGAAGAATTCAACTCTATTATCCAGCAAGTTATCCGGGATTTATCTTCCCCAGCTAAAACATTACATTTCCATACATCATGATACATGCATAAACGCATCATACCACACAATCTCATTTATGTTGAGAACATCATTGCTTAATCCATATCATGCATTGCATATGACTGACCTTCACCTTTCAGGAAGGACACAGTTAAATTCTCAGCCATATCAAAAGCCTTCTCTGGTCCAGTTAAATCGATTCCTAAAGATTTTTCTGATGCCGATCCAGTTGAAGATATTCCAAGACCTTCTCTGGTCCAGTTAAATCGATTCCTAAAGATTTTTCTGATGTCGATCCAGTTGAAGATATTCCAAGACCTTGTCTAAATCAGTTAAATCGATTCCTAAAGATTTTTCTGAGACGAAGCCAGTCAATGGAGACAAAATGAGTTAAATCGATTCCTAAAGATTTTTCTGAGGCGAAGCCAGTCAATGGAGACAAAATCAGTTAAATCGATTCCTAAAGATTTTTCTGAGGTGAATCCAGTCAATGGAGACAAAATCAATTAAATTGATTCCTAAAGATTTTTCTGGGGCGAAGCCAGTCAATGGAGACAAAATCAGTTAAATCAATTCCTAAAGATTTTTTCTGAGACGAAGCCAGTCAATGGAGACAAAATCAGTTAAATCGATTCCTAAAGATTTTTCTGAGGCGAAGCCAGTCAATGGAGACAAAATCAGTTAAATCGATTCCTAAAGATTTTTCTGAGGCGAAGCCAGTCAATGGAGACAAAATCAGTTAAATTGATTCCTAAAGATTTTTTCTGAGACGAACCCAGTCAATGGAGACAAAATCAGTTAAATCGATTCCTAAAGATTTTTTTGAGACGAAGCCAGTCAATGGAGACAAAATCAGTTAAATCAATTCCTAAAGATTTTTCTGAGGTGAAGTCACTCAATGGAGACAAAATCAGTTAAATCGATTCCTAAAGATTTTTCTGAGACGAAGCCAGTCAATGGAGACAAAATCAGTTAAATCGATTCCTAAAGATTTTTCTGTGGCCAAACCCGTCAACAAAGACAGAACCACCTACCAACAATTTCCAAATGGCATCTGTAAGCCCATTCCCGACATCACAATGCTGATACCACACCATGCGAGTGCAAATTTCTGGGCACTCTAGTATTCAATTATCTTCCACCTTCGGATCACGAAAGGCTAGAAAGCCAATCTATATCCTCAGGTTTAAGAAAATTGAACAGGGGCAACTGTTGTACCCCAAAATTTACCCTCTCATGTTTTCCAAAGTCTTCCCCCTGCATGGTTGATCACAAACTCTTTCCTAAGGAAAAGGAAAATTTTTGAGTGATGCTTTATGTACATTTCGATTGGCATTCTGAAGGAGCATTTCGATTGGCATTCTGAAGGAGCATTTCAATTGGCATTCTGAAGGAGCATTTCGATTGGCATTCTGAAGGAGCATTTCGATTGGCATTCTAAAGGAGCATTTCGATTGGCATTCTGAAGGAACATTTCGATTGGCATTATGAAAGACCCTTCGATTGGTATTCTGAATGAGCCTTTCGATTGGCATTTTGGACAAGCATTTCGATTGGCATTCTGAAAGGCCCTTCGATTGGTATTCTGAAGGAGCACTTCGATTAGCATGAAACAACACTTTTCAATTGGCCTATTAACAAAGCCTTTCGATTGGAATTTTCATTAGCACCCTTCGATTGATCTTTGAACAAGGGCCATTCGAAGGAGGTCATCAAGAGGGCACTCAAATAAAAAGTGTCCAGGTTCATTCAAGAGACAGGAATATTTCAGAAAAGGAAAACTTTTAATGTGTCTGTTTCTTGTCTCATGGCATTTAATGGCCTGTTTAATGGCTGTCTCTTGCCATTACTGCGCCCTCACACCCCTATAAATACAGAGGACAGCATACATATCCAGGACACACAAAAATACACACAAAAATATACAGAAAAAATAGAGAAAAGAAGCAAGGAGAGCTTGGAGATACGCTGCCAAAAGTCATCAGCACTTCCAAGAAGCCATACCCAATCCTTGCACCAGCCAGAGCTGCCACCCAGCGAACACCTCCACCCTCAGAACTACAGATCGAAGCACCTCTGTTTGGTAAAAAAGGATCTAATCTCAAAACTCATTTTTAAATTCATTTTGATTGCATATTCATATTATTACTGCTGTTTGTGAATGATTTAATGTGCTACATATAAGCTACATCGCAGGGATGAGATTGTGCCATTGCTTGGGCACAATCTGAGTTTCTCCTTCGAATCCCATGATAAAACAAACCCAGACCCAGATTCAGCAGGTGCGAATAAGAGAGAGATTCGAACCAGGGGGGTAAAATCCCCCCCTGGACCTTTAACATGTGTTTCGTTTCTTGCAGGAAATACATTCTCAGATTCCTGCTCAGAGTTTCGAAGCTCAACAGTCTAACTTCGAACTGGATCCAGGATTTCCAGATCGAAAGATGGCATGTCCAGATCGAATACCCTCAGAGTGCATCCCTCATGCACCTTCGATCAAGACTCTTCACTGGGTCGAAAGACAGCCTGCACCTCTTTCGACCCAGACCTCCAGAATTATATTTTTTCTTGTTTTGGTTGCCTGACCCATTTGTACTTCGTTTACTTTGTTTTTGTTTATTTCTTTTAGTTGGTTTTCTTCTAATCAACATAAAAATCATAAAAATAAATAACTTAGAATTAGGATTTAATTTAGTTAATTATTTTAACTTATTTTCTTCAATTTTAAAATCAGTAGACTTAGGATTTATTTGAATTCAATCCTTTTCATAAACAAAAAATGCAAAAAATATTAGGAATGTTTTAGAATTAATTTTAATCAGTTTTTTTAATTAATTGAATTTGACTTAATTGAACATTTAGCATTTTCCCAAAAAACAACAAAAGTTCGTATTCTTAGGATTTTTTTTTAGATTCACGCGCGTTTATTTTATTGTAACTGATTACTGGTTTGTAATAGCTTAAACTAAGACTTTTACACTTTACTGCTTTTATTCCCCCAATTTTTGGACATGTAAATAATCCCCCTCCCCGAAGCTTTGTAATATCGTAGGATTTACAATTCCCGCACTTTAAATTCCTATACATATACTGTTTAGATGTATGCTAACTAGGATTGCATGACAAGATTAACTCTTAATTAAAATCAACCGTAGCTCACCATGACATGTAAAGATAATACAACTGAAAATTGACACACTTGCACATGCCACTCCTAGGGTACACCTCACTTGGTTGCCTCAAGCGTGGTCATTAAGTATAGGATGTTTTAGAGGTCGTCCTTTCGTCCCAAGATCATAAGTTGCCTCGAAATGGTTGCCTCGATAAAAAATGATCTAAGACATTTGGATTACCACTAAAGCGTCCTAACGTTGCTTTAGTGACCACACGTCCCTAAAATCAAATTGACCCGAAAAACTCCAACAACGGTGCTACCTACTCCTCAATAGTGGGATAGCACTGTCTAAAGGACAGTTGCACAATTAAAATTCCTTTTTTGAGTAGGTAGAGGTTCTTAAGTACTTGCTCCTTTTAAAAACAAAACAAACTTTTTGCACTTACACTTTCTTCAAAACAACAAACTCTTTTCAAAACCCACAATCACAAAGAAAAGCAAACTTTTGAAAACATAGTGAGCAAGTACCTAAGAGCCCGTGGATAACCACGGATAGAAAGGGTGCTAACACCTTCCCTTTCTATAATCTACCTCCCGAACCCGAGAAATAATCTCGAAAAGGAATTTTTCTGTGCTTTTGTCCTTTCCTTGTTGGATAAAATAAAAGACGGTGGCGACTCTTGCTTACCGCGACACTTTGCGAAAACAAATGCAAACGCGAACCAGCATTAAGAAACAGTCAGTTCTTGTTCCCACCGATCACACCTTCGATTGTACATCTCTCTAATCAGAATATTTTTCCCTTTATATTTTTAGGAAACGACTGGAACTTCAGCGCCAGCTGGGCATCCTGTCGAAGGTTCTGGTACCTTCGTAAACAGCACAGGGGAACCCACCTACAATCTTTCTTCTTTCGTCAGTTCTGCTAACAAAGTGAATCAAACTTCAGAGTCGTAGGACTCTGCTGACCATAGCAGACAACACGGAGAGGAACTGGTGGATGATGAGTTTCTTGCTGAGACAGAGGGTACCCCTGAGAAGCACCACCAGGAGGAAGTCCAAGTGGTCAACGAGACAGAAGAGCAACATGATGAAGAGGGTCATGTTGACGCCGATGCTGCTGAAAATGCTCAGCCCCAAGCCACCATTGTTGTAGAAAAGGTTACCTCGACAAAGCCCAGGTCTAAAGAGGACTTGGCCCTCTTGAAGCAAAATGATCCAATTGGCTACCTGAACGCCATCGTCGAGAGCAGGGAAAATTCATCTGACCCTAGTCATGATACCTCTACTGCATCAGGGAAGTCTACTTCGACTTCTCCTCTCGATGAGGTCTTGAAGAAAGTTAAGGCTCAATTCTTCAAGAGGGACCTAATGAAAGCTTTGGAGGGGGATCCTACTGCCCAATCTTGTTTGGGGGCTATCTTGGGTGCAGTCAATTTGCTTGCTGTTTCTCCAGAGATTTCCAGCTTCATCTTGGAGTTATACTCCATTATTGACCAAGTCTCTGCGGACTACAATCGTCGAAGGGGGTTCAATAGCCAACTCGAGACGCTGCATGGCAAGAGTTCTTCTGCTTGGACTGAAGTAGCTGAATCGACTTCTCGAATTGCAGAATTGTCGAAACAGAGAACGTCCAAGCAACAGGAAATCGAAGCCATCGATCAGGATAATGCCTCTATACGGGCACGGATTAAGGAGCTGGAAGCCAGGTTAAACGCTAACACTAAACGCAAGGAAGAACTTCTTTCGACTGTTTCAGACGCAGAGAGCCAAGATGAAGTTGCACGAGGCCTAGAGTTCGCTGAAAGGGCCCAGGCTCTAGATGACCAGATTGCCAAAATCTCTCAGGCGAATTCCTTGTGCAACAAACGACTGGAGTTACAGCGAGCAAAATATCTTCGTCTCAAAGCTTCCGTCCCTTTTTAATTTGCTTTGTACTTCATTGACCATGTACTGTAATTTTTGTAATTTTTGCAGCCATTTTGGTTTATCAATGTTATTTTCCATTTTGGCTTTATGGTCCTTAATCATTAATTATTATTTATTTTGATCTCTTGGAGCATAGGTTTATATTTTTTCAAATATTTGCCGTTTACTCTCAAGAATCTTTTATCTTCGCTTAACTCTTCGACCTCATATGCTCCACCAGAAAAAGTTTGAATAATTTTGAAGGGTCCTTCCCACTTGGGTGACCATTTTCCCATGCTTCGATCTTTTCGATCCATAGGAAGAATTACCTTCCAAACTAGTTCTTCAGGCGAGAATGCCTTAGGTTTTACTTTCTTATTGTAAGAGTCTTCCACTCTTTTCTTCTGAATTCTCAGTAGGTCGAGAGCTCATAGTCTTTCTTCATCTAAATCTACCAATTCGTCTAACATCATATCCCAATAAACCTCAGAGGGAATATCTTGATGTCTTTGAACCCTTGCTGATTGAAGACAAATTTCTGCTGGCAGTACTGCGTCATGACCGTAAGTTAGCCGATATGGTGTTGTACCTGTGGCTTCCTTTAGGGACGTTCAACAGGCCCACGAGATCTGGTCTAACGTTTTATGCCAATTTTTTGGCTTCTTTCCCACATGCTTTTTGATCAGGTCAATCACTATTTTATTCGCCGCTTCGACTTGACCATTTGCCTGCGCGTAATAAGGTGTTGATGTTAGGAGTCTGAAGCCTGTTTCTTGAGCGAATTCCTGCATCTTTCGACCAGTGAACACTGACCCTTGATCAGTTGTTATAGTCTCGCGGATTCCAAATCTGTAGATAATGTTCTTTTGAATAAATTCAATGACATTTTCTTGGTCTGCGTTGACTAAAGGGATAGCTTCGATCCATTTAGTGAAATAATCAATGCCTACCAGTATATATTTCTGGTTCTTCGATGATGCTGGTCGAATATCTCCAATAAGATCCAACGCCCATCCTCTAAAAGGCCAAGGTTTCACTATTGAGTGAAGCTCGCTTGCTGGTACATGTTGGATACCAGTATGGACTTGGCATTCCTGGCAACCCTTCGCGAACTCGACACAATCTTTCAAGATAGTAGGCCAATATAGTCCTTGTCGAAACAACAACCATTTCATCTTATGACCTACTTGGTGAGCTCCGCATGCTCCAGCATGCGTAGTCGAAAGGGCTATGTATGCTTCGGTTTCACTCAAGCATTTTAATAATACCCCTTCAGGCGTCTTTTTGAACAACTCATTCCCCATGAGTACGTAACTTAACGCCCTATATTTTATTTTCCGTTCTGTCAAAGCTGCTGGATTTTGCAGGTAATCTACAATGGGTTTCCTCCAGTCTTGCTCTGATAAATTGTCTATGAACGTAATTTCGAAATTCCTTTGATCGGCATATCCTAGTCTTGTCGATTCCAAATCAGTTGGAGATAAACTGGTTTCTGTTATTTTTCCTCGGACTTCGATTGCTCTTTGTAATCTCGTTTTTGAAATCCTATACCCAGATGGAATTTGTGCCAAATCATTGGCTACTTGGTTTGCCAATCTAGGTATGTGTCGAATATTAACCACTTCGAATTTTTTCAATAAACGATTTGCTATCACAAAGTACATAATGAGATTTTCTCTTATACATTTGTACTCTTTTGTGACTTTCTTAATGACTAACTCTGAGTCTCCCATTATTTCGACTCGAGTTGCCCCCAATTCCAACAATATTTCAAGGCCAGTAATTAGAGCTTCGTATTCAGCCTCATTGTTCGAACAAGTACCTTCTATCTTGTACTTGAATGTTGTTGGAATTTTTTCTGGAGAAATAATTAAGACCCCTATTCCCGTTCCATCTTTATGGCTGGAACCATCGAAGTAAAATTTCCAGGGTTCTATCTCCAAGTAATTTATACTTTCAACCTGAATCGAGTGGTCGACTATAAAGTCTGCTACCACTTGTCCTTTTACTGCCTAAAGAGGCATAAAGGTCAATGAATACTCAATTAATGCTAACGCCCACTTGCCAATTCGACTGTGCAAGATGGGTTTCGACAACATGTATTTGAAAACATCAAAATGGGACGAAACATACACATCAACTGGTTTTATATATTGTTTGAGCTTTGTACAAGAGAAATAAAGACATAGGCATAATTTTTCAACTTCACTATATCTAGTTTCTGCATCGTTCAAAACTCTACTAAGGTAGTAAATGGGTCTTTCGACTCCATTTTCATCTTCTTGGCCTAACATGCTTCCCAAAGTTTTATCGGATGCAGCTATGTACAATCTCATACTCCTATTGCTACAAGGAGGCACCAAAATAGGTGGCTTGGTGAAGGCATCTTGTTGCTCTTGCCCCCACTCGAATCCTTCCTTATTCAATCGAAGTAAGGGTGAGAAGGCTTGCGCTTTTCCACTTAGGTTAGATATAAATCTCCTCAAGAAGTTTATCTTGCCCAGCAGAGATTGCAGTTCCTTCTTGTTCGTTGGCGCTTTCGCTTCCAAGATTGCCTTCGTCTTGTTTTGGTTGATTTTGATTCCTTTCTTGTGGACGACGAAGCCCAAGAAATCTCCAGCTTTCACACAGAACGCGCACTTCAAAGGGTTCATTTTCAGACCATGCTTTCTCATTCTTTCAAATGATTGTCGAAGGTGGTCTATATGGTTCTTCCTGGAAACAGATTTTACAACAATATCGTCAATATATACTTGCATGAAAGTGTTAATAAAATCATGGAAGATAGAGTTCATTGCTCGCTGATATGTTGCCCCAACGTTTTTTAGGCCAAAAGGCATTACTACCCATTCGTAAGTGCCTAAGGCCCCAGGGCATCAAAAAGCTGTTTTCGACACATCTTCTTCAGCAATGAAAATTTGATTGTATCCTGAGTAATCGCCGAGCATGCTCAGGTACTCGTGGCCAGCGGCAGAGTCGACAAGCATTTCCGCCACAGGCATAGGATATTCATCTTTGGGTGTTGCAGCATTCAGATCTCTGAAATCTATGCACACCCTCAATGTACCATTTTTCTTAATCACTAGCACAATGTTTGCAATCCATTCGACGTACCTCGTAGTTCGTATGAATTTGCACTTCAGCAGTCTTTCGACTTCCGTTTTGATCTTCGACAGTATTTCTGGAGCGAAGCGTCTTGGAGTTTGTTTGAAAGGCTTTTTCCCAGGTTTGATTGGCAACTGAAGTTCTACCAATCCTCTGTCGAGTCCTGGCATTTCGTCGTAATCCCATGCAAAGCAGTCCTTGAACTCCTTCAGTAATTGGATCACTTCAACCTTGAACTCTGGGTCTATTCTGGCCCTGATGTAAGTGGGTCTTTTATCTAACCATTCACCTAAATCAATTTCTTCTAAAGGATCCTGTGCTAACATTCTGATGTTGTTCGCCAGGGGGTCCTTTTCGAAACCCAAAGGCTCATCGTCGTAGATGGCGTCGAGCCTCTGTTCCTGCATTCCCTCTATCATGATATCGGGAGGTTCTGGGTCGAAATCTTTTCCAGGACCTATATCTGGTGGCTCCTGGTCATTAGCCTTGGTGGCCATATATTTTACTTCGGCTTCAAGAGCCGCTATCATTCTTGTTTCGGCTACGTAAGCCGAAATTCGTTGTAACACTTGTGACTCAGTCATTATCACTGAATTCGCTTCCCCAACCAGTTGGCTGGATGTCAGTCAGCCCACTGAAATCAATGTGGGACAAGTCTTCTTTATCCCATTGAAACCCATGATCAGGATGCAGGTACAAGGAACAAAAAGCATTTGGCGCTGGCGCCATGTCGAAGTCAGGTGCTGGACATGGCCCAATGTGAGCCAAATTTTTGTCGAAGTCAGCTCTCCCTAGGTGATTGACTTCGCCTAAGTAGTAGCTCTGATCTGCTTCTACATTCTCAACAATCCCATCGGGACGCCATAATATCAGCCTTTGGTGCATCGATAATGGTACTGCTCCGACACCATGTATCCATTCTCGGTCTAACAATAGGTTGTAATTTGGTTTCGCCGATATGACCATGAACATGGTTGGTCGAAGGATGGATCCCACTTTGAGGTCTAGTTGAATCACACCCATGGTGGTCCCTATTCCACCTTCGTAGTTCGATAGGACCATATTATGAGGCTTAATGTCTTCATCATTCTTGGCTACTTTTCTTAGCATGAAGTGGGGGATTATGTTGATAGTCGCCCCACAGTCCACCAAGATCTTGTTTACCGTGGCCTCTTCGAGCTTTGCCCTTATGAATAAAGGCTTGAGGTGACTCTTCATCGCCTCAGTTGGTGGTTCGAAGAAACCATTTTGCTCTTCAGTGCAGCCATTACCCATGACAAAGTAGCATACTGGCCTATGCTTGGCCATCTCTTGTTCGATTTCCCAGTCGTTTGATTCGACTTCCATTTGGCGATCGAATTCTCTTGGCAAGACCGAAACTATATTTACCATGATATCTAATGTGTCGTCGGACTCGAAACTACCTTCGTCACCAGCTTCGTCTTGATCAGGCCATACCAATCTATTGGTTACTAGTTCCCTCTCCAAAGGCTTTCTTTGCTTTCGCTGGGGGCATTTGAACTCGACTCTGGTTTTGGTTCTTTGACAGCCTCTCTCTCAGCCTTGCGCCGCCTTTGGTACCTTCTCCACTGGGATCGAGACATTGGGTTCTTTCCCTTGTAGTTACTCGATACTTGAGCAACTTTGGTGTCACCTAGATGAGGTTCTTTCTTGAGTATCAAAGATGAACCTCTTGGCACTTCAAAGGGGTGCCACCTTTCTTCGCTGGGTCTCTTTCGACCCGATGTTTTGAGCCATGTATCGACTGGCACATTGGTTGGAGGCCTGAAAGTTAGTGGCCTCTTTTCCTGACTTGAACTCTTTTGATAGGTTCTTCTAGGATCGTGTCGAACATCAGAGTCTGCACTTTTTTGGGCATTTCTGCTCCATTTCTTGTTTGCTGCTCTCATACCTTCGATGTGTTCAGCAGCTTTCTTGTCAAAAATAGAGCTGCATCGAGGACACAGCATTACTTCTGATTTCTTCTTTTGACATCGTTGCAAGAATTCTACCAGATTTTCGTTCTCTAGGGGGAACGCTGTCCTGTTTGCTTGCTCTTACCTGATGGCTTCCTCTGAGACTTTTGGTTCAAAAATTTCGACCATGTTGACATTCATGTTGTCTTTAGTAGCAAGAGTCATTTGCTTCATTTGAGCCTCTAGGTCTTTTGTCTGGCCTTGCACCGCAGCCAAGTAGGAAGTGGGTTTAGTTCCAGATTTTAAGACTCCACCTGTTTCCAGTTTTAGGCCCTCATCGGCCTTTTGGACTGCCTCGATTGTTTTTCTAGAAAGGTTCCCAAAAAAACTGCCAAATATTGGCATATTGATATGATCTTTGGTGACTTCAACCATAGTTATCCCTGGCCTTTTCACCTGACTCCTGGAAGCTTCGATCACATTTACCTTTGAAGGTTCGGCATAGTGGGCCTCCGCCTGTAAAGGGTTCGAATCCACATTCACGGGGGCCTTATCAGCGAACTTCAACCTCCCTTCTTCGATAGCATTTTGCACGAGATCCCTGAAAAGAAAACATTGATATGTTTTATGGCCCAGAAAGTTATGATATTTACAATAGCCTCTTTACTTTCTTTGATCAAGAGGAGGCACTTTTATCCCTGGGGGTATTATCATTTGGCCATCTTTTACAAGTAGATCAAAAATTTTATCACATTTCGTAATATCGAAACTGTACGTCTTTTTAGGGAACCTATCATTGGCCTTTTCAGACCCAGTGGGGTTTTTTCCACTTGAGGGGACTAGTAATTTGCAAGAGTATGGTGGCCCTTGTTTTAACTCAGCCAAATCGACCTCACTTTCTTCGACGGCTATAAGTTCGTCGAATTTTTCTGGATCTTCTTCGTCCATTTCAACATATGCTATCTTTTCTCTTTTATGAGTTTTCGTCGCCCTGGCTTTTTCAGCTTTAAGGCGTTCTACCTGTCGAACCCTATCGGCCAATTGGGCCATGTCCCTCAGATACTGAGTGTCTAATTTCTTCCTAATGGAGTAATCTAGACCTCCTGCGGCTATTTCGACTAACTCGTGCTCTGGCACTTGCGTAAAGCATCTTGCCTTGAGCAATCTAAACCTATTTAAGTATTCGTCTATAGGCTCAGTGAATCTCCTCTTTACACTATCCAACTCTTTCAGGCTTATCTTAGTTTGTCCCATGTAGAATTGCTCATGGAACAATCTCTCCAACTGAGTCCAATGGTGGATCGAATTGGGAGGGAG
The DNA here is from genome assembly GCA_948472305.1 of Vicia faba. Classification (NCBI taxonomy): domain Eukaryota; kingdom Viridiplantae; phylum Streptophyta; class Magnoliopsida; order Fabales; family Fabaceae; genus Vicia; species Vicia faba. The sequence continues at coordinate 1,300,799,985 of OX451738.1, forward strand.
AGTTGTGAACCAAGTAAACGCATTCTTTGTTAGGGAACTTGGTAAATACTTAATCCTTAGGTTCTCATTGTTTGAGATTTCTCCCGCTTCGATTAAATATCTTGCCACATGTTCGATAGTGGATTCTGTCGTGTCCCCTGAAAACTTAGTGAACTTAGGGACTTTGCATCTAGGAGGCAAGTCCGTTTGTAACACATATTCCGACAGCGGGGATGTGAAGTTGGGCCTACGGAAGCCCGTATTCATCCCGTTTTGCATCATGATTCTTTCAATCATGGCTGTCAAGTTATTCTCCAAACCAACATTTTGGTATTGGATCTGCTGAACTACTTCGTCAGCGTTTTGGTTTCTATTAACCATCCTTATTTCCGGGGCTATGACTCTCGGCTCTTCGACCCCGGGTTGTTCCAGTTGTACCCTAAGGTTCTCTTCGACAAGCTGTTGGACTTGGTTAATAGTGGTTTCTTCCTCTAGAAGTATGCCTTGGTTTCCCCTTATCTGTGCCCTTTGGGGCTGTCGAATTTGTTGGGGTACCCCGAAAAAATCAGCCAGACGCGACATTTGCGCTGTCATTTTTTTATTCGACTGGGTGGTATTCTGTATTAGAGGATTTAGCACTGTACTTAAAGTTTGTGCCAACATTTGAACCATGTCGTGGTTGCTTTCGTCCATTTGCTGCCTCAAGACTGCTGTCGAGGCATTCTTAAGGCCAGGCATTACGTGGGACGTTCCTCCTAAGAGTTGGTTCCTACCCCTGTTCTCCATACCAACCCCAGAGCCTTGGAGTGGCGAAGAGGCGCTCACTAAAGGGTCTGAAAAGGTGGACGTAGCGTTCGTCAGGCTAGCCAATTCAGAAGTTGGCATGCCGTAGGGTGGTTCTCGATTTAACCCGACTGTCAAAAAACCTGGGGGAACATATGGTTTGGTTCCTTGGTTTCCCCTAGGTGGGGGAGTTCCCAAGGGCATTCTGGGGCCTGTAAATGGAGGTAATGGCCCCGTTTGTGTAATTGTTACTGCTGGCGTTGAACCAGCGGTTACCACTTCACTTACGGTTGGGATAACCGTTGCTCCCATGTTTGTTTGTGGGATTTCTCCATTGTTTGGCAGATTCGCCATTTCTCTAACTCTTCTCCTAGTATTGGTTTCGTTGGTGTATATTCTACCACTTCTCAATAACATGCAATACTCTCGAAAAAGAAGGATATTTTATATAAGACGATTAAACGTGAAAAATCAACACAAGGTCCCACCGGGCGTGCCAATTTGTTTGCCGTGAAAAATGGTAAACAACCGCTGATCTTCCAAAAGGTTACTTATTTGGTGACTCGCAGGATCGATCAGATTGATCCTAAGACATGGTTGATTTTTGGAGTTTAAAGGCTTTAAAATAAAGAGTTTCGACTAATCTTAATGGTGATTAATGCAAGTAAAGTAGAGACACTTTAAATAAATTGCATGGAGAAAAGCTTGATAAAGTAAATAAAAAGCATTAAAGGGTTGTTAAATAAATGACTTCGACTGAAGTAAATGAGTGAAAGCGATAAATTGCTTGAATGTAAAAGACTTTAATTAAGGTAAATGGTGTTTCACACATACATTCTCAATGATTCTTTCTCTCATGTTGGGTACTTGAATCTAAATGAGTGACTTGTATACAATGATGAACACACCCTAATAACTTCGTGAACACTTAGTATTTATACTAAAAAAATCCTAAGTAACTGCTGGGCAGTCACACCGCTTCATGATGACACCACATGGCATGCTCACAACCTTCGACGCCTACGTGCACGACACGTTGCGCTCGGTAACTGCTGGGAACTGTTTTCCCTCCAACAATTCAAAATTCAAACCGTTCGATCTTGGGCATCAGGGATCTTGGTCGAAAGGTTGCTCCTTCGACATCGAAGACAACATGATTCCAACTTAGAGGAATTTCTCTAAGTATGTTATCATTCTTTGATGAGCCTTCGATGTGACCAGCTAATCGAAGCCCTCTTGTGTAGGAAACTCTTCTGACTCATAATTAATGATCTATATGATAATAGAATGTGGGTGTCGAATTTAGGAGCCAACAGAATCAAAGTAGGATAACAAACATGTGCGATGGCGAAACATCGACTTCAAACAAATGTACGATGGCGAAACATCGGCTAAAAGGTAACAAAGACAAAGTAAGATTGGTTTGTATCTTTTTACTTTGAAGAAGAGTTTGGGTTTATTATGATGTCTTATTATTTTCCAAGAAAACGAGTTTTTGTTTTAAGATGCAAGATGCAAAGAAAGGGAAAACAACTAAGGGAAACTAACCTAGTACTATCCCTAGTGTTATCATACAATGGTTGACCCTGAGGTTGAGGATAAAGGAAAGTCTTATCCTAATGTTAGCATACATGGATTCCTACCTTAATTAGCATGTTAGAGAAAGCTTAGCAAAGCTATCCTATAGGGAACATACAATGAGAGCGAAGTTGTGATCTCAATGTCTAAATTGAGTGACTCATCGATCAACAATTAAAGAGTAAAAGTAATAACCATCCTATAGGGAACATGCAATGAGAGCGAAGTCGTGATCTCAATATCTAAATTGAGTGACTCATCGATCAATAATTAAAGAGGAAAAGCAATAAACATCCTATAGGGAACATGCAATGAGAGCGAAGTTGTGATCTCAATATCTAAATTGAGTGACTCATCGATCAACAATCATATCACATGCATCAGATAAAAACCAGAGGGTCTCCTGACATATATCAGCAACAGAGATCCCATCATGCATTCAGAGAATTATGCAAAATGAAAATGGGAGAAAGGAAGTAGTATAATACCAAACAGATAACTATTTGTAGCAATCAAGCAAGGATAAAAGAAACCCAAAGAAACTTCAAGAAAGCTAGCATCAGTAAACAAATTGAGTCAGGAATCTGTCAGATAAGAACAAGTCCCATGGGCAATGTATGGCATTCACAATCATATGTATATATATTCTGCATAAACCATCAATCATGCCAAGCACAAAAAAACAATGTCAGTATAATAGATTGTGTTCCACAAATAAAGTGAAACACAGAAAAGCCTCAAGCCAAAAGTGGCAACTTTCTCAGAGTACCTCGCACATTCAACAACCAAGTTAGTATTCTAAAAGGTGAAGAAGTGAGAATAATCATGGTGGCAATTATCAAATATTAGACATTACAAACAAAAGGAAACAAGCATGTGTACAGATTAGGTTAAAAGAATCAGAGGAAATGTTGCTCTTTCCTATCACCATGTTGAATTGATAATTGAGTGTCAATCAAGGATCATAAGAGCTTCAGAATAATATGAACAAGAACCATGAAGGTCAGTAGCAAACACATTTCAATCATGCACAATTGATTCAAACACAACTTCATGAATACAATGGGAGATAAAACCCTCATAAGGCATTTAAATGGTTCCAAAATATTCAAACATGAGGCTTCTAAGTGGAATGGCTTGAGTTAACATGGGAAAGTCAGAACCAACATGATCATTAGATTCCCAATTATAGGCCTCACTCAAGTTCATTGGCCATTAAACAAGTTGCAACAAAACATGCAAACATAATTGGGTACCTTCACTTCAAAATTACACCAAAAATAGAAACAAGGATCCATAATTCAAACCAAAAATATATCAACATCTTGGAAGTGTTTAGAAGTCATAATGCAAACCCTAAGTTCATGAATAATTGAGGAAGAGGCCAAATGAAGTGCAAAGTTTAAGACTAGTTAGCAAAAACACCAAACTAGACAAGTTTTCAAAATTATTTGTGGAAAAATGCCAAACCAAGTCAAAAAATTCAAGAAAAATGATTTTCAAATTTCCAATACATTCATGAACCATGATCAAGACCTGCATTCCAAGAAAAACCAGGGCATAGTGAATTTTGAAAACAAACTTGCATCATAAGCAACAAAACCCTAATTTTTGACTTTTTATCTCAAATATTGATTAAATGAGATCAAAATTCAAACAAATTGAGTCAAGATCATACAAATCATCAAGGAACCCTAAATGTCAGAATATACATTTTTTCATATTTTTTTGAATTAAGAAAAGACAAGAAAGAAATTAATATTCAAACAATTAGGTATTTAACAAATATTCACATATCAAAATGATATTTAAATCAAAAAGTCAGAAGAATGGCCAAACAAAATTATATTCAAACATTAAGACTAAAAAGATACATCCCAGAATTTTTGTGAATTTTTGGATAAAAGGAAAATATTAAAAACAAAAAAACAAATAATTAATAATGAAATATTGTTTAAGGGCAAGAAAATGCAAAACATAACCAAAAATTAGAAAAAGGCAAAACAAAAATATGATCAGGTTCTATGATTAAAAACAAGGTTACATGATTTTTTTTTTGGAATTTTTGAATTGATAGAAGTATTAAAAATAAAAAAACAAACAAATATTACAAATATCCTTTTGAAATTAAATTTTTAATCAAAAATAAGAGAAATGATGAACCAAAGTCAGAATCAATTTTCACATTATTTTGGGAGTCTCAAATAATTTTTGTGGATTTTTTAGGTTAAAGGAACCATTAAAATAAAAATTATCTTTGATCAATTAATTTTTTTTTGGAAAACTGATATATTTATATATACATCCCAAAACAATACAAGCTCCAGGCGACCCATAGGGTCCAGCCCACAAACTGCCAGAAAGAAAACCAAAACAAACTGTCTATCCCACTGTAAGAATTACCCTCTATACTATTTTTAATCTTGCTAGCATTTGTTCCCTCCTTATACACATTCTTATTTCTCAAGGTCCAGCAACCATGTAAAGTTTCAGCAAAAGCAGTTTTCAATACTTTGTCGCGGCAGGTTTTCCCTTTAATGTTAGCAATCATCCACTCCAGCTCCTCATCCCATCGTTTGGGCCTACGGTAGACGTTACACCAGTGCAAGACACTTTGCCATATACCACGCATAACATGGCACTCAAAGAAGAGGTGCTGGATGTTCTTCTTTTCACTACAAAACTCACATTTTTCCTCGTTGATCAAACCAAATTTAAAAAGGCGATTCTTTGTTGCTAGCCTCTTGTTACACGCCATTCTCAAGTTGAAAAGAGCTCTTGGGGATGCTTCGTTGTCAAACAACAGCTTCCTCCAATTAACACTTGGCATTGGATCCAATAAATCATAATACATTCCCATGACTGTAAACCTACGGTCAACCTGCGCCTGATGCCAGTATTTGATGGAGTTCAGCCCAGACCTGGCCTTTAAGATGCTTTTCAGAATCCACGAACATGACACTATGATAGGCATCCTTAATGTTTCCTCGCCTTTCATGTAGTAGGCATGAAGCCATTTCACCCAAAGGGTATCTTGCTTGTTACTCAGATTCCACAAAATCTTTAACATACAAGCCCTGTTCCAAATTGTAATATCCAGGATGTTTAGCCCTCCACTATTTTTAGGTCGGCACAACCTCTTCCAGGCAATGGGGGATTTTCTGCTGACCCCACCCTTCCCTGTCCAAAGGAACATTCTACATATAGCTTTTAATTTGTTCAGAATTCCCTTAGGTAGAGGCAGTACCTGCAACCAGAAATTAATGGTGCTGAACACAACACTATTGATGAGCTGGACTCTTCCAGCGTAGCTCAGCAAATGGGAGCTCCAATGGTTGATTTTTGCTGCTATTTTTTCAACCAAAATCAAGCAGTGGTTTGTTGACAGCTTCCTACTTGTCAGAGGAATGCCAAGGTACCTGAAAGGAAAAGATCCAAGACTGAAACCAGTTATGTCAGCAATGTTTTTAATGGTTCTCCTGTCCATACCCCCACAGAACAGTTTGCACTTCACAGGGTTTACCACCAAGCTTGTCTCTCTTGAGAACTCCTGGAATTTTTCCATAGTCAACTGCACAGGAATTTCATCCCCTCTTGTGAACAACAGAAGGTCATCTGCAAAACTCAGGTCAATGATGCCCATCTTTTCGCATTTGCTATGAAAATTGAAATTAGGGACATTGCCTAGATCTAAAACCTTCCTATGTAGATACTTCATAACTATAACAAAAAGCAAAGGGGTATAGGGTCTCCTTGCCTTAATCCTCTTTTTGCAATCAACCTAGTCGTGAGCTTTTCATTAATTTTGAATTGGTAGCTGACAGTGGTTATAGCCTGCATTACCCAGTCCACGAATTTCCTGGGGAAACCCATCTCCATCAAGATGCATTTTACTGCAGTCCATTCAACAGAATCATATGCTTTTTTGATATCCATTTGGAGCACGCACCTAGGAGTACCATCCTTCCTAGCATAGCCTCTGACTAATTCGTACGCTAGTAGAATGTGGTCATGTATCTTTTGACCAGGGACAAACGCAGCTTAGTTCTTGCTGATAATATGTTTCAGGACCTTGCTCATTCTCGCAGCCATCACCTTTGATATGATCTTGTAAAGAGTAGTGCAGCAGGAGATGGGTCTATAGTCTTTGATGTGTTTCACATTTTCTTGTTTGGGGACCAATGTAACCAAGGTTTTGTTGAATCTATGGTCTAACCTGCCTTCATTGAAAAAAACCTTAACCTCCTTGATAACATCTTCTTTCACAATGCTCCACGAAGCTTTAAAAAATTTGGATCCATAGCCATCAACTCCAGGGGCTTTAAGGTCGTCAATACTAGTGAGGGCTCTCCAAATTTCCTTTTCAGTCACATCTTGAACCAAACCCACTCGTTGCTCCATCGTTAGCTGCTTCCCTTTCCTGATCGCGCCAATATCAATCCCTGCAATCTTCTCATTGGATTTCCCCAACAGTTGTTCATAGAAGTTCAGAACTTCCCTAGAGATTTCATCCTGGCAGTTTGCCCTACTACCATCCTCTCGCTATAGACTAGAAATAGTGCTTTGTTTTTGTTTACTCTTTAGAGAAGCATGAAAAAAAGAGTTGTTACCATCCCCCGGCCTAATCCAAGCAATTTTAGACCTTTGCTTTAGAAGGTGTTCCTCCATTTCATTTAGGTGGATGAGCTTTTCACTACTGTTCTTTTCCTGCACTATTAGGGTGCCATTAAGCTTATCCTTTACCAGGTTCTGCTGTATTTCTTTCAGTTGTGCTCTAGCCTCCACAATTTGGGACTTAAGCCCAATTAGAGGTCTGTTAAGCTTCATGATTACTTGTTGCATCATTTTAAGTTTGCTCCATAGGTTCCTTCCCCCATGCCATGTTTTAGAGACTACATCATGGTAGCCCTCCATATCAGTGACCCTATTCATAAATTTAAAGCTATAATTTTTGCTCGTATTGTGATTATCATTCTCATTCTGCAGGCACAGCAGGGCATGATCTGAGATGCCTGGTTCCAAAATGTGTAAACTAACCTGCTGATTTTTCTGGAACCAAGCTGGATTAGCAAGGACCCTGTCTATCCTCGAATATATAGCCCCTTTCTCATGTTTGTTGAACCAGGTAAATCTCTCCCCGTTATTCTCCACCTCAAAAAGATTTTGCTGCTGCATCATCTGCCTCAAATCCTTATATTCGTATTCTCTGACTTCTCTGCCTCCCATTCTATCTTGAGTCCCAAGCACATTATTAAAATCCCCCATCATAATCCAAGGCCCGTGTAGGCTTCTACCTAAATTATCCATGTCTATCCAGAGTTTCCTCCTTTCCTCGAGGCTGTTTGAGGCATAGACTGCAGTGAGCCAGCTAATGAATTTCCCATCACAGTTATATAACCCACAAAATAGAAATTGGGCTGAGCACTGAACCTTCTGCACAGTTATCTTCCTAGCATTCCATAACACCCAAATTCTACCATTTTCATGTTTCTCATAGTTGTCAATCACCTGCCACTGTTGACCCAATACCTTCCTGCATTTTCCAGCATTCTTTTCCTTTACACGGGTTTCCACCAGAATAGCAATCCTGGGCTGGAGTCTTGAGAGACGGGCGCAAATCTCTCTACTCCTGGCCCCTTTGTTTAGCCCCCTAATATTCCAGGACACTATCATGGCACCCCTCCAGTGGTACCGTTTCTGTCATTCCAAACTTCGATGGTCTCAGAATCGAAATTGCAGAGAGTTGGGCTAGGCGTACCTGTTAAGGCATTTTTTCCCTTATCACGATTCTTTCTCTCCACTGTTGTCCACGGTTGTTCTTTCTCAGGAGACACAATTCCTTGCCTATCTTGCTTTAGTTGCTCTTGCATCTTTTAGTCATCGGTTCCCTTGTTTCGACCAGAACCTTCACCCTGATCAAGCCCATTCTGCTTAGGCTGCCATCTCCTCTCAATCCTCTTTTCCTTTGCACACACATGCCTAGTTTTTGGCACTTTTCACAGAATTGTGGCCGCCATTCATACTCCACCTTTTGCTGTCTTTTATTTCCATGGTTGTCACGTATTGTAATCTCTTCACAAAGTTTCTGAGTAACATCCTCCTCAACCAGAATCCTGGCATAGGTAACTCGCAGTTTTGCTGCTGTACACTCATCAGTAAATAAGGGGTTTCCCACCATGCTCCCTATTTTCCCCAAGCTGGTTTCACCCCAAAGTGACAAAGGTAAATTAGGAAACTTTACCCAAATTGGTACAGTCCTAAGCATGTCTCGCTCCATTGAGAAGTCTTGCCTCCATTCCATAATCACCATTGGCAAGTTGTGGAATGTGTAGGGTCCTCTCATCAGAACTTGCTCCCGCTCTTTCTCTGTTTTGAATTTCAGTATGAAATAGCCTTCGTCATTGTAGAACATTTCCGGCAGCGTCACAAAATTCCACATTTTGGTCATGTAGTGTTTCACCGCAGTCATAGAGAGGCTGGACCCCAACACATACATAATCATCGCAGTTTCCCAGAATTTGATTTCTGAAACAACATCTTCGGCTTCGATTTCTACTTCCACATTTCCATTTGTGATTTTTGGCGCAGTGAACTGCAGCTTCTTCCCATTCGTCGTATTTCGGTTCCCCCGGATTATGTCAACCCATAGCTTTCCTTTATTCTCTATCTGTTGCTGATTTTCAAGGCCAGATTTAGGGTTTTTTGAGCCCCCTAAATCTTCTGGTTCCCCTCCCTCTTCGTTCTTTCCCTGCACTGGTGTATCCTTACCCTTTCCGCTACTTGACTCCGTCAATTCCTCTCTCTCTCCCCATTTGTTTCCGATGGTGATTCGGTCGCCGGCGAGTGGGTCACCTTCTTCTTCGGTGGTCTCCCTCTCCCCCTTGAGCTCCCCATCATTTTTCTTTGATCAATTAATTAATTAAACCTAAAAAAAATTTTAACCAATCAGATAATTCCAAAAAATATCAAAAAAATACACAAAGTCAGAAATATTATTTTGAATTTATGGTAATTTTTTCAGAATTTTCCAATCATTTTTTAGCAAGAAAATAAATCATGGAAATCAATTAATAAAACAAAAATTCAAATAAACCAAATAATTCAAACGGACCAATCACGATGTGCCACCACATCATCTTTAACCTCCGGATGTTCAAAAGCGTGCGCATCTTCTCAGGCCTAGGGCACACTTTTAGATCAATGTAACTCACTCAATTTTGCATCATTTTTTATGAAATCAAAGGCAAATTAAAGCTGGCATGGCAAGGAATCCATAGTAATTCGAATCAAATCAAGTCATCAACCATATTATCCATAATCAAGCCATGAACATGAACAAAAACCTTCTGAATTGCTAGTTTCAGAACATTCAAACATGCAAAATTCATCAAATTAAATGCTATAAAGCTTTAGAATCATTCCATAGACTTCAAACAACATGATTATGAACTTAAATCACACGAAGCATGGCTAGAAATCAGAATTCGAAGTTGAGAATTCAAACCTTTGGAAAAAAAATGGGTCTACTGTATCCTTCACTCCAGTTTCAATCCAAGGGTGCTAGCTTGATCTACTTGCTTTGCTGAAGCATAATCCACAAGAATTTTGAAGAAAACACCAAGGAATTGAGAGAATCGAATCAAGTTGCAGAAAATGAAGAAAAATTTCAGAACTGGAATTCTTGCAAATGGCGCCTTCTCTCTCTCTCTCTCTCTCTCTCTCTCTCTCTCTCTCTCTCTTTGCTTGCTTTCACTTATATAGAGCTTGTAGAGAAGGTTAGAAGTGGAAGTTTGTCCTTAAATCCATTAGGGTCAGGATTGGGAAATTTGGCCAAAAATGAGGTGCATACTGAATCAGCTCTTTTGCCCGTGCATTCCCTTGCTTCTCATGCGTTTTGTGTGCCAAATGAAGTCAGTAATGCATGCTTAAAAGGCCAACCCATGATCATTTGAAATGAGAGAGTGTTGGTGATTTGGCCATTTTGAGCAAGTTTTGCATTTTTTTATTCCAACATGTGCAATACCATATGGGGCACGAAATAGTGAGCATAATGGGCTTCAGCATGTCACAAATTACCAATGGTCTTGATTAGAAGCAAGAAGAATGGCTAAAACTTGATTTTGCAAGAAATGGCCATTTTGCACATTTGCCAAATTTCAATGGAATGCCTCAAATTTCCAAAACTCATAACTTGCTCATACTTTTGAATTTTAGCACAAATGAACACAATTTAGAAAGGTCTTGAAAATATCTAAAAACCCTTAGTTTATGGTTTTTGCAAATTAATCCATTAAGGTTCCCAAAATTTGGCTTGAAATTCACTGATTTTGAAAAATGACCTATAATTTTGTAACTTCAAAAGACCATAAATCTTGATTCCTTGACAATTTGAATATGAGACCAAAAGGAGGTGAAAGATCATTCTCTTAGCTTTCCAAGCATATTTCATTTGTATTTTTGTGATCAAAGATGAATAAGATATGAATTCTTGAAATTAAGTCTTCATTTTCCAAAATTAGAAACTTTTAGGGTTTCTTCAAGAACAAGTTTCAACCCAAACTTCAATCCCTTTGATCCAATGACCAAAATGGACTTGAAATATGAAAATTACATTTTTGAAATGATTGTTGGCCAAAAATTCACTTGGTCAATCTTGACTTTGACTGATTTTGACCAAAATGACCATTTTGCCCCTCTGACTCAATTGATCCACTTTTCTTTCAAAATTGATGATAAAAACTTCAAACATATGATCTTCCAAACATATAAAGGCCATGTACCAAGTTTCACTTCAAAATTCTCAAGAAATCTTGATGAAATCCCAAACCCTAATTTTGGTCAACACATTAGGAGACTGATGAATCATCTTCAAAACCTCAAATCCTATGGGCATCTTGACCAATTTCTTGTATAAAGACCTTTCAAATATCAAAGAAATGTTATTGTTTCCAAAATCAAGACTTGTGCTTTGGCCAATAGAAAAACCCTAATTTGACTGGTGCATCCAAAGAGTGATTTCACTTGTGATCAAACACAAGCTCCAATCTTCTGGGAGTCCAAAGAGATGAATGAAGCATCTTGAGATATGCAAAAGCTTTTGAGCTCAAAAGATCCAGAGATATGGATGGTAAGATATTTCTTGAGCAACTTGTCCATGTAGTCAACCTCCAAAACTTTGAGGAAAACTTGGTAACCAAAGTACTTTGATCCTATCACAATGTATGAATGCAATGCACTGTGATGTTCATGATGAAACATAAGCCTTAAATCAAGAGGGTAAATTTTGGGGTGCAACACCTACAACAAAATAAAACAAGAATGGATAGAAACTTGTACAAAAAGTATGTTATTAGTAAGAAATAGTAAGAGACCGTAAAAAGATGATGAACAATAGTTTGTTATTCTAATGAGTTAATAAATGGAAAAAAAGTGTTTATAGTGTGAAAGTATATATTTTTGTATGAAAAAAAAAATTCAAGAGTTCTATGATATGTAAATAGAATTGATGAAAAGCTTTGTATAAATTTCTACCAAAGGTATTTTTTAAATAAGAACCATTAGAACAAAATCATTATATGGGTAAAATAACAAACAAATTGAAAATAAAGTTGAAAACAAAAGAAAGGGGGCCTCATATAAAATCATCTGCCGTAATAACAAAATAACACCAAAAGTGTTGAAAATAAATTTTAAAAGAAAGTGTGTGGAATTGTGAGAAAGTGTGGATGTGTGAGAAAGTATGAATTTCTTTGGATGATAAACTAGGACAATGAGGAGTCCTATTTATAGATTGGGAATTAGGTTAAAGAAACTTAACAAGTAAGTTATTCAAAGTGAATGAAAAGCTCAAGCCCTATTTCTAAAAAGAAAAGAAAATTAGTAACAAAAATAAAATAAAAAGAAAGTCACAAGTGCTCCATAAAATATTCAAACCCACAACCTTATACTTGCAAGCTTTATTCTTTACCAATTGTATTGTGTTACTCATTTGTAAATAAACTCAATTTGAAGGAATATGAAAGGTGTGCATATATTTGCTATTTTAAAAATACAAATAATTTGAAATGGATCATTATATTTTTAAATAGGTTTGGAAGCGAATATTTATAAAAATCAAATAATATTATAAAACAAAGTTTAAAATATTTTTAACTGGACTTGAGAATGAACATCTACAAAAATCAAATAATATTATAAAAACAATATTTAAAATATTTTTTACTGTAAAAATAAAAGGGCGAACAAATTTGGGGTATGACATAAAGCGCTCTCGCTGTATTTAAAATTAATGTCCAATCACCACTATCTGGTTAAAATCTTAAACTCTCGCTTTGTTGATTTTATCCTTAGTCTGTCTTTTACTCTCGTAACAAAACAATTTAATTTCATAATTGGAAATCAAACTAGAAAAGTCTTTTTGTAAAATATTTATGCCAATTAATTAGCGAACCCCTTTGGTTTAGGACCTCACATACCGGTATCGGGGAAGTTAGCCAAACATAATTTTATTGCGTAACAACATAAAGTAAAAACATTAATACAGTAACATAGTCATGGTAAAAATAAATAGACTATATTTAAAATTGAAACCTAGAATAAAACACTGAAGAATATAGTGTAGTACGCTATCCTCCACAAGCCGACAGGATTAGCCTCAGAACAAAATAACTTGAAGAAATGTAAATAAGCCTAAATGAAATTCTGAAAGCTAGATAGAAACTAATGGTGCAATATTCCTCCGATGTGAAGAAATATTGCTTTAATGGTGATGGTTTTCTTTGCTTACAGGATTCTAAACGAAACTGGAAAAAAAATCAAAACTGTAAAACTAATAAAATATAGCAATGTTCAGTATGCAGAGAAAAAATAAACTTGAAGCAGGTGTGCCAACATTTTGAGTTTTGGTAACTGTCCTCCTTTTATAGATTCATTATGCCGAGAAAAAATAGAGACACTTCCTTGATCTTCGTTCTTCATGCGTGGAAGAGAGTCAGGAAGACGTGTGTTCATGGAGAGAATTTTGCAACTTAATATATATGACTTGTGACGAGTATCATGCGCTGTGGCGTGGGGCACACATGTTTTCATTATGTGTCGGTCGAGATAAGGAGTGTGCCGAGGGGCACACTTTTGAGCTTTGTGACGGGCGACATGCACTTGTAACGGGCGACATGGCCTTCTGATACAAAATCTTTGCATTTTTTGCTAAATGCCATTTCTTCTTCATTACTCCAACATTTTCCTTCCTTTTCTCATGTATGATTTGAAGAAACTAAATACCTGAAATATGCTGCAAATACTACAAATAGAGACATAATGCGACATAATAAACGAAGAATCAGAAGTTTTATTTATGTAAAATGGGCAGAATATGCTATGACTTTTTGTGTTATCAAACTCCCCTAAGCTTGAACCTTTGCTTGTCCTCAAGCAATAAAGTCAGTATGAAAATCAATAGAGTATAATTTAATTGCAAATACATGATGTAATTCGAATCATAAGAGGTTATGCCAACATTTTTGTGGGAACATAAGCTCAACATCACGCAAAAGATACAGTAATAACACTAAACGCCCCCCATTGTGCAAACCAATTCCACTCATGCAATTATATCTCAACCTAATTTTTTTCGCTAAATTTCACTCGTTTTCATTCTAGCACAATCACATTAAGCCCTTTATCTTTACACGCATATAATAGAGTAGCTGGATAGTGAATATGATCCTTTTAAGCATGAGGTTCTGGAACATATATGTGGTAACCTCCTTTAATTTACCCAATTGCAAGTTGTGGGGGATCAGACCGTAGTCCTCCCTACCAAGTTCAGTACCAGACACCTCTAAACCAACCGACAACGGGTTTCTATGTTATATTGTGTACGTTCTGCATCCGTTGGATTAAGTGACCGGGTGAGGGTCGCCTAACTTAATTGGTGCATTCCCTATATTCTAATAGTAGAGCATGTAACTTTTTAAATACTTGGGATTATTCACTTATATTCATCGACTCCCTACATAGTTTGTGTTTAAGACGATGCTGACTGCTAAATAAACTACTCGGGGTTACTTTAAAACCAAAGCTTAAGGTTTTAGTATAAAGGCTAGTGAAATTGATCTAGCGTAATTTAGGGATTTAGACTTAGCAAATCTTTGAGGATATAGGATATGTGGTTTATAGGGTGGCGGAGGTACATAAGGTTCTTCTTTTTCCACGACCTTTTCACCGTCACCTTCTTTTTCTATTTCCTTTGGCTCAACTTCCTTCTCAGTCCCTTTTCCATGTTTCTCGTACATGGATGGGTTCTAGACTCTATGTTCAATTGGTCTGTCTAGTTATGTCTCACTCCGAAGTGTTATGGCATTAGCATGTCCCTTTGGATTTGGTTGGGGTTGTCCAGAAAAAGTTCCAGCTGAAGCTACTTGCTGTTGAGCCACTTGGGAGATTTGTGTTTCTAAAATTTTGTTGTGTGTGGCAAGAGCATCAACCTTATTTTTCAGTTGCTTAATTTGTTCACTGGTGTGAATATTTTGATTCAGGAAATCTTTATTAGTTTGAGATTGGGTGGCTACAAAGTTTTCTATCATTATTTCAATGTTGGACTTCCTAGGGATATTCAGAATATTTGAGACATTTTGGGTGGCTTTATGATATCCTGGAGGTGTAGTAGGAGCTTGCCCAGGTGCGTACAAAGCGTTGTTACTTTTGTATGAGAAGTTTGGATGGTTCTTATAAGTAGGGTTATAGTTATTGCTATAGGGGTTCCCTTGAGCATAATTCACTTGATCAACTGGTACTCTTGTTAAGAGTGGACATTCGGGTGTAGAATGCGCGTGAAGTCTGCATAAACCATAGGTTGGAGCTACTGCAGCCATGGTGGCCATGAGAGTTGTGGTCAAGCTTTCTATCTTTTGGATAAGGGATTCTACCTTAGCGTTAACTTAGTCTAAGCTACTAACTTCGAGTATACCGCCTTTCGTTTGAGGTGTCTCCATAATGGTTCTATTGCTTCCCCACTGGTAATGATTTTGAGCCATACTTTTGATAAGTTGATAGGCATTGTGGTATGGTTTATCCATCAGTGCACCGCCAGCAGCAACATCAATGGTTAGTCTTGTGTTGTACAAGAGACCATTATAAAAGGTGTAGATGATCAGCCATTCTTCTAGACCATGATGTGAACAGAGTCGCAACATGTCTTTGTATCTTTCCCATGCTTCAAAGAGAGATCTGCTTTCCTTTTGTCTAAAATCGTTGATATTGGCTCTTAGCATAGCCGTCTTACTTGTGAAAAATATTGCGCTAGGAAAACTTTCTTCAACTCATTCCATATGGTATCAGAGTTGGATGGTAGATACTGGAGCCATGCTCTAGCTCTATCTCGTAACGAGAAAGGAAAAAGACGAAGTCTTATTGCTTCAGGGCTGACACCATTTGCTTTTATTGTGTCTGCGTACTGCACAAACACGGACAAATAAAGGTTTGAATCGTCTGTAGGACATATTGAAAATTGGTTTTGTTGGACAACTTGTAATAACGAAGGTTTTAACTCAAAATTATTTCGAGCGATGGCGGGAGTAACAATACTGTTGTGGGATTCCTCTTGCGATGGGGCAACATAATCCTTTAGAGGGAGATTTTGGGGTCCTTCAGCCATTCTTGATTCAAGAAGAGAATATTTAGGAAGATTGAATTCGGGAAGGTTGTACTTGATTTGGTATTCTCTAATTCGGCGTCTTATACTAACAAAACACTCGACCTCGTCGATTGGTTGCTCTAATTCTTCGCCTTGAGAGCGAGTGTTTGGCATACAATCAATGATTAAAATAAAAATAGAATTGATTGCATGAGTCTATACTGCATAACAGGGGATTCACAATATTGACTAAATCAGTCCCTGGAAAAGGCGCCAAAAAATTGATCGCAACTTTGAGAGTTTGTCGAGTGTAGTGACTGCAAGTGCACAGTCTAATCATGTAGTTTTAAAAGATATCGAACCCACAAGGACTGATGGTCAAACTACTGTTATCTAGGGTCATTGTGTAAAGCTAAGGCTAATTACAAAATTAGGATGTTGGGGTTTAAACGGGAATTAACTAAAATCTAATAATTGATAACGGGAAACCGATATGTAATTTGTCGACTTCAGGGATTCAATAAGTTATTGTCATAGTTTTTTAGTATTAAAATATTGTTTCAGTGGAAACTATTAATTTAAAAACCATTGTCTCACACTTTCGTTCTATCGATTTAGGCCATATTATTAAACTTAAATGAGCGCTCTCGCTGTGTCATTTAAAATTTAAAAGTATTTTTTAAAAACAAATAGAGTCCAATTAATTTTAAAGCGCTCTCACTGTATTTAAAATTAATGTTCAATCACCACTATCTGATTAAAATCTCAAACTCTCACTCTGTTAATTTTATCCTTAGTTTGTCTTTTACTCTTGTAACAAAACAATTTAATTTTATAATTGGAAATCAAAACCAAAAAAGTCTTTTTGCAAAATAATTATGTCAATTAATTACCGAACCCCTTTAGTTTAGGACCTCACATACCGGTATCGGGGAAGTTAGCCAAACATAATTTTATTGCGTAACAACATAAAATAAAAACATGAATACAGTAACACAGTCATGGTAAAAATAAATAAACTATATTTAAAATTGAAACTTGAAATAAAACATTGAAGAATATAGTGCAGTACGCTATCCTCCACAAGCCGACAAGATTAGCCTCGGAACAAAATAACTTGAAGAAATATAAATAAGCCTAAACGAAATTCTGAAAGCTAGAAAAAAACTAATGGTGCAATATTCCTCTGATGTGAAGAAATATTGCTTTAATGGTGATGGTTTTCTTTGCTTACGGAATTCTAAACGAAACTGGAAAAAAATTCAAAAACTATAAAACTGGAATAAAATATAGCAATGTTCAGTATGCAGAGAAAAAAAATAAACTTGAAGCAGGTGTGCCAACGTATCCAGTTTTGGTAACTGTCCTCCTTTTATAGATTCATTATGCTGAGAAAAAATAGGGACACTTTCTTGATCTTCGTTCTTCATGCGTGGAGGATAATCAAGAAGACGTGTGTTCATGGAGAGAATTTCGCAACTGAAGATATATGACTTGTGACGAGTGTCATACGCTATGGCGTGGGGCACGCATATTTTCATTTCGTGCCAGTCGGGACAAGAAGCATGCCGAGGGGCATACTTTTGGACTTTGTGGCGAGCGACATGTGCTTGTGACGGGCGGCATGGCCTTCTGATACAAAACCTTTGCATTTTTGCTGCTAAATGCCATTTCTTCTTCATTTCTCCAACATTTTCCTTCCTTTTCTCATGTATGCTTTGCAGAAACTAAATACCTGAAATGTGTTGCAAATACTACAAATAGAGACATAATGTGACATAATAAATGAAGAATCGAAAGCTTTATCTATGTAAATCGGGAATAATATGCTATGACTTTTCGTGTTATCAATAATGTTTTGAAGTTGGTACACGCCAAATACTTATTTATCGCTTTCTAGAACATAACATGTTTAGGAGACTTTTCTTTTGTACAAGTTTCATGTCATTCATTCTTTTGCAAATTGTGTTCACTTTTGAATCACTTTAGAACTAAACCCTTGTGAGGTTGCTTTCCATTGTTTACTATATGCATGGGAGACCGACAATTTTGTCTTAACTCAATTTTATTATGTTTAATCTTGCACTTATATTGATTCGTATGAAAGCATGATATTATCAAGGCATTTTGTTTGATTTTGAGCACAACCACCTAGCCAAATAGTCAATTTTACCTTATGAGTGTGTGATCATTTGTAACCCCTTTGAGCCTTTTGTCACTATCCATGTTGTTTGAACTTGATGCTTGTCTATGAGTATTAAATTCACTATTTGAATGGATTTTGATTGTTGTTTTTTCTTGAGCCCTCAACTTTGTGTTTTTGTATGAATTTTTTCCTTGCCTTAGAATGTAGGGAGTACTCACATAATGATACAGTTGAATTCAAGTTGGGGAGAAAAATGATTGTGTACTTATTGGTTGATTGCTATGAGGTTGAATAAAAAAAATATAAAAAAAACATTGAAAAAGAAATACAAAAAAAAAGAGTTCGAATAATGTTGTGTTAATAAGTATGGTGCTTTGGTGTGAAATTTGGGATTCATAAGAAGTTTAATTGGAATTTTGTATTTGAATCTTTGGTGAATTCATCACTCCCTTAGGTTTAGGAAAGTTTTTGTTTCAATTAGCCTTAGGAATTATCTCTTGTTTGTTCACCCAAACACGTTACAACCTTTAAAGACCTTGTGATTTTGCTTTTGTGCTTTTCAATATGAATTTGCTTTGATGAATGCATAATTTATTTGTTATTAACAAGATTTTTGGGTGAGAGTTAAGCACCTCATGTTTGTGTTTTTCATCTATCGATGAAGTGTGTGCTAGGTGTGATTCACTTGTGAATATTGTATTGTTTTAGAATTTTTGACATGTGCTTTATATTTAGGAGTTGTTTCATTTTCATGTTATCGTTGTAGTTTAGTGGTAAGTTTTTGTATTGTGTGTACGTTTTTTATTTTGAACCATATATTTGTTTTCCGTTTTAAAAACTTGTTGATTCAGGATTCTTTGATTATTGTTTCTTTGTTCTCTGAGTTGTTTGGCCTTGTTTGAGAACAAACAATGATTCAAGTTAGGGAGAGTTTGATAAGTGCAAATTGTAGTTATTTTTGTATATACTTTTTGTTGCACTTATCGACTCTTGATTGCTAATATCAGTTGAATAACCCAACTTTGTGTATAAATATATTTAGTTTGTGTATAATGCATTTTTTTTGTATAAAGTGTATCGTTTGATAGTTTTATATTTATTTTGTAGGTATTTGAGCATTGTTGGAGCAATAGGAATAAAACTCCAAGATGCATTTTTTGATCAATAAAGGAATAAGGTGAAAGATTGGAGTCATTCCAAGTTATGCAGTAAAAGCAACAAAAGTTGTTGAACTGTCATACGTCGCCAGGCGAAACTTCTGTCGCCGGGCGATAATGGACGAGAAGGCTATTTTTTATGATTATTTCTGTCTTGCTTCGCTACTGCATCGCCAGGCGAGGAATAAAGGTATCGTCGGGCGAAGCTTTCTATCGTCGGGCGATGGAGAATATTCTTGACCTGTTGAGGACGTGGCTTATCCTAGGCCAAGTGAATAAGAGACGTCGTTGGGTGATGCTTTATGTCGCCAGGCGATTCTCGCGGAACAACATTTCTTTATATTTCCTTTTCATTTCATTTTTGGGTGGATGATTTTTGGGATATTTGTTCCCAAATTCCATCACTTTCATTTTTGATAGTTAGAGCTTAGACAACAACATTTGTGGCTTACAAATGGATGATACGGAGTCGTGAGCTTGATGGATCGCATTTCACACCGCGGGAAATCTGGTTTCTTCTCCTCTTCCTCTCTTTGTAACCATTATTTGTTGGATTTTATATGTAACTTTACCTTGATTATATGTATATTTATTGCTCATGGTGTTGTATGAAACTTTCTTTAGAAATCTTTATTGATGTTTATCCTTGTTAGCTTGCTAAATGTTTGGGTTTGAGTCGTCGCAGAGATGGACGGTTAAATCAGAATTTAGGATGGATATCTATTAGGCTTAGATTCTAGAGATAGATTTAGGCTTAGTAATCACTTAGGTATTGACTCTTAATGCTTTCGTGTTATTTTGTGTTGTGCTGAGAGATTGTCGACATGGAGCGACACAATTGATATCTCGCTCTGCATTAGAAATGACCTCTGTGTGAGCGATACATGATGAATTTGACGAGTAGTTAAGGTTAAGTGCAACTGGGTAGTAAGTTTAAGTATGTGATAGAATAGTCGAAATACAAACTCGAGAGTTCTATCCTATTCGAATGATGAAATTCTTCTTGTGTGTATAACTTTTATGTTCATTTATTTTCCTTTCTATACAAACAAACCATTTATCTCCAAACTCATTAACGAATGATTTGTCGAACGATAGTTAAATAATCAATCTCTATGGACACGATACAATATAATCTAAATATCATCCGATAAATTAATAACTTACTTTTTGTTTGCCATTATACCATTGTAATAGTCTGGTCTATGACCTATTATAGACTTTGTTTTTGTCTGACCTTGTCTTTTTAAAAGTATGACATTGACCCGAAAGTCTTTCAAATAGATTTCACCTATGCAACATTATAGGTTGGTCTATATATACATATGCGTGATGATCTATTTAACATATTTTACAATATATATATATATATATATATATATATATATATATATATATATATATATATATATATATATATATATATATATATATATATATATATATATATATATATGTCAACATATTTAATCTATTTTTAATATAAATAAATATATAAAGTGATATATACGATTTCATATACTTTTTAATAGTCTACACTTAACCTTTTTAAATAGTTAGGCTTTTAAAATACTTAAGTCTAACATTTTTATTAAATAGACTTGATTTTAAATAGATTAGACTATAAACCACTATAAACCACTATAAAACAATCTAATTTATTTTCATCCTTAACCTTCGTACAATGTAATATACTCTACTAAAACCTCTAAATTTTATCTGTCTTTATAAGAGGAACACACATGTGCTTTTTTAACACCAAAAATGCATCCACAAATATCATCCTATCCTAGTGCCAAACTGAACAAAAACAAATAAATGTACTTTCAGACATAAGAGTTGAATAATAACCAAACTCCATTTATCTCTAAAGCTTTTTGATTCCATCTCTCCATCTAATTAATCAACCATGGTGCCACCAAATAACAAGGTATGAGTGCTTTCCATTTCTACTATTTGTCACTTTAAAATAGATTGAAAAATTACGTGGTAGATGAAAAAAAAATATTCCAAACATGTAATTTTCTAAAGAAAAGTTAGACAATGTTAAAAAAAAAATTCAATAGTCATTTATTTATATAATATATACGAGTTTTGATTTATTTCTTAAAAAAAAATGTTTAATCACTCTTTTAAAATATTAAAATTTTAAGTTTTTTTGCCTCCTAAATACAAATATTATCCTCTATAAAATATTTTTTTTTATTTATCTCTTCATTTTTACACGTTTAAAAAATACTTAAAAAATTACATAAAGATAATTGAATTTTTTTTAAAGAAAAATAAATCAAAATTCATATTATTACCGAAGATAAATAACTATTAATCCTTTAAAAAAAATTCTTATATAATAAGTATTCAAATGGTTGATTTCAATCTAAAGATTAATAAAATTATTAGATTTAAATAATAAAAATTTTGTAAATTTTTCCAATTAAAATAAATAAAGAAATAAATGACATACATTACACATAAATAACACATTAAGTTCAAAATCAATGAAATATTTTCACATCTATGTAGAAGCACAAATTTCTAGCTTTCAAAATTCATGATAACTTTATATTGAAACATGTAATCAAACATAATACTACTAGTAAATTGTCTTGTGAATATTCTACCAAAAATATTAAACGAAAAATATTTTTGAAATATTTTAAAAATAATATTTGATCCCAACACTAATATGAGAAAATGGAGGCGAGTGTAATAATGAATAGCTCTAGGCGGGAATAAAAGTTTCTAAAATTCAAAAAAATAATTAATAAAAAACAAAAACATTTAAATAAAAAGCTGTAAAAGTGTTTGTTGTGGTCACACACTCCCACTAACACAACACACCCTTCAATTTCACAACTCTTGACTCTGACACATTTTCAATCACATGGCCCTCTTTTATTTATTTATTTTATATTTCAATAAAATAAACCCAACATGTAAATAAAACAAGAAAAAGAACCCTAAACCTTTGTTCTTGTTTGTTGGTGTTAATATACAGTTCCTATTAGTATTCACTGTTACTATTTCTGACTCTTTTTTTTTTTGCCTACCCTTTTTTTATTATTTTATTGCTACTATCATTTAATACATTCGTTTCATCTTCTTTCACATTATTAACACACACTCTTTATTTAAATCTCTAATCTCTCACCATTTCCTTTTCTTGCTTCACTCATCAAAGGTATTTCATCTGCTTTTTTTTTCTTCTTTTCATTTAATTATACTTCATAAAGTTTAATTAAAGAACTCTTTTTTTTTTTGGTAAAGATTTTTTATTTTTTTTTTGGAAATGTTCAATGAATTTAAGTTGAAATAATGGCGGAAATTGAGTGTAACTATCCACTGTTTTATTACATTGGGTTAGTAAATTTGCAGGTATTTGGATTTTTAAATTTGAAGGAAAAATGGGTTTAATGATTTCAGCTCAAATTTCTCTTAAAGTTCATTTTTTTTATTCTTATGAGGAAAGTTGGTTGTGATTGTTAAGAAAAGTTGTCAACTTTGAAAATTTTAGGAATTTTGAAATTTTAGGGATTTTTCTTTTGATGTATGAATGAATCATTGAGATTATTGAAGGGGGAGTTTGTTTTGTTTCTGGGTTTCTGTTTGTTTTGTAAAAAGGTGAAGACTTTGTTAGGGTTTGTTCATGTTTTTGTTCTTTGTGTAGTATTGAAACATTCTGAAATAATGGATATTTTTTGAATTGGGTTTTGTTTTGACTGATATTGTGAACATTTTTGGTACTAATGTATGCAGATGAATGCTCTTCTGTGTTGATGTTGATGCTGATTGGTAGACACGATGACGGATAAGAAGAGATGGTTATGGAAAAGGAAGTCTTCCGAGAAGAGTTCGGGAGAAGCTGAGAGTTCGGGATCTGTTTCTAGTGAGAGGTATTCTGATGAACAGGTATGAATGCTTGATTATCTATGTTCTTTGGGTATCTCAAGAGTGTTAGTCGCAAGATTTGAATTTGAATTTGAATTTGATTTATTTCTTGTATGGCAAACACGCGGACCACTCACTTACTCGCAAGTTAGTATCGACGTTTTTCATAGCTATGCTTGTGTGAATCCTGTATTATCAGTAAAATTTCTGATCAGCATTTTTTGTGAATCTGAAACTTGAAAGCAGGAGGTATCAAAGGAATCTTCTAATGGAAGCAATCATTCACCTGATGTTACCTCAAAAGCTCTGACCTGTGCTGACGACGACGTTGATGATTGTTCAGTTATCAATGAACAACTTCCTGATGGAGTTGCATCAACACATCTACCTTCTTCTACGTGCGTCGTAAATGGTGGTTCATTAGAGAGGAATGAGAATGGAGGAAATGAAAATATATCAAATGGAAAAGAAGATGATTTAAGTGACGCGTCGAGGGATATATCTGAGAAGCTATCTGCTGCTCTTGTTAATGTCAATGCCAAAGAAGACTTGGTTAAGCAGCATGCAAAAGTTGCCGAAGAAGCTATAGCAGGTACACTAATGCTGTTAATAATAAGTACATTCTTCTACTGCTTTCATTTTCTCTTTAAACCTATTTTGTTGTCTTATTAAGCAATTTTGTTTGCTTAGGATGGGAAAAAGCCGAAAATGAAGTATCAGTTTTAAAGAAACAACTCGAGACAGTTACACTGAGGAATTCGGCTCTTGAAGATAGAGTCACCCATCTAGATGGAGCACTTAAGGAGTGTGTTAGGCAGCTAAGACAAACAAGAGAAGAGCACGAAGCAAATATTCAAGATGCCGTTGCCGAAAAGACTCACGAATTGGAATCGGACAAAATCAAACTCGAGAGCAAGCTCGTTGAGATCCAGAAAAAATTAGACGCATCAAATGCCAAATCTTCTATTGACCGTGATATGCGTCAAAAAGTTGAGTGGTTCGAGAAAGAGAATATGGCTCTCAGGCATGAAATCCTAGTTCAATCGGAAGAGCTGAAAATCAGATCAATTGAGAGAGATTTAAGCACTCAAGCCGCCGAGACAGCTAGTAAGCAACATTTAGAAAGCATCAAGAAAGTAGCTAAGCTTGAGGCCGAGTGTCGGACACTGAAGAGCATGGCTTCTAAAGCACCGTTGGTTACTGATCATAAATCTATTGCTTCATCCTCATTTTGTGTTGAATCTCTCACGGATAGTCAATCAGATAGTGTGGAACGACTTGCTGCATTGGATTGTGATACTTACAAGATGAATGGTTCGGAACTAAATAGGTGTGAGCCAAGTGTTTCCGACTCATGGGCGTCCGCATTAATTGCCGAGCTTGATCAGTTCAAGAATGAAAAATGCTGCGGACAAGCTCCATCCGGTTCTGTTAAAATAGATCTGATGGACGACTTTCTTGAAATGGAACGACTTGTTGCATTGCCCGAGACTAAGAACGAAAGCTTTGTTGAGGAGTCAGTTGTTTTTGACAATCAACGCATTGACAAAGAAAGCACACTCAGAGTCGAGTTTGACATCATGAATCAGCAAATGGATGAACTAAAAGGGAAGTTAGAAAAGGTGGAAGCAGATAAGGCTGGACTACAGATAGCTTTGATGGAAAGTAAAGAGTTTATCGAGGAGTCACAACATCAGTTGAGGGAGGCGGAACAGAAACTGGAGGAGCTTCAAATAGAGCTAGAGAATTCCTACAAATCAAATCAAAAGATAGAAAATCTCTTATTAAGCATGGAGGCAGATAGTCGAACACTATCATCCAAAGTCAACTCATTAGAAGCCGAGGTTGATAATGAAAGGGCTGTGTCACATGAAATTGTGATGAAGTGTGAGGATCTGGAAGAAGAGTTAGAAAGAAAATCTTCAATGCTTAGCTCATTAGAAGTTGAGGTTGAAAAGGAGAGGAACACGTCGCATGTATTGGAAAAAGAGTTAGAAAGCAAATCTTCCATGCTTGGCTTATTAGAAGTTGAGGTCGAAAAGGAGAGAAACACGTCGCATGCAATTGCAATAAAATGTGAGGGCCTAGAGGAAGAGCTAGAAGGAAAATGTGCAAAGGTTGAGTTGTTAGAAGCAGAGGTTGTCAAGGAAAGGGCCGTGTCGGATGAAGTTGCTGCCAAGTGTAAGAACTTGGAGGAAGAGCTAGAAATCAAATCTGCAAAGCTTGAGTTATTAGAAGCAGAGGTCGAAAAGGAGAAAGCCATGTCTGAAGAATTTGCAATGAAGTGTAGCGAATTGGAGGAAGAGATACTCAGGCCAACATCTAGCTTGTATGGAGAAAAGAAAATCAAGCAGGTTAGTCATCATTATGACTTCTATACAATGATTGCACTCCTCAAACTATACTTCGTAGAAATTTATGTCTTAGAAGTAAAAAGGTTATTGAAAAATGAAATCTTAGATATCATAGACTCTATAGGCTATAGCATGACACCTCTAAAAAAAGCTCTATTGTTGTGCCAGTGTTGCTGTCGTGTTTGGGGTGTCAATGCTTCATAGATTATAGGTTAAGTTTTTTATTGCTTATATATGAAATTGGAGGTACTTTCAAGTCAAGTGAACTCATGCATTTGATCTTTTCCATGACAGGAGGACCTAGCCCTCGCAGCCGGGAAGCTCGCAGAATGCCAGAAAACAATAGCATCTTTAGGGAATCAGCTAAAATCTCTTGCCACACTTGAGGATTTCCTTATCGACACTGCTGGGATTCCTTCAAGTCCATCATCACTCATTGCTAATGCTAGTGGCGAGATGTGGAAGATGCATTCAAATTACACATTTTCACCTAAAAGAGATACCATTTCTTCCAGGTTGCCTGATGCTAGCTCTGGTCTATCCCTAAACAGAAGTGAGGAAAGCTCGCCACTTACGTCGTCTCCTTCAGCTTCATCAGTAGCCTTGCCAAATCACGCCAGTTCTGAGAGGAGTCGAAATGGTTTCGCAAAATTTTTCTCGCGAACCAAGAGTGGCATTAGGCTAGAAATTTAGTAGTAATTCTTTTACTCAAGTTGTAGACAGGTTCATTTTATCATTCAATGAAAAAGACCCAATTTTACTCATTTGCATCAATTATTATATCTTTTTTTTTCTTTAAAGTCTTGTGTTGGTATCACATGCCTTTTGCATTTGAACACTATGAAACATGAACGCTGAGATTAAACCCAATACTGATATATTAAAAGTTCAACAATTAATGTTGTAAGAAATGTCAACATGGTAGGTAACCCTGTATTTTGAAACACAATTGAAAGATTAGTGCTTAAGAAATGCCATTATTTGCGCATAATTAATGTTCATCAAGTGTACTAAGTGGTTTATTTAATCCTAATATTAATGGATAATAAATGTAACATGGCATAGCGTGGTCCATAATTTTTACTTTTATTTCATCTTTTCTACTTAGTGTACATTGTTAAATTGCATGCACGTATTGCTAAAAATCTGAGAAAATTAAGAAAAAATATTTTGGGGTGAGAGAGGCTCGAACTCTCGACCTCAGGATTTCTCAGAAGCTATGAGACCTACGCGCTAGCCAACTGCGCCACCACCCCTTGCTGTTACTATTTCACATAGGATACACTAAATGAGATTTGAGAAAAATAAACAAAAAGTTAACTTCACTCTAAAGGATTTGGGGTTAATTTCTTTGTCTCTACAAAATATGAAAGTTTACTATTATGATTTGTTTATTTGGTAGGTTGGCGATTCAGAATACAATGTTGTTATTTCTAATCTGGGTTAATGCCTTGCTCCTGCCAATTGCTCAATGCATGTCTCCGTCTATATATATTCTGCTGTTGTCCACTTTATTTGTGATTTAAATTCACAATTTTCACTGCCCATTATCATCACTGCATGACATGTTTATATTATACATGGTAGTGTGCCATTTTCACAGTAATGTATAATTTTGTTATTTATAATTTGATTTTTTATTATTTCAATTTGCTTATAATTCATTTATTTGATTTGAACTCTATCTTGATTCACCCTCACATCCAATAATAAGATTTGAGTCCATTTCAGTGTGTTTTAAACATAAGTTAATGTAAATATCTTATGTTTATTTTGAATCACAAGTTAGAAAACTTAACATCAAGTTTTTTAAAGTTTGATTCGAATCAAACATCGATTTTAACTATGGATTTTGTCACAGACTAGTTAATTCGAATCATGGATGTGTGACTCGAAACAAAACAGTCATTGATTCGAATCACAGATTCTTTTGAATCGAATCATGATCATACACTTTTTGAAAAATCAACCATGATTTAAATCACTTCTTTGTTTGGCTCCAATTATGGGTGTTAGATCATAATTCAAATCAAATTGACATTTCTCACATTTTATCACCTTGATTCAAGTCATTCTTTTTTCTTTGAAAAACAATGTTTAATTAAAAGATCTTTGATAAAAACAATTATTTAAAATATTTTTGTAAAGATTAAACAGCCGAATAAATAAGTATTGTAAAAACATAGTAGAAAACAAATTTGAGCACAACAAATATAAGCAAACAATAAAATTAAAAAGATATAAGAAATAAGAGGATTGAACCAAAGATTTAAAGAGGTTCGAGCTAACTGCATGACTTACTCCTCTCTCCAAGAATTTTTTCTAGAGACTTTCCACTATATGTTTGAGCTTTTAACAGGTTATACCCACAAACCTTCTTACAATAAAACTTGAGATAGTACTAAATGGACCATATACCTCCTGATCGAGTACCCCTTGAAGTTTTAGTTTTAGGCCAATAACAACCAATGTGAGTATGTAGCCCTCATCGCCAGTATGGTACTAGCTCTTGAGATATGCACTACGAGTCTCAAACCCAGATGCGACTCACAATTGGTGGCAAATCATGTCTCTAAGAAATATCAAGCAAATGAGCCTCAACTGATCAGATATTTAAAAAAAGATACGTGAATTATATAAACATTTTATTTTATTTAGATAACATATGTTCCCAAGGAACAAAACTCTAGGGCTAATCTTCTCTCCAAGCTCGCCCGCACAAAAAGAGTAGGCTATAATTGGACCCTAATTCAAGAAACTCTCTCGTCCAGATATTATGTTTAGTGTTTGCATGTGTGCTCGGTTTCAATCATGTTCTAAGGAGTCACATTTAAAATCCGTAAAGCGCATACTTAGGTACCTTAGTGGTACAACTAAGTATGGACTTTGGTACTCCAAGGGTAGTGATTATTCTTTGGTTGGATATTTCGATTCTGACTTTTCCGGTTGCAAATCGGATAGGAAAAGCACTAGTGGTACTTGTTATTTCTTTTCAAATTCTTTGGTAAGTTGGCATAGCAAAAAGCAAGTTTCAGTTGCATTGTCAATCGCCGAAGCGGAATATGTTGCAGCCGATAATTGTTGTGCCCAAATCTTGTGGCTCAAACAACAATTACTCGATTTTAATGTCCAACTTGATCATATTCCTATTTTCTGTGACAATACAAGTTCCATCAACCTAACCAAAAATCTGATTTTGCACTCCCGCACAAAACATATTGAGATAAAGCATCATTTTCTAATGGATCATGTTGAAAAGGGTGATGTTATTTTCGAGCATGTTGATAGCAAAAATCAACTTGCTGGCATTTTTACCAAACCACTCACTACGGATCCCTTTCATCATATTCGTAGGGAACTTGGTGTTCTCGATATCTCGGATAGGTTGTAATGTAAGTAAGTTGCATACCTTTTAGTTTATTGAACATATTCTCTTAATGCTTGATGCTCTTATGAATAGCCTTGGTTAAAGCTCTTATCAACTCTCATAGGGATTCTAAGAGTTACATAAATTGCATGAAATCAATTGAAAAAGGTGCATAAAAACAAAACTCTTTAATTTTGAGTCGACTCATAGCTTACATGCGTCGACGCATACTTTAAAGTTCACTCAGTATCAATTGAAACAATTCTTGCATCGACGCAACACTCTGTGAGCGATCGACGCATCGTGAATAAATTCTGAATTCTATTTATTTATCACTTTGCTATTTTCTTTTCTTTATTCACTTTCCTATCACAAAACCCTAAAACCTCTCAACGCCTATCTCTCTCAAAACCAAGTGTACCTCACATACCCATCTCTTTCAAGATATTTCCCTAATGGATTCAAGGGTAGCTAAGAAGAGAACCTTGAGAGGAAGCTCCTCCAATATTCAGTCAGATAATCCGGTAACTTCTCTTTCACTTCTTTCTGATGACATTGCTGGTACTTTTGCTGACACTTTTGGTAAGAGAAACATAGTTAGACAATCGACTTTATATATGAAAACCTTGGGTCATATGCATCTTCCTGAAATTATTGAATTGTTAAGATTTCAGAACTTCCACTTATTTCTTGAATGTGATACAATGTATAATGAGGATTTAGTCAAAATGTTCTATGCTGGCATGCAAGGAAAGTTTGAGGGTTTTGAATTTAAATATAGAATGAACAATAAATATTATATGGTTAGCTCGCATGTTTGGAAAGACCTATTTGGTATGTGGCCAGTTGACTCTGATGCTATTAAAATCTCTGATACCGTTCTTGCTCCCAATTATGAATTCAAGTCGGCCTTAAACTCCATGCTGAAGAAACCCTACAGTGATAGAATAGTTAACAGTGATTTATTCCCAAGATCCGTAACAACTGGTGCCTTATCCCCATTTGACCGAATTCTCTTTTGGATCGTTTGCCATATCATTCGACCCAAGAAGTGTGGTCTTTCTCGTGTGGATAAACCTGAGGTTCAACTACTGTATGTTTTAAAACATAAAATAAAGGTTCATTGGCCACACTATTTTTCTAGCCGCATATTTGATTTGCATAACTCTAGAAGAGGCACCGCACTATGCTATCCCTCTTTCATTCAAAGAGTTCTCAATCGAGAAAAGATTAAAATTGCAGGAATTCCTTATGTTGGTATGACCTCTGATCTTGAATTCATAAAGAAATCACTGACCTTGATGGGCTTCCAATGGGATCACAAGGAACAAAAATACCGTTATGTTATGAGAAGCACATCCATTTCGTTCCAAAATAGTGATGATGAAGAGGATGATAATGAAGAAGAAGAAGAGTCTGGGGAAGAAGAAAATGAAGCAAATATGGACGAGGATGTCCCGACTGCTCAAGAAAACAATGCCAATGTCATAACTCTTTTGGAGAAAATGCAACTCCGACAAAAGGAAGATGCACTCCTTCAAAATGAGAGGATTTCAAACATCTACAACCTTGTCAAAGTTCAAAACTAAATGTTCTCAAACTATTCAAATATTCAAGATCAGCGATACTTCACGTTGGAAGGCATGCTTCAATCACAAACTGAGAACCTTGCCTCTCTTTATTTCACCTTCTTTCAACATTTTCCAAACCTTCCACTTGATGCTCCAGAAAACAATAATACCGACAACCTAGAAAATTGATTCATGTTTATGTAATCCAACTTAAGTTCTTATGTTGTCCTTCTTTTGATAACATCATACAATTATTCTTATGAACTAGTTTGTAATATTCTACATACATTTGTCTAATTATTGCATTTTATGATCCACACTTATTTCATTTTATGTGAACAATTGTTGGTGTTATTAGTTGCAAATGGAAAATGATGTTGCATTTAATATATTTTGTTACTTTTGACCTTGTGCTTTATCTCTTTGGGTGATTCGAGTCATGAAAACTGTAATTTGAATCACATGATTCAAGTAATTAGAAATGTTGATTCAAAACTGAGTTTCAGAAGTAAAGCAGGAAACCTACAGTTCAATGTGATTTGAATCAAGTAGTCTTGTGATTCGAATCAGAGTGTTATGGTTCGAATCATGAAGTCCGTGATTCGAATCGTGGAAACTAGAAAATGACCCCCGAACTTTCGATAAGTCTAATTTTAGTCAGAATGACAGTTTGATTCGAATCACACTACTAAATCTCACTTTTACAAAATTTCAAGTGATTTTTGAGATTCCAATATGGTCATGACTAGAAAAATCATCAAATATAATTCTTGATCCAAAAACCCAATATACTAAGTTGATGCATATTACTTAAACTATAATCAAACACTTTGATTTATGCTTGCTTAAATACGAATTTAAAAATCAACTCGGAAATACACAATCGATGAGGAGATTCAATAGCTAAGAAAACAAAACCAAAAGCTTAAAAGATAAGGAATCAAAATATTTAACCCATGATGCATAGACATGCAACATATAACTTCAACATCGTCATCAGAGATATTGCTTGATTGGAGACTATCATGGATTCCACCGAATGACGGCTTGACATTAGGTGTTTTCCTTGGCTTTGGCACCTTGATCCGGCTTAGCATAAATGACTTGATCATTTGGATCAACTTCAGATGAAAACTTCATATCATAGTGTTTTAATCATCAAAATTATTGAGATCATCTGACTGTTTCATACATTATACCTTAAAGCACATAGATCCCTAAGATGAAGGGAAATTTCATCCTTAAATATCTTTATAATGGTTGATAAAATGTCACATGATTACCATCAAGGAATATGGAGAAGTGTATTCGTGATTGAAAGTCGACTTGATTAAGTATTCAAGTACTAAAAAAGGGGTCGCTCTAGCATTAGACCTAAGGTCACGTACTTAATTCACCCTATGAAATGTTGTGGTTAATTCCCAAGGCCACTTGCCCCTACTCACCATACTTTTCCTCTTCTACAAATCGAAGATTGGCCCGAAAAGAGCACGAGGACAATTGAAGGAGGTTCAACAAAACCCACCCTCGATTCATCATATATCAACATGGACTTGCAAAAGTTTTGTTGGCCGGAGGCCCAAGGAGAGAGGCTTGGTTGTAAGGACCAATCTAGAATATCCACGTAGCAAACACGGTAATAGGCGGGACCTCATCAAAAGTTGGACACATGATCCTAACTGCTAGTACATAGAATGCCATTATATTTAATCAGAAAGCTCTCCCCATCTCACACGAGGTTAGACGAAAGCAGTTTTAATAGTCTATAATATATAAATCAAACTATGTGTTATTTCACATATTATCTCACTCTCACTTTCAAACTACTTCTATATGATATCAGAAGAGAAACAAATTATTAATATCTCATAAAAAAAGTATATTAAAATTTTCGATATGAATTAAATAATATGTTTTTAAATCAAATTATTAATGAATATTTAATTTTGTACATAGTTGTATATTTAAAGAAAAAATGAATTTTTTATATAAGTAAGAACACATAGAGTAAATTGTTTTCATAATTAGATTATGCATTTTTTTAATCAAAATTAGATATAAATCAACATTCTTTATCATTTTGAATTTAATAAATATGTGCATTAACAATATAAATTAATTTTAGACATAAATAAGAACAACAAATGATGGTTGAAGTTAATCGCACTCTTAAGGACTACACAAGCCCACTATTGCAGAACCTTATTCTAGAATTGTGTGTATTGTCATGGAGGCAAATAATTTCGAGTTAAAACTGTCTTTCCCATCCATGGTACATCAGAACCAATTATTTAGTTCTCTGACAGATGACCCAAACCTACATTTATCTATTTCTGCCGAATTCTATGACACTCTGAAATTGGATGGAATGGGAAGCAAATTGATTAAGTTAAGACTTTTCCTTTTTCACTAAGCAACAAAGCTAGAGCATGACTATAGCCTTTACTTTTTGATTCCAATACAACATGAAATGAGTTGAAAATCGCGCTCCTAGCTATATTTTTTCACTAAGTAAAACAACCAAACTTAGAAATCAAATAATTAGTTTTAAGCAAGACGATATGGAATCGCTCTACGAAGCATGAAAGTGAATTAAGTAAATTCTAAGGTTATGGACCTACCATGAACTCAAAATATGGTTAATAGTCCATGCATTTTATAATGGTCTTCTGTATTCCATGAGAATGACAGTGGACACAGATGCGCATGGGGGGAGGGGTGGGGTGCTTATGAACACAAATATCAGCGAAGCCTTAACCCTTATAAAGAATATAATGCAAAACTATATTAATTGGGAAGAAAAAGTAGCTCACGTGAGTAAACACCTATAAAGGGTGGGAAATACAAAATAGACGCCTTATACCATCTTAATGCTAAAGTTGATTCCTTGTTTTCAAAATATGATAAAATGAGCGCGAACACTATAACTCCTATTGCCCCAACTAGTGAGATTTGTGGATTTGTAGGTCATACTGATATTGAATGCCAAATGATCCTAGTATAAAAATCCAACAAAGACATTATTAATGTGAGATATTGGAATCGAAATCTAGTTGGTCGAAGGTAGCTTCTTGGTTTCGACAATTTGATAGAGTTTAGCATGCCGTCGAAGATTGCTCACATGCTGTTGTCAAAGAATTACATATTATAGTCGAAAGGTGTTCTAGTGTGTAGATGTCAAAGAATGCTAGGATTGTTAGCATCGAATTGGGCATGTTTGTTATGTCCAATTGTTAAAGTTAGCTTGTACCCTAAGTTAGCTTGTAATGAGTATTTGTGAAAAAGCTCATTAGTTTAGTATGTTAGGTTTATTATAAGTAGTATACTAGTCTCTCATCATTGCATACTGCAAATCTTAATTTAGGGTGAGAGAGGTTATTTGTTATTCTTAAGTACTTGTAATCTGATTTAAAGAGAAAGTAAAGAATAATAGTTATAACTAATTCTTTGTGTTCTTCTTGTTTTTCCATCTTTTTTATCCTTGTGTGTTTCTTGATCATAGAGAAACATTTTATACAGTGTTTCAAAGGCATTATATCACAATGAATTAGTGCGGTGAGCATGGGAAGATGTCTTCAAAAAATTATGAGATTGAAAAGTTCATCGGAGGGAATGTGTGATACGGTGGGAGAACTGACTTGGGATTTTGCGTTTGTGTTCGCAAATGTTACGGTTTAGCAAGAGTCGCCACGGACTTTTTATTTTATCCTAAGAAAAGGTTAAAAAGCACAGGAAAGACCTTTGAGATGTTTTCGTGAGTTCGGGGGGTAGATTATGAAAAGGGAAGGTGCTAGCACCCTTTTCATCCATGGTTTTCCATGGGCTCTTAGTTACTTGTTTTGGATCACTTGCCTTTGCCTTTCAATTGCTTGAAATGGTGTTTTGTGTGTGTGTGTGTGGTTTTGAATGTTTTACAAAAGTGTTTGTCTTTTTGAAAAGATGTTTCAATGTTTTTGAAAGTTGTTTTGAAAGTTGTGTTGTGGAGTGTGTTTTGAAAAATGGCAAGGATTTTTTTGCAAGTTTTTGATCAAGTAACTAAGAGTTATCTACCCTATTTTACTCAAAGATCTTTCTCATGTTTTTTAACCCTTTTAACAGTGTTGTTTCACCATTGTATTTGGTGAACAACCTTGTGTTAGGATGTTGAACGGGACGGGCATGGGACGTTTGTATAGTCATAGAAGGCAACATATGGGACGTTTTAGCAATGTCATTTTTAGGGACTAGATCGCTTACCGAAGGCAACATCTGAAGTAGTGAAAAACACAAGAAGGGGGGGGGGGGGGGGGTTGAATTGTAAAACTGAAAATCAATGCAATGAACAAGATATTTTTATCCTGGTTCGTTTGATCTCAAACTACTTCAGTCCACCCGTCAAGGTGATTTCGCCTCTCTCCAACGAGGTCTTAATCCACTATATTCAACTGAATATTACAGACTGCTTTAACAACTGCTAAAGCCTTCTTGATGCAAACCACAACCCGGTTTGTCAAGGAAACACTTTCTTACAAAGAAGATAAATCTAAGTGTGTGAATGTTTTCTACAAAACTGTATCACAACTGTGATGTATACACAACTTAAAGCTTAGAAACTAGATTGCTAAACAATGATTGAATAAGAGAATGTGTAGTGTTTAGCAAACTTGAGAGAAGGAAGATTTTGATCAGCTTTTTATGCATGTACAGATTTGGAGAGCATTACCCAATTCAATCTTCAAAGTCTTGTTTATATAGCACTGAGATGTTGAACATTGGAGCAATATTCTTGATTCAATGCTATTAACAAACTTTCCTTATCGAGCAGATCTTTTCTGGAATGAGGCCGTTGGTATTAATTTGCTTTCAATGCACAGTACCGTTGCTTACTTAATGCAAGTTCTGGCTTGGCTCATTCTGACTCTGCTTAGCTGCTGATGAACTGTTGTGTTTCTTTATCAGAGTGTTGAGCGCAGTTCTGTTCATCAGACTTCAGCATATACGTGAGTTAATCTTCTGATTCTGACATTCTAATATGGCAACTTCTGATGCTGATGTCAGGAACCAAATTTCTGATGCTGATTAGGTGTGATCTTGTTTATATCAATCAGAGTATTTGCAAATCAGAACGTAATAATTTAGGCAGCAGATAGTTCATACATGAGTCATATAAACAATATATCTTTTCACTTTGTTATCATCAAAACTTAAACATAGGGTAGTAGATTCAAACTTTGTTCTAACAATCTCCCCCTTTTTGATGATGACAAAAACTAGATATTTTTAAATGAAAATAACGTGAAAAGGTATCAGAGAGATGCATCAGAGTAAGAGGTTATCAAAGATAAGGGATAAAAAGATGTCAGAGTTGAGAGATACTCCCCCTGAGTTTATTACTTCCCTTTGATTACAAGTGTTCTTCAGGATCATATCTTTTTGCCTTTCTTTGAACATCAGAGTATCAGAGTCTTTGACTATCAGAAGCTTTAGATCAGCATATCAGAGCAGAGCTTCAGATCAGCATATCAGAGCTTTTCTTGTCAGAGCTTTGCTTTGGATCAGAGTATCAGAGCGGATCAGAGCTTCATAGCTTTTAGTCTTCAGAGTGTCCAGGAGCTTCCTTGTACCTGTAGACTTTAAGCAAAACAAAAAAACATTTTCAAGTATAATAGAGTTAGAATGTTTGAGAATTTCTGTCTTAGTTAACCGTTATTGTTTAAAATATCATTCTTGTTCTCCCCCTTTTTGTCAGCAATCAAAAAGTGTAGGTGAGTGCTAAAACAATTAAGATCAGAAAAACTTGTCATATTAAAAGGGTTCAGAATCAAACAGAACATATTCAAATAGTACATCAGAAAATCAAAGAAAACATGAAAAAGACGTGAATGAAAAAACTAAGGTTGGGGAGGAAAGCGTGTGAACAGGTTCTCCAGCATGGCTTTGATCTGATCAGCAGTCTCATTCTGCTTGTGCACCATGCTGACAACAATGTTAATCTTGCTATCCTGCACATCCATTCTTTCTTTCATCTTCTGGTCGTTTTCATCCATCCTCTGCTGCAGACGCATGTCATTCAGCTTCAGCTCTTCCAGAGTCTGCCTGTCCAAGGCAGCTTGAGAAACATAAGAAGCAGGAAGCTTCTGAGACCTTTCTGCAACATCTTCTGCTTGACTTGCTTCAGCTTGAATGGTCTTGTCTTCTTCTGGTTGCACCTTTGAAGCTAGCTGTTTCTCAGACCAAGGTTCACTGTCCAGAGGGAGCACATCTTCCTGAGGCAGCAGACTGTCAACTTCCTTCAGCAGCTTGCTGAAGTTCTGTTGTGCCTGTTCATAGTTGATATCCTGCAACTTGAGGGCTTCAGCACGTACCCAAAGTCTGAATTGTGACCAGAGCTGATCAGAAGCAGTTGGGTCAATCATTCCAGGACAGACTTGCTTCAAAGAAGCAATCCATTGCTGCACACCTATTTCAAAATTCATAATACCAGAGCCAACATCTGGTTGTTTTGGTTTAGGGATGGCTATTTTATGTTTCATATCAGCAAGACGGTCAAGACTGGTTAAGTCTATGAAGGTCCTGCTGGGGTTTTCGGTGGTTTGCTTGGCAGCTGTTTGTTTTGGAGATGGAGTGGGAGAATCAGAGATTATGATTGGATTGCTTGGTGTTTTGGGAGTATTTGGTGGTGTAGATTCTGGTGAGGATGGCAACTGTGCCAAGGTGATTGTTGTTCCACCTGGCAGCTGGATTGCCAGAGGTGATGGTTGAGGTGAATGAGGTTCAGATGGTTGAGGAGAAGGAGTTTCAGAGTGATGAAACTCAGGTTGAGGTGATGGTGGATGAATTTCTGGTTGAGGAGAGGTTGTTGGAATTTCTGGTTGTTCAGGGATAAGGGGTTCTTTTGGAATTGATGAGAGAGGTTGTTGTTGTTCAGGTTCTTCAGCAGATTGCTGTTGTTCTGGTTGTAGAGGAGGGACAATTTGTGATTCAGAGTTTGGATTGGCGGAGTGATCAGAAGTGTGTTGATCAATGTCAGGCAGCACTTTGTCAATTGCTGATGTTGTTGAGATTGTTGGTTTGGGATGTTTGGTTCTGGGTCTTCTGAGTTTTAATGCCTCAAAAGGGTCATCTTCTGGTTCAGTTTCATCTATTGTTGGGATGGGGATTGAGATTCTATGAGAGGTTGGAGGAGGAATAGATGCTGGAATAGTAGAAGAATTTAAAACAGAAGCAGCAGATAAATTACCTCTTTTCTTGGGTGTCTGCTGGGATGATCCTTCTGAAGGTGCCTTCCTCTTCTTCGTCTTCTTCAGAGTCACTTCTTGTTGAGGTTGATGCAGAGCTTTGATAATCAGATTTGGATCTGTACCATCTGCCTTGCACGCATCTAAGTATCTGAGAACCACCTCTGGTTTAGATTCTATCTCAGAAAATAAAGGAAAGTCACTCAGTGGAACTCTTCTGCTGGTGATATCAGCAATAGGAGTAGCTCTGGGTTCCTTTTTGATATTCTCTATCAACTTCATTTTCTTCAAGTTCTTCGCGTTCAGAGGCTTCCCAACTATTGGTTCAATGGTGCTTAACTCTTGAGCTTCTATCAGATGCTCTATCAGCCTATTCTCTGTCAGAATATCTGATATCAACCTTCCAAAGGGTATCCAATCCCTCTTTGTTCTTTCTTCTTCCCTGGTTTCCTTCACACTTGTTCTGAGGTGGTTGAACAGAAGATGAGCCAAGTTGATTTTTACCTTCTGATCAATAAAGTAGATCAGAAACTGCTGATCCACATTTATGTAATCAGGTGAACTAGTTGGCTTCATATGGTTGAAGCACCCCAGAATTATCTTAGCCCAAACTCTGTGATGATCCTTCAGATCTTTGATCTTGCTGCTGGGCACCCCATGGGTGAAAATACTTGCATCTATCACGCCCACGTCAGCACATCTCTCAGCCATATCAACACAGCGGACGCCACCGCCACTGTAACCGATTAACCTTGCTATGTGATCCTCAGTGATCACAATCTTCTTCCCCATAACAAAGGAGGTGACTAGATGCGTTGAAGCCTTCGCATGAATCCAGAATTCCTTGACTAACATAGGGAATGTTGGTCCAACCCACCTGTCAAAATACCTTTCCCATTTATGTGCCCTAACTTCTTCTGTTAGGTCAAAACCGTTCTTCTTCAAGCTTCCAAAATCAATGATCAATTCAGATAGCACTTCAAGATTCTTCACAGGAGTAAGGAGTGTTCTGAATGGCACTTGATACTGTTCAGATGATGCTTTCTTCTGAGGACCTGCAGAAGCACTGCTGGAGGTTGCCATGTTCACACTAAAAGATTTTGAGAAGAAACTGAGAAAAAGAGGTTTTGCAAGAGATGAACACAGAAAAATGCAGAGAATGTTTGAGTATTAGTGAGAAACTGTAAAGAATTAGAATGAGAGGTTAATGTGTTTAAATAGAGTTTCAGAATATTTTGAAAAAATAGACGTTTTTTAAGAAAGAGAAAAATGATGATTGCATTTTAAAAGCATGATTACTTTTATTAAATGCTTGCTGATTTTGGGGGATTTGAGAAAGATACTTAAAAACGGTTACCAGACATGTGTCTCAATGCACCCAATCAGCGCTTTGCCTTCTCAGAAGCGTGCACGCGTTCTGCTTCAGAGATTTGCTGATGATTGGATGACACTTGTTTGATGTAGTGATCAGCACGTCTGTCTTTGAGCTTAGACTCTCAGATCTTTAGACTTGCATCTGATACAATCTGCATGTTCTATCTTTCTGAAAGAAGATTGATCAGAAGTTCACAGTAAAATGATTACATTCTGAAGGTAAATATATGGAATTAAAACATTTTCACTCTGGGCAGACTTTCATGCTGAGATGTTTCAGAATGAAATTAAACCTATCTTCTGAAAGGGGTTTAGTAAAGATATCAGCCCATTGATGGTCTGTATCTATAAATTTTAAGTTCAAAATTCCTTTCTGAATATAGTCCCTAATGAAGTGATGTTTTATTTCTATATGCTTAGCTCTAGAATGTAAAATGGGATTCTTACTTAAGCAAATAGCAGAAGTATTATCACAGAGTATAGGAATGTTACTCTCAAAAATCTGGAAGTCTTCAAGCTGACTTTTCATCCAGAGTATTTGTGTGCTACATCCCGCTGCTGCTATGTACTCAGCTTCTGCTGTTGATAGCGCAATTGTTGATTGCCTTTTGCTGGACCAAGAGATCAGTTTTTCTCCCAGAAACTGGCAGCTTCCAGAAGTAATTTTACGTTCCACTCTGTCTCCAGCAAAATCAGCATCGCAGTAGCCTACTAAGCTGTAATCACTAGATTTTCTATAAAACAAACCCAGATTAGTAGTACCTTTCAGATACTTGAAAATTCGCTTAACAGCTGTTAAGTGAGATTCTCTAGGATCTGATTGGAATCTAGCACATATACAAACACTGAATAATATGTCAGGTCTTGAAGCAGTCAGATAGAGGAGATAACCAATCATACCTCTGTAGACTTTCTGTTCTACATTTTTGCTTACCTCTTCTCTTTCCAGAATGCACGTGGGATGCATTGGAATCTTTGATGGCTTACATTTTGAGAGGTCAAATTTCTTCAGAAGATCTCTGATGTATTTGCTCTGATGAATGTAAGTTCCCTCTGGAGTTTGATTGATTTGAATTCATAGAAAGAATTTCAGTTCCCCCATGAGGCTCATCTCAAATTATGCCTGCATACACTTAGCAAATTTTCTTCCAAGAGAAGGATTAGTAGAACCAAAAATAATATCATCAACATAAATTTGACATACTAAGATGTCATTCTTAACTGATTTACAGAATAGAGTAGTGTCCACTTTCCCTCTGGTGAATTCATTTTCTAATAGAAAGTTACTTAGCCTTTCATACCAAGCTCTGGGAGCTTGTTTCAGACCATATAGTGACTTCTTTTGTTTGAAAACATGTTCTGGATGTTTTGTATTTTCAAAACCAGGGGGTTGGTGTACATAGACTTCTTCTTCTATATAACCATTTAAGAATGCACTTTTGACATCCATCTGATACAGAGTGATGCCTCTATTAACAGCAAATGAAATTAAAAGTCTGATAGATTCTAACCTGGCGACTGGGGCAAAGGTTTCTGTATAGTCTATACCTTCTTGCTGACTATAACCTTGTGCAACCAGTCGTGCCTTGTTTCTGATGACTTCACCTTGTTCATTTAGCTTGTTTCTGAACACCCATCTTGTTCCAATGACGTTCAATCCTTTTGGTCTGGGAACGAGATCCCATACGTCGTTTCTGGTGAATTGATTCAACTCTTCTTGCATTGCCAGAATCCAGTCATTATTCAGAAGTGCTTCATCAATAGAAGAAGGTTCAATCAGAGACACAAGTCCCATGAGAGTTTCTTCAGAGTTTCTGAAGCTTGCTCTTGTTCTGATTGGATCTTCCTTTCTTCCTAAGATGGTCTCTTCTGGGTGATCCAAGCTGCTTCTGGGTAATCTCTTCTGAGGTTGATCAGCAGCTGTTGTAGGATTGCTAGCAGTGCTCCTTTCAGACGTTGAAGGAGTGTCTGTGTTGAGAGCTTCTGATGACTTGTCTTCAGAACCTGTAAATTCAATTTCCATACCTGCAAAAACTTCATTCTGCTTTGACTTTTCAGAGTCAAGCTTATCATCAAAACGAACACTGATTGATTCTTCCACAATCTGTGTTTCTGTATTGTATACTCTGTACCCTCTTGAGCGTTCAGAGTATCCTAACATAATACACTTCTGTGCTTTAGAGTCAAACTTGTTCAAATAATTCTTTGTATTTAATATAAAGCAAGTACATCCAAATGGATGAAAATATGAAATGTTGGGCTTTCTGTTCTTCCACAATTCATATGGAGTCTTTTCCAGAATAGGTCTTATTGAGATTCTGTTCTGAATGTAGCACGCTGTGTTTATTGCCTCTGCCCAGAAGGTCTTAGCAACATTTGTCTCATTGATCATGGTTCTGGCCATTTCTTGCAATGTTCTGTTCTTTCGTTCTACAACTCCATTTTGTTGGGGAGTTCTAGGACAAGAGAAATCATGCAGAATGCCTCTGTCATTAAAGAATGACTCAAAATCTTTGTTTTCAAATTCTCCACCATGATCACTTCTGACTTTAACGATTCTAAGATCCTTTTCATTCTGAACTTGGTTACAGAAGGTAACAAACACAGAGTGTGACTCGTCCTTGTGTCTTAAGAACTTTACCCATGTCCATCTGCTATAGTCATCTACGATTACTAACCCATACTTCTTACCACTGACTGAAGCAGTTTTAACTGGTCCAAATAAGTCAATGTGCAGAAGTTCTAATGGCTTAGAGGTAGAAATAACATTTTTGGATTTAAAAGAAGGTTTTGCAAACTTGCCTTTCTGACATGCTTCACACAGAGCATCTGAATTGAACTTCAAATTAGGAAGTCCTCTGACCAGATTGAGTTTGTTAATCTGAGATATTCTTCTCATACTAACATGCCCCAATCTTCTGTGCCAGATCCACTGCTCGTTGTTAACAGACAGAAGACATTTTACATTCTGACTCTTTAGTTCAAAAAGTTTGATTTTGTAAATGTTGTTTTTCCTCTTACCATTAAACAGGATAGTCCCATCTTTCTGACTAACAGCTTTACATGATTTTTGATTAAAGATTATATCATAACCGTTATCACTTAATTGACTTATGGATAACAGATTATGCATCAATCCATCTACTAGCAGAACATTATTAATAGAGGGAAGATTTCCATTACCTACAGTTCCAGAGCCAATTATCTTTCCCCTCTGATTGCCTCCAAAACCAACGTGGCCTCCAGGCTTAAGTTCCAGGCTTTGGAACATATGCCTTCTTCCCGTCATGTGTCGCGAGCAGCCAGAGTCCAGGTACCATGACTGGTGTTTCTGACTTGCTGCTAAAGATATCTGCAACATGTATTATTTTATCCTTAGGTACCCAGATTTTCTTGGGTCCTGATTTGTTAGTTTTACCAAAACTCTGGTTGAATTTTGGTTTCACAGAGTGCTTACTGCTAGTGTATTTAATATCATGTGTGTGACCATACACAAAATGTGAATTCAGAGGAGTGTGTTTAATGGTTAAGTCCATGACATTCTTTGGTGTAGGAACCTTACCTTGGTATCCTATTCCTTTCCTGCCGTTTCTGCTAACTCCATAGATCATTGAAGCCATTTTGCTTCTATCTATGCTTTTAGCGAGGAACTTCTGGAAACTGTGATCATACTCCTTGATGATCTCATCAGCGTTGCTGGGAGTTTCAGAAATTGGTTCCTTCTGAGAGTTTTGTAAAGTGTTTTCTAATTTTGAAATCTTATTTCTCAGCTCAGAATTCTCCAATTTGAGACTCTCAGTCTTATTAGAGTCAGATTCAAGATTCTTTTTCAGGTCTCTGAATTTAACTCTAATTTGCTGATACCGTTCCAGAATCTCATTAAGGCTTTCAGCAAGTTCAGCCTTTGTAAAGTTAACAACAAAGTTAGGAAATACCTCTTCAGTATCTGATTCTGAGTCTGATTCAGAAGCTTCACTATCTTCTGAGATGTTAGCCATGAGAGCTATGTTTGCCCTCTAATCATCTGATTCTGAGTCAGCTTCAGACGAGTCAGAGTCATCCCATGTAGCCATGAGACTTTTCTTCTTCTCTCTTCCAAACTTCTTTTTGGGTTTTTCCCTCTGAAGCTTTGGGCAGTCACTCTTATAGTGTCTTTGCTCATTGCACTCATAGCAGATGATGTCCTTGGTGTTTGGCTTTTTGCTGCTAGAGGAGCCTTCAGATCTTCTGTATCCAGAGGAAGAATCTGTCCTTCTGTATCTGGAAGAAGACTCGTTCTGATCAGATCTTCTGGGGTTCCTGAACTTCCTTTGTCTTTGCTTCCACAGTTGATCTACTCTTCTGGAAAGGAGGGAGAGTTCATCTTCTTCTGATGAGGATCCATCAGATGTTTCTTCAACTGCCTGCAAAACTTTAGACTCAAATTTTTTGTTAGATTTTAATGCTAAAGGCTTACCTTGCTTCTGAGGCTCGTCAGCTTCTAGCTCTATCTCATGACTTCTGAGGGAGCTGATAAGTTCCTCCAGAGTGATTTTGTTGAGGTCTTTAGCTAGCTTCAGAGCTGTAACCATTGGTCTCCACTG
Organism: Vicia faba; assembly: GCA_948472305.1. NCBI lineage: Eukaryota > Viridiplantae > Streptophyta > Magnoliopsida > Fabales > Fabaceae > Vicia > Vicia faba. The sequence continues at coordinate 1,300,843,615 of OX451738.1, forward strand.
CTTGGGTAAACTTCTGATGATTTTCTTGACATGGTCAGCAGTAGAGTATCCTTTGTCCAGAACCTTGAGACCAGCTAGCTACCAGAATCTGGAATCTTGAGAACATTGTTTCAATGGATTCAGATTCTTCCATTTTGAACGCCTCATACTTCTGAATGAGCGCCAGAGCTTTAGTTTCTTTGACCTGAACGTTTCCCTCATGCGTCATTCTGAGTGAGTCAAAAATATTCTTTGCTGTGTCTCTGTTGGAGATCTTTTCATATTCAGTATAGGAGATGGCGTTGAGGAGGATGGTTCTGGCCTTGTGGTGATTCTTGAAGTCACGCTTTTGTTGGTCAGACATTGTTTTTCTATCAATCTTCTGACCGCTTGCATTCACAGGGTGCGTGTATCCATCTGTCACCATATCCCACAGATCAGCATCATGTGCCAGAAAGAAGCTTTCAATTCTGTCTTTCCAGTAATCAAAGTTTTCTCCATCAAAGACTGGAGGTTTTCCGCTGAATCTGTCTCTGTCCTCATTGTTGTCATTGCTGGTGTGAGAATTGTTTCCTGCCATTGTGTTTTTCTGACGCTGGATCTTGTACTGACACGGTTAAGTGTTTTAGCTCAGAACCAGGCGCTCTGATGCCAATTGAAGTAGTGAAAAACACAAGAAGGGGGGGTTGAATTGTAAAACTGAAAATCAATGCAATGAACAAGATATTTTTATCCTGGTTCGTTTGATCTCAAACTACTCCAGTCCACCCGTCAAGGTGATTTCGCCTCTCTCCAACGAGGTCTTAATCCACTATATTCAACTGAATATTACAGACTGCTTTAACAACTGCTAAAGCCTTCTTGATGCAAACCACAACCCGGTTTGTCAAGGAAACACTTTCTTACAAAGAAGATAAATCTAAGTGTGTGAATGTTTTCTACAAAACTGTATCACAACTGTGATGTATACACAACTTAAAGCTTAGAAACTAGATTGCTAAACAATGATTGAATAAGAGAATGTGTAGTGTTTAGCAAACTTGAGAGAAGGAAGATTTTGATCAGCTTTTTATGCGTGTACAGATTTGGAGAGCATTACCCAATTCAATCTTCAAAGTCTTGTTTATATAGCACTGAGATGTTGAACGTCGGAGCAATATTCTTGATTCAATGTTATTAACAAACTTTCCTTATCGAGCAGATCTTGTCTGGAATGAGGCCGTTGGTATTAATTTGCTTTCAATGCACAGTACCGTTGCTTACTTAATGCAAGTTCTGGCTTGGCTCATTCTGACTCTGCTTAGCTGCTGATGAACTGTTGTGTTTCTTTATCAGAGTGTTAAGTGCAGTTCTGTTCATCAGACTTCAGCATATACGTGAGTTAATCTTCTGATTCTGACATTCTGATATGGCAACTTCTGATGCTGATGTCAGGAACCAAATTTCTGATGCTGATTAGGTGTGATCTTGTTTATATCAATCAGAGTATCTGCAAATCAGAACGTAATAATTTAGGCAGCAGATAGTTCATACATGAGTCATATAAACAATATATCTTTTCACTTTGTTATCATCAAAACTTAAACATAGGGTAGTAGATTCAAACTTTGTTCTAACAACATCGAGGGTCATCGAGGGACTACGATCTTTTATCGAGGGTCTTTGCTAAAACGCCCATGCTCGAGGGACATGACTATATACCGAGGCAACAAGTGAGATTACCCTAAGGGTGCATGTGTGCAAAGTGTGTTTTATTACATGCATTTGTCTTTGATTTTTAGGTTGTCTACTTGTTGGTTTTATCTTGCCATACACACCTAGTTACTAGCATTTGTACAAAAGTAATAAAAAGTGCAAAAAATAAATCCTACACTATTACAACCATATCGAAAGGCATAAAAAATATGAAGGAAAAAAATAAGATAAAAGTAAGAAAAATGAGTGTCTTTCGACCCAGGCAGTAGCAGCCTTCGATTTGCCTTCTGTTGGCCTCCTTCGATTGGGGCCAGCAGCTGTGAGGTTCTGTCCTTCGACTGGCTTGGAAGTCAGTGTATGGCGAAGCCTTCTGGTTCTGCCTTGTTATCTTCTTCGACTGGAGGTTGAAAGAAGTGAGGGAATGCCTTTCGATTAGGGGCTGGAAGTCAGTGAAGGCATGCTTTTCGTTTGGGCCTAGAAGTCAACATGGTTTTCCTCCTGGTTGTCTCTTTCGTTTGACCTGGAGAAAGAGGGTAGAAGCCAGAGGCTTCATTTCCTATTTCTTGTTTCCTGCTTCTTTCATTTCAAGCATTAAATGACAACATGGCCTGAGGCCATGCTAATATTTATCTTTCAAACAGTTTAATAATTAAAGCTGGTTCAGGTAAACAGAAAGTAAAACGAAAGGGTTAACTTTTAAAAACATGTTAACAGGGTGGAAACGAAAGGAGCCATGGTATATACATGCTTGAAACGAACAAAAGTATTATTTACATGTTATGCCATGAAATGAAAGGTTCAAGTGTAAGAGTGACTTACCTTGATGGAGGCTTTGAATGGGTGTGGGACCTTGAGTGGAGGCCCAAGGTTCTGGATTTGAAAGAGGGGGCCAACAGCTGTGCTTGGAATGCTGGATTCGAAGGAAGGAAAGAAACAAGTCTTATGTTTCTTTCTAAACTGGATTCGAAGGATACTGAAGAGTATTTGTTCTTCAGAATCGAAGGAAGTAAGTGTTTGGTTCTGGGTTTTTTTCTCACAAGTGTTGAAGGGACTTGAGAGATTTATTGTGTTTGAGAAAATTTGGGGGGTTCGTTCCTCTGGTCCCAAAGATCCTCCTTAAACATGTGTTGGAACCTCTTATTTATAGGCAAAGTTGGCTGAAGCTTTTGGAGGGAAAACAAAATAATTTGAACAATTTGGGTAAACTACTCTTTGTAGCCTTCGAGGGACAGTGGTTGTATGCTGTTTTGGTGCAAGAATGGGGCAGTGTTTCAGGACTGCTATGCAGCAGTTTAGGCCAGTGTACCATGTCTGAACTTGGCAGCAAGCATCTTTGAATATTTTATCCTTTCATTTTGACCCTCCTTCGACCAGATTCTTCTTCCAACATATTGTTTGACTTTCTTCCAACAAGTGTCCTTCGAACGAATCACCTTTGTGCATCGTTTGAAGGGGCCAAATGTGTCTTAAGGTGGCTCATGTCTAATCGAAAGCTTGCACGCCAGGGGGTACATGTGGTCAAACGAAAGACAAAATGTTCATATTCGAAAGAGACAAATAGGGAGCAAGAGATGCAAATCTATGGATGTAAGCCAAGCTTGTGTCGAAAGAGGTCAAAAGGCCAATCGAAGGATGCAAGCCAAGCTTGTGTCGAAAGAGGTCAAAAGGCCAATCGAAGGATGCAAGCCAAACTTGTGTCGAAAGAGGTCAAAAGGCCAATCGAAGGATGCAAGCCAAGCTTATGTCGAAAGAGGTCAAAAGGCCAATCGAAGGATGCAAGCCAAGCTTGTGTCGAAAGAGGCCAAAAGGCCAATCGAAAGAGCTGAAACGAAGAACACTTGTATTTCTCCAATTTTTGTCAAAATAATATTTTTATATGTTTTCTCCCTTTTTGACGGTTTCCTTTTAATTTTGGTACTGGAAAATCCAAATGCACTTGTTCAAGCTTGAACCTTGAAAATCCTTGTAAGAAAGGCCTTGAGAATTGAGAGGGCAAATTTTGGGGTACAACAGTTGCCCCTGTTCAATTTTCTTAAACCTGAGGATATAGATTGGCTTTCGAGCCTTTCGTGATCCGAAGGTGGAAGATAATTGAACACTAGAGTGCCCAAAAAATTTGCACTCGTATGGTGTAGTATCAACATTGTGATGTCGGGAATGGGCTTACAGATGCCATTTGTAGATTGTGACAGAAACTTGTCGGGGATGGGCTTAAAGATGCCATCTGGAGATGTGATAGAAAGTTGTTGGAGATGGGCTTAAAGATGCAATCCAAAAGTGATTGTTGAATTGTTTGGGCTGGTCGAGTAGATAGTTGTCCTGGCTGGTTTCAGGTATTAATCTCTAACCTGAGAAAGAAAGATAGTTTTCCTGGCTTGCTATAGGTATTGTGATGTCGGGAATGGGCTTACAAATGCCATTTGGAGATTGTTGGTAGGTGGTTTTGTCTTCGTTGACGGGTTGTCTCTTCTGATGGGGTGTCTCCTTTGACGAGTTGTCTCCATTGACAGGTTGTCTCTATTGACAGGTTGTCTCTATTGACAGGTTGTCTCCATTGACGGGTTGTCTCCATTGACAGGTTGTCTTTATTGACAGGTTGTCTCCATTGACGGGTTGTCTCGATTGACAGGTTGTCTCCATTAACGGGTTGTCTTAATTGACAGGTTGTCTCAATTGACAGGTTGTCTCTATTGACGGGTTGTCTCTATTGACAGGTTGTCTCCATTGACGGGTTGTCTCAATTGATAGGTTGTCTCTATTGACAGGTTGTCTCTATTGACGGGTTGTCTCCATTGACTGGCTTCACCTCAGAAAAATCTTTAGGAATCGATTTAACTGATTTTGTCTCCATTGAATGGCTTCGCCTCAGAAAAATCTTTAGGAATCGATTTAACTGATTTTGTCTCCATTGACTGGCTTCGCCTCAGAAAAATCTTTAGGAATCGATTTAACTGAATTTGTCTCCATTGACTGGCTTCGCCTCAGAAAAATCTTTAGGAATCGATTTAACTGATTTTGTCTTCATTGACTGGCTTCGCCTCAGAAAAATCTTTAGGAATCGATTTAAATGATTTTGTCTCCATTGACTGGCTTCGCCTCAGAAAAATCTTTAGGAATCGATTTAACTGATTTTGTCTCCATTGACTGGCTTTGCCTCAGAAAAATCTTTAGAAATCGATTTAACTGATTTTGTCTCCATTGACTGGCTTCGCCTTAGAAAAATCTTTAGGAATCGATTTAACTGATTTTGTCTCCATTGACTGGCTTCGCCTCAGAAAAATCTTTAGGAATCGATTTAACTGATTTTGTCTCCATTGACTGGCTTCGCCTCAGAAAAATCTTTAGGAATCGATTTAACTGATTTTGTCTCCATTGACTGGCTTCGCCTCAGAAAAATCTTTAGGAATCGATTTAACTGATTTTGTCTCCATTGACTGTCTTCGCCTCAGAAAATTCTTTAGGAATCAATTTAACTGATTTTGTCTCCATTGACATAATTGAGAATTTAACTGCATCTTTCCTGAAAGGTAAAGGTCAGTCATATGCAATGCATGATATGGATCAAGCAATGATGTTTTCAACATAAATAAGGTTGTATGGTATGATGCGTATATGCATGTATCATGATGTATGGAAATGTGATGTTTTAGTTGGGGAAAATAAATCTCGAATGGCTGCTGGAGAGTAGGGTTGAATTCTTCGTTTCCACTGGGGATGATGAACGAAGATGATTTCAAGAATAAACCTGCAGGAGAGGATGACTCCGTTGGGGAATAAACTAGTGAAGAGATTACTTTGTGGGGAAGAGATACTTTGCTGAGATTTTAATGATAAACTCCACTGGGGATTTCGTTGATAAGCTCTGTTGGGGATTTTGATGATGAACTCCGCTGGGGATAGAAAGAACTTCGTTGGGGATGGTCTTTCAGTTGCAACTTGATGAGGATAACCCAGTTAGACTCTTGTGAGGATAACCTCTGGATTTGGCTGGGGAGATGCACTTGTATTCTGCAGGGGATAAGCTTCCAGAATCTACTGGGTAAGATGATTCAACTTTGGCGGGGAAGCTTTTTTAGACTGCACTGGGGAGATGACTCTATTGTGGTATCTTGTATTCTGCCGGGGAACATTCTTATATTCTGTTGAGGAATATTAAGACTGTCGGGGATGCTCTTACGCTTGCTGGAGAATATCTTTATACTCCACTGGGGGATATTAAGATCTTCTGGGGATACCAAGCCTTTTCGGGGCTGACGGTAGACTAACTCTGCTTGGGGGAGAGTTCAGGAGTCTCGGTTGTCCGTTGCTCTACTGGGGAGTCGAAGTTGAACTGATATCTGGTCGGGTCCAGGTTTCACAGTAACTTGTTGGGGATTGTAGAGTAGTCTACTGAGGAAGAGGAGTTGTGGTCCTTTGATTTGTAGTAGTCGGAGAGGCAAACTCAAACTGGGGAATCCTGGTGTTATTGGGGAAATAAACCCTGTCGTCAGTCCGCTAGAGAGGTGACATCTTCGTTGGGGGAAGTCCTCGAGGATTCTTGAGGTTGATTTAGCTGGGGAAAGGGGGTCAGAGATTATACTCTTGCTGGGGAATCATCCTATGAGAAGGACTTTGGGGAGACTTGTCATTGCCCCTAGTAGTGAATGTTTGTGGCATTGCCAAAAAGTTTGATGGTATGTAACCCTTTGTCGGGGTTGACGTTCAATGTCCCAAGTGACGGAGATGGAGACCTGCCCCTGGTTACTCTTCACTTCTTTGAGAGATTTCCTGGAATCTTTACTGGACTGCCCCAGGTGTGCTGGATAGTGACATGTCATGCCCCCTTGTTGATAGGAGATTTGTCAATGGAAATGTCATCCTTCTTGAATTGATTTTGTTCACCGGGAGAGCTTTCGTTCATCGGATATTCATTGTGTGAATTTCTCCGCTGTCAAACAAATAGCCAAATGCAAACAGTGATATTCAAGTAATGCAAAGTTTATGTTTGTCTTGAAGTTTTTTTTTTTTTGAAAATGCGTTTTAGCGAGTAAAGAAATTTTTCTAAGAAAATTCAAACTCAGGATTTAGAGCAGAGCCTTACAGGAGTCAGGATACCTTTTGTAACAGTATGCTTTCGAACTAACCCATGCTTCAATTAGGACTTTTGAAGGGTTGTAACGTGGCTTGGTTCACGGTTTAAGAAACAAAGGATAAAGGCTCAAAGTATATTTGTACCCACCCGTTCTTCGTGATGTTCTTTAATCCTAAGCTCAGTTAATTGTGCGTTTGAACTCCAATTGAGTCTGGAATGACGTTTTTTGGTGATGGTTCACACAAGTTGAAATTGTTGGAAGGCAGTCATTTTTGCAACATTTTTCATGTTGTTGAGGATTTGTAGCGACCTCATCTTTTTGATTTGTTATCCCTAACTTTTGCCTGACTGTTCCTCTTTTCGAGATTACAGTCAGCGGGATGCCCTAGCTTTCTTAAGCCTCCTTTATAGGTTTTGGCTCAGTGGCCTTTTCTCTTTTGAGAGATTGAATGCCTATGAGATAAGGAACTACCACTGTCTTTTGATTCCAGAGGAATGCTTTTGATGTCGTTCGTTGTATTATGAACTGAGAGTTTTGCGACTTCAATGTGCATCTTTTGAATTAACTGAGAGACTACCCTGCCCCAGGTTTAAATCAAAGGTTTCAATTTGTTTAAAAATAGAAAACTCCTACTTCTTTGGATCGAAGGGGTTGACTAGGGATTATCTTCCTTATAACTCCAGTGTTTAGGATTTGAAAGAAATGCTTGTGCATCATCAGCAAGGTCTGTTCAAAAGCATACTGTATGAGATTATGGCATTGTTTTCGTCATCCTCTCTCTAAAGGCTTGTAACTTTTAGCAAGAGTTAAATGTCATAAAGAGAGTAAAAAGCATAGTTTAAATGTAATGAAAATGAGCGGATCAAATCAAGACAAACATATGCAATGCATTAATGAAACATAGTTTGACATTAATAGATAATTGTTTGAATAACAAAGAGATTACAACTTGAAAAATCAAATGGAACAAAAGTCTCCCAGTTCGAGCTTTTTCATTTCAAGTGGAGGACCTTCATTATGGCTATCTCAGTTTGTAGCCACTCCAACTGGTCATCTCTGTCGTCCCCAGGATTTCCCACGATCATGCCCCTGGTGAGGAGCGCCTTGACCTCTTCTTGTCCCTTGGATAGGTTCAAGAACATCTCTTGAAGTTGAGCGTTTTGAGCCTAGATGTCCTTGATAGTCTGCTCTAGAGCCAACTCTACTGAAATAAACACTAGGAAGATAAGGAAACCTGAAAAAGGAAAACCTGTTATGATGCAATGTATGATATGTGGATGCATGTTTTCAAGGATCTCGCAGGGTAAACACAAGAAAAATGTTAGAGGTTGAATTTTGATCAACATCTTTGATTGGAGAACTTTGTATCGGTGGATGTCTTTCCACGAGAATCAAGCTCACCATGTCAAGTGGGTCATAGCCCCTGATTCAAGTTGTTGCGCTTGATCTTTGACGACGTTTGTTTAGAGGAGAACCCTCTTTCCCCTTGGTAGACATCTGGTTCAACGTGCCCCTGTATCAAAAGACCCTCGAGATCCTTGAAATGGTTATTGAAAATGCTATGGTATGATGTTATGATGTTATGTACATGTAAGCAAGTGTATATACAGGTAATCATATTCACACAAAGCAGACAAGTCCTTTGGTTTAGGCTTGCATGGGGTTTGTAGGTAAGTACCCTCTTGAAGTTAGTTGGCTCAACCTGTCCTAAAATAGAAACCAGGTTCTAAGGAGCTCAATATCACTGGATTATTTTCTATGTTCATTGTTTTGGTTTAGCCACTTAACTGGCGACCAAAATATTCCAAGAAAACAATCCTCAATGAGTGTAGTATTGAGTATCTACCAACTTCGGACTGCACCAAAGTCGGTCATCTCACTACCCCTAAAAAAGGCCAAGATGGTCAAGTAAGGTTCTAAGAGTTCGTTAGTGCTTCATGACATCACTCAGCGGCCCCATATTCTCCTTGACTACTCAAGAGCTACCGGTACCCACAAATATGTCACACTAACATAGCTACTGCTTCAACCATGTCGGTATACCCCGCACAGTTCCCTCACAGTTTTTTGCTATTTACCTAAAAAGGTGCCCCCAAATCCGGGTGTAGGATTAAACAAACCCAAACAAGGAACCAAAAAAGTAAAGCAATCAAAGCAAACAAGGTAAGCATGTAAAGGTGATCTAAAACCCTAAGGTAACCCCACTTTTAGAAATACTCCCCAGTAGAGTCGCCAGTTCTGTGATACGGTGGGAGAACTGACTTGGGATTTTGCGTTTGTGTTTGCAAATGTTGCGGTTTAGCAAGAGTCGCCACCGACTTTTTATTTTATCCTAAGGAAAGGTCAAAAAGCACAGGAAAGACCTTTGATATGTTTTCGTGGGTTTGGGGGGTAGATTATGAAAAGGGAAGGTGCTAGCACCCTTTTCATCCATGGTTTTCCATGGGCTCTTAGTTACTTGTTTTAGATCACTTGCCTTTGCTTTTCAATTGCTTGAAATGGTGTTTTGTGTGTGTGGTTTTGAAAAAGATGCCTTGTCTAGGCAACCTTTGTAACAATTCTTGTTTGAATGTTTTACAAAAGTGTTTGTCTTTTTGAAAAGATGTTTCAATGTTTTTGAAAGTTGTTTTGAAAGTTGTTTTGAAAGTTGTGTTGTGGAGTGTGTTTTGAAAAATGGCAAGGATGTTTTTGCAAGTTTTTGATCAAGTAACTAAGAGTTATCTACCCTATTTTACTCAAAGATCTTTCTCATGTTTTTTAACCCTTTTAACAGTGTTGTTTCACCATTGTATTTGGTGAACAACCTTGTGTTAGGATGTTGAACGGGACGGGCATGGGACGTTTGTATAATCATAGAAGGCAACATATGGGACGTTTTAGCAATGTCGTTTTTAGGGACTAGATCATTTACCGAAGGCAACATCGAGGGTCATCGAGGGACTACGATCTTTTATTGAGGGTCTTTGCTAAAACGCCCATGCTCGAGGGACATGACTATTTTCCGAGACAACAAGTGAGATTACCCTAAGGGTGCATGTGTGCAAAGTGTGTTTTATTGCATGCATTTGTCTTTGATTTTTAGGTTGTCTACTTGTTGGTTTTATCTTGCCATACACACCTAGTTACTAGCATTTGTACAAAAGTAATAAAACATGCAAAAAATAAATCCTACACTATTACAACCATATCGAAAGGCATAAAAATATGAAGGAAAAAAATAAGATAAAAGTAAGAAAAATGAGTGTCTTTCGACCCAGGCAGTAGCAACCTTCGATTTGCCTTCTGTTACCCTCCTTCAATTGGGGCCAGCAGTTGTGAGGTTCTGTCCTTCGATTGGCTTGGAAGTCAGTGTATGGCGAAGACTTCTGGTTCTGCCTTGTTGTCTTATTCGACTGGAGGTTGAAAGCAGTGAGGGAATGCCTTTCGATTAGGGGCTGGAAGTCAATGAAGGCATGCTTTTCGTTTGGGCCTAGAAGTCAACATGGTTTTCCTCCTGGTTGTCTCTTTCGTTTGACCTGGAGAAAGAGGGTAGAAGCCAGAGGCTTCATTTCATATTTCTTGTTTCCTGCTTCTTTCATTTCAAGCATTAAATGACAACATGGCCTGAGGCCATGCTAATATTTATCTTTCAAACAGTTTAATAATTAAAGTTGGTTCAGGTAAATAGAAAGTAAAACGAAAGGGTTAACTTTTAAAAACATGTTAACAGGGTGGAAACGAAAGGAACCATGGTATATACATGCTTGAAACGAACAAAAGTATTATTTACATGTTATGCCATGAAATGAAAGGTTCAAGTGTAAGAGTGACTTACCTTGATGGAGGCTTTGAATGGGCGTGGGACCTTGAGTGGAGGCCCAAGGTTCTGGATTTGAAAGAGGGGGCCAACAGCTGTGCTTGGAATGCTGGATTCGAAGGAAGGAAAGAAACAAGTCTTATGTTTCTTTCCAAACTGGATTCGAAGGATATTGAAGAGTATTTGTTCTTCAGAATCGAAGGAAGTAAGTGTTTGGTTCTGGGTTTTTTTCTCACAAGTGTTGAAGGGACTTGAGAGATTTATTGTGTTTGAGAAAATTTGGGGGATTCGTTCCTCTGGTCCCAAAGATCCTCCTTTGTGATCGGTGGAAATAGAACTGACTGTTTTAAAGCTGGTTCGCGAAATGTCGCGGTAAGCAAGAGTCGCCACTGTCTTTTATGTTCTCCAACATGGAAAGGACAAAAGCACAACAAAATTCCTTATTCGAGAATGTTTCTCGGTTCGGGAGGTAGATTTATAGAAAGGGAAGGTGTTAGCACCCTTTCTATCCATGGTTATCCATGGGCTCTTAGGTACTTGCTCTTATGTTTTCAAAATTTGTTTGCTTTTCAAGTGTGTGTGGGTTTTGAAAAAAGTTCGTTTTGAAAACTTCTAAGTAACTCTTGTATCAGTCCTCAAGAGTGTATGAAGTATTGTTTGAAAACTTTTTGAAAGTGTAAGGTGTGAAAAGTATTTTGTTTGTTTTTGAAAAGAGCAAGTACCCATGAGTCATCTACCTACCCTAAGGAATTAACTGTGTAAGCGTCCTTTAGATAGTGCTATCCCACCATTGAGAGGTAGGTAGCACCATCATTGGAGTTGTTCGGGTCAATTCGATTATCGGGACAGTGTGGTCACCGAAGCAATGGTAGGATATCTTAGGAGTAACCCTAATGTCCTAAATCTTTTGTATCCGAGGCAACTGTTTCGAGGCGACTGGATCTTTTGGACAGAAGGGCGACCTCTAAGACGTCCTATACCTGATGACCACGTTTCGAGGCAACGAGTGAAGCGTACCCTAGGAGTGGCATGTGCTTTGTGTGTTGTTTTTTCAGTTAATTTTTGTCTTGTACATGTTATTTAGTGAGCTACGGATTGGTTTTATTTACATACATTCTTTCATGCATTTAACAGTTAGGGGGTGCGGAAAGTAAATTGCGGAAACATAAATTCTACGCTATTACAAGGCGCGGGTCTATACATCGCCAAAAAATACAAAGACCCGTTTTGGTAAATAAGTACGAGAAATTAAATAAAGCGATAAACCTAATTACTATTACATTCTCGAAAGCAATTACATAATAATCAAAATAAAGTGAATGCGCGCGAAATAAAAAATTAATCGGGAACGTTCTAAGGGTTTTGACCCTTTTAAGAAAAGAAATTGAATTTTTTTGTCTTTTTTGTGATTAAATGAAATTAATAACTAATAATTAAACTAATTAATTAATTTATTAAAAGAAAATATTTTTTTGTGTTTTTTATGTTTTTATGAAATAAAATAAAAGAATTAAAATTAAAAGTTAACCTAATTCTAAATTATTTTAATTGTAAAGAAAAAGAAATTACAGTTGACTTAATTAAACTATTTAGTTGTTAATATTTATTTACAAAAATAATATAATAATAATAATAATGTTAATTTTTTTTTATGAAAAAAGGTTAGTTATGTTAATTTAATGATAGAATAATTTTTTGGTAATTTTCTGGATCAATTTTGATAATTAAAAGCAATTAAAAGTCAATTTAATGATTATTTAACAATTAATTAAAATATGCATGCAAAAATATTAATTTTAATGTCAAAAATTAAATAAACATTTTTCTGATTAAAATGAAAAAGGAAAATATTTTGTGATTTTTTAAATGCATGAGAAAAATTATTTAAAGATAAACTAAATTAGGATGAAAATATTAAAAAAATAGAAAACATAGAAAGCATGTTAATTATGAAAAAGGTAAAGAGAAATGCCAGGACCAGGATTCGAACTCATGCCCTCTGGAGAAATCCACTAACGCGTTGCCAACTGAGCTAACTGTCTTTGTTGTCAATACTCTGCAATTAATTGGTTAAAAGTGAAAACGTGTCATGTTTGAATTTTAAACACAGTCAACACGCGTGGGGCCCAAGTGTAACATGGAAGCGAATCAGATTGAGCTATCGTGCCACGCCAGCCACGCCTGAGTCCACGCCAGTCAACGATGTCGGAGCCCTAGCTCCGGTCGTCTTCTCTGGCGAGCACCATGGCCGATCCTGCAAAATAGGAAAAATCAAAGAAAAAGAAGGACCTAGTCACCCTAATTCGACCCCTGCGGATTCAATGGTGCCATTGTTTTGGCCTGAAAACGACTGTACAAGGAGTTTCGAAGAAGATAACCAAAACGGCCCTAGCAATGGCAGGTCCTTACTCCTGCGTAAAAGCTTGCATGCTATGCATCAAATGCATTCTAATGAGTGTCGTGAGTTCACACAAACCATCAAAAACAATTAATAATGCATGAAATATGAAAAACGAATTCAAGAATTTTAATAAACCAATGAGAACTAGGGAGCACGATCTGGGATGATTTGGCTTTGTGTAAGGGTTGGGAATGATTGCTGCTATGCCCAGAAACACGATTGAATCCTTAGAACTCCTTGAAACTTGCTAAAGAATTGAATCTGAATTTGTCAATTTTGTGGGAAATTTGAGAGAATTAAGGTTGCCGTTCTAGGTATCTCTAGCCTTTTCTTTCTGTGTGAGAGGCGTGCATATATGTTGGTGAATGAGGATCAAACAATATATGAGCCTTAAACCAATGCCATGAAGTCTTGAGATTTCCTTTTTATCACCATTAAAGCATTTGCCATTTTTGCTCCAAATTTGAATTTTTTGCTTGAAATAGATCTTACACGAAATTGGTATGTGTTTCATGAGGCATCAAGGCTATTCAAAACAAGAGATATCCCTTAATTAATTTTCTTGATTTTTATTTGAATTTTAAAGATTTAAAATGAAGGCAAAATACCCTTTTTAGTCCTTTAAGTTTACCCCAAGGTCCATTTTGGTCCTTTATCTAAAAAAAGTGTCAAACTGGTCCTATAATTCTTTCAAAAGGACCATAGGAGTCCTTTTCGTCCATTTTGGTCCTTTTTGGTTCATTGGAGAAGCTGCAAAATGAGCTTGATGGAGCAAAGATGGAGATACATCATCTAAAGGAAAGGGAGGATGGGCTGAAACATAAGATAATGGAGTTACAAATTGAAATAAAGAAGGATGGGCTGAACCAAAAAGGACCAAAATGGACGGAAAGGACTCCTATGGTCCTTTTGAAAGAATTATAGGATCAGTTTGACACTTTTTTTAGATAAAGGACCAAAATGGACCTTGAGGTAAACTTAAAGGACTAAAAATGGTATTTTGCCTAAAATGAATTAAATCAAATAAAATTAAATAAGAATAGAAAAATTAATTTTTAATCTTGAAATAAATCATGGGACACGTGGGAGGCATGGAAAAGCTGAATCAAGTGGAAAAAGTGGGCCCTTTTTGTCAAAAATGAAGTTTCAAGGATAGTTGACTTTTGCCATTTCACAAAAATTTCCCAACTTCTCCAATGCATATCTTGCTCAATTTTGATCATATGAACATGTTCTTGGACATTTTGGAAAGGTATTGAAGTCCTCTAACCAATGCCTTTGGTCCCATGTCATTTTGATTTACCAATATCAAGTTATGGTCTTTGACTTAAAATTCCTTTTTGTTGACTTTTAAAAATGACCTATAATGTTAAAATTGATAACTTTTTGTGAGAGAATTTATTTGACTTGGAATGTGAAGATGAGTTGTAGGAAATGTACTCCCCTTCAAAATGAGCATTGGATGGGATTTTTCTGATGAACCATGAAAAAGTTATGCCTTGGTCAAGTTACAGTTGACTTTTCAGCTGTCCAAAAATAGAAACTTTTGCATCTTGATGATTTTTGAGCCATTCTTGTGAAATCATGGTCAAGTTTTGACCAAATGATGATTGTGGCTTCAAAATAAGATGTTGACCAAAAATTTTGACTTTTGACTGCCAAATGACCATTTTTCCCCTACAGTTGATTGTGAAGTAATTAGGGTTTTTGACTGTGCAACTTGACCTTGTGAGCCTTGAAACTTGACATGTAGGTGCTTGACAATGTATATGAGCATATGGGACTTGATTGAGCCCTTGAAAACCTCAACTTCCTTGCAAGAACCAAAACCCTAATTTGACTGGCTTAGGAGGATGGTTGACTGTGTAGCCCTTGAGTAGACTTTGAGCAAATTGAGATGATGCTTGTCAAAACTTTGAAGAATATGGGAGGGAAAATTTTGGGGTACAACAGTTGCCCCTGTTCAATCCTCTTAGACCTGAGGATGTAGATTGGCTTGTGTGCCTTTCGTGATCCGAAGGTGGAAGATGATTGAACACTAAAGTGCCCAGAAATTTGCACTCACATAGTAGAGTATCAACAATGTAACAGCAGGAATGGGCGTAAAGATGCCATTTGGAGAGATGGTGGATAGGAGGATGGGCTTATAGATGCCATCTGAAGATGTGACAGAACCTTTTCGGGAATGGGCTTATAGATGCCATTTGGAACTGTGATGGATAGTTGTGGAGATGGGCTTATAGATGCCATCTAGGTGTCGATCGCGTAAGAGATTCCTTAGCGAGAACTTGTGTACCCGAGAAAGAAAGATAATTACCTGGCCTGTTACAGGGGTTGATCTTCAAACTCTTCATGCAGACATGCCCTGGCTAGATACATGAATCGAATCCGGAACTTCAAAAGGTTGCTTACAGACGTGCCCTGGCTGGATACAGGAATCGAATCTTCAAACTCTTCAGACGTGCCCTAGCTGGATACAGGAATCGAATCTGGAAATAATCGTCAACAGATATGCCCTGGCTGGATACAGGAATCGAATCTTCAAACTCTTCAGACGTGCCCTGGCTGGATACAGGAATCGAATCTGGAAATAGTCGTCAACAGATATGCCCTGGCTGGATACATGAATCGAATCTTCAAACTCTTCAGACGTGCCCTGGCTGGATACAAGAATCGAATCTGGAATTAGTCGTCAACAGATATTACCTGGCTGGATGCAGGAATCGAATCTTCAAACTCTTCATACGTGCCCTGGCTGGATACAGGAATCGAATCTTCAAACTCTTCAGACGTGCCCTGGCTGGATACAGGAATCGAATCTGGAAATAGTCGTCAACAGATATACCCTGGCTGGATACAGGAATCGAATCTTCAAACTCTTCAACGTGCCCTGGCTGGGTACAGGAATCGGATCTGGAAATAGTCGTCAACAGATATGCCCTGGCTGGATACAGGAATCGAATCTTCAAACTCTTCAGACGTGCCCTGGCTGGATACAGGAATCGAATCTGGAAATAGTCGTCAACAGATATGCCCTGGCTGGATACAGGAATCGAATCTTCAAACTCTTCAGACGTGCCCTGGCTGGATACAGGAATCGAATATGGAAATAGTCGTCAACAGATATTCCCTGGCTGGATACAGGAATCGAATCTTCAAACTCTTCAGACGTGCCCTGGCTGGATACAGGAATCGAATCTGGAAATAGTCGTCAACAGATATGCCCTGGCTGGATACAGGAATCGAATCTTCGAACTCTTCAGACGTGCCCTGGCTGGATACAGGAATCGAATCTGGAAATAGTCGTCAACAGATATGCCCTGGCTAGATACAGGAATCGAACCTTCAAACTCTTCAGACGTGCCCTGGCTGGATACAGGAATCGAATCTGGAATTGCGACAGTTGATAGTAATTATCTTTGGATTGACCTTTTATCTGAAAAGGTAAAACATCAGTTGTATGCAATGTCATGATGTATGAAATGCATGGTGTCATGATGTTCTCAAGAATAAATGAGATTGTGTGTTATGATGCGTATGTGCATGCATTGCGTATGTAAGCAGGAGGTATGAAATGTGATATGTTTATGAATGTATTTTCGTCTAGGAAAATAAATCCTTGACGAATGCCGGGAAGTTGAATCCTGGGCTGATGTTGAAGAGTGAAGTTCTTCATTTCCGCTGGGGATGTTGATTGTAAGAATAAACCGGTGGGAGAAGATGACTCCGTTGGGGAATATACTTGTTGAGGAGATTACTCTGCGGGGAATACTCTGTGGGAAGAGATACTTCGCTGAGATTTGATGATAACTCAGCTGGGGATACCGTTGATATGTTATGTTGGAAGATTTGATGAACTCCGTTGGGGGTAGGAAGAACTTCGCCGAGGACGATCTTTCCGTGGTAATTAGCTGAGGATAACCCAGTTATAAGCTCTGGAAGGGAATAACCTTTGAATAAAGCCAGGGAGACGCGTTCGTACTCTGCAGGTGATAAGCTTCCAGAATCTACTGGGGATAAGCTTCCAGAATCTACCGGGGAGATTGATTCAACTCTCCTGGGGAGACTTTTGACTGTACTGGGGAAGTGGCTCCACTGGATGTCTTGTATTCCACCGGGGAACAATCTTAGATCAAGACTGCCGGGGATGCTTGTTTAGGAACATCTGTATACTCCGCTGGGGAATATTGAGATCTTCTGGGGATACCCAACTTCCTTAAGACTGACAGTAGCCTAACTCTGCTTGGGGAGAGTGTCGCTGACTTGCTGGAGATGTTGTGACTTTTTAGGGCTTATGGGAGACCAACTCTGCTCGGGGGAGAGTATTGTTGAGTCTTGTCTTACTCTGCAGGGAGTGAAGGTATTCTAGTTACACTCTTCAGCCGAACTTACCTTGGTACCTTGGTGGACAGAGCAACTAGATCGCTTAGACAACTCATTATTGCCCCTGTTTCTAATGTCACCTGTAATTAATCCTTTGTTTCGTATTCAAATATTTATGAGTTAGAAATTAGTGCATATATCAAAAATTGAACATTGGACGTTCTTTACAAAACAAAACTGAAAAAGGAAAAACAATTGGCAATTGGTCTGAAAAGTGAATTTGTATTGATTTTTGAATTTGCCTGTAAATAGGCGTTTATGTACAAGAGGCTGACGTCCTAGTAAGAGAACGCCGCCGAACAACAGAGTTTATACAACTTTATGAAAGGAAAACAAAACAGCTATATGAAAAAGTCCCACTGGGTTCCAACTCTGCTATCGCCCTTATGTCTTCAAGCGTCTCATCACTTTGCTGCTCAGTTGAAGATGAAGCTGATTGATCGATGCCGTTTGAACCCGATAGTTGATACCAAATTCTGGATGCAAGGTGATCCAATGAGACATAGTATTACGCTTTATCCCTAACTTTTGCCTGGACCGCCCTTTCGGGTTTTCAGTCCACCGGGATACCCATTTTTGCCCAAGCCGCCTTTTCAGGTTTTCAACTTGCCAGGTGTACAGATTTTTTCCATTTCATCCCTTATTTTTGCCCGAACCCTTTTGGTTCGCCGGGAAGCCCTTACTTTTACCTAGGTGTGTCAACCTAGCGGGTCTTTTATTCATGCGTGGTATCTTTTTACTATGTCTGCATTGGCGGGGTGAGGAAGGTCGTCACCATCCATGGTGGTTAGAATCATGGCTCCTCCTGAGAAGACATGTCTAACCACAAATTGCCCTTCATACGTAGGGGTCCATTTGCCCCTGGGATCACTTTGAGGAAGAATGATGCGCTTGATTACCAGGTCTCCGACTTGATACTCTTGTCGTCTGACTTTCTTGTTAAATGCCCTGATCATCTTTTTTTGGTACGTCTGACCATGACAAATAGCAGCGAGTCTCTTTTCGTCGATTAGATTTAATTGATCAAGTCGAGTCTGGATCCAGTCATCTTCGCTCAAACCTGCATCCTTCATTATCCGGAGAGAGGGTATCTGGACTTCGGTAGGCAAGACTGCCTCCATGCCATAGACCAAGGAAAAGGGAGTTGCCCCGGTTGACGTCCGTGCTGAGGTACGGTACCCATGAAGAGCAAACGGTAACATCTCGTGCCAATCTTTATAGGTCACTGTCATCTTCTGCACAATCTTTTTGATGTTCTTATTAGCTGCTTCTACAGCCCCATTCATCTTCGGCCGATAAGGAGAAGAGTTGTGGTGCTGTATCTTGAATTGCTCGCAGAGCTCAGTGATCATCTTGTTGTTGAGATTGGTACCATTGTCTGTAATGATCCTTTCCGGGACACCGTATCGACAGATCAGGTTATGCCGAATGAATCGTGCCACGACGTTCTTGGTTACGGTAGCATAAGAAGCTGCTTCAACCCACTTTGTGAAGTAATCAATCGCTACCAGGATGAAATGATGCCCGTTGGATGCTGTCGGTCTGATCTCGCCGATCATATCAATGCCCCACATTGCAAAAGGCCAAGGCGCTGTCAAAACGTTCAGAGGAACTGGGGGAACGTGCACCTTATCAGCATAGATCTGGAATTTGTGACACGTCCGAGAATGTTGGTAACAGTCAGCTTCCATTGTGGACCAGAAATATCCTGCCCGAAGGATTTTCTTTGCCATGGTATGTCCACTGGAATGTGTTCCGAAGGTACCTTTATGTAGCTCTGCCATGATCTTTTCTGCTTCAGTCTTATCCACACAACGCAGTAAGGTTGAATCATGGTTTCGCTTGTATAGGATGCCGTTGTTGAGGAAGAACTTTGCTGCGAATCTTCTCAGAAACTTCTTGTCATTGACAGATGCACCCTCGGGGTATTCTTGAGCTTCCAGGTACCTCTTCACCTCGTGAT
Source organism: Vicia faba (assembly GCA_948472305.1). Lineage (NCBI taxonomy): Eukaryota > Viridiplantae > Streptophyta > Magnoliopsida > Fabales > Fabaceae > Vicia > Vicia faba. Next base: position 1,300,862,904 of record OX451738.1, read on the forward strand.
ACCAGGGTTTTTCAGTTACCTCTTCGGCCTCAAGATCACAACAATATGCAGGTTCATCCAGTTTCCAGATAATGATCCGGGGAGCTTCGTTATCCCATTTGACTTTGAACATAGAAGACATCGTAGCCAGCGCGTCCGCCAACTGATTCTCCTCTCTGGGGAAGTGTTCAAAAGTTATTTCCGTGAAATGGGGGATCAATGTCAACACACACTCTTTGTAAGGAATGAGATTTGGGTGTTTCGTATCCCACTCGCCTTTGATCTGATTGATCACGAGAGCGGAATCTCCGAAGACACTTAGAAACTTGATCCTCAAGTCAATTGCAGCTTGCAGACCCATGATACACGCCTCATACTCCGCCATGTTGTTGGTGCAGTTGAAACACAGTCGGGCAGTAAGTGGAGTATGAGTGCCTTTTGGGGATATAATCACAGTGCCGATACCATTACCCAAAGCGTTTGAGGCTCCGTCAAAGTGCACAGACCATCGGGATCCTTCCTCAGGTCCTTCATCCGGTCCAGGTACTTCACAATCAGTCACTACCATGATATCCTCGTCTGGAAATTCAAAGTTCATAGATTGGTAGTCATCCACTGCCTGGTGTGCCAAATGGTCTGCCAATACACTTCCCTTGATTGCTTTTTGAGTCGTGTACTGGATGTCGTATTCTGTCAAGATCATCTGCCATCTTGCTATTCTTCCGGACAAGGCAGGCTTTTCGAATATGTACTTGATTGGATCCATTTTTGAAATCAACAGAGTAGTGTGAGTCAGCATATACTGTCTCAGCCGGCGAGCAGCCCATACCAAAGTGCATCAAGTTTTCTCGAGCAGTGAGTATCGGGTCTCACAGTCGGTAAACTTTTTGCTAAGGTAATAAATGACATGCTCTTTTCGGCCAGACTCGTCATGCTGCCCCAGCACACACCCCATTGATCTGTCAAGTACTGTCAAGTATAATATTAGAGGTCTCCCTTCAACCGGTGGCATAAGAATGGATGGTTCTTGGAGATACTCTTTGATTTTGTCGAAAGTTGCCTGACATTCATCGTTCCAACGTACTACTTGATCTTTCTTCAGTAGTTTGAAGATTGGTTCACAGGTAGCAGTTAGATGCGAGATGAATCGGGCAATGTAGTTCAGCCGTCCTAGAAAGCCTCTGACTTCTTTCTCTGTCTTGGAAGCCGGCATCTCTTGTATGGCCTTCACCTTGGCAGGGTCCACTTGAATACCTTTGTCGCTTACGACGAATCCTAGTAGTTTTCCAGATCTCACCCCAAAGGTGCACTTGTTTGGGTTCAACCTCAGCTTGTACAACTTCAGACGATCAAACAGCTTTTGTAGATGGTCAAGGTGTTCCTCCTCAGTTTGGGACCTTGCAATCATATCGTCGACATATACTTCTATCTCATGATGGATCATGTCATGAAATAAAGCAACCATGGCACGTTGGTAGGTTGCCCCAGCATTTTTCAACCCAAAAGGCATGACCTTGTAGCAGAAGGTGCCCCATTGAGTAACAAAAGTGGTCTTCTCCATGTCTTCAAGAGCCATCTTGATTTGGTTATATCCGGAGAAACCGTCCATGAAGGAGAATACCTTATGTTGAGCAGTATTGTCAACCAGGACGTCGATGTGAGGCAGAGGGAAATCATCCTTGGGGCTCGCCCTGTTCAAATCCCTGTAGTCAACATACATTCTGACCTTACCATCTTTCTTTGGCACTGGAACCACGTTGGCAACCCACTGAGGGTAAGAAGTCACTGCTAGAAAACCGGCGTCAAATTGTTTCATAACCTCAGCTTTGATTTTCTCGGACATCTCTGGACGCATATGGCAGACCTTCTATTTAACCGGAGGGCAGTCTTCCTTGGTAGGCAAGTGATGAACCACAATGTCGGTATCCAACCCAGGCATGTCTTCGTAAGACCAAGCAAAGATTTCCACATAGTCACGCAGCATCTGAATCAACCGCTGTTTCACACTGAGCTCTAGATTGGCGCCAATCTTGACTTCCTTTCTGTCTGTCTTAGTACCCAGATTTACCGTTTCCACTGGCTCTTCATGTGGCTGAATGGCCCTCTCTTCCTGGAGTAGCAGTCTTGCAAGTTTGCCAGATACTTCGCAATCATCTTCACCTTCGTCTTCGGCTAAGTTGATCGGATTTTCGAAGTCATAACTGGCAGTAGCAAAGTCGTTACCAGTGAGATCCAGAGTGGATTGGAACCTGTATAAGTGAGTGTGTGTAAATATAGCTGTTTTGCAATATATAAAGAAAGAAAAGGGAGCGCAAGATTTGAAATGTGAAAAACGTCCAATGCTTTTATTCATGATATATGGAAGTGGCAAATAACAAGCCCTCACAAATGACGCCACGGTGCCCTGGGTAAGACACCGGGCCATAAAGTTTCAAATTATTGTTCGTTACAAATTTAAAACAAAGAAGTTCATTACTAGGTGTTGTACCCCAAAATTTGCCCTCCCATTTCCTCAACATCTTCTCATCACAAGACCTTTGAAGATCAAGATCCAGTTAGGGTTTCCTCTGCTCAAGACTTCTCCTTGCACTGTGGACTCAAATTAGGGTTTGTGTTTGCCTAAGGATGTTTTGACCTAAAATGCCTAAGATGACTTTCATGCTTCATGTTGGACTCCCAAGTTTACCTATACCAAGTTTCAAGTCTTAATTCCAAGTTTTGCCCAGTCAATTGGACAGTTGACCTAGAAATCAGCTGTATTGGGGAAAAAGTCATCTGTGGCCAATTGACAGTCAAACCTCATGAAATTTGATCCACATCAACATTATGAACTCATATGAACCATTTGATCAAGTTTGGATCACAATTCCCCAAGAAATCTGATCAGATCATCAAAAGGGCAAAATGGTCATTTTTAGGGTTTTGACTGCACAAAGGCAATTTTTGACTGTTTGACCTAGCCAATGGCAAACCAAGCTCACATATGGCCTCAAGGACCCCATGGAATTATCTTGACATGTTCATCAAGCTCAAAAGATCCCAAGTACACAAGATTGATAGTTGAATTTCCCAGTCAATTGATCAATTTTGACTGTATACTGAAAAGTCAAACTTTGACTTTTTGGTCAAAATCAAGAGTCAAGATTCATTTTTCATCAAAACATGCCAAATCATGAAACTTGTTCACCAAGAAATCACAAAATGCAAATTAGGGTTTGAAAATGGAATTTTTCATAACTTAGAATTTTTCTAAGTTATGGAAAACCCTAATTTTTTCCCAACTTTGCCCCATCTTTTCACCATGATCCATTTGGATTCAAACAAAAGTCAAAACATGAAAGTTGTAGCTTGTTGCATAATCTACAACTTTGATTCACAAAGTTTTCTCATTTGAAGCTTGTATCTCAAGTTATCATTTTTTGAATAAGGGCACTAAACCATCTTTTAACTAAGTGAAATTTGACCTATTTTGACAAGGTTTTCTACCCTACTTCAAGGCCACTTTTCATACCCTTCCACTTAGAATTTTGATTTGCATTTCAAAGATGGATTGTAGTACACATTCCAAGCTTTCCAAAATGTCCAAGAACTCATCAAACAACCTCATAACTTGAGAGATTCGAATTTCACAAGTTGGCAAAAATTCACTTTTGTTCTTCATCAAAGCATGTTCATAAACTTGGCAAAATTGAACTCAGCATAGTTTGTGCTACTTTACAGGTCCTAAAACCAAATTACACTCCTTAATTTAATGCAAAACCAATGAATCAAGTTGTTATTCTAAGCTTTTGGTCATTACACAAGGAATTAAGCCTAAACTAGAAAAAGCATTATTTCCATTCTTGAAAAGCTTGCTTTATGTCAATTAGAAATCCAAGCAAGTACAAGCAAGATCTTCTTGGCACAAGTTTGTGAGCAAATTGCACTAATCAAGGCAAGGGATAGCAGCATAGTTAGAGGGCCTGTACTGACCTAGAAAGCAAAGTGGCATTTTGTAGCTTAAGTGTGAAGTAACATCCATAACTTATGCTATCTCTCATCTCAGCTTAGAAACAGAAGAGAGAAGTGATCAAACACATTCCATAGACCACATTCAAGCTTTGGCACGAGTCCTGAACATCTAAAGCACCCTCCATCTCAAAATCACCTCAAAACTGCACAAACAGGGGTGCCCCTGCAGTTTGAGTTCAAACTCCCAATCCCTTCAAGCATTTTGATTCAAACCTTTTCCTCTACCTTCCCTACAATATATACAAGCTATCCATGTCCTAAAATCAGACCTGTAACACCTCCAAGCCACTTCACCATTTTTAATTTTCTGTTTTGCAGTTGGAGTTCATTAGCTCGATTCAGGGAGTTTCAAGGCAAAGTAGGAATTGGAAAAGCTTCCTTACACTTCAAGGAAGCTGTACAAGTCCTCATTTCACTCTGAAACATCCTCCATTGCCAAGCTCGATTCCAACTGAACAGGTACATTCATGGAGTTCTATCTCCCTTGTTAGGCATTGTTAGCTTTAGATTTTTGAAGAAAACATGTCACAATCATAGCCCTGAACATGCTCATATGTTTAGATTTCATTTATATTTCGTGTGCTTAGAGAATTCCATGTCTGAACATTGATGAAAAGTTAGGTCAGAAAAGAGGGGGAGAGAAATTCTCCCTCATCTTAGAGAGATAGGTCATGTTCTTTATATGGTTGAAACCGTCTCTTAATGCTCTACACTTTTCATGTTATGAGTTTTGCTTGAAAGTCCAGGAATCCAGAGATAAAAAACGCGTGTTTTAGCTTGAAGAAGGCTGTACAGAGGTTGAAGAAGAAGTGGTCTGGGCTGGGCCTGGATTTATTTTCTTTTCACACTCCATTTTCATGTTTACACCCCCCTGAGCCCATTTGTTCATTTCTTAACATTTTTGACTTTTTCTTTTTTGGTTGACTTTGTTTATTTTTTCTCATGACATTTAAAAATTAAAAATATTTTTTTCATCATTTTTTGCATTTATTGCATATTTATTTGTTTATTTTCTTTGTTTGTATATAATATATATATGTATTATTATTAGAATAAATTAGAAATAATGTAAATACAATTTTTATTTTTATTTACTTTCTGAAAATATTTCACACAAAAATACTCTTTTATTTATTTTATTAAAATATTAAATAAATATTTATTTTTTGTATAATGCATATTTAGGGTTTAATATAAATATATATATGTGATTATTAATATATTTAAGACAAAATATAAAAATACTTGATTTTTCACTTTTATTAATATTTGATATAAAAATACCTTTTTTCACAATACACTTCATTTTATTTTATTTTTATAAATAATAAGTAAATAGTTGTATTAAATTAGAAAATAATACTTTTTCTTTAAAATTAGGGTTTTTTACCCTAAGTCCAAAATACTCAAAAAAATAATACATTTTTATTTTCTTTTCCCTTTTACATAAACCATACTTTTCTCATACACATAAAAACTTTCTTTTTTGCATTTCACATATTTATTTAATTTCCATTTAATTATGCAATTTATTTACCTTGCAAATATTCAATTGATGTAATAATTTAGATTTAAATTCTTGTCAATATCCCCATGTGAACATTTGTACCCCCCTTCCCATATTTGGTTTTGTAATAGCTTAGTAATTTTAATTTCGCACTTTATCGCTTTCTAATGATAACATGTTAGAATTAGGGTTTGTATGCGAAAAACGATAAAAAATAGTTTGACCTAATACAAGATAAACAAGCATGAAAATGGACACACAAATCACACTTGCACCCCCTAGGGTATTCCACTTGTTGCCTTCAAATAAATGGGCCATATTGTATGTTGAACATCTTTGGGCAAAGCAAACAATTTGAATGATCATAGTCCCTCGATAAAACTTTTCAAAACAAACAAAAACAAATGATCAAGTCCCTTAGAGAGATTGCCCAAAGACATTTAACGTCGTTACAATTATGGTCTAAACGATGACCCGCGCCTGTCCCTTTCACATCCTAACACAAGGTTGCCCACCAAATACAATGGTGGTGCAAACCTGTTAAAAGGGTTAAAGTATAGCAGTAATCTTTTGAGAAATTTAGGAGTAGATAACCTCTTAGTTACTCGAATCAACTTGCAAAACAAAACACTTGCCTAACTTCAAAATCACACATCACTACACTTTCAAAACAACTTTCAAAAACAAATGAAAACTTTTTCAAAAGACATACATCTTTGTATACATCCCCACATGGATCATTACAAAGGTTGCCACCACATTGGCCTCTTTTCAAAACATTTTCAAACCCACACACTCAAGCACCATTTAAAACAATTGAAAACAAAAGGCAAGTGATCTAAGCAAGTAACTAAGAGCCCATGGATAACCATGGATAGAAAGGGTTCTAATACCTTCCCTTTCTATAATCTACTCCCCGAACCCAAGAAAACATCTCAAAAGGTTTTTTGCTGTGCTTTTTAACCTTTCCTTAGGATAAAATAAAAAGTCGGTGGCGACTCTTGCTAACCGCAACATTTGCGAATACAAACGCAAACCTCAAGTCAGTTCTCCCACCGTATCACAGAACTGGCGACTCTGCTGGGGAGTTAACTTAAAAGTGGAGTAACCTTAGGGTTTAGATCACCTTTGTTTTCAATTGATTGTCTTGTTTGCTTTTACATTTATGGGCTTTGCATCGGAGTTTTATAGATCCTAACCCGGATCTGGGGATACCTTCTTAGAAAGTAGCAACAAGGCTGTGAGGGAACTGTGCGGGGTATACCGACATGGTTGAAGCAGTCTGCTACGTTGATGTGGCACTTTGGTGTGTACCGGTAACCCTTGAGTTCAGTCAAGGAGAGTACGGGGCTGCCGCGTGGTGTCATGAAGCATCAACTGACCTTAGGAACCTTAATTGAACCATCTTGGCCTTTTAGGGGTAGTGAGATAACTGACTTTGGTGCAGTCCGAGGTTGGTTGATACTCGATACTACACTCAATTGAGGTTTGCTTTCCTGGAATATTCCGGTCGCCAGTTCAGTGGCTAAATCGAAACGATGAACAATGAAAGCAATCCAGTGATATTGGGACCTTTAGAACCCGGTTACTTTTGATAGGACAGGTTGAGCCCACCAAACTTCAAGAGGGTAATACCCAGACCCCATGCAGGCCTAAACTCTAAGGGTTGGTATGACTTGTGTGCCTTACCATGTTTTGCCTCTGTGAATGTTTATAGTGCATTTAATCATCACATCATTACATCATACAAACATCATGAGCATTGACTAACCATTTCAAGGGTTTCGAATCTTCATCTTTGTTCTTGTTTTATAGGACATGGAAACTGCTCGCAGAAAGACAATTCAGATTAGCCTTGTAAAGATCCCTCCTCAGCTTAAGGAACTTCTGTCCAGGATTCCCGAGGGTTCTTCATTCAGTGAGAGACATGGAAGACTCATCAACTTGGTTAACACCAACATTGAGGAGGACTTGATAAAGGTCCTGTTTCAATTCTTTGACCCTCTGCATCACTGCTTCACCTTCCCGGATTATCAGTTGGTGCCTACATTGGAAGAGTTCTCCCGACTTCTGAAGGTCCCTATCCTTGATCAACTACCCTACAACGGTACGGAAGAGGAACCCAAGCTTGAAGAGATTGCTAAAGCCTTGCACCTACAGACATCTGACCTCAAGGGACATTGGGAAGTTAGAAGTGGTATCAAAGGGTTCTTAGCTAGGTTTCTGTTTGAAAAGGCCCAAGAATGTTGGAATTCTCTTGACCTACGAGCTTTTGAAGAAGTTGTGGCCCTCCTTGTCTATGGTTTGGTGTTGTTCCCTAACCCAGATCAGCTTATTGATATCAGTGCTGTCCAGATCTTTATGACCAGGAATCCTATACCTACACTGTTGGGGGACATCCTTCACTCATGTTACACTCGAACCATGAGAAGAAGGGGTGTCCTTATGTGTTGCACTCCTCTCTTGGGAAGGTGGTTTATTTCGCATCTTCCACAATCAGTTTTGAAGAACGAGCGGGGTTTGAGATGGTCACAACGGTTAATGACTCTCACGCATGCAGATATACATTGGTGCCCTAGGTCTAGGGAAGACATCACTATCATTGATCGTTGTGGGGAGTACCCTAATGTTCCTTTGTTTGGAATCAAAGGAGGTATTACTTACAACCCATGCCTGGCTTGGAGACAGTTTGGTTATGCTCGGAAGGATGGCCCTCATGACATGTTAATTCCCGACATAGTTTTTGACTTCGACAACGATACTCAAGGACTTCGTCAGAGATTTATCAGAGCTTGGAGGATGCCAAGTAGGATAGACAGCAAGACATTGGGGCACCGGAACTCCATCCCATTGGAACCTTACCTCAAGTGGGTACGAGCCCGCTCCCAGAAATTAGTGATGCCTTATCCTCATATGCTTCCTGTGATCAAAGAACCAGTCTTGGAAGGAGAAGCATCCTACACCATTCAACATCCTGACATGCCCACCTCCTGGGAAGAAATGCAGAAGAGCTGGGTCCAGCTTAAGGAAGAACGGAATTCTCTTGAGACCAGTCTACATGCTAGTGAAAAGAAGGTCCTGGAACTCACCCGCCTGCTGCACGAGGAAAGGAATCTCAACACCTACATCGCGCCAAAGAGGATGCGCAATGTCTTTTTACCTTAGGGAGTTATTTTGTAATATTTGGCCCATGAGGCGTTTATGTACTAACGAATTTCTCCTTATTAATATGATGTGCGTTCCTTTTTGTCTACAACAAATTTCGAATATTCTAAATCCTTGAATGCATTGCATACATACGCATTCCATTGCACCATATGCATAGCAGGTACCCTATTTCGCAGGATGCTTAATTTTCTTCGCTGTTTGTGTGAACAGTCATCATGAATCCAGAATCCTCCAGTGAGCAAGCAATCAAGGCCCTTCAGGCCCAAAGTGCACAGTTTCAAGAGATGGTCCTAAGCCTAGCCCAAGGTCAGCAAGAGTTGAAGACTCTACTCATGAAGAAGAAGAAGAAAAAGAGGACCGCATTGTTCAACACCGGACGCCGATTTGGGAACACACTCCACAATGAAGCTGATCCAACCACTTCTTCTGCTGAGAAAAACAGTCCCCAAGGGGGAGGAGCTCCTAGTCCCGCAGTCTCCGACAACGAGACGGACTATAACGACGAACAATACCCACCTGCTGCTGACAGATACAAACAATTGGAGGACCGCTTGAGCGCTATGGAAATTCAGAATGTGCCAGGACTGGATTTCGGAGATTTGGGGTTATCTTCTGGGGTAGTCATTCCACACAAGTTTAAGGCGCCTGCCTTCGCCAAGTATGATGGGGTCTCCTGCCCAAAGCTGCATCTGAGGTCGTATGTAAGGAAAATCCAACCTTACACGGCGGATAAGAACCTCTGGATTCACTTCTTCCAAGACAGCCTCTCGGGGTCTCAGCTTGAATGGTTCTACCAATTAGATGGAACTAGCATCCGACACTGGGAAGATTTGGCAACCGCATTCTACAGACAATACCAATACAATTCTGATCTCGCTCCTACGCGTACCCAACTTCAGGGTATGTCTCTAGGGACGGGTGAAGGGTTCAAAGAGTACGCTCAAAAATGGAGAGATTTGGCTGGCAGGGTGCAGCCTCCATTGACTGATAGAGAGCTGGTTGATATGTTTCTGGGGACGTTGTCTGGTCCGTTTTTCAATCATTTGGTTGGTAACTCCTCCGCTGGGTTCACAGATTTGATATTAACAGGAGAGAGGATTGAAGCTGGCATCAGGTCAGGCAAGATACAGAAGGCTGCCTCTACAAGTGCTGAGAAGAGGCCGTTTAAGAAAGAAGCAAGTGCCGTCTATGGTCCTAGAAGACAAGTCAAGCCCGAAAGTCGCCAAGCCGTCAATGCTTTGGTCATCTCTAAACCTGTTGCTGCTCCTCAGCAGTACAATCAACAAAGAAGCGAAAGGCCCAAGAGGCAGTATACCCGACTAAGTATGACATTATCTCAAATTTTACCCCAACTGTTATCCACCAACCTGGTGACCCTCAAAGAAGCTCCTAAGGTCGTCAACACTGCGTCTCCTAAATACAACCCAAATGCCCGGTGTGCTTATCATTCTGATAGTCCCGGGCACACTACTGATGATTGCTGGGCCTTAAGAAACAAAGTGCAAGATCTGATCGACGCGAAAGAAATTCAGTTTGAAGCGCCAGAAAGACCAAATGTTGTAACGGCTCCTATGCCCCAGCATAGGGTAAATGCCGTTGAGGAAGAAGTGTACGCTGTTTCGGTAGATGAAGTTGTTACCCCTCTGAAGACTGTTAAGAAGAACCTACTGCGGGCCGGTTTATTTCCGGGTTGCGGTGAAGGTTGCCTATTTTGTGCTGTTTCCCTATCTGATTGTCCCTTGCTAAGGTTAGGCATCCAAGGCCTAATGGATAGCAAGGAGATTCTATTCAAAAAGACTGCTGTTCAATTGGTTCCGATGAAAGAAGTTTCTGTGATTACCATCTTCAAAAATCCAATCAAGGCTCCCCCGAAGAAGCCTATTCAAATCATGACGATTGCGCCTGTGATCATTACTGTTCCAGGGCCCCTCTCCTACGTGTCTGATAAAGCTGTCCCCTGGCATTATGGGGCAGACGTGTATGTAAATGGAATCAAGCAAGAATTCGACGCTAGTGCCAGTATCTGCGATATCACTGGTCCAGCCAAGGTCACCCGCAGTGGCAGGCTCTTCTCGCCTGACATTGCACCGCCCGCTATTCGAAAACCCCTCCTCATAAAACCTGCAAGTTTACCTAGTCCTGTTGCTGATCAAATTGTGTCCCCTGCTGCCGAGTCATCAAATGCTCGAGGCAAAGGGATTGAGGAAGATCCTGCCCGGATGGAGGCGCCGATATCCATAAATGCCGAGGCCTCCCGACAAGAAATGGAGGAGATTCTGAAAATAATAAAGAAGAGTGATTTTAATGTTGTCGAGCAGTTGGGGCATACGCCCTCCAAGATCTCCCTGCTCTCCCTATTGCTATGCTCCGAGGCCCATGCTAAGGCCTTGATCTCATTTCTCAAGACGGCCCATGTGCCGCAAGAGACGTCTGCAGTCCAGTTCACTGACTGCATAGCGAATCTGACGACGGACAACGGCTTGGGTTTTTCAGATGCTGACCTGACCGCAAAAGGGAGAGACCACAATGATGCCCTGCATGTCTCTATTGAATGCAGGGGCACTACTCTGGCACATGTATTGGTGGACACTGGTTCTTCCTTGAATGTTCTTCCGAAAAAGGCTTTAGATCGTCTGGATTATGAAGGCCTGGAGTTGAAACCCAGCAATATCATCGTCAGGGCCTTTGACGGTTCCAAAAGGATGGTTCATGGAGAGGTTAACATCCCTATTCGTGTGGGTTCTCAAGTGTTTGACTCTACCTTTTATGTGATGGATATACGTCCATCGTACTCTTGTCTGCTGGGCCGACCTTGGATCCATAAAGCTGGAGCAGTGACCTCCACCTTGCACCAAAAGCTGAAGTATCCCGTCAGGGGGAAGATCGTCACTGTACAAGGAGAAGAGGAGTATATGGTGAGCCATTTGAATTCCTTCAGGTACATCGAGATGGACGGAGAGTTCATTGAAACCCCCTTCCAGCATTTCGAGGAGGTGCACCCAATTTCAGCAGCTGCAGAGACAGTGGCCGAAGAGAATGATTCCTTGAAGATGGCTTCCCTAAGGGATGCCCGGGCTGTGGTTCAGAAAGGCAATTGTGCACACTGGGGTCAGCTTCCTGACTTCACTCAGAAGAACGACAAGTTTGGGCTAGGCTTTACTGCAGAGGCTCAGAAGGCGGTGCGCAAAGAGAAGATCGGAAAGGCTCCGGTGTTTATTTCCAGCTCAAGGGTGAATGCTATCGAGGAGGATGTGGAGGAAGCTGAGTTTGACAGTTGAATCTACCCGACTACCAGCAACGGACCAAGCAACTGGACGGCAAAGGATTTTACCCCTATCACATTTGTCACGCAGTAATTGATTTCTTTTGATTTCCAATTTGTAACAAACAATATGTTAAAACTCTGTTGGCTCGGTGTCCTACCCGGGGCATCGTAGCTCCATTTGTGAGGGCTTTTTGTATGACATTTTCATATATCATCAATCAAAACATTGGACGTTTGTTGCATTTCAAATCTTTTGCTCTTTTCCTTTCTGTGTTATATATATATTGCAAAACAGCTGTATTTACACACACTCACTTATACAGGTTTCAATCCACTCTGGATCTCACTGGTAACGGCTCTGCTACCGCCAGTTATGACTTCGAAAATCCGATCAACTTGGCCGAAGACGAAGGTGAAGATGATTGCGAAGTGCCTGGTGAACTCGCAAGACTGCTACTACAGGAAGAGAGGGCTATTCAACCACATGAAGAGCCTGTGGAGACAATTAACTTGGGTACTGAGACAGATAGGAAAGAGGTCAAGATTGGTGCCAATCTGGAGCTCAGCGTGAAGCAACGATTGATCCAGATGCTACAGGACTACATGGAGATTTTTGCTTGGTCCTATGAAGATATGCCTGGTTTGGATGCCGACATTGTAGTTCACCATTTGCCAACCAAGGAAGATTGCCCTCCGGTAAAGCAGAAAGTTCGACAGATGCGTCCAGAGATGTCTGAAAAGATCAAGGCCGAGGTCATGAAACAGTTTGATGCCGGGTTCCTCGCAGTGACTTCCTACCCCCAGTGGGTTGCCAATGTGGTGCCAGTACCAAAGAAGGACGGTAAAGTCAGAATGTGTGTCGACTACAGGGATTTGAACAGGGCCAGCCCCAAGGATGACTTCCCCCTACCTCACATTGATGTCCTGGTTGACAATACAGCTCAACACAAGGTGTTCTCCTTCATGGATGGTTTTTCAGGGTATAATCAGATCAAGATGGCCCCAGAGGACATGGAGAAGACTACATTTGTGACTCAGTGGGGGACCTTCTGTTATAAGGTCATGCCATTCGGATTGAAAAATGCTGGGGCAACCTATCAACGTGCCATGGTTGCTTTGTTTCATGATATGATCCATCATGAAATTGAGGTATACGTTGATGACATGATAGCGAGGTCTCAAACTGAGGAGGAGCACCTTGACCATCTGAAGAAGTTGTTTGATCGACTCAAGTTATACAAGTTGAGGTTGAATCCCAACAAATGCACCTTTGGGGTGAGGTCCGGAAAATTGCTAGGTTTCATTGTAAGTGATAAAGGTATCCAGGTGGACCCTGCCAAGGTTAAAGCTATTCAAGAGATGCCGACTCCAAAAACAGAGAAAGAAGTCAGAGGTTTCCTAGGACGACTGAATTACATTGCCCGATTCATCTCACATCTGACTGCTACTTGTGAGCCAATCTTCAAACTGCTGAAGAAAGATCAAGTAGTACGCTGGAATGATGAATGTCAGGCCGCCTTTGAAAGGATAAAGGAATATCTCCAAGAGCCACCCATTCTTATGCCACCAGTGGAAGGAAGACCTCTGATACTATACTTAACGGTACTTGATAATTCAATGGGGTGTGTGCTGGGGCAGCATGACGAGTCTGGCCGAAAAGAGCACGCCATTTATTACTTGAGCAAAAAGTTTACCGACTGTGAGTCTCGTTACTCACTGCTTGAGAAAACTTGCTGCGCTCTTGTATGGGCTGCTCGCTGGCTGAGACAGTATATGCTGACTCACACTACTTTGTTGATTTCAAAGATGGATCCCATCAAGTACATATTTGAAAAGCCCGCTCTGTCTGGAAGGATAGCGAGATGGCAAATGATCTTAACAGAATATGATATCCAGTATACAACTCAGAAAGCAATTAAGGGAAGTGTATTGGCAGATCATTTGGCACACCAACCTGTGGACGATTACCAATCATTGAACTTTGATTTTCCGGACGAAGACATCATGGTGGTAACTGACTGTGAAGTACCTGGACCGGATGAAGGACCTGAGGAAGGATCCCGATGGTCTATGCATTTTGATGGAGCCTCCAATGCTCTGGGTAACGGCGTCGGCGCTGTAATCATATCTCCCAAAGGAACTCATACTCCCCTCACCGCCCGATTATGTTTCAGCTGCACTAACAATATGGCAGAATATGAGGCATGCATCATGGGTTTACAAGCTGCAATCGACTTAAGGATAAAATTTCTAAGTGTCTTCGGAGATTCCGCTCTCGTGATCAATCAGGTCAAAGGCGAGTGGGATACGAAACACCCGAATCTTATTCCTTACAAGGAGTATGTGTCGACCTTGCTCCCTCACTTTGAAGAGATAACTTTTGAGCATTTCCCCAGAGAGGAGAATCAGCTAGCGGACGCACTAGCCACGATGTCTTCAATGTTCAAAGTTAAATGGGACAATGAGGCTCCCCGAATCATAATCTGGAAGTTGGATGAACCGGCATACTGCTGCGAGCTCGAGGTTGAAAAGGTGACTGAAAAACCCTGGTATCATGAGGTGAAGAGGTACTTGGAAGCTCAGGAATACCCTGAAGGTGCGTCTGTCAATGATAAGAAGTTCATGAGGAGGTTTGCTGCAAAATTCTTCCTCAGCAACGGCATTCTCTACAAACGGAATCATGATTCGACTCTGCTGCGTTGTGTGGATAAGGCTGAAGCTGAGAAAATCATGATGGAACTGCATGAAGGAACATTTGGAACACATTCCAGTGGGCACACCATGGCTAAGAAAATCCTTCGTGCAGGATATTTCTGGTCCACAATGGAAGCCGATTGTTACCAGCACTCCCGAACTTGTCATAAATCCCAGATCTATGCTGACAATGTGCATATCCCTCCCGTTCCTTTGAATGTCCTGACGGCACCTTGGCCTTTCGCAATGTGGGGCATCGATATGATCGGTGAGATCCGACCAACGGCATCCAATGGGCATCGCTTCATCTTGGTGGCGATCGATTACTTCACGAAATGGGTTGAGGCAGCTTCCTATGCCACAGTAACCAAGAGCGTCGTGGCGCGTTTCATCCGGCATAATCTGATCTGTCGGTACGGCGTCCCAGAAAGAATCATTACGGACAATGGTACCAATCTCAATAACAAAATGATCACTGAACTCTGTGAACAATTCAAGATACAGCACCACAATTCTTCTCCCTACCGGCCGAAGATGAATGGGGCTGTGGAGGCAGCCAATAAAAATATCAAGAAAATTGTGCAGAAGATGACAGTGACCTATAAAGATTGGCACGAGATGTTACCGTTCGCTCTTCATGGGTACCGCACCTCAGCAAGGACATCAACCGGGGCAACTCCTTTCTCCTTGGTCTATGGCATGGAGGCAGTCTTGCCAATCGAGATCCAGATACCCTCTCTCCAGATAATGAAGGATGCAGACTTGAATGAAGATGATTGGATCCAAACTCGACTTGATCAATTAAATCTGATTGACGAAAAGAGGCTCACTGCTATCTATCATGGTCAAACATATCAAAAACGGATGATCAGGGCATTTAACAAGAAAGTCAGACCACAAGAGTATCAAGTTGGGGACCTGGTAATCAAACGCATCATCCTTCCTCAGAGTGATCCCCGGGGCAAATGGACCCCTACCTATGAAGGGCCATTTGTGGTTAAGCGTGTGTTCTCAGGAGGAGCCATGATCCTAACCACCATGGACGGTGACGACCTTCCTCACCCCGCCAATGCAGACATAGTGAAAAAATACTACGCATAAATAAAAGACCCGCTAGGTTGACATACCTAGGCAAAATAAGGGCTTCCCGGCGAACCAAAAGGGTTCGGGCAAAAATAAGGGATGAAATGAAAAAAATCTGTACACCCGGCAAGTCGAAAACCTGGAAGGGCGGCTTGGGCAAAAATGGGTATCCCGGTGGACTGAAAACCCGAAAGGGCGGTCCAGGCAAAAGTTAGGGATAAAAGCGTAACACTATGTCTCATTGGATCACTTCGCATCCGGAATTCGGCATCAACTATCTGGCTCCAGATTTCGGCATTGACCAATCAACTTCATCTTCAAATTAGGCAGCAAGGCGATGAGACGTTCGAAGACATAAAGGCGATAGCAGAGTTGGAACCCAGTGGGATTATTCACATAGCTGTTTTGCTTCCTTTTTTCAAATTGTAAACTCTATACTATTTGGCGATATCCTCTTACTAGGATGTCAGCCTCTTGTACAAAAAACGCCTATTCACAGGCAAAGTTTAAATCAATACAAATTCACTTGTTCATACAAATTACCATTGTTTTCTCTTTTTGTTTTGTCTTGCGAAGAACGTCCAAAAGTTCATTTTTGATATATGCATTTGACATTAAATTGCTGATTCATAAATATTTGCATATGAAACGAGAGATCGATTACAGGTGACATCAGAAACATGGGCAATATGGAGTTGTCTAATACAGTCTGGTTGTTTGGTCCGCCAAGGCACCGAGGTAGGTTCAACTGAAGAATGTGGCCAGATCACCTCAATTCCCCGCAGAATAAGACAGGATGCGACAATACTTTCCCCAAGCGGAGTTGATTCCCCGTCAATCCTGAAAAGGCACAACATTCCCCGGCGGGTTTTAAGGCTCATCCCCAGTAGATCCTACAAGCTTATCCCCGGCGAAGTACGGACGTCTCTCTCAAGTTTTATTTAGAGTTATTTCCTCACAAGGACTTATAACTGGGTTATCCTCAGCTAAAAGCCACGGAAGATCGCTCTCGGCAAAGTTCCTTCAATCCCCAGCGAAGTCTATCTTTTAGTATTCCCAAGCAGAGTTTATCTTTGGAGTTCCCCAGCGGAGTTTACCATCATTATCCTCAGCGGAATCCATCGTTAAAGTCCTCAGCAGGCCTCTCATCAGAACTTCGGCCAAGTATCTCTTCCACAGAGCAGCTTCCCGGCCGTTCGTCAAGGATTTATTTTCCTAAGATGAAATTACACTCATAAACATTTCACATTTTCATACATCTTACTTCCATACAGGATGAAACGCATACAACATCTCATGTTGAACATCATGATATCATGCATATCATACATCATGACATTGCATACAACTTACGTTTTTGCCTTTTCAGGAAAAAGACAATCCCAAAAAAAAATTATTACCGTCAACTGTCGCAATTCCAGACCCGATACCTGTATCTAGCCAGGGCACATCTGAGAGTGATCAGTTTCCAGACTCGATTCCTGTATCTAGCCAGGGCACGTCTGAAGAGTTCGAAGATTCGATTCCTGTATCTAGCCAGGGCACATCTATCAACTACAACGTCTCCAGATTCGATTCCTGTATCCAGCCAGGGCATGTCTGTTGACCACATTTCCAGACTCGATTCCTGTATCTAGCCAGGGCACGTCTGAAGAGTTTGAAGATTCGACTCCTGTATCCAGCCAGGGCACATCTATTAAACGACCATTTCCAGACTCGACTCCTGTATCTAGCCAGGGCACGTCTGAAGAGTTCGAAGATTCGATTCTTGTATCCAGCCAGGGCACATCTATTAAACGACTATTTCCAGATTCGACTCCTGTATCCAGCCAGGGAACATCTGAGCAACCAATTGTAGATTCACTACCTGTATCTAGCCAGGGCATATCTGCATAAGGAGACTGAAGATCAAACACCTGTAACAAGCCAGGAAAACATCTGTCTTTCTTAAATACACAAGTTCTCGCTAAGGAATCTCTTATGCGATCAACACTTCCAAATGGCATCTATAAGCCCATTCCCGTCAAAGTTCTGTCACTTCTCCAGATGGCATCTATAAGCCCATCTCCCTATCCACCATCTTTCCAAATGGCATCTATAAGCCCATTCCCGGCACCACATTGTTGAGACTCCAGCATGCGAGTGCAAATTTCCGGGCACTCTAGTGTCCAATCTCCTTTTACCCTCGAGTCACGAAAGGCAAGCTTGCCAATCTAACTCTTCAGGTCCAAGAAGATTGAACAGGGGCAACTGTTGTACCCCAAAATTTGCCCTCCCATTTCCTCAACATCTTCTCATCACAAGACCTTTGAAGATCAAGATCCAGTTAGGGTTTCCTCTGCTCAAGACTTCTCCTTGCACTGTGGACTCAAATTAGGGTTTGTGTTTGCCTAAGGATGTTTTGACCTAAAATGCCTAAGATGACTTTCATGCTTCATGTTGGACTCCCAAGTTTACCTATACCAAGTTTCAAGTCTTGATTCCAAGTTTTGCCCAGTCAATTGGACAGTTGACCTAGAAATCAGCTGTATTGGGGAAAAAGTCAACTGTGGCCAATTGACAGTCAAACCTCATGAAATTTGATCCACATCAACATTATGAACTCATATGAACCATTTGATCAAGTTTGGATCACAATTCCCCAAGAAATCTGATCAGATCATCAAAAGGGCAAAATGGTCATTTTTAGGGTTTTGACTGCACAAAGGCAATTTTTGACTGTTTGACCTAGCCAATGGCAAACCAAGCTCACATATGGCCTCAAGGACCCCATAGAATTATCTTGACATGTTCATCAAGCTCAAAAGATCCCAAGTACACAAGATTGATAGTTGAATTTCCCAGTCAATTGATCAATTTTGACTGTATACTGAAAAGTCAAACTTTGACTTTTTGGTCAAAATCAAGAGTCAAGATTCATTTTTCATCAAAACATGCCAAATCATGAAACTTGTTCACCAAGAAATCACAAAATGCAAATTAGGGTTTGAAAATGGAATTTTTCATAACTTAGAATTTTTCTAAGTTATGGAAAACCCTAATTTTTTCCCAACTTTGCCCCATCTTTTCACCATGATCCATTTGGATTCAAACAAAAGTCAAAACATGAAAGTTGTAGCTTGTTGCATAATCTACAACTTTGATTCACAAAGTTTTCTCATTTGAAGCTTGTATCTCAAGTTATAATTTTTTGAATAAGGGCACTAAACCATCTTTTAACTTAGTGAAATTTGACCTATTTTGACAAGGTTTTCTACCCTACTTCAAGGCCACTTTTCATACCCTTCCACTTAGAATTTTGATTTGAATTTCAAAGATGGATTGTAGTACACATTCCAAGCTTTCCAAAATGTCCAAGAACTCATCAAACAACCTCATAACTTGAGAGATTCGAATTTCACAAGTTGGCAAAAATTCACTTTTGTTCTTCATCAAAGCATGTTCATAAACTTGGCAAAATTGAACTCAGCATAGTTTGTGCTACTTTACAGGTCCTAAAACCAAATTACACTCCTTAATTTAATGCAAAACCAATGAATCAAGTTGTTATTCTAAGCTTTTGGTCATTACACAAGGAATTAAGCCTAAACTAGAAAAAGCATTATTTCCATTCTTGAAAAGCTTGCTTTATGTCAATTAGAAATCCAAGCAAGTACAAGCAAGATCTTCTTGGCACAAGTTTGTGAGCAAATTGCACTAATCAAGGCAAGGGATAGCAGCATAGTTAGAGGGCATGTACTGACCTAGAAAGCAAAGTGGCATTTTGTAGCTTAAGTGTGAAGTAACATCCATAACTTATGCTATCTCTCATCTCAGCTTAGAAACAGAAGAGAGAAGTGATCAAACACATTCCATAGACCACATTCAAGCTTTGGCACGAGTCCTGAACATCTAAAGCACCCTCCATCTCAAAATCACCTCAAAACTGCACAAACAGGGGTGCCCCTGCAGTTTGAGTTCAAACTCCCAATCCCTTCAAGCATTTTGATTCAAACCTTTTCCTCTACCTTCCCTACAATATATACAAGCTATCCATGTCCTAAAATCAGACCTGTAACACCTCCAAGCCACTTCACCATTTTTAATTTTCTGTTTTGCAGTTGGAGTTCATTAGCTCGATTCAGGGAGTTTCAAGGCAAAGTAGGAATTGGAAAAGCTTCCTTACACTTCAAGGAAGCTGTACAAGTCCTCATTTCACTCTGAAACATCCTCCATTGCCAAGCTCGATTCCAACTGAACAGGTACATTCATGGAGTTCTATCTCCCTTGTTAGGCATTGTTAGCTTTAGATTTTTGAAGAAAACATGTCACAATCATAGCCCTGAACATGCTCATATGTTTAGATTTCATTTATATTTCGTGTGCTTAGAGAATTCCATGTCTGAACATTGATGAAAAGTTAGGTCAGAAAAGAGGGGGAGAGAAATTCTCCCTCATCTTAGAGAGATAGGTCATGTTCTTTATATGGTTGAAACCGTCTCTTAATGCTCTACACTTTTCATGTTATGAGTTTTGCTTGAAAGTCCAGGAATCCAGAGATAAAAAACGCGTGTTTTAGCTTGAAGAAGGCTGTACAGAGGTTGAAGAAGAAGTGGTCTGGGCTGGGCCTGGATTTATTTTCTTTTCACACCCCATTTTCATGTTTACACCCCCCTGAGCCCATTTGTTCATTTCTTAACATTTTTGACTTTTTCTTTTTTGGTTGACTTTGTTTATTTTTTCTCATGACATTTAAAAATTAAAAATATTTTTTTCATCATTTTTTGCATTTATTGCATATTTATTTGTTTATTTTCTTTGTTTGTATATAATATATATATGTATTATTATTAGAATACATTAGAAATAATGTAAATACAATTTTTATTTTTATTTACTTTCTGAAAATATTTCACACAAAAATACTCTTTTATTTATTTTATTAAAATATTAAATAAATATTTATTTTTTGTATAATGCATATTTAGGGTTTAATATAAATATATATATGTGATTATTAATATATTTAAGACAAAATATAAAAATACTTGATTTTTCACTTTTATTAATATTTGATATAAAAATACCTTTTTTCACAATACACTTCATTTTATTTTATTTTTATAAATAATAAGTAAATAGTTGTATTAAATTAGAAAATAATACTTTTTCTTTAAAATTAGGGTTTTTTACCCTAAGTCCAAAATACTCAAAAAAATAATACATTTTTATTTTCTTTTCCCTTTTACATAAACCATACTTTTCTCATACACATAAAAACTTTCTTTTTTGCATTTCACATATTTATTTAATTTCCATTTAATTATGCAATTTATTTACCTTGCAAATATTCAATTGATGTAATAATTTAGATTTAAATTCTTGTCAATATCCCCATGTGAACATTTGTACCCCCCTTCCCATATTTGGTTTTGTAATAGCTTAGTAATTTTAATTTCGCACTTTATCGCTTTCTAATGATAACATGTTAGAATTAGGGTTTGTATGCGAAAAACGATAAAAAATAGTTTGACCTAATACAAGATAAACAAGCATGAAAATGGACACACAAATCACACTTGCACCCCCTAGGGTATTCCACTTGTTGCCTTCAAATAAATGGGCCATATTGTATGTTGAACATCTTTGGGCAAAGCAAACAATTTGAATGATCATAGTCCCTCGATAAAACTTTTCAAAACAAACAAAAACAAATGATCAAGTCCCTTAGAGAGATTGCCCAAAGACATTTAACGTCGTTACAATTATGGTCTAAACGATGACCCGCGCCTGTCCCTTTCACATCCTAACACAAGGTTGCCCACCAAATACAATGGTGGTGCAAACCTGTTAAAAGGGTTAAAGTATAGCAGTAATCTTTTGAGAAATTTAGGAGTAGATAACCTCTTAGTTACTCGAATCAACTTGCAAAACAAAACACTTGCCTAACTTCAAAATCACACATCACTACACTTTCAAAACAACTTTCAAAAACAAATGAAAACTTTTTCAAAAGACATACATCTTTGTATACATCCCCACATGGATCATTACAAAGGTTGCCACCACATTGGCCTCTTTTCAAAACATTTTCAAACCCACACACTCAAGCACCATTTAAAACAATTGAAAACAAAAGGCAAGTGATCTAAGCAAGTAACTAAGAGCCCATGGATAACCATGGATAGAAAGGGTGCTAATACCTTCCCTTTCTATAATCTACTCCCCGAACCCAAGAAAACATCTCAAAAGGTTTTTTGCTGTGCTTTTTAACCTTTCCTTAGGATAAAATAAAAAGTCGGTGGCGACTCTTGCTAATCGCAACATTTGCGAATACAAACGCAAACCTCAAGTCAGTTCTCCCACCGTATCACACTAGGTGACAAAAGTAATAGGTGTAAAGTCTTTTGCAGTCTAGTTGCTAGGTCCACCGTTGGTCGTCGGGTAGATCCAGCTGTCGAATTCAGATTCGTCCGCTTCGTCCTTAATAGAATTCCCTCCCGGGTTGGTGATGAATACGGGAGGTCTTCCGATCCTTGCCTTACGCACAGCCTTCTGAGCTTCTGCAGTGAAACCCAAGCCAAATTTGTCAGTCTTTGGAGTGAAATCAGGAAGTCTGCCCCAGTTTGCACACTCACCCTTCTCAATCACAGTCTGGGCGTCCTTCAAGGAAGCCATCTTCAAAGGAGAGTCTTCTTCAGTCACTGTCTCTGCTGCTGCCAACGTCTGAGGCACCTCTTCAAAGTGTTGAAAGGGGGTCTCAATGAACTCCCCATCCATTTCTATGTATCGGAACGAGTTGAGGTGGCTGACCATGTATTCCTCTTCCCCTTGCACTGTTACGATCTTCCCCCTGACCGGGTACTTAAGCTTCTGATGTAAAGTTGAAGTTACAGCTCCAGCCTTGTGGATCCATGGGCGACCCAGCAAACAATAATAGGATGGACGAATGTCCATCACATAGAATTTTGAATCAAAGACTTGTGAACCAACCCTGATTGGGATGTCAACCTCACCATGCACCATCCTTTTGGACCTGTTAAAGGCCCGGATAACAATGTTACTTGGTTTGAGCTCTAAACCCTCACAGTCCAGCCTGTCTAGAGCTTTCTTGGGTAGCACGTTTAGCGAAGAACCAGTGTCAACCAGCACATGAGCAAGAGTAGTGCCCCTGCATTCAATGGAGACATGCAGGGCATCATTATGGTTCTTCCCCTTGGCCGTCAGATCAGCATCAGAGAAACCCAGACCATTATCAGCAGTTAAGTTGGCCACACAGTCGGTGAATTGATCAGCAGACGTTTCTTGTGGTACGTGAGCCGTCTTCAGGAAAGCAATCAGGGCCTTGGCATGGGCCTCTGAACACAGCAACGGTGATAGGATAGAGATTTTAGAGGGGGTGTGCCCCAGCTGTTCAACGACGTTGAAATCACTCTTCTTGATAATTTTGAGGATCTCTTCCATCTCTTGCTTGGAAGCCTCAACAGTGGTCTTCGGTGCCTCCATCCGGGCAGGCACATCAGTAGTAATCCCCTTGCCCCGAGCGTCAGATGACTCGGCAGCGGGGGTAGAAACATGATCAGGAGGGGAAACAGGCACACTGGCAGGTGTGATGACAAGAGGCCTCTGAATTACTGGAGGTGCAATGTCTGGTGAGAACAGTCTTCCACTACGAGTGACCTTGGCAGGGTCGGTGATGTTGGTGACACCGGTACTAGTATTGAACTCTTGTTTCACTCCCAAAACATAAACATTTGCCCCATAGTGCCACGGGACAGCTTTATCAGACTTGTAGGGGATGGGCCCCGGAACAGTAATGGTTATAGGAGCAACCTTGTGAACATGCATAATTTTGATAGGCTTCTTTGAAGGAGCCTTGGAAGGGTTTTTAAAAATGGTGACAATTGAAACTTCTTCAACAGGGGCAGCAGGAACGACAATCTTCTTGAACAAGATCTCGTTGCTATCCATCAGGTTTTGGACGCCTGATTTCAGCAAAGGACAACCAGCAGGTGAAGCAGCACATAGATGGCAACCTTTACTACATCCCGGAAATAAACCGGCTAGCAACAGGTTCCTCTTGACGGTCAGCAGCGGAGTAGCAACATCATCCACAGAAGCTACATACAAATCCTCCTCAACAGTGTTCACTCCATGCTGGGGCATGGGAGCGGTCACAACATTTGGCCTTTCGGGCGCCTCGAACTGTATTTCCTTGGCATCAATAAGGTCCTGAACCTTATTCCTTAGGGCCCAACAATCATCAGTAGAATGTCTCGGGCTATCAGAGTGATAAGCGCAACGGGCGTTAGGGTTGTACTTCGGAGATGCTGTGTTCACCACCTTCGGAGCTTCCTTGACAGTTACCAGGCTGGTTGACAGCAGTTGCGGCAATATCTGAGAGAGAGTCATGTTGAGCCGAGTATACTGTCTTTTGGGCCTCTCAGCTCTTGGATGGTTATATTGCTGAGAAGCAGCAGCAGGCTTAGAAATAACCACCGCGTTGACAGCTTGGCAGCGTTCCGATTTGTTTTGTCTCCTTGGACCATACACAGCACTGGCCTCCTTCTTGAAGGGCTTCTTTTCAGTATTTGAGGAGGCACCCTTCTGTATCTTTCCCGATTTTATACCAGCTTCGATCCTTTCACCAGTCAGGATCAAGTATGTAAACTCAGCAGAGGAATTGCCAATGAGGTGGTTGAAGAATGGACTAGATAGGGTCCCCAAGAACATGTCCACTAATTCACGATCCGTCAATGGTGGCTGCACCCTGCCAGCCAGGTCTCTCCATTTCTGTGCGTACTCCTTAAAACCTTCACCCGTTCCCAGTGACATACCCTGGAGTTGGGTACGCGTGGGAGCGAGGTCGGAATTGTACTGATACTGCTTATAAAAAGCAGTAGCCAAATCCTCCCAGTTACGAATGTTGGTTCCATCCAGCTGATAGAACCATTCGAGATGAGTCCCTGAAAGACTCTCCTGGAAGAAATGGATCCATAAGCTCATATCTGCAGTGTAAGGCTGGATCTTCCTTACATAAGAGCGGAGGTGCATCTTTGGACAGGAAGCCCCGTCATACTTTACAAAGGCAGGTGCCTTGAACTTGTGAGGGATCACCACCCCAGAAGATAACCTCAAATCTCCGAAATCCAACCCAGGTACACGTTGAATCTCCATAGCATTTAACCTGTCCTCCAGTTGTTTGTACCGGTCCTCAGCAGGACGGTACTGTTCATCATTGAAATCTGTCTCGGTGTCAGAGACCACAGGAATAGGAACCTCTCTCCCTTAGTGACTGCCTTCCCCCACGGATGGAGTAGTCCTCTCAGCTTCATTTTGCAATGTATTCCCGAGTCTGCGCCCAGTGTTGAATAGCACAATCCTCTTCTTCTTCTTTTTCTTCAGGAGCAAAGCCTTCAGCTCTTGTTGTCCTTGGGCCAAGTTCATGACCATCTCCTGAAATTGGGCGTTCTGGGCCTGGAGGGCCTTGATAGCTTGCTCGGTAGTTGGTTCAGGATTCATGATGACTGAGTGCTGAAATAAACAGCGAAGAAGATTAAGCAACCTGTAGAAAAAGGGTACCTATTATGCACATGATGCATGATATGCTATTTATGCAATGCATTCAAGGGTTCGAAAGTTCAAATTCGTTGTAGCCAAAAAAAGAACACACTTTTTATTAGGAAATAATTGGTTCAGTACATCAGGGCCTCATGGGCAAAATATTACAAAATAATCAATCCCAAAAGACACTGCGCATCCTCTTTGGAGCTATGTAAGTGTTGAGAGTTTTTTCCTCATGGAGTAGGCGGGTGAGCTCCAAGACCTTCTTCTCACTGGCATGTAGACTGGCTTCAAGAGAATTCTGTTCTTCCTTGAGTTGGATCCAGCTTTTCTGCATTTCTTCCCAAGATGTAGGCATGTCAGGATGGTGAATGGTGTAGGGCACCTCTCCTTCCAAAACTGGCTCTTTGATCACGGGGAGAACATGAGGATATGGCATCACCAGCTTCTGGGAGCGGGCTCGTACCCACTTGAGATAAGGCTCCAGGGGGATGGAGTTCTTGTGCCCCAGTGTCTTGCTATCTACCATGTTGGGCATCCTCCAAGCTCTGATAAATCTCTGGCAAAGTCCTTGTGCATCATTGTCGAAGTCAAAAACCATGTCAGGAATCAACATATCATGAGGGCCATCCCTCCGAGCATATCCAAACTGCCTCAAAGCCAGACAGGGGTTGTAAGTAATACCTCATCTGATTCCAATTAAAGGAACATTAGGAAACTCTCCGCAACAATCAATGATAGTGACATTCTCTCTGGACCGAGAACACCAATGTATATCAGCATGTGTAAGAGTCATCAACCGTTGTGACCATCTCAAACCCCGCTCGTTCTTCAAAACTGATTGTGGAAGGTGCGAAATAAACCACCTTGCCAGGAGAGGAGTGCAACACATGAGAACACCTCTTTTTCTCATGGTTCGAGTGTAACATGAGTGAAGGATGTCCCCAAGCAACGTAGGTATAGGATTCCTGGACATAAAGATCTTGACAACATGGATATCTATAAGCTGATCTAGATTAGGGAACAACACCAACCCATAGACGAGGAGTGCCACAACTTCTTCAAAAGCTTGTAGGTCAAGGGAGTTCAAACATTCTTGTGCTTTCTCAAACAGAAACTTGGCCAAGAACCCTTTGATACCACTTCTAACTTCCCAATGTCCCTTAATGTCAGATGGTTGTAGGCATAATGCTTTAGCAACCTCTTCAAGTTTTGGCTCTTTCTCTGTACCGTTGTAGGGTAGTTGACTGAGAATGGGAACCTTCAGAAGCTGGGAAAACTCTTCCAAAGTAGGCACCAATTGATAATCCGGGAAAGTAAAACAGTGGTGCAGAGGGTTGAAGAACTGGAACAACACTTTCACCATATCCTCTTCAATGTTGGTATTGACCAAGCTGATGAGTCTACCATGCCTTTCACTGAAGGAAGAGTTCTCGGGAATCCTGGATGTAAGTTCCTTAAGCTGAGGAGGGACCCTTACAAGGTTGACCTGAATTGTCTTTCTGCGGATAGTTTCCATGTCCTACAAAACAAGAACAAAGATGAAGATTCGAACCCCTGAAGTGGTTAGTGGATGCATATGATGTTGTATGATGTTATGATGCTATGATAAGAGCACACCACAAGTATTCACAAAAGCAAACATGGTAAAGCACACAAGTCACACCACAACCTTTAGAGTTTAGGCCAGTATGAAGTTTGGGGTACTACCCTCTTGAAGTTGGTGGGCTCAAAAACCTGTCCTATCAAAAGTAACCGGGTTCTAAGGAGCTCAATATCATTGGGTTGTTTTCTGTGTTCATTGTTTTGATTTAGCCACTGAACTGGCGATCAAAATATTCCAAGAAAACAACCCTCAATGAGTGTAGTATCGAGTATCAACCAACTTCGGACTGCACCAAAGTTAGTCATCTCACTACCCCTAAAGAGGCCAGGATGGTTCAATTAAGGTTCCCAAGGTCAGTTGATGCTTCACGACACCACGCGGCGGCCCCGTACTCTCCTTGACTTGACTAAAGGGTTACCGGTACTCACCAAAGTGCCACATCAACGTAGCAAACTACTTCAACCGTGTCGGTATACCCCGCACAGTTCCCTCACAGTTTGTTGCTACTTTCTAAGAAGGTATCCCCCAGATCCGGGTTAGGATCTATGAAACTCCCAAGACAGGCCCAACAATATTAAAGCAAACAAATCAGGCAATTGAAAACACAAGTGATCTTAGTCCTAAGGTACACCTCACTTTTATTTCTCCCCAGCAGAGTTGCCAGTTCTGTGATCGGTGGAAATAGAACTGACTGTTTTAAAGCTGGTTTGCGAAATGTCGCGGTAAGCAAGAGTCGCCACCGTCTTTTATGTTCTCCAACATGGAAAGGACAAAAGCACAGCAAAATTCCTTATTCGAGAATGTTTCTCGGTTCGGGAGGTAGATTTATAGAAAGGGAATGTGTTAGCACCCTTTCTATCCATGGTTATCCATGGGTTCTTAGGTACTTGCTCTTATGTTTTCAAAATTTGTTTGCTTTTCAAGTGTGTGTGGGTTTTGAAAAAAGTTCATTTGGAAAACTTCTAAGTAACTCTTGTATCAGTCCTCAAGAGTGTATGAAGTATTGTTTGAAAACTTTTTGAAAGTGTAAGGTGTGAAAAGTATTTTGTTTGTTTTTGAAAAGAGCAAGTACCCATGAGTCATCTACCTACCCTAAGGAATTAAGCTGTGTAAGAGTCCTTTAGATAGTGCTATCCCACCATTGAGAGGTAGGTAGCACCATCGTTGGAGTTGTTCGAGTCAATTCGATTATCGGGACAGTGTGGTCACCGAAGCAATGGTAGGATATCTTAGGAGTAACCCTAATGTCCTAGATCCTTTGTATCCGAGGCAACCATTTCGAGGCGACTGGATCTTTTGGACAGAAGGGCGACCTCTAAGACGTCCTATACCTGATGACCACGTTTCGAGGCAACGAGTGAAGCGTACCCTAGGAGTGGCATGTGCTTTGTGTGTTGTTTTTTCAGTTAATTTTTGTCTTGTACATGTTATTTAGTGAGCTACGGATTGGTTTTATTTACATACATTCTTTCATGCATTTAACAGTTAGGGGGTGCAGAAAGTAAATTGCGGAAACATAAATTCTATGCTATTACAAGGCGCGGGTCTATACATCGCCAAAAAATACAAAGACCCGTTTTGGTAAATAAGTACGAGAAATTAAATAAAGTGATAAACCTAATTACTATTACATTCTCGAAAGCAATTACATAATAATCAAAATAAAGTGAATGCGAGCGAAATAAAAAATTAATTGGGAACGTTCTAAGGGTTTTGACCCTTTTAAGAAAAGAAATTGAATTTTTTTGTCTTTTTTGTGATTAAATGAAATTAATAACTAATAATTAAACTAATTAATTAATTTATTAAAAGAAAATGTTTTTTGTGTTTTTTATGTTTTTATGAAATAAAATAAAAGAATTAAAATTAAAAGTTAACCTAATTCTAAATTATTTTAATTGTAAAGAAAAAGAAATTAAAGTTGACTTAATTAAACTATTTAGTTGTTAATATTTATTTACAAAAATAATATAATAATAATAATAATGTTAATTTTTTTTGATTTTTTTATGAAAAAAGGTTAGTTATGTTAATTTAATGATAGAATAATTTTTTGGTAATTTTCTGGATCAATTTTGATAATTAAAAGCAATTAAAAGTCAATTTAATGATTATTTAACAATTAATTAAAATATGCATGCAAAAATATTAATTTTAATGTCAAAAATTAAATAAACATTTTTCTGATTAAAATGCAAAAGAAAAATATTTTGTGATTTTTTAAATGCATGAGAAAAATTATTTAAAGATAAACTAAATTAGGATGAAAATATTAAAAAAATAGAAAACATATAAAGCATGTTAATTATGAAAAAGGTAAAGAGAAATGCCAGGACCAGGATTCAAACTCATGCCCTCTGGAGAAATCCACTAACGCGTTGCCAACTGAGCTAACTGTCTTTGTTGTCAATACTCTGCAATTAATTGGTTAAAAGTGAAAATGTGTCATGTTTGAATTTTAAACACAGTCAACACGCGTGGGGCCCAAGTGTAACATGGAAGCGAATCAGATTGAGCTATTGTGCCACGCCAGCCACGCCTGAGTCCACGCCAGTCAACGACGCCGAAGCCCTAGCTCCGGTCGTCTTCTCCGGCGAGCACCTTGGCCGATCCTGCAAAATAGGAAAAATCAAAGAAAAAGAAGGACCTAGTCACCCTAATTCGACCCCTGCGGATTCAATGGTGCCATTGTTTTGGCCTGAAAACGATTGTACAGGGAGTTTCGAAGAAGATAACCAAAAGGGCCCTAGCAATGGCAGGTCCTTACTCCTGCGTAAAAGCTTGCATGCTATGCATCAAATGCATTCTAATGAGTGTCCTGAGTTCACACAAACCATCAAAAACAATTAATAATGCATGAAATATGAAAAACGAATTCAAGAATTTTAACAAACCAATGAGAACTAGGGAGCACGATCTGGGATGATTTGGCTTTGTGTAAGGGTTGGGAATGATTGCTGCTATGCCCAGGAGCACGATTGAATCCTTAGAACTCCTTGAAACTTGCTAAAAAATTGAATCCGAATTTGTCAATTTTGTGGGAAATTTGAGAGAATTAGGGTTGCCGTTCTAGGTGTCTCTAGCCTTTTCTTTCTGTGTGAGAGGCGTGCATATATGTTGGTGAATGAGGATCAAACAATATATGAGCCTTAAACCAATGCCATGAAGTCTTGAGATTTCCTTTTTATCACCATTAAAGCATTTGCCATTTTTGCTCCAAATTTGAATTTTTTGCTTGAAATAGATCTTACACGAAATTGGTATGTGTTTCATGAGGCATCAAGGCTATTCAAAACAAGAGATATCCCTTAATTAATTTTCTTGATTTTTATTTGAATTTTAAAGATTTAAAATGAATTAAATCAAATAAAATAAATAAAAATAGAAAAATTAATTTTTAATCTTGAAATAAATCATGGGACACGTGGGAGGCATGGCAAAGCTGAATCAAGTGGAAAAAGTGGGCCCTTTTTTGTCAAAAATGAAGTTTCAAGGATAGTTGACTTTTGCCATTTCACAAAAATTTCCCAACTTCTCCAATGCATATCTTGCTCAATTTTGATCATATGAACATGTTCTTGGATATTTTGGAAAGGTATTGAAGTCCTCTAACCAATGCCTTTGGTCCCATGTCATTTTGATTTACCAATATCAAGTTATGGTCTTTGACTTAAAATGCCTTTTTGTTGACTTTTAAAAATGACCTATAATGTTGAAATTGATAACTTTTTGTGAGAGCATTTCTTGGACTTGAAATGTGAAGATGAGTTGTAGGAAATGTCCTCCCCTTCAAAATGAGCATTGGATGAGATTTTTCTGATGAACCATGAAAAAGTTATGCCTTGGTCAAGTTACAGTTGACTTTTCAACTGTCCAAAAATAGAAACTTTTGCATCTTGATGATTTTTGAGCCATTCTTGTGAAATCATGGTCAAGTTTTGACCAAATGATGATTGTGGCTTCAAAATAAGATTTTGACCAAATTTTTTGACTTTTGACTTCCAAATGACCATTTTGCCCCTACAGTTGATTGTGAAGCAATTAGGGTTTTTGACTGTGCAACTTGACCTTGTGAGCCTTGAAACTTGACATGTAGGTGCTTGACAATGTATATGAGCATATGGGACTTGATTGAGCCCTTGAAAACCTCAACTTCCTTGCAAGAACCAAAACCCTAATTTGACTGGCTTAGGAGGATGGTTGACTGTGTAGCCCTTGAGTAGACTTTGAGCAAATTGAGATGATGCTTGTCAAAACTTTGAAGAATATGGGAGGGCAAATTTTGGGGTACAACATCCTTAAACATGTGTTGGAACCTCTTATTTATAGGCAAAGTTGGCTGAAGCTTTTGGAGGGAAAACAAAATAATTTAAACAATTTGGGTAAACTGCTCTTTGTAACCTTCGAGGGACAGTGGTTGTATGCTGTTTTGGTGCAAGAATGGGGCAGTGTTTCAGGACTGCTATGCAGCAGTTTTGGCCAGTGTACCATGTCTGAACTTGGCATCAAGCATCTTTGAATATTTTATCCTTTCATTTTGACCCTCCTTCGACCAGAT
Organism: Vicia faba; assembly: GCA_948472305.1. Taxonomy (NCBI): domain Eukaryota; kingdom Viridiplantae; phylum Streptophyta; class Magnoliopsida; order Fabales; family Fabaceae; genus Vicia; species Vicia faba. The sequence continues at coordinate 1,300,894,318 of OX451738.1, forward strand.
TCTTCTTCCAACATATTGTTTGACTTTCTTCCAACAAGTGTCCTTCGAACGAATCACCTTTGTGCATCGTTTGAAGGGGCCAAATGTGTCTTAAGGTGGCTCATGTCTAATCGAAAGCTTGCACGCCAGGGGGTACATGTGGTCAAACGAAAGATAAAATGTTCATATTCGAAAGAGACAAATAGGGAGCAAGAGATGCAAATCGAAGGATGTAAGCCAAGCTTGTGTCGAAAGAGGTCAAAAGGCCAATCGAAGGATGCAAGCCAAGCTTGTGTCGAAAGAGGTCAAAAGGCCAATCGAAGGATGCAAGCCAAACTTGTGTCGAAAGAGGTCAAAAGGCCAATCGAAGGATGCAAGCCAAACTTGTGTCGAAAGAGGTCAAAAGGCCAATCGAAGGATGCAAGCCAAGCTTGTGTCGAAAGAGGTCAAAAGGCCAATCGAAGGATGCAAGCCAAGCTTGTGTCGAAAGAGGCCAAAAGGCCAATCGAAAGAGCTGAAACGAAGAACACTTGTATTTCTCCAATTTTTGTCAAAATAATATTTTTATCTGTTTTCTCCCTTTTTGACGGTTTCCTTTTAATTTTGGTACTGGAAAATCCAAATGCACTTGTTCAAGCTTGAACCTTGAAAATCCTTGTAAGAAAGGCCTTGAGAATTGAGAGGGCAAATTTTGGGGTACAACAGTTGCCCCTGTTCAATTTTCTTAAACCTGAGGATATAGATTGGCTTTCGAGCCTTTCGTGATCCGAAGGTGGAAGATAATTGAACACTAGAGTGCCCAAAAAATTTGCACTCGCATGGTGTAGTATCAGCATTATGATGTCGGGAATGGGCTTACAGATGCCATTTGGAGATTGTGACAGAAACTTGTCGGGGATGGGCTTAAAGATGCCATCTGGAGATGTGATAGAAAGTTGTTAGAGATGGGCTTAAAGATGCCATCCAAAAGTGATTGTTGAATTGTTTGGGCTGGTCGAGTAGATAGTTGTCCTGGCTGGTTTCAGGTATTAATCTCTGACCTGAGAAAGAAAGATAGTTTTCCTGGCTTGCCACAGGTATTGTGATGTCGGGAATGGGCTTACAGATGCCATTTGGAGATTGTTGGTAGGTGGTTTTGTCTTCGTTGACGGGTTGTCTCTTATGATGGGGTGTCTCCTTTGACGAGTTATCTCCATTGACAGGGTGTCTCTATTGACAGGTTGTCTCTATTGACAGGTTGTCTCCATTGACGGGTTGTCTCCATTGACAGGTTGTCTCTATTGACAGGTTGTCTCCATTGACGGGTTGTCTCGATTGACAGGTTGTCTCCATTGACGGGTTGTCTCAATTGACAGGTTGTCTCTATTGACAGGTTGTCTCTATTGACGGGTTGTCTCTATTGACAGGTTGTCTCCATTGACGGGTTGTCTCAATTGACAAGTTGTCTCTATTGACAGGTTGTCTCTATTGACGGGTTGTCTCCATTGACTGGCTTCGCCTCAGAAAAATATTTAGGAATCGATTTAACTGATTTTGTCTCCATTGACTGGCTTCGCCTCAGAAAAATCTTTAGGAATCGATTTAACTGATTTTGTCTCCATTGACTGGCTTCGCCTCAGAAAAATCTTTAGGAATCGATTTAACTGATTTTGTCTCCATTGACTGGCTTCGCCTCAGAAAAATCTTTAGGAATCGATTTAACTGATTTTGTCTCCATTGACTGGCTTCGCCTCAGAAAAATCTTTAGGAATCAATTTAACTGATTTTGTCTCCATTGACTGGCTTCGCCTCAGAAAAATCTTTAGGAATCGATTTAACTGATTTTGTCTCCATTGACTGGCTTCGCCTCAGAAAAATCTTTAGGAATCGATTTAACTGATTTTGTCTCCATTGATTGGCTTCGCCTCAGAAAAATCTTTAGGAATCGATTTAACTGATTTTGTCTCCATTGACTGGCTTCGCCTCAGAAAAATCTTTAGGAATCGATTTAATTGATTTTGTCTCCATTGACATAATTGAGAATTTAACTGCATCTTTCCTGAAAGGTAAAGGTCAGTCATATGCAATGCATGATATGGATCAAGCAATGATGTTCTCAACATAAATGAGGTTGTATGGTATGATGCGTATATGCATGTATCATGATGTATGGAAATGTGATGTTTTAGTTGGGGAAAATAAATCCCGAATGGCTGCTGGAGAGTAGGGTTGAATTCTTCGTTTCCATTGGGGATGATGAACGAAGATGATTGCAAGAATAAACCTGCAGGAGAGGATGACTCTATTGGGGAATAAACTGGTGAAGAGATTACTCTGTGGGGAAGAGATACTTTGCTGAGATTTTAATGATAAACTCCGATGGGGATTCCGTTGATAAGCTCTGTTGGGGATTTTGATGATGAACTTCGCTGGGGATAGAAAGAACTTCGTTGGGGATGGTCTTTCAGTTGCAACTTGCTGAGGATAACCCAGTTAGACTCTTGTGAGGATAACCTCTGGATTTGGCTGGGGAGATGCACTTGTATTCTGCAGGGGATAAGCTTCCAGAATCTACTGGGTAAGATGATTCAACTTTGGCGGGGAAGCTTTTTTAGACTGCGCTAGGGAGATGACTCCATTGTGGTATCTTGTATTCCGCCGGGGAACATTCTTATATTCTGTTGAGGAATATTAAGACTGCCGGGGATGCTCTTACGCTTGCTGGAGAATATCTTTATACTCCGCCGGGGGATATTAAGATCTTCTAGGGATACCAAGCCTTTTCGGGGCTGACGATAGACTAACTCTGCTTGGGGGAGAGTTCAGGAGTCTCGGTTGTCCGTTGCTCTACTGGGGAGTCGAAGTTGAACTGATATCTGGTCGTGTCCAGGTTTCACAGTAACTTGCTGGGGATTGTAGAGTAGTCTACTGAGGAAGAGGAGTTGTGTTCCTTTGATTTGTAGTAGTCGGAGAGGCAAACTCAAGCTGGGGAATCCTGGTGTTGTTGGGGAAATAAACCCTGTCGTCAGTCTGCTAGAGAGGTGACATCTTCGTTGGGGGAAGTCCTCGAGGATTCTTGAGGTTGATTTAGCTGGGGAAAGGGGGTCAGAGATTATACTCTTGCTGGGGAATCATCTTATGAGAAGGACTTTGGGGAGACTTGTCATTGCCCCTAGTAGTGAATGTTTGTGGCATTGCCAAAAAGTTTGATGGTATGTAACCCTTTGTCGGGGTTGACGTTCAATGTCTCAAGTGACGGAGATGGAGACCTGCCCCTGGTTACTCTTCACTTCTTTGAGAGATTTCCTGGAATCTTGACTGGACTGCCCCAGGTGTGCTGGATAGTGACATGTCATGCCCCCTTGTTGATAGGAGATTTGTCAATGGAAATTTCATCCTTCTTGAATTGATTTTGTTCACTGGGAGAGCTTTCGTTCATCGGATATTCATTGTGTGAATTTCTCCGCTGTCAAACAAATAGCCAAATGCAAACAGTGATATTCAAGTAATGCAAAGTTTATGTTTGTCTTGAAGTTTTTTTTTTTTGAAAATGCGTTTTAGCGAGTAAAGAAATTTTGCTAAGAAAATTCAAACTCAGGATTTAGAGCAGAGCCTTACAGGAGTCAGGATACCTTTTGTAACAGTATGCTTTCGAACTAACCCATGCTTCAGTTAGGACTTTTGAAGGGTTGTAACGTGGCTTGGTTCATGGTTTAAGAAACAAAGGATAAAGGCTCAAAGTATATTTGTACCCACCCGTTCTTCGTGATGTTCTTCAATCCGAAGCTCAGTTAATTGTGCGTTTGAACTCCAATTGAGTCTGGAATGACGTTTTTTGGTGATGGTTCACACAAGTTGGAATTGTTGGAAGGCAGTCATTTTTGCAACATTTTTCATGTTGTTGAGGATTTGTAGCAACCTCATTTTTTTGATTTGTTATCCCTAACTTTTGCCTGACTGTTCCTGTTTTCGAGATTACAGTCAGCGGGATGCCCCAACTTTCTTAAGCCTCCTTTATAGGTTTTGGCTCCATAACAAAATGGTTTGTCTGAAAGGTTTAATCGAACTATTTTGGAGAGATTTAGATGCATGTTAACTAGTGCTAGATTAAAGAAGGTGTTTTGGGTTGAGGCTATTTTGACAGCAACATATCTGATAAACAGGTGTCCTTCGACTATGTTAGATATGAAGACACCTGAAGAAGTTTGGTCGGGACATCCACCAGATCTTGACAAACTGAGATTATTTGGTTGTGTAGCCTATGCTTACATTAGGAAAGACGAGGTCGAACCTAGAGCTCTGAAATGCATGTTCATGGGATATCCCGAAAGAGTCAAAGCTTATAGGCTATGGTGCCTAGAACCAGGTCACAAGAGGAGTATCACCAGTCGAGGATGTAGTTTTTAATGAAGCTGAAATTACTTTCAAGAAAACTGATGATGTTGGTCGAAGTGCAAAAATATCTAACGAAGAGCTGGAACAGGTAGAGATTCCCGTTGAGGTGGAGCTTGTTGATGCTGAATTGTGTATCCTAGATGAAGTCGAAGAAGAAGCAGAAGATGCTAATGAAGTTGAGGAAACTATTGATGATTACCTATTGGCAAGAGATAGGATGCAAAGAGTCATCAAGCCACCTCAGAGACTTAGGTATGCATATATATTATAGCTTATGCCTTAATCTCTGCACGTGGTTTTAGACGAAGAACCTAGAGACCATAAGGAAGTTATGAGGAGTCGAAATAAGACTGAATAGATGAAGGCCATGGATAATGAGATAAAATCTCTTCATAATAACAACACTTGGGAACTAATCAAGAAACCTGCTAGAGCCAAGTTAGTTAGCTGTAAATGGATTTTTAAAGTTAAGGAAGGAATCAAAGGAGTGGCGTTGAAAAGATACAAGGCAAGGTTAGTCATAAGGGGTTTCGCTCAGAAAGAAGGTGTAAACTTCAATGATATGTTTTCTCCTGTTGTGAAGCACGTGTCCATTCGAATGTTGCTTTCCATGGCGGCACAGTTCGACCTTGAACTGGAACAAATGGATGTGAAGACTGGGTTCTTGTATGGTGATCTAGATGAAACAATCCTGATGAGGCTACCTGAAGGATATGTCGACATGGGGGAAGGAAGATTATGTGTGTGTTGTACCCCAAAATTTATTTTTCCACAAGAAATCACAGCTTCAGGTTTTCCCTGACTTTTCAGATTGGCTCAAGAATTAGTCAAACAGACTTTTTCTTATCAGTCTATCCAAATTAGGGTTTTCATGGCTCTGGAACAGTTCAAGAAGATTGCTAGGGTTTTGTTTGAGTTTGGCTCAGGGTTTGATCAGGCAGGCGCTTCCTTGACATTTAATCAAGAACTAGGGTTTTGTGCGCACATTTCTCAGAAAGAATTAATTCTACAGTTCTTTTCATTTTATTCTGGGATGTGAGCTGAGGCATTTGAATTGAGAACTTGCAGTGGTTGGTTTAATCAGTAAAGGCAAAGGAATGTGGATGTTTGTTTGATTTGACTGTGCAATGCTTGTGGCTATTTGGGACGCCAGGCTATTAATTGATTGCAAGACTATAATGTTTGTTAATTATTTACGTTATCTAAGTTAGAATAATTGGATCTACTTCCAGTTATTTTAGTTCAAGGAGGCTTAAATAATTAAATAGACAGTAGAGTTAAAAGAGATTAATTGATAAAAGACTTTTATTTATTTTTAATTATTTGTACAAGTATTATTTAAATACAGTAATTATTTACAAGTATTTATAATAATATTTATTACATTGATTAAAAGTAAAATAAAACTTTATCCTAAAAATTTCCTAAGCCTTCATCTTCTATTTGCTGCTCCCCGTTGCTCAATTATTTTTCACCTGCAAAAAGAAGAAAAAGGAAGTCAAAGGCAGATGAAATAATAAAAGAGCAGACAGATAAAAAAGGACTCATCAGTAAAAGTAACTGGCCGAAATCAGTTGTTCCCCTCTCTGCAAATCACAAGATTGCTCTTGGTTCACAAAGAGGGATAGAAAGTGTTTGCAAAAATGTGAAATGCACAAAAGCTACCATACTGCACAAATTGTCAAACAAGGCTGCATAATGAAAAAGAACATATTGCCCATTTCAAAATTCAAACCAAAGTCCAAAAGGCAAACTGAACTACACATGCCTAACCAAAGTCTAAACTGGACAACAAACTAACCAAACTGTCAAAGGTACAAGAGCTATCAAAAAGCTGTCAAGAAGTACACCTTATGCAGAAAATCTGGAAAAGGAGATAAAAGTATGCAGAGCTAAACCACAAGTGCAAGCAACATCCAAATTCATCATTTTCAGCCAGTCACTTTTTCAGAGTAAGACAAATTTAAGCAATAAAAATGCTTTTCTTTAATCTGGAGAGAGAAAGAGAGAGGAAGACAGCTTACAGTACAGCAGGATAGAGGCTAAAAAAGAGATATAAACAGGATGTATCAGAACACATAGAGGGAAGAGGCAGAATACATACAACAGAGGATATCATAAAGAATGAAAACCTCAAGCCTTGCAAACCTGCTCAAGCATTGGAATCCAAACTAAGACCAAATTCAAAAGAGAACGAATATACATAAAAAATAATAACACATCCTGCCTTTCAAAACACAAGCCAAGATCCTGTAAGTTATAAAACAAACATACCACAACACAGTACAAGGGGGCAGAAATAACACAAAGCTAAAAGAACACAAACTGTATCAACAAAAAGATACAGAGCTGCCTCCAAACCTAACAAAAAGCCTTCACCTGCTTCAAACACTTCAAAACCTGGTTCAAAAAGCCTTTACCTGCTAACCTGTATTCAAAGCCTTAAGCCTTGCCAAGTATCACAAGCTCTAAACCTGTAACCAAAAGCCTCAAACAGAAGCCATACAAAGGGCCATCAACCTGCTTCAAACCCAACCTGTCAAGACCATAAGCCTTCAAACCAGAAGCATAACCAGCCTTCAAGCTTGCATCTTGCATAAACATAAGCCAGTTTTCTAAACAAATTCCCAGAAGCCTAAAGCTTCAAACCTGTTCAAGCCTTTTTAAGCCTCTAAACATGTGATTTCAAACCACAAACTTTATCAAGCCATAACCTGTTTCAAACCAGAAGAAGCTCTGAACCTGTAACAAACAAAAGCCATCAAATGGCCACAAACCAGAACAAACACCAGCCCTAAAGTTCCAAGCCACACACTAAAGCATTCAAGCCAACAGGCCACCCTCAGAGCAACCTCATCATAGCGTTTGTACATCAACATTCAAAATCAACATATCAAGCATATCAAGCCTATCCAGAAGCGAGCAAAAGAAAGCATACAAAAGAAGCAATCAAAGGCAACAGAAGTGAGTAGACAGAAGAGGAAAAGAGAGTTATACGAAGGTTTTTCAGATATCATCACAAAACCAACACAAAAGCGAAATACAGAGTACCAGGTTTTCCAGCAAAAGCCAGCTCACAATATCACACCTCTCCGCCCTGGCCGCCCTAGGACGCCTCCAGCTCCTCCTCCATCTCCAAAAGCCTCCATCTCCAACAAAGGTATAAAACTCTTTCCTCTCTTTAAGTACCTCACAAGAAATCAATAATCACACAAAGAATCAAGACATGCAAGGAAGGGAAATCAATAACATATAAAAACTTGAAACCCTAAATGCGTTAAAAACAGAAACCGTCACCTTACAATATCGCTTCGTTGGACCAAGGAGGGAAGAGGGGACGAATGGTGACGCCTGGTGGCCATGGGCGAAAGAGTTAGTTCAGAAAGCTCAGGCGAAGGAAGTGAAGAAGATAACGGCGCCGCTCAACTGTAACCCTAATCCAGAAAGTGAGACAAACATTGAAACCCTTACAAAACAATTGTTAAAACGTCTTGGGCCTTGCCCCATTACAAGCCTTAAGCCCAATGATCTTGGCGCCAGACCCCCTATCCAATGCGCGTACCCCCTTGCTGATTATCATTTCAAACTTTGTTTGGGCCCAAAAACCCCCTTAAGCCCATTCAGTCTTTCTTTCTTTATTTTATTCTTTTTTTTCAGCATAAACTAACATCCTCTTTTTTACTTATCTTTTTATTCTTCTTTTTACAAATTAAACTAACATAGTCTATTTTTGTTTATAAATTAAATAATACCTTAACTTTTTTTTTATATACAAAACTTTATTTTATTTACATGAATATTAGGTTTAATTAGATTAATAGACTTTTATCTTAAATTTCTTTTTTTCATAAATCTTTTTGTACATAAAAACATCAATACCTAATTTTCTTTAAGTTAAATACTTTTCTTTTCTTAAATATTTTTGTTTGTACATATTAAAAAATACATAAAAATAGAATGCTTAAAACATTTTTCTTTTATTAAAATCTTTTGTTTGTACATATTTAACAAAAATAAAAAAGAATAAATAACAATACTTAACAAAATGCTTAATTTTGCATTAAGTTAACCTTTTTTACCATTTGTAAATACTCACATACACATTCACATATACTTTTGATACATTTGCTTATCTTTTATTCTTGTACATTGATATTGAGATTACGATTCGATTTGGTTGTAAATATATTCGGACACTACTCTCCTAATAAGTCTCATCCCCATTTGTAAATATTTGTACCCCCATCCCCGGATACTTATTTGTAATAGCATAGACTTTAAATTCCCGCAATTTATCGCTTTCAAATATACCATGTTTAGACCTAGGGTTTGTATGTAAATAAAATTAAACGTTAGATAACCTAAATACAAGACAAATGCATGATAATCAATACACCTTTCACACTTGCACCCCTAAGGGAATCCCGCTTGTTGCCTTCCAAAATGGGCCATGCTTGCACGTTGAGTTTCTTTGGCAAAACAATTCAAATGATTATAGTCCCTCGATGACGCTTTCGAAAGTTGCCTAAACGAAATGATCATAGTCCCTTCAAGCAAAATTGCCAAAGACACTTGGCACCCTTGCATTCATGGTCCATACGATGATCCGCGCCTGTCCCGTTAACATCCTAACACAAGATTATCCACCAAATGCAATGGTGGAACAATACTGTTAAAAGGGTTAAAACATGAGAAAAATCTTTGAGTAAATTTAGGGGTAGACAACTCTTAGTTACTTGATCAACTTGTAAAACACACTTGCCTACTTTTCAAAACCCACTCCACAAACACTTTCAAAACAACTTTCAAAACATTTGAAACATCTTTTCAAAAAGATACACACCTTTGTAAAACATTCGAGTAAAGAATTGTTACAACGGTTGCCTAGACAAGGCCTCTTTTTCAAAACATTTTTCAAACACACACACCATCATTTCAAGCAATTGAAAATCAAAGGCAAGTGATCTAAACCAAGTAACTAAGAGCCCATGGATAACCATGGATGAAAAGGGTGCTAATACCTTCCCTTTTCATAATCTACCCCCCGAACCCACGAAACATCTCAAAAGGTTTTTCCTGTGCTTTTTAACCTTTCCTTTAGGATAAAATAAAAAGTCGGTGGCGACTCTTGCTAAACCGAACAAGTGCAAATACAAACGCAAAACCTCAAGTCAGTTCTCCCACCGTATCACAGTGTGCAAGCTGAAGAGATCCTTATATGGACTAAAACAAGCTCCTTGACAATGGAATATGAGATTTTTGACAAGTTCATTGCACATATAAGTTTCATTAGAAGTCAGTTCGACCACTGTGTTTACTTCATATTTCGACTTGGTAATTCATTTGTTATTTTGTTGCTTTATGTGGATGATATTATCATAGCAAGCAACAATGTCAAAGATGTAATGAGGGTGAAGGTTGAACTCAATAAGGAGTTCAATATGAAGGATCTGGGAGATGCATCCAGGATTCTTGGGATTGACATCTGAAGAGATAGAAAGCAGTCGAAATTATGGTTATCTCAAGAGGCATACCCAAGGAAGATTCTCGACAAGTTTAGCATGTCGAATTCAAATCCTGTTGTGACTCCAATAAACCGTCAATTCAAACTGAGTATAGATCAGTTTCCCAGTACTAAGTTCGAAAGAACTTATATGAATAACATCCCATATACTAACATAGTGGGTTCTTTGATGTATGTTATGGTTTGTACTAGACCTGATATGGCATATGCAGTAAGTCTTGTAAGCAGGTACATGGCGAATCTTGGAAAGGCTCACTGACAAGCATTGAAGTGGATTCTAAAGTACATAAATGGGTCTCTAAACGAAGTTTTAATTTATGGTGAAGTCTTGGGTGAAGATAATAAAGCAGTAATTGAAGGGTATGTCAACTATGATTATGCTGGTTGTATAGATTCTAGAAAATCTAGTTCTTGATATGTTTTCACTATGTTTGGTACAACAATTAGTTGGAAAGCAACATTTCAAAAGGTTGTCGTATTATCAACCACTGAAGCAGAACATATTGCCTTAACTGAAGCCGTGAAAGAAGTATTCTGGCTGGAAGGTTTTGCTAAGGAGCTGAAATTTCAAGGTCAAATTATCGCTGTTAAATTTGATAGTCAAAGTGCAATACACCCGTCGAAGAATTCAACCTATCATGAGCGAACCAAACACATTGATATGATGCTGCATTTTATCAGAGGGGTAATCAAGTGTGGAGAAGTCCAAGTGCTGAAGGTTTCGACAAATCAAAATGGTGCTGATATGATCACCAAGACATTGTCCAGTTGCAAGTTTTTCCACTGTATGCAGTTGATAAAGCTGCATGAAGAAAGCTAGTTTCTTCTTTGATGTTATAGAGTTTGTTCCAAGGTGGAGATTTGTGAGATGTTGGAATCGAACTCTAGTTGGTCGAAGGTAGCTTCTTGGTTTTAACAGTTCTCTGAGTTTAGCAATGTCGTCGAAGATTACTCACATGCTGTTATCGAAGAATCACATGCTGGAGTCGAAAGGTGTTCTAGTGGGTAGATGTCTAAGAATGTTAGGATTGCTAGCATCAAATTAAGCATGTTTGTTGTGTCAAATTGTTTAAGTTAGCTTGTACCCTAAGTTAGCTTGTAATGGATATTTGTGAAAAAGCTTATTAGTTTAGTATGTTAGGTTTATTATAAATAGCATACTAGTCTCTCATCATTGCATACTGCAAATCCTAATTTAGGGTAAGAGATATTATTTATTATTCTTGAGTACCTGTAATCTGATTTAAAGAGAAAGTAAAGAATAACAGTTATAACCAATTCCTCGTGTTCTTCTTGTTTTTCCATCTTTTCTATCCTTGTGTGTTTCTTGATCATAGAGAAACAATTTATATTGTGTTTCAAAGATATCGTTTTCACAACAGTTAACTACATTAACAATTGGAGAAGAAATTCCAACTTTAATATTTATAATTCTGGATTGAGAGACCACCAAAAATTTCCTACAAAAATAACTCTTTTCAACCAACAGTCGGAGCTCATAATTTTAAACTCTAGTAAAATCCAACCTCAAAACTTTGATATAAAATTTTATCAAGGTTCAAACCAAACAAAATAATGAGTTTAAAAATCGAAACTTGCAGACCAATAAAATTTTAAGACAATTTATAAAAAAAATATGAAAAAGATAGACATATTCGATGAATCCGTTTTACCATCCATAATAATAATAATAATAATAATAATAATAATAATAATAATAATAATAATAATAATAAAAAAGTAATAGTAGTGGTTATAGCTATTATATCGTAAAATGTTTTAGATAGATATATATATATTCTCAAATTCAAATCATGCACGGCAAAGAAATTCTATTTGAAGGACTTGTTTTAATTTCAAAATCACAAATCACACCCACCAATACCCAATTAGTATCAATTTCATTTTCTCAAATCACCAAGAAACGACAAGAGACAGAGCGCAAGAGGATAGAGAAGATATCATCCAAATCCAAGGTGGCAACCCAATAGGTCCCACAACTGCAAAATACTGTGCAAAATCGTGTGGAAATAACAAGGTCCACGTGTAAATCAACAGAGTCCACGTTGTTCCACGTGGCGTATTTTAGAAGGTTAACCGAGATCGCGAGGAACACCAACCTCTTATCAACAAAATATCATCAAACAAAGTCGTTTATGTTGGTTTTGGTTTCTCTTTCCTTCTCACTTTCACAGCCATGAATGCTATAGCTACTGCTTCTGCTCTTTCTCTTCCTATCTTTTGTAGAACGTCTAAGCTTGACTCCAAAAGGGTACGCTACCTCTCTTTCCTTTTCTTTTTGTCTATACTTTTTTATACATATGCTAGACATGCAGTTCAATTTGTTGATCTTAATATAAGTTTCTTTAGCTCAAGATGATAATTTTGCATCATGAAGTTGGTTTTTAGTTTTAGATAAATATAGTTTGAGTTTGAGGTGACTTGTAAGGTAAGGGATATTCCAGTTATTACACTCAATACATATTCATCAAGACATTTGAAGCGTGTGATTAGAGTGGTTTAATAATAGATGGCTCGATTTATCTAAATTATTAATGCATTTATTGTATGATAGAATCTTGATGCCAATTAAGGTGTCTTTAGTTTTTGAGTGTATTCATGAGTGCAAGTTAAATTAGATAAAATGTAAGTGAAAGATAGAGATAAATACATATGGTATCACATAGGAGTGTTTGTATTTTGATGTTCAAATAACACAACAGTTAAAGTTAAACTTATTATAGCTATGAGCAGTTATTTATCAGTATAGCAACAAGCAAGATTCGCCTTTTGTATGGTCTACATTTTCCTGCTCTTCCATGCATGAAAGAGTATAGTCTCTAATTGTATAGCTTATACTTTTTTGGGCATGTCGATTTATAGGGTTTGAAAGGTAAATTTGGAGTGTTTGCTGTGTTCGGAGAAGCAGACAAAAAAAGTACATGGGGTGCAATCTTTGATGTAGAGGATCCAAGATCTAAAGTACCACAAAGTAAAGGGAAAATTTTGGATGTATATCAAGCTTTAGAAGTAGCTAGGCAGGATATTCACTACTGTGATTGGCGAGCTCGGCAAGACGTGCTTACCATCATGCTCCTCCATGAAAAGGTTTCACCTAATTTCCATTATAGTTATACACGCGACACAATACTTTCCGCAATGTGTTTACTTATACAATCATAAAACTTCGGTTTAGGTGGTTGAAGTTCTTAACCCTCTAGCTCGTGAATTCAAGTCGATTGACACCATGAAAAAGGATCTAGCTGGACTGCAGGACGAGTTAGCAGATGCACATAGACAGGTAAATAAATAACTAATAGCAGCACCGGACTAGCAAAAAATAAAACTTCGAATCCGGATTTCTTTTTGAATATAATGTAAGATAATGGATTAATGCAGGTTCATATATCCGAAGCAAGAGTTTCCACTGCTTTAGATAAACTAGCTTACATGGAAGAATTGGTAAGCGATAGGCTATTGCAAGTGCAAGTGCAAGACCGAAGCACGGATGAAGTTGCCGAAACATCCTCTTCTCCAAGTACTTCTGCAAAGTCTGTGCATACGGAAAGAAGACGGAAGCCGAAGAAAAGCTTGAATGTTTCAGGTCCAGTTCAGTCATATCATCCTAATTTAAAGAATTTCTGGTATCCTGTTGCATTCTCTAATGACTTAAAGGACGATACCATGGTAAGTTAGTATAAGTCCTTTTATTAAAAAAAGCTTTTACTATGTTTTTTATGACTAACTTAAACTTATAAGATCAGCTTAATCTGAATGTGAATTCTGATAAGTGTGTTGCTCCTTCTCTATTTCAGGTCCCAATGGAAGTCTTTGAGGAACCATGGGTTATCTTTAGGGGTAAAGATGGCAAGCCAGGATGTGTCCAGAATACCTGTGCTCACCGAGCATGTCCCTTGCACCTCGGTTCAGTAAACGAGGGTCGTATCCAATGCCCCTACCATGGTTAGTATTCATCGGAACGAATATGTTAAAACATTTTTTGCTTCGCTAGCATGATTACTATATCATAGTAATAATGAGTTGCATGACAGGACAAACAAATTTATTTTTCTGGGATAGACTCTAAAATTACCTCATTGTTGGATATCAGGCTGGGAATATTCGACTGACGGAAAATGCGAGAAAATGCCATCAACTAAAATGCTAAATGTTAAGATAAAGTCGATTCCATGCTTTGAGAAAGAAGGCATGATCTGGATTTGGCCTGGCAATGATCCCCCAACGGTCTCACTTCCATCTTTACTACCTCCTTCTGGATTCGTAATCCATGCCGAGGTATGTAATTATTATAGTCTATCCTAATAAGTATTCTGAGCTATGCAAGAACTATGATTTACAGTTAATAAAGAAAAAAGAAGATAAAATTTTCTGACTAGGGAGTTTTTGCACGAAACAGATTGTCATGGAACTTCCGGTTGAACATGGTTTACTTTTGGACAACCTTTTGGATCTTGCGCATGCGCCTTTTACTCATACTTCAACATTTGCTAAGGGATGGAGTGTTCCAAGGTTTGTGGAAACTAAATGTAATATAACTCACTTATATATTACATTTATAAGCCACTTAATCTCTTTGCGTGAATTTGAATTTGCAGCTTTGTGAATTTTTTGACACCTGCATCTGGCCTGCAAGGATATTGGGATCCCTATCCCATCGATATGGAGTTTCGACCGCCTTGTATGGTTCTATCAACCATTGGAATTTCAAAACCCGGTAAACTGGAAGGACAAAGCACCAAAGAATGTGCAACACACCTTCACCAACTTCATGTTTGCTTACCTTCTTCAAAAAATAAAACAAGATTACTATATAGAATGTCGCTGGATTTCGCACCACTCCTTAAGCACGTACCCTTCATGGAACATCTATGGAGGCATTTCGCAAACCAGGTAGATCTTTTCCTCCGTCCGTTAAAATGACTCTCAAAATTAACTTCATTCTTTCTAATGTTGTGTCAATATTTTTTGATACTAAAGGTGTTAAATGAGGATCTACGGCTCGTATTGGGGCAACAAGATAGAATGAATAATGGTGCAAATGTATGGAATGTGCCAGTAACCTATGACAAGCTTGGAGTAAGGTACAGGCTTTGGAGGGATGCATTGGAAAAAGAAGATAAGCAACTACCCTTCAACACACATAATAATTAAAATACACAAACCAAACACTGCATTTTGTCTCACTTAGTTATGCTTCTCAGATCCAAATAAGGATATTTTTTCCCTTCTTTTTTGTCAAAGCTCTTGGACAACCTTGCATTAGAACTTCATGGCTTTGCATCAACCTAGTGAGGCTACCCGGGAATGTTGTGTTGATATAAGAGGCTGTTCTGTTCCTTTGTAGATTGATAAGGTTGTAAACTTTGGGTTTTGACAATTTTTCTTTGTGTACAGTCCATTTTATGGTTCACCGTCTTAGATGGTGGTGGTTTAACCAGACCCTTGAATAAAGGGGATTGTTGTATGTCAATATTTTGGTACAATGTTAATTAAGAATTCTTGACTGGTTTCAGTTACAATCAAGTTGTTTTTTTTTTTGCTTTTTCAAATTAACACATTAAACTTGACAATATATACTTTGATTATACAGAGAAGTACATCCAAGGGTCTTACATAAGCAAAACCATACCACAAGAAAACCAAAATAGTAACCAAAAATCTAAAAGCACGCATACATATGATGCATTAGTGCAATTACTGTCATGGTCGAGTGTTCCTTGCTACCACTAACCAATTGGACTTGGCATTCCATTACACATACATAACACTTCGAAACTACTTGCATGATATCTTAAATCACTCCAGGGCCAGACATAAATCAACAGGTTGATCACAATCTTTGCTTTCCAAAAAATGTAATCACTCATACCTCCCTCATTCACAACTGCACCACACAAACTCATACAGCGTGGGTTAAAAAAATCTGCATTTTATCCAAATGCCAATCCTCTATACAAATCACAGTACTAAAATGCTCAAAAAGCCTTGTTAAAATACTTGGAGAGTGGTGGTAAACAGGGAATTGCCCGATCTCTGCAAAACTCGTCAAAACAGCGGAGCAAGAATAGTAGGGGGACTGACCCAGAAACCTTGACTCGCTCCACCAAAAAATATGATGACATTGACGAGGCCTGGGGCAGAGACGGTGGACCTTGCATACCTAAAACCTAAACGTGGTAAAAACCTAAAAGAGGTAAGATTATGTCCGTCATGCTGATACCGCACCTGCTAAAGCACGCCAAAAATGGTACCAGATAGAGTAGAGAGTTTGAGCCAAAAACCTTGTCTCAGCCAAAAATTAGGAATAAAAGAGACATTGTTCTGGTACATTTTGTCATCCCTACTAGAAGGAAAAGCCAAACCACTCGAGTTCACAAGCCTAGAGAAGCCAAAGGATTGCACCAACATTTTTCTACAAAAAATTAGAACCTTTTACCATAGCACTTAGCCATCTCCAAACCATAATTTTAACTCCTTACATATTCTGATCATGGATGTTACCTTGGTTTTGAGAGAAAATCTTCGTATCTCCCATACTCTTCAAATGGACTAGACTAATCAAATGACTATCTTGATATAAAAAATTGATGGATAATGTTGTTGCTAACCTTATGCGAATATAAAATATGAAATTAGCTTAAATCAAAGATAAAATGCATATAAAATGCATTGATCGCATTCACATATTCATACACACTACTAGTTTATTTCAAAGTAACATGATCAAAATTAACATGATTATTGATTTTGTGTATTACAAACTTAAGTACAAAATATAACGCCTTAATTTCTAGAAAAATGAAGCAAGAAAGACAATAATTAAATCTCAACCATTTACAGTTGGGTACCACAGTAAGGACAAAACGCAAAATCAGCCCCCACTTTCCGATCACAGTATCGACATTTCAAGGAGTCCGGCAAAATAGAACCACCGTTCGACGGCGGAGGAAGAGAATAGGATTGAGGAAACAAAAACTTGCAGTCTTGGCAATACAAGAGATTGTCCTTCCCGGGCCACCGCCAAACGGGAACGAAAAAGAGCTTTAGAACTTTGTCGTATTCAACAAGATCAGCGCGTGAACCGCAATTGATGCACTTTCCGACACCGGATTTCACCACCTGTCGGACTTGTTGTTCTAACCCTCCTGCAAAAAAGAAAAACATCGTTAACGTTGATTACTCTTGGCGTTTTTTCTCCCACTTGTTAAGGTTGTTCTCTTTTCTCTATGTTTTTTTTCCCTCTGTCGAATAAATTGCTCTCTCAAAGACTCTGGAGTTTTCCTGAGTCTTTGGTTGTGATTATGGGCTTTACTCAATTATGTATGGGCTTGTTGTATCATAAGCCTTTTTACTTATTACTCAAGGATATTGTTTATAACACCCTATAAAAAATTTAAATATTATTATTTTTAATTTCAAAATTCGGATGCGTTCATTCTACTACAAAATCATTTTACGACCGAGACACATTACTTTTATCAAAAATTGGTATGAATTACAATCTTCAGATTAACCTTGCATGTGTATTTTCTGTGTTTTTATAAAAACACAGTTCCAGATGCTAATCTCCAAATTAGTTTTATGATAATATTTTATATCTTTGACAGTAAGAATAATTTTTTACATTTTTAAATAAACTTTGCATTATAAATAATTTATAAATCAATCTCATAATAAATCATATATATTTATCATTTAATAATGAGATTAAAATAGAAGAACTACTGTGTATATTTGAATGTCAAAATTTTAAAATGTCAATATAAATTGTTAAAATGTCATAATCAATCCCATAACAAACAGTAATACAAAATATCAAATACAAATTATTAAAATGTCAATCCCCACAACAAAGCATAATACAAAATGTTAAATATATAAAAAATAAAAGATAACTATTAGGTATATCTAAAATTCATGTGCTTCTCTACCGTCGATATTACAATACATGTCGTGCCTATACTAAAATGATCCATAGAGTGGTCATCCTAGGACAGTCTTTCTCAAATTCGCTCCTAACTATGAAATCTCTCTCTCTCTCTC